>OY720443.1:125628760-126907745 GCA_963082915.1 Dolichopus griseipennis | reverse complement strand
CAGACCTTAAAACTGATCGATTTGGATTTGATATCACTATGCATGATATTCCAAACTTAGATCATAAAGCAATCTTTGTTGAAATTAATGCAGTACTTATAAAACTAGAAGCGATGGTGTACAAAAAAATAAGGAGTACAAACTATGCTAAATACTCATATCTGCTGGAAAATCACTTGCGTGGACATAATTGCGTAAATATTGATGAATTGGTAGAAGCAATAAATTATTTCAAAGACGTATGAACAAGTGTTAAGAACATAAGAATTAGATTAAATAATCACTGGAGTTCGAAAGAAATATTAAAACTAATAAAACATAAAAATAGTTTATATAGGAAACATAAGCTGCATCCTAATAGTGTGGAATATAAGAGAAATTATAATGTGTTAAAAAATAAGGTGAATGCATAGATAAAGAAAGTAAAACAAAGTTATTATAATAGAAAATTGCAAGCAGCTGGTACAAATACAAGAAAGATTTGGAATGTTGTGAATTTTCCGATAGTAAACCAAAATTCGGATTGTATCAAAATAATTAAGGAAATACGATGTAGTGATGAACTGTTTAATAATAGCAAAGACATAGTCAACGGCTTTAATGAGTATTTTAGTAATGTTGGAAAAAAATTAGCTGACAAAATACAAATTGAAGAACAAAATATTGTAAAAAATCGAATAAATATAACCTCCATGTTCCTGCTACCTACTAATGAAAAAGAAGTATATAATGTTATAATGGATCTGAAAGACAATTCACCTGGCTCTGATAACATTGCGGCAAAAGACTTAAGAGCTGTAGCTAATATAATATCTCCGATAATTAGTAACTTTGTTAATGATAGTTTTCGCACAGGAAATTATCCTAATTCATTAAAATATAGACTACTATTTTGCCTGAATTTCTGGGGAGTTAGGCTTTTTCTTTAAGTTTTTAAATAATTTTTTCCATTTTTAGAGCGGTTTATTATTCCTTTAGTCTAAGTTAGCAACATCTTCAGTAGGAAGTCGTACTTTTAATTTTTTTAATTTGAAAGAACATGATCAATAATTGTTGAAGTGTTTTCCGTAATTCTAGTAGCATTTTCCTTCCTTAACTTGTTCTTTACATCTACATTAGATTTTATCATCGTTTTGTTGGATCAGACAACAAATCAATGTTAGTATCGTCAACCATCACAATATTTTTATATCTATTAAAAATTTATTTTAATATGATATAAATGTATAATTATTTTTACTACGACTTTTGTAACAACGGCAAGCTGAATAACTAGACTAGTACTACATAATGATATAATTATTGTATTGAAACTGTTCTATGACTTCTAAAATTTTATATTGTATATTTTGTTTGAAATAAATAGCAGCTCCGCCTCCTATATTTAAGTTATTTGAATTAAATAAATCTGTATGCCCAAAATATTAAAAAATATCTCCTCGTCAGAGTATATTCAAGTTTCACGAATCATAATTATAAATTATGTCAATATATTTTTTAATTTTTATAAATGATTCTATTTCGGCATTATTTTACCGATAATTTTCTGAGAATTCTGTCATTAAAATGCAGAATATTTAAATTAAAGAGTTTACTGATCAAGGTTTACTGATCGTATAATTTTGCCAAGTTTCTCTTGTTTTCTGCAAATATTCTGTGTATTTATTATCAATATGCCTCCTCTAATAAGCTAAGTCTTGAATTGCCTCTTTTCTGGATACTCCTGTATTGTCATGATAAATAAAATAAAGTTGACAAAGTTCTTCGTTGTTATTTGGCAATAGCGCTTGATGAATTAGTATTTTAAAAATAGTCTGAGTGACACCTTCAAATAATATGATAAAAACAGCTAAAAATTGTTATTAATTCTGTGGTCTCTTAGTCTTGAAATTGCATAAACTTTATCACGAGTATCAATTGCTTTCCCTGTTAACCTAACAATAGGAGGGACCAACGGATCGAAATACGTGTTACTACTTCCCTTTACATTTTTTTCAATTTTAGGACAGAGAGTCTCTCCCTTAGTCCAATTTGAATATTTGTTATCTGGTATTTGGGGTTTGCTTGGAGTAATACCAGTTGAAACTATACGCAATCACTTTTTTAATTATATTTGGATTAGCTACATCAACTATAGATTTTTTCACAATATTGATATTTTTATGTTTTTTCTTTGTAAACGCCACAAAATTTTAAAGATTTCTATTACATTTGATATTTCAATATTGAACAAATCATCTTTTTTTCGTCTATTTCTTTTACAATTTTTATTACTGCCACAACCAACAATTCTATCGTTATCAGTCTTATTGCTATTATCATTATTATTATTTTTATTATTATTATTGTTATTATTATTATTTTTATTCACATTTTCTTTTACTTTGCTATAAATTAGAAATGGTTTAACCGATTGACTTCAAATTTTGTATATGTGTTCCTCTTTGAGAAGGAGTTCACTTATTAACAGACTTGGAATTTGCTACCCCTTGCTACCCGACAATCTTTTCAAAAAGAATTTGGAAGGACATAACGTCCAATTTTGCGAAATATTGCTTGATCAAAGTTTCAAAAATAGGTTAGTTGAGTTTCGTTAACCCTTGCGGCACAGTAGCTTTTTATAGATTTTTTCATTACTTTACTGTGAAGCAGAAACGGTTTGACCACTTGAATGTAAATTTTGTATGCGTACATGTATATACTTATCATTCCAACGATTATTTTAAAAAAAAATTTTTTGTAAGTAAATTACGTCCAATTTTTGAAAGTAGGTAAAACTTCTTCGAATTAGGGGAATGTTTAAAAAAATATTTTGTCGAGTTATTTTAACCGATTGCGAAACAAAAATTTTAAAAAACAGTTTTCAAAACAGTTTTAACAGTTATCTCTAATTTTTCTATACGTTTTTCTTCTGCTTCTTGACAATTTGGTGCTCCTTGCATTTTTATTGTTATTATTTAATAATTATGAAAATTTTTAAACGAAATTTTATAAATTTGTTGGAAAATTGCTAGAATAATCCCTAAAAAACTGGTTTTGAAAAAATTGCTTTAATACATTTTAAAATTAACATGTACACCATCTTGTGTTAATTTTTTTATATAACATCAACTTAAATTAAAACTCCATTGAGAGGTCAAAAGGGTATACTAAATTTGCCATTATCTCATTATACTAAGTAAATAGTAGTATACTTGAATTACCAGAGTTTGAATATAATATAGTCGATGGTTTAGAAAAGGTTAAAAAATCTGCTTTTCAACTTATATTTTGTTTTGTACTTACCTGAAAGTTCTACTAGGCTCTTCCTCGTTTGTTTATGTTTTTATGCGAGAAATGTAGGCTCCTTCTTGGAAAAACTGTTTCAAAATACTATGTATTTAAGCATAATATACAGGGTGTCCGGGACTCAAGTACGCGCACTACACTCAGTGATTGCGGGCATTAAAACAAACAAAAAATTGTACTGGAGGGGGGGTCTATTGTGAACCCTTTTCGAGTTATGAGGGATTAAAGATTTTTAGGAGACTTTTCATAAAAAAATCAATAACTTTTGAACAGCTTCCTGTAGAGAGATAAAAAAAATTCATTTTGTAGAGTAAGTTTTCAGCTTTAATTTTTGTGTACTAATAATCCTCATATACCCAACATTTACAAAGTTATGTAGGGTCAAAATGATCTAAAATGAAAAAATTATGTTTCAAACTCTATTTTCTTTTGAAGCACACTGTATTTGGGGTACTTTTTATAGCATATTTCAAGACAAGCCCTATAATTAGTACATAATAACTTTTTCTCTATCTCTAACCATTTTTGATATGAAAAATAGAAAAGTGTGTTATTTTCAATCGGTTCAAACAGAAAAATTATGAAATTTTTTGTTTGTTTTAATGCCCCCAATCACTGTGTGTAGTGCGCGTACTTGAGTCCCGGACACCCTGTATACGAAAATGAATTTTTTTGATTTTTAGACTTTATTTGCAGAAAACTGCAATTTTGCACTAAATCTTTTTTTAAAAAACAACAACTGCAAAGTAGATAAAAAACAAAGACTTACGAAAAAATGTAGAGAAGAAAATTGTTACGTTATTTAAATTTAAAGATATTATTATTCGGATTCTTTATTAGCTTTATTTTATTATTATTAATATTATCTCATTTAGAAAAACACTATTTCAGACAATTTGAGAGCAAAAAAATTAGTCTTACTAATTAAGTGAGATTTTGGAATAAATATTAAGTTGCGTTAATACCAAAAATTTGAAAATTTTATTGAACCTTTGTGCAAAACGCGTAAATAGGTCAAAACCAAATTAACCCTGTGGGTTTTTATAATGAAAATGATACAAAATTTTCAATAAAATTCTTTTAATCGTTTTAGGAAATAAAACATGTTGAAAACTTCATGGCGTCGTCATGGAAAACGGGTTAATCGAACTCAACAAAAATTTGTGTCAGCCTCTCTTTTCGACTGCAAAATCGCACTGTAAATTTGGACACAAATCGGAAACACAATTTTTTTTGAAAGCCCGCCAGGACGAAATGAGTTAATTTATTCCAACCAAATTTATACAACAAATTCAAGTTGCTAAAAGGAACATTTGTGAAAAGTTTTAAGTCAATCGGTCAAATCGTTCTGACTTGACTTGCAAATAACGAAAAAACTTAAAACGGCCCTGGAGCCGCAACCTGTTGACTTATAAAAATTTGACATAGCCTATGGGCTCTCAGAACTATTCCTTTACAATTTTGTGACAATCGGACCAGTGGTTTTCACGCGAATCCTGGACAAACAAATAAATTTTCCCCTTTATATATTAGACTAGCAGATTTACCGGTCGTTGCCCGGGAGCGTGCAAATTGTAAAAAGGCAAGTTTCAGCCAATTTTTTGAAGTACTACTTTGAAAGTACTACGTTAAAAAGAAAGCCTCAAAAAAATATTTGTGGAGTTCCGTTAACGCATTGTGGCCCGACAACTAAAGGTTTTTTCGTTGCTTTGCTATAAATTAGAAATGAATTAATCGATTGACTTCAAATTTTGTGCTCCTCTTTGGAATGGTGTTCACTCTATCAACAGACTTGAAATTTGTTAACCCATGCCGACCCGACGATTGTTCAAAAAAAAATTTATAAATAAATTACGTCCTATTTTTGAAAGTAGGTAAAACTTCTTTGAATTAGGGGAATGTTTAAAAAAATGTTTTGTCGAGTTCTTTTAACCGATTGCGAAACAAAAACTTTGAAAAAGCGTTTGCAAAATAGTTTAAACGATTATCTCTAATTTTTTTATACGTGGTGCTTCTTGAAAATTTGGTGCTCCTTAACGATAGAGTTGAGGATGGTGGGCTTCCGACGATTAATGTAAACTGAATTAAAAATTTTTATTTTTATTATTATTTAATAATTATGAAAAGTTTCAAGTGAAATTTGATAAACTTGTTGAAAAAATGCAAGAATAATTCTAAAAAAAGCGTTTTAAAAAAATCTCTTTATTACATTTCAAAATTAACATGTACACCATCTGTAATTTTTGTGTTAACTTTTTTCAATAACATCAACTTAAATTAAAAATCCATTATAGCTAGTTTACAAATAAAATTTATAGAAAACATCATGGCGTTGTCGGGGAAAACGGGTTATTCGAACTTAACTAAAACTTTTTGCAGCCTCTCTTTTAGACTGCAAAATCAACCTGTAAAATTGGACACAAATCGGAAAAACAAAATTTTTTGGAAGCCCGCCAGGCCGAAATGTGTTAATTCATTCCATCCAAATTTATACAACTAATTCCGGTTGCTAAGAGGAACATTTATGCAAAATTTAAAGTCAATCAGTCAAAGCGTTTTGACTCGACTTCAAAAACATTGGAAAAGATTAATTTCGCGAAAGTGTCCTTATCTATTTCAACTATGGCATTATACCTGGTACGGTTTGTTTTCTTTGCCTAATAAATTTTTACCACTTTCATCACACTATGCTCTAAAATAGGATTCTGGACTTTTAATTTGTTTATTAATTCATCTTTACTATAATTTATTCCCATATGAATTATTTGTACATTCTTGGAATGCCAATAGTTTATTTGAGTCTGGTAAACTAGGAAATACTATTCATGAGTTGCAACGTTTAAAAATGGATATATTGGGTATCATTGAATCTAGGTGGTCGAATTCGGGTAAATGTAAATCGAAAGGAGCTAAATTTTACTATACAGGAAACAACTCAGAGAAATGGCGTTGGCAATTATTTTAGAAAACCTAATAAAGCTTTTTAAATATCTCAATATCGATTTTGTACCGTTTTCAGATAGAGCTATGCTTATTAAACTGGATACTAAACCTGTAACTCTAAATATTATCCAGGTATATGTCATAATGGTTGAAAAAACGGATGATAGGATAAAGGATTCTTATAACAAATTATCACATCTTCTGAAGTACACAAAACCACATGATTTTAATCTAGTTATGGGCGATTTTAATGCCAAAATTGAGTCCGGTAAAATAGTAGAATAGTTGGACCATTTGGTTTATGGTTAATTGTTTTAGTTTTGGTTGTAAATCAGAAAATTTGAGAGAAAGTGCATAAGAGTGTGTTTTTAAACGAGTGCAGAAAACCTGAACCTAATTTTTTGCATTATCTTTCAAACAAATATATATATAAAAAATCAAAATTAACAAGAATTGATAATTTCATAATTAAATTGATTCGCCAACATTTGGGTAGAGCAATTAACACTCTCAAAATGGTTTAATATCCCATATATTCTAGTATAATAATGAGTAGGTATATTAAAAAAACATTAAAATCGGGCTTCATAGCACCCCAACATTTCATTTACCTAGATAAAGAAGGTTTTATACAAAGCTAAAATCATATTTCTCTACTATTTCATTATAGTAGAAGGGCTACATGTACTAAAATAGAATTTGATCCAAATAATATTGACATTGGTTGCTTGAAATACGACATCCATATCCCAAATAAACATTAAATTTAATCTAATTTTGTAAACTTTTTATGGATGTAAAGAGAAACAGAAGAAGTACATAAACAGTAATAATAGAAAAAAAAAAACCTTTTGGTTTAGTAACTAGAAACGAAAGAAGTGATCGACTTATTGAATTCTGTCAAGATAAAAATTTTAAAATCATCAACATATGGTTTTGTTTACCAAAGCGGAGGTTATATACTTGGAAATCTACCCGAGAAAGTACTAAACCAAATTGATTTCATTTTAGTTGACAAAATATTTAGCTCTTCCATTAAGTATATAAGCACTTGTCCTAGTGCAGAAGTTCCGTCAAACCACAACCTTCTATTAGCTAGGATTAAACTAAAACTATTACAACAGGCAATTAAAAACCGATGTAGAAAAGTTCAAATACAATAACATCAAAAGTCAATTGACATTAGAAATCAACAATCATTTAATGAACGTTTAACACGACAAAAGATAATAATATTATGGCATCAAACAAAACAAATTTTATTCGAAACACCTAAAAACATATTAGGAGAAAAGAAAATTGCCCCAAAGCAAAAGTGGATGACATTTGAAATCTTGGAAATGATGGGTGAAAGATAATCGTTCAAAAATAAGAATATGGCAGAATATAAACGTATTCAAAGTAAAATTCGATCCAAAATAAGATTAGAAATAAAACACTTCGATCGGTGGATGTGTGAATTGTGGTGTTAGACAGTGGCTGTTGCGGTGGCAATTTTTTTAAACTGAAAACTGAAATAAAAGTTAGGGGGATTTCGCCGACGCCGCAGCTTTTTGTTGTTTTAAATATTAAAGAAGAAAAGAACAAATAAATTGAAGGGGTAAGTGGATAAAGGTGTTAAGTGACATTTTTGCAAAAATTGACCTGTTCGGACAGAATATAATTTTATAATCCATATTTTCAACTGTGAAGGGTTTTATAGCTATAAAGTTAATACATTGCGAGTTTTTCGATGGATAAAGGAGTTAAATACAATAAAACCGATTAATTGTTCAATTTTTCAATGCATAAAAGTGTTAAGATCCCTTAATACTTTCTTACTAAATTTGGAGACGATTATGATTTATGTTTCAATTGAAGAAAGTGTTAAGTGAATTATTTAACACCTTCTTCCACTTAAAACATCAATGCCAACAGTCGGCAAATTTAATAACAAAGTATTAACACTTAACACCCTTTTTAATGTTTATAATTTTATTTTCTTTAAAAATAGGTACAATTTTTTAAATCAGAAAGTGACGGTTATAAAGAACAAAAAAAAGAAAAAGCTAAAAAAAAATAAGTATACTAGTGTACAATATGTATGTACGCATTATTATAGTTAGTGCATTAAAAAAGAAGTAAAGAAACAGTCAGTCGGTGCAACCGACTTAGAAATACCCTATACCTATTTGGTTCAAATTTAAGGACATATCCATAAGTCATTTTAACACCATTTAACAGCTGTTATTAATTTGATCGTAAGACATAGCTAACCAAATTAACTTTATAATACTAAAAATATTTTCTAATTACACTATCTATTAAAAAATATTACAAATTCTTACTAATTTATCTATTTAAAAATATTAAAAAACAAACAAACTTGAAAAAAATGAAAATATATTTATTCCAATTCAATTACAAAATGAAAAAATTCTAATTATTAAATTTTGTGATAAAAAAAAAATCAAAGCATAATATATTTACTAATCCAAATTTTTCAAAATTGCAATTATTTTAAATGGTTAGTTTATATACCTAATAGAAAAGCTTATAAACGCAAAATAAACAATAAATGTATTTCTAAAATACAATTACAAATTTAGACCTTTTCATATAATTCATTTAAATATAAAAATAAATTTTACATAAATGCAGCAAGTTCCTTTGAACATAGCTGAACCATTACAATTAAGTCTAGATTTCGGAGACACATAGGACATAGGAAATATATTCTTTGGCTTTGAAATTAAACTCGACCAGAACCAATTCCCATGGTACTTTCATTACTAGTAACCTAGAGTTTAAATTTCATCAAAATACCGGCATTATTTTTTGAGTTATGGTGTTTTTAAGATATATGTTTTTTAGTCCTTGAACTTGTCAAGGGTTCCATAACCCAAAACCATGGTACGATTTCGCCCATATGCAGTCCCGTCATACTTTCAATAGTAGTTAACCCTTGTATACAATTGGAACGTTCTATCTTAATTTGAAGTTACTAGTTTTATTAATTTCGATGATAAGCTTTTACACATTTGGGGGGTCTAAGATAGGTCCTGAACCACCAGTCCAAATGATCCCAAATTAGGGGGGCACGGAAGAAATAGTAAAGAACACCCTGGGCCAAATTTGAAGCTTCTACATTTATTTCAAGTTACTATTTATTAATTTCGAAAATATGCTTTAAGGTCCTCGGAACTGAGTGGCTGGTCCCCGACCCACTAGTCCAATGGGGCCCAAATTTCAAAGACACTTACGCAATAAGAAGGGACAACTTGATACCAAATTTGAAGGTTATATCTTCATTGGTTTCGGAATTACGCTAGTTTGGCCTAAATTTGATCAAAAAGTTCTCAGTTCCGAACCCATTGTCCAATCCTCACCGTACCTAATCACCGCCGTAGTTTCATTACCAATAACCTACAGCACAAATTTCATGAAGATAGCCTCATTAGTTGTTGAGTTATCGTGATTTTTAATATATGTTCGTTATCCCTGACACCGACTAAAAGGTCCAGAATCCGAACCCATGGGCTGATTTTGCCCTTATACAGCCCGCGCTTTACTTATAGTACTAGTTAACCCTTGTACACAATTTGAACGGTCTATCTTAATTTTAAGTAACTATTTTTAGTAATTTCGTTTATAAGCTTTTAAAACTTGGGAGGTCTGAGAGGGGTACTGAACCACCTCTCCAATTGATTCCAAATTAAGAGAACCCGCAAGAGATAGTAAAGAACACCCTTGTGGCAAATTGGAAGCTTCTACATTTTTTCAAGTTGTTATCTTTATTAATTTTAAAGATATGCTTTAAGGTCTTCGGAAATGTGGGGCTGGTACCCGACCCAGTACTCCAATGGGACCCAAATTCCCAAGACACTTAGGAAATAGGAAAGGACACCCTGATACCAAATTTGGAGATTCTATCTTCATTGGTTTCGGAATTATGCTCGTTTGGCCTAAATTCGATCAAAAAGTTCTAGGTTCCGAACCCTAGGTTCAATCCCGACCTTACGCAATCCCCGAAGTAGTTTCATTACTAGTAACCTACAGCACAAATTTGATGAAGATAGCTTCATTAGTTGTTGAGTTATCGTGATTTTTTATATATGTTCGTTAGCCCTTCGATCGATTAAAAGGTCCAGAATCCAAACCCATGGGCCGATTTCGCCCATATGCAATCCCCGCCGTACTTTCAGTCCTAGTAATCTACAGTTAAAATTTCATCAAGATAGCTCCATTATTTTTTGAGTTATCGTGCCTACGGACGGACGGACGCACGGACATGGCTATATCGACTCAGGCGGTCACGCTGATCACAAATATATATACTTTTCCATATCTAGCTCGCTTCCTTTAGGTGGTTACAAACACCATACCAAAGTTAATATACCCCTTTACCTTTTCTATAGGTGTAGGGTATAAAAATATGTTTTTGCTAAAATTACTGTAAATTTTGTAGTAGCAAATATTTTTATTAAAAATATGGTTTAGAAAATAAAATTTTGTGTTCAGTTTCATGTTTGAATATGAACTAGTGAGAACTAGTTAGCTATTTTTTGTGTATAATTTTATGTAAAAAAATTATTTAAAATGAATCGCGGGAAGAGAATGGTCCAATTAATACTCGAAAAGAAATAATTAGAGAAGAAGTTTAAAGAAAATATTGAAGAAGATAAGAGTTCTCTTGAGGACTTTTCTGGTTCAGATACCGAATATGCTCCAAGTTGTTTTGAAAATACTAATTATTTGTCAGGTAGATATTATTTAAAAAATTTCGGTAAAGTTTGATTTTGACATAATTTTTATTTTAGAATCTAGTAATGATAATCTTGAAACCGAGTCTAATAAAAATGCTGATTTAAATGAATTATTATTATCAGGTACATATTATTTAAAATTTTCGGTAGTAAGTTTTCTTTTAACATGATTTTTATTTTAGAATCTAGTAAAGATCATCTTGAAACCGAGTTTAATAAAAATGAATTATTATTATCAGGTATATATTATTTAAAATGTTCGGTTGTAAGTTTTCTTTTAACATAATTTTTATTTTAGAATCTAGTAATGATAATCTTGAAAACGAGTCTAATAAAAATGAATTATTATTATCAGGTATATATTATTTAAAATGTTCGGTAGTAAGTTTCCTTTTGAAATAAATTTCATTTTAGAATCTAGTAGTGATAATCTTGAAATCGAGTCTAATAAAAATGTTGAATTAAATGAATTCGTCACCTTAGTTCTTGAGTGTCGTATACGTTTTTTTGCATATTCAGACTTAAGACTAGATCCTTACTAGAAAAAACAAGATCTTTCGAATGGTCTGGTCAGAATTTAGCTACCTATCTGCATTCCAAAGATACTAGTAGCGAGTTGGTCTTATTTTCAAAATTTAAACTATTTGTTTAAACCTTATTTGCCGTATATTCCATAACATGTGTTTTTGTTCCATTAACGACAAATTCGCATGTAAGTTAATATCAAAACAAATTAATTTCTTGTTTGTCGTATAGCATACATAAAGAGAAATTGAAGTCGTATACGCAAAAGCTCTCTTTAGTACTTGTTTGTTGTATAACATACAAAAGACAATTTGTATTTGTATACGCAAAGTCTCTGTTGAGTGCTTGTTTGTTGTATACCATACATAAAAAAAATATTTCATATAGTAAAAAGAGAATCATTGTTTATTTTTCTAGTAGTAAATAATAAATATTACAAAAAATTAGTCACGTTTGCGCATGTTTTGTGAAAATACATGTACGGTGGTAAAATATTATTAAATATGGAAATAAACGAAGAAAGGTAAATGTATAAATCATATAATATGACGTGCCCTAAAATGTCAGTAATTCTTAAAGTAAATTTATTTTATGTTTAGAAGTTCATCACCCGCCCCGTACATAAGTGAATAATTAATTAGCATGAGCTACTTAATTGATGATAATACTGGTAAAAAAAACACCTGTAATAATATAACAAATTTAGAGAAAAGGTAATATTTTTATTCGCATAGATTGTAATGTGCATAAAAATTTATTATTTTTTCTTTCGACAACAGCAACAATGAA
This sequence comes from Dolichopus griseipennis, assembly GCA_963082915.1. Taxonomy (NCBI): domain Eukaryota; kingdom Metazoa; phylum Arthropoda; class Insecta; order Diptera; family Dolichopodidae; genus Dolichopus; species Dolichopus griseipennis. The sequence continues at coordinate 126,895,455 of OY720443.1, read as the reverse complement.
AGTGTAGAAGACTTTTCTCCAGACAATTCTATTACTGATCCTAATTTTGTCCCAGTTGAGCCTGTCTCTTCATCAGCTAGTGAAATGACTCTTGTTAAAAAAACTGGTAGTCAGAGCGCCAATCAAATTACTTTATCTTCGTATCTGTTGAATTTCTGTCCAACTTCAAATTCATCAGCTGGTCAACAAGTTTCTAATAACTCGACACCACTTTCAAGAAAGAGATTTGTAAAATAACACACTTGGAAAAAAAATGTTGCCAAAAAATTACGAGAAACTGGGAAAGAATATGTCTCGTATAATGGAAAGATTAGGAATTCTAAATCTGTTAAACAGGGAATGCTTTGCAGGCTAGGTTTTACTTTTGAATGTGGTGAAAACTTTGATATAAATCAACGTCAAGAAATTCATAAGAGTTTTTGGAGATTAGACGACAAGTCCAAAAACCATTACTACGCCAAATTTGTTAGGAAACTTTGTGTTAAAAGAATGAAGCAAGGACAAAAAAAATGTCGAAAATTTTCATATCAGTATTTTTTTCAAATTAGTGATGCTGATAACTTGATACGAGTCTGCAAAGAGTTTTTCTTAAAAACTTTGGATATTAGTGAGAGAAGAATTTACTACTTTTTCAAAAATAAAATTGATAAAACTGGGACAGGAAAATCTCCAATGAAAGGTAAACATGTGAAAAAAGCTACTTCTGATTCTTCTTTAAATGAAATACGAAACCACATTGAAAGTTTTCCAAAGGTAGAATCTCATTATTGCCGTCAAAATACTGCAAAACATTATTTAGATCCTACATTAAATATACGTAAGATGTACGAGTTGTATAAAGAAAAATGCATTATTTCGCCTGTAAAAGAAAATATTTATAGGAAAGTATTCAATGAAGAATTCAATTTATCATTTTTAATCCCTAAAAAAGATCAGTGCGATATGTGTTGTGAATATGAAAAAAAAAACTAATTTAACAAATGAAGACAAAGTTATGATTGAAACACATAAGGTTAATAAAGAAATAGGCAAAAAACTAAGAGATACTGATAGGAAAAGTGATGACGAAACAACTGCAATTATTTGTTATGATTTTATTTTCCTTACCCAGAGCACAAGTTTCGAATTTCTTTTACAAACGTAAATTTTCAGTTTACAATTTTACTGGGCATTGTAACCTCGATAAGAAAACATACTGCAGTATATGGACTGAAGCACAAAGTGGCAGATCAGGGAACGACATAGCCAGTGCTTTGAAAAAAATTTTAGAAAAAGTATTAGAAAATAATCCTAATATCAAGAATTTTGTTCTCTGGTCTGATTCATGTGTGGCACAAAATAAAAATAGAATGAGCTCCATGATGATTTTGAAATTTTTAGAAGAAAATGTGAACATTGACTCTATTCAACACAAATACTCAGAAAAAGGACATTCGCTTATTCAAGAAGTCGATTCTGTGTTCTGTGTGATTCATACTGCAATAGAACTTCATTTAAAAGGCATATCAATATATAGTCCCGTTTCCTTAATAAAGCAATTGCTAAAAATGAACTATCGAAAAGTTAGTCTGGTAATAATGCAAATGCAAAGTAGAGATTTTTAAATTATAATATTGCTTCGACAAACTATAACTGGTTACCATTTAATAAAATAAGATGTATATTATATGACCGAGAAAATTTATTTAATTTACAATATAAAACATCTTTTGCTGATACACATTTTCAAACATTTAATATTAAAAACAGCAGAATTTTAAAACAAATCGAATCCGTAACGTTACCTAAAATTATTAATGTAAAAATCTGTGGAATACAAGTTTCAAAAGAAAAAATTAAGGACATTGAATCAATGTATAAATACATGGATGAACAAGATATCAGCTATTATAAAGCTGCCTTAAACTCCAGCAAAGTATTCGACATTACGCCGAAAAGAAACAAAAAATTAAAAAAAACTTAAAACCTAAAACTACTGCCATAATTAAATATATTTAAGAGTTATTAAGTTATTTTAAAATATAAATTTTCTATTACCCTATAAGTTTTATAAGATGAAGTATTTTTGTTTTTTATAATTATTCTATGAATGAAAATATGTTTTTATGATATAATTATTTTTTGTTAAGCTATAATTATGTTTTGTTATTAGAAGAATTAAAGAATTTATCCTTATGTTATTAGAAGAATTAAAATTATCTTTTTTGTTTTTTATTTATAACTGTAAATAATATTTATTTATATACTTTTTTAATTTTAAACTTTTAAATAAAACTGATACGTACGTAAAGACTACATTAGTTTTTACAAAAAAAAAATATTGGTTTTTCATTTAAATTTTTGCAGTTTCTTTGACGTATGATAAGAAATTGAGCTTATACAAATTTTAATGCTTGTTTGTCGTATATGACTATTATTTGTCGTATATGTATCAAAATTGACGATCATTAATTATCTTTGCATATACGACAAATTTAAAAATATTCAACTTTAAAAATATGTTATCCTATGAAAACTAGGAAACCGACAATAATGTAAGTAAAAGTATTGACGACACAGCATTGTTTAAAAAAAGTTAGATTAAAATATTAATACTACTGACGCAGAACTATGTATTTTTACTTTAAACTTAATTTGCCAAAAATGACAAATATGCGTATACGACACTTAAGACTAGAGTGACGAATTATTATTAACAGGTAGATATTATATTATTTAAAATTTTTAGTACTAAGTTTTGCAACATATAAATTTTTGGAATAATAATTTTAGACCCTTGTACTGAGAGTCTCGAAGCAGGGTCTAGCAATCAGACAAACAAAAAAAAAATATTTCCATTAAAATTAAAAACTACAAGAAAAAGGAGTAGAAATCCCGATGAGTGGAAACGTAAGAAATCTCAAATTTGTAGAGCAAAGGGACTTTCTTATGAAACTCAAAGCGGAAAAGTAATTAAAAAAAAATCAGTTAATTTAGGGAATTTATGCACTAATAATTGCCGTTATCGCTGTTCTGAAATAATTAATGAAGAATCAAGACAACTATTATTTTCAAATTACTACAATTTAAATGCTGATGCAAAAAATGCAGTTTTATTTAAAAATATTGAAATGAAATCGCCGAAGCGCACAAAAACTGGCGTTACAAAACGACGTTTGCATAGCTATTCGTACTTTGTCATTTGTAATTGTAAACGTAAAAGGATTTGCAAAGCAGCTCTCTGCTCAATTTATCAATTTAGCCGGAAAAAAATTGATGTTATTCAAAAAAAACTGAAAGCTTCGCCATTTAATAATTTGGTCAGACTCATGTGCCGGCCAAAACAAAAACTTTAATATGATTTGTTTGCACCAAGCATTGATATTGAAGTATTTTGACATGATCGATCATAAGTTCCCTGAAGTTGGCCGCTCCTATTTAGACAGTGATAGAGATTTCGGGCGAATTGAAAAGGTTCTTCGCAAACATGAAAATACACATCTGACCAATATAGCCAAATAATCAGGGAAGCAAGAGATAAAAATAGAATGGTTACCGAAATGAAGAACCATTTTAGAGCGGTCAATTTATTACAAAAAAAATTAAAAATAACTAATAGCAAAATGAATGTACTTAAAGAAAAGGTTCCATTCAAAACCGGTATTAAATAGTTTTGTATAGAAAAGTATGGATACTATTTATATAAAACCAACTATGATATAAATTCGCCATTTTTAAAGGTTGAAATTTACCATAAAGAACCACCAGATAGTCAAACAGATTTGCTTCCAAGGGAGAAGATAATGAAGCAAATTTCAGTTGAAAAACTGAAAGATATAAAAGGGTTAATGCCTTTCGTTCCTCAAGAACATAAATGGTTTTACGAAAATTTAATCAAATAAATAATTTTGTAAATATTTTTTTTTTTATTTTTCTAAAAAAATTAATGTTTAATTAATCTTTATTTAATATTTTTAATTACTTTTGTTTTTTCTGTTACATTTTTTTAATTTCTAATGAATAATTTTTGTGTTAATATTTTTTGTTTAAATAAAATGAAATAATAACTAAATTTTATAATATTTTTTAATAGAAAATTAATGATGAATAGTATTTAACACCATTTTAGTGTTTTCTAAGCACTTTTTACAAATGTAAATGTTTGTCGAAAAAGAAGTTAAGTGCACAAATTCTTAAATACCGTTATTTTCAAATGCAAAATCCAAAAAAATTTTCTTTGGCAGATAAGAGTATTCACAAAGCTAACTTTTGCAATACTTTTAATAAAGTTATTTCTAAACCATTTAAAAATAACATCAAAAATATTTTCTAAACTTTGAATGCAATTTTCTCGAAATTTTAAAAATGTTAATTAACACCTTTATCCACTTACCCCTTCAATTATTAAATATTTTTCTTATCTACATTAAATGTTATACAATTTTTAAAAAACTAAAATGATATTAGAGTATTTCTTTGGCTAATATAAAAAGAAAAGAAAAAACCAAATTAACAACAAAGTTTTTGCATTTATTTTTTCGATATTGTTTTTCGATATTTACAATTATTTTCTTGAAATTTTTTAACAATTTTAGCTAATCTCAATAGATATCTCTTGAAAAATTCAATTTTATCGAAGGCAAACAATTTCATCTATTTATCATCTTGGTTCTCTCTAATTAAATTGAATTGCCTTAATGTTGATTCAGCATAATTGTTCAAAAACCGTATATGGCATTTAATTTCTTTTTTGTATTTCTTTCTGAAAAGTTTTTTGTTTGTCAAATAAAATTTGCTAAACATAAGAAATGTTATGGTGCACTGCATTGTGTGGCTAAAAAAAAATTAAACAGTTAATTTAGAAATAAAATATGAAATTAACAAGAGTTAACTAAATCTTCTGTGGGCAGGAGTGCTAGGTTGTAGAAAAAATCTGGTAGGTAAGTTTATTAGTATAAGGCTCGATCGCAATTCTACGCTCTTTCCCAGAGAAGATTTTTTTAATTTTTTCTAAAGAAGAATTGAGTTAATCAAAGACATTCATGGATGCATCATCATCATCATACAACACAAACTAAGGATGTATGGGTTGAACTGTATTTGTACGACCAGCATTTAAAACATCATTTTGATTTTACACCTTATCGCCAAGTTGCAATATGTTTCAATTGTGGTGAAAGAAATGTAACGAGAGTTGAATATGAAAATGCTAACAAAACTCATATTACAGCTCTATTAATGTGTTTGATAGGATTATGGTGTTGTTGTTGTATACCTACCATATTGTACTGGAAACATGAAAAATGTAAATCATAATTGTTTGAAATGTAATAATTTTTTAGGTGTTTATAATAAATAAATCATTAAAAGAAAAAATTTTGTATTTATGCAATTGTATAAAAAGCTAATCTTAATATTAAAATAACACGATAAGCTTAGAAAGTAACATGACCATAATGTTTTGTGCTGATAATATTTTACATGGATATAAATATTTTTTTTGTGGGCGGAAATGAGCTTCAATTATATAACTCCAGAAAATTTGTTTATTTAAAATTAAAAATGATGAATCATTTAGTAACCAATTCGATTTATCTCCTTTGAATTGATGACATCTAAAAACAGAAGTATATGGTGGTGATATATCCATTATTGGTAAAATAAGAGGTTTAGCAAATCAAAAAAAGAAAGCACCTAATCATTTTAATGCCGATTGTCCTTTTTCTGAAGAAGATGATTGGGAGATGATTGAAAAGAATATTTGAAATGTTCTGCCAGCTGGTAAGAACAAAGAATTTACTGAATTTTTATGGTGAATTTTTCGTTGTTACTTATTTTAATATGATATAGGTTGTCGTTATTTGCGCTATGTACTGTAGCTGCAGTTGACATGATTTCATCGTCATTATCATTGTTCGTTGTAGAGTGCATCGTAACGTTAGTGGTCATAATTTCATCATTATTGTCAATGTTTGGTGCACTTTGTGTCTCTACTTCGCTTAAAAATTGTTAAATTGAGGGCTCGATTATTGATTCGCTTTCGTCGTAAGAGCTTTCATTTACGCAAGGGAGTCAACTTAAACCATCAGCGATTTTATTGTCTTTCCCTTTAAGATAGTTTATTGCAAATTTATAATCGTTTAATTTGATCTTCCACCTTTGTAGTTTCATGTTTGGTTCTTTAAGATTGTTAAGCCATACCAAAAGTTTATGATCACATTGAACAGTAAAATTTCTACCGTAAAGGTAAGTATGAAAATGTTTGGTAGCCCAAACAATAGCGAGGAGTTCCTTCTCTATCGTCGACTATCTAATTTCATGGTTGTTCAGTGTTCACGAGGCATAGGCTATGGGGTGGTATTTTGGCTTAATACGGCGCCTAAAGCGAAGTTAGACTAATTTTAGATTTTTTTTTTAAATAACGTATTAACGGATAAGCTACTTTGGAGTAATCCTTTAAAAATTTCCGGTACTAGCCGGTTAACCCTAGAAAAGATTTATCTCTTTCTGTGAAGATGGAAGAGGAATATTTTGAATAGCGCTGATCTTTAATGGTTCAGGTTTTATACCTCCTTGGGTGATTACATGACCCAAGAAGTTAGTAGACAGTTGAGTAATATTACATTTGTCTATTTGTATCGTTAGGTTTGCTTTGCGCAATATGGTTAAAAATTTTTTAATTGAAACTAAGTGTTCTTCGAATGATGTCGAGAAGACTAGGATGTCATTCAAAAAGACAACGCATATTTTATTGATAAATTCGCTTAATACATGGTTCATTAATCTTTGAAAGATGGAGGGTGAGTTTTTTAAGCCGAAGGGCATACGAATGAACTCATAGTAGCCACTTTTAGTTGAGAATGCTGTTTTGCATCGATCATCTGGATGGACTTCAATCTGATGAAACTCTTCCGCCAGATTTAACGTGCTGAAATAGCGACAATTTCCCAATTTCCCAAAAAGATCCTCGATGTTGGGTATTGGAAATTTGTCATCGACTATGTTATCATTAAGTCGACGATAATCAATAACAATTCTCCCCTTTTGTTTGTTAGAATTATCCATTTTTTTAGGAACAATCCAAATAGGTGCGTTGTATTGTAACATGCTATTAACGATTATACCTTGATGTAACATTTCTTTAATTTGACGGTCGTTTTTTGTTATTATTTTATTTTTAATTGCACTTGTAAAATTAAGTTTTTCATTCTCTTGATGAAAAATATCCTTAAAATAATTTAAGAGCGATTTAGTGATTTAATTTGTGCAATATTTTTGATATTTAGATGATGTGGAAAATTAAAGTTAAGTCCGTTATCAGAGTCACACTGGTTAAAACTGAAAACATTAATGGAATCATCAACATATTTCGTTTCGTAGTGCTGTTCTTCTTCATAATTTAAGAAGAACGGGATAGAAGCTTTTTGTGTTGTAAGTCTTCTTCTTCTTGTGGCGCTACAGCTCGATGTGAGCTTTGGCCTTCTTCACAACATCTCGCTACGCATCGCGATCTTGAGCAGCACTTCTCCAATTTCCAACCTGCAACACTCGAGCATCATTTTCAACATTATCAATCCATCTCAAACGTGGCCTGTTCGTTAAAGGTTTTGAAAGAGAGGGAACCTACATCTAATATTTAAAGAAAGTTTCCTATTGAAAGCCGTAAGTGGGACAGGTTTGATTACGGTTTTCCATTTAGGATTACAGAGGTTGGTATTAATAATACTATACTCTGAACCGGTATAGATAATGAATCAAAGTTGTCGATTATTGTGTTTAATTATCATATAGGGTAGTGGTTTGAGGCGTTGTCGCGAAAATTAGCTGAATCGGTATTTGTCTCATTATTTGAGTTCATAGAGATGTCCATTGGTTCTAGATTTAGATTTCCGCTATAATTATTTGTTCTATTGAACCTAGAAGGTTGTATGTTAGATGGACGATTACTTGATTGAGAATCATAATTATTATACCTATTCTGATTTGAATAATTATGATGAATTTGTTGTGAGTTTCGTTTATTAAAACTATTATTGTGATAATTGTTTGTAGGAAGATTTGAATTATTGAAATTGGTTTGTTGTTGATTGTTAAAATTATATGAGTTTCGTTTATTGAAACTATTGTTGCGATGGTTATTTGTAGGGAGATTTGAATTTTTAAAATTGGTTTGCTGTTGATTATTATAGGATTGTAATTTTTTCCTAGAAAATTATTACATTTTTTTTCTTTATTTGTTTATTTCAATTATTATTAATCGGGCAGCTATTTTTATTTTGAATACCTTTGAAGTATAAGTAGTTGTTTTGTGATATAATCTCGTAAGGGTCAAATAGCGTTGTAGGGTTTCTATTAAAAATAATTCCCTTGACTGGTTCGGGTAAATTATCTTTTCGCTTCTATATTTTCTTTATTGTCTCCTCCTTGGAGCGAATACGCGTTGTTGATACGTGTTAGTTTAAAGTTAATTTCATCATAGAAATTTTTTATTGTGGACGTACACCTAACTAATATTAGGTTGTCTAAGAGACGTGAAACTGGTACGGTTTCTCCGTGGTTTTTATACCAAACGAATTTTATTAGTATTGATTTTAATTCGGCCCATGTTTTGACTGGCCCGTGAGAAAGTAAGATTTGTTTAGCTTTTCCTATTATTTTATCTTGGATATGTCCGAAAAGAAGTTTTTTATACTGAGACACCGCTAGATCTTCTATAAGTAGGATAAAGGATTCTATCCTTTGTATAAAGCTAGCTAGGTAAAGTTGATCGCCAGTAAAAGGGGGCAATTGGGCGATGCACTTCACAATTAGGTTGAAGTTAGGAATTTCGCTTTCATTGGCGTTAGACATTTTAAAATTGTTTAGGTTTAATAAAATAAAATAGTAGTAAAGCAAAGAAGTTTTTATTCAATGCAATTTATTCTAATAATAGCTAAATAAAATAAAGAGCCTTATTATTTTTTTATAACGATTTTGTTCAAAAAAAAATTGAAGTAGTTACGTAGAAGTTAAGGATTTACTTGAAATTAAAACAAAGTTATAAAAGATTCACAATTCGTTTTCTTGTTGAACCAAAAAAAAAAATAATACATGTAACAAAATTAAAATTGTAAAATTGTCAAAATAAGATTACTAACGTCTAGAGAAAGATAATAAAAAATTAAAGAAGACTTATAAACTATAATTAAATCAAAGTAAGTTTAATATCCTGTTTAGTAGTAGGATAGATTTAAATTGAATTAAAATTCAACAATTGTGGAAAGAATTCACAATTAAACTTAAATTGAACTAGAGTTAAAAAAATTAAAGATTGAACTCTAATTATAAAAAGAACTATAATTGAATTCAAATCATAAAATTTACTATAAAACGATTTACTTTTATTTTTTTGTAATAGCAATTTACTTAGAAATATTTTAAAAAGAAATATTGTTTATAATATTTTTAGCACATTTTCAAAAAATTTTGTAAAAATGTGCCTATATAGCTTCACTCTGTCCGTCCGTCCGTCCGTCCCTTTTTACCTACGACTGACTAAAAAATATCAGAAATGAGTAGGTATTGCAATAAAAATAATTTAATGTTAAAACTTTTTTTTGTAGCCCCCCCCCCGTTACGGAGCTACAGCCCCACAAATTCGAAAAAAGCCCTATATTTAAACAGTTATAATTAGAGTTCTATAAGGTATATTTTCAACCTGAAAACGGTAACAGACAGCTGTTCTTATAAGCTTTACAAATTTTTAAAAACCAATTGTGTAGGGTTACCATACGGTACTAAAATTTACCGTTATTCAAAACTAAGTTTTACAAAATTTTTGGTCCCTCATAATTTCTGAACGGCTAAATCTAGAAACTTGAAATTTTGGGAGAAGTTAGATCTTTAGAAATAAGTAAGAGCCAGTTAACAAAATTTTTTTGTCACGCCCCCTCTTTAGGAGCTGTAAGGGGTCGAAAATTGAAATTTTGCTAAAAATTTAGCTTTTAAACACCTATAACTTGAATACCTGTCAAAAGTTTTTTTTATTTGTATACAAAATTGAAAGCTCCAAAACGAAAGTTTCAATAAGTGTCAAAGGTTTTTCTTAATTTTGACTTTGTCCGTCCGTCCGTATGTTTACAAAAACTTTTACACCTTTTGAAATAGAGTACAGGAATTTTAACCACAAAATATAAGGCTAAAATGTATAGGGTTGCCATACGGTACCAAAAATTACCATTAAGCTAAACTCAACTTTTGCAAAATTTTTTACCTCATTTCACTATTAGTCATATAATTAATTATTAATGAAATAACAAAATTATAATATTATCATAATATATATATTTTTATAAAAATAAATGATAAAATACTCAGTAAGAAACCGTACATAATTTTGAAAATGTGCTTTTTAAAAACCCTTGGTTTTTTCCCTCACTTGTTTTAAGTTTATTTAAGACACAAATTTTAAGAATATTTTTTGCCTCTATTTGAATTATTATTGGGATAAAAGATTTACACTTTTATAATATAAGGTTTAAAATTTTAAATAAATTTTTGTTTTTTATTAATATAAAATTTAAGAATTTTATTAATTTAATTAGAAGAGAATTAATACTTTGATTTATTTTTTTTTTAAATGTTTGAGGATTTTTATTTTCCTTTTATTTGGAAATTTTAATAGTAAAAATTAAAATATTACTTAACTTTTATTTGGTAAATGTTGTTACGAATGTTGCTGCTGCGGTTCGTGAAAGCTTAGATGTAGTTATAGATGTTGTTATAGATATTTTGTTATAGATGTTGTTATAGATGTTTTGTTATAGATGTTGTTATAGATGTCTTGTTATAGATGTTGTTATAAATGTTATAGATGTTGTTATAGATGTTTTGTGATAGATGTTGTTATAAATGTTATAGATGTTCTTATAGATGTTTTGTTGTAGATGTTGTTATAAATGTTATAGATTTTCTTAAAGATGTTCTAAATGTTGGTCTGTTCATTGGCACGCACGTTTTGTACTTTGTTTATTTTTGTATCTTTATTAAAAGTAGTAAAATAGTACAAGTCTCTTTTTAATTGTACTTCAAATAAAATTCCAATTCCGAAAAACAAAAATTGTATAATATTTTTTTTTATAATTAATTTTAATTAATTTTAATTTCACCGACTGCGTCAGTTTTATCTTTTTCTTTTGAGTTGTTCTTACAGACCGACTTATAATATTTTATTATTTTCTTACTTCTAATATTATTTATACATTTGAAGTGAGGAAATGCGCTGCGTAAGTAATTTGCGTTTTCTAATACAAATACAAGGCAATCATACGAAATCATACGTCAATCAAGGTTAGAATCATACGATTATAATCGAGTTGCTCTGAAATTTGATAACAAAAGTACAGTTATGTATTTTGTTAAGGAATTTAATAATTGAAATTTTATAATTAAAGTATAGTTTCTAAAATAAAATGAATGAAAAGAAAGATAGGAAATTTCTTACGTAACAATATATAGATATGAAGATATGAATTTAGATTTTACAAAATATCGTTATGCCTTAGCATATGAAGCATATTCGAGTTTTAGAAGCTTTTATTATAATAACTCAATTTCAGAACCTTTAGTTTCATGTTAAAACTTTAAAGCTGATTCTCCAATTTTCATAATTGATACTCGTTATCAAAATGATAATCTTAAAATGGGTCCACTTGATGTTAAAATTGAATTAAAGACTTTAAAAAAAATTCCAGACAATACTACAGCTTATTGTCTTATTTTCTATGATCACTTAGTTGAATTTAAATCATTAACAGGAGAAGTTGCCAAAATTATCTAAATTTATGTATGAAAACAAATGATTTTGCCTTTAAAGAAATAGCACATACATTAATTAACATCGAATATGTAGTCATTGAAACTGAATGGATGGATCATCATCAAATAAAAAAACAAAAAGTTTGAAATACCTGTATTAAATAACTAAAAAATAACGAAAAATCTGAAGAATAAAATTATATTTTGGAATATAAAAAAAAAATATGTCTTTTTTCAATAATTCAAAACAAATATATCTTTTTTTGTCTTTTTTATTAAAAGTAAAAATATAATATTTATTTATTTTTTATATAATATTTTCTTCTCCTAAATCTTCAGAATCTACTTTCCCTCCTCCTCCTCCAAATCTATTGTTTGAATCGGTAAAAATCTTATTTTATAAAATTTTTCTATTTCCCCATCATTTATAAAATCAAAACTTCCGGAACTTAAAACTTTAATTTCTTTATCCTTTAATGAATTATATCGTATAGGTAAGAATACCTTTAACCTGTTGGTTTCAAGAATAATTCTTCCTCCATATTTAGTCGTCACACGTTTTAAAAACTTAATTTTGAAATGTTTCCCTTTCTCTACTTCGCACATTTTTTTAACTTCTTCAATGCTGAATTTTTGGTTGATTCTATCGGCAAAGATGGAATCTTCTATATTTTTAATTTTGTTTTGTTTTTTTTCTTACTCTTCTACAGTTTAAATAACTTTTAAATACAAATAGTCTTGAAGAAATTACATGTATTTATATGACAATAATTGTTAGCAATTAGCAATTAGCCTTATTTCATTATAATACAAAAAAAAGTTTACTTAATCTTGAAATAAAATTTTTTTGAGAATGTTTAGAGTCACATAATTCTAGTTTCAATATAAACACGTAAATATTCATTCATTATTTCATAATAATATCAAAAAATTTACCTACTCATTATATAAAAAATTTACGTGAAATTAATTAACAATTTAAAAATGAGCACAATGGAATTAACATTTGAGTTTTGGGAATGCAATTTAGGGCTCACGACGTATTACTGTGAGGAACATAAAACTGAGGAAATGGAGCATATTGTAGAACGCAAATTATTCCTAGATCTAGAAGACTTTGCTAGGTATATTTTACGGCATAAGGGGTTGGTAAAGTGCTTTACATCCCATTGTGGCATATTTTTATTTCGCACATCTTCCCAACCATTGCAAGTTCCTACAATTAATTCTAATAATGAATTGTAAAAAATTTTTATATTAAAAAATAAAAAAAACTTGTTTTATTTTAATTTTTTGTTTTATTTTATAAAAATGTATCTGTAATATTGTTATGCCCCCATGGTAAGTTTGTACATTATCAGGCAAAAAGAACTTCTTATCATCTAAATAACTTGAAGCTATTTTATTTAGTTTCTGCGTTTTTAATTGTATGCAATTTAGATTTGAAAACCTGCATATTTCTATACAATTTTTTTTTATTTTTCGAGCAATTCCTATAATCATCTATATCTAAATTATCTATCACAAACTTCTTAACACCTTTGGATTTCTTGATGGTATCATTTGTAAGCGTCTTTATGGAATACATTTTAGAACGCAAGCCTATAAATTCTGTTATAATTTTCCCGCTCATTTCATCTTTAAATATTTTCCATTTTCATTTCATTTTTAAATATTACCAAAACTTTTGTATTTATTTATGGATTATTTATCTCATAATCTGAGGTATCAAAATATTTATTGAGGTCAGGTCCAATTGCCTCATAAAAATCATCGGTCTGTATAGTCCATACAAACTATCAGAAACCATATAATTTAGTTGAACATTATTTTTAAATTTTGATTTTATATAATTATTAGGTTTTTTAAAATGTAAATTGCATTCAAAATGGGCAGGGCTCCTATAATTTCCACTAAAATGACAATGATCTCTTACCCTATTTTCTAAATTCTTACCGCAAATATGGCAAGTTTCATCAGTGAGTTGTCTCAGTTCTTCATCTAATGTTAATTCTTTCATGGGGGTGGTTTTTAAATAGTATGTTTTGAATAAGTTTCTGCAAGTCTTAACTAATGATTGGATAACTCCTTTGCACAGTTTAATTCTACACATTCTTCATATTTATTAAATTTATCATAGAATGAGCATTTCATGTATTATCCGAATGCAACTGATACATGTTCCTTAATGATGTTGGTTGATGATTGATCAGCATTAGGAGCACATGTTGATATTGATTTTAAGATAATTTGTATATTTTAATATATTGCTGTTTTCATCAGGCAATTTGCTGACAACTTTACCGCATTCATCTTTGTGAATTTCTAAGTTTGTAATATTAGTGAAATGCTGCAAACAACTATTGCAAATAAATATCCTGCTTTTGTGCGATGTTAATGAGGTTCGAAGTAGTCTAAATAAATCTTTTATAAAAACAAAATGATAAACATTAACTTTTTTAATTAAAAGTAAATTAATATGATAATGCTTTTCTTCTTTTGTTAATTAATATGGGCCAATAATTCGCATTAATGCCCATCCGCTGTCCTTCTCTTGAAACTCCTCACTTTTCTGTGTTATAACTTCAACCGCATCATCATAAGCAGAATTAATATCTTCATCATTTATAATTATCATCATTTTTGTTTGAAATGATTTTATGCTTAATTCCAAATCATTTTCATCGACGACAGAAATTTTAACATATTCAGCAAAAAATTCTACATTCATCTTTGATGATTTAGTACAAGCTTTGATGATTTGAGTTTTGGGATCTCTGAATGAATTTACCGATCTCTGAAGAACAACTATAACATCATCTTTAATTTTGATGAAAAATGTTGTCGGATCAATCAGTTCTTAATTTACGTTATCAATTAAAAACGTTTGAATTCTATTTTGAAAAAATTTATCATTCTTATTTTTTTATCATTCAAATTTATCATACTTTAATTATTGAAAACGGCATTTAAATTAACTAATCCAGAAACTGTGTGAGAGCTTCAGGAGCCTTGAGGAAAGAAATAAATAATAAAAGAAATTTAGAGAAATAAAGAATAAAAAAAAAAAAAATTCATGGACCCAAATGAAATAAAAAGAAACATCCTTGTATAAAATTTGAATATTATATTATCATTGGTTTCGGAATTATGCTCGTTTGGCCTCGAAACGGATAAATGCTTCCAGAATGCGAACTTATGAGAGTTGACTCACGAGGTTATTCTGATCACAAATATAAGATACTTTTCCATATCTAGCTTTCCTCCTTTGGATGGTTACACGATAGGACACACACAGCTAGATCGATTTACTTTTCGAGCCTAATTCGATACGTTCCTTTGAAACTATATTAGGAACGTCTATATCAATACGATAATTTAGCTAAATTAATAAAAAATTTTTCATCTTTGTCAAGATCAAGTATGCTTTATAAAAGAATAAAAGATCTCCATTGACAATATTATTCGGTTTCTTTACCAATCTTCGTTCATAAATCTTTTTCTTTCTGAATAGATATATTTCAACTATGGAAAGAATTCAAAATTCCAGGATTGTGATTTAACCTTCCATATACAGAAAGACGGTTCAGAATTAATACATTCTAGATATTAGTGAATAAAAAATATTATTAGAAGAGTAACCCATATATAAAAGTAAGAACAAACTCGATTTCAAAATCTGATACAAGTGCAGCCGCACACAATGGAAGGGAAAAGTTTCAAATATATGAAAATACAAGTAAAGAAACAGTCAGTCGACTTAGAAATACCCTTCACCTATTTGGTTCGAATTTAATGGGAAGTTCATAAGTCATTTTAATACCATAAAAGATTTTATTAGTTTGACCTTAAAACATGACTAACCAAATTAACTTTATAGTACTAAAAAACATTTTATAATTACTTAATCTATTCAAAAATATTACAAATTCTTACTAATTTTATTTAAAAATATTAAAAAACAAAAAACTTGAAATAAATGAAAATATATTTATTTCAATTCAATTACAAAATTTGAATAATTAAATTTTGTGATAAAAAGCTAATCAAAGCATAATATATTTAATAATTTAAAATTTTCAAAATTACAATTATTTTAAATTGTTAGTTTATGTTTCTCTTGGAATAGCTTTTAAATACAAATCGACAAAAGCTTCTATAATCCGAACTAATTGACCAAACTCGACCAGAAGCAATTCTTATGGTCCTTTCATTACTAGTAACCTATAGTTTAAATTTCATCAAAATAGCGGTATAATTTTTTGAGTTATGCTGTTTTTAAGATATATGTTTGTTAGCCCTTGAACTTTTCAAAAGTTTCAGAAACCGAAACCAGGGTACGATTTCTCCTTGGGAGGTCAAAGAGGGGTCCTGCACCACGACTCCGATTGATCCCAAATTAGGGGGCCACACAAATAGTAAAGAACATCCTTGTGCCAAATTTGAAGCTTCTCCATTAGTTTCAAGTAGAAGCTTTACGGTCTTCGGTAATGTGTGGCTGGTCCCCGACCCACTACTCTAATGAGGCCCAAATTTTAAGGACACTAAGGAAATAGGAATCCACATTGATACCAAATTTGGAGGTTCTATCTTCAATGGTTTCGGAATTATGTTCGTTTGGCCTAAATTCGATCAAAAAGTTCTAGGTTCCGAACCCATGGTCCAATCGCGACCGTACGCAATCCCCGCCGTAGTTTCATTACTAGTAACCTACAGCACAAATTTGATGAAGATAGCTTCAATATTTGTTGAGTTATCGTGATTTTTTATATAAGTTCATTACCCTTGGGCCGATTAAAAGATCCACAATCCGAACCCATGGGCCAATTTCGCCCATTTGCAATACCCGTCGTACTTCCAGTCCTAGTAACCTACAGTTAAAATTGCTCCATTATTTTTTGAGTTATCGAGCCCACGGACGGACGGACGGACACTGCTATATCAGGAAGTCACGCTGATAATAAATATATATATTTTTCCATATCTTGCTCGCTTCCTTTAGGGGGTTACAAACACCATACCAAAGTTAATATACCATTTTCCTATTTCATAGGTGTAGGGTATAATAATAGTGTAACGGTATTATGTCAAATAATATCAAATGTCACTCATTAAATTAAAAGAATAATACAATCTAAAAGTTTTATAGGGCAATCCATCAACATCTTTCAGTAAATCTCAACAGATTGCCGTCAATGAAACTGGATGAAAATATGTTTCAACCTGTATTCTGAACTTATAAAAAAAAGCTTTAAAAGCTTTTGTTAGAGGTCCAAAGGAATATGTATAAAATTTCTTGAAATGGAATCAAACCAGATATTAACGACACACACTTGTACTCTGTTCCAGACTGGAGGATGTGGTATAATTGGAGACGACAGTCTTCGGGAATTAAATGCAGTCAAAGATATAACAACAACTGCATTATATTCCAGTCAGAATTTAATATTGCAAAGAAAAATAAAAAGAACTTCAAAATTAAAAGGTATATGGGTCAAAAAGAGCTACCATATTTAGAGACCATCAACCTTTTACTTATGCTTTTAGTAATAAAAATACTAATAGCAAAATAAAAGGAAGGAAAAGAGTTTTTCAAATATATAACTATGAAATTAAATGCAGCCCGGTCATATAAATATTGTGGCAGATGCATTATCAAGATGAATATTAGAAACTCAAACCAACGTTTAAGGACCATAACGATAGTTTTCCACAAAATTTGATACCATTTTTGAAGCTTCTAACCAATTAATTTTAAAAATAGGTAATAGCGAGTACAATCTGGTTAATCCATTCTCTAACTAGAACGGACATACAATTACTCGAGAGTGTTATACAGGAACAATTCTAATTAATATTTTAAAAACTTACATTCATTTTAATATTTTAAATAGAATTGTGACGGAAGAATATGTGATGGGAAACACATTTATCTTGTACAATTTCGAGATTATAATATCAGATTCACAAGACTTTTAGTAAAAGATGCTTCAAATTAATCTGAAGAAACAGAAATACTTCCTGAAACCCATAGAAACGCTGAAGAAAATAAAATACAAATAACTGAAAAATCTTATTTTCCAAAGTTTGCCAGTAAAATAAAAATTTTCGTAACATCCTGTTCAATAAGCAAAAGAAAAATTTGTGAAAGACATCTAAACAAACCAAAAATTCAATGTACGTCAATACCTAGTTATGAACATACCCTCTTTATGTAAATACAAATTTTCAAAGTTTGTTCAAGCAAGAATAATCAAAACCAGATCCATTTTTGATATAAATCTGGCATTAAGAGTTACTTTTTACTACTATGGTGCTCCGGAATGGATCGTAGTAGATAAAGAGATAGCATTTAATTGAGACTCTATTTAAGCAATGATTTAAACGAAATGCAAGTCAACATACTTACAACACCCGCACACCAAAGCGAAATAAAAGGCCAGAAAGAGAGACTACACTCAACTTTATTAGAAATAATGAGCTGTTTCAAACGGAAGAAATTAGTCACACATGTGAAGAACTTATCGAAAGATCCATTCAGTTCATTTATTGACTAAAAGGAAACTAGTTGTTTTTTTTTTTGTGGAACAAAAAATTTTTTTCCTATAAAATAAAAAACTAATTAACTCCAGTGTACTTGTGAACACTACATTTGTAAACGTAAAAGTTTTGGATAATATTTCATCACAAATAAAGCCATAAATATGGGAAAAGAAAAAAATCAAGAATTAACCTTAGCACAATTTACGTCACGGATTTATGAATATTAAAACAAAATATGGTAACAGAAAATCATTTAACCACATCTACTATATCCGTATAGGAAAAACACGTCTACTATATCCGTATTTATCCCATGAAGCTTCTCAATTGAAGTACCTATCGAAATTAAACGAATTCGAAAAAAAAAGATCGCTCGTTTTCTATGTACCAGCTGGAAATGGATTGCCTGTACAACGACGATTTAGTTATGTTTAAGAAAAAAATGAATAACATGTTAGGAAACATTAACAAGCATGTAGTAATTAACAACCTTTAATTATAGAATTTATAATATAACCAAAATTACTAGTTTTTATTATTAATAAAAACCATCAATATAATTGATAAAACCAAAATTTGAAGGCTTTAACTTGAAGCGTTCAAAAGATATGTGGGAACACATTGAGTTTAAAAAAAAGGCTGTCTTTCACCGTTTTCAGATTGAAAATACACGTAACACAACTGTCGTAATAATAATTTATATATAGGGCTTTTTCCGACTTTAAGGAGCTGTCGCTCCGTAACGAGTGGAACGACTGAAAAAAGTTCTTCCATGAAATTATTTTTTTTATAAAAACTACTCGTAGTTAAAATTTCTTTTCTCTATTCCAAACGGTGTAACAGTATGTGTTATCATACGGTAAGATAGACGGACGGAGCGAAACTATATAGGCACATTTTTGCAAAATCTTTGGAAAATGTGTTGAAAACGAATATTATTTTTTTTTTATTTATATAAAATTATTTATTTTGACAAATACCATATTTCGTCTACGACATTTAGACTTCTTTAGTGCTTGTGCTTGCTAGATTCAGTACTAATACCCCTAATTCAACAATGGGGAAAATATTCACTTCAAACGAAATAACAATCACAGCTGTTTTGCTAAACACAGCCGCTCCAAGTTGAATAGATGTATAGATGAAAATTAACTAAAAAGTTTAAAAAAAAAAATAAAAACCAAAAATTAGAATTTTAATATTTATTTTTAAATTAAGAATAGATATTAAGAAATGGAACAATATTTTTAATTGAAATAAGATATATGTTAGTATTTTTCTATCTATAATTTTACAAAGGGTCGTATCTATTTTAATTCTTTAATCTAAGTAATTATTTTTGAAGAAACTAAACATACTCAATCTTTTAAAATTTGAAGAATTGAATTTGTATTATTATGAATATAGCTGAAGACAAAAAAAAATGTTCTTATTATTGCGAAGTTGGATATCTTTAGCATAATTTAAATTAAAAAATTAAAAATATATTTATATTTATTATATATATTAATCAAATTAACTAGTATTAAAAACCAAGATATATTTAACAGAAGAATCTTTCATTTAATTTTAAAACATAACAATCGATTTATAAAGGGTAACATAGAATAACCTTTGTAGCACATTTTCTAAAAATGATGCAAAAATATTCCTCTATAGCTTCACTCTGTCCGTCTGTATGATTACAAAAATTTTTACACCGTTTGAAATATAGTAAAGAAATTTTAACCAGGGAATTCAGAAAAAATCATTTTTGTAGCCCCACCCGTTGGAAAAGCCCTATATTTAAATTGTTATAACAAGAGTTCTGTAAGGCGCATTTTCAATTTGAAAACATCAAAAGATAGGTGGTCTTATAAACTTTATAAATTTTTAAAAGGCAAATGTTAAGGGTTGCCATACCACTCTAAAATTTACCATTATGCAAAACAAAATTTTTGGCCACACTATCTTATAAACGGTAAAAGGTAGAGTCTTGAAATTTTAGGAGAAGTTAGATGCTCAGAAGAGTCGGTTCACAAAATTTGTTTGTTAAGTCCCCTGTTTAGAAACTATAAGGGCTCGAAGTGACCTGTTTACATTTTTTTTTACAATTATAAAATTTAAAGCTGCAACATTATATTTCAACATATATTAAATGTTTTTCTATATTCAAAAGGGGTTTTTAAATTGAAGAAATTGTCTCTAAGTTTAACCATTTTGGCTTAGATAATAAAATTCTAAATAAAATCCAAATTTTGGTGGAGTTCACAATTGATTTCCTAGAACCTAAAAAAATTGAAGTTTATATGGATTATATTCTAAGTATTGATTTTCATTATTATTCATAATTAATATGTTCGGATCCTGGACCTTTTGATGGGTCTAAAGGTCAAAGAGCATATATCAAAAATTACGATAACTCAAAAACTAATGACGCTATTTTGATGAAACATAAACTCTAGTTTACTTGTAATGTAGGTACCGCGGCGATTACTTATGGTCAAAACGTGACCATGGGTTTGGATTCTAGAAGTTTTTGAAAGAATTGAGGCCAAACCAACCTAATTTCGAAACCAATAAAGATAGAACTTTAAAATTTGGGGCACAGATGTATTTTCTTATTTCGTTTGTGTCCTTGAAATTTGGGACCAAATAGAGTTGTATTTCGAGTACTACCCCAATTACCCTCAATACCTTAAAGCTTATATTCAAAATTAATAAAGATAAACACTTTAAATTTGACACTTTAAAATACACCAGTGTTTTGTTTTGTTTCCATTACGTTCTTAACATAAAGAATTAATTGGAGCTGCCTTCCACACTCTTACAAAGATTTAGCAAGAATGTTTCTCAAATTAATAACGATAGAAACCTGAAATTTGGAACAAGTGTTCTTTTCTTTTAGTTTTAAATCTTTTATTTCGTAATTGCATTTTATAAATACATATATATCATGCTCTTTTGTTTTGAAGCTCGAACTCACGATATCACCACACGGGACAAAAAAAATGTTACAGTAACTTGGGCCAGTAAACTAAACCACTTTTGAAAATGCGCAGACACTCAGATTTATTAGATATAAATCTATGCTATTTAGATTTAAAAAATTCTATGCTATTTAGATTTAGAAAATCTATAATAGATTTTTGCTTTTAAAGCAGTAACTCACAAACCCACTACACAAGTGTTGCAGAAACTTGCGTCACAACACTAAGGCTTCTTCTATAGCGCCACAGTTCGTTGTTTACCTTGGCCTCCTTAATCATTCTTTTCCATTTCACTTGAACACAGCTTCCTTTAAAGCTCGAATTCATGAAACCACAACACTTGTCGAACCAAATGTTGGAGAAAATTGGGCCATAAAACTAACTCTTGGGCCATAAAGTATCAGCTACGGGTAGGTATTGCAATAAAAATAGTTTAATGTTAAAACTTTGTTTTGTAGCCGCCCTCGTTACGTAGCTACATCCCCGGAAAAACCCTATATTTAAACAGATGTAATTACAGTTCTATAAGGTTTATTTTCAACCTGAAAAAGGTAACAGACAGCTGCCCTTATAAATTTCACAAATTTTTAAAAGCCAATTGTATAGGGTTATCTTAAGGAACTAAAGTTTACCGTTTTCCAAAACTAAATTTTGCAAAATTTACGGTTCCTCCAAACTTCTGAACAGCTAAATCTAGAAACTTGAAATTGGGAGAAATTAGATCTTTTGAAATAATTAAGGGTCAGTTAAGAAAATTTTTTTGTCACGCCCCCTGGTTTAGGAGCTGTAAGGGTCGAAAATTGGAATTCTGCTATAAATTTAGCCTTTAAACACCTATAACTTGAATACCTGTCAAAATTTTTTTTTATTTATATACATAATTGAAAGCTCTAAAACGAAAGGGTCAATAAGTGTCAAAGATTTTTCTTAATTTTGACTTTGTCCGTCCGTCCGTACCTATGTTTACACAAACTTTTACACCGTTTGAAATAGAGTAAAGAAATTTTATATGGGTAGGAATTGCAAAAAAGATAATTTCATAGAAGAAAATTTTTCTCTATCCTTACACGTTTTGGAATTGCAGCCCCCTAAAGTTAGAAAAAGCCCTATATTTAAATTGTTATAACAACAGTTCCGTTGGATGTATTTTCTGCTTTTATAGACTTTTCAAAAATACATTGTTAAAATATATAGAGTTTGCCATAGGGTACTAAAATTTCCAAACCATTATACAAAACTCAATTTTATTCAAAATTTTTGGCCCCACATATCTTCTAAACGGTTTCAGCTAGGTTCTTGAAATTTAGATCCTGAGAAATTAGTAGGAGCCGGTTAACAAAATTTTATCGTCACGTTCCCTGTTTAGGAGCTATAAAGGCTCGGAAATTGAAATTTTGCTTTTTTTAAACATCTGTAACTTAAATACTTGCTCAAATTTGTTTTTTACAAACATACAAAATTTAAAGCTGCAGCATTATATTTCAACATATGTTAAAGGTTTTTCTGAAATTTAAAAGAAGTTCTTTAAATTGAAGAAACTGTCTCTTAGTTTTAAACATTTTTGCTTAGATAATAAAATTCTAGGTAAAATTCCATAATTTTGGTGGAGATCACAATTGATTTCCTAGAACCTATAAAAATGGAAGGGTGAGGACAGGAGAAGGATGGACAGATCCTCGAGAATCATCATGAGTTTGCTTAGAAAAAATTTGGGAACTTTACCCATTCAAGGTAAAGATTAAAAATTAAAAATTAACTTAAAAATTAAAACTTTTATGATTTCGCACTTATTAACAGGTTTGCTTGAGTGCATTGGGGTTATATTCTAAGTGTTTCACTGTTAGTCATGTAATTAATGAAATAACTAAATTATAATATCATCATTTATTTTTATATATATTTTTATAAAAATAAATGATAAAATACGCAGTAAGAAACCCTATTTAATTTTGAAAATGAGCTTTTTAAAAACCCTTGGTTTTTTTTATAACTTGTTTATGTTTATTATAAAGAATTTTGAGCACTCCTGTTTTAAATAAGTATTACAATCATAATGCTGCTATAATCTGTGTCAATAATTTTCATTTAACTCAAAGTTGTTCGAAAGAAATATTAATTTGTTATTATAGATATATAAAGGTTTTGCAATAACTATCGATTAATGAATGATAAGTCCTTGATTTCTGTATCTAAACTGATTGATTTATTAAACTTAATTTAACTATTTATAACTTATTCCTAACGCTACTAATACTATGACAATAATTAATTATTATTAATATTATTTGATAATCAATACCATTTACATTCTTATCAATAATTGATGTCTTAAATATAGCATAGCATAATTATTGCATTCCATTAGGTTATTGACATAAAACAAAGAAATTATGAATTGTGATTCTTCAATGTATTGAATTTATTGTATGGATATCAAATTCATATTTATTAGGTTGGTCAATGTAACCGTACTGAATTATTAAAGAATCCTAATTTAGCAAAAGATTGACCACCATATAATTCTTATCTTTATATTTATGGGCAATTCATTATACTATACTTTAGTTATGTATTTTATATTACAGTTTATATAATTTGATGGTTTTGAATGTTAACTAAAAACAATAATGCTTTTATTAGATTTTTATCACAAAGTTTAATAATTAAAATTTTTAAAAATTGAAATTATCGTACAAAATTTCTTAATTATATATTAAATATGGTAATAATTCAATAAAAAATAAAATAAAAAAGAAACTCAGCCGTTCATAAAAAAATTGTTTTAGTTTTTAATTTAAAATAATCAAAAATCACCTCTTAGCCTTTTAAAAATTTTGGATTCGAGGAAAATGCATTTCTTCGTTAACAATAACAGACCAAAAAGTTGAATAATATTTCAGGAAAAATACCGATATAATTTTTTTGAAACCATTGCCATTCTTAAAATTATTACTTACTGCTGAGTAATGACCAAAGACTTTATTAAATGAAACAGAGACTAAACTCTTGATCATTCTGACTTTCAAGCTGAAGTTTTCATCATTGTCATATTTGGTGACAAGGCCTTTGGCTTGTACTTGTCTCGAAATAGTTTGGCCGAAATGAAAGACATCCCTTAAATTTGAAAATTGGTAAGTATGTCTCTGCTTTTTCGAAATGGTATATAATTTGCTTCGGATTGAAATTTTAACAAAATTCACAACAAATCCGTAAATATTCAGAAAAAAATGCATGATAAGCTTTTATTAATTTGTACAACTTCAGTGTCTAATTTGTAGTGAATAACAAACATCTGGCGCATAATTCCGGAAACTACACTTTTAAGTTTCATCCATCATCAAACAAACTAATTTTGCTAAGACATTAAACTTCTTTTGGTAACTTCGCGAAAATAAATTTTTAAAACTAATTTGGTTTTATTGTGTTTTTATGTATCGCAACTATAACGAAATCTTAACTTTTTATACCCTACACCTATAGAATAGGTAAAAAGGTATATTAACTTTGGTATGGTGTTTGTAACCACCTAAAGGAAGCGAGCTAGATATGCAAAATTATATATATTTGATCAGCGTGACCTCCTGAGTCGATATAGCTATGTCCGTCCGTCCGTCCGTCTGCCGTAGGCACGATAACTCAAAAAATAATGGAGCTATCTTGATGAAATTTTAACTGTAGGTTACAACGACTGAAAGTACGGCAGGGATTGCACATGGGCAAAATTGGCCCATGGGTTCGGATTCTGGACCTTTTAATCGATCGAAGGGCTAACGAACATATATAAAAAAATCACCATAACTCAACAACTAATGACTCTATCTTCATGAAATTTGTGCTTTAGGTTATTGGTAATGAAACTACGGCGGCGATTGCGTACGGTGAGGATTGAACAATGGGTTCGGAACTTAGAACTTTTTGATCGAATTTAGGCCAAACTAGCATAATTCCGTAACCAATGAAGATAGAACCTCTAAATTTGATATCAGGGTGTCGCTTTCGATTTCCTTAGTCTCCTTGAAATTTGAGCCCAATTGGAGTAGTGGGTGGGCACCAGCCACTCAGTTCCGAGGACCTTAAAGCATATTTTCGAAATTAATAAAGATAGTAACTTGAAACAAAAGTAGAAACTTCAAATTTGGCACATGGGTGTTCTTTATTATTTCCTGCGTGTCCCTCTTATTTTGCATCAATTGGAGTGGTGGTTCAGTACCTCTCTTAGAACCCCCAATGTGTAAAACCTTATCATCGAAATAAATAAAACTAGTAACGTAAAATTAAGATAACACGTTCCAATTGTGTACAAGAGTTAACTAGTATTGAAAGTATGACGGGGACTGCATATGGGCGAAATCGTACCATGGTTCGGGGTTCTGAAGCCCTTGAAAAGATCAATTTAATAACAGCTTTTATGGTGTTAAAACGACCTATGGATATGTCCTTAAATTTGAACCAAATAGGTGTAGGGTATTCCTAAGTCGGTTGCACCGACTGACTGTTTCTTTACGAAATCTTAACATTTTATATTATTTATGAAACTATATTTTTTTTTAATTTTTTCTTTTTTTCAATATCTAATATTAAATTTTCTAAAAACATTTTATTTTAGTAGTATGTTTCAATCTTAAAATTATACGCTTTTCACGAAATATGTATGTACTCGTATATAGGGATTTACATATTTACAAAACAATTTTAACTGAAATTAAAAAAATCTGAATTTTTCAATTATAGATAAATTGTTTAGCCAAAGTATATTTTACATATATGTATTTACTATATTTTACATAAACTTTTTGAAATTATTGAATTAAACAAAAAAATTTTTGGATAAATAATTAGTTGATCATAAAATACTTGAAAAGCTACAAAGAAACTAGATTCGTAGCAGATCCTTTTTTAACATACCTAATTTAATATTTTATGCTCTCTCGTAATCAAAATTAGATGAAACTCAAAGTGTTTGCGATAGAGGTACTCCAGTTTCAAGTGCTGCTGTTTTGGCGTTATTGTTGGTCTGTGCAACTTCTTTTTCGGAATTATGGTTGCACTATGGTTATGATCAGTAGCTGATTTATGTATTGTATGTTAGCCATTTAAAATTGTTGTTATCAACCTACAAACATTACCTTAAGTTACACTTGCAAATGGTATGCAGTTAGTAATAATTTTAAGAATGATAGAGGCCTTTCTGAATGGTTTCAGAAAAATTAAGTCGGTATTTTTCCTGAAAATTCAATCGGTGCAGCCTAAATATCATGCAACTTTTTGGTCTGTTATTGGTAAGGAAGAAATGACGTCTGGTTACATAAAATAATAATATAAAAATAATAAAATTATACATTTAGATAGGTTGTTATTGTAAAGTTCCATATAGCACTTACCAAATTAACAGCTGAAAAGAGTAAAAAGCTAGCAATTCAAATAACAAGAATTGACAGAATGCAAAACGGAGAATTTTTTCCAAAAAGAATTGCGGTAATAAGTAAAAGTAACCCAATTTAACGCGTCATCAAGCGTAGAAAAAGAATAGAAAACAAATTTTGCTATTTTTAGAAACCTAAAAAAACGAGGAAGAAATAATTTTAAGTTGAAAAGTTTTTGGTTTATTATACCCTACACCTATAGAATAGATAAAGGGGTATATTAACTTTGGTATGGTGTTTGTAACCACCTAGAGGAAGCGAGCTAGATAAAAGTATATATATTTCTGATCAGCGTGACCTCCTGGGTTGATATAGCCATGTCCGTCCGTCCGCCCGTAGGCACGATAACTCAAAAATAATGGAGCTATCTTGATGAAACTGTAGCTATGGGTTACTAGTACTGAAAGTAAGGTGGAGATTGCATATGGGCGAACCCATGGGTTCGGATTCTGGAAATTTTAATCTGTCCAAAGGATAACGAACATATATAAAAATTCACGATAACTCAACATCTAATGTCGCTAACTTCATCAAATATGTGCTGTAGGTTACTAGTAATGAAGCTACGGCGGGGATTGCGTACGGTCGAGATTGGACCATGAGTTCGACATCTAAAACTTTTTGATCGAATTTAGGCCAAACGAGCACAATTCCGAAACCAATGAGATAGAACCTCCAAATTTGGTATCAGGGTGTCCTTTCCTATTTCCTTACTGCCCTTGAAATTTGGGCCCCATTGAAGTAGTGGGTCAGGGACCAGCCATAGATTTCCGAAGACATTAAAGCTTATCTTCAAAATTAATAAAGATAGCAAATTGAAAAATGTAGAAGCTTCAAATTTGGCACAAGGGGGTGTTCTTTACTATTTCCTGCACGTCCCCTAATTATGGATCAATCACATTGATGGTTTAGCACACCTCTTAGACCCCCTAAGGTTTAAAAGCTTATTATCAAAATAAATAAAAATTAAGATAGGAACGAAATCAGGATAATAACGTTCCAATTGTGTACAAGGGCTAACTAGTAGTGTAAGTATGACGGGGACTGCATATGGGCAAATCGTACCATGGTTTCGGGTTCTGGAACCTTTAAAAAGTTCAAGGGCTAACAAACATATATCTGAACAAGTAAAGAAATAGTCAGTCGGTGCAACCAACTTCGAAATATCCTACACCTTTTTGGTTCAAATTTAATGGGAAGTCCAGAAGTCATTTTAAAATCATTATTAGTTTGATCTTAAGACATGCTAACCAAATTTACTTTATAATACTAAAAACATTTTCTAATTTTTTCATCAATTCAAAAATATTAAAAATTCTTTCTAATTTATCTATTTAAAAATATTAAACAACAAATAAAGTTGAGATAAATAGATTCGTAAAATGCAGTTACAAAATCACATATTTAAAACTTTTATCCAATTCAATAAAATTTTACACCCATGCAGCAATGTACTCCTTTTCAGAATTTTTAGCTGTAGTGCATTGACTGTTGAATGATTTATTAGCCTTGGTTAATTATTTCAATTTTCAATAATTTTTAAATTTATTCTCTTAATTTACTTATTTTTTAACAACTTAAGTATCGTACACAATTTCTTAATTATATATTACCTATGGTAATAATTCAATAAAATATAGATAATAATAAAAATTAAAAAAATATTTAGTTTTTAATTTATAAAATATATGTTTGATATTAAAACTCTTAGCCTTTTAAAAATATAAAAATAGTAAATAGGAACGGATATAGGAAATAGTATATCAATTTTGATTTTTTTTATTTTTATTAATTTCGTATATATTATGCTTTAAGGTCTTGGGAGTAGTGCGAATGGTACGCAAACCGCTATTCCAATTCATCCAAATATTCACGTACAAAAAACAAATAAGAAGAAACACATGTGCCCCAAATATAATAATCTATCTTCTTTGGTTTCGAAATTATAATAGTTTGAATTCAAAAGCTCCTAGCATCCGAACCCGACAAAAACTAATTCCATGGTACTTTCATTACTAGTAACCTGGAATATAAATTTCATCAAAATAGCGTAATGAGTTTCTGCGTTTTGGTGTTTTTATGATATACGTTTGTTAGCTTTTGAACTTTTCAAAAGTTCTAGAACCCGAAACCATTGTACGATTTCACCCACATGCAGTCCCAGTTAACCTTTGTACACAATTGGAACATTCTATATTAATTTTAAGTTACTATTTTTATTAATTTTGATAATAAGCCTTTCAAACTTTAGAGGTCTAAGAGAGTTACCTGAACCATCACAACAATTGATCATACATTAAGGGAACACGTAGGAAATAGACATAGTCTCATTACTGGTAACCTACATCACAAAATTCATGATTATAACACCATTAGTTGTTGAATTATTCTTTTTTTTATATGTTCCTTGGCCCTTAGAACAATTAAAAGGTCCAGAATCCGAACTCATTAGCCGATTTCGCCCATATGCAATCCCCGCCGTAACCTACCTAACCTAGTAAACTACAGTTAAAATTTCATCAAGATGGCTTCATTAGTTTTTGAGTTATCGTGCCTACGGACGGACGGGCGGACATATTGGTGAAATCCGACCATGGGTTCAGATTCTGGAACTTTTTCATCGAATTAGGCCAAACGAGCATGATTCCGAATTCAAAGAAGTTAGAAACTCCAAATTCGATTTTTAATTTATAAAATATATGTTTGATATTAAAACTCTTAGCTTTTTAAAAATATAAACAGGAACGGATATAGGAAATAGTATATCAATTTTTATTTTTTTATTTTTATTAATTTCAAATATATTATGCTTTATGGTCTTGGGAGTAGTGCGAGTGGTACGCAAACCGCTATTCCAATTCACCCAAATATCCACGTACACAAAATATATAATCTCCCCAAATATAATAATCTATCTTCTTTGGTTTCGAAATTATATTAGTTTGACTTCAACTCGATCAAAAGCTTCTAGAATCCGAACCCGACAAGAACCAATTCCATGGTACTTTCATTACTAGTAACCTGGAATATAAATTTCATCAAAATAGCGTAATTAGTTTCTGAGTTTTGGTGTTTTTGAGATATACGTTTGCTAGTTTTTGAACTTTTCAAAAATTGCAGAACCCGAAACCATTGTACGATTTCGCCCACATGCAGTCCCAGTTAACCCTTGTACACAATTGGAACATTCTACATTAATTCTAAGTTACTAATTTTATTAATTTTGATAATAAGCCTTTCAACCTTTAGAGATCTAAGAGAGTTACCTGAACCATCACTCCAATTGATCATACATTAAGGGAACACGTAGGAAATAGACATAGTCTCATTACTGGTAACCTACATCACAAAATTCATGATTGTAACAACATCAGTTGTTGAGTTATCCTTTTTTTTATATGTTCCTTGTTCCTTAGAACAATTAAAAGATCCAGAATCCGAACCCATGGGCTGATTTCGCCCATATGCAATCCCCGCCGTGCTTTAAGTCCTAGTAACCTACAGTTAAAATTTCATCAAAATGGCTCCATTAGTTTTTGAGTTAACGTGTCTACGGACGGGTGGACTTAGGGACATGGCTATATCGATATCGGAGGTCACGCTGATCACAAATATATACACTTTTCTATATTAATATACTTTTGTATAGAGTATTGATGCACATGGGCGAAATCGGCCCATGGGTTCGAATTCTTGATCCTTTAATCGGTTTCAAGGCTAACGAACATATATAAAAAATCACGATAACTCAACAACTCAACATGACGCTATCTTCATATATTTTGTGCTGTAGGTTATTTGTGATGAAACTACGGCGGCGATTGCGTACGGTGAGGATTGGACAAGGGGTTCGGAACTTAGAACTTTTTGATCGAATTTAGGTCAAATTAGCATAATTCCAAAATCATTGAAGACAGAACCTCAAAATTTGGTATCAGGGTGTCGCTTTCGATTTTCTTAGTGTCCTTGAAATTTGGGCCCAATTGAAGTAGTGGTTCGGGACCAGCCACTCAGTTCCGCAGACCTTAAAGCCTATTTTCGAAATTAATAAAGATGGTAACTTTAAACAAATGTAGAAGCTTCAAATTTGGCACGTGGTTGTTCTTTATTATTTCCTTCGCGTTCCTCTAATTTGGGATCAATTGGAGTGGTGGTTCAGGTAACTCTCTTAGACCTCTAAAGGTTGAAAGGCTTATTATCAAAATTAATAAAATTGGACCCCTCAATGCTTTACAGCTTATCATCGAAATTAATAAATATAGTAACTTAAAATTAAGATAGAACGTTCCAATGTGTACAAGGGTTGACTAGTACTGAAAGTATGACGGAGACTGCATGTGGGCGAAATCGTACCTTATTTTCGGCTTCTGGAACCTTTAAAAAGTTCAAGGGCTAACAAACATATATCTTAAAAACACCATAACTCAAAAAAGAATGCCGCTATTTTGATGAAATTTAAACTCTAGGTTACTAGTAACGAAACTCCCATGGGAATTGGTTCTGGTCGAGTTCGGGTTCTAGAAGCTTTTTAACGATTGGAGGCCGAACGAGTATATTTGTCCCCGAAATTTAATCTTAAATGGAGTGGTGGTTCAAGTGCCTCCTAAGAAATCGCAAAATTAAAAATCTTATCTTCGAAAGTCATAAAAATAGAAACTTTAAATTTGATACACGAGAGTTCTTTCTTAGTGATAGTGTAATTAGAAAATGTTTTTAGTGGTATAAAGTTAATTTGGTTAGCAATTTGTTACGATTAAATTAATAACAACTTTTATGGTGTTAAAATGACTTATGGATATCTCATTAAATTTAAACCAAATAGGTGTAGGGTATTTCTAAGTCGGTTGCACCGACTGACTGTTTCTTTACTTTTTATATATTTTCATTAGCCCTGAAACCGCTTAAAAAGTCCAGAATCCGAATCCATTGGCTGCTTTCGCCCATATGCATCAATACTCTAGATGTATTGTCGTGAAAGTGCTTCGGCCACGTTATATTCTTTCATTTGTAGCATAATTTTCTTCTGTCTTACTCAGTGTTCAAGAGATCATAGTGATATGTCTTCTATTTTGAGAGAGTACCGCGCCTATGGCTGAAGATGATGCGTCTACTGTAAGCTCAAACGTTTTGTTCTATTTATTTTTTCAAACGCTGTTAGGGCTTCTTCGTTAAGTTTAGTTTTGATTTTTTTTGGATTGGTGTGCACCTATATGTCCGTTTTCTCCGCGCAATAATGTCGTTAATGGCTTTTCTATTGCCGCGTAATCCTTAATAAAACGGTGTTAATGAGTGTCAAACCAAAAAAGGAACGCAGTGATCTCAGTGTTTTTGGAGCCTGAAAATTAGCAATGGCGTTAATTTTATTGGAACAATTTTTTATTCCTTTTCCTGAGACAACGAAGCCACGAAATTCCACTTCTTGCCGAAAGACTTTTGATTTTTCTGCTGAAACACGTATTCCTGCAGTTTCTAGTTGCTTCATAACCGTTGTTATGTCGTGCATATAAGTAGTTGTCCTCGCTTGATGCAAAAATAATGATGTCACCTACATAAACATGACAGATTTTCCCTATATAATCACGGAGCACGTTGTCGATAGCCCTCTGAAAAATACTAGGGGCATTTTTTAGCCCGAATGGTAATCTACAAAATTCTTATTTACCATTTTTGACACTAAACGTCGTTTTCTGCCTATCTTTTTATTGCAAAATATTTTGATGAAGGCCAGATTTCAAATTTAGAGTGGTGAAAAATTTGGATTTTCCTAATTTCGCGAGTGTGACGGTTGGGTCTGGGATTGGATATCGGTCGGGAATGGTTTTTTTGTTTAATTTCCTAAAGTCGATTACCATGCTTGTAATTTGGGTTTTCCATTAGTGTCTATTTCCTTTTTACTTACAACATGGATTGGATAATTGTAGAGTGAGGAAGATTTACGTATAATATTTTCTTTCAGTAATATTTCTATTTCTTTGTTAACAAATTCGGTAGCGGACATTGGTTAAGGATAGGTTTTAGTGTAAACCGGATCGTTGCTTGTTGTATTTATTGTAGCCTTGACTTGTGTATTGTAAGGCAGGCTTACATTGGCTTCGGCAAACACAGTGGAATTTTTTTTAATTAAATCTAGAAATCTGGCTTTTACGTTATTTGGGACTGAGGTGTGGTCAAAATGAATTGAGTTTGTTTGTGAGCATTTAACATGCTGGAGTTTTTCCTGACCATTTTTTTGTGTGATTATTTCGGTTTTAAAATCGATTTTAGCGTCGATTTGTTTTAGAAAGTCGTAGCTAATTATACCGTCGAAGGTTTTTTAAGCGGGAAGTACAAAGAAAGTTGAAGTGTTCCTTAGGATATTTACTTTGCATTTTTGTATGATTTTGTTACTCCCATTAACTGAATTAACAATAAAAGATTTTTCTACTGGGGTAATACCGCTTAAATAATGAAGTTTTTCAATGTAATTTCTTGAGGTACCTGTGTTGATTAATATGCGGAGCTCTTGACCACTTTTAGTTGTCTTGATTATAAATAACAAGAGCAATCTTAGTCTAAAAAATTTATTTTGTCAGTAAAGTCATCTTCGTCTTCGTTATAGAAATCGTACTGGCCACATGATTCATTATCGGACTGGTTTAAAGTGTCTTGTTCTTGGGTTGGAATATGATTAATTCGTTGAAGTTTTTCGAAATGAGTTTTTTCTGTATTAATTGCTTCACGAGGTTTTTTGTTTGTAAAATCGTTATTTGCTGGGCTTTTGTCGTTGAGTGTATTTTGTAAAAAGTTTTAGGTCGATGTACGGGGATGTTGTTTTTTGGTTGATTTATCCTTCTATATTGTGAAGTACCAGGATGAACTTCCATTGGCAAAGATGGATTAGAGTTACTTATTCTATAGTTGTTTTTAATATTCCGAGATCTAGCAAAGGGACCCTTACGATCCTTGAGCGAATTCCCGAGTAGTAGCCAGTGTCCTATTATTTGTATTGGTCATTATGTTGTCGTAATACCAGTGATGGACAAATTTCCTTGTTGGAGTTACTGAGTTCGTTTTTAAGTACGTGTAATGGTCATTTGCCTGAATAGGTCTGATTTAACTGGGCGATAATTGCATGATTAAGAACCGTATTAAATGCTGCTAGAGTTGCATTTGCTGAACCTGTTACTTTATTTCTTAGGATATTTGTTGCAATATAAAATGTTTCGGAGCCCGGTTTGCGATAGTTCACGGCGAACAGAGCAGCTGTTCTCAGATTGGATTACGGAAGTGAGGGTTTGTATTTGAGCCGAAAAGTTTTGTCTAGTCCTTTCTATTACAGCAGTAATGTGGTCCTGTACTTGCTCTGTAGTTGCACTCATAATTATACAGTTTCAAGAGTTTTTTTTTTCTTTTAAATAATAAAATGAATGAAAAAATTTAAAAATATAAAATTAAAATTTGGAATAGTTTTGGCAAAATTCTACAGCTTCTATTTTTTTCTTTACTTAATTTTTGTATGTTAGTTTTTTTACTACAATTTTTAATTTCCTTTATTTAATTACTTGTTTTTGTTTTTAAAAGCTTAAAATGTTCCGAGAAATCCTCGATATTACAATTTTCGTCAAAATGTTCAGGCATTAATTTTTGTTACTAATAAATTTAATATTCAAAAATATTTTATATGTTTTAAAAAATTATATCTTTTAATTACAAATTGTTTTCTCATTTCTAATAACTACTTTAATATGTATTACTTTTAGAGAGTATTTCTTTAATTAACCTAATTGATTCTTTTTTAAAGATTTTCTTTAAAAAAACTTTTGTACACAATCCACTTTCCTTTTTTTTTAAACTTTTAATGCTACAAAATTATCGATATTGACTTACATAAATTTCATTCAAGTTTTATATTGTTTAAAGATGATCCGCAACTGCTTATGACTGCTCGTAACTGCTCGTCCACATAATATTATTGTTATCCCTTATATAGGGATCTGTTTTTATAATTATTTACTACCATCGTATTTTTGTTTAGCGGGTTTTTTTTCTTAGAACGCGTTTTATCCCTATATGGGGATCCGTATACTCACTTTATGTTTTAACCACGCTAAATTACTTTAAACAGGCCCCACGTTGAGTGCCAGTTAAAATAATGCTATGGATTTATTTTTGGTTTTTACGCCTAAAACAGCCTCACCTTAGGTATGCGAAGAGAAAGGCTTGTTGCACAATAAAAAGAAATGTATTCGTTGAGAACTAATTTTATTCTGTATTTTTTAATTAATCAATCATATTTATACTAAAATTAACATGAAACAACAAATACAAAATTATTATTTTTTATACAAAAAGTGTCTAATAAGCAATTAATTAATTTAAAAATTAAATTGTTCCCACGGGAAAGTAAATTAAAAAGATTCGTGCAGTTTTTGAGCTTTTAATGTATGGATGTTAACGTATTTTATATATTCCTATTTTTCGTTTATTTTACAAAATCGCCCTGTTCTTTATTTTATTTTTTTATCTAATTTGGGTTAAATGAATTAAAAAACGAAAACAAGGAGATTTCGTAGTAGAACCTTATAAATAATTTTTTTCTCGTAAAATCAAGCATTTATCGAGTAAACAAAAAAAGTCAATTAATTTAATTTTATAGTTTTATTGTGTTTTCTTTTTTATTTTCAGAATTGCACAAAATGATCGATGACGAAGTGAATGCTAATGAAAATACAACAATTCTAAAATATGAAATGACATCATCGAGGTCAACCTATTCAACTAGTCCACCTTACTGTGGCAAATCCATGGATGATTTTCATACAGCGTAAGAAAATAAAATAAAACTTTTTATTTCGTTACTACATTAATTGGTTAAAAATATTCACAGACTGTAGATAATGCAAGGCGACAATTAAACAAAGAAAAAATAAGTTATCTGATTTAAAACAAAAATTCCTTTTTCGTGATGACAAGATATCGATAAACGTTTTGCAATTCTATTACCTGTTTTCAAATAAAATTTCCGCATAAAAAACAACAACAAAAAGTAATTAATAAAAGTAGTACTTGTAATTCCAAAATAAATTTATTGCTAACAGAACGCTATGAGGTAATACAATTGCAAAATTGTTTTTTAATTTACAAACTTTTTTTAAATGTTGTGAATAAATTAATAAATTATAATAAATTTATGAATTAATAACTGCATAACTACTACAGAAAAAGTTCTTCCATGAAATTATTTATCAAACGGTATAAAAGTTTTGTAAACAGAATCAAACAAAAGGGCTGACGGACGGACAGATTGTGAAAATTTATAGCTATATAAACCATTTTATTTTATTTTTTGAATATGTGCAAAAAAACAAAATCAATTTAAAATTGTTTGAAAATTAGAATGTATAGAGAAACTAAAGAAAAAACATTTATTTAGATATCCAACAACTTCTTTTGGGGACTAATAAAATAATTACTTTATAAAAATACAGTATTGTTTTATTTTCTATATAGGGTAAACATATAACATAGAAAAATATATAAAACCTTCTCTTGTAAAATATACTTTATTTCGTATTTAAAATACATTATTTATTATATTTACAATATGATAAAATTTACGATATTTATAAATTATACATATTTATAGTCAGCGCTATTTCCTAAGTCAATTTGGGGGCATGAGAAATACTGAAGGTTATTTTAGGTAATGACAAAACTACGGCGGGTATAACAAATTGGCAAGAATAAACCACGGTTTTGGAACCTGGAAGTTTCCGGTCGTAATAAAATTTTAAGTCTGAAAATTTTACTTAAACAAATCTTGTTATAAAAGTTTAAATTTTTAACTTTTCCCGGCTTTGAAATTTGTAGGTTCATTGCAAGTGGAGCTGCAAAAAACAGTTCTTCCATGTAATTATTTTATTTGTCATATCTATCCGTTGTAAAAATTTCGAATCTTTGTTATAGAAGTTTTCTCTTAGGTGTAGAAATTTTTTGTAAAATAATTCAAAATACCATAGTCCAGTCTTGGTTGCCTTAAATTGTGAAATATTAAAACAATTTTTTTTCAAATTTCCGTTTATTATAATTTTTTATGTTTTCAGATTGAATTTTTATAATATCCTTTCTGGCTTCCTCTCTTATAGCTTTTCTGTTGCTATCATATTCTTTTATCCATTCTTCTTCGATTATTTCCACCAACTTTAAATCTTGCTTGGTTATCATTTCCATTCCGAATAGTAGATGGAACGGTGTTGTCTGAATTGCGCGTTGAAATGTTGAATTAAGTGTTGTTTGTAATAGTTTCACAAAACGATACCATTTTTCGTGATCATCATGAGATAATTTGGTTAAAGCTGCTATAGTGGTAGAATGTAATCTTTCTATTTGCCCATTTCCTCGAGGTACTCCAACGGTGGTAAAAATGAGTTTAATGTCGTGCTCCTCGCAATATTCTTGGAATCTTTTAGAAGTGAATGCACCTCCGTGGTCGGCGACGACCCTTTTAGGATACCCAAACGTCTCTGCTTTACTTTCTAATTTTTGGACAACTTCTTCAGAATTTAGCGTTTTAGTAGGAAATAGCCAACAATATTTTGTGAATCCGTCTATTACAGCAAAAATATATTTATAGTTTTTCTTCGTGTTGTGCATTGGACCAAGATGGTCTATGTGGAAGGTTTGTAAAGGTGGATCGCCTTTCGGAATGGGATGAAGGTAGCCTTCCAACTTTCCACTTTTTCTCTCTGCTAGGATACATTTTACGCAGCCACGGATATAATGTTCAATTTTCTTAGGCAGATTTAGAATAAAGTATTCTTTTTCTATGATCTCTTTCATTTTTTTCGCGTGGAAATGCCCCTTTTCATGTGCTTCTTTGATAATTTCCATGGTCATAGAATCTGGAACGTTTTGTATGATATAGTCCTTGTAGGGTTTATCTTGTAATATGTTGATTATTGCTTTGAGTCTATCATCTTTCTGTTGCGCCTCACTTAACTTTTTTAGAAAATTGCTATTGTTACTCGTAACACACATGCTAACTGGATTTCGGCTTAACGCGTCAACATGCTTCATCTGGGTTCCAGATCTGTGCTCGACACTATAGTCGAACTCTTCCAAGAGCAAGGCCCACCTGGCGACCCTTGTGGCCAAATCTTTCTTCTTTAATGTGCACTCAAACGCCTTACAGTCGGTTACAAGCTTGAATCTTTCTCCTAGTAGATAAACTCTAAGTCGTTTCACAGCTTCAATGACTGCTAGTACTTCCAGTTCGTAGCTGCAATAACGTTTTTCGGCATCTGTGGTCTTCTACTGAAGAAATGCACCGGATGTAGTTTATTGTCCTCCTTGTCCCTTTGTAATAAAATGGCTCCATACCCATCTTTCGAGGCGTCAGTGTGTAGTTCTGTATCAACTCCAAATTCGAATATTTTGAGTACTGGTTTTTTTCTAAGAACTTCTTTTATTTCGTTTATCGCTTCGATTTGTTTTTCCTTAATTTCGAAGCAATTTCCTTTTTTTAATAAGTCGCTTAAAGGTTTAGTTTTAACAGAGAAATTATGAATGAATTTTCTAAAATAACTGGCTAAACCTAAAAACGATTGTAACTGTTTTACGGTTGTGGGGATGGGACAGTTTTTGATAGCTTTTGTTTTTGATTTTGACGGAGAAATCCGGCCTTTTCTAATTTGATATCCTAGATACTCTATATCGTCTTGTAGTATTTGGCATTTTTTCCACTTGATCTTCAATCCATTTTCTGCTGCTACGCTCAACACTTCTTTAAGTCTAGTCAGTCCGTCATCAATAGTTGCAGATGGAATTACGATGTCATCTAAATAAATTATCACAGCGCCTTTATTTATTAAATTCCTAATAACATAATTAATATATTTTTGGAAAACGGCGGAGGAATTGCAGAGACCGAAAGGTACTCGAAGGAATTCAAACTGGACGTTACTTGTCACAAATGATGTAAATTTCCTACTGCTTTCTTCTACCTTAACATTGAAAAATCCATTCTCAAGGTCAAGAGTTGTAAAAAAATTCGCTCCTTGCAATTTATCCACTTGGTCTTCTATATTGGGAAGAGGGTACCTGTCCTTGTGTATCTTCTTGTTGATATTCCTATAGTCGATGCATAATCTGTGACTACCGTCCTTCTTCCTCACCAAGACAACTTGACTGGCATAATCTGAACTGCTTTCCCGGACGATGTTGTTTTGTAACCATTCATTTATTTGATTTTCAATTATTTTTTGTTCTTGTTGTGGAAATCTTCTCGGTGGCCTGTAGATCGGGATATCATCCGTCGTACAGATTTTCATTTGGACAGGAGATTCTATGGGACTGTTGGGTGTGTAGTTGTTGATCAACTTGATTACTTCTTCCTTAACGCATTTCTCTTCCAAATGATGTACATCAGGTAGGTTGTTTTTACTTTCGTTATCTACATCAATTTCTGCCAAATAACAAGTGTTGCTTTCTTCGTTTCTGGTCGTACTTTCGCCTGAAACTATTTTTTTTGTGATATTAACTTTACCGTCTTCAATTTGCACTGTAGCTAACTGCAAAAGGTTCATTCCTAAAATTAAACCTGGTTTCATAAAGTTGCTGTTGACAATATGAACTTCAACATTTTCAAAAGTGTTATTTCCAATTTTAATATTTAAGATACAGGAACCGCTGGTTGTGATGTTTAATCCTATCCCTGAAACTGATAACCGGGAGTCCTTAAAATGGTATTTTGGTTTTATGTTTGCTACATGGTTTTGCTTTATAACGCTTATTTCACTGCCGGTGTCGACCAATCCATCTAAAACGTAATTGTTTAATTTGCATGAAAGATACATGCTATTTTTAACGATAACGTTTGAAGATTTTTTTATTGTAGTTTGTACTGGACAATTCATCTTTCTATGGCCATATGGTTGCATCCAAAACATTTAGGTCCTTTTCCTTTTTCCGGACATGAGTGGAATTCATAATCTGAAGATCCACAGTTGTAACAAAATCGTTTATTTGTTTTTTCCATACTTTTAGGTACATCTCTGCTAAATTTTCTTTGTGTTTCATTAAATTTTCCAGACTGCTTAGTGCTTTCATTTTTTATTTTTTCGTAGATTTCGAGCTTTATTTTAAATTCATTTATGGTTTTTGCACCATACAATATACTTTTGTTGCTTGTATAATCCTTGATTCCATCGATGACATACTCAATTATTGATGCTTCATCCACATCTGCCTGTGAGGCAATGTCGATCATGCGATATAGGTATTCTCGTAATGATTCATCATTTTTTTTTCTTCTTTCCCTCAGTTTATTATGAACTTCTGCACTGGTTATTTTAGGTTGGAATTCTTGGAATAAAGCGTTTTTTAATTCGTGATAGTTGAGTGGCTTAGCGTCGAAGTCGATAAAAACTTTTGCAGCTCCTCTTAACGATCGTTTACAAAAAATGAATTTTTGTAAGTCATTCCAGTTAAATGTTATCGCATATTGTTCGAATTCAGTAATCCATTTTTTAACACTCATTGTACTATCGCCTGAAAATTTACGCAAAATATTTTCTACGTCTCCAAAACTAAATCTCATGGATTGCCCTTCATTATTGTTGTTTGGCCTTCTCAACAATCCAGAAGTTTCCATGTCGAACTCAACAGCTACTTGGCTATTTTGCCTGCTTTGTCGTCTGCGTCCACTCATTTTATTAATTTGTTATAATATTTTAAAATTAGAAATATGTTTTGTAAAATTTAAATTCAAAATCAAGTAAATAAAAGCTTTATTTTCAAAAATTATTAATTTGTATTTATTTGTTTATGTATATTTTATATTATATTTAATTATCAAAAGAAAAAATTTATTTTATTTATTACCTGATGTACCTTAAAATTTTTTTTTGTTGTGTTTAAAGTGCAAAATGTCCAAGAACCAATATAAAAATATTATTTTAAACAATATTTAATTATTTTACTTGCTGCATTTATTTTAATTAAAGTTTATGTATATTTTATTTTATATTCAATTATCAATAGAGAAAATTTATTTTATTTATTACCTGATGTACCTTAAAATTTTTTTTTTGTGTGTTTAAAGTCCAAAATATTCAAAATCGATATAAAAAAAAATTTATTTTAAACAAAGACTGCATTTATTTTATTTATATTTATTTTTGGTTATATTTTATTATAAATTTATTTAAAAATATTTTTTTTTTATAATTTTATACCTGATGTCTAGCCCCTTTTTTTTTTTTTTATTTTACAGTACAAGGTGCTCCAGAATCAAAATAAAGATTTTATTTTAAATTAAAATCTGCTTTTATTTTTATTTATATATATTTCGATTACGTTTTTTTTTTTTTTTATAATTTTAATTTTTTTTATTTAAATTCAAATATTATACCTGTTGTTTCTTATTTCTTTTGGTGTTATTTTGTTCCATCCGAAAATTTCTATTTATAATTTTATTTTGATTGATGCTTAAGTTGGTATATTTAGCAGCCTGAGCACACTGTTCACATTTGTTAAAAATTTTTTTTTTTATGATAATTTAATTCCATACGATCGCGTAAAATCCCTTATAACAATTTTGTATAAATTTTATAGTTCGTATTTTTTTTTTTACGTTGATTTATTATTACTAATTCGAATTATTTAAAGTACTATAAATTTTGTAAAGGTTTACTTTAAATAATGAAGTTAACATTCTTATGTTAGTAGTAGCATCCGCGTTAGTCCACAATTAATTCACTTATATTTTTTTTATTTTACAGCTTATCTTTTAAGTCCACGTGTTTTATTTAATTATTTACTTTTAGTAAAAAAAATTGCAAACCGCAACCCTGGATTTGGTTTTTTTTTCTTTTATGTTTTTTTTTTTTTTGTTTTTTACTTATTTTTAATTCAATTTAATCAAATCTTTAGTTTTTAATAAAATTAAAAAAAAAACAATTACGAATTTCACATTTAATATTTAGAATTTAGTTCGTTTTTTTTTTTTTTTTATATATATAGTCCACGTTAAATTATTTTAATAATTTAAATTATCACCTTTAATATTTAGAATTTAGTTTTTTGTTTTAGTCCACGTTAATTTATTTTAAGGAAAAAAAATTATTTCACCTTTAATATTGAGAATTTAGTTTTTTTTTTAGGATTTTATTCTTTTCACATCCCGGTTGAGCCCCCAAATTTGTGGGAATCGAAATTAAAAATAACAATATTTATTTGAGTTTAAAGAATTTTATTTAACTTTAGTTATTTAATTAAAAAAAAGACAAAGTATTATTTAATACGTTTAATTTTAAGTTTAGTTATTTAATTTAAAAAAAAAGACAAAGTAAGTATGATTTAATTTTATTAGATGATTCAACTGCATCTATCCACGTCCCCGGCTTAAGAGAAAAAAAACAGAAACAAAAGGAAGTTGAATATGTGTCAAATTGTAGAAAATGTGCTCGTCAGCTGATTGGGCCATTGAACTTGTTAGTGTTAACGTTATGATCATAACGTTATCGATAAGGTAGGCATAATTATTGATTCCCACATACATATATAATACAAATATAACAGCTCGTACAGATATGTGCTACGAGCGTTGAAAAATTTCACTCCTGCGTTATACTATCCACAAATGAAGGGTTATTCTTTAATGAATGTTTCAGTTTTTTGATAAATATATCCAAATGTGAACTTCTTTTTAACTCCAGCGGCAGTTTATTACAGATCCTTATTGATGACGAGAGACAATTATTTCGTGATAACTATATTCTAGATTTGGCATCATTTAAATTGTTTAACATTCTTGTATTGTAATTATGAATATTGTTTCTTCTGGTAATTATGATGTTTTTTGTACACCCCTTTTTCTATTTTAAAAATTAGCTTAGATTTTTCCAAAATAATGAGTTCGGGTAACTTTAGATATCCCGTGCGTTTAAAAATGTCATTTGTTGGTGTAAGCCAGTCGTACTTATGTAAGCATTTAATGGCTTTGTTTATTAGAACACTAATTTTATCTTTCAACCATAATGAACAGCTGGACCAGTTACATAAATTGTATCTGATGTGCGAAATAATATGAGAATAATATAACTTATCTGCAGTTTTTTTATTCATTATAATTCCACTTCTTTTGAAGGCACCCAGGAGAGGCATAATTTTTTTTACTAATTTATTAATATGCTCCTCCCACTTCAGTTTTTCATCAATTACAACTCCAAGGTATTTATATGCAGAAACTCTTTCAATTTTAGTCTTATTTACTGATAGATTGGGATTTATATCAATTTTATTCTTTATTTTATATACTATAAACTTTCATATCACACATTTCTAAAAAGGAATTTTGCTTTTTGAGTTTTTCTACTATTTCGGCATCACTAAATTTATTATTCATATAAACCAATTCAATTTGTGGTTTAATGACCGTTGGTATTTTTATCTCGTAACTGTCTGTCATTTTCTTTTTTAATTCAACTTTTATTTTTTCACGTTCTTCAATTGTGTCTGTTTCAATTAATATTGGTCCGTTGGTTTTAGTTTCAATATTTTTGATTTTTAGATTTTTTGGATCAACCTTTGTATTTAGATCACTTTTTGTTTTGCACTTTTTTGTTTATGTTTTGGTAATTTTCAAAGGTAATTCTTTTTTCATTTTTACCATATCAGCAAATGATACAGTTTGACCTACATTAATATCGTTAATTACATTATTCATTTTTTTGCATACCTCATCATTTTGTTTCAATACATTATTGAACGATTCATTCACCTTATCGCTTTGTATTTAAAAGACTTCAGTAATTTTTTCCATCTTGCGTAGCTTCTTTTGTTGTTCACTCTTGATTTCTTACAATCTCTTTGTAAAACCCGACTCTATAGCTCTCAGTAAATTTATA
Source organism: Dolichopus griseipennis (assembly GCA_963082915.1). Classification (NCBI taxonomy): domain Eukaryota; kingdom Metazoa; phylum Arthropoda; class Insecta; order Diptera; family Dolichopodidae; genus Dolichopus; species Dolichopus griseipennis. The sequence goes on along the minus strand of OY720443.1, from coordinate 126,851,859 downwards.
ACTTCACTTTCATTTCTTTTAAGAGCAGCTTCAAATTCATTTTTATATTCCTTTAGATGTTCACTATTTTTTGTTACCGCGGAGTCCATGTTTTGTAGAACCAAATCCGCATTTTGTATGTACAGAATACAATCGTCACAAATAAATCTTAAATTGTTATTTGCGTACACATTATTAATTGTCGCTAGATCCAATCCTGAACACTTCAAAGCTTCATGAAAAATTTTTTTACACACTCCCGAACATTGAATTCCCGTTTCACCTTTTATTTTACTTCTGCATTTATTACAAGTTTTTTTTTTTTTTTTTTTGTTTTATATGTTTTATTTGTTTTATATGTTATGTTTTATATGTTAGCACTTAGAATATTTTTTTTTTTTATTTAATTTGTTTTTTTATGTTGCATACATATATGGAGCATATTACAAAGTTTTTTTTTATTTTTAATTTTTTCTGTTTATTAATTAAATTTATTTTAAACGACGTTTTGTATTGTTTAAAATAAATTTTAAGCGATAATTAAGAAACACGTCCGTACAGATTAACATGTAATTAATCAATGAAATGACATAATGGCAAATTTAGTATACCCTATTTAATTTATCTGTTTAAAAATATTTCAGGAGGCCAAGGTTCGACAACGGACTGTAGCGCCATAGAAGAAGAAGAAGAAAAATATTAAAAACAAAAAAACTTAAAAAAAAATATATACATAAAATGCAATTACAAATTAACATATTTAAAACTTTTTATCCAATTTAATAAAATTTTACACACATGCAGCAATTACTTCTTTTCACAATTTTTTGCTGTAGTGCATTTATTGTTGAATGATTTAGTACCCATGAATAATTATTTCACTTTAAAATAATTTTTTAATTTATTATTTTATTTTCTGAAACGATTAAATGAATTTTATTGAAAACTTTGTACCACAATTTTAATTATAAAAGCCCACCGGGTTTAATTTGTTTTTGACCTGTTTACGCAATTTGCAAATAGATTCGATGAAATTTTTAAATTTTTGGTATTAACGCAATTTAGACTTTATTCAAAAACCTCACTTAGTTAATAAGACTAATTTTTTTGCGCTCCTTAAATAGTGCAAAAGCTAAATGAGATAATAGTAATAATAATAATAAAAATAAAGCTAATAAAGAATCCGAATAATAATATCCTTAAATTTAAATAACATAACATTTTCATTCTTTACATTTTTTCGCAAGTCTTTGTCTTTTATCTGCTTTGTAGTTGTTGTTCTTTAAGAATAGATTTCATTGTAAAATTGCAGTTTTTTTTCTAATAAAATTTAAAATTAAAAAAATCCAATTTCGTATATATTATGCTTAAGTACATAGTATTTTAAAACATTTTTTACCCAAAAAGAAACCTACATTTCTCTCATAAAATTTTAAAAAAAACGGGGAAAAGCGTAGTTGAACTTTCAGGTAAGTGCAAAGCAAAATATAAGTTGAAAATCACATTTTTAAACCTTTTGAAAACCATCGACTATATTTTATTCAAACATTGGCAATTCAAGTAAACCACTATTGACATAGTAAAATAACATAATGGTAAATTTAGTATACCCTATTGACCTATAGTATTATATGTAAACTAGCTGCTACCCTGTGCACGTTGCCCCGCCTTTCAATGGAGTTTTAATTTAGTTGCTGTTACACAAAAATTACACTTGGTGTACATGTTAAATTTAAAAAAAGAACACGACAAAACATTTTTTTAAACATTCCCCTAATTCAAAGAACAAGTACTTACTTTCAAAAATTGGATGTAATTTACTTAATAAGTTTTTTTTTCACAAATAGTAGGAATGACAAGTATATACATGTGCGCATACAAAATTTAAAATCAATTTGTCAAACCTTTTCTATTTAACAGTAAAGCAATGAAAAAATCTGTAAAAAGCAGCTGTACCGCAATGAGTTAACGGAACTCAACAAACCTTTTTTTGAGACTTTGACCAAGCAATATTTCGCAAAATTGGACGTTATATCCTTCCAAAATTTTTTTTGGAATATTGTCGGGCTGCAAGGGTTAACAAATTCCAAGTCTGTTAATAGAGTGAACTCCATTCTCAAAGAGGAACACATATACAAAATTTGAAATCAATCGGTTGGGCCACAATTGGCTAACGGAACTCCACAAATATTTTTTTAAGTCTTTGTTTTTAACCAAAGCAGTATTTCGAAAAATTGGCCGAAATTTGCTTTTTTACAGTTTGCACGCTTCCGGGCAGCGCCGTGTAAATCTGCTAGTATATACATATATATAAAAGGTTATATAATTTGATGGTTTTTAATGTTAATTAAATTATTAGTTTTTCTCACAAAATTTAATAATTCAAATTTTTCAAAATTGAAATTAGTTCTAATTCCTAGTATATGTATTTATTAAAAAAGCTTATCAATGCAATATATTTATTTCTGAAATACAATGACAAATTTAGAACTTTTCATATAATTCATTTTCATATAAAAACGAGGAAGATTATAGTTGCCATTGTCAACTTTTAGATAACCGTGCGTACCCACTATGATGTATAAAATAAAATAAACCGTTATTTATTTCCCTTATGTTATCATATCTATAATACACAAGTGTTGGCGCAACCTTGCCAACATGTAAAAAAATATTTCACACCAAAATTATTATAAATATTCATCACACAATAAATAATGATGGCAGTGCTCATGACTTTAAATTTTTTATTATACATTCCATTCACGTTGCACCTGTTTTGTTGTTATGCAACCCATAGACGATTTTTTTAAATTGGTACGCATACTTGCGATGTTGAATTGTGTTTGGACAAGTTGAAAGCCCATTTTGGAGGTTGAAAAGTTGGTTGAAAGAGAAAATAAACATGTCCACGTACCAAGTTGAAAACCCGGCCCATCGTGTATGGCAAGCATTAGAAATTCGAAATATTGTGGAATTTTTATTTATTCTTTTTCCTTAACACAAAATTTAAAAAAAAAAGAATATAAAATTCAATATTGTAATTGTACATACCTACACTTCCATAGAACCCAAACGTTTTATTTGAGTTATGAGTATAGTATAAAATAGTTCCGCAGGCTGTCAATGGCCTTTTTTGTGTAAGTTACAATTTTATTTAAATTTACTCACATATGGTAGGTTTTTTTGTTTTACACAATAAAAACATAACATCATATAATTTATTAGTCATTTTATAACACATCAAATTTGCTCTATATACATAAACTTGACAGTGGTGAATTAAAAATAATTTTTTTTTCTATTTTTTGACTGAAATAAAGTTTTTAAAACAATTGCTTTGATTGTTTGAATGTTTTGAATTACAAATTCAGGAGTTCCAAATTTTGACGTTTTATAAAATTACAAATCAATTCTATGAAATATTTTCGTTGTGTAAGGCTAAAAACGATACAATTTTATTTAAATTTACTCACATTTGGTACGATTTTAGTCTTACCCAATAAACACATATCATATAATCGATTTGTCGTTTTATAAAACGTCTAAATTTATAAATAAAATTGTAAAAAATAAATTTTTTGTACAATTTTATTTAAATTTACTTACATTTGATACGATTTTAGTCTTACCCAATAAGCACATATTATATAATGGATTTGTCGTTTTATAAAACGTCTAAATTTGCAGCTGCTCTACATATCTACTCAAACTGGACAGTACGAATTTAAAATGTTTTATTTTTATTTTTTAACTGAAATAAAGTCAACGAATGCTTTGATTGTTTTGTAATGTTTAAATATGCATATAAAACGAGTAGTTCTAAATTTAAAATGACAAATCAATTACAATATGATTTCGTTGTGTAGGTCTGAAATCGAACCAAATGTGAGTAAATTTAAATATAAAATTGTACTTTTGTCTTATTCAGAAAAAAATGTTAACATCTAGCGCTACAAGAAAAGTGCAACGCACTATATAATTTTCACTGAACAAATTGTGTAGCGATTTTCAATGTAAGGGCTAATTTTTATTAGAACAATTTTCTGGGCAAAAGTTAGAGCATAGGCAGAAGATACAAAAATACTATTTGTGCGACATAATCCTTGGCAAAAAGATGTTCTCTAAAGTCTTTATAAAGTTTAACAAGAGAATGTAAACAAGGAAAAAAAAATTTTATATTATGGTTTGATGAACGAATTTTTATTTAAAATTATTTGTAATTGATTAAAATTTTATCATTTATTTTAAATTAATAAAATTTTAATTTTGAATTGAAAAATTCGCGAAATATAAGTTTTAAAATTAAAAAATAAGGTTATGAAATTTTTTTCGTCAAAACATATAAAAATATTTGAATTTAAATTTAAATTTAATCATTTGCTCTTTCTCTCCTATTGACAGTATACTATATAACTCTCTTTCTAAAGTTAAGAATATTGGACAAAATTACTGGCTGTTTCTTTACTTGTTATTACTAAATTGATCATAAATTAAGGGAACACATAGGAAAATACAAAGAACACCCAGCTTGTGCCAAATTTGAAGCTTCTACATTTGTGTGAATTTACTACCATTATTATTTTCAAAAATATGCTTTAAAATCTTCAGAACTGTGTGGATGGTTCCAGACCCACTCCTCCAATTGGTCCGAAATTTCCAGGACTCTAAAGACATAGGAAAAGGCACACTGATACCAAATTTGAAGATTTTATCTTCATTGGTTTCGGAATTAAGCTTGTTTGGCCTAAATTCGATCAAAAACTTCTAGAATCCGAACCCATGATCCGAACTTGTTCGTTCGCAGTCCTCACCATAGTCTCATTACAAGTAACCTACATCACAAAATTCATTATTGTATCGCCATTAGTTGTTAAGTTATCCTTATTTTTTTAATATGTTCCTTGGCCTTTAGAACAATTAAAAGGCCCAGAATCTGAACCCATGGGCCGATTTCGCCCATATGCAATTCCCGCCGTACTTTAAGTCGTTGTAACCTACATTTAAAATTTCATCAAGATAGCTTCATTTATTTTTTGAGTTATCGTGCCTACGGACGGGTGGACGGACGGACATGGCTATATCGACTCAGGAGGTCACGCTGATCACAATATATATACTTTTCCATATCTAGCTCGCTTTCTTTAGGTGGTTACAAACACCATACCAAAGTTAATATACCCTTCTGCTATTTCATAGATGTAGGGTATAAAAAATGTTATGCTACCCAAATTATCTATTCAAAAATATTAAAAATTCTTATTAATTTATCTATATAAAAATATTTAAAAACAAAAAAACTTGAAAAAAATTTATTCATAAAATGGAATTACAAAATTAAATATTTAACACTTTTTATCCAGTTCAATCACAATTTTACGCACATGCAGCAATTACCTTTTTTGAGGATTTTTTGCTGTAGTGCATTTACTGTTGAATGATTTCAATTTTAAATAATTTTTAAAAATATTCTTTTATTTTACTTATTTTTTATATATAATTCAATTTTTAATATTTAAATTCTTTTAAGTTGAAAATTTCTGGTTAGATTTAATAAATAAATTTTTACGAATCGCATTTAGTTTTCCTTGAAATATGGAGATTACAGGTATGGAAGAGATTAATTTCAGATTGAAATATTGCGATTAGAATTGGTTATTTCTTATACTTTATATTTATGATAAGAAATTTTGAGTACTTCTATCATAATCATAATCCTTCTGTTATCTGTGTCACAAATTTCACTAAACTCAAATTTATTCGAAAGAAATATTAATTTGTGATAATATTGTGGGTTGGGTACGAAATCTCGTTCCTCAAAATCTCGTTTTTTAAAATCTCGTTTCTTAAAATCTCGTTTTATCTAAATCTCGTTTTATCAAAATCTCGTTTCTTAAAATCTCGTTTTTTTTTTTTTTTATCATAGGTAATCTTTATTTTTAACAATTTTATCTTACATTTTCATTTTTTTATTTCAAATGTTTGTCGATTTATTGAAAAAATATTGATTGTAAAAATTGTAGAAAAAAAATTTAACAAAAAAGATTGAACATTTCATTCAAAATAGTACATACAAATAATATGGTAATATATATGTATATATATATGATAATAGATATACACATATATTTATATATGCATACTTATTTATAAATATACTGGAAAAGGAAACAGTCCTGATTTTAAATCCAACTCTAAAATCCCTTTAAATTATTTTTTTTATATATATATTTTAACAACAATTAACTTAAAATACCAATACTGCCGCCCCCAAACCCCCGCTAAACAAATTATTGAAACCCTGATTTTGTAACCAACTCTAAAATTTCTCCTACTTCAAAATCTCGCACATACACATATATAAATATTTTGGAAAAGGGAGCAATCTTGATTTTAAATCCAACTCTAAATTCCCTTTAAATTATTTTTTTTTATATATATATTTTAACAACAATTAACTTAAAATAGTGGGGGCTGCCGCCCCCAAACCCCCACTAAACTAATTATTGAAACTTTGATTTTGTAACCAACTCTAAAATCTTTCCTACTTCAAAATATCGCATATACATTTACATAAGTACATATTCTGGAAAAAGCGTATATCTCTGATTAAATAAAATAATAAAAAATAATTTGATAAAACGAGATTTTGAGAAACGAGCATTCGTACCTCTCCCATAACTATAAAAGTTTGTATAATTTGATGATTTTAAATGTTAATTAAGACCATTAATGCTTTCAAAATTGAAATTAATTTAAATTCCTAGTATATGTTCTTATTAGAAAAGGTTATAAATACAAAATATGCAATAGATGTAGTTCTAAAATACAATGACATATAATTTCATTCCAACACAACTTAAGTGCTGTACACAATTTTTAATTATAATTTAGCTATGGTAATAATTCAATAAAATACATGATAATAATAAAAATTAAAAACAAAAAGAAGTTTAATCCTTTATTAAACAAACATTTTGTTTTTAATTTATAAAATATAATACAATAATATGTTTTATGGTAAAATTCTTAGCCTTTTAAAAATATAAAAATTGTTTAATAAGAACGGAAATAGGAAATAATCCTCGTGTATCAAATTTAAAGCTTAATGAAATTCAAAGATAAGCTTTTTAATTTTTGAGTTTATTAGGAAGCACCTTAACCACCACAACAATTAAGTTTAAATTTCGGGAACACAAAGGAAATAGAAAAAAACACCGGATTTAAAGCTTCTACATTTATTTCAAATTACTATCTTTATTAATTTCGAGTATATGCTTTAAGGTCTTGGGAATAATGGGGGTGGTACGCAAACCACTCTTCCAATTTCTCCAAAATTTTACGGACCGAAAGCAAATAAGAAGAAACACCTATGTTTCAAGTTACTATCTTTAATCATTTCGAAGATGTACTTTGGTTTCCGACACACTGCAACAATTGGTCCAAAAATTCAAGGACACTAAGGACATTGGAGAAGACACACTGATACCAAATTTGGAGCTTCTATTTTCATTGGTTTCGGAATTATGCTTGTTTGGCCTAAATTCGATCAAAAAGTTTTCGAGTCAAAAAAACGAACCTAATTTAAAAGTTTGTGAAGATTTGGACCAATGTTAAAATTAACTCAGGGAAGAGTTTGAAACAGAATCAGATTTTTAACATTAAGACTCATGACCAAATTTCATCAATTATACATTAGCTACGAATGAGAAATTATGTCTTGTTTGTAATCAAATATTGCAAATATTGAACTCTTTCCATGTCGATATTTAAAAATATGTGATGCTTGTCAACTAATAATTCAGAAAATCAACTGAAAATCCGGATAAACAGTTATTTCCCTACAAGTATTTTTTGAAAAGTGTTACGACTTCATTTAATTTGTTTGAAATTTATTTAATTTCTTGCGACTTTATTTTATTTTTTGAAATCGACGTTATTTTTTTCGGCATAGAGTCTTAAAATAAATATATAATTCCATACGTTTCTTTAATTTACTGTTACGCGTAGCTGATTTCGTACGTTACTTTAATTTATTATTACGCGAAATTAATGTATGCTTCAGTAATTTACAAACGAGTAAAGAAACTGTCAGTCAGTGCAACCGACTTAGAAATACCATACTATTTGGCTCAAATTTAATGGGACGTCCATCAGTCATTTGAAAATCATAAAAGCTTTTATTAGTTTGATCGTAAGACATGGCTAAACAGATTTACTTTATAATACTAAAAACATTTTCTAATTAGTTTATCAATTGAAAAATATTAGCAATTCTTACTAATTTATCTATTTAAAAATATTAAACAACAATTAAAGTTGAAATAAATGAATGCGTAAAACGCAATTACAAAATTACATATTTAAAACTTTTATCCAATTCAATAAAATTTTACACACATGCACAATTACTTCTTTTCAGGATTTTTAGTTGTAGTGCATTTACTGTTAAATGATTTAGTACCCTTTGCTGAATTATTTAAATTTTCAATCATTTTTAAATTTACTGTCTTTATTTTTTACTTATTATTATAAATAAAAAAGAAAATTTACTTATTATTATAAATTTAAAAATTACTTTGGTATGGTGTTTGTAACCAACTAAAGGAAGCGAGCAAGATATGGAAAAGTATATATATTTGTGATCAGCGTGACCTCCTGAGTCGATATAGCCATGTCCGTCCGTCCACCCGTCCGTAGGCATGATAATTCAAAAAATATATGAAGCTATCTTGATGAAATTTTAAATGTAGGTTACTAGGATTTAAAGTACGGCGGGGATTGCATATGGGCGAAATCGGCCCATGGGTTCAGATTCTGGACCTTTTAATTGTTCTAAGGGCCAAGGGACATATAAAAAAAATAAGTATAACTCAACAATTAATGGCGTTCCAATCATGAATTTTGTGAAACTATAGCGGGGACTGAGTACGAACAAGTTCGGACCATGGGTTAGGATCCTAGAAGTTTTTGAAGATAAAACCTTCAAATTCGGTATATGATGCCTCTTATATTTGGGGCACATGCCTTAGAGTCCTGGATATTTAGGACCAATTGGACCAGTTCTGAAGAACTTAAAGCATATCATTGACATTATTAACAAAAATAGTTTAAAATTAAGATAGAACGTTCCAATTATGTACAAGGATTCATTAGTGTTGAAAGAACGGCGAAGACTGCATATAGGAGAAATCCGACCATGGGTTCGGATCCTGGAACTTTTTCATCGAATTTAGACTAAACGAGCATGACTCCGAATTCAAAGAAGTTAGAACCTCCAAATTCGCTATCAGGGTGTCCCTTTCTATTCCCTTAGTGTCCTCGAAAATCGGAACCAATTGAAAAAGTGGGTCGGGGACCATCCACATAGTTTCGAAGACCTAAAGCATATTTTCGAAAATAATAAAGATAGTAACTTAAAAAAAATGTAAAAGCTTCAAATTTGCCACAAGGATGTTCTTTATTATTTCCTTCGTGTTCCCTTAAAGTATGATCAATTTGAGTGGTGGTTCAGATAACTCTCTTAGACCTCTAAAGGTTGAACGGCTTATCATCGAAATTAATAGTAACTTAAAATTAATATAGAATGTTCCAATTGTGTACAAGGGTTAGCTAGTATTGAAAGTATAAAATAGTTTCGAAATCATATCATCATATATATCTTAAAAACACCAAAACTCAGAAACTAATTACGGAATTTTGATGAAATTTATATTTTTTTTAATTTATGGTAATGAAAGTACAATGGAATTGGTTCTTGTCGGGTACGGATTCTAGAAGCTTTTGATCGAATTGTAGTCAAACTAGTAAAATTTCGAAACCAAAGAAGAAAAAACATTATATTTGGGGCACATGTGTTTCTTCTTATTGGTTTTGTGTACGTGAAATTTTGGATGAATTGGAATAGCGGTTTGCGTTCCACCTCCACTACTCTCAAGGCCATAAAGCATAATATATTCGAAATTAATAGAGATAAAAAAATCAAATTTGATACCGTTCTTATTTACCACTTTTATATTTTTAAAAGGCTAAGAGTTTTTCTATTAAACATATTATGTATCATATTTTAAAAATTAAAAACTAAATATGTTTTTAATTTTTATTATATCATATCTATATTTTATTGAATTATTACCATAGGTAAAATTTATTTTTGTATTAAAATTATTTATATGAACAGTTGTAAATTTATCATTGTATTTTAGAAATACATTTATTGCATATTTTGATTATTAAATTTTGTGATAAAAAGCTAATGAAAGAATTAATGATTTTAACTAACATTAAAAACCATGAAATTATATAAATTTTTATATTTATATTACTTCAAATTAATATTTCTTTCAAATAACTTTGAGTTTAATTATAACGCCCGGGAGTGTGCAAATTGTAAAAAAGCAAGTTCCAGCAAATTTTTACAACTACATTAAAAAAAAGCGTTTTAAAAAAAATTTCTTTACTACATTTTAAAATTAACATGTAGATTATGTTCCCACAATATATCAAAGTGTAAAATTCTCCAATATTAAAATATTTTTCATTAATGAGAAAATTCGCTACCAAATTTTCCCATATTGTAATTTGATTCTGGTCAATTCTTTATTTAATAATTTCTCATTCTTTTAAATTTCCCGAAAAAGAAAACCGCGATTAATATATTTTTGTTCTCACCGATAAATTATTAACAAAATAATTATTATATTTCTCGCTCTAACAACATGATCTATATGATTGTCACTATTATAATTTAAATTTCCCATCATAAGTTTTTCGCGACAAATTAAATCGCGTTCAATAAATTTTCTCATTAGAATTTTTTTTGTGAATTAATCAGTATGATTCAAATATATCATTAAAGAAGCTCGTTCTGTTCCTCCATTTACGGGGAACGACTCGTACTCTCTATCCTCATTCATCAGCGAGGTAGAGACATTAATATCCTTAATAATTGACAATGAAGTTGGTCAAGCCTATGTTAGCAGAATACTTTATGCAAAAATACAAGGGGAAGCTGGCGTTGCCATGAGGAGATTGCAGAACCCATCATGGAACCAAGTTAAAGCACAACTAATTAAAAGTTTCGGAGTTACGGAATCATACTTAAAACTAAAGGAACAAGCAGACCAAGTGATCAGCAACAAAAACGTAAGTCAAATTTATAACAAATTAAATATAATCTTAGATAAGTTAAACATTAAGTACTCTTTAGATCCTTCTAAACCTAGCGAGTTTAACCCCACAAACAATGAAAACTCTATTTTAGAAAAATTTTTAAATAAAATAGAGCGGGTTGACGCTATGTTTATAAGGACTAAAAATATAACAAAGCTCGAAGAAGCTTATCAAGCCCTTGTCGAGACGGGGATAAATAATATAAATTTTAAAACTGGAATTGCTTCGTATAATGACAAGAACTCAAATAAAAATCGTTCGTATAATAATAATAATAATAATATTAATAAATTTAACACCCCCAATCAAACTTACGGTAAGACTAATTACCGAAATTTTAATCATAATGTTCCTCATAACAGTCGTCAAAATTTTCCTAATAAAACTCGTTATAGTGGTAATTATAGAACAAATGCTAATTCAGGTAATTTTACAAACAAAACCAATGGACACGACAGAACCTTTCGAAAATTTTCATTTAACGCCTCGAATAATAGATTACCCATAATCACTTTTGACATAGAAGGGAAAAAGGTAGATTGTTTGATAGATACTGGAGCAGCTACCTCTCTTATGGACGAAAACATCTTTTCTCAGAAAAGATTTAAAAAATTAAAAAACCCTATAGAACTCTGTACAATTACGGGTAACCAAATTATATTTAATGAAATTATTACTAAAACTCCAACCGAATACAATGAAAACACTTTTATGTCTTGGAAAGTAACGTAACTCTCAAATAAAAAATTTAAAGCAATTATAGGCCTAAATTTACTTTTGATAATAGGTGCTAAAATTGACTTACTCAATGGTGGAATTGAGGTCAAAAACAAACTTATAAAGTTTAATTACACCTATCCCATTACTAGCACAAACCAATTAGAGTCGTTACAACTAAATAACCATGACTTATTTGAAAAATTAAAAAACAATCTTCTAAACAAAGAAGAACAAAATTTTCTAAGAAAAATTATACAAAAAAATCAAGACCTCTTTTTTAAAGAAGGTGACAATTTAACTAGTGTTAGCGGTGTAAAACACCAAATTATAACAACTAATTCCCAACCAATATATAGTAAAACATATAGATTTCCTAAGGTTCATGAAGAGGAAGTCAACAAACAAATAGAAGAAATGTTAAATCAAGACATTATAAAACCCTCTTGTAGTCCATATAATCCTATGTCCTATGTGGATAGTCCTCAAAAAGACCGACAATGCCGGGAAACAAAAATGGCGGATAGTAATAGACTACCGCAAACTGAACGAAATTGCCGTAAACGACAAGTTCCCTATTCCCAATATTGAATCTTTGTTCGACAAACTCGGACGAGCTCAATATTTTTCAACCCTAGATCTCGCTAAGGGTTTTCACCAAATCCTAGTAGATAAAAAAGATAGGGCTAAGACCGCGTTTTCCACACCACAGGGTCATTTTGAATTCAAGCGAATGCCGTTTGGACTCAAAAATGCACCGGCTACTTTTCAAAGGATGATTAACTTTGTCCTGAGAGATCAAATAAATAAAATTAGCGTCGTCTATCTTGACGACATTCTGATATTCTCAACATCTCTTCAAGAGCATGTTAAAGCAATAACAGAAATATTTAAAAAATTAAGGGAATACAACTTAAAAATTCAAATCGACAAATGCAACTTCTTTGCAAAATCAACGGAATACATATCTTAGGACATATCTTAACACAAGAAGGTATTAAACCAAACGACAAAAAAATTGAAGTCATTAAAAATTTAGAACTCCTATGCTCAAGTAGCGCAACCACTAACAAAATGTCTAAAGAAAAATAATAAAATCAATTTGAAAGACATATCTTATAAAGATTCATTTAAAAAACTTAAAGATCTGATCACCAGTCCTCCCATACTACGCTACCCAAACTTTAAAAAGAAATTCACACTCGTTACAGACGCATCAAACTATGCTATTGGTTCCGTACTACAACAAGATGGAAGACCAATATGTTTCGCAAGTAGAACTCTAAACAAACACGAAATAAAATATTCAACTTTAGAAAAGGAGCTATTGGCCATAATATGGGCAATTAAATACTTTAGACCCTACTTGGATGGTGTAAAATTCTTAATTAAAACTGATCATCGACCACTAGTTTGGCTCAATTCTCTCAAAGAACCTAACGCAAAATTACAACGGTGGAGAATAAAGCTTAATGAATACGATTTCGATATCGAATACGTGAAAGGGAAGGAAAATAAGGTTGCAGACTTTCTAAGTCGTATAAACGCAGAAAAATTTCAGATAAACACTTTTGAATACAATACAAACAGACAAACAATAAAACGATCTAAAAAACGACGAATACGTCCTATTAGCTCTGTTTGGAATGAACCTGAAACTATAGAACGAATGAAAAAATACGCTCGTATAAAACCTCGGAAACACGAAATAAATATCGTAGAAAAAAATATTTCCGAAATGGCAACAATATAGTTAATAAATATTTCAGTCAAATTCATTTAGTTAAAGAGAAAGAAAAAGAAATAATAATAAAGTACAATTCTTTTAGACAAATTTATATAACAGACATTGAGCTAAATAACGAAGAATACTTAAACAATATTTTACGAAGATATATAAAAAAGGGGACAACGGGAATCTTTTCAGAATTAAAAGACTCTCGATATAACATACTACAACAAAAACTAATACAACTGTTTTCGAGTAACAGAAAAATTAAATTTATAAAATGTTCAAATACGGCAATTGACTTAAGTACTGAAGAGGAAGCAATAAAAATTATTGAAAACACACATTAACGGACTAATCACAGGGGTATCTTTGAAAATTATAATGAATTAAAAACCACTTATTTCTTTCCTAAATTTAAGGAATTAATTCACAAATGCATTAACAATTGTGACCCATGTAACTTAGCGAAATATGATAGACAACCAATTAAATATAAATTTGAAATTACAGAACACCCTCTGAGCCTAACGAAATTCTACACGGAGATTTGTTCTTCTGTTATGAAGAGGTTTATCTCACCCTTATCGATAAGTTTACAAAACATATAATGGTTCAAAGACTGAATGACAGAAACGCTGTCACTATCATTCACTCTTTAAAAAATAGATTTTCTATATTTGGGAAACCTAAGAAAATCGTGTTTAATGATGAACGAATTCAATAGCATTAATATAAAAGATTGTTTGAGACAAGAAGGTATTGAAGTACACTTCACTTCACCTCGTTCTCACACGGGTAATTCACCCATTGAAAGAGTTCACGTGACTCAGCATCTACGAATTCTAGAAGCTCAAAAATCTAAACTTACTCCTTTAGAAAAGGTTTTATTTGCAGCTGAAAACTATAACAACTCTATTCACTCTGTAACATTAGTAAGACCAATAGATTTTCTAAGAAATAAAGTTCCAAGTTTATTAGTTATCAAGGAAAGATTAGAGAATGTAAAAAATAAAACAATAGGAAAAATTAATGAAAAAAGGAAATCCTTTATACCTCAGGGAGACTCAGAAATTATTATAGAAAACCCAGAAGCAGTACGTTATAAACATAAACAAAAATATATAAAAATTAAACCAAAACTTCTTGATAATAAATTAAAAGATATAAGAAATAAAAATATTAATCCATCTCGGATTAAAAGAAGCTTTAAATATTTTTCAGATAACAAAAACACCGAAATTAATAATAAAATCACTTCTATTCAAAATATTACTAACAAGCCTAATGCTGCGAATTGCTCTACCAACTAATTTTACTAACGCAGACATTAAAATAACAAAACTAGAAGGACAAAGTGGATTCCAAATTATAAAACAAGATGAAATGCCTTTAATTCAAAATTTTTCAAAAATTTTACACATTATAGACCCTTACGAACTAGAAACAGCATTAAATAAAATTAACGAAACAATAACTATCGTATTCTCATCAGACGAAGATAAACTACTAAAAAATCAACTTGTAACTCAAGTGACCCAAACAAGACATAAAATTAAAACTATAATTTCTCACCGCCATAAACGAGGACTTTTGAACATAGGTGGAAAAGTTACAAATTGGCAGTAGTATAGATATGCGGGTTCTGGCGCTGTCAGATGACGTAGTAAAATATTTGACAGTTGTGAATAATGAAATAATGAGACGTATTAGGGAATAGAATTTCAGTTGTGAATAATGAAATAATGAGACGTATTAGGGAATAGAATTTTTATAGTGGTATTATGAGAATGTGATGAGGTATTGTGTTTGGTAGGGGGTAAGGAAGGAGTAGGGGGTAAGGAAGGAGTAGGGGTAAGTAGGAGTAGGTGCAGCAGCAGGGTAATAACTGCGACGGTTGGTTTGACAAACTCCTAATCTCTATATTATAGAATTCTAGATAGGGGTTTGGTAGGATAAGGAGAGGTGCAACAGGGCAATAATTGCGGCGGTTAATAATAGCGGCGGAGCATTGGCTGCGGCGGTTAATAAAATCGGCGGTTGGTATGAGAAACTCCTAATCTTTATATTATTTAATATAGAACTTGACAATTCTAAATTCGTAGTTCTAGAATTCTAGATTCGAAGATAGCTGTTGCTGTTGAGATTTCGAATTTTTTTTATAGTTTTGAGAATATCCTATAGTTGTATGAATAAAGTTCAGTTTAGAGATAAGGAAAATTTAAGAAATATTTTTTTTTTTTGCGGTTTTGTTTAATTAATGTTTTATATAAAAGATAAGAAATTGTATTAAAAATTTTATGTTGTTTTGCAGTAGAATGAAAGAATTGAAAGTTGAATTTTTTTGTTTTTATTTTTTTTTTTGATAATAAAGTTTTTAAGTATAAAGAGCAAAAAAAGTTCTTATATTATGTATCACTTAATAATTAAAATTATTTTAAATTGTAAAATAGAAATCTGAAATGACGTCAGGGGATTGCTATTTGTTAATTTAAAAAGAAAAAAACAAAATATATTGGTATTACAAAGTTTTTTTATTTATTTTTTAAAGTTTTTCGATATTTATAATTATTTTCTTTAAATTTTTTTACAATTTTAGCTAATCTCAATAAACATCTCTTGAAAAATTCGATTTTATTCAGGGCAAATAATTCCATCCATTTATCATCTTCATTTTCTCTAAGTGAATTAAATTTTCTTAATGTTGAGTCAGCATAATTGCTAAGAAAAATGATATGATACTTAATTTCTTTCTTATATTTCTTTCTGAAAAATATTTTATTTGCCAAATAAAATTTTTTGAACATATGAATTGTTCTTGCGAACTCCATTGTTTGGTTAAAACTAATTAAATAGCTAATTTATCTAAATAAAATATGAAAATAGCAAGTGTTAACTAAATCTTCTGTGGGTAGGAGTGCTAGGGTGCAGATAAAATCAATTAGGTAAGTTTATTAGTATAAGGTTCGATCCCAATTCTATGCTCTTACCCAGAGAAGATTTTTTTAATTTTTTCTAAAAAATTTAGTTAATCAAAGACATTCATGGATTCATCATCGTCATACAACACAAACCAAGGATGTATTGGTTCCACTGTATTTGTACGACAAGCATTTAAAACATCATTTGGACCTTATCCTCAAGTTGCAATATGTTTCAATTGTGGTGAAAGAAACGTAACGAGAGTTCAATATGAAAATGCTAACAAAACTCATATTGCAGCTCTATTAATGTGTTTGATAGGATTATGGTGTTGTTGTTGTATTCCATATTGTACTGATAACATGAAAAATGTGAATCATTATTGTTCGAAATGTAACAATTATTTAGGTGTTTATAATAAATAAATAATTTAATATATATATATATATATATTTTTTTTTTCTAATAATAATAATTTGATACTCAAAATTCTATAAAAGACTAATTCTAACATAAAATATAGCATAATCTGATTAGACTATTAAGTATAAGCATCATAATGTTTTGGGCTGATAATATTTTACATGGATATAAATATTGTATTTGTGGTCGGAAATAGGCTTCAATTAAAATAATTAATTGGAGAATATTTCACGATTTTTTGGAGGTACATATAACTCCAGAAGGCGGTGAAAAAATTTGTTTATTTAAAATTAGAAATGGTGAATCATTTACTAATCAAATCGATTTATCTCCTTTGGATTGGCAACATCTAAAAATAGAAGTATATGGTGGTGACATATCTATTATTGGTAAAATAAGAGGTTTAACAAATAAAAAAAAGCCAGCACCTAATCATTTTCATGCTGATTGTCCATTTTCTGAAGAAGATGATTGGGAGATGATTGAAAAGAATATTTCAAATGTTCTGCCAGCTGGTAACAATAAAGGAATTACTGAAAATATTGATTTATTGCCACTGACAAGAAATGAATATGAAGAAAATCAGAATGAATTGAAAAAGTCAATGATAAGGAAACGAATCGATGAGGGAATTATATTTATATATTCAATAGAAAATACATATAATGAAAAAAATAAAAAATCAAAAATTGGTGACGTGTTAATTAAATTTAGAAAATTACTTGAAAGTTTAAAAGAGGAATATTTAGATTATATGGAAGCTTTTTCAGATGGAAGAGATAGATTTTTACCGCTCTTTATGTATGCGTGTTCTATTATAAGTCAAGTAAAGTTTGTACATAATAAAGAACTTTCTAGAAAATAAAAAGTATAACTTATATATTTATAATTTCCAATCGCACATTACTGTATAAACCCTGAATGAAGATAGATCAAAGTTTTTTTTGTGACAATGAAATCATTTTTAATTTTAATATTTTGCTTGTTTACTATTCAAGCAAATTCAGCTCCAACTTCTAATATTAGATTGGATGAATCAGCTTTTGGGAGCACATATTTTTATATATTACTTCCAAATAATGAGACTGTTAAAGTAATTTTATCAGTTCAGTTTTTAAAACATATAATTTCCTTAGAAACAAATACTAGTGAAATTACAACAACAACTACAATACAACCATTAACTACTTTGCAAGCAGTTGATCAATTTTTATCAGATAAAGCTGATTCAGTACCACAATATGGATCTATAGATGATGCTATTAAAGCTTTTAGAAATGAATTAGTTTTAATAGAGCAGAATATTGGTGGAATAATAAAGAGTGAACATATATTTTATAGACATTTTGTATTGAATTTTGGTGAGAATCAAAAACTCACTGTGAGATGTGAATATGAAAGCATTTTTATTAAAAAGTATCTCAAAATTCAATGTCATGAATATCGAGAAATATTAGTTGAAAGAATTACAGATGAAGGAGAAGCAGAAAAAATTATGATGGTAGATACAGAATATAAAACGGATTTCACTGTAATTGATTTACAAACAATCAAACAGGATCCGACATATCAAATGGAAATTCATTAAAAACAAAAAAAAAAAAAAAAATTTAATTAAAATAATATGAAATAAAAAAATTTTTTTTCTCTATATTAAATCAGTTTTATTTATCCATGAATTGTGGTCGGATGAGAATCCAAGCCATTTTACAAAAATCTTATTATCTTTACTTTTAATAACTTTTTCAACTAGGTAAATATTATTATGTTTAGATTTTAACAATTCATATTCATAGAAGCTTCCTTGTATAGGTTGACCTTGATAATCTTCCAGTAAATATGTTACAGGGTTAGTGATTTGAACTTTTCTTATTTTGAATATTTCAGTTGTCCAATTTGGTGTGTAGCCTTTTTCAAAAACATGTTTATACTTGCTTATTCGAACTAAGTCGCCAATTTTAAATTTGTATGGTGGTGAAATTTTAATATGATTATATATAGTTTTAAGTAAATTTTCAGCATTATCTTTATTGACATCAGATGGTCGTTTTTTAATTGTTCGATGTTTAGTGTTGTTATATTGTTTTGTTATTTCTTGAATTAGGTTAATCCATTTATAATTTCCATTAAAACTAAATTCTTTCCACATCTTTTCTTTTAAGGTTCTATTAAAACGTTCAACAATAGAGGCTTTTAATATGCTAAATGTTGAATAATGATTTATATGATATTTATCCATTAATTTTTTGAATATTTTATTAAAAAATTCTTTCCCATCATCTGTTTGTAAATTTTGCGGATGTCTTTTAGAAGTTAGAAAAATATTTTGCATTGCTTTTGTAACGTTCTCTGAAGTTTTTGCTTTTATAGGGATTGCCCAGGCATACTTAGAAAAGCAGTCAATCACAGTTAATAAAAATTTAAATCCTTTATTCTCTTTAGCATATGAACCCATTTCTACTAAATCAGCTTGCCAAAGATCATCAAATCCTTTAATTATAACTCTACGTCGTTTAAAATTTCTTCGTGCAGGCTTATGCAGCTCTTCAACCACCTCTCTTTTACTCATTTTTAAATAAAATGTGCCTATATAATTTATATATATAATAAAAAGCAAATAATAAAATGTATTTGAAATTTATATTCTTTATTTATGTATGTATATAAAGTTATATAATTATTTATTTTTTATTCTTTTATATAAATCCATTAGTTTGGAACATTTTAACATATGATGATCTGCTGAATGACAAGGACAAGTATCTGGAACAGTTGTCATGTTGTCTGATGTATAGGGACATATATCCCAATGATATCCATTCTCTTTCGTTTCAATTAGGATAGAATTTTTAAATAATTTTAAAAAATTAAAGTGAATTTTTAATTGTTCATAATGTTCCTCCAATAAAATATCATCATATTTAGATAAAAAATTATTTAAAGAATATCCGATTCGATGTACATCCATTTCGAAAAGTAAATGAAGACTGATCCCCAATTATGTTTTTATAAGTTCTAAACTACTAAGTAAATCCAATGCTGATCGAGCTTGGGCTTCAGCTTTTTGCAATCTCTTATGAATAAATTTAATTGGTTTTTTAATTTGAAATTCAATGACATCACTCATATTTGAAAATTTTTCATTTAACAATCCCGAGAATTTGATATGGATTTCCTCTAAACTAACTTGTATTTTTTCTTCTAATATTTTTAATTTTTCTTCTGCTAATTTAAGTTCTATAGATACTGTTGTCTCTAAATGATTAGACATTTCTCGCATTTCGGTTTGTAATAGTTCTTTCTGAAAGAAAATATGATTATTTACAGAATTTTGTGTTGCTGCATCACTGCCAATAATAGGTTCTCGGACATTTGATAAAATTTTGTTATCTAAATCATAATTTCCTTCAGAAGTCAATTTAAAACCAATATCTGGAGAACCTTGAGTATGTAGTTTTCTAGAAGAAGAAGCTGTACTACGCCCAAACTTATCAAGTGACATTATGGTTTTAACTGATTGTTAATCTAAATAGCTATTGAATTATATTTGCTTCTCTTAACTCTTCAATTATAGATACAATTTCATTGTGATGATTATTGTTACCAGCTGATTGTGAACTAATTAAAAGTTTTAATCTGTCAACTAATTCATTAGGATCATCCCAATAAACATACTGATTTGATTGATTTGTATAATTTAAATGGGTTTCCGGTGTAGAAGAAGATTTATTAAAATAATTAATAAATTTTTTTTTCAAACAATCTGAACCAGTTTTTTTATGTCTAGTATTATAATCATGTTCATATAATTTTCTTAATATATTTTTATATTTAAAACCTTTGTTTCCTTTTATTTGCTCTAATTGATCGTAATTTCTTCTATGTGCATTTGTTTTGTTAAGTATTTGATGATATGTTTTTAAATCACTTTCAGTATAGTTTATGGGTTTTTTTTTAAATATCAATTCATATAGACCATCAGTTCCTTTAAAAACTTCAGTATCAATCACAATATTTTTAGTAATTTCATCTATTTCAAAATTAGCATTCCCAAGTTTTCGAACATTTAATGACTCATCAAAATATGGTCCATATGTCTTATCAAGTTCTGACTTGTTAAAAACAGGAAATTGTGAAATTGATGATTCATCAATAATATTATCAGTTATAGATGACGTCTCAAATTTTATAGTATTTGGCGTTGAAGTTATAAATTTACTGTGTGTATTACTTTTGTTGCTAGACGTTTTAACTTCCGGCTTAAATGGCCTTAATAATTTTAAGGTGTTATCATCGCTAGCAGACAGTTTAATTTCCGGTTTGATAACATTATTTGAAAATTGTTGTTGTTGTTGTTTGACAGCATTTGTCAATTCTTTCAATGGTTTTGTAATTGGAGTGAAAGCTTCTTCTCGATTACGGTCTTCTGATAGCTTCTGAACTTTTAAAGATTGAAATTTCCTTTTTAAATTTTTACGAGTTTTCATTAAATCTTTCATAAGTTGTTCATCCATTTTTTTTTTTAATGTGGATTAGTTCAATTATTAACTGTAAATTATTGACTGAACTGTTCTCTTGCTAACTGCTAATCGATAACTGTTATCTGCTATCTGCTAACTACTACCTGTTATCTATTAAATAACCTGTTCAGTTACTAACTGCCACCAGCTAATAGATCTTGGGTTAACTAAAATTTAGCAAATGCTTCAAAATTTTTTCTATATCGACCATTATTTAAACCACTATCTTTGTCAATTAATAGAAAACCATAATTATCATTTCAGCAACATGCACTTAATTTTTTAAATTCATTAAATGACATATCAGAATTTACATGATCATTATATATATGTTTCAAATTTAAATCATCTTGCTTAAATATAATTAAAAAATTTGCATTATCTCTAACTAAATGCTTTGGAATTCTTGTATATGACTGGCATAAATAGAAACTATCTACTTCTTGATGACGTCCCATACAAAAATAGGCTCTTATATTATCTTGCTTATCACAAGCTACATCATCAAAAATAAATATTGAGTTTGGTTGTGAGGCCGATGGTTCAATTACATCAGCATTATTTGAAAATTCGTTATATCCCATTCCTTTGATTGGTTTTATTAATTTTTTTAAATATAAATATTTAGGTTGATGCAATGATTTTGAGTAGATATATATGTTTTGAAATTTGAGCCCTTTAGGATCTAAAAGCATACTTATCATAGCATTAGTTTTACCGCAATTTGAAGGTCCGACTATTAACCCTCTTATACTATCTGGAAAGCATTCACCATGTCTTTTTATTTTCTTTTTTGAATTTTGATCAAAATTTTTAACTTTAACTGCATTATCTAGTTTTATAAATTTCATTTTATAAAAGGTGATTAGTATTTGAGTGACTTTATTAAACTAAACAACTTAATGTTATGTCTCTTCATAATAAATATCCAATCAGTAACCAAAAAACTGTTATTGGAAAAGGTGTAGTTAATTCTCTAATTAATAAACTACCATTTGAAGCACATTTACCTGGCTATAATTATTGCGGTCCTGGGACAAAACTAGCAAAACGATTAGCACGAGGTGAAAAAGGAATTAATGGTTTAGATGAGGCTTGTCGAGAGCATGATATAGCATATTCTCAAAATACTGATCAAAATCAGCGTCATATAGCTGATAAAATATTAGCAGAAAAAGCTTGGCAAAGAGTTAAATCTAAAGACTCCAGTTTTGGTGAACGATTAAATTCATATCTAGTTACAAACACAATGAAAGCTAAAGTTAAGCTCGGTATGGGTTTAAAAAATAAAAAAAATAAAATTCCGAGAAAAAAGCCCTTGAAAAATGTTATAAAGGAAGCTAAAGTAGCTGTTAAAAGTATAAAAAAACCAACGAATGCTAAGAATATTATAAAAACTGCTTTGCATGCTGCTAGAAAATTTTCTAAAGGACAGAAAAAAAACATTAACATTCCTCGAATAATTCCTGTACCAAAAATTGGAGGACTTTTGCCTTTAATCCCTATATTTGCGGGTCTATCAGCTATTGGTGCACTTTCCGGCGGTGCTGCGGGCATAGCAAAAGCTGTAAACGATGCTAAAAGTGCTCACAAGGAATTACATGAAAGTAAACGTCATAATAAAATGATGGAAGCAATAGCATTAAAAGGAGGAACTGGATTGCACTTAAAACCATATAAGAAAGGATTAGGGCTTTATTTAAATCCAAAAAACCAATAAATCAGCTATCCAAAAGAGCACTAAACAATTATGATATAGAAAAATTTAGTAAAAAATATTTAAAGCATTTCCGCGGAGTTTTTATGCGAGATAATTTACCAACACGCAAACCTTTGAAATATGAATGTGGTATAATAAATTTAGATAATTCTATTGGAGATGGAACGCATTGGGTAGCTTATTTTAAAAATGATGAAATAACTCATTATTTTGATAGTTTTGGAAATTTAAGACCACCGAAGAAGAAGTAATAAAATATTTAGGAGATTAGCTTACATATAATTATAAAAAATTTTAATTCTTACAATTGTGGACATTTATGCTTAGAATTTTTATTTCATATTGTTAAGAAAAAAAATTATTATCAGTAAATAAAACATAATAAAAAATAAAAAAAGTTTTTATTCTTAGTCTAGCTTTATTTAAACTGACCTACATTAATAATTTTGTTGAAGTTCAAGGTTATTTCTCTATATTTGAACATAAATGAAATAAAAAACTAACTGATAAAGAATAATTAGAATTTAGTTATAACAAAAGAAATTTAAACGAAAGATTTTTGTATTTATGTATATATTATATTATTAATGTGTATTAGCCTTAAATCTAAATCATTGAATTTTGGATTTAAAAACCTATAAAAACAGAATGCACAACTGAAATATCTCATTATATCGATTAAAGACATGTCAATAACATTAACTTTAAACGGAAACTCTTCTACATTGACAACTAATTATTTTCCTCCTATAGATCTAAATGGAAGAGAATATATCTGCGGTTTAGTGGATTTCCAAACATATAATTCAATACCTAACATAGATGAAGAGAATAATAGATTTATTATTGATGATAAACCTATTACAATTCCAACAGGTTCATATGAAATTGGAGATATTGAGCTTTTTCTTAGAAAAACATTGAATGTACCAAAAGCAGATAAGGAAAAATTAATTATAAGAGCAAATAATAATACATTAAAGTGCGAAATTTTTGCTGATAAGGATATTGATTTTGAAAGAGAAGATACAATTGGTGGATTATTAGGTTTCAGTAAGAAGAAATTATTAGCTAATAAATGGCATACTTCAGATCTTTTTGTTGATATTAATAAAATAAATATAATAAGAGTAGAGTGCAATGTTGTTTCTGGAGCTTATATTAATGAAAAAGAAGCTCACATTTTACATGAATTCTCCATTAACGTCAGTCCTGGATATAAAATAATTGAAGTCCCTAAAAATGTAATTTATTTACCTGTAACTATTAATCAGATAAGTTCCATTACTCTAAAACTCCTTGATCAGAACGGTAATTTAATTAATTTTCGTGGAGAAACAATAACAATTAGATTGCACTTAAAGCTTCAGAATGATAGTATTTAATCAAAATTATCGGCCCCATATACATTCGCAGAATAATAAACATCATCTTAATTCATCAAAGCTAGTCAAAGGAGGAGGAACTCGACATTTTAAATACAAAAAACGATTATCATTTGAAAATAAAGAATATCTAAAATCTCTTGGATATCTACTAAAAGTAAATTAAAATGGATCTCTTTAATAATCCAATTTTTGATGAAACTATAACTAGTGCTCAATGGCATTCGTATTCTCCATTCTTAAACTCATTTGGATTAAGTGATATTATACGAATACAAATACAAAATCAGAATTTAAATATATTGCCATCAACAAGTCAAATTTATGTAGAAGGATTTGTATCAAAACATGATGGAACAGCTGTTGTAAATACTAAACTAATTAATAATGCTATACCATTTCTATTTGATGAAATTCGTTATGAACTTAATGGTAAAGAAATTGATCATAATCGTAATGTGGGGATAACTTCAACATTAAAAAACTATATTTCACTCAATCAAAATGAAAGTACAGCTTTATTCAATGGAAGTTGGTCACCTAGTGCGTCAACTAAAATAAATGGAATTCGTTTCAATTTTTTAATACCCTTAAAGAGATTATTAGGATTTGCAGAAGATTATAAAATATTATTCCGAATGCAAAACATGAATTAATATTAACTCGCTCTCGATCAAATGATAATTCATTATTATGTAGTGCTACTACTGCTGCTAATGAAAAACCAAAAATTCAAATTACAAAAATACATTGGAAAGTTCAGCATATTAACTTAGCTGATAATCTTAAATTAAATTTATATAAAAGCATTGAAAATGGTTCGGTTATGAAAATTCCTTTTAGAAATTGGGAATTACACGAGTATCCTACATTACCAGCAGGAACTACACATCATATTTGGAATGTTAAAACAGCATTACAACTTGAAAAGCCTCGTTTTATAATTTTTGCTTTACAAACTAACAAACAAAATAACGTGGAAGAAAATCCATCAATTTTTAATTATTGCGATATTGAAAATATAAAAGTATTTTTAAATTCTGAATCATACCCATATGAAGATATGAATTTAGATTTTGCAAAAAACCGTTATGCTTTAGCATATGAAGCATATTCAAATTTCAGAAGCCTTTATTATAATAACTCGACAACAGAACCGTTAGTTTCATGGGAAAACTTTAAAAATAATTCTCCTATCTTCATAATTGATACTCGTTTTCAAAATGTTAATCTTAAAATGGGATCAGTTGATGTTAAAATTGAAATAAAGACTTTAAATGAAATTCCAAACAATACTGCAGCTTTTCTGTGTGGAAAACCACACAGCGACCCCCATCCACCTTATTTTTTTGGAACTTTGACACTGTTTCCTGCAGTCTTGTTACTTGAAAGGTTTCATTTAAATTAACCTCACCCATTGGAACGAATTTCGTTTTTCTGTTGATGTCACTTAGGAATTCTGCTAACAAATTTTCTTCTTCCATCTCGACATCGTATTCATCATCTTCTATTGTCTTATTTTGCATGACCGCTTAGTGGAATTTAAACCATTAACAGGAGAAGTTGCTAAAATTATCTAAATCTATGTATAAAAAATAAATGATTTTGTCTATAAAGAAAAAGCTTATTAATAAACATGGAAAATGTAATCATTGACATGCAAGGTTTTCGAGACAATAGCAATAAATTTATTTTAAAAGAAATTGCTATTCTTTCATCAAATGATGAAATTCAACATTTTATAATAAGATCACCTTACAGTTGGCATTATTTAGACGCAAAAGTAAAAACCACCAATAAATGGCTCACTAAAAATCATCATGGCTTGCAGTGGTCTGATGGTAAAACCCATTTTTGTGAAATCATCAATTTTTTGAAAATTTTTTTATCCAATCAAACAAAAATTTATGTTAAAGTAGGAGAAAAACAATCTTGGATTATTAACATATTGAAAAATAACAATGTTTTCGATTTGAATAATCGCGATTCTACATGTTTAAAAATATTGAAGAATAAGAAGAATCAACAAATTCATTGTTCTAAAAGATGTTCTTTTAACCATATTGGTGTTTGTGCTTTGGAAAATGTTTACATGTTAAAATTGTTGATTTAGCTAATTCAAAGGGGGCTTAAGAAGAAAAGAAATGATCAGAAACATATCTAATTTACCATTTACAATCGCTAGTTTTAAAGGAAAAAATAAAAATCTGAAAACAAATCAATCTTTAAAAGATTAATAAACCTAAAATTCTGAAAAAATATAACGAAAATAAAAAAAAAAAAATAATTTAAAAAATAAAAAATTGTTGTTTAATTTCTTTTGATAATTTTTTTTTATTAATAAAATTAAATTTTTTTAATAAATTCTATTTCAATAAATTTATTCTTTTTATCTGTAATTTTAAAAAAGTATTTAATTTTGCCATTGGCAATTTTTTTATTTAACAAGTTTACGATGGTGGAATTATGCTTGTCAGCATAATATTTTGGTAGATAAGTAAAAAACTTTTCTGTGTGGAAAACCACACAGCGACCCCCATCCACCTTATTTTTTTGGAACTTTGACACTGTTTCCTGCAGTCTTGTTACTTGAAAGGTTTCATTTAAATTAACCTCACCCATTGGAACGAATTTCGTTTTTCTGTTGATGTCACTTAGGAATTCTGCTAACAAATTTTCTTCTTCCATCTCGACATCGTATTCATCATCTTCTGTGAAATTTGTGAAATCTACTAAATCTGCGATTGGATCCATTTTTAGGTTTGCGTTGTTTTAATTGTAATAAAATACTAATATATTTTAAAGAAAACTTGGTTAATTTATGTAAAAATAATTACAAGAAAGCTTTTTTAATACAATAAAGGATGTATGCGGTTTTATGCTCTATAAATTGATAACAATATGTTTTCTTAATTTTTTTTTTTTTATTTGATAACAATATTATTATTGAGTATAAAAATATAATTCAATCTATGTTCAACATTCTATAGTAATCTATGTTCAACATTCTATGGCATTGAAAAATTCTCTATAAAAGTAATGTAAAATAATTAAAATTAAATCAAAATATAAAGAACCGCCGTAAAGTGTAAACATTTTTTATTAACAATGCCAACAAATCACGAAATCATCAAGATGGGATACTCATGCTACGGTTTTCCGTGTGAGTTCCAAATACTGGAATGTGCAAACACAGGAAAGCCGTGTTGTGCAGTTTATAGATTTTGCGATTTGAAAGGTTTTTTGTTCGATCGCGGAGAAGATTTCAAGGAAATGTGTGAAGTTTACCCTCAGGAACTAGTATTTTGTTATACTTGCTTCCTCCGCAAAAACGAAAAGCTAGAAAACCGTAATAAGAAATCGTGGGCAGAAATTTGCAATACTCAATATCATATTGCGGAGTTTGACTGCATAGAAGAGGCTGAGGATTTCGTGAGCAAAAAAGGGCCTAAATGTCGTAGTTGTTGTTCACATCAAAATAAAATATACAAGATTTTGCATCAAAGTGAATACGAAGAGAAAGCTTTGGAAATAAAAAACTTTATAGAAAAAAGAGAAAATAAAATTTATTAAAAAATTAAAAACAGTTTTTTTCATTTTAATTTCATATATATATATATTTTTTTTTTTTTTCTTGCAGATTTAGATAACATTTATTACATAAGTATGTGGAACATTAAATAGTATTGACATTAATATTTTTGTGTGCCCATGAGTAAGTTTTTACATTATCAGGCAAAATATACTTCTTATCATCTAAATAACTTAAAGCTATTTTATTTAGTTCCTGCGTATAAATTGTATGTAATTTAGATTTGAAAACCTGCATATTTCTATACAATATTTTTTTTTATTTTTCAAGCAATTTCTATAATCATCTATATCTAAATTATCTATCACAAACTTCTTAACACCTTTAGATTTCTTGATAGTATCATTTGTGAGCGTCTTTATAGAATACATTTTAGAACGCAAGCCTATAAATTCTGTAATAATTTTTCCGCTCATTTCATCTTTAAACATTCCTAAAACTTTTTTATTTACAGAAGGAAAATTGTATGGATTATTTATCTCATAATCTGAGGTATCAAAATATTTATTAAGGTCGGGTCTTATTGTCTTATAAAAATCTTCGGTTTGTATAGTATATACAAAACTATCGGTATCCATATAATTTAGTTGAGCATTGCTTTGAAATTTTGATTTTATGTAATCATAATGAAAATTATACATTAGAACTTTTGATAATTCTAATATGCAAAATCCTGCATAAATTGGTTTATTATAAAATATTTTAGTTTTTTCTAATTCTATTGCTATCAAATTATTTGTAAATACTGTTAAACTATGAAAATTAGGTTTAGCTCTATAAGCTCTCGCTCCTAAATGTCTATATTTATTTTCCCAACTATCTACTATTTTAATTTCCCTATATTTTTCGACATTTTCCATCGTCTTGCCATAAACTGCATTATTTTGTTTCTTGAAAAATTTTTTGTCAAAATCATTTTTAGCATTTTGTCTATGGAAAGTATTTAGATCAATATATTTTTTAAGCCAATCAGATTGTTCAAATTCTAAAATCCTATGAATTTTGCGTAGTATTAACCCATTTTTCAGGCATTGCTTAAGATTTTTATAATGGATAACATATTTTGATTTATTTTCCAATGTTGTTAGTAATTTGCAAAGTTTTTTATTGGGAGGGGTTTCTTTTTTTGGGCAAAATGGTAAGTCGTTATGCAATTCATGCAAATAATCGGGATATTCTAAATCAACTTCTAAAATATACCCAAGTGATGAATTGTCTGAAATATTATTAACATCGTAATTGGTTACCAATGAATTTTCAATCCATTTAAAATTTTTATATGGTAGGTACTGTGACATAGCATAACCGTACAAATTTACGGCATCTAAATATATAATATATCGTGATGGCTGTTCGGAATCAAATTTTTCTTTCATATATTTATTGTTTGCAAGAGAATGACGTAAAGAACATTGGCTAATACCTCCGCGCATTCCCTTTTTAATAAAATTAAACATATTAATATCAGTAAATAGTTCCAATTCTATATTGGTATATTTGAGCATTGCTTGCCAAGAAAGACCCGGTGCTGTATAAAAATTAGCTGGATCTAAATCGTAGACAGTTTTACATATATCACGAAAACTTTCAAAAACGTCGGTCAATATTAACACGTCAGTTTTTAAATATATTTTTAAATAATCTAACATATTTTTACATTTAAATGTTTGCCATACTAAAAGGGCATGATTATAATCAGCATCTGAACATAGCGTTTTTGTTAGCTGATTATAGACTTTTTTTGCTCTTTATACTTAAAAACTTTATTATCAAAAAAAAAAAAAAACAAAAAAATTCAACTTTCAATTCTTTCATTCTACTGCAAAACAACATAAAATTTTTAATACAATTTCTTATCTTTTATATAAAACATTAATTAAACAAAACCGCAAAAAAAAAAAAATATTTCTTAAATTTTCCTTATCTCTAAACTGAACTTTATTCATACAACTATAGGATATTCTCAAAACTATAAAAAAAATTCGAAATCTCAACAGCAACAGCTATCTTCGAATCTAGAATTCTAGAACTACGAATTTAGAATTGTCAAGTTCTATATTAAATAATATAAAGATTAGGAGTTTCTCATACCAACCGCCGATTTTATTAACCGCCGCAGCCAATGCTCCGCCGCTATTATTAACCGCCGCAATTATTGCCCTGTTGCACCTCTCCTTATCCTACCAAACCCCTATCTAGAATTCTATAATATAGAGATTAGGAGTTTGTCAAACCAACCGTCGCAGTTATTACCCTGCTGCTACACCTACTCCTACTTACCCCTACTCCTTCCTTACCCCCTACTCCTTCCTTACCCCCTACCAAACACAATACCTCATCACATTCTCATAATACCACTATAAAAATTCTATTCCCTAATACGTCTCATTATTTCATTATTCACAACTGAAATTCTATTCCCTAATACGTCTCATTATTTCATTATTCACAACTGTCAAATATTTTACTACGTCATCTGACAGCGCCAGAACCCGCATATCTATACTACTATTGGCTTTTCGGACTTGTAGATAACGATGACAAAATTGAAATTGAAGAGCATTTAAAAAGCTTAGACTTAAACAATCATAAACTTATCGCAAATTCGAACAAACAAATTCAAATTAACTCGAATTTTCAAAACAATATCGAAACATTAAAACAATATATTTCAGAAAATAGAGTTCTTACTTTAAAAGCATTAAATCAAACAAGTGATATAACAAGAAAAAGTATTAAAAATATACATTACCTTTCTGTCCTATCTAACATTAATCTTCTAAATTCAGAAAAAGTCAAAATCCAACAAAACATCGCATTTGCAAAATATAATATTATGAGTAACTAACAAACGAAGAAATTGACGAATATGATATAGATATTTTAAAATACAAGAATTTAAAATGCTCTTTTCTAAAATTTAATAATAAACTAATTTTTGTAATATTAATTCCAAATTTTAGAAAAGATCTTGCCGTAAAATACAAAGTAATTCCAGTTTCAAATAACAATTTTGAAGAAATTCATATAGAAAATACTAATATTTTAAAATATAAAAATAAGCTATTTATTGATAATGAAGAAATTAATATTAGACTATTAAAAAAATTAGAAGATTGTACTAATAGTTTGCTAAATGAAAATTATAATAAATATAAAAAAGTAATAAATAAAAACTATGAATTAGTAGAAATTTTACCAAATATGATATTGGTCAAAAATGATAAAAATATAACTTTATCAAATAATTGTAATAACGTTGATTATAAGTTAGAGAAAAATATTATTGTAATATTTAATAATTATTGTACCATAAAAATTAATGATGTCATATTTTCAAATTTAGAAAAATCTGTAAAAAATCATATAATTTTGCCTAACTATTTAGAAATTGAAAAAAATGTTACAATAAAAACAAATAGGTATTGAAAACATTCATATTAAGCAACTTGAAAATATAAAAGAAATAAATAAAATAAAGCTTAAAACCAATAAACATTCAATAATGTATTATATTATCATATTTTTAATAATAATTTTAATAATACTATACTAGGGTTAACGAATGTTATTCTAATTTATGTAAAACCCAAGTATTGTAAAACCAAAACAAAAAAAGATAAAATTGAACTTCAGAACACTCAGGAGACTGTTCAGCCTAACGTTGGGGGGATTATGTTCCCACAATATATCAAGGTGTAAAATTCTCCAATATTAAAATATTTTTCATTAATGAGAAAATTCGCTACCAAATTTTCTCATATTGTAATTTGATTCTGGTCAATTCTTTATTTAATAATTTCTCATTCTTTTAAATTTCCCGACAAAGAAAACCGCGATTAATATATTTTTGTTCTCACCGATAAATTATTAACAAAATAATTATTATCTTTCTCGCTCTAACAACATGATCTATATGATGGTCACTATTATAATTTAAATTTCCCATCATAAGTTTTTCGCGACAAATTAAATCGCGTTCAATAAATTTTCTCATTAGAATTTTTTTTGTGAATTAATCAGTATGATTAATTCTTTAATTAGAAGTTTCCCACAGTATAGTTTGTGCTGACCAAACAAATTAATAATATAAAATGATCAATTATTGGTAGTAACCGTTCAGTCTTGTCTTTTCCTAATAACGGAACAAATAAAATCAAACTTACAAACTGAGGTTTATAAGTTATAATAAATAAAATAATAATTATAATAAATAAATTGTAAAGAAATAATTTTTTCAAATCGAGATTTGTAAAAATTAAAACAAATATAAACTGTAACTAATTAAGAGAATAAATAAAATAATAATTTTATTCTTTTAAATATAAAAAATACTATTTTTATTTCTTGTACAGCATGCGAAATTTTTTGTTAACTTTTTTCAATAACATCAACTTAAATTAAAGCTCCATTAAGTGACAACGTGCTTTTATTTACAACGGTAATAGGTAGTTTAGATATAAGTAATATTATACCCGTTTGACTATAGGTCAAAAGGGTATACTAAATTTTCCATTATGTTATTATACTATGTCAATAGTAGTTTTCTTGAATTGCCAACGTTTGAATTAAATATAGTCGATGGTTTAGAAAAAGCTTAAAATTTGCTTTTCAACTTATATTTTGTTTCGCACTTATCTGTAAGTACTACTACGCCCTTCCTCATTTGTTTATGATTTTATTAAAGAAATGTAGGCTTCTTTCTTGGAAAAACTGTTTTAAAATACTACCTATGTATTTAAAATTTTTAGATTTTATTTGAAGAAAACTGCAATTTTATACTAATATCTTTTTTTAAAAAACAACTGCAAAGTAGATAAGAAACAAAGATTTACGAAAAAATGTGGAGAAGGAAAATGTTACGTTATTTAAATTTAAAGATATTATTATTCAGATTCTTTATAAGCTTTATTTTTATTATCATTTAGCTTTTGCTTTGACTATTTGAGAGGAAAAAAATTAGTCTTATTAATTAAGTGAGCTTTTGGAATAAAGGTTAACTTCCGTTAATACCAAAATTTAGAAAATTTTATTGAATGCGTAAATAGGTCAAAACCAAATTAACTCTGTGGGTTTTTATAACTAAAATGCTGATACAAAATTTTCAATAAAATTCTTTTAATCGTTTAAGCAAATGAAATTTATAGAAAACTTCAAGGCGTCGTCGTGGAAAACGGGTTAATCGAACTTAATCCTAAAACTTTTTGCAGCCTTTCTTTTGGACTGCCAAATCAACCTGTAAAATTGGACATAAATCGGAAATACAAAATTTTTTGAAAGCCCGCCAGGCCGAAGTGGGTTAATTCATTCCAACCAAATTTATACAACAAATTCCGGTTTCTCAGAGGTAGATTTGTGCACAATTTCAAGTCAATCGATCAAACCGTTTTGACTCGACATCCAAAAAACGAAAAGCTTAAAACGGCTCTGGATCCGCAACCTATTGACTTATAAAAATGTGACATAGCCTATGTCACCCCCGGGCTCTCAGAATTATTCCTTTAAAATTTTATAACAATTGGACAAGTGGTTTTCACGTGAATCCTGGACAAACAAACAAACAAACAATTTTTCGCCTTTATATATAAATAGATTAATATATAAATTTAAATTTTGAGAATTGGAACGTTCCCAGGTAACGCCGGGTAAATCTGCTTGTAAGTAATATTATTTTAAAAAGCTAAAGGCACCCGCTTTTCGACAAATGTAATGAGATTTTCCTCATTGCATGGGAATTTAATTTCAATATTCATTTTGAAATTAAATTTTAACGAATTAATGAAAATAAATAAATTATAAGTTTTTCTCAATAATAGTTTTCTTTTATTTTTTAATGTCATCTTCAACTTATATTTAATACATTTTTTAACATCTTTTCAGTTACTTTCAAATACATGGCTATGTATCGCTTCTTGTTTGTATTTTGGGTAGTACAGCAAATAGTTTAAATATTGTTGTTTTAACGAGAAGGGAAATGCATTCACCAACCAATTTCATTTTGACTGGATTAGCGATTGCTGATTTATCTGTAATGATTGAATATATCCCATATGCCATTCATTCGTATATTCATAAATATCTGGGTTATGCTGAGGAAGAGTTATATACTTATAATTGGACTGTGTATGTAAAATTTCACTCAATATTCGGACAAATATGTCACACAATATCAATATGGTTGACTGTTACCTTAGCAATATGGCGTTATATTGCTGTTAGTTACCCTCATCGTAATCGAGTTTGGTGCAGCATGAGAAACACCAAAATGACAATAGCGGCTGCATATATAATATGTCCATTAATAGTTATTCCACCATCTTATTTTAGCTTTGCTGTTACTAATAAAATGAAATTAGTAGAAGAATTAAAAATAAATACTTCGAATATTATGGTTTTAAACGAAAACTATACTAGCAATAAAAGGAAAAATGATTTGTTGAAGGAGTTTAACTTTATGTCTGACTCAGAATATACAACGGCAATTCGCGCTGAAAACTATAATAAATATATCAAAACAAGTCGGAATATTACATTATATAATATACAAATAAGTCAATTAGCTAAAGAACATGAAATGCTATATAATTTAAACTTATGGATATATACTATTATTATAAAATTAATTCCGTGTATTGCTTTAACAGTATTAAGTTCAAGATTGATAGCAGCTCTTTTAGAAGCGAAACGACGTCGTAAACTTTTAATAACTCATAACATAAAAGGAATGAAGCAAAAACTTAACCATAAAACCGTTGAAAAACCACTAAAAAATTATAAGGTATTAGAAAAGGAAAAACAAACAGATAGAACAACTAAAATGTTATTAGCAGTCCTATTGCTGTTTTTAATAACCGAATTCCCACAAGCAATTTTAGGTTTTCTAGTTTTGTACTTAGAAATAACTTTTATGTTCAACTGCTATTTAAAGCTAGGTAAGTTTATTATTATATTTTTTTTATTTAACTTTAAGTACTTAAATAATTAATTAATATAAAAAATTGGAACATTTTGAATCAAAAATTAACAAACCTTACAACTATATCTCTACACACAAGGCATAACATCTTAAGTCAAAATTGCAAGTTTTGCAGTAGAAGCGTTTTAAATGAAAAAATGATATGAAAAATTTATTTTTGAAATGTAAGAAATTTTAGAGTAAAATATCGATTGATATTTTAGAAATGCATTAAATGACATAAATTAAAAGAAAATATCTCAAATAATTTAGCCACTAATATGCAAAATGTAACATAAGCTATTGTGACTTATTATGATATTATAATTTGTAAGTGTCATATGTCGACATAAGATACTTTAATAAAATTTTTTGTATAAATATTTCTTTCACTAAAGCATCTTACGTCGACATAAGTTTGTTTTTAAAGTGTAAAATTGCATAAAACTGTAAATAAGATATTATTGTATATTTTGAAAGATTTTGTACTTTTAAAATTCAATTTTTATATTTTACCATTAATAACTTAAATTTAATTACAAAACATAACATAAATTAAACAAAAACTTAACATAAAATAAATTAATACTTCAGCGAAAATGTAAACTTAAAAACTCCATATTCAGATTGGAAATTAACTATTAATATAAATTAACAGTAATAAAAATAAAACAATACATTTTATTATTCTTCATCGGATGAATCCACAAGATCGGGATGTATATCAGGAATTCCTTCAACTGGTAAATTTTTGTAGAAATCACGATAAAGAGGATCAATCAAATTATTTAAATACATGAGATCATTTTTCTTCTGTTTCGATATAGGTAATAACGTATCATAGCACTTCTTTAAACTAGCTATTGTTACATTCGGAGTATTACGCTTTTTAATATTAAGTACTTCAAAAGTCGCGTTTTCATTTAGTGAATTTTTATATAGTATTTCGCCATAAGTTTTACTATATCTCAACCACTTAACCGAATTCCAATTAAATTTATTTCCATTTTCGTCCACTTTGCGCCACATAAATTTTTCTTTTAATAATGAAGAAAAATTAAAAAACCTTTCCTGCGTCATTTCCTCAACTTGGAAAACCTTTTTGAACCAAGAGTTTTAATAAATTGTATCCAGTCAAGCGGATAATGTATAGTTAGGCAAGTTTTCTTCTTTTTTCTCTCAATGATTGAGTGATCTACGTCGCACTCCATGTGCGTATGACCGGGCACAAGAAACTTATGGTCAATAAATTCGATATTATGATTCTCTTGGAGGTACAGTGAGAACATTATTGAAACAACTGCATTTTTGTTTTGGCCTGCACATGGAGTAATACTATATTTTTAAAATTAGTTTTTGAAAATGATTGCAGATTTATTGATGCAGGGTTAGTAATAATCTCTGAAGATGATGAATTTTGTGTGATATCTTTTATACAACTCCTGGTCTTCATTTTATTACATTTACATTTACTTATATCATACGTTTATAATTTGTACTAGAATGACATTGTTAATTCATAATTTGTACTACACTATTGTAGTACTATTAATATTCTTATATGTTAATAAAGTGACCATAAATACTAAATAAATTATATATTTTTATTATATTACATCTCCCTTTTCAATTCAATTCGTTTTCATATGAAAGTTTTATTACATTCTAATAAATTATTTTTACATTATTTTAAACATTCTAATAAATTATTTTTACATTATAAATTCTTTTTACATAATTTTATAAGCTTATTTTATTTTAAAAGACATTGAAATTTTTTATTTTACTTTATAAGTTAAGTAATTTTTTTTTTTTATTTGATTTCATATTTCTTAAATTATATGGATTTTGATTTTTTACATGATTTCTATCACTTCTGGATACAGGTTTACCATTACCAATTTCATGTTTTCGATTTTTTAAAAACCAGCTATTCCGGCGATACTCATTACCATTCTCATCTTGGACAATATATGACCTCTGTGTATGCCACTTTTTAACTATTTTTCCTTTTTTCCATTTATTATTTTCTTTAATCCATACTTCATCTCCCTCTTCAAATGTTTTTCTATTTTTGGCGGAAGTATTGTAGTATCTTTCCACTATTTTTGCTTTTCTTTGTAATTTTAAATGTACATCATTGCTTATTCTAGGTGCTAATAAATTTATGCTTATGGGTAATTTTGTTTTTAATAATCTATTAAACATCATCTGAGAAGGTGCTAACTTCATTTCCTGAACAGATGTGATTCTATATTCCATAATTTTAATATATCTTTCTTCTAATGTTTTTGATTTTTTAAATATGTTTTTAACTATTTGGACGGCTCTTTCAGCCAACCCATTAGATTTTGGATATAGGGGGGAGCTAGTTACTATACTTATATCCCAACTTTTTGCAAAATTTTTACATTCAAATGAACCGAATGGCACATTGTCCGCTATTATTGTTTTAGGTATCCCAAATTGTGAAAAAATTCCTATCCAATGTCTAATAATTTCTTTTGATGTTTTATTTTTTAATTCCATAAACTCTATCCATTTACTAAAATAATCTATGACTATCAAATAATCTTTATTTTCATACGTGGCAATGTCACAACCAATTTTTTGGAACGGGCCTAACGGAATATCATGAGCTATCATAGGTTCTTTAACATTGTTTCTGGAAAATTGGTCACATAAGTGACAATTGATAATTTTATTTTCAATATCGTTATTCATATTTTTCCAGTAAAAAATTGTTCTTGCTCTTCTTTGGGTTTTACTTATTCCCAAGTGTGACTCATGTAATAAATTTAACATTTCATCACGCATTGATTCTGGTATTATAATTCTGTCATGAAAATAAAGTATACCCTCATTTTCTACTATATCATTTCTTTTATTATAATAAAAGAGTACTTTTTCTGGCACTTTACTTTTGTGATTTGGCCAGCCACTTTTATAGTATTCTAATACTAATTTTAGAGTTTTATCTTTTCTTGTTTCCTCTATAATTCTGTTTTCTTTTTCCGAACTAACATTTATTGATAAAATTGATTCGTAGAAAATACTTTCCTCTTCCGAGCTTTTTATTTTTAAACTATCTCTGGATAAATAATCTGCTATATGCATATATTTGCCAGGTAGATATTCAAGTTTTATCATATAATTCAACAAACGCAACCTCATTCTCTGCAATTTTCCGGACGGAATTTTATGTATTTCTTTTTCCATTAGTGCTACTAACGGTTTATGGTCAGTTTTTATTACAATTTCTCTACCATAAATAAATTGGTGAAATTCCCTACAACTAAAGATAATAGCCAAAAGCTCTTTCTCTACTTGGGCATATCTTTGCTCTGTTTCAGTTAGACTACGCGATGCATACGCAACTGGTAAGTTATTTTGCATTAGACAAGTTCCTAATCCATTTTGTGAAGCGTCCGTTTGTATGACTATTAACTTTTTTTCATCAAAAGGTTTAAGAATTATCGGACTCACTAAAATTTCTTTAATTTTCTTTACTGTATGTGTGTGAATCTTTTCCCATTTAAAGATTGTATTTTTTCTTAACAATTCTCTTAAAGGAGCTGTTAAGTCAGAAAAGTTCGGAATAAACGATCTAACATAATTAATTATTCCTAAAAATTTTTGCA
This sequence comes from Dolichopus griseipennis, assembly GCA_963082915.1. Lineage (NCBI taxonomy): Eukaryota > Metazoa > Arthropoda > Insecta > Diptera > Dolichopodidae > Dolichopus > Dolichopus griseipennis. The sequence goes on along the minus strand of OY720443.1, from coordinate 126,813,104 downwards.
ATTCTTTTTTGTTTTGTGGATCTTTTAAATTTTGAATTGCATTGATTCTATCCCTACCTGGTAATATACCATTACTTGTAAATCTGTGACCTAAGTATTCTATTTCTTCTAATTTATATTTAAATTTATCTTTATTAAATTTTATATTTAAGTCTCTAGCTCTATTTAATACTTTTTCTAATGCTTTATTATGCTCTTCCAAATTTTCTCCATATATTAATATATCATCAATATATGTAGCAATATTCGGAATATTAGCAAAATTTTCTTCGTTTTTCTTTTGAAAAATTTCTGGAGCTGTACTTATTCCAAATGATAACCTGTTAAAATGATAAGTACCAAAAGGAGTGGAAAAAGTACAAAGTTTTCTAGAGTTATTATCTAATTCTACCTGATAAAAACCTTCTTTTAAATCTAATATACTGAAATATTTAGCACCTTTTAACTTTGGTATTATTTCATCTAAAGTCGGAATTAAGTGTTGTTGTTTTTTAATATACTTATTTAAATTTTTTGGGTCTAAACACAACCGCAAATCCCCATTAGGTTTTTCTATAATTATCAAGTTATGAACCCAGTCACGAGGTTCTTCTACTTTTGTTATTATTTCTTTTTCAACTAATTTATCTAATGAAATTTTTAAATTATTTATTATTTTTAAAGGGACTCTCCAATATTGTATATATGGTACTTGATATTCTATATTTTTTTTTTTTGTTTATTTTGATGATTTCGTTGGAATCGAACTTTGCCCCGTAAAAAAATTAAATACTAAGTGCTCAGTATTTCCTGTTGTGGTTTAACAACAGGAATTGCATCATGCATTAACTCAATTTTATATTGACCTTTAAATTTTCCTGTGCCCTCAAAATTGTCACTATATTTTCTAATAATTTGATCTTTATTTATGTGAATTTTATTATCTATTTTAATTTGATTGTTTACACTTTCTATTTTATTTATTTTTTTAATAATTTTTAAATTTTCTATAGCATCAGCACCCAGAATACAACAATAATTCTCATTTAAAATCATAAATTTTTCTTTACTTACTGTATTGTTATAAAAACAAGTTAAATTGCACTCACCGATAGGTTTTATTTCTTGACCACCATATGCTCTGAGCATCATCGTTGTTGCTGTTATTTTAACCTTTTTATCAATCTTTTGTAATGTTGTATATGGTAAAATGCTTACATCACTACCTGTATCCAGTTTGATGTCAATCATGGTATTATTAATTCTTATTTTTTCAATCCAATTATTCTTCCTATTTTTTGAAATCATATTTACATAAAATAAATTATCATTTTCATTATCTAAATTTGTTATAAATGAAACTGATTTTTTATAACACACTACTGCAAAATGATTCATTTTATGACAATTATTACATTTGTGCCCATAAGCTGGACATTGTTTTTTCTTATGAATTTTATTACATTTTTTGCACAAAAAAGAATCATTTGCATTAGTGTAACTTTGTTTTTTATTATTATTAACATTTTGTTTATTTTTAACATTAAATTTATTACCAGAAAAATTTTTCTTATATTTTTTATTGAATGTTGATGTTACAGGTGAAATTCGATTTACTGAAACTTCCTTCTTTTGTATTTCTTTTGTTTGTCCTTCTGATAGTTCTGCAGCTCTGCACATTTCTACTGCTTTTTCAAAAGTTACTTCCATCTCAAGCATTTTTTCTTGCAGCCTTTTATTATTTGTACCCAGCACTATACGATCTCTCATTAAAGATTCCGTTTGTTTTGCAAAGTCACATGTTTTTACTAATTTTTTCACATCAAGTAAAAAATTGTCAAACGGTTCATTCTCCAGCTGATTTCTTGAGTAGAAAACAAATCTTTCGTAAACTACACGTTTTTTTGGCACACAATACTCTTCAAAGGCTTTCACAACTTTGTCAAAATCGTGTTTATCCGTGTCATTAAATGTAAAGGTTTGAAAAAGTTCAATACCTTCTTCACCTACCGCGTTCAAAAATACAGCTATCTTTTTTGAATCCGTTTTATTACCTAATTCCGCCGCTTCCATAAAAATTTCAAAACTTTGACGGAATTTTCTCCAGTTTTCTGCAATATTGCCGTTTAAAACCAGACTATTTACCGGTTTTAAGTATTCCATTATTATTTGATGTACTTTTTTCTTATTGTCTCCTAATATTGTTGTATCACTCTTATTGTCGTCACTATCAGTGTCTGAATTTGTTTTATTATTTTCTTCTTCTATTAAATTTTTCTCATCTGATGAGTCTGCGTCTTCTTCTTTTTCTTTTTTATTTCTTCGCGATCTCGTGTTTAAATACATTTATAGTTGTTAAAAAAAAAATTTTTTTTTTTTTTTTTTTTTGTAAGTTGAACGACTGCGCCATGTGATATCTTTTATACAACTCCTGGTCGTCATTTTATTACATTTACATTTACTTAAATCATACGTTTATAATTTGTACTAGAATGACATTGTTAATTCATAATTTGTACTACACTATTGTAGTACTATTAATATTCTTATATGTTAATAAAGTGACCATATATACTAAATAAATTATATATTTTTATTATATTACATTTTGGTAATCAGGATCCTTATAAATATCGTCAAAATCCTCTTCAATTAAAAATTGGTATTTTGGCTGTGGCTTATTAATTATAATATTATTTTCTAAAATCCGTTCATTATTGTTGAAATTATCAGAAACTTTTGTATCATCTAAAATTTTGTTATTTTTGACAAATGCCACTATTTTAGCCGCCCGCGTATTCAATTTCAAGATATCTATAAAAGTATTATAATTTATTAAAACTATTTTAAAAAGTAAAAAACCAAAGTAATTAAATAAGAGACAGCATTGTAGAAATTATTATAAAATATGTATATTAAAATTAGTACTCATAATAGTTCTAATAAAATAATAAGAAATAATATTATTATTATAAGTGAATTAACTAAATTTTTCCATATCTACCTATTTCAAATAGTTTCTCTTACTTTTCTTTTTAGTAAATAAAACAAATCATTTTTGTAAGTTCAAAAATAATAATAAATTTATTATTTGTTTTTATGCAAACATTAACAAATATCAATAATTTTCATTTACTTTTTCCAAATTCAAATTAGTAACTTGTATGTACATATTTTAATACCACATAACTACATTCAATAAAATATTAATAAATTATTTTGATATCAATAAAAACTTTATAATAATTTCATAATAATAAAATTATTAATAATTTATAATTTTTATACATACATACCTATATTTCGTTTCATTTTTACATTACACTACAAAATGCATACACCGACTGATTTAAGTTTTAAAATAAAAATAATGATCGAATGATTACCGAATAAAAAAAAATCATCTTATGTAACGGAAATTACAGCTAGAATTTTTATACATGCACTAGCGAAATGCTCTTATGTGTACTTAATTATGAATTATTTTTTGATCGTATCAGTTCAAAATATCTTAAGTCTACATAAGATATTATGCCTTTTTTGAAATTTCTATGATTAGTTTCATTACTTTATCTTAAGTGGACATAAGGCAAAGGTTTGAATGAATTAGCACAAGGCAAAACATCTTATGTTTTCTTAGGATACTTTGCCTTTTCAAATATTTAACAGAACATAATATAAATTTGTGTTGAATAATATCTTAGGTTTACTTAAGATTGTATGACAAATGCAAAACATTAAAAAGATGGACATAAGATGAAGTATCATTGCTTATAAAAGCCGTTAGAGAAAAAATTTAAACATGGGACCCAGAGGAAAAGTAAGATATTCTATTTAAAATTTGAATACCTATTTTTTCTCATTTTTTACTTAAGTCGACTTAAGATGTTATGCCTTGTGTGTAGAGAATATTATGACATTTATATTAAGTAAGCTTAGTGGCATTATGGGTAGTAAGCTTATAAAAATAACCTAATGCTTGTTGAATATGAATTAAAACAAACTCCAGTTTTTGCAAGAAAAATATGTAATAAGTTATTGTTATAAGTTATTGACAGGCTTACATTTTTTTAAATTAAATCCATTCCGCATTTCCTAGTGTGTGTCAGCCATTCCTCTTCCTGGATTATTTACACGAGTTTATTGATACTCTTTTATTTAAACGAGTATTTTACGAGTAATTTTATTACTAAAGAGAATACACAAATCATTACACAAGGAGTTTTTTAGAAATCATTAAACAAGGAGTTTATTAGTTAGTAAGCATGCTAAATTTTCATATCCAAATATCATCAATTAAAACTTTTTGAAGTGTAACAAGTAAAGAAACAGTAAGTCGGTGCAACCAACTTCGAATACCCTACACCTAATTGGTTTAAATTTAATTAGAAGTCCATAAGTCATTTTAAAACCAGAAAGGATTTTACGAGTTTTATTGTAAGACATAATTAATGAAATAATTTTATAATACTAAAACCATTTTTTAATTAATTACCTATTCAAAAATATTAAAAATACTTACAAATTTATCTATTTAAAAATATCAAAAAACCAAAAATGAAAAGTATCTATTCATAAAATGCAATCACAAAATTACAGATTAAAAATTTTTATTTAATTTAATAAAAGTTTACGCACATGTAGCAATTACTTCTTTTCAGGACTATTAATTTTTGCTGTACTGCATTTTCTGTTGAATGATTTAGTACCTTTGATTGATTATTTAAATTTTAAATAAGTTTTAAATTTATCCTTTTAATTTACCTATTTTGTTTTTTTGAAATTATCATTTATTGAATATTTATTTATAATAGAACTTGTCATCCATTGAATTTTTATTGAATACAATGACAAATTTAGAACTTTTTAAACATGCAGCAAGTACTTTTAAACACAATTTAAGTATATTGTACACAATTCCTTAGTTATATATTACCTATGCTAATAATTCATATTTTGATTCATATTTTACACTGTTTATCACAAAATTATTTCGGATATGCATGACGAGGACTCAATCTTTATTTTCGGAGATTTTAATCGTCGTTCTCTTTTATTTTTTGTCGATGACTCTTATAATTTGCTATTACCGATTAACTTTCAAGATGAAATTGACTTCGGTCTCAATAGTGAGTTCTATAGTAATGATTTACAACAAATTATTAGTTACCCTAATAGTAATTACAAGTGGTTAGATCTTGCATTTTCAAATACATATGATAGTGGTGGTTAATCTCACTGATGGTGCAGGTAATCTCTTCACTGAAACTATATGATAAGTTTTGAAGTAATCATTTTCGAGTTTTCCACTTCCATCCCATTTTTCGTTAAATCTTACACTAAACTATTTTAGTATAAATTTCTGTAGGGGCACTTGTTGCATCTCTTCTATTTTTTGAGATATTTTTGAGTTGGACAAAAATGATTGAAAAAAATTCTGCGACTTCATAAAGTGGTTTTATATACATTTTATTATGACGGCCATACCCGCAAAGTCCCCGCAAGTAAATAAAATCTAGTCAAAAGGACAAGACGGCATGTATTGTATACATTTTATGTCGGCTATATCCGTTCGTTCTTAGAAATAGGGTAAACTTATTTTAGACTAACAAGACGGTCAGTGTCAATCTAGGTAAAAAAATTTTTTCATTTTTTTTTGAAAAGTTTTTTAGAATTATTTAATTTTATTTCTTTCTTTTCAATTCAAATTTTATAACAGTTATACATAAACAAAAATTTAATTTCTTTTCAAATCAAATATTATAACAGTTCAATATACATAAATAAAAACAAAATTTAATAAATAATAGAAATACTATTATGTAAATAAATATTATATTTAATACAATAATTAATGTTACATAATATAAATAAAATCAAACTTGTGAACAATGATACTACTCAAAGTATTCACCACGACAAAGAGCCGAGAATTTTTTTTATATAGTGTGTTCTAGATAAATCGGCAATAGCGGTGGTTGGTGGGTTTTTCCGCAGACGATGACGTCCTTGAGTTGGGTCAGGTGAAACCAACATCCGTCCACTTGTAATTGTTTTTGGTAATTTCAACATGGATCTGATGAGAATATCTCTAAATTCTATAAAATCTTTTATTCCATAAATATAAAAGGAATCCTAAACTGAAATATCTAATAAATGGAGAATGAATTTCTTATACCACCGAATCGTTCGGAGTGATGCATGATCGATGTCATTTGATATGTTCTATCGTCATGTACATTTTATAAATTGCAGTTTCCTTAGGTTTCCTTTTATTCTGCCAATACCTGTTTCTAGATTCAAAAACATGTGGATGATTTTCAGTTGGTATTGCAAGAGAATCATGTTTATTCCGCCATTTAGAAACATATACTAGGCCTTGGTGGTGTTATACATAACTTGCTTTCGATAATTTTTTGTCAGTGACTTTCTTCGGATTTCCCTTTCTATTGAACCGCAATGTTCCTGTAATATGAGCTTTATGTGATAAAAGCTTTTTACTGAAACTAACATTATAATAGTTGTCCATTATTAAGTGATATCCTTTATTGCGATACGGAGACAAGAGACTAGTTACCAAATCTGCAAATTTAATTTTTTCTCAACTTTTTTCTTGGTAGATTTTAATATTTAAAACGTATCCAACACTGGTTGTCACTTAATATAGCTTTATGCCATATCTAGCTAATTTGCCCTTTATGTATTGCCTGAAACTTAAAAGCACTCTACAGATTAGAAGATATTTGGCCAATGCTACATATTTTTTTATATTTCTCAACTTATAGGATAATAGCATTTTTAAAAACTGGTCAAAAAATGTGTTAGTAAGGGTTGGATTTTTTTGGACTTAGTTTCATCATTAGTTTCCGAAGAAGCCTATACATCGTAACAATTGTTCGAAACGACGACTCGTCATTGTGTATTGAATAATTGAAATATAGGATGAAAATATAATAGCCCGTTAGAAAATAAATTTCTCGCTTCGAATTCTTGGAGCTTTGGTTTGCCCTTGTAGTAAACAAAATCGCAAGAATGTGCTTGGGGACGATTTCTACTACAAAGTATTTTGCCATAATCATTTGTAGATCGAACAATTTTATCCATAATATCATTATTGAAAATTTTATCAAATACATCTTTTGGATTGCTGTTTTCATGCACATTAATATTTTTTTTTTTTTGCGAGGGAATGGAACGCTCGAAAACCACCCATTAAAACTGTGCGGTATTACGTTGCACCAAAATTTTAACGAACCACACTCTTTTTAAACCAAACTTTAGGAAGGAACCTGTGATACAAATGTACAGTTTGGTTACAGGGATGGTATATGAAAGGATTTTAGAATTGTCGGAGGTTATTTGGGAATTTTGGATTATGTTGGTTGGGGAAAATTTGGAGGGATATTTAGAAGAAAGATGTTAATATTCTTTTTAAATTTATTTAAGTCGTACACATACGAATTACCAACTTTAGGAAACACATTATTCCATTTTTGGTCTAATATATGTTTTATAGATATTGAGGAGATTTAATAAAGAGAAGTAAGTTTTACAGCGATACAAGAAACCCAAACATTTAGCTGCATCTTTAGCTATACCAAAAATGTGATTTGACAAAGTTAATTTTTGGTTTAACTCGATGCCCAAAATATTTAAATCTGTTGAGTGCTGCAAAGCTTCTCCCTGAAAAATCAAGTTGGGAATAGAAGTTGCTATTTTTTGCGAGATGAGGCAGCATTGGGTTTTCTTCGTGTTGAATTGAACACGATTATTTTCACCCCATTTGTGAATTTTTGCTAAATCGTTATTTAGCTCACTGACAGTGAAATTTTTTGCTGTTGTATTAACCTGATGATTAATGTTACAGCGGCTATAAAATTCATAGGAAGCTACAAGGGTGCTGTCATCTGCAAAACTGAGAATTGGATTGGAAGTTAAAGATAGAAGATCATTAATGAATATTAAGAAGAGGGTGGGAGAAAGAACAGAACCTTGAGGGACACCAGCGTTTAATTTAAATTTGTCAGATGATAATCTATCGACCAGAACTCGAATCCTACGATTCGAAAGGAAATCTCCAATCCATTTGAAAAAGACTCTATCTAACCCTATAGCTCTGCATTTTGCTAACAAAGCAGCATGCCATACACGGTCGAAAGTTTTAGAAATATCCAGTGCTACCACATCAGATTCACCAGAGTGGTGAAGACTGATATTGAGCTTTTCACAAAGGTAAGTCATGAGATCACCAGTTGAACGGCGGGCTCTGAACCCGTATTGACGATCATGAAGCAAACCTTTATGATCCAGATATTTCAATAGCTTTTGGTTTATAATTTTTTTCATTACTTTAGAAAGAACCGAAGTTATAGCTATAGGGCGGTAGTTAGAGGGATTGCTTTTATTCCCTTTTTTTGGAATTGGAAAAACGTACGGAATCTTCCATTGGGCAGGATGAATACTCGAAGTAAAGGGTAAATAGAAGAGGTTGCGTAGAGGTTTTGAAATGGTAGAGTAGGTTTTTTTAAGAACCATCGTTGTGATTCCATCGGGACCGGTTGATTTGTTTGTATCTAGATTCTTCAAGATTTTCATCACTGCTCGCGTTCTAAAGTAAATTCTATCAAAGGAGCACCCAATTTCTGGAATATTTGGTGGTCTTTGAGTTGACTGTGGCAGTGTTGAGTTAAAGGAAATTTGTTTGCCAAACAAGTTCGCCTTTTCTTTTGAATCTGACAAAATTGAGTTGTTTTTACCAATAAGCTGTTTTTACCCACTAGTGTCCTCCTTTAGATTTTTTGCAAACGTCCAAAACGATTTGCTATTCTTAGGCATATGTAGGAATTTGCGTTTCAACCCTCTGTTGAATAAGAATTTTTGCTTATTAATAACTCTCTTGCATCTGTTTCGAACCACGATATAGTTGGCCCTGTCAGACTCCAACCCGCTGTTCCGGTATTGCTTAAAAGCCTCCTCCTTTTTACGAATTGCTTCTTTGCAAGTGCGATTAAACCATGCTCTGGATTCTCGTTTAATACTTTTCATGGAGTGAGGAATATACATCCTCATTCCAAGAAAAATTGTTTCACTAATCGCATTTGCAGCGAAGTTGACATTTTTACCGCAGAAGCACAATGACCAGTCGAATGCTTTGAAAAAATTGTTTAATCCCTCCCAGTAAGCACGACTATATTGCCATATTAATTTTTTGGGAAGAATCCTTCGGCTGGCTAATGTGCTTACCGGGAAGCTTGTGGTTATCAGACAGTGGTCAGAGCCCCCCAGGGGACAACCAACTAAAACTACATATTTTTCAGGGTGAGTGGTTAAAAACAGATCCAAGAGGTGACCCTCTTGATCCGCGCGGTCGGGGACCCTAGTGGGATTTTGAACAAGTTGAGAGAGATGGAACAGTAAGGAAAATAATTCAACTTGTTTCGCAATTGAGTTTTGACTCAAAGAAGAGTTGAAAAATGAAGCCAGACTTTGTTGTGTACGTTGAAATCCCCTGCCAGAACAATTTCAGTTTGTGGATATGATTCCAAAATTTCATTGATCTGGTTTGAAAGATTGTCAATTTCCACAGCAGTTTCTTGTTCATTTGAATTAGGTGATCTGTATAAAAAACAGAAATGTATTACATGCTTTTCAACGATAATTTTAATCCAAATATATTGGAAGGTTGGGCTGGAAGGTTTATATTTATCTATGGTGCTGAAAGTAATGTAATTTTTAATGTAAATCGCGATTCCTTTTTTGGGTACGAAGTGTGAAACAAGTGAGTAGCCAGTAATATTAAAATTATCATTTTGTGCACTGACTTGTGTTTCACCAAGGACTAAAATTGCTGGTTTTGTGGAGTTAAGATGACATTCTACAGCATGAAAATTAGCTTGTAGGGCCCGAATATTATAAAAATTAACTCGAAAATTGGCAATTTTTAATAGCAATTAGTAAAAATTGAGAAAAAAAAAAAATAATAATAAAACGTATAAAATTTAAAATTTAATTATATTATAATTTAGGTTAAATATTGTATGTGTACGATTCATACAACCCGAACAAGTTATCATACAAAAGTATTGCTAACAATATTTACAAAATATTTCAACCTTCTTCAACCCTTATTTTATTCTGCTATGAGTGGGCAATCGGTTTATAACACCATACAACAGTTTTTAACTAGACCTTATTGAACTTAGTTACAACCAAAAAACTCACACACAGCTAAATCTACGTGCAAGTAAAAATACGCACGTATATGTAAATAATTCATTTTAAATTAAATAGTTTAAGTTAATTGAAAAGAAATCAACTGAAATTTCAGTCTTCCCTTTCTTTTATGATTAAAATAAAAAAGAAAAAAAAAGAGTAAAGGTAACGTATACCATCAAAAAATTAAAATAAAAACAATACGGTGACATAATATTGATGGTATTAATTAATGAGCGAATTTAGAATACTATCATCCGAGGGAGAGGGAATGAAATGGATATATTTTAATTGATTTTTTTAAAGAAAAGTAGATGATAGATAAGAAGTAATCTTCAATAAAAAAAAAGCAGTATTAAATTTAATGTAAACAAAACCAAATCACGTGCCAGTATGAAATTAAATGTAAAATTTTTAAATTAAAATTGAAAATTAAAAATACAATTAAAAAATTATATTTTTAACACAAAATAAAATAGATTTTTAGCAAATTAAATTAGAATTGTGCTGTGGATTTGAAATAATGAATTAAGTAAAAGAATTTTTAAATTATATAAAACAAAAATTAAATTTTTTTTTAATAAAGAAATTATATTTATAAATAAAAAAAAAATATACTTAACTTGCCGCCATTGGATATGCGGCCATATTACCAAATCCACAACACTTGTTTTTAAATTTTTTTTCCTGTTTTTTTTTTTGAAAACGTAAATTAGATTTAATTTTAAAATAAAATAAAAAACTTAATCTTATTTGTTTTTCAAACACACAAGAAATTATAAATAAAAAAGAAGTGTAAATAAAAAATAAATATTTTGGGTTAAATTTTCTTTTAAAACCGTGATAGCCTGTTGAAGGTTGAAGAGGGAGATATGGACACCACTACTGCTTTCATCAAAATTGAACTGTGGAATTTCTTTTATGTTTTCAAACCAGGTATTATTTTCACCTTCAGATTCAGAATCTGTTGTATCATTGTCAATATGAATTTGAACGCTTCTATTTGACGTTCTTTAATTTTCTGATTCATTCAATAATTTTTCTGTAGAAAAAATAATTAGGGTCTAAAAAATATTCATCATCCCTAAAATCTGGTAGTTCAGTATCAGCTTCATCTGAAAGTTCATCAAACATTTCCAAAATTCTATTGTTATCTCTTTGAAAAGAATCCATCTTTACGTTTAGTGACATATGTGATATATATAAACTTTTTTTTTTAAAAATAAATATTATATTATATATACGAGTACATATATTATATATTTTATATATATATATTATATATTATACTCTAATAATGATATCCTAACTCAATGATGTTCAAGTATAACATGCTTTCTTGTTGTCTTAAAGAAATTTGTAACTTATTTTCAGATAATTTTCAAAAATTTTATAGTCCTAAGAGTCTGATGGCTTCTTCTGCTAATTCTTTATGTGCCAGTTCATATTTGTTAATCTCAAATTTACGTCTTTGACATAATGATATTCTTAAAGCAATTTTTGTCTGGATAAAAGGGTAAAAAGTGCTGGTACCGATTTTATCTCCCCATCTTATTATCCCTCTTCAATCCATTTTCAACAAGTCGCTTTCAGATGTAATTTTTTCACAAACGTGAAAATCTTCCTATTTAACTCCCATTTTTAAATAAGGTGATAGAGCTTTAGTTGAAAACTATCGGGGTATAGCCATATTATCGACTATCCCCAAATTAATTGCAAAAATTTTCATTGATAGAATTACTCTTATTATTAATGTTAAATTTAATGAACAACATCATGGTCTCTGAACTGGCCGTCCTACCACAACTAAACTTATGGTGTATACTTCCAAAATACTGAACCAAATGGAGAAAGCATACCAAGTTGATGCAACTTACACAAATTGTAATAAAGCTTTCGATCGTGTAGATCATTTTACTTTGCTCAATAATCTATCAACTTCTGGCATTACGGGTTCTTCTCTTTCGTGGCTTAACTCTTATCTATCAGAAAGAACCCAAAACGTCAAATTTCAAGGGCTGCTATCTAAATCTATTGAAATTACTTCTGGTGTACCAAGAAAGTCATTTGAGCAACTTGTTTTCAACGTCTTTATTTCTGACCATTTGGGATATTAAAACGGCGTAACACATATTGTTTTTGCTGTCAACTTAAAAATATATCAAGTTGTAATAGAAAATTCTGATGCAGTTATACTTCAATCAAGCTTATCAGATTTACAACATTAGTGCACGTTTAATAAATTGGAGCTCAACATACAGAAATGTAAGGTTATCAGCTTTACTAAAACCTTTTTCTGTAATATATCACTATAAAATAGATTATTTTACTCCTGAAAGGGTTTCTAGCATTACTGATTTGGGAATTCTTCTCGATATTAAATTTAATTATAATATTCACGATGACCATTTTCCAGGGCTAATAAAATGTAGGTTTCAATAAGAGTAGAGCTAAAGAATTTAATGACTTAGCTGTGACAAAATCCCTCTATTGTTCCCTTGTTTGGTCTACTTTAGAATACGGTAGCATAATTTAGGGTCCGGCGTTACAAGTTCACTCCAAAAGCAATTTCTCTTTTTTGCATTAAGAAGTGTGAATAGTCCTTTTAAGTTAGTAAATTTTCCTAGCTACAATACAAAACTTCAGTCATTAAACTAGCTTTCTCTATCTTCACGAAGACAATTTTTGTCATCATGTTTTACTTTTGATATATTAAATAACCGTATTCAATATCTAATAAAAAGTTTAGACTTAATGCTATTGTTCGGCGAACAAGAAATACAAGATTTTTAATGGATTATTAACAATAAAAGAAAGTATGAAAAAAATTAACTCTTTAATAGATTTTGCATTACCTACTTTCAACAACATTAGTCATCTTTATTCTACATCTACCTCCAAAATTACTTTCAACATGTTTTACAAAAACATTATTTAATTTTGAGATCATTAAATTAATTAGATATAAATAGACAATTAATTCTTGGCTAAGCAATATTTTTCTTTTAAACTATGATATAATTTAAACATAGCACACAAAGAACTTATATATTGCATATAAATAAAACAAATGAGCTAATTATGTTTATACCCCTGCATTTAATAAAGACCACTGGTAGATTAATGTTTTGTATTTTTAAGAATGTATTTTTTGTTATTTTGCAGTGCCTTTGAATTGTATTACGACCTTGTTTGGCTTGTAAAATAAAATATATAAATAAATTCAATAAAATAAAAATTATTGAATTTATGAAAAATTATATAAAAAGAAAATTAGTAGATTATTAAAAAAATATTTTACTTTTTAATTTATAAAATATGATACATAATATGTTTTATTTTACAATATAATTACCTTCTAAGCCTTTTCAATATATAAAAGTATTATATAGGAAAACCAACAGGAAAGAACACTCGTGTTCCAAATTTTAGGTTTCTAACGTTATTGATTTGGAAATCTATCGTTTTTGCTTGCTAAATCTTTGTAAGAGTTTGGAAGTCTCCTGAACCATAACTTCAATAAATCCCCTATGTTAGGAGCGCGATGGAAACAAAACAGAACCCTTGTGTATAAAATTTAAAGTTTTTAACTTTATCAATTTTGCAGATATGCTAGTTAGATCTTGGGACGTGCGCGGGAGATATCCGGGCTAAGATCCCAATTTGTACCACATTTCAGCAACATCAGGAAAAAATCTTTTTACCAAATTTGAAGGGTTTATATTTATTTTAAGTTACTATATTTGTATTTTAGGATTTCTGAGGACGTACCTGACCCACCATCCAATTAAGTTTAAATTTCAGGAACACGAAGGAAATAGGAAAAAACACCGTTATACAAAATTTAAGTCTTCTATATTTTTTTCAAGTTACAATAGCTAATAATTTCGAAGGTATGTTTCAAGGTCTTGGGGAAGCGGATAGTATCACGACTCCAATTGGTTCTAAATTTCTTTAATGACACTTAGCAAATAAGAAGAAACACCTGTGTCCAAGATTTTAAGGCTCTGTCGTCATTGGTTTTGAAATTATGCAATTCGATCAAAAGCTTCTAGATTTAGCCACATCCGTCCGTCCGTAGGCACGATATTTCAAACCTAATGATGCTATTTTAAATAAATTTGAACTCTAGGTTATTAGTAATGAAAGTACCGAGGGATTGCTTATGGTCGAGATCGGATAACGGGTAAGGATTCTAGAATTCATTTAATTTCATTAAAATAGCATCATTAGGTTTTGAGTTATCGTGCCTACGGACGGCCGGATTTGGCTAAATCTAGAGGGTTTTGATCGAATTTGTTAAATCGACTCACAAATATATATAATTTCCCATATCTATTTAGATTCCTTTCCGTAGTAACAAACACCATAACAAAGATAATGTACACTTTTTCCTATATTTCATAGGTATAAAAAAGAAATTTAGTCGTTTATTAAACAAAACATGTTAGTTTTTAATTTATAAAATATTATACATGATTTGTTTTATATTAAAATAGAATTACCTTTTTAGCCTTTTAAAAATATACAAGTATTAAATAAGAAAACAAACAGGAAAGGACACTAGGGTTCCAAATTTCAGGTTTCTACCGTTATTAATACGGTAGATATACGTGCTAGATCTTTTTAAGAGTGTAGGATGCACCTGAACCACAACTGCAATTAATCTCTATGTTAGAAACATTAGGGAAACAAAACAGAACGCTCGTGATAAATTTAAAGTTTCTATCTTTATTAATTTTTTTTTGATATGCTTGTTAGATCTTGGCTGGTCCGTGGGAGATACCCAAATCACCACTACAATTGATCTTACATTTCTGAAACATTAGAAAAAATACCCTATTACCCAATTTGAAGATTTTATCTTTATTTTAAGTTACTATCTTTATTAATTTCGAGATTATGCCTTAAGATCTTGGGAGTAGTTGTAGTATCCACTATTTCAAATGCTTCCAAATTTAAAGGATACAAAGAAAGTTAAATAAAGTTTTATCTTCATTGGTTTCGAAATTACTCTCGTTTGGCCTCAAAAACCATATTCTCTGCTGACAAATATCCGAGCACTTCTTCCATCCACTTTTCGCTCTCAGTTGAAAATCACGTGCTTTTCAATATGCCTACTACCTACGAAATTAAGCACTCATGTCTGCAAATCGTCCCAAAGTACGATTAGAAATACCCATGTCCGCTACGAAATTGCGTAAGATAGTTCGCCTTCCATGTTTTTTGCTAACCCATGGCTACTATTCTAAGATATGTATCAAGTAGACGAACGCTTCTGAGGAATACCGCGTTTTATTAGAAAAAAAAATCAACTTTGAAAGGATATATAACTTTAGTATAGCCATCTTTAAAGTTTCAAATAGAGTTACAATATAGTTTAATGAAATTTTACTTTCTAATTAATCATATATATGTATTGAAAAAATGAACAAGTAAAGAAACAGTTCCATCGGTGCAACCGACTTAGAAATACCTTACACCTATTTGGTTCAAATATAATGAGAAGTCCAAAAGTCATTTTAAAACCAAATAGCTTTTATTAGTTTGATCGTAAGACATAGCTAGCCAAAGTAACTTTATAATACTAAGAACATTTTCTTATTATTTTATTTATCCAAAAATATTAAAAATTCCAACTAATTTATCTATTCAAAAATATTAAAAAACAAAAAAACTTGCAAAAAAGTATTCATAAAATGCAATTACATATTTAAAACTTTTTGTCCATTTCAATAAAATTTTATACACATGCAGCACTTACTTCTTTCCAGGATTTTTTGCTGTAGTGCATTTAGTGTTGAATGATTTAGTACCCTTGATTATTGATTATGATTATATTCTCTTAATTAACTTATTTTTTAATGTTATATATAATTAAATTTTTAATAGTTTTTTTTTTTAAGTTGAAAAATTCTGGTTACATTTAATTTATAGATTTTTAGGAATCCTATTTAGTTTTTCTTGAAATATGAAGTGATCGAGATTACTGGTATGGAAAAGATAAATTTCATATTGAAGTATTGCGATTAGAATTGGTTAAATCTCATCTTTTATATTTATGATAAGGAATTTTGAGCACTTCTGTTATAAGTAAGTATTACAAACATAATGCTGCTGTTATCTGTTTCTCTAATTTTCATTAAATTCAAAATTTTTCGAAAGAAATATTAATTTGTGATAATATTTATATAAAAGGTTATATAATTTGATGGTTCTTAATGTTAATTAAAACTATTAATGCTTTGCTTAGTTTTTTATCATAAAATTTAATATCTCAAATTTTTAAAAATTGCAATTAATTTATGTTCCTAGCATATGTTCTTATTAGAAAAGCTTATAAATGCACAATATGCAATAATTGCATTTCTAAAATACAATGGCAAATTTAGAAATTTCCATATAATTAATTTAAATATAAAAATAATATTTACATACATGCTGCAAGTACCTTTGAACACAACTTAAGTATTGAACACAATTTCTTAATTATATATTATCTATTGTAATAATTCAATAAAATATATAATATAATAAAAATTAAAAAAAGAAAGTTTGTCGTTTATTAAAAAAATATTTTGTTTTTAATTTATAAAATATAATACATAACATTTTTATCGTAAAATTGTTGTATGAAAAGCCTTTCAAAAATTTTAAAGGGTTAAATATGAACAGAAATAGGAAAGAACCCTCGTGTATTAAATTTAAAGTTTCTTTCTTCATGAACTTCAAAGATTAGCTTTTCTTCTAAGTTATTTCAAGTTACTAGCTTTATTAATTTCTAATATTTATGCTCTACTAAGGTCTTGGGAAAAATTGGGGGGGGGGGGGGGGTACTGTTCATATTAATTTGGTCTTAATTCCATCAAAATCTTTTAGAATCCAAACCCATTGTCCGATCTCGACCATAAGCAATCATCGTAGTACTTTCATTACTAATAACCTAGAGTTTAAATTTCATCAAAATTGCGTCATTAGTTTTTGAGTTAACGTGTTTTTTGAATATTATGTTCGTTAACTCTTGAACTTGAACTTGAATATATGTTCGTTAGCTCTTGAACTCGAACTTGTACATAATTTGAAAGTTTTATCTTAATTTTAAGTTACTAATTCTATTAATTTCAAAGATAAGCTTTTAACCTTGCGAAATCTAAGAGAGGTATCTGAACTACGATTCCTATTGATCATAAATTAGGAATACATGCTAAAAATATTCAAGATTCACATTTGTTTCAAGTTAATATCTTTATTAACTTCAAAGATATGCTTTAAGGTTTTCGGAACTGTGTGGATGGTCCCCTACCAAGTCTTCCAATCGGTTCCTAATTTCAAGAGCACATAATGGAAATAGGAAGAGGCACCCTTATACCGAAATTGAAGGTTCTATCTACATTGGTTTTGGAACTATGCTCGTTTTGCCTTAATTCGATCAAAAAGTTCTAGAATCCAAACCATGGAACATGGTTCGATCTCGACCATACGCAATCCTCGCCATATTTTTATTACTGGTAATCTACAGCAAAAATTTCAAGAAGAAAGCGTTATTAATTGTTAAGTAATCTTTATTGTTTTATATGTTCGTTAGCCCTTAGAACGATTGAAAGATCCAGAATTGGAACCCATTGTCTGATTTCGACCATATACAATCCCCGCCATACTTTAAGTACTAGTAGCCTACAGTAAATATTTAATCAAGAAAGCTCCATTACGGTCGGACGGACGGACAAGGCTAATTCGACTGATAAGGGCGCGCTAATTACAAATAAATATACTTTTCCATATCTAAGTCGCTCCTTTAGGTGGTTTCAAACACATTACCAAAGTTAATATACCCTTTTCCTATTTCATAGTTGAAGGGTATAATGCAATTTTAAGAAATAAAAATAATTTAATGTTAAAACGTTTTCTGTGGCCCTTTTAATTACGGAGCTACATCCCCTCAAAGACGGTTGGACCCATTTATTTAAATAGTTATAACAAGAGTTGTATAGATCCTCAGTAATAAGTCAGAATCAGCTAAGAACATTTTTTTGTCACGCCCCCTGTTTAGGAGCTGTAAGGGGTCGAAAATTGAAATTTTGCTTTTAAAAACCTGTTACTTGAATACTTGTCAACATTTTTTTTTATTAATATACAAAATTGAAAACGAAAATTTTAACAAATGGTAATGGCTTTTCTTAATTTTGACTTTGTTCGTCCGTCCCTCCGTTTGTTTTCACAAACTTTTACACCGTTTGAAATAGAGCGAAGAAATTTTAACTATGGGTAGGAGATACAGCCCCTGAAAATTGGAAGAAACCGTATATTTAAAATGTTAAAAAAAGAGTTCTATAGGTATATTTTCAATCGGGAAACGTCGAAAGACAGCTTTATAAGTTTTTAAAAAACAAAAATTCATTCGGTTGGAATAGGAAACTAAAATTTACCGCTCCCCAAGATTAAATTTTTACAAAATTTTTGGCCTCTCATAACTTCTGAACGACTCAAGGTAGAAAATTCAAATTCTGGAAGATTATAGATCCTCAGAAATTAGTAGGAGTTGTTGCACAAAATTTTTTTGTTTCACCCCGTTTAAGAGTTTTGAAGGGTTCGAAATTGAAATTTTGCTATTTTTAAGCACCTGTTACTTTCATTTAAGTGAATACCTGTTAACTTTTTTTTTATTAATATACAAAATTTAAAGGTCCAACATTAAATTTTAACATTTGTATAGCGGTTTTCTTAAATTTAAAAGCGGTTTTCTTAAATTTAAAAGCGGTTCTTTAAATTGAAGGAATTGTCTCTCAGTTTTAACCATTTCAGCTTTAATATTAAAATTCTAAAAAAAAATTTTTTTCACAATTTGATTCATTGAACTTTAAAAAAAGGGTTGGGAGGGGAATGTGAGCTTAGTTTTAATAATAGACGGACAGAGTGAAACTATATATGCACATTTTTAAAAAATCTTTTGAAAATGTACCTATATGGTGCTTTTACTCGTATAGCTTCACTATATACGTCCGTCCGTATGTTTACAAAAACTTTTACATCGTTTAAATAGAGTAAAAACTAAATTTTCGCAAAATTTTTGGCACCATATAACTTCTAAACGGTTCAAGCTAGGATTTTGCAATTTTGGGAGCAATTAGAGAAATCCTTATAAATTAGTTGGAATCGGTTAAAAAAATTTGTTATCACGGTACCTGTTTATGAGCTATAAGGGCTCGAAAATAGAATTTTGCTATTTTTAAACACCTATCACTTGTCCATACACCTGCCTAAATATTTTTTTAGTGATATACAAAATTTTAAGTTGCAGCATTTTATTTCAAAATATTTGACATGGAATCCGACTACATGAGATCAGTTACTTACTTGTATATAGGCTTTCTAGAATAACTAGCTTCAGCAAGTTTTAATATCAATTCAAGGCAAATTAGTTTAAAAAAACAGAAGAATCATAAATTCAAGGCAAACGAGTTTAAAATTTTCAATAAAAATAAAACTCTTTCAGAATAGATTTTTATTTCAAGAATATCACTTCTCTCATAATCAGAAAGACTTTTATTTTTAAACAAGTAAAGAAACAGTCAGTCGGTGCAACCAACTTAGAAATACCCTACACCTATTTGATTCAAATTTAATGAGAAGTCCATAGGTCATTTTAAAACCATAAAAGCTTTTATTAGTTTAATCTTAAGACATAGCTAACCAAATTAACTTTATAATACTTAAAACATTTTCTAATTACACTATCTATTAAAAAATATTACAAATTTTTACTAATTTATCTATTTAACAAGTAAAGAAACAGTCAGTCGGTGCAACCGACTTAGAAATACCCTACACCTATTTGGTTCAAATTTAAGGACATATCCATAAGTCATTTTAACACCATAGAAGCTGTTATTAATTTGATCGTAAGACATAGCTAACCAAACTAACTGTATAATACTAAAAACATTTTCTAATTACCCTATCTATTAAAAAATACTACAAATTCTTACTAATTTATCTTTTAAAAATATTAAAAAACAAACAAACTTGAAATAAATGAAAATATATTTCTTCCAATTCAATTACAACATGAAAAAATTCTAATTATTAAATTTTGTGATAAAAAGATAATCAAAGCATAATATATTTAATAATCCAAATTTTTAAAAATTGCAATTATTTTAAATGGTTAGTTTATATACCTAATAGAAAAGCTTATAAACGTAAAATATGCAATAAATGTATTTCTAAAATACAATTAAAAATTTACACCTTTTCATATAATTCATTTAAATATAAAAATAAATTTTAAATAAATGCAGCAACTACCTTTGAACATAGCTGACACACTACAATTAAGTCTAGATTTCGGAGACACATAGGACATAGGAAATATATTCTTTGGCTTCGAAATTAAACTCGACCACAACCAATTCCCATGGTACTTTCATTACTAGTAACCTACTGTTAAATTTCATCAAAATACCGGCATTATTTTTTGAGTTATGGTGTTTGTAAGATATATGTTTGTTAGTCCTTGAACTTTTCAAGGGTTCCAGGACCCGAAATTATTGTACGATTTCGCCCATATGCAGTCCCGTCATACTTTCAATACTAGTTAACCCTTGTACACAATTGGAACGCTCTATCTTAATTTTAAGTTACTAGTTTTATTAATTTAGATGATAAGCTTTTACACATTTGGGGGTCTAAGAGAGGTTCTGAACCACCACTTCAATTGATCCCAAATTAGGGGGGCACGCAAGAAATAGTAAAGAACACCCTTGTGGCAAATTGGAAGCTTCTACATTTGTTTCAAGTTACTATCTTTATTAATTTCGAAAATATGCTTTAAGGGCCTAAGAACTGAGTGGCTGGTCCCCGATCCACTACTCCAATGGGGCCCAAATTTCAAAGACACTTACGAAATAGGAAGGGACACCCTGATACCAAATTTGGAGGTTCTATCTTCATTGGTTTCGGAATTATGCTCGTTTGGCCTAAATTCGATCAAAAAGTTCTAAGTTCCGAACCCATTGTCCAATCCTCACCGTACGTAATCACCGCCGTAGTTTCGCTGCCAATAACCTGCAGCACAAATTTCATGAAGATAGCCTCATTAGTTGTTGAGTTATCGTGATTTTTTATATATGTTCCTTAGCCCTGACATCGATTGAAAGGTCCGGAATCCGAACCGTTGGGCTGATTTCGCCCTTATATGGTCCGCGCTGTACTTATAGTATTAGTTAACCCTTGTACACAATTTGAACGGTCTATCCTAATTTTAAGTAACTATTTTTAGTAATTTCGATTATAAGCCTTTAAAACTTGGGAGGTCTGAGAGGGGTACAGAACCACCACTCCAATTGATCCCAAATTAGGGGAACACGCAAGAGATAGTAAAGAACACCCTTGTGGCAAATTGGAAGCTTCTACATTTTTTCAAGTTGTTATCTTTATTAATTTTAAAGATATGCTTTAAGGTCTTCGGAAATATGTGGCTGGTCCCCGAACCACTACTCCAATGGGACCCAAATTCACAAGACACTTAGGAAATAGGAAGGGACACCCTGATACTAAATTTGGAGGTTCTATCTTCATTGGTTTCGGAATTATGCTCGTTTGGCCTAAATTCGATCAAAAAGTTCTAGGTTCCGAACCCATGGTCCAATCCTGACCTTACGCAATTCCCGAAGTAGTTTCATTACTAGTAACCTACAGCACAAATTTGATGAAGATAGCGTCATTAGTTGTTGAGTTATCGTGATTTTTTATATTTGTTCGTTAGCCCTGAAACCGATTAAAAGGTCCAGAATCCGAACCAATGGGCCGATTTCGCCCATATGCAATCCCCGCCGTACTTTCAGTCCTAGTAACCTACAGTGAAAATTTCATCAAGATAGCTTCATTATTTTTTGAGTTATCGTGCCTACGGACGGACGGACGGACGGACGGACATGGCTATATCGACTAAGGCGGTCACGCTGATCACAAATATATATACTTTTCCATATCTAGCTCGCTTCCTTTAGGTGGTTACAAACACCATACCAAAGTTAATATACCCCTTTACCTATTCTATAGGTGTAGGGTATAAAAATATTAAAAAACAAAAAAAACTTGAAATAAATGAAAATATGTTTATTCCCATTCAATAACGAAAAAATTCGAATTATTAAATTTTGTGTTAAAAAGCTAATCAAAGCATTAATGAAATTGCAATTATTTTAAATTTTAGCTAATGTACCTATTAGAAGAGCTTATAAATGCAATATATGCAATAGATGTATTTCTAAAATATAATTAAAAATTAAGAACTTCCCATATATATTCATTTAAATATAAAATAAATTTGGTAATAATTCTATAAAATATATTATAATATAATAAAAATTAATTAAAAATTAAAAGAAAGAAAAGAAAACAAGTAAAGAAACAGTCAGTCGGTGCAACCGACTTAGAAATACCCTACACCTATTTGGTTCAAATTTAAGGACATATCCATAAGTCATTTTAACACCATAAAAGCTGTTATTAATTTGATCGTAAGACATAGCTAACCAAACTAACTTTATAATACTAAAAACATTTTCTAATTACACTATCTATTAAAAAATATTACAAAATCTTACTAATTTATCTATTTAAAAATATTAAAAAACAAACAAACTTGAAATAAATGAAAATATATTTATTCCAATTCAATTACAAAATGAAAAAATTCTAATTATTAAATTTTGTGATAAAAAGATAATCAAAGCATAATATATTTAATAATCCAAATTTTTAAAAATTGCAATTATTTTAAATGGTTAGTTTATATACCTAATAGAAAAGCTTATAAACGCAAAATATGCAATAAATGTACTTCTAAAATACAATTACAAATTTTGAACTTTTCATATAATTCATTTAAATATTCAAATAAATTTTACATAAATGCAGCAAGTACCTTTGAACATACCTGAACCACTACAATTTAGTCTAGATTTCGGAGACACATAGGACATAGGAAATATATTCTTTGGCTTTGAAATTAAACTCGACCAGAACCAATTCGCATGGTACTTTCATTACTAGTAACCTAGAGTTTAAATTTCATCAAAATACCGGCATTATTTTTTGAGTTATGGTGTTTTTAAGATATATGTTTTTTAGTCCTTGAACTTGTCAAGGGTTCCAGGACCCGAAATTATTGTACGATTTCGCCCATATGCAGTCCCGTCATACTTTCAATACTAGTTAACCCTTGTATACAATTGGAACGTTCTATCTTAATTTTAAGTTACTAGTTTTATTAATTTCGATGATAAGCTTTTACACATTTGGCGGTCTAAGAGAGGTCCTGAACCACCATTCCAAATGATCCCAAATTAGGGGGGCACGGAAGAAATAGTAAAGCACACCCTGGGCCAAATTTGAAGCTTCTACATTTGTTTCAAGTTACTATTTTTATTAATTTCGAAAATATGCTTTAAAGTCCTCGGATCTGAGTGGCTGGTCCCCGACCCACTAGTCCAATGGGGCCCAAATTTCAAAGACACTTACGCAATAGGAAGGGGCCTAAATTCGATCAAAAAGTTCTAAGTTCCGAACCCATTGTCCAATCCTCACCGTACGTAATCACCGCCGTAGTTTCATTACCAATAACCTACAGCACAAATTTCATGAAGATAGACTCATTAGTTGTTGAGTTATCGTGATTTTTAATATATGTTCGTTATCCCTGACACCGACTAAAAGGTCCAGAATCCGAACCCATGGGCTGATTTCGCCCTTATACAGCCCGCGCTTTACTTATAGTACTAGTTAACCTTTGTACACAATTTGAACGGTCTATCTTAATTTTAAGTTACTATTTTAATTTCGATTATAAGCTTTTAAAACTTGGGAGGTCTGAGAGGGGTACTGAACCATCTCTCCAATTGATCCCAAATTAAGGGAACACGCAAGAGATAATAAAGAACACCCTTGTGGCAAATTGGAAGCTTCTACATTTTTTCAAGTTGTTATCTTTATTAATTTTAAAGATATGCTTTAAGGTCTTCGGAAATGTGTGGCTGGCCCCCGACCCACTACTCCAATGGGGCCCAAATTCCCAAGACACTTAGGATATAGGAAGGGACACCCTGATACCAAATTTGGAGGGTCCATCTTCATTGGTTTCGGAATTATGCTCGTTTGGCCTAAATTCGATCAAAAAGTTCTAGGTTCCGAACCCATGGTCCAATCCCGAACTTACGCAATCCCCGAAGTAGTTTCATTACTAGTAACCTACAGCACAAATTTGATGAAGATAGCGTCATTAGTTGTTGAGTTATCGTGATTTTTTATATATGTCCGTTAGCCCTTCGATCGATTAAAAGGTCCAAAATCCGAACCCATGGGCCGATTTCGCCCATATGCAATCCCCGCCGTACTTTCAGTCCTAGTAACCTACAGTTAAAATTTCATCAAAATAGTTCCATTATTTTTTGAGTTATCGTGCCTACGGACGGACGGACGGACGGACGGACGGACATGGCTATATCGACTAAGGCGGTCACGCTGATCACAAATATATATACTTTTCCATATCTAGCTCGCTTCCTTTAGGTGGTTACAAACACCATACCAAAGTTAATATACCCCTTTACCTATTCTATAGGTGTAGAGTATAAAAAAGAACCACCACTACAATTAAGTTAAAATTTCGGGGACACATAGGAGATAGGAAATATCTTCTTTGGTTTCTTCAACCACCTAAAGGAAGCGAGCTATATATGTAAAAGTATATACATTTGTGATCAGTTTGTTATCCTGAGTTGATATAGCCATGTTCGTCCGTCCGTAGTTCAAAAACTAATGGAGCTACCTCAATGAAATTTTAACTGTAGGTTTTTTTTTTTTTTTTTTTTTTTTTTTTTTTTTTATTTATTTATTAGTTTTGTGTAAGTAAAACTTTTTTGTATAACAATAATAATTCATTTAAAACATTTTATATAATAAAAATTTACAAAAAAAAATTTTTTCATAAAAAACATAACAATATAACAAAAATTTTATATAACAAAGACTTAAAAATTTTCATGCACAAATTTAACAAGCAATTTATAAAAACAATTAATATTTCTTTCTCCTTTGATTTTATTTGGTAGACCGTTGAACATTTGCAGACCTCTATACATCAATGAGTTTTGCGTTGTCACTTTGTTGCACCTTGATACTCTAAAATTTTCTCCTCCCCGAAGGTTATAAGGTTGACAGTCACTCACTCTCTGTAGATTTCTTGTCAGGTAAGATGGCAGCATGTTGTACTTTAATTTGAATATGAAGAAAAGTACTCTAAAGTACACTCTTTGCCTAACATTCATCCAACATAATTTTTGTAACATTTGGCTTATTGGTGTTAGCGAACTACTTTTTAATATCAATCTCATAGCCTTATTTTGAAGAATCTGCATTCTTGAGAATTGTTCTAAGGAACATGAAAAAATTATCGTAGCACAATAGTCAAAATGCGGTAGGACCAATGCGTTGTACAATATTTTTGCTGTTGTTTTTGATATACAATTCCTAATTCTTCTCATGAATCCAATCTTCTTAGATATTTTGTTACATATGTTATTAAGGTGCTGATCAAATTTCAATTTGTTGTCAATTATTATTCCCAAATATTTAATATTTTGAACAACTTCGATTTTATCATTATTAATTCTAATGTCAATAGCAGCATTTTTCAAGTTCACGCCCATGCATTTAGTTTTTGACGTATTTAGCTTCAGTTTGTTCATATCTAGCCATTTACTTAGTTCTTCCAGATCAGCATTTAGATTTTCAACAATATTTTGGACATTTTCCCACTAATATACACCAAACAATCATCCGCAAACAACGCTATACGACAAAATTTTAAGACACGTACAATATCATTGATATAAATTAAAAACAAAATTACGCCTAAAACAGATCCTTGTGGAACTCCAAGATCCACAGCCCTTCTGCTCGACAAACTTCCATTAACCCGCGTAACCTGTGTTCTACCAGCAAGGTACGATTGAAACCACTTCAATTCAGTACTACGCACACCATAAGCTTTAAGTTTACTTAGCAAGATCCTTCTATCTAATGTTTCAAAGGCACGTTTGAAGTCTAGAAACACAGCTACAACACAGTCGCCAGCATCCGCTAATTTTTTCCATTCAAACGTAACCCAATTTAGGGCAGTTTCACAAACCATTCTGCAATGACTTGTTTATAATCGTCACTAACACAGGACCAAGTATATCAAATGCATCCTCCAACATTGTTTTACTAAATCCTATACAATCTCTTTTATTGTTCATATTTTTAATAATAACTTTCAGTTTATTTTCATTTGTTTCTTCGAAGTAGAATTGCCTACTTTGTGTGGGAACAATTGACTCATATTCTATTTGCGGAATACTTTCATTAATTTCTTTTATGCTACTAATGCAGTACCGATTTATGGAGTCTGTTATGTTAACATCGTTATTAATGACATTATTATTTATTGTAACTTCATTTAATTTAGTTTTATGGCTTTTATTCAGAACTAAGCTTTTAATGGTTTTCCAAAGTTCCTTCTGATTATTCTCACTTTTTGAGATTTCATTTTTTATATACCTGTCTTTGGTTTTAATTACTTCCTGTTTGTAGAAGTTTCTAATACTCTTATATTCTGCCCAAATTGCCATATTTCCACGACTGTACACTGCTCGCATATAACTATTAATTTTCTCGTTCTTCAAGTACCGTAAATATTCATTAAACCAACCCGGCATCTTGTTTAATGATGTCAGCTTTTTGCAAACGGTTATCTTTTCAATAGACTTTCTCAGTTTATCTTCAAAATGTAATGCTGTTTCATTTAAACTAGTATTTAACGGTAAGCCCTGAAAATCCATTGCATTTAATTTTTTTTCTATATTTTCCTTTATCGTATCTTATACTTTTTACTTCCTCTATCTTATTTTCAAATTTTCTATTCAAATTTATTTTAATTTGAATAGTTTCGTGGTCTGAGATCTTATCAGCCTGATCTATTATATAATCTACATTCTGACAAAAATTTTTTACCAAGACATAGTCTATTAACGTATTTGTGCTTTGTGTATTTCTTGTGGGCTCTTCCACTATTTGTTTCAGACCCTCGTCATTTATTACATTTTTAATATTTGTACTCTCATCTAGCCAATTTATATTGAAATCACCTACTATAATAACATTTGATTTATTCTCCAAATTATTGGTACATATTTGTTCAAATATATCAATAAATTGTCCCATCGGATACCTACTGCTTGGAGATCTATAAACTACCGCTAATGTCCATTCTACATTATTTATTATAACTTTTATTAACAGAATCCATGCAAAATCATTTTTGAAAGATAATATTTCGGAGAAACTTATATTTTCCTTTAAGTAAATCGAAACCCCTCCAGTATGTCTAGAATGTGACAAACAATTAATTACATTATAATTCGGTATATTATATTCTGTCTCATCTATTACGTCGGTTATATGCGTTTCACTAAGAAATATTATTTGTGGATTCTTTTTGCCAATCAATATTTTTAACACATTTAGATTCTCTAAACCATCAATATTAAGATACATACACAAAAATGTTTCAATGTTTTCCTTTAGTTGCTAAAATATTTTTTTCTTTTCGATACTAATCTTCCTTTTGAAAACCTCGCATTCGTTAACATCAAAAGCGCTGTGATTAGTTTTTAAATTTAATTTGAAATCATTGTTAATTTTTATGCAATTCACACACCTAATATCCTTGGATTTACATACGTGACCCTTTTCATATGTTTCTGCACACTTCCCACAATAATAAGCTTCCATAGTGCATTTGTCTTTTGAATGTTGATACCCTAAACATTTGTAGCACCGCCTAACAAAAATGCCATCATAAACTCGACAAATATTCCATCCAATTCTAATTTTTCCCATTTTCATAATTCTATTATAGTTTTCAACATTAACTTCTATCACCGCTGTCATTGAGTTAAATTTATCATTATTTTTATAATATGCTTTGATTTCCATTTTTTCCACATCAATTTCATTTTGTTTTTTAATTTTATCTAGCAGTTCCTCTTTTTTGACATCTTCACTTACATTCATTATTTTGACTCTTGAATTTCGTTCTTTTGCAACTTTAATTTTATAGTTTTCACCAATTTCTGCTTCCGCTACATTTTTAAAATTCTCAAAAGACTCTTCATTATCACAATTCACAATAATCGCACCACTTTTCTTTCCTTGCCATGATGAGACTTTAATATTATTTACGACCGGATCTATTTTAGTTTTGACATCTTTGGTCGTTATCTTTGCTTCTTGCTTGTTTTTTGGTACGACAATAAGAGCTGGCAATTTTTTTTTGACTATATCTGAAAATGTTTCTGAACTCCTCTTATTTATTACATTTGGCAACGCTATTTCTTTATTTTCTTTATTATTAATTGTACCTGATTCTGATTTTGTTGTTTCTAGTAAGTTTTTTATTTCCGAACATATATTTTCGTTTGATAACTGGGCATTTTTTATTTCATTACAAATTTTGTCTGCTTGGCTTTTAAAGACCTCAGTGAAAGTATACATTTTACAAATTTCTGTTTCTTTTGCTATTTTTATTTTTTCCAATCTCTCAAAATACCTACTTTCAACAGCTTCCAGGAATTTTTTTATTTCAAATCATTTGTCTTTAGTGATTCTTCAAATCCATTTTTATACTCTAATAGTTGCGCACGGTTCTTTTCAACACTAATATTAATATTATTTATTGCCTCATCCAAATTTTTAATATACATGACGCAATCATTACACATAAAACATAGCATATTATTTGCTCCAATCGAATTCATTAAACTTTGGTCAACTCCGCAACACTTAACTGTATTATGGTATGTTTTCCCACATATTCCCTCGCATTTGACACCAGACTCTCCTCTTATTGACCCTTTGCATTGGCTACAATGGGCCATCTTAATGTAAATTGCGGCCTATTAAGTGTTATTATATTTTCCTTCACTTTTTAAAATTTTTTATTTAAAAAGTTTTATTTTTGTTTTATTTTTACAGCCTGTTGTTAATCTTGTCTATGCTTAATTTTAGTTAAAAATTATTTGTGCACTTTAAATGTAATCCTTATATTGTTTTGTGCACTGCTTATATTTCTGCGCAAATAATTACCAAAATCACTAATTATATGTGCACTTGAATATTTCTTTATATTTTTAATAATTTTTTTTAAGTCTCTTTTAATAATATTTTATTTCGATTTTACCACTTATTTATATTGTTTTCGGGCAATTTTTTAATATATTATTGTATCTTTTCGCTTGTTTTAATTTTTAAAATTTTTTTGATTTCAAAAATTTAATTAAATACCACTTTATTTTCAATTTTAATTTTCCGCCTGTTAAGAGGACTTAAAGTACGGCGGGGATTACATATGGGCGAAATCGGCCGGTGGGTTCGCAATTCGGATTTTAGAAGCTTTTGATCGAATTGCGGCCAAACGACTGTAATTTCGAAACCAAAGAAAATAGAACCTTATATTTTGGAAAAGTTTTTCTTCTTATTCGTTTTGTGTACGTGAAATTTTGGATGAATTGAAATAACGGAATAAAACATATTATATTAAAAATTAATAAACATAGAAACTTCAAATTTGAAACAAAATATTATTTTTTAATAAACGACGATATTTTTTTTATTTTTATCAAATCATATCTATATTTTATTGAAATATTACCGTATTTAATATATAATTAAGAAATTGTGTACGATCTTGAAGTTGGAAAATTTATTTTTATATTTAAATGAATTATATGAAAAGTTCTAAATATGTTATTGTATTTTAGAAATACATTTATTGTATATTTAGCATTAATGGTTTTAACTAACATTAAAAACTATGAAATTATGTAAACTTTTATATTTATATTATTACAAATTAATATTTCTTTCGAACAACTTTGAGTTTAATTATATTAAACATTAAAACATAAGTAAATTAAAAGTACTTATTACAGCTGCGTGTCTGAAATTTTGTCAAAAGTAGTTTAGTTTTATGACCAAAGTTTCTGCAAAATTTGGTTGGTGTGCTGCACTGAGTTCGAATAGCTGCCATACAACTTCTTATTTTATATCAGCTCTATACCTATTAAAGCTGGGTGTCTGAAATTTTGGCAAAAATAGTTTAGTGTAATGGCCAAAGTTACTCCAAAATAGTTGGTCAACTGCAGAGAGTTCGAGTAGCTGCCATACAACTCCTTCTTTTATGTGAGCATTACATTACACCAAATTAAGCTAGTATTTTTGAAATTTTGGCAAAAGTAATTAATGTTTATAATAAAAATGATATAATGTTTATATAACGGTCATACGGGTATCCCAGAGTTGAAACAGTCTACACTACACTTCTTCACACAGTCTACTCCACTAAAGTTGGAAAAAGCTATATTTTTAAATTGTTATAACAAGAGTTCTGTTTAATTTTTTTGCGAGGAATGGAAAGCTCGAAAGCCACCCATTGAGACTATGCGGTGTTTCTTTGGGTATTGTATGATTTTAACACACCAAAACCACACCTTTTTTGAACAAAACTTTAGGAGGGAACCTGTTATATAAATGTACAGTTTGGTTACAGGGATGAGGATATGGAAAGATTTAGGATTATGGTGGAAGTTATTTGGAATATTTGGATTATGGGGGATGGGGAAAATTGGATGGGATATTTAGAAGAAAGATGTTAATGTTCTTCTTAAATTTGGTTAAATCGTATATACATACATTATCAACTTTGGGGAATACCTTTGGTGGAATATGGTTCCATAAACGAGATGAGCGCATGACAAACAAATTTCCATAATCCGTGTTACGCCATCTAGCTGGCTCAACTGTGTAGGGATGAGCATCTGGTGCCCTCCTTGTGTCCCGTTGGCAAATCTTGAATGGAGGCATAAGTTGTTTGATTTCTTAAGAACAGGTGTTAGTCTCTAAAAGACATCTATAAAACAAGGTCAGTGACCTTACAGTGCCGAAAAGAACACGAATCGTGCGATTCGAAAGGAAATCTCCAATCCATTTAACAAAAATCCTACCTAGACCTAAAGCCTTGCATTTTGCAAATAAAGCATCATGCCATGCTCGATCTAAAGCTTTAGAAATATCCAAAGCCACAACATCAGACTCGTCAGAATGGTGAAGACTGAAATTAAGCTTTTCGCACAGGTAGGTCATGAGATCACCAGTTGAACGACGCGCTCTGAACCCGTATTTTCGATCATGAAGCAAACCTGTATGATATATATATTTCAAAAGCTTATAGTTTATAATTTGTTGCATTACTTTGGAGAGGAACGAAGTAATAGAAATAGGTCAGTAGTTAGAGGGATCGCTTTTATCGCCTTTTTTTGTAATTGGAAAAACATGTGCAACCTTCCATTGGGTAGGATGAATACCCGAAGTAAAGGAAAGATGGAAAAGTTTTGCGCAGAGGTTTTGAAATGGAAATATATGCGTTTTTAAGGACGGTAGTTGTAATACCGTCCGGACCGGCTGATTTTCTTGTATCAAGATTCTTCAAGATTTTCATCACTGCTCGCGTCCTAAAGTATATTCTACCAAAGGAGCAGCCAACATCTGGAATAGATGGAAGTCTTTGAGCTGACCCAGAATTTTTGCTTGTTGATACCTCTCTTACATCTGAAATCTATTAAACGGGAAACTACTGTCTCGGTACTTTTTGAAGGCTTCCTCCTTTTTTAGAATGGCTTCTTTACAAATGCGATTAAACCAAGTTTTGGGTTTCCGTTTAATAGATTTCATGAAGTGAGGTATAAATAATCTCATTCCAAGTAGAATAGTTTCACTAATCGCACTTGCAGCAAAGTCAACATTCCTACCACGGAAGCACAGTGACCAATCAAAGGTTTTGTAAAAGTTCTTCCGACCTTCCCAGTTAGCATGGTTATAACGCCATACCAATTTTTTGGGAAGGAACCTTTGGTTAGACACCGAGCTTGCCTGGAAGCTTGTATTGACCAAACAGTGATCAGAGCCCCACAGGGGGCAACCAACTGAAACCAAATACTTTTCAGGGTGTGTGGTTAGAAACAGATCCAAGAGGTGACCTTCTTGGTCACCATGGTCAGGGATTCAAGTGGGATTTTTAACAAGTTGAGAAAGGTGAAATAGAGTAGAAAATAATTCAACTTGTTTCCAAATCGGTTTTGACTCGGAGAAGAGGTATTGGAAAAGTGAAGCCGGTCTTTGTTATGAACATTAAAATCCTCCCCCAGAACAATTTCAGTCTCTGGACAAAAATAGAGAATTTCATTTATCTGGTTTGAAAGGTTTTCAATTTCCATAACAGCTTCTTGTTCACTTGAATTGGGTGATCCGTATAGAAAACCGAAATGTATAACATGCTTTTCAATATGGATTTTGACCCAAACGTAATTGAAAGTTGGGCTTGAAGATTTATATTTGACAAGAGTGTTAAAAGCAATGTCCTTTTTTATGTAGATGGCGATGCCTCTTTTGGGAACGAAGTCTGAAATGAGTGAGTAGCCGTTAACATAGAAGTAGACATTGTGATTACTAACTTGCGTTTCACATAGAGCAAGGATTGCCGGTTTAATTGAATTAAGATGACCCGCAACGGCATGGAAGTTCGTTTGTAAACCGCGAATATTACAAAAATTAAGGTTAAAGTTGATAACTTTGTTAGAAATTAGAAAGAAAAAAACAAAGAATAAAAAAAGAAAAAACAAGAAAAATGCTTATTTATGTACGGTTTTATCAACCTACCTACAACACCTTTTAAAAAGATAGAAAATAAAATTTACAAAAAATAAATAAAATTAAAAAAAAAATAAAATTTAAATTTTTAAAATTTTAAATTTAAAAGTCTTATTTCGAGCGAGAAAATGGTTTATAACTACGTCCAACAGTTTTTAACTTGCACGATATAGAATCTATATAGAAACTATATGTGCCTTTATTGTAGTAAGAACAACCAAAAACTCAATCAAAATAAAACAAATACACAATTACATCTAATTAAAAATAAAACATTTGTAATTGTGGCAATATAAATAGTTAAATACAAAAACAAAATAAAAGTTTAATAAAATTATTGGATATATACCATCAGAATTTATTAATTAGGTTACGGTGTTTTTATGATGGTATATTAAGTAGATTTTATTAAGATTAAGATGGTATTTTATGATGAAACATTAACATCTATCAATGGGAAGGAGAGAGATGGGTATATTGTTTTGTTTACCACTAGAGGAAGATTAAAAGACGTATTACTTCAAAAAAAAAAAAAATTATTTTAATTTAGTTTAATGTAAACAAAACGGAGCGGGACGTGAAAATTTATAAATGTTAGAATAATTTTATATAAAAAAGAAATTTAAAAAAATTTATTTAAATTAATTAATAAAAGAGAAGTAAAATTTAAAATTCACAAAAGTTATAGTAAAAAAGAATTTAGTGTTAGGTAATTATTCTAGTTAAAAAATTAGTAAATTAAATAAATTTAAATAATAATACTTATCCAGGAAATGCCGCGATTGAAAATGCGGCAATGTGGTCCAAACAAATTCACAAAAAAAAAAAACCAATTATTAGAACCACCACAAATAAATTTAAATTTAAATAAAATAGAAAATTAAAGAAAAATTTTAGAAACTTAATTGAAGTGTAAAAGTAAGAAAGTTTAAAAAGTTAGTAATAGAATTTTGAAAAAATTTCACCGAAACCGGTGTTATCACGACGAAGGTTGACGACGAATCCTCAGGTATTAGGTGTATTTTATAAATTTTTAAAAGGCAAATGTTTAGGGTTGCCATACGGTTGCCAACTAAAATTTAACATTATGCAAACTTCAATTTTGCAAAATTTTTTGCCACACATACCTTTCAAACGGTTCAAGCTCAGGTTTTGAAATTTAAGGAGAAGTGAAATATTCAGAAATTAGTAGAAGTCGGTTAACAAAATTTTTTTGTCAAGGCCCTGTTTAGGAGCTTTAAGGGCACGAAAATTGAAATTTTTCTATTTTTAAACACCTGTAACTTAAATACCTGTTCAAATTTTTATACCCGTATAAAAAAGAATATAATGAGAATAATAAAATGTAAAATTTAACAAATTATATCTGTAATAAATTTTTTCAAAATACTGTTTTATAATAAGAAAAAGTTCCATGTATAAAAAAGCTTACAATATATTATATAAATTAATAGCAAAATACATAGTGTTTCGAGTGTTGCAAAAACCTTGTTTGTAGTTATTATTAAATCTAAGTTAAAAGGAAAAGCTAGAGAAGCAATAGAAATTAACTGCCATGTAACATAACTTGGCAAGAAGTTAAAGACATCATTCAAAACAAAATCATTTCGGGGAACGACGTTTTGCAGCTACGACTTATATGATGAGCTACGAGCTACTACACTTAAAATCAGTTGCTTAGATTTCTATAATGAAATTAAAAACAAACTAAGGAGACTAAACAATAAGGCATATTTCATCCTTGGTACAAGTGAAGCAACTAACGAATGAGTTAGAAATAATATAAGAACTGCGTGGGTCTTTTCAAAGACAAAAAACCTGAGCCCATGAAAACAGCGCGGACTTGTAGAAATCCAAATAATCTAGAATGCGCAATGGAAGGAGGTTATACTTATAAGGGAGTTAATCAAATCCAATTTAAACCAACAGACTGACAAAAAAATTAAATTTTAAATAAAAATTCTGAGAACCTCAAGGTCAAAACAATAGATATAATCAAAATAATTATATCCAACAAAATTTTAGTAGGAATAACAAATATCAAAATAATTTTAACTAGCAAAATAATAGAAATTACCATAATTATAATCCGCTTATTTCAAATAACAGATATGAAAATAATTCTAGTAATAACCAGCAAAATAATAGAAATTACCATAATTCTAATCAACAAAATTCAAATAACAGATATCAAAATAATTCTAGTAATAACTAGCAAATTAATAGATATTACCAAAATCCTGATCAACAAAATTCAAATAACAGATACCAAAACAATAGGTATAACAATGATAATAATAATAGACATCAAAATAACCAAAACTATCCTCAACAGAATAACACAATGAAAGGAAGTTAATAATCACGAAGTAGTACAAAATTTTCACATAAATGCCTCACAAGCAAATTACCCTATATAACGGTGCAAACAAAATCATACCCAAAAAAATTAATTATAGATACAGCAGCAACACAGTCAATACTAAATCCTGGTCTATGTCATCAAAAATAGAAAATAGCATCTAGTAATCTATCAGTTAAAAATATATCAAATACCGTTGATATTTCTGATTAGCGCAGGATACCCATGTTCAAAGAGCAGGGAAACCCTAACGAAATAGTAGAATTTTTAATTTGTAAATTTCATAATTTTTACGACGATCTAATAGGAAATGATATTCTGAAACCTCTAAAATCCACAATTGTTTATAAGAATAATCAAATAATTATTGGCAATAGAATATTATCTGTGTATTTCGAAGATGAGATACTACCTAATTCATTTTTTACAGTACCACTGTCAGTAAAAGAAAAAGAAGGGTTAATAGAAGGAGGGTTAAAAAGAAGGGAAGAGATAAAAGAACAAGGGTCTTCAAATGCAAATCTGGCTATTAAAGAAGGTATCTATGAAGTAGAAGACTATAAAATAGATGCTTTAACCCGTAACCTATGAAAATTTTAACAAAATCTAAAATAAAACTAACAAACCTATAACCGAACAGATTCACATCGACCACCTAAGTACAGAAGAAAAAAGAGATCTAATGAAAGTTATAAGAGAATATTCAAATATATATTACCAAGAAAACTCTAACTTAAGCTTTACAAACGCTATCAAACATAAAATTCGCACAGTTAACGATATTCCAATTCACGCAAAAACTTACAGGTACCCTTACATCCGTAAATCCGAAGTTCAAAGATAAATACAAGAAACATGATAACTCGCCATATTCCCAGTAACTCGCCATATTCAGCCCCAGTTTGGATTGTACCTAAGTAGGTAGACGCCAGTGGGAAAAAAAGTGTATATTGGTCGTTGACTATAGTAAGCTCTACGAAGTAACCATAGACGAAAAATATCCAATCCCGAATATGGATGAAATTTTAGATAAACTGGGTAAATCCCAATATTTACTACTTTTGATCTGGCAAAGGGATTTTACCAGATCGAAATAGACAAAGAAGATATTCATAAAACAGCATTTAATGTGGAGAATGGACATTACGTATTCTACGTATGCCATTCGAGTTAAAAACAGTACCCGCCACATTTCAAAGACTAATGAACCATATTCTTAAAGATTTCATTAATGTAACATATTGTAACAATGAAGAAAATTTTTCAATTAAAAGAAACAAATCTCAAAGTCCAACAGAATAAATGCGTGTTTCTTAAGAAAGAAACCGAGTTCTTCTGTCACATTGTAACCCAAAATGGAACAAAGTCAAACCCGAAAAAAAATAGAGTTCGTAATTCATTTTCCGAATCCTAGAACCAACAAGCAGATAAAACAATTCTTATGTCTCACTGGTTACTATCGCAAATTTATAAAGGATTATTCACTAATAGCCAAACCCATGACAACATACCTAAAAAAGGATACAAAAATTGACATTTTTAATCCAGAATACATCAATAGCTTAAATACTTTAAAAAGAATCTTGACCACTGATGCAATCTTAAAATATCCGGATTTCACGAAAGAGTTCAATCTAACTACAGACGCGAGTCAATATGCGCTTGGTGCTATCATGTCGCAAGGGTACCACCCCATATGCTACGCTAGCCGTACGCTAAACAAACATGAGACAAACTACAGCACAATAGAAAAGGAACTATTGGCTGTAACATGGGGTACAAAATACCTTAGACCTTATTTATTTGGAAAGAAATTCACGATAGAAACAGACCACAAGCCACTCACCTGGCTGTTTTCAATTAAAGAGCCGAATTCGTTAGCGAATCAAACTATCGGAGTTCGACTACACCATAAAATATAGAAAAGGCGTCAAAAATAGTTACGCAGACGCACTATCAAGAATCGAAACCCATGAAGAAAATGAAATAAATTTAATACCAAATACCGAACCAAATAAAATCCCAAAAAACTTTTCTGCCATTAACATATTTAAAAATCAAGTAATAATAACTAAATCAACATCGGGATCCTTAAGAATAATAAATTTAAAAATATTTAAAAACAATTAAAAAATTATCCAACTGAAACCTTAGATCGAAAAACCATAATCCCTCTTTTAACACTCCGCATCCACTAAACGCTATATTAATAGATGAAGAGTTTTCCCAATGTTAAAAACTATAGTTATACAAGAATTTTCAAACCTTAAAATCGGCAGATGTTACAAAATGACAGAAGACATTGAAGATGAAAAAAAACTTTACGAGATTATAAGAAAGAAACATTTGAACAATAACCACCGTAGTATCGACGTGGTGTTCAAAAAAATTAAAGAAAAATTTTCTCACCCAAATTTTAAACTTCGAATAGCGCAATTTGTAAAAGTATGACAGAAACCCACCTAAAAATTTCATTAAAAATTTCAGAGACATCTTCGCAACCTAATGAAATCATACACATTGATAGATTCTACACCTCAGAGAAACATATGTTCAGGACTGTGATTGATGAATTTTCAAAATATGATCAAGCATATAAAGTTCAAAATCGTCCCTGGACAGAATTTCACGTCAAACTGTTAAAATATATAAGTTCATATGAAAAAATGCGAAAAATTGTCGTAGACAATCAATTAGAGTTTAAAGCTCTACCAATCCCCGAGTTTTTTAGAAAAGAAAATATAGAAACTCAGTTCACATCTAGTGGTAACCATATATAATAATATATCTAACGCTGATGATGGAACGACTCGATAATACCATTAATGAACACATACGTCTTGTTAACCACGAAACGAAACGCAAAGCTTAGAAACTGCCGAAGAAAAGATACCAAGAATAATATGTTTTTTTTATAATACTATACATAGTACTACGAAAAAAAAACCAATTGACTTTGTAAACGGGAAAATTAACGAAGAAGAATACCGCGACATATATAACATGACACTAAATAAAAAGGAAAAAACTAAAGAAAAGTTAAATAAAGATAGAACCGATATTGAAATCAAAAACGGACTAAATTTCATAAAAGAAGTAAGGGGAGGAAAGAACTATTCAAAATTTAGGAAAATTGAAACGGAAAAACTAGATAACGATCACGTAAGTATACGTGAGCATAAAAAATTTCAAATTTCAAAATCGAAAAAACTATACCATAAAATCTAATTATAAGAAAAAAACAAACTCAACAAATTTTCTAAAACTAAAACACCCTCAAAATTAAATACTAACTTTCTTATTCCTATTAACTTTACAGATGAATGGAAGTTCCAATAACTACAAATGCCAAAACATAAACGATAGAAATACAAGACTTTAATAATAACAACGGCTTCATCAATATAAAACTAGACGACATAAAACTTTTAAAGAACTACAAAAAAGTACTACATATTGTAATATGTTTCGCGTATTATTTCTATCTTTTTATATTCATTATATTTGTCCGTCAATATCGTTCCTTATCTATTATTACGTTCCTTATCTATTATGGCTAACTGTACTCTTATAGTCCACCCCTATTGGCACATACATATGTCACCATATATTTATACGGCGTAGTGAACGCCTCTTACAGTGGCAAAGCTAATTGCCGTTTACCGTTATTCATAAGGCACGGTCACCTATATAATTTCGTCGGCAAAGTTAATTGCTAATTCTACTATATCTGAGAATTATTCCTATATAAAAAATTAAAATATCTTTTAAAATAATTAAAGCAAAGTAAATTGGTGAAAGAATTAAAAAGACGTTTTGATTTGTTTAGTCAGAATAGTTCTGGTTTATTTAACAAAATATCAATGATTATATACTATTTTGGAATTCTCCAAATCAATACAATTTATCAAAGTCAATAAATTATAATAATTTATTGCTTTGTTTCTAAGAACTAAATATGGGTTAAAAGTAATGTACTGCACTGACCTAGTTTTATTTCCATATGCATTTGTAATTATCTTCAAAATATTATTATGAACAATTATATTCATACAAGAATACAAAAACAAATCATAACGTAAAAATTTAGAATGAAGATGTAATTTGATCTTCTTCTTTACAAAATTTGTTTTGGTTTATTTTAGTATGTTACCAAAAATAAACATATGTACGTAATTGTTCATACATGACCACACAAAGTGTTTGATCAGCAAAATTATCTAATTTAATGAATTTGTATTTACAGTCATGGAAATAATTTTGTAAACAGTTCAAGATACACTACAATATAATCAACTTGACAATATCATATGAGGAAACTTCTCGAAAAATATTGAACAATTTGAAAACCTTTCAAATCAAATCTAATATTGCCCATGTTAAATACAGTTTTACATAATTATAAGCTACTGGAAATAATATTAGGAAACCTAACTCCTTATGTTAGAGGCAAAAGAGGATTATTTAATGGAGTGGGATTAGACTTAAAATATTTAGTAAGAACAATGGATAGCGATGCCGAGAAGAAATACGTGACGAGCTTCAAGCAATAAAAACCAATAATAAAATGCTAATATCACAGAACAACAACCAAATCAAAGTAACTACTGACCTAATCCAACAGACTAATAATAAAACCGAACACATATAGAACAACAAGTAGTTATAAAAATTTTATAAAAAATTTTAACGACGAAATAAATAACAGAATTATCACAATAGAATAAGAAATGTTGTATATGCAATACTTATATCAAATTAACTATGACATAACTCTATTACGAAATCACATTGAAGACTTTAAACAAACAATACTTAAAAGTGGACTCGGCATATTACCAAAAAGCATTTTAACAAAAGAGGAAATCTCATCAAAATTTTCTAATCAAACTAGATATTGAGGAAAAAGAAATACTAATTAACAAAAATAATGAAATATTTTATGCCAATGTATAAAAAAATTTAAAAATAAATTTAAGAGAAATAAATAATAAATTTTGTATTCAAGATATTTTTAAGTCAGATGAAGCTAATTTTAATTTAAAGAAATGTAAAGATCCTTCAATACTAGAAATTAAGAATGCATTAATTATTGTAAAACAAAAATGTTTGAAAATAGAAAACAATAGAGAAAGTATCGAAGAAATTATCAGAACCACCCATAAAAATTTCAACCTATAATTTTATCTTATCGTATCAAGTATACATTATATCAGTTTTGCAAACATTTTGCAAAAAGCAACAAACTTTTATTTTTGAAAAAAAATTGTCGGAACCTCAAACTAAGGGTCGTGGTGTTACAAATGCACAAATCCGAATAATATAAAATTCACTCTTTTTACTCTTTCCCATAATATAAATACCTACCTTTATTAATCAATTAAATATTTGCACACGTTTCATTTTCAATTTAACTTAATTTAATTACTTATTTCAAATAGTCTGGTTGTCTTCCAACACACTTAATTTAAAGCTTATTTCCGAATACATGGAATATAAAACGTATTGATTTTTTTTTACCAATTTCTTGGAATTGTTTATAACTTTAAATATTAAAATATTAAGACCAATAACAATAATTAATTTCCATAAATTTTAGTACAGTAATTTTTATACAATACACCTATGAAATAGGAAAAGGGTATATTAACTTTGGTATGGTGTTTGTAACCACCTAAAGGAAGCGAGCTAGATATGGAAAAGTATATATATTTGTGATCAGCGTGACCTCCTGAGTAGATATAGCCATGCCCGTCCGTCAGTAGGAACGATAACTTAATAATTAATGGAGCTATTTTGATGAAATTTTAACTATAGGTTACCAGGGCTTAAAGTACGGCGGGGAT
Organism: Dolichopus griseipennis; assembly: GCA_963082915.1. Taxonomy (NCBI): domain Eukaryota; kingdom Metazoa; phylum Arthropoda; class Insecta; order Diptera; family Dolichopodidae; genus Dolichopus; species Dolichopus griseipennis. The sequence continues at coordinate 126,771,899 of OY720443.1, read as the reverse complement.
TGTATATGGGAGAAATCGGCCCGTGGGTTCGGCATCTGGACCTTTTAATTGTTCTAAGGCCTAACGAACATATAAAAAAAATAAGGATAAGTCAACAACTAATGACGCTACCTTCATGTTAAAATATTAAACAACAGTCAAACTTAAAATAAATAGATTCGTAAAATGCATTTACAAAATTACATATTTAAAACTTTTTATCCAATTCAATAAAATTTTACACACATGCAGCAATTCTTTTCAGGAATTATAGCTGTAGTTAATTTACTGTTGAATGACTTAGTACCCTTGATTAATTATTTCAATTTTAAATAATTTTTGAATTTATTCTCTTAATTTACTTATTTTTTAATGTTTTATATAATTAAACTAAAATTTATTCGGAAGAAATAATAATTTGTAATAATATAAATTTAAAAATTTATATAACTTGATGGTTTTTAATGTTAAATAAAACCACTAATATTTTCATTAGCTTTTTATCATAAAATTTAATAATCAAAATATGCAATAAAAGAATTTCTAAAATAAAATGACAAATTTAGAACTTTTCATATAATTCACTTAGATATAAAATATATTTTAGAACTTAAGTAACGTACACAATTTCTTAATTATATAATACCTATGATAATAATTTAATAAAATATAGATATGATGAAATAAAAATTAAAAAATTTCGTCGTCTATTAAAAAAATCTTTTGTTTTTAATTTATAAAATGTAATACATAATATGTTTTATATTAAAATTTTTGACTTTTTAAAATATAAAAGTGTTTAATAAGAACGGAAATAGGAAATTGTGTATTAAATTTGAAGTTTCTATCTTTATTAATTTCGAATATATGCTTTAAAGTCTTGGAAGTAGTGGGGTGGTTCGCAAACCGCTATTCTAATTCATCCAAAATTTCACTTACACTAAACAAATAAGAAAAAACACCTGTGCTCCAAATATAATGTTCTATGTTCTTTGCTTTCCAAATTATATTCGTTTGACCTCAATTCGATCAAAAGCTTCTAGAATCCGAATCCATTGTCCGAACTCGACCAGAGCCAATTCCCATGCTACTTTCATTACTAGTAATCTAGAATTTAAATTTCATCAAAATAGCATAAAATAGATATATGTTTATTAGCCCTTCAACTTTTCGAAGGTTCCAGAATCCGAAACCATGGTATGACTTGGCCTATATGCAGTCCCCGTCGTACTTGTTAATCCTTGAACACAATTGGAACGTTCTATCTTAATTTTCAATAGCTATTTTTATTAATTTCGATTATAAGTCCTTGAGAGGTCTAAGAGAGTTGCCTGAACCACCACTCCAATTGATCATAAATTTAGGGAACACGTAGGAAATAGTAAAGAACACCTTTGTTCCAAATTTGAAGATTTTACATTTGTTTGAAGTTACTATCTTTATTATTTTCGAAGATATGCTTTGAGGTCTTCGAAACTATGTGGATGGTCCCCGACCCACTACTCCAAATGGTTTCAATTTTCTATGTTTTGTTAAGTTTTCTTTGTTATTTACTTTAAGGCAGATATGTAATGGGTTTTGAAACTTTTTTCGTTTCGTGTAAGTGTTCCACATTTTTTGTGATTAATAGCTTCTTTGTACAGGTCCAAGTTGTTATTATGCATTATTTTCGTATAATTGTAGATGATATTTATTTTAGAGTCTTGTACGAGAATATACCTGTTCCCTTTTTGTAGTTCATTAATTTCGATATATGAACATGTAATTACGTTAACAAGGCAAAGTAGAAGCATGCTGATAAAAATAGTTCATAAAGTAGTAATGAAGTAAATAATTTCAGTTTTACCGATTGTTCATAAGTCATAATCATTAGTATTGTTATTATTTTGTTAGTAGAGAAAAAAAGAGGAAAGAAATACTAAATGTATGTGTCAAAGTGTAATTGTTATTATTTTCTAAATTATGGATAAAGAAATTAAAAATGTTATCTTAAAATAGGTAAAGTGTCAGATAGACTTAACTTAATTTTATTTTGACTTTTGTTCAATTATTATTAGTTAATTCGTTTAAACTATTTACATAAAATAAAAATTATTTAAACAAGCAGTTTACATCATACATTAGTTCAGTTTTCGTATTTAAATTTCTTCTTAAATTGGCTGATATATCTAGGTAAGTTTTCATTATTAATTTGAAAATGATTCTCAGTTTGATTTTTTATTTCAGTTTTTTTTATAATATGGTTGAAGTTTGCTGACCCTGTTAAATTTTAAATAATTTGATGCTTTTTCTTTTTTTCTGTTTATATTAAACTTTTTTATTTTTTTTTGTTTAAGATTTTAAAAAAAAAAATTTTGGAACCAAATTTTGTCCAATTTTGCGAAGTACTGCTTTGGCTAAAAAGAAAGTCTCAAAAAAAAATTTGTTTAGTTCTATTAACTAATTGCGGCCCAACAGCTTTTTATAGGTTTTTACAATACTTTACTCTAAATTAGAAACGTTTTGACCAATTGACCTCAAATTTTGTATATTTGCTTCTCTGTGAGAAATGAGTTGACACTATTAACAGATTTGGAATTTGTTAATCCATGTCGGCCCGAAGGCTAGTCAAAAAAAATTTTCCAAGCAAATATTATATAATTTTGCGAAATACTACTTTGGCTACTTTAGATTTTTTTGATCTCCGTTAGCCCATTGAAGCACAACAGCTTTTTATAGGTTTTTCGTTACTTTACTCTAAATTAGAAATGGTTTGATATGAATGGTTTGAAATTTTGTATACGAGTTTCGTTTTGAGAATGGAGTTAACTCTATTAAGCGACTTGGAATTTGTTAATCTAAGCCGGCCCGACGATTGTTCAAAAAAAAATTTGGAAGCAAATTACGTCCAATTTTGCGCAGTACTGCTATAGAGAAAGTCTAAAAGAATTTTTTGTTGACTTTAAATTAAAAACGGTTTTAACCGGTTGATTTCAAATTTTGTATGCGAGAAGCCCCTTGAAAATGGAGTTGAGTCTGTTAGTAGGCTTGGTAGTAGTTAGGATATGGGGTTGCGGATATATGGAGCGATGAGGAAAAATGTCTTTGGTATGTATTTTAAATGGGAAAAAATTGTCTAAGCTAGAGGGTTCAATGAAAAAGCATCAGATATCGGTAGTGTAGAATGAGGAATTTGAGTAGATTGTGTCTTTGATATTTTTTATATTATAAATGAGGTTGGTAGGTTTGTGACTTTGGTTTGGATTAAAGCGAGTTAAAAAGTAATTTTAGTACATTGTGTCTTTGATAGTTTTTATATTAGAAAAGAGGTTGTTATGTTTGTGACTTTGGATTGAATTGAAACGAGTATGAAGCGAGTTAACAATTTGAAAGATCTTTCAACGATCGTGTGTGTGTGTCGTTGATAAGTAATTTTAGTACATTGGGTCTTTGATAGTTTTTATATTAGAAAAGAGGTTATTATGTTTGTGACTTTGGATTGAATTGAAACGAGTATGAAGCGAGTTAACAATTTGAAAGATCTTTCAACGATCGTGTGTGTGTGTCGTTGATATTGAAACACCTAGATCGGTGGTGGTGGTGGTGGACAGTGGCTGTTGCGGTGGCAATTTTCTTAAACTGAAAACTGAAATGACGTTAGGGGGATTCCGTTTTGTTTTAAATATTAAAGAAGAAAAGAAAAAATAAATTACCTATATATTAGAAAAAATTTTTAAAAACTAAAAAATTTTATTTTTTTATATATGAAAACAAATGCCGTCGGCAAAACAATGTATGATAAGAAAAAAAGAACAAATAAAAAGAAAAACACAACAAAAAAATTTTTTTAATATAGAAAAAAATATTTTAAGAAAAAAAAAATATAAAAAGATAAGAATGAATTATATATTAGAAAAAAATTTAAAATGACGTCATTCCTATTGTAAAAAATTAAAAAGAAAAAAGTATATTAGTGTTTAAAAGTTTGCTTTTATTTATTTTTTAACATCTTCCTATATTTGGAATTACTTTCAAAAACGATTTTTTATTCTACATAATTAGCTATTTTTTTCATAATAAAGAAATTTCTAGAAAATAAAAAGTTTAAATTATATATTAATAATTTCCAATCGTGCATTACTAAATGAACTTTGAACGAAGATAGATCAATATTTTTGTGACAATGAAATCATTTTTAATTTTAATATTTTGCTTGTTTACTATTCAAGCAAATTCAGCTCCAACTTCCAATATTAGATTGGATGAATCAGCTTTTGGGAGCACATATTTTTATATATTACTTCCAAATAATGAGACTGTTAAAGTAATTTTATCAGTTCAGTTTTTAAAACATATAATTTCCTTAGAAACAAATACTAGTGAAATTACAACAACAACTACAATACAACCATTAACTACTTTGCAAGCAGTTGATCAATTTTTATCAGATAAAGCTGATTCAGTACCACAATATGGATCTATAGATGATGCTATTAAAGCTTTTAGAAATGAATTAGTTTTAAAAGAGCAGAATATTGGTGGAATAATAAATAGTGAGCATATATTTTATAGACATTTTGTATTGAATTTTGGTGAGAATCAAAAACTCACTGTGAGATGTGAATATGAAAGCATTTTTATTAAAAAGTATCTCAAAATTCAATGTCATGAATATCGAGAAATATTAGTTGAAAGAATTACAGATGAAGGAGAAGCAGAAAAAATTATGATGGTAGATACAGAATATAAAACGGATTTCACTGTAATTGATTTACAAACAATCAAACAGGATCCGACATATCAAATGGAAATTCATTAAAAAAAAACAAAAAAAAAAAATGTAATTAAAATAATATGAAATAAAAAAAATTTTTTTTTCTCTATATTAAATCAGTTTTATTTATCCATGAATTGTGGTCGGATGAGAATCCAAGCCATTTTACAAAAATCTTATTATCTTTACTTTTAATAACTTTTTCAACTAGGTAAATATTATTATGTTTAGATTTTAACAATTCATATTCATAGAAGCTTCCTTGTATAGGTTGACCTTGATAATCTTCCTTTGAAAATTGAAATTTTAATATGATTATATATAGTTTTAAGTAAATTTTCAGCATTATCTTTATTGACATCAGATGGTCGTTTTTTAATTATTCGATGTTTAGTGTTGTTATATTGTTTTGTTAATTCTTGAATTAGGTTAATCCATTTATAATTTCCATTAAAACTAAATTCTTTCCACATCTTTTCTTTTAAGGTTCTATTAAAACGTTCAACAATAGAGGCTTTTAATATGCTAAATGTTGAATAATGATTTATATGATATTTATCCATTAATTTTTTGAATATTTTATTAAAAAATTCTTTCCCATCATCTGTTTGTAAATTTTGCGGATGTCTTTTAGAAGATAGAAAAATATTTTGCATTGCTTTTGTAACGTTCTCTGAAGTTTTTGCTTTTATAGGGATTGCCCAGGCATGCTTAGAAAAGCAGTCAATCACAGTTAATAAAAATTTAAATCCTTTATTCTCTTCAGCATATGAACCCATTTCTACTAAATCAGCTTGCCAAAGATCATCAAATCCTTTAATTATAACTCTACGTCGTTTAAAATTTCTTCGTGCAGGCTTATGCAGCTCTTCAACCACCTCTCTTTTACTCATTTTTAAATAAAATGTGCCTATATAATTTATATATATAATAAAAAGCAAATAATAAAATGTATTTAAAATTTATATTCTTTATTTATGTATGTATATAAAGTTATATAATTATTTATATAAATCCATTAGTTTGGAACATTTTAACATATGATGATCTGCTGAATGACAAAGACAAGTATCTGGAACAGTTGTCATGTTGTCTGATGTATAGGGACATATATCCCAATGATATCCATTCTCTTTCGTTTCAATTAGGATAGAATTTTTAAATAATTTTAAAAAATTAAAGTGAATTTTTAATTGTTCATAATGTTCCTCCAATAAAATATCATCATATTTAGATAAAAAATTATTTAAAGAATATCCGATTCGATGTACATCCATTTCGAAAAGTAAATGAAAACTGATCCCCAATTATGTTTTTATAAGTTCTAAACTACTAAGTAAATCCAATGCTGATCGAGCTTGGGCTTCAGCTTTTTGCAATCTCTCATGAATAAATTTAATTGGTTTTTTAATTTGAAATTCAATGACATCATTCATATTTGAAAATTTTTCATTTAACAATCCCGAGAATTTGATATGGATTTCCTCTAAACTAACTTGTATTTTTTCTTCTAATATTTTTAATTTTTCTTCTGCTAATTTAAGTTCTATAGATACTGTTGTCTCTAAATGATTAGTCATTTCTCGCATTTCGTTTTGTAATAGTTCTTTCTGAAAGAAAATATGATTATTTACAGAATTTTGTGTTGCTGCATCACTGCCAATAATGGGTTCTCGGACATTTGATAAAATTTTGTTATCTAAATCATAATTTCCTTCAGAAGTCAATTTAAAACCAATACCTGGAGGACCTTGAGTATGTAGTTTTCTAGAAGAAGAAGCTGTACTACGTCCAAACTTATCAAGTGACATTATGGTTTTAACTGATTGTTAATCTAAATAGCTATTGAATTATATTTGCTTCTCTTAACTCTTCAATTATAGATACAATTTCATTGTGATGATTATTGTTACCAGCTGATTGTGAACTAATTAAAAGTTTTAATCTGTCAACTAATTCATTAGGATCATCCCAATAAACATACTGATTTGATTGATTTGTATAATTTAAATGGGTTTCCGGTGTAGAAGAAGATTTATTAAAATAATTAATAAATTTTTTTTTCAAACAACCTGAACCAGTTTTTTTATGTCTAGTATTATAATCATGTTCATATAATTTTCTTAATATATTTTTATATTTAAAACCTTTGTTTCCTTTTATTTGCTCTAATTGATCGTAATTTCTTCTATGTGCATTTGTTTTGTTAAGTATTTGATGATATGTTTTTAAATCACTTTCAGTATAGTTTATGGGTTTTTTTTTAAATATCAATTCATATAGACCATCAGTTCCTTTAAAAACTTCAGTATCAATCACAATATTTTTAGTAATTTCATCTATTTCAAAATTAGCATTCCCAAGTTTTCGAACATTTAATGACTCATCAAAATATGGTCCATATGTCTTATCAAGTTCTGACTTGTTAAAAACAGGAAATTGTGAAATTGATGATTCGTCAATAATATTATCAGTTATAGATGACGTCTCAAATTTTATAGTATTTGGCGTTGAAGTTATAAATTTACTGTGTGTATTACTTTTGTTGCTAGGCGTTTTAACTTCCGGCTTAAATGGCCTTAATAATTTTAAGGTGTTATCATCGCTAGCAGACAGTTTAATTTCCGGTTTGATAACATTATTTGAAAATTGTTGTTGTTGTTGTTTAACAGCATTTGTCAATTCTTTCAATGGTTTTGTAATTGGAGTGAAAGCTTCTTCTCGATTACGGTCTTCTGATAGCTTCTGAACTTTTAAAGATTGAAATTTCCTTTTTAAATTTTTACGAGTTTTCATTAAATCTTTCATAAGTTGTTCATCCATTTTTTTAATAATAATTTAATTAACTGTAAATTATCGACTGAACTGTTCTCTTGCTAACTGCTAACTGATAATCCCTAACTGCTGACTGGTAACTGCTATCTGCTATCTGCTAACTGCAAACTACTAACTGATATCTATTAAATAACCTGTTTAGTTAGTAACTGCCAACTGCTAACAGATCTTGGGTTAACTAAAATTTAGCAAATGCTTCAAAATTTTTTCTATATCGACCATTATTTAAACCACTATCTTTGTCAATTAATAGAAAACCATAATTATCATTCCAGCAACATGCACTTAGTTTTTTAAATTCATTAAATGACATATCAGAATTTACATGATCATTATATATATGTTTCAAATTTAAATCATCTTGCTTAAATATAATTAAAAAATTTGCATTATCTCTAACTAAATGCTTTGGAATTCTTGTATATGACTGGCATAAATAGAAACTATCTACTTCTTGATGACGTCCCATACAAAAATAGGCTCTTATATTATCTTGCTTATCACAAGCAACATCATCAAAAATAAATATTGAGTTTGGTTGTGAGGCCGATGGTTCAATTACATCAGCATTATTTGAAAATTCGTTATATCCCATTCCTTTGATTGGTTTTATTAATTTTTTTAAATATAAATATTTAGGTTGATGCAATGATTTTGAGTAGATATATATGTTTTGAAATTTGAGCCCTTTAGGATCTAAAAGCATACTTATCATAGCATTAGTTTTACCGCAATTTGAAGGTCCGACTATTAACCCTCTTATACTATCTGGAAAGCATTCACCATGTCTTTTTATTTTCTTTTTTGAATTTTGATCAAAATTTTTAACTTTAAATGCATTATCTAGTTTTATAAATTTCATTTTATAAAAGGTGATTAGTGTTTAAGTGACTTTCTTAAACTAAACAACTTAATATTATGACACTTTATAATAAATATTCAATCAGTAACCAAAAAACTGTTAATGGAAAAGGTGTAGTTAATTCTCTAATTAATAAACTACCATTTGAAGCGCATTTACCTGGTTATAATTATTGTGGTCCTGGGACAAAACTAGCAAAACGATTAGCACGAGGTGATAAAGGAATTAATGGTTTAGATGAGGCTTGTCAAGAGCATGATATAGCATATTCTCAAAATACTGATCAAAATCAACGTCATATAGCTGATAAAATATTGGCAGAGAAAGCTTGGCAAAGGGCAAAAGCTAAAGACTCCAGTTTTGGGGAACGATTAAATTCATATCTAGTTACAAACACAATGAAAGCTAAAGTTAAGCTCGGTATGGGTTTAAAAAATAAAAAAAATAAAATTCCGAGAAAAAAGCCCTTGAAAAATGTTATAAAGGAAGCTAAAGTAGCTGTTAAAAGTATAAAAAAACCAACGAATGCTAAGAATATTATAAAAACTGCTTTACAAGCTGCTAGATATTTTTCTAAAGGACAGAAAAAAAACATTAACATTCCTCGAATAATTCCTGTACCAAAAATTGGAGGAGTTTTACCTTTAATACCTATATTTGCGGGTCTATCAGCTATTGGAGCACTTTCAGGTGGCGCTGCAGGAATAACTAAAGCTGTTAACGATGCTAAAAATGCCCACAAAGAATTAAAAGAAAGTCAACATCATAATAAAATGATGGAAGCAATAGCATTAAAAGGAGGAAATGGATTGCACTTAAAACCATATAAGAATGGTTTAGGACTTTATTTGAATCCAAAAAACCATTAACTAAGCTACCCAATAGAGCTCTTACAAATATTGATTTAGAAAACTTTGCTAAAAAATACTTAAAATATTTTCGAGGAGTTTTTATGAGAGATAATTTACCAATAGGTAGACCTTGGAAATATGAATGTGGTATAATAAATTTAGATAATTCTATTGGAGATGGAACGCATTGGGTAGCTTATTTTAAAAATGATGAAATAACTCATTATTTTGATAGTTTTGGAAATTTAAGACCACCATTAGAAGTAATAAAATATTTAGGAGATAAGCTTACATATAATTATAATAAATATCAAAATTTTAATTCTTACAATTGTGGACATTTATGCTTAGAATTTTTATTTCATATTGTTAAGAAAAAAAATTATTATCAGTAAATAAAACATAATAAAAAATAAAAAAAATTTTTTATTCTTAGTCTAGCTTTATTTAAACTGACCTACATTAATAATTTTGTTGAAGTTCAAGGTTATTTCTCTATATTTGAACATAAATGAAATAAAAAACTAACTAATAAAGAATAATTAGAATTTAGTTATAACAAAAGAAATTTAAACGAAAGATTTTTGTATTTATGTATATATTATATTATTAATGTGTATTAGCCTTAAATCTAAATCATTGAATTTTGGATTTAAAAACCTATAAAAACAGAATGCACAACTGAAATATCTCATTATATCGATTAAAGACATGTCAATAACATTAACTTTAAACGGAAACTCTTCTACATTGACAACTAATTATTTTCCTCCTATAGATCTAAATGGAAGAGAATATATCTGCGGTTTAGTGGATTTCCAAACATATAATTCAATACCTAACATAGATGAAGAGAATAATAGATTTATTATTGATGATAAACCTATTACAATTCCAACAGGTTCATATGAAATTGGAGATATTGAGCTTTTTCTTAGAAAAACATTGAATATACCAAAAGCAGATAAGGAAAAATTAATTATAAGAGCAAATAATAATACATTAAAGTGCGAAATTTTTGCTGATAAGGATATTGATTTCGAAAGAGAAGATACAATTGGTGGATTATTAGGTTTCAGTAAGAAGAAATTATTAGCTAATAAATGGCATACTTCAGATCTTTTTGTTGATATTAATAAAATAAATATAATAAGAGTAGAGTGCAATGTTATTTCTGGAGCTTATATTAATGAAAAAGAAGCTCACATTTTACATGAATTCTCCATTAACGTCAGTCCTGGATATAAAATAATTGAAGTCCCTAAAAATGTAATTTATTTACCTGTAACTATTAATCAGATAAGTTCCATTACTCTAAAACTCCTTGATCAGAACGGTAATTTAATTAATTTTCGTGGAGAAACAATAACAATTAGATTGCACTTAAAGCTTCAGAATGATAGTATTTAATCAAAATTATCAGCCCCATATACATTCGCAGAATAATAAACATCATCTTAATTCATCAAAGCTAGTCAAAGGAGGAGGAACTCGACATTTTAAATACAAAAAACGATTATCATTTGAAAATAAAGAATATCTAAAATCTCTTGGATATCTACTAAAAGTAAATTAAAATGGATCTCTTTAATAATCCAATTTTTGATGAAACTATAACTAGTGCTCAATGGCATTCGTATTCTCCATTCTTAAACTCATTTGGATTAAGTGATATTATACGAATACAAATACAAAATCAGAATTTAAATATATTGCCATCAACAAGTCAAATTTATGTAGAAGGATTTGTATCAAAACATGATGGAACAGCTGTTGTAAATACTAAACTAATTAATAATGCTATACCATTTCTATTTGATGAAATTCGTTATGAACTTAATGGTAAAGAAATTGATCATAATCGTAATGTGGGGATAACTTCAACATTAAAAAACTATATTTCACTCAATCAAAATGAAAGTACAGCTTTATTCAATGGAAGTTGGTCACCTAGTGCATCAACTAAAATAAATGGAATTCATTTCAATTTTTTAATACCCTTAAAGAGATTATTAGGATTTGCAGAAGATTATAAAAATATTATTCCGAATGCAAAACATGAATTAATATTAACTCGCTCTCGATCAAATGATAATTCATTTTTATGTAGTGCTACTACTGCTGCTAATGAAAAACCAAAAATTCAAATTACAAAAATACATTGGAAAGTTCAGCATATTAACTTAGCTGATAATCTTAAATTAAATTTATATAAAAGCATTGAAAATGGTTCGGTTATGAAAATTCCTTTTAGAAATTGGGAATTACACGAGTATCCTACATTACCAGCAGGAACTACACATCATATTTGGAATGTTAAAACAGCATCACAACTTGAAAAGCCTCGTTTTATAATTTTTGCTTTACAAACTAACAAACAAAATAACGTGGAAGAAAATCCATCAATTTTTAATTATTGCGATATTGAAAATATAAAAGTATTTTTAAATTCTGAATCATACCCATATGAAGATATGAATTTAGATTTTGCAAAAAACCGTTATGCTTTAGCATATGAAGCATATTCAAATTTCAGAAGCCTTTATTATAATAACTCGACAACAGAACCGTTAGTTTCATGGGAAAACTTTAAAAATAATTCTCCTATCTTCATAATTGATACTCGTTTTCAAAATGATAATCTTAAAATGGGATCAGTTGATGTTAAAATTGAAATAAAGACTTTAAATGCAATTCCAAACAATACTGCAGCTTATTGTCTTATTTTGCATGACCGCTTAGTGGAATTTAAACCATTAACAGGAGAAGTTGCTAAAATGATCTAAATTTATGTATAAAAAATAAATGATTTTGTCTATAAAGAAAAAGCTTATTAATAAACATGGAATATGTAATCATTGACATGCAAGGTTTTCGAGACAATAGCAATTTATTTATTTTAAAAGAAATTGCTATTCTTTCATCAAATGATGAAATTCAACATTTTATAATAAGATCACCTTACAGTTGGCATTATTTAGACGCAAAAGCAAAAACCACCAATAAATGGCTCACTAAAAATCATCATGGCTTGCAGTGGTCTGATGGTAAAACCCATTTTTGTGAAATCATCAATTTTTTGAAAATTTTTTTATCCAATCAAACAAAAATTTATGTTAAAGGAGGAGAAAAACAATCTTGGATTATTAACATATTGAAAAATAACAATGTTTTCGATTTGAATAATCGCGATTCTACATGTTTAAAAATATTGAAGAATAAGAAGAATCAGCAAATTCATTGTTCTAAAAGATGTTCTTTTAACCATATTGGTGTTTGTGCTTTGGAAAATGTTTACATGTTAAAATTGTTGATTTAGCTAATTCAAAGGGGGCTTAAGAAGAAAAGAAATGATCAGAAACATATCTAATTTACCATTTACAATCGCTAGTTTTAAAGGAAAAAATAAAAATCTGAAAACAAATCAATCTTTAAAAGATTAATAAACCTAAAATTCTGAAAAAATATAAGGAAAATAAAAAAAAAAAAAAAAAAAAAAAATCTGGAAAAAAATAAATAATTTAAAAAATAAAAAATTGTTGTTGTTTAATTTCTTTTGATAATTTTTTTTTTATTAATAAAATTACATTTTTTTAATAAATTCTATTTCAATAAATTTATTCTTTTTATCTGTAATTTTAAAAAAGTATTTAATTTTGCCATTGGCAATTTTTTTATTTAACAAGTTTACGATGGTGGAATTATGCTTGTCAGCATAATATTTTGGTAGATAAGTAAAAAACTTTTCTGTGTGGAAAACCACACAGCGACCCCCATCCACCTTATTTTGGAACTTTGACACTGTTTCCTGCAGTCTTGTTACTTGAAAGGTTTCATTTAAATTAACCTCACCCATTGGAACGAATTTCGTTTTTCTGTTGATGTCACTTAGGAATTCTGCTAACAAATTTTCTTCTTCCATCTCGACATCGTATTCATCATCTTCTGTGAAATTTGTGAAATCTACTAAATCTACGATTGGATCCATTTTTAGGTTTGCGTTGTTTTAATTGTAATAAAATACTAATATATTTTAAAGAAAACTTGGTTAATTTATGTAAAAATAATTACAAGAAAGCTTTTTTAATACAATAAAGGATGTATGCGGTTTTATGCTCTATAAATTGATAACAATATGTTTTCTTAATTTTTTTTTTTTTTTTTTTTTTTTTTTTTTTTTTATTTGATAACAATATTATTATTATTGAATATAAAAATATAATTCAATCTATGTTCAACATTCTGTAGTAATCTATGTTCAAAATTCTATGGCATTGAAAAATTCTCTATAAAAGTAATGTAAAATAATTAAAATTAAATCAAAATATAAAGAACCGCCGTAAAGTGTAAACATTTTTTATTAACAATGCCAACAAATCACGAAATCATCAAGATGGGATACTCATGCCACGGTTTTCCGTGTGAGTTTCAAATACTGGAATGTGCAAACACAGGAAAGCCGTGTTGTGCAGTTTATAGATTTTGCGATTTGAAAGGTTTTTTGTTCGATCGCGGAGAAGATTTCAAGGAAATGTGTGAAGTTTACCCTCAGCAACTAGTATTTTGTTATACTTGCTTCCTCCGCAAAAACGAAGAGCTAGAAAACCGCAATAAGAAATCGTGGGCAGAAATTTGCAATACTCAATATCATATTGCGGAGTTTGACTGCATAGAAGAGGCTGAGGATTTCGTGAGCAAAAAAGGGCCTAAATGTCGTAGTTGTTGTTCACATCAAAATAAAATATACAAGATTTTGCATCAAAGTGAATACGAAGAGAAAGCTTTGGAAATAAAAAAATTTATAGAAAAAAGAGAAAATAAAATTTATTAAAAAATTAAAAACAGTTTTTTTCATTTTAATTTCATATATATATATTTTTTTTTTTTTTTTTTTTTTTTTTTCTTGCAGATTTAGATAACATTTATTACATAAGTATGTGGAACATTAAATAGTATTGACATTAATATTTTTGTGTCCCCATGAGTAAGTTTTTACATTATCAGGCAAAATATACTTCTTATCATCTAAATAACTTAAAGCTATTTTATTTAGTTCCTGCGTATAAATTGTATGTAATTTAGATTTGAAAACCTGCATATTTCTATACAATATTTTTTTATTTTTCAAGCAATTTCTATAATCATCTATATCTAAATTATCTATCACAAACTTCTTAACACCTTTAGATTTCTTGATAGTATCATTTGTGAGCGTCTTTATAGAATACATTTTAGAACGCAAGCCTATAAATTCTGTAATAATTTTTCCGCTCATTTCATCTTTAAACATTCCTAAAACTTTTTTATTTACAGAAGGAAAATTGTATGGATTATTTATCTCATAATCTGAGGTATCAAAATATTTATTAAGGTCGGGTCTTATTGTCTTATAAAAATCTTCGGTTTGTATAGTATATACAAAACTATCGGTATCCATATAATTTAGTTGAGCATTGCTTTGAAATTTCGATTTTATGTAATCATAATGAAAATTATACATTAGAACTTTTGATAATTCTAATATGCAAAATCCTGCATAAATTGGTTTATTATAAAATATTTTAGTTTTTTCTAATTCTATTGCTATCAAATTATTTGTAAATACTGTTAAACTATGAAAATTAGGTTTAGCTATATAAGCTCTCGCTCCTAAATGTCTATATGTATTTTCCCAACTATCTACTATTTTAATTTCCCTATATTTTTCGACATTTTCCATCGTCTTGCCATAAACTGCATTATTTTGTTTCTTGAAAAATTTTTTGTCAAAATCATTTTTAGCATTTTGTCTATGGAAAGTATTTAGATCAATATATTTTTTAAGCCAATCAGATTGTTCAAATTCTAAAATCCTATGAATTTTGCGTAGTATTAACCCATTTTTCAGGCATTGCTTAAGATTTTTATAATGGATAACATATTTTGATTTATTTTCTAATGTTGTTAGTAATTTGCAAAGTTTTTTATTGGGAGGGGTTTCTTTTTTTGGGCAAAATGGTAAGTCGTTCTGCAATTCATGCAAATAATCGGGATATTCTAAATCAACTTCTAAAATATACCCAAGTGATGAATTGTCTGAAATATTATTAACATCGTAATTGGTTACCAATGAATTTTCAATCCATTTAAAATTTTTATATGGTAGGTACTGTGACATAGCATAACCGTACAAATTTACGGCATCTAAATATATAATATATCGTGCTGGCTGTTCGGAATCAAATTTTTCTTTCATATATTTATTGTTTGCAAGAGAATGACGTAAAGAACATTGGCTAATACCTCCGCGCATTCCCTTTTTAATAAAATTAAACATATTAATATCAGTAAATAGTTCCAATTCTATATTGGTATATTTGAGCATTGCTTGCCAAGAAAGACCCGGTGCTGTATAAAAATTAGCTGGATCTAAATCGTAGACAGTTTTACATATATCACGAAAACTTTCAAAAACGTCGGTCAATATTAACACGTCAGTTTTTAAATATATTTTTAAATAATCTAACATATTTTTACATTTAAATGTTTGCCATACTAAAAGGGCATGATTATAATCAGCATCTGAACATAGCGTTTTTGTTAGCTGTTTATAGAAAGCAATCTGAGGAGGTAAAGATTCATGCAATTTTGACCAGTCATCTAAATATTCATAAGGAAATACCCCTTTTTTTGTAATTAAATTTGAATTATCTGCAAAATATTGTTTAACATGCAATTTTTTCCTAATGTCTAAATTAGTAAATAAACTATCAAGGCTCTCATCCATAAAACGAAAGCTATCAAGAAATCTGATTGAAAAACTAGCACCTTCTTCTATTAAGAATATTGTCTTAGAAAGAGAAATATATTTTTCTTTATTTAATGGTATTATATTTATATTACCACTTGTATAATTAAGAGCTTTGAATAATAAATGGCAATCATAGCCTGAAAAATTGTGAAAAAATACCGGGAAAAAATTCGGTTTTTTAAAATGTAAATTGCATACATGATGGGCAGGGCCCCTATAATTGCCGCTAAAGTGGCAATGATCTCTTATTCTATTTTCTAAATCTAAATTCTTACCGCAAATATGACAAATTTCATCTGTGAGCTGCCTCAGTTCTTCATCTAATGTTAATGGTTTCATGGGGATTGTTTTTAAATAATATGCTTTGAATAAGTCCTTACAAGTCTGAACTAATGATAAAATAAACTCCTTTGCACAGTTTAATCCTACACATTCTACATATTTGTTTAATTTGTCATCGAATGAGCATTTTATAAAATATCCGAATGCAACTGGTACATGTTCCTTAATGTTGTTGGTTGATGATTGATCGGGATTAGGAGCACATGTTGATATCGATTTTAAAATACTCTCACAATCTGCATATATCACAAATGGTGCTTTCATTTGCAGTTGATAATTTGTATATTTTAAAATATTGCTATTTTCATCTGGTAATTTGCTGACAATTTTACCACATTCATCTTTGTGAATTTCCAAGTTTGAAATATTGGTGAAATGCTGCAAACAACTATTGCAAATAAAAATTCTGCTTTTATGCGATGTTAAAGATGTTCGGATTAATCTCGATAAGTCTTTTATGTAAACAAAATGGTAAACATTAGCCTCTTCAATTAATAGCAAATTAATGTGGTATTGCTTTTCTTTTTTCGTTAAATAATATGGACCAATTACTTGATATTTATAATCTTTATTTAAGTCGAGCCCAAAAATGTTCACGCTTATATCAATATTGATTTTCTCAAACTCTGAGATTTTATCAATTTTTATTGGAAACAATATATTACCAAATTTCAAAATTTTCCCATTATTTAAATTTATACTGGATGCTGATATATCATTTATATTGTAAGAAGACGGATTCCACGGCATAGAAGAAACCGGCTTCAAAGCAGAAATCAATGCCCATTTGAAGCAGAATTCATCTTCGTTGTGTACGTTAATACAGGCTTTCTTTTTTTCCACAGATTTAGGAAGTTTAACATATGTAGATCCTCTTATGGGTTGATACTTATTTATGTTTATTTCCACTCCAACAATTCGTATTAATGCCCATCCGCTATCTTTCTCTTGAAACTCCTCACTTTTCTTAGTTATAAATTCAACTGCATCATCATAAGCAGGATTTATATCTTCATCGTTTATAATTATCCTCATTTTTGTTTGAAAAGATTTTATGCTTAATTGTAAATCATCTTCATCATTAGCAGAAATTTTAATATATTCAGCAAAAAATTCAGCATTCATTTTAAAGCTTTGATGATTTAGTATTGATCTCTGAAGAACGGCTACAAAATCATCTTTAATATTCGTTAAAAATTCTCTTGGATTAATCAGTTCTTCATTAACATTATCAATTAAAAATGTTTGAATCCTATTTTGAAAAGATTGATTTATCATTCTCAAGTGTGGCTGCAATTTTTCAGCTGCATTGGTTTTATGCATATTTGTTCTCAAATGATGACTCCAATTTGATGTTAAGATGTCACATTTCGTGCAATATTTATGCGCTTTCATGTGACGTTGCAAATTAAATTTATTTGAGAATTCTTTCTTGCAAACACTGCAATTAAATTCGCACTTTATTCTTTTAACATCCATTTTCAATTTATTTTGCTTTTAAATTATTTTATATAATATGTAATTACACCTTCAAGTTTAAAAACTTAATAATTGCCAAATTTAATTTTCTCTGTTTTGAATACTCTATTATCAATCTTATTATTTCTTAATTATAAATAAAAACCAAAACAAAATTTTCGGATTTCTTTGAATTAAAAGCTTTTAAATTTTATAATCTCTTATCAGCATTACCAAAAGGTTTTTAGTTTGTTAGAAACGCTAAAAAAATTTTTTTGTTGTGTTTTTCTTTTTATTTGTTCTTTTTTTCTTATCATACATTGTTTTGCCGACGGCATTTGTTTTCATATATAAAAAAATAAAATTTTTTAGTTTTTAAAAATTTTTTCTAATATATAGGTAATTTATTTTTTCTTTTCTTCTTTAATATTTAAAACAAAACGGAATCCCCCTAACGTCATTTCAGTTTTCAGTTTAAGAAAATTGCCACCGCAACAGCCACTGTCCACCACCACCACCACCGATCTAGGTGTTTCAATATCAACGACACACACACACGATCGTTGAAAGATCTTTCAAATTGTTAACTCGCTTCATACTCGTTTCAATTCAATCCAAAGTCACAAACATAATAACCTCTTTTCTAATATAAAAACTATCAAAGACCCAATGTACTAAAATTACTTATCAACGACACACACACACGATCGTTGAAAGATCTTTCAAATTGTTAACTCGCTTCATACTCGTTTCAATTCAATCCAAAGTCACAAACATAACAACCTCTTTTCTAATATAAAAACTATCAAAGACACAATGTACTAAAATTACTTTTTAACTCGCTTCAATCCAAACCAAAGTCACAAACCTACCAACCTCATTTATAATATAAAAAATATCAAAGACACAATCTACTCAAATTCCTCATTCTACACTACCGACATCTGATGCTTTTTCATTGAACCCTCTAGCTTAGACAATTTTTTCCCATTTAAAATACATACCAAAGACATTTTTCCCAATCGCTCCATATATCCGCAACCCCATATCCTAACTACTCTTGGTGTTTGGCAACACATGGCGGTCCTACGATTGGACAAAAAAAATTTTTGGAAGTAGATTACGTCCAATTTTGGAAAGTAGTTTAGTTAGTACTTCTTTTAATTAAAGAAACTTTAAAAAATTACTAGAATAATCCTAGCCGTTTAAAACATTTTAAAATTAACATTTACAACATGTGTAATTTTTATATTAACTTTTGCGTGACATCAACTTAAATTAAACTTCCATTGAGAGGCGCAGCAACGCGCACCAGGTATTAGCTAGTTTATAACAAATAAGTGAAAATTTTTATTAATTTAAAGGGTATTATTTAAAGTTTATTATTTATTATTAATTTATTTGCACTATTTCATTTATTTAGATATTAGATTATTGAGTTCTTGTCTTTAAATTTACAGTTTATTTAAGAAAATAATTTTAATTGTGTTAAATTAAATAATCTTTTATTGTTAAAAATAAATGATCTTTATTGTTCAGCTGAACTTCCAAGAAGAACGAGAAAAAGAAATTACAATATTAGCATAGCTACAAGTTTTTACACATAGTATATGTTGAATCATATTATGTTCGTATAACAAATAAAGAGTTGTGTAGATCAAGAGATTGTATAACAATATTTGCTAACACTCCACCTAGCGACACAATTATTTTTGTTTTTTTTTTTTTAAATTAATTCATTCAATATTTTTAACAAACAAAATAATTCAAACTTTAAAAAAAATTTCTAATCCATCTAAATTAATATTATTAATAATTTAAAATTTTATTTCAATTTAATCTTAATTTTTGTTATGTTAATTTAATTTTTATCAAGTTTATCAAAATTCAACAACATCAATTTAGTTTAAATTTTTGTTCAATATACATTTCATTTGGAATCATCAATCAATCAACTGGAACTATTTGCGTGACAATCTAAAAAAAAAAACAGATTATTATATCATGTTCAAAAGTTGTACGCAGTTTATATGTTTTATTTTTCCAAGTGGTTTTGTCAGAATATTAACTGCCATATTTTTCGATGGTATATACTTCTTGAAATACGCTGTCATTTGCTAACTTTATCGCACTTTGGTTATCGCAATACACTAACGTCGGTTTGGTTATGAGGTTCGTCATTCCGATTTCATGAAATAATTTTCTAAGATAAATAACTTCTTTTGAACATTCTGATAGGGCAATATATTCTGCCGTCATTGTGGATAGTGCAACTGATTTTTGTTTTTTAGTTTTCCAACTAACTGGTAATCCAACAAGCACAACTATATATCCTGAGCCGGACTTCCTATCTGCTTTATCTCCTGCACAATCATAGTCTACAAATCCATATATATTTTCATTGTTGTTGCGATATGTGATTCTATAGTCATCTGTAGCTTTCAGGTGTCTATAAATTCTTTTTGCTGATGTCCAATGCTAAGTAAATTTGAAGCATACGGAATATCCGATCTGGATATGTTAGAAAGATACATTAATGCTCCAATAAGTTTGTGTAAGGTTTATGTTTCATTTCATCTGCTTCTTCTGTTTGAATTTTATCCTGTTTACTTAAACACAAATTTTCATCCAATGGCGTAACAGCTTCCTTTGAATCTGACATTCCGAATTTCTCTATAATTTTATTAACATACTCAATCTGGTTCATTTCTTTCTTTCCTGTCCCATTCTCGTTTGATTGTCATACCTAAGATATTGTCCATTTTTCCCAAATCTTTAATATCGATGTCTTTCATCAGTTTTAATTTAATATCAACAACCAATTCAAAAACATACGATGCAATCAATATATCATCAACATAGATCACGAGAAATAATTTGTTCTTTCCAATATTTTTAAAATATAAACAACATTCGGATTTTATATTTTGTAATACAATTTTTTCAAAAACGTATCTAACTTTTTGTTCCACTGACGACCTGCCGGTTTTAGGCCATATAAAGGTTTCAATAACTTACATACTGTGTTATTGTTTTCAGGGTTGACGCCTTTTGGTACTTCCTTATATATTTCATCTTCCATATGGTGTAAATACAGCTGATATTCTGCACACAATGCCAAAAGTAAACGAATAGTTTCATATCGTGCTACAGGGGAAAATGTATCATAATAATCAACTCCAAAGGTTTGTTGACATCTTTTAACAACAAGTCTGGCTTTATACTTCCGATTAGTTTCACCATCTTTTTGCTTCGTTTTGAATACCCATCTATTTTGAAGAACTTTCGTATTTTTCGGCCGTTTAACAAATTTCCAAGTATTATTTTTATGTAGTGAATTTAATTCACTTTCAATAGCTTCTTTCAGTTTAATTTTATCATTTCGTTCCATGGCATACTCAAAAGAAATTGGATTATCAGAGCAATGTTCAAAAGCTAAATTTACCTAATCTTCAAGGCTTCTTATGATTTTCGGTGTTTCTCTTTTTCCATCACGTAAAATAATTGGTCTCTCTCTTTTTGATTTCTTTTCTCATTTTCTAGTATTGTAAAATTTTATTCCTGGTTCACCTCGCTCATTTTTATTGCTTTTCCCATTGTTTCATCAAATACTTCATATTCACTGTTTGTTATTCGTATATCTTCATTATTTTTGGTTGGTTGCAAAAAGTCTTTATTTTTACTTCTGATTCACATTTTTCATATACATCAGTATCACTATTTTCGTCAAGTAAATCCGATTCGTTAACATTTGTATTAGCAATTTCATTTGTAAAACTATTTTCATAAAGTTGCTCAAAAAATTTAACATCCCGTCTTTTTATAATGCTTTTTGTGTTTCGCTCCCACAATCGGTATGCCTTGGATTCTGGTGAGTGATCAACAAAAACATATTAGTCACCTTAGCATCTAGTTTCAATCTACCAGGTCTTTTATTAAGTGCCACACATCTAGCACCGAATGATTTGAAAAAAGAAGTATTTGGTTTTCTCTTATACCGATTTCGAATGGCGTTGCATTGTATAAGTTTGCTGACGGGTAACGATTCCTTTTGTAAACCGCTTTGTTTACCGCTTCGCCCATAATGATTTGGGCACGTTTGATTGTCTCAACTTGGATTTGATCGTGTCCATAATTGTGCGTTTTGCTCTCTCAGCTATGCCGTTTTGTTGTGGGCAATATTCGACCGAAAGCTGATGCTTTATTCATATCATTAACTATTTTTTTCATATCATTAAAATTTAGATGTCCAAGCCTTTGATGCCATTTTACTAAATTTGTTTCGGCTTTATTAATTTCTGTTGACAACATAGCCAAATCGTATTTTGTTTTAATTTAATTAGTTTTTTTATTTTTGTAAGCTTTAATTAAAACTTCGTTATTTTTATTTTTAACAAGTGCCACGTTATTTTGAAATGATACATTGTATCCATGTTCAGTTAATTTTGGGACTGAAATTAAATTATGTTTTAATTGAGTACTTCCTGTAATGTAATAAAAAAACTATTGCTGCGGTTGTAATTTTTCGGAACCCTTTCCGACCGCATTTATTGTTTCACTTGCAGCCGTTTGAATACTTGTTTTTTAATTTGTATTAAAGTTGATAAATTTATTTTTATCGTTGCACATTATATATATGCACGTGTTCATAATCATTGCAGCTTTTCTTTCAGACTAAAAAATTGATTTTTTTTTACTAAATTGCACCAAAAACATTTTCCATTAAACCCATTATACTTTTTATATTCCGAGAAATTTATTTTATTATAAATTTTATTATTGTATCCTTTAGTACTTTTAGATATAAAAGCACTATTGTGTTCAGATTCCCACTTTCTACACCACGTGTTCTACGCATTTCTTCTTCGAGAATTTTCGATTTTAAAGACGTCATTTCGGGCAACTCGTCGCGTGAAATATGTTTTTTATAAATGTCTTTATGAAAAAAAAAAAATTAACAAAAACTTAATTAGAATTTGAATTTATTTATTGAACAGTAATTACCAACTAACTTTCTTATTTTTCATCGTTTTATCAATACTTAAACTAAATTTAAAAAAACTAAAAAATAAGCATTTCTTATTAACTAAGTTGCTAATGTAAAATTATAAATTTTAACAACATTGAACTTGAAGAGTTCAAGGTTTTCTAGTTTAAAACAGAAAACAAAAAAACAAAATCTAGAGTCACGTATTTGCGAAATTTTTTATATGAATATAAATTTTTTTAATTTTAAATTAAGTTTCGCAATAAAGAAAAAATAAAAAGAAAATCAAAATATACTAGAATTCATTTTTTTGTTTTAAGTGCAATCACAACTTCAGGGGGTGAAACTTGAGTTGACTCAGCTAACGTTACATTAGCAGGCTCATACATGCCGTCATAGTGGCTCTCTCATATTCACTAGGTAGGGTATTTAGCAACATGATTTCATTTAGTTCTTTAGCAATTATGACACCACTATCTGCTAGTTCATCTAACTTCTGTTGAAATTTTCTCAGGTTGCACGACATGGTTTCATCCTTTAATTTTTTCATGTTAAAAAGTTGTTTGTAAAGCGTTACCTTTCTAAATAGTTCCTTTGATGTATGAATGTTTTGCAAAATAGTCCAGGCATCTTTCGAAGTTTCAGCTTTCTCTGTATATTATAGTTGACTTTCCTTGACACTCAAGGTAATTCTTACTAAAGCTTTTGAGTCTTTTGCTTACCAATCCGTTGTTTGTGTAATTTCACTGTTTCGTCCAGGTTTCTCAATGCATCCATCTACATAACCTCATAACTCATTGTAAATTAAGACGCTTCTTGAACACAATTGGAACGTTCTATCTTAATTTTCAATAGCTATTTTTATTAATTTCGATTATAAGTCCTTGAGAGGTCTAAGAGAGTTGCCTGAACCACCACTCCAATTGATCATAAATTTAGGGAACACGTAGGAAATAGTAAAGAACACCTTTGTTCCAAATTTGAAGATTTTACATTTGTTTGAAGTTACTATCTTTATTATTTTCGAAGATATTCTTTGAGGACCCACTACTCCAAATGGTTTCAATTTTCTATGTTTTGTTAAGTTTTCTTTGTTATTTACTTTAAGGCAGATATGTAATGGGTTTTGAAACTTTTTTCGTTTCGTGTAAGTGTTCCACATTTTTTGTGATTAATAGCTTCTTTGTACAGGTCCAAGTTGTTATTATGCATTATTTTCGTATAATTGTAGATGATATTTATTTTAGAGTCTTGTACGAGAATATACCTGTTCCCTTTTTGTAGTTCATTAATTTCGATATATGAACATGTAATTACGTTAACAAGGCAAAGTAGAAGCATGCTGATAAAAATAGTTCATAAAGTAGTAATGAAGTAAATAATTTCAGTTTTACCGATTGTTCATAAGTCATAATCATTAGTATTGTTATTATTTTGTTAGTAGAGAAAAAAAGAGGAAAGAAATACTAAATGTATGTGTCAAAGTGTAATTGTTATTATTTTCTAAATTATGGATAAAGAAATTAAAAATGTTATCTTAAAATAGGTAAAGTGTCAGATAGACTTAACTTAATTTTATTTTGACTTTTGTTCAATTATTATTAGTTAATTCGTTTAAACTATTTACATAAAATAAAAATTATTTAAACAAGCAGTTTACATCATACATTAGTTCAGTTTTCGTATTTAAATTTCTTCTTAAATTGGCTGATATATCTAGGTAAGTTTTCATTATTAATTTGAAAATGATTCTCAGTTTGATTTTTTATTTCAGTTTTTTTTATAATATGGTTGAAGTTTGCTGACCCTGTTAAATTTTAAATAATTTGATGCTTTTTCTTTTTTTCTGTTTATATTAAACTTTTTTATTTTTTTTTGTTTAAGATTTTATTAATTCTTGTTGGATAGTAGGAGATTGAGCCAATAAAATTTTGCCATTAACAAAGCAAATAGGTCTTCTCTTAGTTGCGGAATGGATTGTTTCATTATAGATTTTGCCAACAGGATCTTCATCTGTTGGCAAGCCTTCTTCTATTTCAATTACTTGTAAAATTCGAAGATGTTTATTTAGTGTATTGTAAAATATTTCTATATTCGCATTACTACTATGGTTATTTCGAGTAGTGAAGTGGATGTCAATTCCTTCATTGTTCAAGTAATTTTTTAAATTTATGCTATTAAAACCTTTTTCTCTATCTGTGACTAATCTTTTGGGTTTACTAAGAGAAGCAAGATATTTCATAAGTCCATTTTTTAGGTCAAACCAGTTCTTTGACTTAATAGGATAAACTTGCGCATTTTTTGAAAATTTATCTATAAAGGTAAGATATGGGTTGCCTTTTTTTTTTGAACCAAATGTCCATGTGAACTATTTCTAAAGGTTTACTGGCAGTTTCTGAAATCTTAAGTGGTGGTTTTAGAGGATTACGTTCATATTTTGCAGAATTGCAGATGTGACAATTGTTTATGACTCTTTGAATTTCTTTTTTAAATTTAGGACAATAATAATATTTATTTTTTAAATTTAGATAAACAACATTGATACTTCTGTGGTTTGTTTTCAGTTCTTGTAATTCTAAATGTTGGAATTTTTAAGTTCGGCCCGACGGTTGGTCAAAAAAAAATTTTGGAACCAAATTGGCTAAAAAGAAAGTCTCAAAAAAAAATTTGTTTAGTTCTATTAACTAATTGCGGCCCAACAGCTTTTTATAGGTTTTTACAATACTTTACTCTAAATTAGAAACGTTTTGACCAATTGACTTCAAATCTTGTATATTTGCTTCTCTGTGAGAAATGAGTTGACACTATTAACAGATTTGGAATTTGTTAATCCATGTCGGCCCGACGGCTAGTCAAAAAAAATTTTCCAAGCAAATATTATATAATTTTGCGAAATACTACTTTGGCTACTTTAGATTTTTTTGATCTCCGTTAGCCCATTGAAGCACAACAGCTTTTTATAGGTTTTTCGTTACTTTACTCTAAATTAGAAATGGTTTGATATGAATGGTTTGAAATTTTGTATACGAGTTTCGTTTTGAGAATGGAGTTAACTCTATTAAGCGACTTGGAATTTGTTAAACTAAGCCGGCCCGACGATTGTTCAAAAAAAAATTTGGAAGCAAATTACGTCCAATTTTGCTAAAGAGAAAGTCTAAAAGAAATTTTTGTTGACTTTAAATTAAAAACGGTTTGAACCGTTTGACTTCAAATTTTGTATGCGAGAAGCCCCTTGAAATTGGAGTTGAGTCTGTTAGTAGGCTTGGTGTTTGGCAACACATGTCGGTCCTACGATTGGCCAAAAAAAATTTTTGGAAGTAGATTACGTCCAATTTTGGAAAGTAGTTTAGTTAGTACTTCTTTTAATTACAGAAACTTTAAAAAATTACTAGAATAATCCCAGCCGTTTAAAACATTTTAAAATTAACATTTACAACATGTGTAATTATACCCGTGCATATATATATGACATCGGGTATATTAGATTTGCTCCTCCGTTTGTAACGCATCGATCTAGACGAGCTAGATATAGTGTCAAGGGTACGTATCGGCTCAGAATCGAAAAATTAGTCGATCTAGCTATGTGTGTCTGTCCGTCCGTCCGTCCGTCCGTCCGTCCGTCCGTCCGTCCGTCTGTGTGTCAGCACGATAACTCAAAAACTAAAAGAGCTACAGTTTTGAAATTTTCACAAAATATTTTTCAATCAATTTCTAGGTTCCCTATTTTTTTTGGTTAAGATCGGACCAAAACTTCGGGTAGCTCTCGAACAGCTAACTTTTTTAACTCCAATATTTTCATACAAAAATTTGAAATATAGCTATGCACCTTGTAACATGAAATTATATGAATTTTGTTTGTTTTTGTTTGTTGTTTTTTTTTTGTTTATTTTTTTTTTTGTATTTTTTTTTTGTACGATTTCGAGTTAGAATTTCATATAATTTAAATGATGCGTAGTTTATTTAAGATAAGCAAAAAAGAAGACAAAGATTTTTTTTAAGTAAATGGCTTCATAAATAATTTATATATATGTATATTCATATAATATGTATATGTGTAATATTTTGAATGAATCATTTTATCAATATGATTATATGATGCTTACTTGCTTAGGTTTAATATATTCGTGAATTAAAAATTAATTAAAAGAGATAGAATTAAAAAATTAGAACTAGAGTTTTGAAATTCACACAAAACATTTTTTGGACATTTTTAAGGTTCCCTATTCTTTTTGGTTAAGACCAGACCAAGGTTTCGGGGAGCTGTCACACAACTTATTTAAACCAATATAAATTTCTTCAAAAGTAATTATACTAGAAAGACGAAAATTACACACGGTTAGTTTTATAATGAATCAAGCACTTATATGAAGTTTCAAAATTTTACGGCTTCATTTGCGGGGGGCTGCCATACAACTTCTTTGCACCAATATGAATTTCTTGGAAACTGAGTATACTACGAGGATGAAAATTACATACTGTTAGTTATATAATGAATCGAGCACTAATATGGAGTTTCAAAATGTTGCGACCCCATTTTCGGGCAGCTGCCATACAAAGTTGTCAATTCGATAACTGTGAATGTAATGAAGCTACGAGGTTAAAATTAAAACTGGGCAGGTAAAGTAATAGGGCAAGTTAGTTGGCAAAGTTGGACATCGCTCGGGCCAACTTTTGGGGTGGGCTATTTTTTTTTATGGTTTTTTTTTTTTTGTTTTTAAGCAAAAATGATGGTATAATGAATTAAAAATTTAATATTTTTTTTTTTTTATTTAATTTTTTTTAAGCAAAAATTATGGGATAATAAGCTAAATTTTTTTTTAACTATTTTACTTTCTTATATTTTTTTTGTAATATTTATAATAGCATGTGGAAAATAAATAACGGTTAGTGGGTAAGCACGGGTATCTAAAAGTTGACAAGGGCAACTATAATCTTCCTCGTTTTTATATTAACTTTTGCGTGACATCAACTTAAATTAAACTTCCATTGAGAGGCGCAAAAACGCGCACCAGGTATTAGCTAGTTTATAATAAATAAGTGAATATTTATACCGGTGCATACATATATGACATCGGGTATATTAAAATTGCTCCTCCGTTTGTAACGCATCGATCTAGACGAGCTAGATATAGTGTCAAGGGTACGTATCGGCTCAGAATCGAAAAATTAGTCGATCTAGCTATGTGTGTCTGTCCGTACGTCCGTCCGTCCGTCCGTCCGTCCGTCCGTCCGTGTGTCAGCACGATAACTCAAAAACTAAAAGGGCTAGAGTCTTGAAATTCACACAAAGTCATTTTTAGACAATTTCTAGGTTCCCTATTGTTTTTGGTTAAAATCGGACTAAGGCTTCGGGGAGCTGCCATACAACTTTTTTGCTCCAATATGAATTTCTTCAAAACTAATTATACTACGGGGATGAAAATTACACACGGTTAGTTTTATAATGACTCCGGCACTTATAAGAAGTTTCAAAATATTAGGGCCCCATTTTCGGGGGACTGCCATACAACTTCTTTGCACCAACATGAATTTCTTCAAAACTAATTATACTACGCGGATGAAAATTACACACGGTTAGTTATATAATGAATCGAGCACTTATATGAAGTTTCAAAATGTTAGGGCCCCATTTTCGGGGGGCTGCCATACAACTTCTTTGCACCAATATAAATTTCTTCAAAACTAATTATACTACGAGGCTGAAAATTACACACGGTTAGTTATATAATGAATCGAGCACTTATATGAAATTTCAAAATGTTAGGGCCCCATTTTGGGGGGGCTGCCATACAGCTTATTTGCACCAATATGAATTTCTTCAAAACTAGTTATACTACGACGATAAAAATTACACATGGTTCTTTATATAGTTAATCAAGCACTTATATGAAGTTTCAAAATGTTACGGCCCTATTTTTGGGGGCTGCCATACAAAGTTTTCGATTCAATAACTGTGAATCTAATGAAGCTACAAGGTTAAAATTAAAATTGGGCAGGTAAAGTAATAGGGCAAATTAGTTGGCAAAGTTGGACATCACTCGGACCATCGGAATTTTAGGGTGGGCCATTTTTTTTTTTGTTTTTTTTATTTTTTTATTTTATTTTTTTTTTTTACGTCAAAATTATGGAGTAATGAGTTAAATGTAAAAGGGAAGTAAATTACGGTTTATTTTATACACCATAGTGGGTATGCACGGGTATCTAAAAGTTGACAAGGGCAACTATAATCTTCCTCGTTTTAATTACAACTGAGAATAATTTTAATTTATACTCGTATAAATTTAAAGGGTATTATTTAAAGTTTATTATTTATTATTAATTTATTTGCACTATTTCATTTATTTAGATATTAGATTATTGAGTTCTTGTCTTTAAATTTACAGTTTATTTAAGAAAATAATTTTAATTGTGTTAAATTAAATAATCTTTTATTGTTAAAAATAAATGATCTTTATTGTTCAGCTGAACTTCCAAGAAGAACGAGAAAAAGAAATTACAATATTAGCATAGCTACAAGTTTTTACACATAGTATATGTTGAATCATATTATGTTCGTATAACAAATAAAGAGTTGTGTAGATCAAGAGATTGTATAACAATATTTGCTAACACTCTACCTAGCGACACAATTATTTTTGTTTTTTTTTTTTTTTAATTAATTCATTCAATATTTTTAACAAACAAAATAATTCAAACTTTAAAAAAAATTTCTAATCCATCTAAATTAATATTATTAATAATTTAAAATTTTATTTCAATTTAATCTTAATTTTTGTTATGTTAATTTAATTTTTATCAAGTTTATCAAAATTCAACAATATCAATTTAGTTTAAATTTTTGTTCAATATACATTTCATTTGGAATCATCAATCAATCAACTGGAACTATTTGCGTGACAATCTAAAAAAAAACAGATTATTATATCATGTTCAAAAGTTATACGCAGTTTATATGTTTTATTTTTCCAAGTGGTTTTGTCAGAATATTAACTGCCATATTTTTCGATGGTATATACTTCTTGAAATACGCTGTCATTTGCTAACTTTATCGCACTTTGGTTATCGCAATACACTAACGTCGGTTTGGTTATGAGGTTCGTCATTCCGATTTCATGAAATAATTTTCTAAGATAAATAACTTCTTTTGAACATTCTGATAGGGCAATATATTCTGCCGTCATTGTGGTTAGTGCAACTGATTTTTGTTTTTTAGTTTTCCAACTATCTGTTGATCCAACAAGCACAACTATATATCCTGAGCAGGACTTCCTATCTGCTTTATCTCCTGCCCAATCATAGTCTACAAATCCATATATATTTTCATTGTTGTTGCGATATGTGATTCTATAGTCAGCTGTAGCTTTCAGGTGTCTTAAAATTCTTTTTGCTGATGTCCAATGCTAAGTAAATTTGAAGCATACGGAATATCCGATCTGGATATGTTAGAAAGATACATTAATGCTCCAATAAGTTTGTGTAAGGTTTATGTTTCATTTCATCTGCTTCTTCTGTTTGAATTTTATCTTGTTTACTTAAACACAAATTTTCATCCAATGGCCATATAAAGGTTTCAATAACTTACATACTGTGTTATTGTTTTCAGGGTTGACGCCTTTTGGTACTTCCTTATATATTTCATCTTCCATATGGTGTAAATACAGCTGATATTCTGCACACAATGCCAAAAGTAAACGAATAGTTTCATATCGTGCTACAGGGGAAAATGTATCATAATAATCAACTCCAAAGGTTTGTTGACATCTTTTAACAACAAGTCTGGCCTTATACTTCCGATTAGTTTCACCATCTTTTTGCTTCGTTTTGAATGCCCATCTATTTTGAAGAACTTTCGTATTTTTCGGCCGTTTAACAAATTTCCAAGTATTATTTTTATGTAGTGAATTTAATTCACTTTCAATAGCTTCTTTCAGTTTAATTTTATCATTTCGTTCCATGGCATACTCAAAAGAAATTGGATTATCAGAGCAATGTTCAAAAGCTATATTTACCTAATCTTCAAGGCTTCTTATGATTTTCGGTGTTTCTCTTTTTCCATCACGTAAAATAATTGGTCTCCCTCTTTTTGATTTCTTTTCTCATTTTCTAATATTGTAAAATTTTATTCCTGGTTCACCTCGCTCATTTTTATTGCTTTTCCCATTGTTTCATCAAATACTTCATCTTCACTGTTTGTTATTCGTATATCTTCATTATTTTTGGTTGGTTGCAAAAAGTCTTTATTTTTACTTCTGATTCACATTTTTCATATACATCAGTATCACTATTTTCGTCAAGTAAATCCGATTCGTTAACATTTGTATTAGCAATTTCATTTGTAAAACTATTTTCATAAAGTTGCTCAAAAAATTTAACATCCCGTCTTTTTATAATGCTTTTTGTGTTTCGCTCCCACAATCGGTATGCCTTGGATTCTGGTGAGTGATCAACAAAAACATATTCGTCACCTTTAGCATCTAGTTTCAATCTACCAGGTCTTTTATTAAGTGCCACACATCTAGCACCGAATGATTTGAAAAAAGAAGTATTTGGTTTTCTCTTATACCGATTTCGAATGGCGTTGCATTGTATAAGTTTGCTGACGGGTAACGATTCCTTTTGTAAACCGCTTTGTTTACCGCTTCGCCCATAATGATTTGGGCACGTTTGATTGTCTCAACTTGGATTTGATCGTGTCCATAATTGTGCGTTTTGCTCTCTCAGCTATGCCGTTTTGTTGTGGGCAATATTCGACCGAAAGCTGATGCTTTATTCATATCATTAACTATTTTTTTCATATCATTAAAATTTAGATGTCCAAGCCTTTGATGCCATTTTACTAAATTTGTTTCGGCTTTATTAATTTCTGTTGACAACATAGCCAAATCGTATTTTGTTTTAATTTAATTAATTTTTTTATTTTTGTAAGCTTTAATTAAAACTTCGTTATTTTTATTTTTAACAAGTGCCACGTTATTTTGAAATGATACATTGTATCCATGTTCAGTTAATTTTGGGACTGAAATTAAATTATGTTTTAATTGAGCACTTCCTGTAATGTAATAAAAAAACTATTGCTGCGGTTGTAATTTTTCGGAACCCTTTCCGACCGCATTTATTGTTTCACTTGCAGCCGTTTGAATACTTGTTTTTTAATTTGTATTAAAGTTGATAAATTTATTTTTATCGTTGCACATTATATTTATGCACGTGTTCATAATCATTGCAGCTTTTCTTTCAGACTAAAAAGTTGATTTTTATTCCCGTATGACTATATAGTCAAAGGGTATAATAAATTTGCCATTACGTTTGTGACGCAGAGAAGGAGGGGGGGTAGATATAGACTCAAGTGTATGGATCGGATCAGAATCGAAAAATAAATCGATTTAGCTATGTATGCCCGTCCGTCCGTCTGTCCGTCCGTCTGTCCGTCCGTCTGTCCGTCCGTCTGTCCGTCCGTCCGTCTGTCCGTCCGTCCGCACGATAACTCAAAAACTAAAGGAGCTAGGGTCTTGAAATTTTCGCAAATTCGTTTTTTTACAATAGCCGTCATCGCTATTTAAATCCAGCCATTTTGGTCCATGGGTTCGGATAGCTGCCATACAACTTCCTTTTTTATATGAGTATTACTCTGTACCTATTACAGCTACGTGTCTGAAATTTTGGAAAAACTAGTTTAGTTTTATAGCCAAAGTTTTTGCAAAATTTGGTTGGTCTACTGCAGAGGGTTCGAGTAGCTGCCATACAACTTCTAATTTTATATGAGGATTACTCTATACCTATTGAAGCTGGGTGTCTGAAATTTTTTCAAAAATAGTTTAGTGTAATGGCCAAAGTTTGTGCAAAATCTGGTTGGTCTACTGCAGAGGGTTCGAATAGCTGCCATACAACTCCTTCTTTTATATGTGCATTACATTACACCTAATGAAGCTGAGAGTCTGAAATTTTGCCTAAAATAGTTTGGTGTAATGGCCAAAGTTACAGAAAAATTTGGTTGGTCTACTGCAAAAGGTTCGAGTAGCTGCCATACAAACCCTTCTTTTATATGAGCATTACACTACACTTAACAAAGCTGTATGTTTTAAATTTTGCCAAAAGTAATTAACCAGATGATATAATGTATATGTTACGGTCATACGGGTATCCCAGAGTTGACACAGTCTACTCTACTACACTCTTCCTCGTTTTTTTACTAAATTGCACCAAAAACATTTTCCATTAAACCCATTATACTTTTTATATTCCGAGAAATTTATTTTATTATAATTTTTATTATTGTATCCTTTAGTACTTTTAGATATAAAAGCACTATTGTGTTCAGATTCCCATTTTCTACACCACGTGTTCTACGCATTTCTTCTTCGAGAATTTTCCATTTTAACGACGTCATTTCGGGGAACTCGTCGCGTGAAATATGTTTTTTATAAATGTCTTTATGAAAAAAAAAAAATTAACAAAAACTTAATTAGAATTTGAATTTATTTATTGAACAGTAATTACCAACTAACTTTCTTATTTTTCATCGTTTTATCAATACTTAAACTAAATTTAAAAAAACTAAAAAATAAGCATTTCTTATTAACTAAGTTGCTAATGTAAAATTATAAATTTTAACAACATTGAACTTGAAGAGTTCAAGGTTTTCTAGTTTAAAACAGAAAACAAAAAAATAAAAATAATCTAGAGTCACGTATTTGCGAAATTTTTTATATGAATATAAATTTTTTTAATTTTAAATTAAGTTTCGCAATAAAGAAAAACTAAAAAGAAAATCAAAATATAGTACTAGAATTCATTTTTTTGTTTTAAGTGCAATCACAACTTCAGGGGGTGAAACTTGAGTTGACTCAGCTAACGTTACATTAGCAGGCTCATACATAACCCGTGGTTCTATAGCCACTATGAAACTCTCATATTCACTAGGTAGGGTATTTAGCAACATGATTTCATTTAGTTCTTTAGCAATTATGACACCACTATCTGCTAGTTCATCTAACTTCTGTTGAAATTTTCTCAGGTTGCACGACATGGTTTCATCCTTTAATTTTTTCATGTTAAAAAGTTGTTTGTAAAGCGTTACCTTTCTAAATAGTTCCTTTGATGTATGAATTTTTTGCAAAATAGTCCAGGCATCTTTCGAAGTTTCAGCTTTCCCTATATATTATAGTTGACTTTCCTTGACACTCAAGGTAATTCTTACTAAAGCTTTTGAGTCTTTTGCTTTCCAATCCGTTGTTTGTGTAATTTCACTGTTTCGTCCAGGATTCTCAATGCATCCATCTACATAACCTCATAGCTCATTGTAAATTAAGACGCTTCTTGAGTTAATTTTCCATGTGTTATAATTTTGATCGTCCAGTTTTTCAATATTGAAATTATTTCCGATAATTTTTTCGATTATAGAAAATAATTTTTTTCCAAAAAAAAATTCCAGTTACAATGTTTTTTTTCACTTAAAAAAATTATTATTTTTTTATTTTTTTTATTATTGCAAGAAATTATGATCTGGGCACATAACCTGTTAAATTAAATAATCTTTTATTGTTAAAAATAAATGACCTTTATTGTTCAGCTGCACTTTCAAGAATAACGAGAAAAAGAAATTACTATATTAGCATAGCTACAAGTTTTTACACATAGTATATGTTAGATCAAGAGATTGTATAACAATATTTGCTAACAAACTGAATAATAAAAAACAATTTTATTTTTCGCCTTTTTTGAGTTCTTTTTCCTTAACAACTTTATTTTGTTTTAGGAACTTTGTTACACTATTAAATTCTTATTTTTCCTTCACCAAAAAATCCTTTATCAATTGATCCCTTATATTAATTTTTGGGATCCTACCGACTGCGCCATTAACGTATTTCAGACTTTTCAGATTTATAAGAATTTTAAAATAAAAATAAAAACAAAAATCTTTAATTCAAAAAAGTAGTTGTTTATTACTTATTATCAGAAAAAGAACTGCTTAAACTGATTTTCTTAACTTAGTATGAAATTTTTTATTACAGACTTTGTTTTAAATTTTACATAATAATTTACATTTTTATTTTAAGTATTTTATTAAAAGACAGGAAAAATGCTGATTTTGAATTATCAGCGTTTTTCGATAATTACCCAATAATTTAATTTTATGTGTTATTGTTTTTATTTATATGAACAAAAAAAAAAGCGTTTGATCGGTGCAGGGTCAGAACTCCCAAAGTCATAAGTTCCTTAGGGATTTATGACCCACTTAGTGGGACATAAGTCCCTAAGGGACTTATGACCCATAACAGTGAGCCTTAACTCCCTAAGGGACTTATAACCCTGGGAGTTTTGATTCAGCGTGGTCATAACTTTCTTATACAGTTCTCAGATTAAAATTTATTAGTAATATTAAAAAAAATATTAATTTTAATTATATAATATCAGTGACCGGTACACATTTTGGGGTTGGATTCGAAATCAGAGTATTCTCTTTTTCAAAAATTAAGAAAACAACAAAAATTTTACATTTATACTACATTTTGAAATGCTATTTTGCCCTATTACTCTTTTTAATCATGATTTTGTATCCAAAGTCTCGCATATATGAATTTATAAATACTCTGGAAAAAGAGTCAACTTTGATTTCTATATAGATTTGATTCCTAATATAGTATCTCGCATAGATAAATATATAAATACATATTATTGTACATCTAATATTTTGCTTATATATATTTTTGTATTATCATACTTTAAATTATAAAGATCAGAGAAGACTTTTAGATTTCCTCAAAGGACTTATGACCCACTTTTAAAGGGACTTATGTCCCACGTTAAT
This sequence comes from Dolichopus griseipennis, assembly GCA_963082915.1. Taxonomy (NCBI): domain Eukaryota; kingdom Metazoa; phylum Arthropoda; class Insecta; order Diptera; family Dolichopodidae; genus Dolichopus; species Dolichopus griseipennis. The sequence continues at coordinate 126,736,234 of OY720443.1, read as the reverse complement.
ATTTTAAAGTGAGTCATAAGTCCCTTAGGGATTTACGTCCCACAAAGTGAGTCAAAAATCCCTAAGGGATTTATGACCCTGGGAGTTCTGACCCTGCACCGTTTGATCAGCTAATTAGTTATTTAAAAGAAAAAAATTGTTTGTTTAAAAAAAACGGTCGATTGTGAAATAAGGCACTTAAGTTCAAGTGGGTTTAAAAAAAAATAGAAATGTATTTAAAGTAATTAAAATTTAAATTAATTTTTTTATTTTAGAGGAATGTAGTTTTATGTCCCTGTTAAATAATTTCATCCCTTTGTACAATAATATTTGGTACAATAGTGGTAAAATTATCTGGAGGGAATATTGTGGATGTAACTCTATTGTTTTCCTGTTTATTGAGGAATGTTGTAATACCCGTTTATTAAAATCATTTTGCTATTCGATTGGTTGGTTTTTCTTTGTATGTTTTAATTTATTTAAGATGCTCGTTGATGGTGTTATGCGCTCTATGTCTGCGATACTGTTGTGGTTTGAATTTGAGATATAGTGGATTGTGATATTTTTTTCTTCCAAAAATTTCTCATTAAATGTGATTTCATTATTAATTCGTTGTCAGTAACTATTTTCGCTATGTTGTATTGGTTAATATATTTTAAAATTGCTCTTCTAAATTCTGTTTTACTTTTTTTTTGTAAATTAGTAAACATGAAAATTTTATTGAATTTTTCAATCGTAGTGACAAAAAATGACTTGTTTATGGAATAGAATATGTCCACATGAATTATTTCGATAGGATGATTTGAAGTTTTGGATATTTTTACCGGAACCTGTTTTCTTTCATATTTTCCTAGAATACATACTTCACAGTCATTCATAAATTCTGATATTTTAAGTTTTAAACTTAGAACTCGTTTTTTAATTCTTTGTTAATTTCGTTAATGTATATTTTTCTAGAACACACACATCACAGCTCTTCATAAATTCTGATAATTTAGGTTTTAAATTTAAGTGATAGAATTAATTTTTTATTTCTTTGTTAATTTTGCTATTGCTGCGGTGGTTCTTTTCCTAGTGCCTGATTTGATTGGCATTTCTAGTTCTTCGTTATTGGTAATATTTTTGAGTCATTTTTTACTCCTAATAATTTTGTACATATTATATAGAGTTTTTTCGTTTTGGGTCAAATGATTTTTGATAATCAATTTTAATGTGATATCATGTAAGACTTTTATGGATATTATTTTAAGGACTTTTAAGGTTTTGCAAGAAACCTGACTTAATTTTTTTTATTGTAATTTGATTTTTGTATAAATTTAAAGGCGTACTTGTTAATATAATATTAGTGGGGATTAGGATATTTTCGTATTAGTTGATGTCTATTCTTTTTAGGAAATTGGCTTCTTTGTTTTCACAACCTTTTTCGTGTAATATGTCATAGTCATATTCTTGAATTCCATCTTACTAATTTGCTGTTCTGCTCTTTAAGCCTGTGTAACCAGACAAAGGGTTTTTTTTCTCTTTATTTATTTTAATTATTACTTAAAACTAAACAAAAAAAAAATTTTATTGCATAATAATAGATGAAAGCTAAAAATTAACCAAAAAAAGAAAAAATTAACCAAAAAAAGAAAAAATACAAATAGAAATTTTTAGTCCCTGGCTTTTACCTTTAGATTGTGCAGAAGATGATGAACGAAAAAAATATAAGAATTTACAGCACTGATATATAAAAGTTGATAAAAAATGGCCATTGGCCAACTTCCTGTAAGGCGAATGCATGAATAGATAGCGCATTTTTTATCCAATTTATCTACACCGCCTTTGCTGTTATTATAATCTGCTATCATCAAAGGTTTATTGGAGAAGAAATCAGTTTCTGCAGCATGATGCATTGTTGGAAGGAGCAGTACGGCTTTATATTTTTTTGCCGCATAAGTCAACAATGTCATTTCCTTTGTAAAGCCAAACATACTGTAGCCAGCACTTTTTCTTTTTTATTTTTTTTTATAGTTCCAAGCTAACTAAGGTGTCGTAATTTTAATTGTTCAGCTAATTCTACAGAAGTGAACCAATTATCGGCTGTTTCATTCCGATTACTTCCTTAAATACTTTTACACAAACACAAAACTAACTGAATGGGAATTGAAAAGCGTTTTAGATAAGCACAATTTCCTTCATCACTATTTTTACCAGCATAAATGTATGCGTTTGCTAAATAACTAGTTCTACCATCCGTTAGAGCTAAACATTTTAATCCATATTTTGCCGGTTTGTTTGGCATGTACATTTTAAAACGGCATCTGCCACGAAAGGGAATTAGCATTTTGACAATGCAGACGTTAGTTCCAACGGTATATTTTTTTTGACAATTTTCAATTAGCGTATTAAATATATTTGATATTGGAGCCAAAAGATCTCCTTGCTAATTGTTATTTCTTTTTTCGAAGTCATCAAAATGTAAAGCTATAAATAAGTTTTTAAATCTATTTGTAGACATTGTCGATCTAAATATGTCTGCCGTAGCCTTGTGTCTAAAATAAAATATTAAAATCTTCATGGTTCGATTTGAAAACTGAAGATTAAATTAGCAGTCCTAGTGAAGCCCTAACCTCTATAATATCTACATCATTTAATTCATATTTGTTACTATTTTTATCTTTGTTGCGCATCTGATTTAATTTTTTATTTTTAAACGTTAGGATTATTTCGATTGTTTTGCTATCAAATATTAAAGACCAAAATTCTTCTTTAGTTTTCAAATCTTTTATGGTTGACATGTTACGAATACCAGATAAACGTATTATGTTGTGCAGGGGCGTTTTTATAAGCGTGTTGGTTCTTTCGAGGACCATTTGAACCCATTTTTAACATAAAAGTTTTTATTTGTGCTTGTGGTACTAGTCTGTTCCTCGCTTTGACCTTCATTTATTCCACAGCCTTTGTTTTCGATTTCAAAATCATAACCTTCTTCAGTTTGAAAGTCATGGTCAGATTCTATTACAAAATTTGGATCGGCATTATCATTATCTTCCGAAACCTCTTCTAATATCTCAGCAATATCTTCTTCATTCATCATAAAGATTTTTTGAACTCTATTTTTAAACTTTGCAAATATAAAACGAAAATAAAAAATAATCACTTTGTTGTATACGTTACGTAAAAACTATTCTTTATACAAATGTACACTCAAAAAGAGGTAACGTAAAATTTTTTCTTTGGGATACTTACACATAAATAGAGGTAAAGTAAGACATAAACTTAACAAAAATCACACAAATGCTGAGATGCCTACATATATTTTTTTCAGTATACACACTGATCGTGTTCAAACTATATTAATGTTTGGATAAAAATTAAATATGAATATACTAAAAAAATTTTCTACCTGGCTACAATTGATATTTGCATTTTTCTAATTCTAGCAAGATAGGGGTAAATCTTACGTCACCTCTACAATTAAAGGTTATATAAAATATGTTTTATGGTAAAATTCTTAAATTTTAAAAATATAAAAGTGTTATTTAAAAACGGAAAATCATGACTTCGAAGGTAAGCTTTTTAATTCAGGGCTTTCTTAGCAGGCATCTCAACCATCACTACAATTAATTTTAAATTTCGGTGACACTTAGGAAATAGGAAATATATTTTTTGGCTTCGTTATTATACTCGTTTGGCATCAAATCGATCAAATGCTTCTAGAATCCGAACTCATTTTTCGAATTCGACCAGAACCAATTCCCATGGTACTTTCATTACTGGTAACCTAGAGTTTAAATTTCGTCAAAATAGCGGCATTATTTTTTGAGTTAAGCTGTTTTTAAGATATATGTTTGTTAGCCTTTGAACTTTTCGAAGGTTCCAGAACCCGAAACCATGGTACGATTTTGCCCATATGCAGTCCCCGTCATACTTTCAATACTAGTTGTACACAATTGGAACGTTCTTATCCTATTTTCATTCCTATCCTAATTTTAAGTTATTATTTTTATCAACTTCGAAAATATGCTTTAAGATTTTCGGAATTGTGTGGCTGGTCCCCGACCCACTAATCCAATTGGTCCCAAATTTCAAGGACACTAAGGAAATAGAAACAGACACCCTGATAACAAATTTGGAAGCTCTATCTCCATTGGTTTCGGAATTATGCTCGTTTGGCCTACATTCGATCAAAAAATTCTAGGATCCGAACCCATGGTCCAATCCTAGACTTACGCAATCCCCGGAGTAGTTTAATCACTAGTAACCTACACAAACTTAATGAAGATAGCGTCATTAGTTGTTGAGTTTTCGTGATTTTTAAATGTATGCTCGGTTAGCCCTTAGACCGATTAAAAGTTCAAGAATCCGAACCCATTTGCTGATTTCGCCCATATGCAGTCCGCGCTGTACTATTAATAATAGTTAACCCTTGACAAAATTGGAACGTTCTAACATAATTTTAAGTTACTATTTTTAGTAACTTCGATTATAAGTTTGAAGCCAATTGATCCCAAAATAGGGGGACACGCACTAAATAGTAAAGAACACCCTTGTGCCAAATTTGAAGTTCCTACATTTTTACAAGTTGCTATCTTTATTAATTTTTTTTTTTTTTTTTTTTTTTTGTCTTGGAAATCGTCGAAAGATACTGAGCGCAACCACAGTTATGTGTGACTTTAACACACTAAAAACACCCGCCCTGTTTTAAAATATTAAAACTAGTCTTAGAGACTAACCATTAATTTTGCGCTAACTTTTTATGATCTACTGGAATTACAGACCTCCGTTAAGGTGATCTGAATTTATCGCTAGTTGGAGGGGCCTAGTTCTTTTAAGCCTTCTATTAACATTTGAAAATAGTAGAAGTTTAGACGCTTCTATGTTTATGTGACCTTCTAATTGGGTCTTATGTTTTATGGCATATTTTTTGATTTCATCGCTAACAATAGGAATTCCTAGATCCCTGTGTAAGTCGGAATTTCGTACATACCAGGGAGCACTCACCATGTTACGTAGCACTTTGCTTTGAAATGTTTGAATTCTCTGAATATGTGTTCGTTTGGCACACCCCCAAAGTTGTACGCCGTACAACCAGATAGGCTTAATTATTTGGTTATATAACCAAATTTTGTACTCTATTGGCAATTTAGATTTTCGACCTAGGAGCCAATACATTTCTCTATATTTTTGTTCTAATTCTATTCTTTTCTTTTTGACATGTTCTTTCCATTTTAGCTTGACATCTAATGTCATTCCTAGGTATTTTGCCTTGTTTTCATGAGGAATATCTACCCCATTTAATTGTACGGCTGGGGGATTTTGAATAGGTTTATTTGTAAAATTTACTTGCACTGATTTCAGTTCATTTAGTTTGATTTTCCATCTTTTGGTCCAAAGATATAATTTATCACTTGCTTTTTGTAGTTTATTTGTAGCCTCGCCGACATTGGATCCTACTGCCATTATTGCAGTATCGTCAGCAAAAGTCGCTACAGTTATTTCTTGAAATTGGGGCAAGTCACTAGTATACAGCAAGTATAATATTGGACCCAAGATACTTCCTTGAGGCACACCCGCTTTAATTTCTCTCAGTGTAGAGTACTCTTCATCCTGTTTAATTCTAAACAGTCTATCAGTTAAGTATGATGAGAATATATCTACATATTTTTTAGGTAATAGTTTCCGCAACTTATAAATTAAGCCTTCGTGCCAAACTTTATCAAATGCTTGTGCTACGTCTAGAAATATTGTAGAGCATATTTGTTTTTCTTCTAGAGCTTTCTCAATTATATCAGTAATTCTATGTACTTGGTCAACAGTAGAGTGTTTTTCTCTAAAACCAAATTGATAGTTTGGAATTAGTTTTCTATTTTTTATTATAGGTTTCAACCTTTTTAATAACAGTTTCTCAAAGAGTTTTGACATAATTGGTAACAGAGAGATAGGTCTATAAGACTTTGTTTCGTTTGGAGGCTTTCCTGGCTTAAGTATCATAATTATTTCTGCCACCTTCCAAACGTTAGGTACATAATTTAACCTTAACATAGCATTCATTATATATGTTAACATTGTTATCCCTTTTTTCGGGAGTTATTTTAGAATGTCTGCAGTAATTAGATCGAAACCTGGTGCTTTTTTTGACTTCAGAGCTTTAATTTCTTCAACCATTTCTATATGAGTAATTAGTTCAATGGCATTTTCTTCTCTTCTGAAATCATTTTCAATGTAGAGGTCTGACTCTATTTCATTGGGCCGAAAAATTTCTTCCAGGTGATCTGATTTCTTTATTATTTTTTGCCCATTTACCATCCATTTTCCGAATTGGTGGGACTGGCACTACAGGTTTTTTCAAACTCTTTGTTGCTTTCCACAAAGAGTAATTTCTTTCTTTTTTAGCTGATAAATTCTCAACATATTTTTCATATGATTTGTTTTTTATTTCAAGAATTCTTCTTTTAAGATTCTGCGTTATTCTATTCAACACAGTTTTATCAGCTGGGTCACGTGTTTCATGCCATCTTCGTCTAGCTCTTCTCTTTAGTTTAATCATATTTAATATATCTCTAGGATAATTAGGTCCTGCTGTCATGTATGTACATTCTTTTGTATTATTCCATGCAGCATTTTGGACAATTTTATTAAGATTTTCAATTGCTAAATCTATTTCATCTTTAGTTGTTATTTTAACCCTTAAATTTATATTATTTTCTATCTCTTGTTTAAAGTTGAACCAATTTGTTGATTTATTAACAAGTGTAGGCTTATTTTGTTTCTTAACAATTTTTTCATGCAGGTTTAGTACGACAGCCGAATGGTCTGAGTCTAAATCCTCATTATTTTCTAGGCTAATAAAATTTGGAGATATTTTTTTTGTTATGAAAAAATCCAGTAGATCAGGAGTTTTATTTGTATCAGTAGTCCAATAAGTTGGTTCGCCTGTAGAATGAAAATAGCAACCCAACTCTCTAATAGCTTTCCTTAGCTCTCTTCCTCTTGTTGAGGTAAGTCTTGAACCCCAATCGATATGTTTGGCATTGTAGTCACCTCCTAGGATGAACCTATCCCCAAGTCGGTTCAAGAGGTCTTTAAGGATCATATTCTTTAAATTATATTTAGGAGGGCAATATAAAGCCCCAATGTTTAAATCCTGTTTAAGGGACTTAACACGTATTACTGAAAGTTGAACTTCATCAGTTTCTATTTTAAACTCTTCGTGATGCAGTAAAGAGTTTTTCACCAAAATTGCACTACCTCCTCGCGGCTTATTACTAGGGTGTGTCGCATTATAACATGTGAAACCTATTATTTTTAATTTTGACTGTCTTGTCATATGAGTTTCTGATAGGAGACACACATCAATGTTTTTAGTTTTGAGAAATAGCTCTAATGCTAGTTTTTTATTTAGTACGCCGTTTGCGTTCCATGTAGCAATACTAATTTTATTTTGGGCCATTATTTAGAAATTTTCTCGGAGTACCACTATAGCTTTTGCTAGAATTGTTTTCTAAATTGGTTATTCTTTTAGAGATATCGTTCATTGAATTTAACAAATTTTGCATCATCTGCATTAAAATGTTATTATCAGCTTTAGTGTTAGGTTTATGAATGCTATTTGTGCTATGAGTTATATTCCTAACGTTAGTGCGTTTTATTATTTTTTCAGCTGATTTTTCTAATTCTACATTGTTCTGTTTTGTTGCACTAATAGGTTCTTTTGCTCCATTTTGTGATACTTGGGCATACGATAAACCGTCGATGACCCTGCTAGGATTTAAGCTTCTAGATTTAGGGTTAGGTGAATTCGACGCACCTTCTTTGGTATGTTTTGGATTACTTTTTTTTTTCTCTTTTGTAATTCTTTTGCAACTACGCACCCCCTATAGTTTGCAGGGTGTGCCTCAAGGCAGTTAGCACACTTCGGCGTAACCTTTTTGTCTTTGTCACAATTCGTTGATAGATGTGACCCTGCACATTTTACACATTTAGCTAGACGCTGGCAAAATTTTTGTGTGTGACCATATCTTTGACATTTTTTACACTGAGGAATCAGATTTGTTTTTTTCAGAGCTTCAATTTTCACTCTCATGTGCTGAATAAATCTTTATAAATCTTATCAATGTCCTCAGTATTTTCAAATGTTAACATAAAAAGAGGTAGTTTAACTATAGTTTCCTCCTCATTCTTTTTAATTTGTTTTCTTTTGTTAACAACTTCAATGATTTTAAAACCCTTACATTTAAGCTCTTGCTTTATATCTTCAGGATCGCATGAAGGATGCAAGTTCCTAGCCATAACTTTAATTGGCCTGGTCAACTTGTTTTCATAAGTATGCCATTCTAAATTAGCTTCATTTATGATTTTTGTTAGTTCTCTGTATTCCCCTTCTTTTTCAACATTAATCTTTAGTTGATGGTTATTTATCATATTTATTTTATAGTTAATTTGTACATCTTTCAGTATTTTATTAACTTTGGGGTATTCTACAACATTACTTAAGATAACCGGAGGAGGTTTGTTTTTTCTTGTAATTATGGGTTTATCAATTGAAATTTTTGGTTTAATCACCTTTAATTTTTCTACACTATTTTCTTTGTGTATTTCTGGTGAGTGCTCCGCTTTTCTTTTTTTCCCTGTACGTTTTACAATCCACTCGGTCTCCCGAGTTAGTTCTTCTTCATCTGTACAATATTCTACTGCACTTTTAGTTAATTGCTTTTTCTTTAGCATTTTATTTTCTTCGGTTAGAGTGTGAATCTGACTCATTAAGTCGCTACACATCTTCTCTAGTTCACTTATTCTTAAATGAAACTGTTTCCCTACTGTAATACCCACGTCTAGGGGTTTATTCTGACCGTCATCGTTAGACATAATTTTTATTAAATTCGAACCAGTAATATTTCTAGTGACATTAGCCTGGATTCCCGCTTTGTCACTGGTTTTTTTTTCAACTACAGGTGGTGATCTTCCCACTAAACCGCCCTTTTTAAAAGGGTCGGCTGCGTTGAACGTAGATACATTTTTAACCACTGGCGACTTAACTAATCCCTTTGTGGAATTAGCCAAGCCCTCGCCGGCAGCCGTGGTCTCTGCCGACATTTTGGTAGATATCCCTACCATATTTTTATCTTTATTTGTGTTCATTATTTTATATTGTTATATTTTGTATTTTATACCTACTACCAGGTATTATAACTGCCGCCTTTGCCTTTGGGGAACCGACGCAGACCAGAGAGCCGTCCATTTTGGATCAGTCGCTTCTGGATTTCCGTTGGATTTTAGAGGACTCGTACCCCAAGCATTCCTTACTGCGGATGTTTCTAAGCCCCAATCCGCCGGGGATATCTTTATTAATTTGGAAGATATGCTTTAAGGTCTTCGGAAATGTGTGGCTGGTCCCCGATCCACTACTCCAATGGAGCCCAAATTTCAAGAACACTAAGGAAATAAAAAAGGACACCCTGATAACAAATTTGGAAGTTCTATCTCCATTGGTTTCGGAATTATGCTCGTTTGGCCTAAATTCGATCAAAAAGTTCTAGGTTCCGAAACCATGGTCCAATCCCAAACGTATGCAATCCCCGCCGTAGCTTCGTTACTGGTAACTCACAGCACAAATTTGATGAAAATAGCGTCATTAGTTGTTGTGTTATCGTAGTTTTTTATACCCGTATGACTATACGTCGAAGGGTATAATAAATTTGTCATTACGTTTGTGACGCAGAGAAGGAGGGGGGGTAGATATAGTCTCAAGTGTATGGATCGGATCAGAATCGAAAAGTAAATCGATTTAGCTATGTATGTCCATCCATCTGTCCGTCCGTCCGTAATCACTATAACTCAAAAACTAAAGGAGCTAGGATCTTGAAATTTTCGCAAATTCGTTTTTTTGCAATAGCCGTCATCGCTATTTTAATGCAGCCATTTTGGTTCATGGGTTTGGGTAGCTGCCATACAACTTCTTTTTTTATAGGAGCATTTCCCTATACCTATTGAAGTTGGGTGTCTGAAATTTTGCCAAAAATAGTTTAGTGTAATGGCCAAAGTTACTGCATAATTTGGTTAGTCTACTGCACAGGGTTCGAGTAGCTGCCATACAACTCCTTCTTTTATATGGGCATTACTCTATACCTATTAAAGTTGGGTGTTTGAAATTTTGCCAAATATAATTAATGTTTATATTAATAATGATAAAATGTTTTTATATCGGTCATACGGGTATCCCAGAGTTGACACAGTCTACTCTACTACACTCTTCCTCGTTTAAAATGAATTTAAATTTCATCAAAATATTGTCATTAGTTTTTGAGTTATGGTGTTTTTAAGATATATGTTTGTTAGCCCTTGAACTTGTCAAAGTTCCCAGAACCCGAAACCATGGTACATTTTCGAGTATATGCAGTCCCCGTCATTCTTTCAATATTAGGTATACCTTGTACAAAATAAGAACATTCTATCTTAATTTTAAGTTATTATTTGTATTAATTTCGATGATAAGCCTCTAAATCTTGGGACGTCTAAGAAAACCACTACTGGAGGGAACCCTTAGGAAAGAGTAAAGAACACCCTACATTTGTTTGAAGTTACTATCTTTATAATTTTCGAATACATGCTTTAAGGTCTTCGAAACTATGTAGACGGTCCCCGATCCACTACTGCAATTTGTTCCAATTTTCGAAGACACTAAGAGAATAAGAAGGGACACACTGATACAAAATTTTGAGGTTCTATCTTCTTTGGATTCGGAATTATGCTCGTTTGGCCTAAATTCATTGAAAACGTTCCAGGACCTATATGCTGTCCGGGCCGTTCTTTCAATACTAGTGAACCAGTGTACACAATTGGAACGCTCAATCTTAAATTTAAGCTACTTTTTTTTATTAATTTTAAAGATATGCTTAAAAGTTTTCAGAACTGTGTGGATGGTTCCTGATCCACTACTCCAATTAGTCCTAATTTCGTCAGGAACTCTAAGGACGAAGGAAGAGGCACATTTTCTATCTTCATTGATTTCGGTATTATGCTTATTGGTCTAAAGTCGATCCAAAACTTTTAGGATCTGAACCCATGGTCCGATCTAGTATATATATTTGTGATCAGTGTGATCTCCTGAATCGTTGTAGCCAAGCCCCTCCGTCCGTCTGGCAGGAGGCATGATAACTCAAACAATAATGGAACTATCTTGATGAAATTTTAACTGTAGGATACTAGAGCTGAAAGTACGGCGGGAATTGCATATGGCCGAAATCGGCGTATGGGTTCGGATTCTGGACCTTTTAATTGGTCTAAGGGCTAAAGAATAAATATAAAAAATCACGATAACTCAAAAACTAATGACGCTATCTTCATCCAACTTGTGTTGTTGGTTACTAGTAATAAAGCTGCGGGAATTGCGTACGGGCGGGATTGGACCATGGGTTCGGAACCTACAACATTTTTATCGAATTTAGGCCAAACGAGCATAATTCCGAAACCAATAATGATAGAATCTCCAAATTTTGTATCAGAGTGTCCCTTCCTATTTTCTTAACGTCCTTGAAATTTGGGACCCATTGGAATAGTGGGTTAGAGACCAGCCACAACGTTCCGAAGATTTTAAAGCATAATTTCGAAATTATTAAAGATAGTGACTTGTGCAGAAGCTTCAAATTTGGCACATGCGTGTTCCTTACTATTTCCTGTGCGTCCCCCTCATTTGGGATCAATTGGAGTGGTGGTTTAGTACCTTTCTTAGACCTCCGAAGGTTTAAATGCTTATCATCGAAATTAATAAAAATAGTAACTTAAAATTAAAATAAAATGTTCCAATTGTGGACAAAGATCAACTAGTATTGAAGGTATGGCTGGGGCTACATATGGCCGAAATCGGAGCAATACCTTAAAACATATATTCCACATATATTGTTTTAATAAACGACGAAATTTTTTTTTTTTTTAATTTTTATTAAATACTAGCTGATTTACACGGCGTTGCCCGGGAGCGTGCAAATTGTAAAAAAGCAAGTTTCGGGTAATTTTCGGAAGTACTGCTTTAGTTGAAAAGAAAGCCTCAAAAAATATTTGTGGAGCTCCGTTAACCCATTACGGCCCAACAGCTTTTTATAGGTTTTTTCGTTGCTTTGCTATTGCTTTAGAACTTATATTTTGTTTTTTTTTTACCGGAAAGTTCGAAATGGTACGCTCTTCCTCGTTTTTTATGAGAGAAATGTAGCCTTTTTTTTGGAAAAGCTGTTTTAAAATACTATGTTTTTAAGCAAAACATATACACATAAATCTATTTTTAAAGAATAACAACTGCAAAGTAGATAAAAAACACTTAACTGAAATTTTTTGCAGCCTCTTCTTCGGACCGCAAAATCAACCTGTAAAATTGGACACAAATCGGAAAACAAATTTTTTGGGAGCCCGCGAGGCCGAAATGGGTTAATTTATTCCAACCAAATTTATACAACTAATTCCAGTTGCTAAGAAGAATATTTGTGCAAAAATTTGAAGTCAATTGGTCAAACCGTTTTGACTCGACATCAAAAAAACGACATAGCTTAAAACGGCTCTGGAGCCGCAACCTGTTGACGTTTAAAAATATGACATAGCCTATGTCACCTCCCGGGCTCTCAGAATTATTCCTTTAAAATTTTGTGACAATCGGACCAGTGGTTTTCACGTGAATCCTGGACAAACAAATAAACAAATAAACAAACAAAAAAATTTTCTCCTTTATATATTTGATTTTATTGAATCTTTACCATAGGTAATATATAATTAAGAAATTGTGGAAGATATTTAAGTTGTATTCAAAGATATTTGCTGCATGTAATATATAATTAAGAAATTGTGTACGATAATTAAGTTATGTTCAAAGGTACTTGCTGCATGTACTTACGTAAAATTTATTTTTATATTTTAACTAGCAGATTTACCCGGCGTTGCCCGGAAGCTTGCAAATTGTAAAAATTTTTTGAGATACTACTTTGCCTATAAATGCCACAAAAAATATTTGTGGAGTTCCGTTAACCCATCGTGGCCCAACAGCTTTTTATAGGTTTTTTCGTTGCTTTGCTATATATTAGAAATGATTTAACAGATTAACTTCAAATTTCGTATATGTGTTCTTCTTTGAAATTGAAGTTCTATTTACTAACAGACTTGAAGGTTGTTAACCCCTGCCGACCCGACGATTGTTCAAAAAAAAATTTGTAAGTAAATTACGTCCAATTTTTGAAAGTAGGTACAACTTCTTTGAATTAGGGGAATACTTAAAAAAAAGGTTTGTCGAGTTCTTTTAATTGATTGCGAAACAAAAACTTTAAAAAACAGTTTGCAAAACAATTTGAACGATTATCTCCAATTTTTCTATACATGGTGCTTCTTGACAATTTGGTGTTCCTTGACGATATAGTTGAGGATGGTAGGTTTCCGGTGAACAATGTTAACTGAATTAAAATGACTATAGGTCAAAAGGGGATTTTCTTGAATTGCCAACGCTTGAATAAAATATAGTCGATGGTTTAGAAAAGGTTTAAAAATTCGCTTTTCAACTTATATTTTGTTTAGTCCTGAAAGTTGTAATACGCTCTTCCTCGTTTTTTTATGATTTTATGAGAGAAATGTAGGCTTATTTTTTGGAAAAACTGTTTTAAAATACTATGTATTTAAGCATTATATATAACAAATTGAATTTTTTGATTTTTAGATTTCATTTGAAGAAAACTGAAAATTTCATTGAATCTTTGTTCAAAACGCACAAACAGGTCAAAACCAAATTAACCCTCGAACTTAACTAAAACTTTTTGCAGCCTCTCTTTTAGACTACAAAATCAACCTGTAAAATTGGACACAAATCGAAAACACAAAATTTTTTGAAAGTCCGCCAGGCCGAAATGGGTTAATTTATTCCAACCAAATTTATACAACTAAATGCGGTTGCTAAGAGGAACATTTGTGCAAAATTTCAAGTCAATCGGTCAAACAGTTTTGACTCGACATCAAAAACATTAAAAAAGCTTCTTTGCACCCTCGTGCCCAAACGGGTTAACCGAACTCAACAAAAATTTGTGCCAGACTTTATTTTCGACTGCGAAACCACCTTGTAAAATTGGACACAAATCGGAAACACAAAATTTTTTGGAAGCCCGCCGGGCCGAAAGGGGTTAATTTATTCCAACCAAATTTATGCAACTAATTGCGGTTGCTAAGAGGAACATTTGTGCAAAATTTCAAGTCAATCGGTCAAACTGTTTCGGCTCGACATCAAAAACATTGAAAAAGCTTCATTGCGCCCTCGTGCCCAAACGGGTTAACCGAACCCAACAAAAATTTGTGCCAGCCTCTCTTTTTGATTGCAAAACCACCCTGTAAAATTGGACACAAATCGGAAACACAAAATTTTTTGGAAGCCCGCCGGGCCGAAAGGGGTTAATTTATTCCAACCAGCTTTATACCATTAATTCCATGTAATAAGAAGAACATTCGTGCAAAATTTCAAGTGAATCGGTCAAACCGTTTCGACTCGACATCAAAAAAACGAAAAAGCTTAAAACGGCTCTGGAGCCGTAACCTGCTGACTTATAAAAATGCGATATAGCCTATGTCACCCCCCGGACTCCCAAAATTATTCCTCTAAAATTTGGTGTCAATCGGACCAGTGGTTTTCACGTGAATCCTGGACAAACAAACAAACAAACAAACAAACAAATAAACAAACAAATTTTCTTCTTTATATATTAGATGAATTATATGAAAAGTTCCAAATTTGTAATTGTATGTTAGAAATACAGTTATTGCATATTTTGCGTTTATAAGCTTTTCTTCAGGTTCACAAACTAACAATTTAAAATAATTCCAATTTTAAAAAGTTTGAATTATTAAATATATTAATGCTCTGATTAGCTTTTTATCACAAAATACATAATTATGATATGTAGACACTTGATATATAGAAAAATCGCATCAATTTATAAAACATAAGATTAAAAATTGAAACAAATATATTTTTTTATTTTCAGGAGATTTAATGGATATACTTGCACTTATTAATTCAGGAATAAATTTTATACTCTATTGTTCAATGAGTCGTCAATTTCGGGCTACATTTAATAAATTATTTAGGCCAAGATTTTTAGAAATATGGCTTAGACTTTCACAAGATGATGACAAAGAAAATGGTCAAACGGCAATAGCAGAAGGTAATAATAATTTTGTAACTACGCAAGTCACTCAAGTGTAACAAAATGAATATATTTGTTTTTTAAAAAAAGTTATTTGTTTTATATTTAGCTGTATTTTTGCAAATTTTCTTGTTTATTGTGATTCAATCAATTTAAATTGTTTTTTTAAAATACAACGAATCAAGAGTGCTTCTTATGGTTAAATACTTAACGAAGTGTTAAATAAAATTATGTAAAAAATAATTTATAACCTTTTTTAAATTAATTATTAAAAAAATTTAGAAAGAATATATTATAGTATAAATATTAATACAAAAATATGAAATATATTATAAATATGTTTTAAAGTTTTATAGGTTGTCCATGAGAACTACAAATCGGTTATTTTTGTAATGTGAAATGTTTTAATAAAAAATAATAAACGTAAATATAAATTTCTGTAAAAATTTCTTTCTTTCTTTTTAAATATTATTTTGTTTGTTATAAAGGATCCCAAATTTTCCTCGGTAAAAGGTAAAACAATTAAAATTGTAATATTGAATGAAAAACAATTAGTCTTCCATGATTAATATTTCTGACGCAGATTATTTACTCAAAAAAGACTAAAAACAATTTCGTTCTTTTCGACATTTATCAAAAATTAATTGGAATGTTTTGAAGTTTATGCGGTATTAAAGGCATTTTATTTGTTACCTGCTGTTTAGGATAAAAAAATAGAAACATAAATTGACATAAATTTTAAACACTATAATAATGCTCTGTTGAATGCAAGAAATAAGATAAAATTTGAGTTTGAAAATTTTAAAATAATTTTATTCATAATACCCATGAAGTTTAGAAGATTGAACTTATTTTAACACCTTTTACTGAGCTTTGAGTAACGTTCAAGAATCCTGAAATCTTGCGAGCTATTTTTTAATTAATCGTCGACTGAGTTCTGTTTTGCTCCATTCACCAATGAGTACTTTTCGAGAAAAACGAAAAATAAACTTTGAACTTAAAAATAAAAAAATCTGTCGAATAGAATTTTTTGTAATTTTAAAGTAATATTGGTAGAGTATTTTAGAAACTATATTTAAAAATGTAAGTCTTGCAGTTGCAAACTTTGCGCTGAAATTAAAATTTCGTAAACATCTAATTTTTGGTCTTGCTCCATATCCCATGGGTATGTGATAAAGTGATTCACTCTTTGCACATGGAGCAAAATAAATTTAACATGGAGCAAACCAGAACTTAAAAGTTTATTACGGTAAAATATATTAAAATACAGTAATAAAACATATTATTACCAAAATTAAGAAAATTTTGAAAATTTTAAAATGTATTATATTGAAAATTCAGATAATTAATATCAGTTTTTGAATTTAAGAAGCTAAATAAAACTGAAAAACTAAAAATATTACAAAAAATAAAACCATAAATACTTATAAATTTTTTTTCGTTTTTTTTTATTAATTCAAAAAATATAGCATAACTTTTTAAAGTAGCTAATTTGTACTTTAAAATTTAAATAATAAAATTTTTACATCAAATACGTAATATGGTTTCAACTAAAATTGCTTTCTTTCACAGCTTAATATTACATATTAACATAACAAAAAAATTAATTAAAATTTTTTAAAATTTCATAAACTTAAAAAAATAAATTACATAGTAGCTTTTTCACTACAATTTTTTCAAATGACAGAAATTATTAAACTAAAAAACAAATTAAAGAGTCTTTTTTTCACAGCTCATATTTAAATTAAAAATTAGTTAATTATAAATATAAATACATTAATATAAATTGATTTTTATGTTTTGCTAGATTTGCAATATCGCTTTCATGTAATCTTGATGTACGTCGGGCAAAAAAGAAAGCAAATCCTTCAAGTCTTGCTTCTTCTCTTTGGATATGATTGGCCGCTCTTGAAGAATAGGCAGTTCCGAATCAAAAACATTGTTTGTTGTATTTTGAAGAACAAATTTTGAAGGTTTTTTTTTTAAAGAAACTGTTTTTAAATTTAGTTCGGCGAAAGAAGTTTTATATTTTAAAATGAATGGTTCGCTTCTTTCATACTGTATCATTTTTATTTTTAGAAATGGAGTTTGTGTATAGTTTAACTTGCCTGCTATTGAAGAAAAAGATTTGAAGTCATTCGGCATCATTTGAATTATTTTAAGTTTAGTTTTTGAAGTTTCATTATTTACACTTTTTAATAGTTGAACTAAGTGTAATGGACTATGAATATCTAATTTTTTAAGGAACTTTTCTATTACTGAGTGAACGCAATCAACTTCCTGTATTAACGAATGACCAGGCTCTGAAAATTTCTGAACCAATTCATTAATTTTATGTGAAGAGGAATTTAAAAAATGTTTTAAAGATGTGGAATTGATTTTGTTGCGATTTTGTGGTACACAACTGTAGCTCCACAATGTGATTTTAATAATGTTGGTATTGTCCTGACAAACCCGATTCAGAATTTTTATCAGGGCACTTGTAATATCATTGCCAGATCTTCCGCTGTTAACTTCGCTCCATACTGCACAATATGTGACTTTTTCTTTTGACGGTATTATACAGTTTGCAGTTAAATTAAAAACATTAAGCTTACGTTTATAAAAAAATGCTGCAGCATTGCCTTAGGGAACATTAAAGACATTTTGGAGATCATAACAAATAATGCAATGGTTTTCGTCTATGTTAGACCTATCCAGATCACGTTCAGCCTTCGTTAAATTTTTTTCTATTTCGTGTTTAGATTGTAGTATCTTGAAATTATTATTAAATAAATTTGTGAAATCTTAACATGCATTTTAAATGTTATTAAATTTGTATATAAAATTATAGTAAGTAAAGAATTGAAGAATTCAAAGATCCTCCTAAAACCCTCTTAAGTGGAAAGATTTTCTCATAAATTCTAATGTGATTAAAAATATCATTCTAAATTATATACTTAACGTATATTTTGCTCTATTATCATTAAAATTATGCACAAATTGCAGTTTGCCTATGTACATAGAGCAAACGAGAATTTTGAAATAAGTTAATTTTTCTTGCCTCATGTTGCAGAATAATGTACATGGAGCAAAGCAGAATTCACAAACAAAATTTCATATTTTCCATACAAATTGTGCTCCATAGACAAAAAATTGGCGTTTGGAGCATATAAGAACTCAAACATCTGAAAAACGTGGTTTATGAAGCAAAATGGACACCCTGTATCCGAGAAACTGAGGTGGATAGAATAAAACTGACAACACCATTAGAAAGAGCAGGTGTGAAAACCTATAGAACCATTCTTAGGTTGAAAATTGAAAAATTGGCGTATGGAGCAAAACAGAACTCAGCCGACGTAATGTTGAAAATGATAGGGGTAGAGATTTTATATATTTTGTAATAAACCGTTATTAAATTCATAAAGTTACCGCGAACATCGACTCATTACTTATAGTAGTCCGAAAGGGAGTTGTGATGGAAAGAACTGAGGCAACGACAAAGAGCAGCTTGTAGTAGAGGACGCGATGACTAGGATGCAGAAAATTGTTTGATACTCGATAAAAATATTGAAATTTCAAAGTCGTCTACAAATTTGGAATTGGAATAATATAATAAAATAATAGTTTTGGTGCAAGATTAGTAGAAAGCCCATTTTGGTGGGTCATATGATAAAAAAATAAAAATCGTTATTATATTAATGACCCATATATCTCCATATTTAGCACATCATCATCATGTATTGTTAGCTCTTTTATTGATAGCGTATTTCGTCTTCTTTGCCTTGTTCTGTTCATTTCCTTGTTCTATGACCGTTTGCGTCCCTGAATAAAAGAAGAGACTCGTCTAATGAACGTGATTTATTTGGTTTGTAATATTTAAATAAAATTTTAGCGATATTTATTAATTTACTAATTTTTTATGTTTCTATGAGCAAAGATAATAGGAAGAAGGACATATCCATATAAGCTAACAGCATTTATTATAAGGGTCAAATTCCAATTGCAAAACTTAACGCACTTATTTATTACACAACGATTTTTGTCTCATCAGCAAAATTATAACAGTAGGGAAACATTAAAACCATAATTTCCCACATCGACAAATTACGTTGCCATAACATGTGAATGCAAGTAAGAATTTTTGGATAATCAAAAATTTAATTATTTTTATTGTAATTCTAATTTGATAGTCAATAAAGGAAGACGTTGTAACTTTTAAATTAATTCTTTTTATTAAATTTTCAAACATTTTCAGAAAATTCTATAAGAAAAACTTAAAGTAAAAATTAAAGTTTTTATTATTTTATTCCAGAGTAGCAAATTCTTAACTGACGCTCGAGCAGGGACCATTAGATTTAACGGTGTAGTGTAAAGTGTGATCCAAAAAAAAAAGAAAAAAAAAGTGCAGGGACCATTAGATTTAACGGTATAGTGTAAAGTTTGATCCAAAATAAAAAGAAAAAAAAGTTATTTGAAACAAATAAAACCAATTATTATAAACTTTAAAGAAAAAGAATTATAAGAAAAAACATTTAGTGAAAATATAATTATATTAATTTGAAATTGAACAGTTAAATTAAGAATAAAGGAAAAAGTTTAATTTTTAATAACTTTTAAAATAAGACAAAAAAAACACACTTTTTTTTAAAAACAAAACATTAATTTGAATAAAAATTTTTTGCTGTCAAATTGACTAAAAAAAATTGTGTTTAAAGCAAATGAAAATCAATAAAAAACTAATCTACGAATAATTGTACAAAATAATAGTGCAAACAATTTTTTTTTAACATTGCTAACAATACTAACACTACTAATAATTAACAAAGTAATAGAAAATATTTGTTTTGTAATTTTAATATTAAAGACAGGTGAGCAATTGGTTAAAACACGACACCTTAAATCGTGCAGCAAGTAGGATAAAAAATCCGAAATCTTACCAGCAAGAAGGGTTTGGAAACGAGGCCCCTTAGTAGCTCCCCAAAAGGAACAAAACGGAGCTGCACTACGGTGTGCTTGAAACAAAGATCACCAGAAGTACGTGTCAGCAGCCGCCTAATTCGTTGGTACCAAAGACTGCAAATGGTTTCCTACAATTTGCAACTCCGAGGAATTATATTCAAGTAAGCTAAATTTTACTACAATTTTATTAAAATTTAAAACAAACTTCAAGCAATTGCGATAGAAAAAAAAGAACAAACAATAAAAAAATTATAAGCAAATAAAAATAATTTTGTATAAAAAAAAAAAAACAAATCAAGAAAAATTAAAGGAAAGTAAAATTAAAATCATTCAAAAATAACAAAATTAAAAAAAAATTAAAAATAATAATTTAGAAAATTAAATGTTTTTGTGTTTTGCATTTTGTGAATCAAGCCTTAATTCACCCAAAGTGAAGGTGCTTTGCTGATCCATGCGTCAATAAATATCTCTATATAATTAATAATACTAGTGAGTCAATAAAAACTTTGACGAGTGAGCTTAAATCTTCAATTAATCTCCAACTTCAAGAACTCTTCTCCTCAAAGTTCAGCCAGACGAATGATTTCTCAAAGAATTTAAATGGAGATATTGGATCACTAAGAAAAGAAATTATCAATATGGATGTCAAACTAGATGCTAGTTTGGATAGATCTTTTGATACTTTTAGATACAATCAAATGTATCTATGTCAAAATTCAAAAGATGTATGGACACAAACGGATAACCAGTTCAATACAGTAATTTTCAAAATGCTTTCATTTTCAACCCGATTAATTCTAAAACGGTTGAATATTCAAGTAATTTGACGCATGATGTTATAGATTCAAAATCTATTACATCCTTAGATAATTCAAAAGCAGTTAAAGTAAATAATTCCTTACATGATGAATTACTACAATGCGGTTCCTCCGTTATTTTGGACTCAATACCTGCTTCATCTACATCACTTTCATCTCCATTAATTTTATCAACTAAACTAATTAATCACAATTCAACGTCTACTTCAACATCAACGTCATTATTATCATCATCATCATCACCATCACCACCATCATCATCATCATCATCATCATCATCATCATCATCATCATCATCATCATCATCTTTATCTAATACTTCTGTTCCAAAGTTAGTAGCCAAAAAAGTTCGTTTTACACTACCTCTTGGCAAGAAAGTACAAAACAAAAAAAAAGCTTAAATCAACTAAGGTTACAAACGAATGCAAAATGGTTTTGCATGCATTGTTCTTTACAAAATTGGCTGCATCAACAACTCCGAGTTACCTAAGTAAGTTTCTAAAAAATACATTTAAGCTCAATAATAATGATATACAAATTACTAATATTACTTCTAAAAATCTCAGATTTAAACCTAAATATAGGTCTTTTAAAGTTATGGTACCCGAATCCAAAATTTGTGAAATAATGAATTACAAAAGATGGAAAAAAGGCGCTATAATAAAAAGATTTATAGACAATAAAAACACTTCAAACACAATTTTAAAACACAATAATAAACTTTCTACTCAACAAAAAACACTTCTTTTAAATCCGTTTGCCGTTCCTTTCAACAATCATAAAAAAAACACATCCTAATCAAGACACAACAACTAATAGTTCTAAATACAAAAACTTTACTAGAGGAGAAACTTTAAAGCCAGCTTCTTTTAATATTATTAAGAATGCTAATTATAATAATAATAATAATAATAATAATGAGAATAATCATAATAATATTAATAATAATAGTAATGACAATAATAATAGTAATAATATTAATATTAATAATGATAATACTAATACTATTAATAATAATAATAATAATAATAATGAGAATAATCATAATAATATTAATAATAATAATGACAATAATAATAGTTATAATATTAATATTAATAATGATAATACTAATAAGTACTATTAATAATAATAATAATAATAATATTAATAATAACAATAATAATAATGACAATAATAATAGTAATAATATTAATAGTAATAATGATTATACTAATACTATTATTAATAATAATAATAATAATAATAATAATAATAATGACAACAATAATGAAAATGTTAATAATGATATTACTACTGCTAATAATAATAATAATGTTAATAATGATATTGCTACTACTAATAATAATAATAATAATAATAATAATTTTAATAATGATATTTCTAATACTAAAAATAATATTAATAATAATAACCCTAAAGCTAATTTCTCGTTAAACCCTCTTTTACCTCCAATTGGAAGAATAACTCAGAAATCTCTAACGGAAGACTGTACCTACGCACTTTCCAGATTTAGAGAAGAAAAAATTATAAATTATACGAGGCTATTTCTTGCATTTTTACACGATGACAAAAATAATCGCGTAATTGAGGGTAAAACAAGAACAAATTTACTTGTGTTAATACATAATGAAGAGTTACCATCTAATTGCAAGGAATTATATGACCTTTGTTTTAAGTATAACATTAAAATTGGCTTCACTTCCAAACAAGTAGAAGAAGATTTTAATGCTTTTCGTAGTCATTACAATAGCAATTACTACAATCACTTGTATCAATCTCGTGAAAATTATAAGTTTTGTCGGCCGAGCAGCAAATAACAATTTAAATTCAAAATTCTATATCGATTCTTATACTAATTCCAATTTAGTCACACGTCTAACCATAGTATCAAAAATAAAAATAGCGTTAGTTCCTCTAATAAACTGAAATTATTCTACCACAATTGCAGTGGTATGAGGGGAAAGCTTAAGAAATTATATATTGATGCTAAGTCATGTGAATATAATATTATTGCTATCACTGAAACATGGTTAAACGATTCCTTTGTAAATGAAGAAATTTTGGACAGTACTTGGTCGATTTATAGAAAAGATCGGGACTATCTTGCTACAAATTGTTCCCGAGGTGGTGGTGTAATACTTGAAGTTAACAATACCTTGTCTAGTGTGGCATTAATCACTAGGACTCACCACTCTTTTGATCACCAATTTATTAAAGTTAACTTAGGTAATAATTTTCTATACCTTGGTATTGTTTACTTTCCTCCTAATTCTGACAATTCGTCATATTCGGAATTTTTCGAGATATACCAGCATGTTATATCAAATATGAATGAGGATGATTCAATTATAATTTTAGGGGACTTTAATCGTCCTTCTTTATCTTTTATTGTTGACGAATCTGATAATTTGTTACAACCAATCAACTTTCAGGACGAAATAGATTTCTTCGAATCTTCGAATTTTCCACTGCTATACCTCTTTTTACCAAATCTTACAATAATATTTTTGTATATGACTTTCTTAATGCTGATTATCAAAGCATTAATAATGCTTTATCAGTCATCTGTTAACCGAACAGGATATTGATTTGATTATCTCTCAATTCTATGCAAAGCTATTTGAGATAATTAACTCCTTTGTTCCTAAAATTCGCAAAAAGGACAAGACAACCGAACCTTGGCTGAACAGTGAACTTAAGACATTGCGTAACCAACGCAATAAACTATACAAAATAATTAAAAATTCAAAAGAGCCTAATAATGACTTATTAAACAAGTACTAGGATCTTGCTTTTGAATTTAAACAAAAATCTAATTTGGCTTATGATAGATATCTCACTAACGTAGGCAACAAATTAATTACAGATCCTAAAAAGTTTTTTGACTTCGTTAACAGAAAACGTAAAACTTACGGTTATCCAAGCTTAATGTCAAAAGACAATACGTCTTCGAATTGTCCTAAAACGATCTGCAATTTCTTTGCTAAATCTTTTCAAAAAGTTTATCGTACAAACGAGTCTCCAATTAATTTCGATTTCTCTAACTTAATTAATAATTCAAATCCTATTATTACGGATTTATACCTTTCCGAAGTTGAAATATTTGAAGCAATTACAAAACTTGATACCAAAAAAGGTATAGGACCTGACCTGATTCCACCTACTTTTTTATTCAACTGTGTCAGTTATCTCACTTATCCGCTTCATTTTATCTTTAATAAATCTCTTTCATCAGGTATTTTTCCTCTTTTCTGGAAATCCTCTTATCTAACCCCTATCTACAAAAAGGGTGATAAATCATACGTCGAAAATTACCGTGGTATAGCTATTCTATCAACTATTCCAAAGTTGTTTGAAAAAATTATTGTAGATAAAATTACACCCATCATAAATACAAAACTAAACGAACAACAACATGGATTCAGAAAAGGTCGTTCCACAACAACAAACCTTTTAGTTTACACTTCTGAAATCCTTAATGAAATGGAAAATGGGCACCAAGTTGATGCTATTTACACGGACTTCAGTAAAGCATTCGATCGTGTTGATCACAAAATTCTACTAAACAAACTTGCAGCCTTAGGAGTTTGCGGTCCCTTTCTTTATTGGATATTCTCCTATATTACAAATAGGACGCAAAATATCAAATTTCAAGGATTTTTCTCGGACTCAATCAATGTTACATCAGGAGTACCGCAAGGTAGCCACTTGGGCCCACTCTTGTTTAATATATTCATTTCCGATCTTTCTAGTAAACTTTCCGGTGTGTCACATGTTGCATTTGCTGATGATCTCAAGGTTTATCATGTAATTAAAAAGAGTTCCGATGTTGAACTACTTCAGACAAATCTCAATAGTCTGCAAGAATGGTGCTTCTCTAATAAGTTAGAACTAAACATTGAAAAATGCAAGGTTATAAGTTTTGCACGTAAGAGGTCTACCATTACTTTCGGTTATAAAATAAATAATGTAAACCTTGAAAGAGTTAAAAATATTTCCGACTTAGGGATCCTGTTGGATGATAAACTGAACTTCCATCTTCATTATGAGTATACAATTTCTAGGGCTAACAAAATGCTCGGGTTCATAAAAAGAAGAGCTAAAGAATTCAGCAACATCGCTGTAACTAAAGCTCTTTATTGTTCCTTAGTACGATCTATTCTTGAATATGGTAACATTGTGTGGGATCCCGCATTTCAAATACATTCTGATAGAATAGAATCCGTGCAAAGGCAATTTCTTTTATTTGCTTTGAGAAATCAATATAATCCTAGAGATTATTCAATTCCGCCTAGCTATCTTGTAAGACTTAATTCATTAAATATCTTAACTTTATCCTCACGCAGGCAAATTTTTTCTTCTTGCTTTACTTTTGACGTCTTAAGAAAAAACATTGACGTTCAGTTTTTAGCAGATAATTTTAAAATAAATAATGGGGGCAGAAATACGAGAAGCGCTAAATATTTAGTTGAAAATACTCATAGAACTGAATATGGAAAAAATGAACCAACAAACAGATGTTGCATTACATTCAATAAACACAGTCATCTTTTTTCAACACAAATTTCTAGATACACTTTTAAACGTAAATTAAAATTAAAATTTCTTAATGACCTACGACAATAATTTTAACCTTCAATATTATACTCATATTGCACTTCAAGTTCACATTATTTTATAATTCTATAATTTAGTTATTTTTGTTTTTTTTTACTTTATAAATTGCATTTTAACTGTGTTTTCGCTATCTATGCATTTTTTACAATCTACAAAAAAAAAAAAAAATAAATAAACTTTTGATTTTTATGTTTTGTAATCAAATTTCATGTTAATTTTAAGTTTTAGCTATAAGAATTTTTTTTGTAAAAACCTTGTTTTGGTTCAAAATAAAATAAATAAATAAAATAAATAAAGAGAGAAATGTGAAAATCAAACTTAATTGTATAACTTCGTATAAATTTTAATAAATTATTAATATAATTATAGTTGATTCATACGCCAATAAGCATCTCTAAATGAAGAGATAAAAGTATGAAAATCAAACTTGATTATATAAATTTACAAAAAGTAAAGAAAAATAACAAAAAAAATAAAAATAAAAAAATTAAAATTTTAAATATTAAAATTGAATATTATAATTCAAAAAATAAAAATAACGAATGTTTCATTAAAATATAATAAATTTTTAACAGATCTGATAATTTTAAAAAATTTTTTATTAAAACTTTTATTATAAAGTAACATCTAAATAGAAATAAATTGTAAAAATTATAAAACAAAAAAAAAAACAAAACAGAATAAAATAGAAATAAAATAAAATTTATTAGAAAAAAATACCACATGCTTGAAGTTTACCACATATTACTTTTATTAAATAAGATACTTTAAATAAGTTTGATTATATTTATATTAAAATAATAAAATATTATAATTTAAATTCTTAAATAACTAAATTTTTTAAGAAATAAAAAACAAAACTTATTTTGACTAAATAAATAAAAAATTAATGAGAATAAATAAATAAATATTTCTTACAGGAATTAAATAAATAAAATGAAAAAATTTTTTATAATAAAATTATATTACTTTAATTTTTTATTATATTTTTACTGAATTTTATTATTTATAGCAAATAATCATAATATTATTTCATTAGTTGTAAAAAAAAATTTTTTTTGTTGTAAATTATTTTTGAAAAAGAAAAATTTTTAAAGGAAATATTCAGGAAAAAAGATAACAAAACTTGTATTAAAAGAAAAGTAAGTTATAATTATATCTGTAAAACAAGATTAAATAAGTTGTTAATTATCAATAATTAATAATTATATATCTTTAATAAAAAATACTATAATATAACAATATAAACAAATGCAAAATATATACAAATAATGTAATTGAATAATATAACTCGCAGGTATAAAATACCATATAACTCAAATACAAAATATTACAATATAAACAAAAAATAGAATTGTAAATATTGAAAATCTAAGACGTTTCTACATGTTATAAGGCCTGGTACTATCTCATGTTTAAATTGAAGGGGTAAGTGGATAAAGGTGTTAATTAACATTTTTAAAATTTCGAGAAAATTGCATTCAAAGTTTAGAAAATATTTTTGATGTTATTTTTAAATGGTTTAGAAATAACTTTATTAAAAGTATTGCAAAAGTTAGCTTTGTGAATACTCTTATCTGCCAAAGAAAATTTTTTTGGATTTTGCATTTGAAAATAACGGTATTTAAGAATTTGTGCACTTAACTTCTTCTTCGACAAACATTTACATTTGTAAAAAGTGCTTAGAAAACACTAAAATGGTGTTAAATACTATTCATCATTAATTTTCTATTAAAAAATATTATAAAATTTAGTTATTATTTCATTTTATTTAAACAAAAAATATTAACACAAAAATTATTCATTAGAAATTAAAAAAATGTAACAGAAAAAACAAAAGTAATTAAAAATATTAAATAAAGATTAATTAAACATTAATTTTTTTAGAAAAATAAAAAAAAAATATTTACAAAATTATTTATTTG
This sequence comes from Dolichopus griseipennis, assembly GCA_963082915.1. Classification (NCBI taxonomy): domain Eukaryota; kingdom Metazoa; phylum Arthropoda; class Insecta; order Diptera; family Dolichopodidae; genus Dolichopus; species Dolichopus griseipennis. The sequence goes on along the minus strand of OY720443.1, from coordinate 126,708,805 downwards.
ATTAAATTTTCGTAAAACCATTTATGTTCTTGAGGAACGAAAGGCATTAACCCTTTTATATCTTTCAGTTTTTTAACTGAAATTTGCTTCATTATCTTCTCCCTTGGAAGCAAATCTGTTTGACTATCTGGTGGTTCTTTATGGTAAATTTCAACCTTTAAAAATGGCGAATTTATATCATAGTTGGTTTTATATAAATAGTATCCATACTTTTCTATACAAAACTATTTAATACCGGTTTTGAATGGAACCTTTTCTTTAAGTACATTCATTTTGCTATTAGTTATTTTTAATTTTTTTTGTAATAAATTGACCGCTCTAAAATGGTTCTTCATTTCGGTAACCATTCCATTTTTATCTCTTGCTTCCCTGATTATTTGGCTATATTGGTCAGGTGTGTATTTTCATGTTTGCGAAGAACCTTTTCAATTCGCCCGAAATCTCTATCACAGTCTAAATAGGAGCGGCCAACTTCAGGGAACTTATGATCGATCATGTCAAAATACTTCAATATCAATGCTTGGTGCAAACAAATCATATTAAAGTTTTTGTTTTGGCCGGCACATGAGTCTGACCAAATTCATAAATGGCGAAGCTTTCAGTTTTTTTTGAATAACATCAATTTTTTTCCGGCTAAATTGATAAATTGAGCAGAGAGCTGCTTTACAAATCCTTTTACGTTTACAATTACAAATGACAAAGTACGAATAGCTATGCAAACGTCGTTTTGTAACGCCAGTTTTTGTGCGCTTCGGCGATTTCATTTCAATATTTTTAAATAAAACTGCATTTTTTGCATCAGCATTTAAATTGTAGTAATTTGAAAATAATAGTTGTCTTGATTCTTCATTAATTATTTCAGAACAGCGATAACGGCAATTATTAGTGCATAAATTCCCTAAATTGACTGATTTTTTTTTAATTACTTTTCCGCTTTGAGTTTCATAAGAAAGTCCCTTTGCTCTACAAATTTGAGATTTCTTACGTTTCCACTCATCGGGATTTCTACTCCTTTTTCTTGTAGTTTTTAATTTTAATGGAAATATTTTTTTTTTGTTTGTCTGATTGCTAGACCCTGCTTCGAGACTCTCAGTACAAGGGTCTAAAATTATTATTCCAAAAATTTATATGTTGCAAAACTTAGTACCAAAAATTTTAAATAATATAATATCTACCTGTTAATAATAATTCGTCACTCTAGTCTTAAGTGTCGTATACGCATATTTGTCATTTTTGGCAAATTAAGTTTAAAGTAAAAATACATAGTTCTGCGTCAGTAGTATTAATATTTTAATCTAACTTTTTTTAAACAATGCTGTGTCGGCAATACTTTTACTTACATTATTGTCGGTTTCCTAGTTTTCATAGGATAACATATTTTTAAAGTTGAATATTTTTAAATTTGTCGTATATGCAAAGATAATTAATGATCGTCAATTTTGATACATATACGACAAATAATAGTCATATACGACAAACAAGCATTAAAATTTGTATAAGCTCAATTTCTTATCATACGTCAAAGAAACTGCAAAAATTTAAATGAAAAACCAATATTTTTTTTTTGTAAAAACTAATGTAGTCTTTACGTACGTATCAGTTTTATTTAAAAGTTTAAAATTAAAAAAGTATATAAATAAATATTATTTACAGTTATAAATAAAAAACAAAAAAGATAATTTTAATTCTTCTAATAACATAAGGATAAATTCTTTAATTCTTCTAATAACAAAACATAATTATAGCTTAACAAAAAATAATTATATCATAAAAACATATTTTCATTCATAGAATAATTATAAAAAATAAAAATACTTCATCTTATAAAACTTATAGGGTAATAGAAAATTTATATTTTAAAATAACTTAATAACTCTTAAATATATTTAATTATGGCAGTTGTTGTTTAGACCGGGGGGGAAAGCAAGTCTCCCTTACACCTAGGCCTCGCGGCCCGTTGTGCACCCCTCATTAAATACTTTCTATTTATTTATAACTACTATATTATTTATTTTGTTTATATTATATATTTGTATATTTATATTATATTTGGTCACCATGGGGATTCGTAAAGAAAAATTATTTTTCAATAATTTTTTTTTTTTAATTAAATATTGTATGACCTGACCGGGAATCGAACCCGGACCCCCTCGGTTAATAAGCCAAATGCTTACCCACTGCACCACCGAGGCCCCCTAATTATGGCAGTAGTTTTAGGTTTTAAGTTTTTTTTAATTTTTTGTTTCTTTTCGGCGTAATGTCGAATACTTTGCTGGAGTTTAAGGCAGCTTTATAATAGCTGATATCTTGTTCATCCATGTATTTATACATTGATTCAATGTCCTTAATTTTTTCTTTTGAAACTTGTATTCCACAGATTTTTACATTATTAATTTTAGGTAACGTTACGGATCCGATTTGTTTTAAAATTCTGCTGTTTTTAATATTAAATGTTTGAAAATGTGTATCAGCAAAAGATGTTTTATATTGTAAATTAAATAAATTTTCTCGGTCATATAATATACATCTTATTTTATTAAATGGTAACCAGTTATAGTTTGTCGAAGCAATATTATAATTTAAAAATCTCTACTTTGCATTTGCATTATTACCAGACTAACTTTTCGATAGTTCATTTTTAGCAATTGCTTTATTAAGGAAACGGGACTATATATTGATATGCCTTTTAAATGAAGTTCTATTGCAGTATGAATCACACAGAACACAGAATCGACTTCTTGAATAAGCGAATGTCCTTTTTCTGAGTATTTGTGTTGAATAGAGTCAATGTTCACATTTTCTTCTAAAAATTTCAAAATCATCATGGAGCTCATTCTATTTTTATTTTGTGCCACACATGAATCAGACCAGAGAACAAAATTCTTGATATTAGGATTATTTTCTAATACTTTTTCTAAAATTTTTTTCAAAGCACTGGCTATGTCGTTCCCTGATCTGCCACTTTGTGCTTCAGTCCATATACTGCAGTATGTTTTCTTATCGAGGTTACAATGCCCAGTAAAATTGTAAACTGAAAATTTACGTTTGTAAAAGAAATTCGAAACTTGTGCTCTGGGTAAGGAAAATAAAATCATAGCAAATAATTGCAGTTGTTTCGTCATCACTTTTCCTATCAGTATCTCTTAGTTTTTTGCCTATTTCTTTATTAACCTTATGTGTTTCAATCATAACTTTGTCTTCATTTGTTAAATTAGTTTTTTTTTCATATTCACAACACATATCGCACTGATCTTTTTTAGGGATTAAAAATGATAAATTGAATTCTTCATTGAATACTTTCCTATAAATATTTTCTTTTACAGGCGAAATAATGCATTTTTCTTTATACAACTCGTACATCTTACGTATATTTAATGTAGGATCTAAATAATGTTTTGCAGTATTTTGACGGCAATAATGAGATTCTACCTTTGGAAAAATTTGAATGTGGTTTCGTATTTCATTTAAAGAAGAATCAGAAGTAGCTTTTTTCACATGTTTACCTTTCATTGGAGATTTTCCTGTCCCAGTTTTATCAATTTTATTTTTGAAAAAGTAGTAAATTCTTCTCTCACTAATATCCAAAGTTTTTAAGAAAAACTCTTTGCAGACTCGTATCAAGTTATCACCATCACTAATTTGAAAAAAATACTGATATGAAAATTTTCGACATTTTTTTTGTCCTTGCTTCATTCTTTTAACACAAAGTTTCCTAACAAATTTGGCGTAATAATGGTTTTTGGACTTGTCGTCTAATCTCCAAAAACTCTTATGAATTTCTTGACGTTGATTTATATCAAAGTTTTCACCACATTCAAAAGTAAAACCTAGCCTGCAAAGCATTCCCTGTTTAACAGATTTAGAATTCCTAATCTTTCCATTATACGAGACATATTCTTTCCCAGTTTCTCGTAATTTTTTGGCAACATTTTTTTTCCAAGTGTGTTATTTTACAAATCTCTTTCTTGAAAGTGGTGTCGAGTTATTAGAAACTTGTTGACCAGCTGATGAATTTGAAGTTGGACAGAAATTCAACAGATACGAAGATAAAGTAATTTGATTGGCGCTCTGACTACCAGTTTTTTTAACAAGAGTCATTTCACTAGCTGATGAAGAGACAGGCTCAACTGGGACAAAATTAGGATCAGTAATAGAATTGTCTGGAGAAAAGTCTTCTACACTTTCATTGTTGCTGTTGTCGAAAGAAAAAATAATAAATTTTTATGCACATTACAATCTATGCGAATAAAAATATTACCTTTTCTCTAAATTTGTTATATTATTACAGGTGTTTTTTTTACCAGTATTATCATCAATTAAGTAGCTCATGCTAATTAATTATTCACTTATGTACGGGGCGGGTGATGAACTTCTAAACATAAAATAAATTTACTTTAAGAATTACTGACATTTTAGGGTACGTCATATTATATGATTTATACATTTACCTTTCTTCGTTTATTTCCATATTTAATAATTTTTTACCACCGTACATGTATTTTCACAAAACATGCGCAAACGTGACTAATTTTTTGTAATATTTATTATTTACTACTAGAAAAATAAACAATGATTCTCTTTTTACTATATGAAATATTTTTTTTATGTATGGTATACAACAAACAAGCACTCAACAGAGACTTTGCGTATACAAATACAAATTGTCTTTTGTATGTTATACAACAAACAAGTACTCAAGAGAGCTTTTGCGTATACGACTTCAATTTCTCTTTATGTATGCTATACGACAAACAAGAAATTAATTTGTTTTGATATTAACTTACATGCGAATTTGTCGTTAATGGAACAAAAACACATGTTATGGAATATACGGCAAATAAGGTTTAAACAAATAGTTTAAATTTTGAAAATAAGACCAACTCGCTACTAGTATCTTTGGAATGCAGATAGGTAGCTAAATTCTGACCAGACCATTCGAAAGATCTTGTTTTTTCTAGTAAGGATCTAGTCTTAAGTTTGAATATGCAAAAAAACGTATACGACACTCAAGAACTAAGGTGACGAATTCATTTAATTCAACATTTTTATTAGACTCGATTTCAAGATTATCACTACTAGATTCTAAAATGAAATTTATTTCAAAAGGAAACTTACTACCGAACATTTTAAATAATATATACCTGATAATAATAATTCATTTTTATTAGACTCGTTTTCAAGATTATCATTACTAGATTCTAAAATAAAAATTATGTTAAAAGAAAACTTACAACCGAACATTTTAAATAATATATACCTGATAATAATAATTCATTTTTATTAAACTCGGTTTCAAGATGATCTTTACTAGATTCTAAAATAAAAATCATGTTAAAAGAAAACTTACTACCGAAAATTTTAAATAATATGTACCTGATAATAATAATTCATTTAAATCAGCATTTTTATTAGACTCGGTTTCAAGATTATCATTACTAGATTCTAAAATAAAAATTATGTCAAAATCAAACTTTACCGAAAATTTTTAAATAATATCTACCTGACAAATAATTAGTATTTTCAAAACAACTTGGAGCATATTCGGTATCTGAACCAGAAAAGTCCTCAAGAGAACTCTTATCTTCTTCAATATTTTCTTTAAACTTCTTCTCTAATTATTTCTTTTCGAGTATTAATTGGACCATTCTCTTCCCGCGATTCATTTTAAATAATATTTTTACATAAAATTATACACAAAAAATAGCTAACTAGTTCTCACTAGTTCATATTCAAACATAAACTGAACACAAAATTTTATTTTCTAAACCATATTTTTAATAAAAATATTTGCTACTATAAAATTTACAGTAATTTTAGCAAAAACATATTTTTATACCCTACACCTATAGAAAAGGTAAAGGGGTATATTAACTTTGGTATGGTGTTTGTAACCACCTAAAGGAAGCGAGCTAGATATGGAAAAGTATATATATTTGTGATCAGCGTGACCGCCTGAGTCGATATAGCCATGTCCGTGCGTCCGTCCGTCCGTAGGCACGATAACTCAAAAAATAATGGAGCTATCTTGATGAAATTTTAACTGTAGATTACTAGGACTGAAAGTACGCCGGGGATTGCACATGGGCGAAATCGGCCCATGGGTTTGGATTCTGGACCTTTTAATCGATCGAAGGGCTAACGAACATATATAAAAAATCACGATAACTCAACAACTAATGAAGCTATCTTCATCAAATTTGTGCTGTAGGTTACTAGTAATGAAACTACTTCGGGGATTGCGTAAGGTCGGGATTGGACCATGGGTTCGGAACCTAAAACTTTTTGATCGAATTTAGGCCAAACGAGCATAATTCCGAAACCAATGAAGATAGAATCTCCAAATTTGGTATCAGGGTGTCCTTTCCTATTTCCTAAGTGTCTTGGGAATTTGGGTCCCATTGGAGTACTGGGTCGGGTACCAGCCCCACATTTCCGAAGACCTTAAAGCATATCTTTAAAATTAATAAAGATAACAACTTGAAAAAATGTAGAAGCTTCCAATTTGCCACAAGGGTGTTCTTTACTATTTCTTGCGGGTTCTCTTAATTTAGAATCAATTGGAGAGGTGGTTCAGTACCCCTCTCAGACCTCCCAAGTTTTAAAAGCTTATAATCGAAATTACTAAAAATAGTTATTTAAAATTAAGATAGACCGTTCAAATTGTGTACAAGGGTTAACTAGTACTATAAGTAAAGCGCGGGCTGTATAAGGGCAAAATCAGCCCATGGGTTCGGATTCTGGACCTTTTAGTCGGTGTCAGGGATAACGAACATATATTAAAAATCACGATAACTCAACAACTAATGAGGCTATCTTTATGAAATTTGTGCTGTAGGTTATTGGTAATGAAACTACGGCGGTGATTACGTACGGTGAGGATTGGACAATGGGTTCGGAACTGAGAACTTTTTGATCAAATTTAGGCCAAACTAGCGTAATTCCGAAACCAATGAAGATATAACCTTCAAATTTGGTATCAAGTTGTCCCTTCTTATTGCGTAAGTGTCTTTGAAATTTGGGCCCCATTGGACTAGTGGGTCGGGGACCAGGCACTCAGTTCCGAGGACCTTAAAGCATATTTTCGAAATTAATAAAAATAGTAACTTGAAATAAATGTAGAAGCTTCAAATTTGGCCCAGGGTGTTCTTTACTATTTCTTCCGTGCCCCCCTAATTTGGGATCATTTGGACTGGTGGTTCAGGACCTATCTTAGACCCCCCAAATGTGTAAAAGCTTATCATCGAAATTAATAAAACTAGTAACTTAAAATTAAGATAGAACGTTCCAATTGTATACAAGGGTTAACTACTATTGAAAGTATGACGGGACTGCATATGGGCGAAATCGTACCATGGTTTTGGGTTATGGAACCCTTGACAAGTTCAAGGACTAACAAACATATATCTTAAAAACACCATAACACAAAAAATAATGCCGGTATTTTGATGAAATTTAAACTCTAGGTTACTAGTAATGAAAGTACCATGGGAATTGGTTCTGGTCGAGTTTAATTTCAAAGCCAAAGTATATATTTCCTATGTCCTATGTGTCTCCGAAATCTAGACTTAATTGTAATGGTTCAGCTATGTTCAAAGGAACTTGCTGCATTTATGTAAAATTTATTTTTATATTTAAATGAATTATATGAAAAGGTCTAAATTTGTAATTGTATTTTAGAAATACATTTATTGTTTATTTTGCGTTTATAAGCTTTTCTATTAGGTATATAAACTAACCATTTAAAATAATTGCAATTTTGAAAAATTTGGATTAGTAAATATATTATGCTTTGATTTTTTTTTTATCACAAAATTTAATAAGTAGAATTTTTTCATTTTGTAATTGAATTGGAATAAATATATTTTCATTTTTTTCAAGTTTGTTTGTTTTTTAATATTTTTAAATAGATAAATTAGTAAGAATTTGTAATATTTTTTAATAGATAGTGTAATTAGAAAATATTTTTAGTATTATAAAGTTAATTTGGTTAGCTATGTCTTACGATCAAATTAATAACAGCTGTTAAATGGTGTTAAAATGACTTATGGATATGTCCTTAAATTTGAACCAAATAGGTATAGGGTATTTCTAAGTCGGTTGCACCGACTGACTGTTTCTTTACTTCTTTTTTAATGCACTAACTATAATAATGCGTACATACATATTGTACACTAGTATACTTATTTTTTTTTAGCTTTTTCTTTTTTTTGTTCTTTATAACCGTCACTTTCTGATTTAAAAAATTGTACCTATTTTTAAAGAAAATAAAATTATAAACATTAAAAAGGGTGTTAAGTGTTAATACTTTGTTATTAAATTTGCCGACTGTTGGCATTGATGTTTTAAGTGGAAGAAGGTGTTAAATAATTCACTTAACACTTTCTTCAATTGAAACATAAATCATAATCGTCTCCAAATTTAGTAAGAAAGTATTAAGGGATCTTAACACTTTTATGCATTGAAAAATTGAACAATTAATCGGTTTTATTGTATTTAACTCCTTTATCCATCGAAAAACTCGCAATGTATTAACTTTATAGCTATAAAACCCTTCACAGTTGAAAATATGGATTATAAAATTATATTCTGTCCGAACAGGTCAATTTTTGCAAAAATGTCACTTAACACCTTTATCCACTTACCCCTTCATAGTATGTGGAATTCAATAAGACCAATTCTAATAACACGAATATAATATGACCCCCTGTTCCAACATGTACCTAACAATATAGGTACATGTTTTAGGCTTATAAGCCTAACAGTTGAACAGTTAAAAAAAAAAAAAAAAAAAAAAAAAAAGTAAGTCAAAGTTTTTAATCTTTCGATAAGAATTTCGAATTGACGTTGATATTGATCGCTTAACTCCATTTTTTTGAAATATTTATCGACCATCTATAAAAAAAAGGTAATATTGTTGAGTTTCCTTAGTAACATTTATCTCTCGTTTTTATTTCGAAGGGATTTTTCTTTATTTCAAAGGATAGAATTAAATAAATTTAATCAATAATTATTATTCCAAAAAACACAATAAACATTAAATACATATTTAACAGCTTTATTAATATAAGAAATAAATTTATTTTTTCTATCGTTTAAACTCACAAATCTCCTTTTTTTATAGTAGATCTAACTTCAGTTGGAGGCAACATTACAGTCACTCATCACGCTCAAATAGATCTCTTCAAACAAACCCGGAAATACCAAAAATAAAATTTTTCATTTTACCAAATTTAACTACTTTCGATGGAATCATAGGAAATGATACTCTTACAAGTTTAAATGCAATCATCCATACAAAGGAAAGCTGTTTAATCCTACAAGGAAATTTAAGATTTCCACTTAAACAGTTAATATCGGAGTCAGTCAACAAAATAGAACTCAGAACGTCACATTTAAACCCTCAGCAAAAAGAAAAGCTAAGCTGGCTCATAAATAAGTATCCAAATTTATTCGCAGATCCTAACGAAAAGCTCACGTATACCACCGTAGTGAAAGCAGAGATAAGGACAACAACAACTGAACCTGTTTTTTCTAAAAGTTACCGTTATCCAATGGCCTTAAAACCCGAAATCGATAAGCAAATCCATCAGCTTCTGGAAGACTAGATCATCAGGCCTTTCAGATCGCCATATAATTTACCGGTATGGATTGTGCCGAAAAAGAAGGATGCTTCTGGCGAGAAGAAATACAGAATGGTGATTGCCTACAGAAGAATTAACAAGATAACAAGATTCATTTATGGATCTTTGTAATAATTTTTCGAAAGTACGATTTACTTTTTCAGCCTTTAAACAACGCTTGATTTCTGAAAACGTGGAGTGAAATCTTTCCACTTGTCCATTTACCTCGCTTTTGTATGGTGGCGTTGTGAAAATTTTAATTTTAAGCTCATCTTCCATCATGGCTCTAATGGAGGCGGAATTGAGAGCCTTTTCGTTATCCATTCGTTATCGAACATTGGGACTCCATAATAAAAAAGTATATCTTAATCGTAAACGAATATCTTCAATTGATCTGCTTTCTATTATTCTACCTTGAGCAAATTTAGTTAATTTATCAATTCCTGTAAGAACCAGTTTTGACTCAGTAGAAAAGATGTCGATGTGAATTGTATGACCAGCAAAGGTTGGGATGGGTGTACTATTGATTTCCGGGTTGTTCGGATTCCTATTATATTTGTTCTGTTTACATATTGAAGAGTTTTTAACAAAATGCGATATTTTCTTTGCCATTCCTGGAAAGTAGTATTTCGTAATTATTTGAGCCTTGTTCTCTTGAGCATTCCGATGAGCACGCCTATGGGTTTCGATTATAATTTCTTTTTGTTGGGTTTCGTCTATGACATCTTCTACTATAAATCTTGTGAATCTAATTTTGGAATTAATGAAATTATCCGCATGAATCTTTTGTATCATTCCCATATTTTTTTCGGTAGTCATAATTCCATTTATGACATGTGGATTAATTTGTTTTTTCAAGATGTTAATTAAGTCCTTTTCGGAAATTTCTTTCTTTGTGATAATATGTCTGAAATAATTAGTAAATGGTTTTAATTCTACTTGTTCGCTTTGATCCCCTATTTTTAATATAAGTTGATTTCTAAATGCATTGATTGGAGCCTCGACTAATTGAATACAGTAATGATATGAGCTGTCGCTGTTGTGTTGAGTTACTGTTAAAGTGTTTGTTTGGATTTTCAAACAAGTCTGGACAGAGTATCCGCTACGACGTTTGTTGAGCCAAGTTTATATCTTAATTCGTAGTTATATTCTTGCAGTATTGCCTTCCATCTCTTAAGTTTGCTATTCGAATTTTTGTTGCTAAGAGCGTAGGTCAATGGTTGGTGATCAGTGTAGATTACTACTTTTCTTGTCCCATAGAGAAAACTTCTGAACGTTGTCAAAGACCAAATAAAAGCCAGCATTTCCTTTTCGTTGGTAGCGTAGGACTCTTCTGTTTTGTTCAATGTCCTTGATAGAAAGGTGATAGGTTTCCTCTCCTGTGCTAACACTGCTCCGATTGCATAGTTGGAGGCATCTGTAGTGAGTTCAAATTAATTTTTGGAGGTTGGGTTTGCTAATACAACTTCTTTGGAAATTAATGCATTTTTCAAAAAGAGAAATGCCTTTTTAGCTTCATCATTTAGTTTTATATGTGTATTATTTGATTAAACCTTGGACACACGTCCTCCTTCCCCTCTCAAAAGGGATGTCAGGGGTTTAGCAATTTTTGCATAATCGAGTATAAATCCAAGTTGAAAACCTGTAGTACCCTGACATTCCTTGGAGTGATAGTACCTAGGAATGAATTGTACTCCATATGGAGGAATGAATTGTACTCCATACAATTCATTCGGTAACGAAAAAAAACCAATTGAACTTTTTTTAGGAAGAATTCCGAATATCAGTCCCGAAGAATTTGAAAAAACTAGACAAAATAACATCGAAAAATTAAAAAACAAACAAAAGAAAGATCTAAAATATCATAACAAAAAAAAAACCAATTAAACAATATGATTTAGGGCAAACTATTTTTGTGAAATACAACAAAAAATAGGGTCCAAACTTACTTACAAATTTAAAAAAGAAAAAGTTAAAGAAAATTACAACACCACCATTCTTAGAATCAGTCAGAATAGTGCATAAAACTAATATCAGATCATGATCATAACTTAGTTTTATCTTTTTTATTCAATACTTTTCATTACTTTCGTTACTTTATCTATCCTTCATGTTGACTATCTTTTTAGATTCCTCATATGAACAACTTTAGCAGATATTCAAATTTTGGATTTTAATGGATCACCCGCTGTTGTCATAAATCTTGGACAGGCCAAGATACGAGAAGGAAGCTTTAGATTAATTCACACAATTGACCTGACAATAATACAAAATTCATTAAAGGAAATTAGTTTCATACTAGAAGAAGAAGAAACAAAATCTCATTTCTTATATCCTTATCTGAAACATTAACTTTTACAAATTCAGGATCTGTTAGATGAATTCGAAGTACACCAGAAACACAAAAGAGCTATCAATGCTGTTGGAAGCTTATGGAAATGGATAGCTGGAACGCCTGATCATAAGGGCTTTTTGATGATTAAAAGCAAGTCACAAATTTAATCATAGAAAATATTAGGTCACGTAATAAACAATTAAGAAAAAGGGGAAAAGTTAACAACATTTATTATACGGGTCAAATTCCACTTGCAAAAGTTAACGCACTTAATTATTTCACAAAGATTTTTGTCTCATCAGCAAAATTATAACAGTTGGGAAACATTAAAATCATAATTTCCCACATCGACAAATCACGTCGAAATAACATGTGAATGCAAGTAAGAATTTTTGGATAATCAAAAATTTAATTATTTTTATGTTAATTCTAATTTGATAGTCAATAAAGAAAAACGTTGTAACTTTTAAATTAATTCTTTTTATTAAATTTTCAAACATTTTCAGAAAATTCTATAAGAAAAAACTTAAAGTAAAAATTAAAGTTTTTATTATTATTATTATTCCGGAGTCGCAAATTCTTAACTTATATAAACTTTTTTATTATGGAATATTTAGGAACAAAATAAACGATGTAACAGGTTTTGAATGTATTATGGAACACCTATTTTGTTTAGAAAAGATTTAGTTTATCTAATAAATAAAAGTATTTATTTACCCTTTTTCTAATAATATTATACTTTTTTATATGAGCATTACTCTGTTCTTATTGAAGTTGGGTGTCTGAAATTTTGTCAAAAATAGTTTAGTGCAATGGACAAAGTTACTGCACAATTTGGTTGGTCTACTGTAGAGGGTTCGAGTAGCTGCCATACAACTCCTTCTTTTATTTGAGCATTACTCTACACCTAATAAAGCTGTATGTTTGAAATTTTGACAAAAGTAATTAACCGGATGATATGTTTATATTACGGTCATACGGGTATCCCAGAATTGACACAGTCCAATCTACTACACTCTTCCTCGTTTTTGATATGAAAGTATTTTAACTCTTTTAGAATTAGATACATAATACTGTCATTTTGAAGCACTTTGTTACTTTAGAAAATTTTTAATACTTCGACAAATATGTATTTAAATTACGTTTTGTATAAATATTCCTAAAAAAATAAAAATTCAGGTTATTAAAAATTTATTTTCGAACGAGTTAGCAATTTGATTAGTGAGAAACTAAAAACTTATCTTTTTATTACTTTAAAATTTTTCTGAATATCATCCCTATTCTTTTTTTTTATTTTTTTTAGCTTTCCTATTACAACATTGATTTTTAATTTAATAAAACCTCAAAATTTGGAACTGCTCCATTAGTATGTATTTTAAAACACTCAAACAATCTTAGCATTCATTGACTTTATTTCAGTTAAAAAAAAAAAAATAAATAAATTTTTTAATCCGCAACTGTCAAATTTATTTATAAAGACTAGTTCAAAATTTGACGTTTTATAAAATTATATGAATAAATAATTCAACATCAATAAATTATATGATTATAAAATTGTACCAAATGTGAGCAAATTTAAATAAAATTGTACCTTTGTCTTACACAAAAAAAGACACTGACAGCCCCTGGAACTATTCTATACTACACTCATAATTCAAATTAAACGTTTTGGTTGTCTTATGTGTTTGCCACTATTTCTTAAAAAATCATTTTGTATTTTGTTATGAATGTGTAAATATGTACATTTACAATATTGAATTTTATATTCTTCTTTTCTAAAATTTTGTGTTAAGAAAAATTAAAAAATAAAAATTTTACATTTGTACGTGTAATACTACCTTTTCAACTTCGCAAGTACGAGTACCAAGTTGAAAACATCGTGTAATGGATGCATAGCAACAAAACAGGTTTCATTATATTATATTTAAAGGTATGAGTATTGCTATCATTATTTATTGTGTGAAGTATATTTATAATATGATCAATATTTTTTTAAATGTTGGCAAGATCTCGCGAACACTTGTGTACTATATATATGAAACACAATTGCCCAGATATATATTTACTAAAATATAAAATTTCAAAATAAAATACAATGCAAACAATCACGCACTCGGCAGTTAATATATACACACAATCATAGCCATATTTTCACAAAAATAAAATTTAAAAAGTTAATATAAGCGATACATGATGTATAAGACTTTTGGCTAACCAAATTAACTTTATAGTACTAAAAATCATTTTCTAATTACTTTATCTATTAAAAAATATTACAAATTCTTACTAATTTATCTATTTAAAAATACTAAAAAACAAAAAACTTGAAATAAATGAAAATATATTTATTTCGATTCAATTACAAAAGTTAAAAACTTTGAATTATTAAATTTTGTGATAAAAAGCTAATCAAAGCATAATATATTTAATAGTTCAAATTTTTAAAATCGATCAAAAGCTTCTATAATCCGAACTCATTGACCAAACTCGACCAGAACCAATTCTCATGATATTTTCATTACTAGCAACCTACAGTTTAAATTTCTTCAAAATAGCGGCATCATTTTTTGAGTTATGCTATTTTTAAGATATATGTTTGTTAGCCCTTGACCATTTCAAAGGTTCCAGAACCCGAAACAATGGTACGATTTCGCCCATATGCAGTCCGCGCTGTATTTTAAATACTAGTGAACCCTTGTACACAATTGTAACGTTCTATCTTAATTTTAAGTTACTATTTTTAATAATTTCGATTATAAGCTTTTAAACCTTGGTAGATATAAGAGGGGTACTGAACCGACACTCTAATTGATCCCATTTTAGGGGGCCACACAAATAGTATAGAACATCCTTGTGCCAAATTTGAAGCTTCTACATTTGTTTCAAGTTGTTATCTTTATTAATTTTATAGATATGCTTTAAGGTCTTCGGAAATGTGTGGCTGGTCCCCGACCCACTACTCCAAAAATCAATTCCAAAATCCAAGGACAATAAAGAAATAGGAATGGACACCTTGATACCAAATTTGGAGGTTCTATCTTCATTGGTTTCGGAATTATGCTCATTTGGCCTAAATTCGATCAAAAAGTTCTAATGAAACAAAATGAAGACTATCATAAAAATTTTTATTTACAGCAAGTAGTAAATCTGCTAATGCAAAAAGTAGTAGAAAGCGTAAAAGGCATTCCGAATTGTGTACAAAGGTTAAGTAGTAGTAGAGGTATGGCGGGGACACAACATTGTCGAAATCGGGGCATGGTTTCGGCATCAATTCAATTACAAAATGAAAAAATTTAAATTAACTTTGTGATAAAAAGCTAATCAAAGAATAATATATTTAATAATTAAAATTTTTCAAAATTGTAGTTATTTTAAATTGTTAGTTTATGTACCTATTAGAAAAGCTTATAAACGCAAAATATGCTATAAAAATATTTCTAAAGTACCATTACAATTTTAGAACTTTTCATATAATTCATTTAAATATAAAAATAAATTTTACATAAATGCAGCAAGTACCTTTGAATATAGCTTAAGTATTGTATACAATGTATTAATTATATAATTATTAATTATATATATTTCAATAAAATATATGATAATGATTAACATTAAAAAAAAGGAATTTAACCGTTTATTAAAACACTATTTTGTTTTTAATTTATAAAATATTATACAAAATATGTTTTATGGTAAAATTCTTAGCCTTTCAGAAATATAAAAGTGTTTAATAAAAACAGAAATAGGAAAGAACCCTCGTGTATCAAAATTAAAATTTCTATCTTCTTGAATTTCGAATATAAGCTTTTCAGTTTTGGGATTTCTTATGAGGCATATGAACCAATACTACAGTTAAGTCTAAATTTCGGGGACACATAAGAAAAAGGAAATATATTCCTTGGCCTCGAAATTATACTCGTTTGGCCTCAGATTGATCAAAAGATTCTAGAATTCGAATTCATTCTCCGAACTCGACCAGAGCCAATTCTCATGGTACTTTCATTACTAGCAACCTAGAGTTTAAATTTCATCAAAATATCGGAATTATTTTTTGAGTTATACTGCTTTTAAGTTATATGTTCGTTAGCCTTTGAACCTTTAAAGGTTCCAGAACCGGAAACCATGGTACGATTTCGCCCATATGCAGTCCTCGTCATACTTTCAATATTAGTTAACCCTTGTACACAATTGGAACGTTCTATCTTAATTTTAAAATAATATTTTTATTAATATCGATGATGCTTTTAAACCTTGGGGGATGTAAGAGCGATACTGAACCAGCACTCTGATTGATCCAAAATTAGGAGAACGCGCAGGAAATAGTTAAGAGCACTCATGTACCAAATTTGGAACTTCTAAATTTGTTTGAAGTTACTATCTTTATTAGTTTCGAAAATATGTTTTAAAGTCTTTGGAACTGTGTGGCTGTTCCCCAACCCACAACTCCAATTGGTCCAAAATTTCAAGGACACTAAGGAAATAGAAAGAGACCAAGTTATACCAAGTTTGGAGGTTCTATCTTCTTTGGTTTCGGAATTATGCTCGCTTGGCCTAAATTCGATCAAAAAGTTCTAAGTTCCGAACCCGTTGTACATTACCCACAGTACGAAATCACCACCGTAGTTTCATTACTAGTACCCTATACCACAAATTTTATGAAAATAGCGTCATTAGTTGTTGAGTTATCGTGATTTTTTATATATATATATCGCTAGCCCTTCGATCGATTAAAAGGTCCAGAATCTGAACCCATGGGACGATTTCGCCCATATACAATCCCCACCGTACTTTCAGTCCTAGTAACCTACAGTGAAAATTTCATCAAGATAGCTTCATTATTTTTTGAGTTAGCGTGCCTACGGACGAACGAACGGACGGACGGACGGATATGGCTATATCTACTAAGGAGGTCACGCTAATCACAAATATATATACTTTTCCATATCTAGCTCGCTTCCTTTAAGTGGATACAAACACCATACCAAAGTTAATATACCCCTTTACCTATTCTATAGGTGTAGGGTATAACAAATAAGTTTATATGTAGAGTTAAAAGAAAGAACATTCATAAAAAAAGATGGTCTAATAAATTCTAATAATTAAATGCTAAATATTATTCTAACTAAATATTGTATTATTTATATTTTCTATTAAATATAAATAACTAGCAGATTTACCCGGCGTTGTCCGGAAGGGTGCAAATTGCAAAAAAGCTAATTTCGGCCAATTTTTCGAGGTACTGTTTTGGTTAAAAAGAAAGCCTCAAAAAATATTTGTATAGTTCCGTTAACCCGTTGCGGCCCAACAGCTTTTTATAGGTTTTTTCGTTACTTTGCTATAAATAAGAAATGGTTTAACCGATTGACTTCAAATTTTGTATATGTGCTCCTCTTTGAGAATGGAGTTCACTCTATTAACGGACTTGGAATTTGTTTACCCTTGCCGCCCGACAATTTTTCCAAAAAAAATTTGGGATGGATATTACATCCAATTTTGCGAAATATTGCTTGGTCAAAGTTTCAAAAACAGGTTGTTGAGTTCCATTAACCCATTGCGACACAGCAGCTTATTACAGATTTTTTCATTACTTTACTCTTAAGCAGAAACGATTTGACCATTTAAATGTAAACTTTGTATGCGTACATGTATATATAATGATATAATTATTCCTACGATTATTCAAAAATAAAAATTTTTGTAAGTAAATTACGTCCATTTTTTGAAAGTAGGTAAAACATCTTTGAATTAGGGGAATGTTCAAAAAAAATGTTTTGTCTAGTTCTTTTAACCGATTGCGAAACAAAAACTTTAAAAACAGTTTGCAAAACAGTTTTAACGATTATCTCTAATTTTTCTATACGTTTTTCTTCTGCTCTTGACAATTTGGTGCTCCTTGAATTTTTATTGTTATTATTTAATAATTATGAAAAGTTTCAAGTGAAATTTGATAAATTTGTTGAAAAATTGCTAGAATAAAAATCCTAAAAAAAATCGTTTTAAAAAATAGCTTTATTACATTTTAAAATAAACATGTACCCCATTTTTGCTTAACTTTTTTCAATAACATCAACTTGAATTAAAACTCCATTGAGAGGTGAAAAGGGTATACTATATTTGGGTATATTATATTATGTCATTAAACTAAGTAAATAATAGTTTACTTAAATTGCCAGCGTTTGAATAAAATATAGTTGATGGTTAATATAGGTGAAAAGGTTTAAAAATCTGCTTTTCAACTTATATTTTGTTTTGTACTTATCTGAAAGTTTTACTACACTCTTCCTCGAAAACGGGGTAACCGAACTCAACAAATATTTGTGCCAGATTCTCTTTTCGACTGCGAAACCACCCTGTAAAATTAGACACAATTCGGGAACAAAAAATTTTTTGGAAGGCCTCAAGACCGAAATGTGTTAATTTATTCCAACCAAATTTATACAACTAATTCCGGTTGCTAAGAGGAACAGTTGTGCAAAATTTCAAGTCAATCCGTCAAAAACATTGAAAAAGATTCATTGCGCCCTCGTGTCCAAACGGGGTAACCGAACTCAATAAAAATTTGTGCCAGATTCTCTTTTCGACTGCGATACCACCATGTAAAATTGGACACAAATCGGAAACAAAAAATTTTTTGGAAGCCCGCCACTCCGAAATGGGCTAATTTATTCCAACCAAATTTATACAACTAATTCCGGTTGCTAAGAGGAACATATGTGCAAAATTTGAAGTCAATCCGTTTTGACTCGACATTAAAAACATTGAAAAAGCTTCATTGGGCCCTCGTGCCCAAACGGGTTAACCGAACTCAACAAAAATTTGTGTCAGCCACTCTTTTCGACTCCAAAATTATCCTGTAAAATTGGACACAAATCGGAAAAACAAAATTTTTTGGAATCTCGCCAGGCCGAAATGTGTAATTTATTCCATCCAAATATATACAACTAATTCCGGTTGCTGAGAAGAACATTTGTTCAAAATTTCAAGTCAATTGGTCAAACCGTTTTGACTCGACATCAAAAAAACGACAAAGCTCAAAATGGCTCTGGAGCCGCAACGTGTTGACTTTTAAAAATATGACATAGCCTATGTCACCTCCCGGGCTCTCAGAATTATTCCTTTAAAATTTTGTGACAATCGGACCAGGGGTTTTCACGTGAATCCTGCAAACAAACAAACAAATTTTCTCCTTTATATATTAGATTATTGATTATGATTATTAATAATACTATTAAAATTGTGAACAAATATTATCTATTAGAATTTAATAGAATATAATCTTTGATTTTAAAAGTACGTTCTTTCGCCTCTACACATAATCATATGCATTTTTATCATATGAATCAATTTAAACCCTATATTTAATCCTAAAGAAATCATATACATAAAGAATTGATCTCGAACAAAAAAATCGTAAGTAAAATCAAATTGAGATTACTTCCTTGCTTTATTTTTCTTTTTATTTTGTTTATATGTAAATAAATGTATGAACAATTATTTAAATTTCCGTATCAAATTGGACGATTTCTATTTAAACAAGTAAAGAAACAGCCAGTCGGTGCAACCGACTTAGAAATACCCTACACCTATTTGGTTCAAATTTAATGGGAAGTTAATAAGTCATTTTAAAACCGTAAGAGATTTTATTAGTTTGTTCTTAAGACATGGCTAACCAAATTAACTTTATAGTACTAAAAAACATTTTCTATTTACTTTATCTATTCAAAAATATTCAAAATTCTTACTAATTTATCTATTTAAAAATATTAAAAAACAAAAAAACTTGAAATAAATGAAAATATATTTATTTCGATTCAATTACAAAAGTTAAAAAATTTGAATTATTAAATTTTGTAATAAAAAGCTAATCAAAGCATAATATATTTAATAATTCAAATTTTTCAATTCGATCAAAAGCTTCTATAATCCGAACTCATTAACCAAACTCGACCAGAACCAATTCTCATGATACTTTCATAGTAACTTACAGTTTAAATTTCTTCAAAATAGCGGCATCATTTTTTGAGTTATGCAATTTGTAAGATATACCCTTGTACACAATTGGAACGTTTTATCTTAATTTTAAGTTACTATTTTAAATAATTTCGATTATAAGCTTTTAAACCTTGGTAGGTCTAAGAGGAGTACTGAACCGACACTCCAATTGATCCCAATTTAGGGGGTCACACAAATATTAAAGAACATCCTTGTGCCAAATTTGAAGCTTCTACATTTGTTTCAAGTTGCTATCTTTATTAATTTTATAGATGTGCTTTAAGGTCTTCGGAAATGTGTGGCTGGTCACCGACCCACTACTCCAAAAATCAAGAACACTAAAAAAATAGGAATGGACACCTTGATACCAAATTTGGAGGTTCTATCTTCATTGGTTTCGGAATTATGCTCGTTTGGCCTAAATTCGATCAAAAAGTTCTAGGTTGCGAACCCATGATCGAATCTCCCAGTATACCTACATGACCCTTACCGACCTAGTATACCTACTTTATTCTTTATTCTTAATGAAACAAAATGAAGACTATCATAAAAATTTTATTTACAGCAAGTAGTAAATCTGTAAATGCAAAAAGTAGTAGAAAGCGTAAAAAGCATTCCGAATTGTGTACAAAGGTTAACTATATATTTAATAATTAAAATTTTTCAAAATTGCAATTATTTTAAATTGTTAGTTTATGTACATATTAGAAAAGCTTATAAACCCAAAATATGCTATAAATATATTTCTAAAGTACAATTACAATTTTAGAACTTTTCATATAATTCATTTAAATATAAAAATAAATTTTACATAAATGCAGCAAGTACCTTTGAATATAGCTTAAGTATTGTACACAATGTCTTAATTATATATCACCTTTGGTAATAATTCAATAAAATATATGATATGATTAACATTGAAGAAAACGAATTTAACCGTTTATTAAAATAATATTTTGTTTTTTTATTTATAAAATATTATACAAAATATGTTTTATGGTAAAATTCTTAGCCTTTCAAAAATATAAAAGTGATAAATATAAATGGAAATAAGAAAGAACCCTCGTGTATCAAATTAAAAGTTTCTATCTTCTTGAATTTCGAATATAAGCTTTTCAGTTTTGGGATTTCTTAGGAGGCATCTAAACCAACACTACAGTTAAGTCTAAATTTCGGGGACACATAAGAAATAGGAAATATATTCTTTGGCTTCGAAATTATACTCGTTTGGCCTTAAATCGATCAAAAGCTTCTAGAATCTGAACTCATTATCCGAACTCCACCACATCCAATTCCCATGGTACTTTCATTATTAGTAACCTAGAGTTTAAAGTTCATCAAAATAGGAGCATTATTTTTTGAGTTATACTGCTTTTAAGATATGTGTTCGTTAGCCTTTGATCTTTTAAAGGTTCCAGAATCCAAAACCATGGTACGATTTCGCCCATATGCAATTCCAGTCACACTTTCAATACTAGTTAACCCTTGTACACAATTGGAACGTTATATATTAATTTAAAGTTAATATTTTTATTAATTTCGATTATGCTTTTAAACTTTGGGGGGTATAAGAGGGGTACTGAACCACCATTCTGATTGATCAAAAATTAGGAGAACGCGCAGGAAATAGTAAAGAGCACCCATGTACCAAATTTGAAACGTCTAAATTTGTTTGAAGTTAATATCTTTATTAATTTCGAAAATATGCTTTAAGGTTTTTGGAACTGTGTGGCTGGTCCCCAACCCACTACTCCAAATGGTGCCAAATTTCAAGGACACTAAGGAAATAGAAAGAGACACCGTGATACCAAGTTTGGAGGTTCTATCTTCATTGGTTTCGGAATTATGCTCGTTTGGCCTAAATTCAATCAAAAAGTTCTAAGTTCCGAACCCGTTGTACATTACCCACAGTACGAAATCACCGCCGTAGTTTCATTACTAGTACCCTACACCACAAATTTTATGAAGATAGCGTCATTAGTTGTTGAGTTATCGTGATTTATTATATATGTTCGTTAGCCCTAAGACCGATTAAAAGGTCCAGAATCCGAACCCATGGGCCGATTTCGCCCATTTGCAATCCCCGCCGTACTTTCAGCCCTAGTAACCTACAGTTAAAATTTCATCAACATAGCTCCATTATTTTTTAAGTTATCGTGCCTACGGACGGACAGACGGACGGACGGATGGACATGGCTATATCCACTAAGGAGGTCACACTGATCACAAATATATATACTTTTCCATATCTAGCTCGCTTCCTTTATGTGGTTACAAACACCATATCAAAGTTAATATACCCCTTTACCAATTCTATAGGTGTAGGGTATAAAAATTGTATTTAATATTTTTATTGTTGTTTTTATACCCTACACCTATAAAGTAGGTAAAGGGGTATATTAACTTTGGTATGGTGTTTGTAACCACCTAAAGGAAGCGAGCTAGATATCTAAAAATACATATATTTGTTGTATATATTTTACAATGGGTTTGGAACTTAGAACTTTTTGATCGAATTTAGGCCAAGCGAGCATAATTCCGAAACCAAAGAAGATAGATCCTCCAAATTTGGTATCAGGGTGTCTCTTTCTTTTTCCTTAGTGTCCTTGAAATTTGGGCCCCATTGGAGTAGTGGGTCGGAAACCAGCCAAACATTTCTGAAGACCTTGCGAAGCTTATCTTTAAAATTAATAAAGATAGAAGCTTGAAAAATTGTAGAAGCTTAAAATTTGGCACAAGGGTGGTCTTAACTATTTCTTGTGTGTGTCCCTAATTGGGGATCGATTGGAGTGGTGGTTCAGCACCCCTCTTAGACCCTCCAAGGTTTAAAAAACTTATCATCGAAATTAATAAAAATAGTTCGTTCCAATAGTGTACAAGGGTTTACTAGTATTAAAAGTATGACGGGGACTGCATATGGGCGAAATTGTACCATGGTTTCGGGTTCTGGAACCTTTGAAAGTTCGGAGGCTAACGAACATATATCTTAAAAGCAGTATAACTCAAAAAATAATGCCGCTATTTTGATGAAATTTAAACCCCAGGTTACCAATAATGAAAGTATCATGGGAATTGGTTCTGGTCGAGTTAGGACAATGAGACAATTCGGATTCTGAAAGCTTTTGATCGATCTAAGACCAAACGAGTATAATTTCGAAGCCAAAGAATATATTTTCTATTTCCTATGTGTCCCCGAAGTTTAGCCTTAATTGTAGCGGTGTTTCAGGTGACTTCTAAGATATCCCAAAATTAAAAAGCTTATTTTCGAGATTCATGAAGATAAAAACTTTAAATTTGATACACGAAGGTTCTTTCCTATTTCCGTTTTTATTTAACACTGTTATATTTTTAAAAGGCTAAGAATTTTACCATAAAACATATTTTGTATAATATTTTAAAAATTAAAAACGAAATATTTTTTTAATAAACGATTAAATTTCTTTTTTTTAATATTTATTATATCATATATTTTATTGAATTATTACCATAGGTGATATATAATTAAGACATTGTGTACAATATTTATCTGGGATAATGAGTTAAAATTTTTTTTTTGTAATATATATATATAGTAGCTTAAGGGAAATAAATAATGGTTTATTTTATTGTATACATCATGGTGGGTATGCAGATCATATATCCCGTTAAATAATTGTATTTTTTGTTGTTATGAAATTAAAATTAAAATTTCTTTTCAATGAGAAAATTTATTAACAAGTTTTCTCATATTGTAATTTAATTCTGGTCAATCTATTATTTTATCAATTTTCCCATTCTTTAATTCTTCCGATAAAAGATACCGCGCTTAATATTTTCCTCACCGGCAAGTTATTAATTCCTCGAATTGACCATCATAATTCATAAACAAATAAATATCACTTTCTCTCTCCCACTTCATTCGTTAATCATGTCATTATTATAATTCTTAATTTCCCATCAAAAGTTTTCGCGATAAATCAAATCGCGTTCAATAAATTTTCTCACAATGCTGATTCTTACAAATATTTTAATTAAATTAATGCTGATTGTTACAAATATTTATTATAAATACTGACGTTCTTTCAATTAAAGATCAGTCTTATAAGTTATCAATCTTCCTCAGTTCCTTCTTTAATAAAAGGAATATTTTAAAATTAATATTATATTAAGTTAATATTATAATTAAATAAATTAATTAAATAGAGTAATTATTTAAATTAAAAGAAAGTATTGTTAACTATTTAAGTATAATAAAATAAATATTGAATAACACCAAATTTTATAATTGTTTGAATATTTTATTATTTTTGATTTTGACAATAAATAAAAATAAAAGTGGCGCAGTCGGTAGGATTGCCGACATTACATTAACTTTAAAAAATTTACATCAGTTATATAAAAGTGATTAGTATAGTGTCTCCTATCAAGGAGTTAACCGGTTCCTATTTTGTTAAAAATCAAAAAACAAAAAAATAAAATAAAATAAACCAAACAAAAAAACAAACATATAAAAACTTTTGGTGCAAAAACATTTTAAAAATATTAACTAACTAAACTTAAAATAACAACAAAAAAACCAAATATGGCATTAACATTTAATGATATAGTGAAAGAAGGTCGCTCAATACCAGTGTTTTCTGGGAGCGACACTTATTCACTTTCATCGTATACATTAGAAGTAGAAACATTATTAAGCTTAGTCCAAGACGAACAAGGAAGAAGCTACATAAATAGAATTCTACATTCAAAAATCGAAGGGAATGCCGCTATTGCTATTAGGCGTTTAACAAATCCAACGTGGGATCAAGTAAAGTTGCAGATAATCAAATCTTTTGGTATAGCAGAAAGCTACTTAAAGCTCAAAGGTCAAGCGGATCAAATTCCAGATAAAAATGTAAGTCAAATTTATTCTAAATTAGTTTTAATACTAGACAAATTAAATATGAAATATTCACTGGACCCTAATCATCCTGCGGAATTCCAACCCAGAAACAACGAAAGGTCAATTTTAGATAAATCTATATATATAAAAATGAAAGTTTGTTTGTTTGTTAGTTTGTTTGTAGCGAATAGACTCCTAAACTGCCCAGCCGATTTTTATGAAAATTTGTGTATAGAGGTTTTTGGGTACGGAAAGATATCGTGGCCCAAAAATTTTGCTCTAACGGACCGCTAAGTTGGGGCTGTGATGCAATTATTTAAACTTCTTTGTTCTAAAATGAAAACGGTTTGACCGATTGACTTCAAATTTTGTATACGTGATGGTCTTTGAGAATTAAGAAGACACTATTAACATTTTTGGAATTTGTTAACCCATGTAGGGCCGACGGTTGGTCAAAAAAAATTTTGGGTCCAAATTTTGTCCGATTTTACGAAATTCTACTTTGGCTTAAAAGAAAGCCCCAAAAAAATTTTTGTTGAGTTCCATTGACCCATTGCGGCCCAACAGCTTTTTATAGGTTTTTTCAATACTTTACTCTAAATTCGAAACTGTTTGACTAATTGACTTCAAATTTTGTATACGTGATGCTCTTTGAGAATTGAGAAGACACTATTAACAGTTTTGGAATTTGTTAACCCATGTCGGGCCGACGGTTGGTCAAAAAAAATTTTGGGTCCAAATTTTGTCCGATTTTACGAAATTCTGCTTTGGCTTTCAGGAAAGCCCCAAAACAAATTTTGTTAAGTTCCATTAACCCATTGCGGCCCAACAGCTTTTTATAAAGTTTTTGGTTATTTTACTCTAAATTAGAAACGATTTGACCGGTTGACCTCAAATTTTATATGTGTGAAGCAACTGGAAAATGGAGTTAAGCCTGTTAACAGTCGGTCCTACGATTAGTCAAAAAAAATTTTTTGGAAGTAAATTACGTCAAATTTTGGAAAGTAGTTTGTACTGCTTTGAATTACAGAAAGTTTCAAAAATTACTAGAATAATCCTAGAAAAATCTTTTTAAAAAGATTACTTTCATACATATTAAAATTTACATGTGTAAACCGTGTGTAATTTTTGTGTTAAATTTTTGCAGTATTATCAACTTCAATTCAACCATTAAGAGGCGCAGCAACGCGCACCGGGTATTAGCTAGTTTCTTAATAAAATTGACAGGGTGGATTCCATGTTTATTAGGTCCAGGAATTTAAATACATTAGAGGAAGCATATCAAGCCTTAGTCGAGGCGGATTTGAAAACTTATAATGACTCATATAGACCAAGAAAGCATCATAATAATTATAATAACAATGCTTTTTCAAATATTTGTTATAATAAAAATCAAAAATTTAATAATAATTATTCTAATCAAAATACTAACAGGACTAATAACAATCCTGCTTTTAATCGTTTTCATCACACTAACAACAGAAATAATTTTAACAATTCTAACCGTTACCACAACCAATCGGGTAATTATAGAAGTACCCAAAGGTTTAATTCTGGAAACTTTAGAAACAAAAGAAACTATTATAACAATCCTGATCCAAACGCAATGGACGTGGATTATTATAACCCTAATTCAATGGAATTAGAACATAATACAACAAAACGTGTTGAAAACTTTCCTTTAACGCCTCCAACAATAGACTATCCATAACAACCTTGACTATAGAGGGACAAAAAGTAAATTGAATAATAGACACAGGAGCAGCTACTTCTATTATAGACCATAACATTTTTCCCTTAAAAAGATATAATAAATTAATTAACCCTATAGAATTACAAACCATTATTGGTAGTCAAATTATTCATAATGAAACTATAACAAAAATACCAGACGAATTCAATGAGCCTACTTCAATGTCATGGAAGGTAACTAACCTTTCTAATAAAAAATTTAGTGCTATTATAGGACTAAATTTACTTTCTCCAATAGGTGCTAAAATTGACCTACTTAATGGAGAAATTGTGGTAAATAAAAAGGCTACTAAATTTAATTATGCCTACCCCACAACAAATACATACCAACTAGAACCATTAGATTTAAATAACCATGACTTATTTGAAGTTTTACGAAACGAAAATTTAAATAAAGAAGAAGAAAAACATTTAAAATATATTTTATACAAAAACAAAGATTTATTTTTTAAAGATGAGGACAATCTTACTTGCGTAAATGATGTAAAACATCAAATAATAACTACTTGTTCTCAACCAATTTATAGTAAAATATATAGATTTTCTAAAATTCATTAAGAGGAAGTTAACAAACAAATAGAACAAATGTTGAAACAAGATATTATACAACCTTCAAATAGCCCATATAACAGTCCTATATGGGTTGTTCCAAAAAAATTAGATAACACAGAAAAACTGAAATGGCGGATAGTAATTGACTACAGCAAATTAAATAAAATTACCATCAATGATAAATTGCCTATTCCAAGCATCGAATCCTTGTTTGCCAAACTTGGTCGCGCCCAATATTTTTCGACCTAAGATCTTGCTAAGAGCTTTCACCAAATTTTGGTTGACGAAAAAAATAGGGCTAAAACTGCTTTCTCAAGACCACAGGGTCATTTTCAATTTAAACAAATGCCGTTTTGACTCAAAAATGCACCCGCGACCTTCCAAAGCATGATAAATCATGTCCTGAGGGACTATATAAATAAAATTTGTGTCGTCTATCTCGATGATATTCTGGTATTCTCAACATTTCTTCAAGAGCATGTTGAAGCAATAACAGAAATATTAAGGAAATTAAGGGAACATAACTTAAAGATACAAGTTGAGAAATGCAATTTCTTTGCAAAATCTACCGAATATTTGGGACACATTTTAACTAAAGAAAGTATAAAACCAAATGATAAAAAAATTTAAATTATTAGAAATTTAGAACTCCCTCAAACTCGTAAACAAATAAAAAGTTTTCTTGGAATAACATGGTACTACCGCAAGTTCATAAAAGATTATGCTAAGGTTTGCACAACCCCTTACAAAATGCCTTAAAAAAGATAGTAAAATAAATGTAAATGATGTACTTTATAAAGACTCTTTTAACAAACTTAAAAACCTTACAAGTTCACCTATTCTACGTTACCCCGACTTCAAAAAAAGATTTACTTTAGTTGCAGACGCATCAAACTATGCAATTGGTGCAGTTTTACAACAAGACGGCTACCCTATCTGCTTTGCGAGCAGAACGTTAAACGATCATGAAACTAAATATTCAACAATAGAGAAGGAATTGCTTGCCATTATTTGGGCAACCAAATACTTCAGACCTTATTTGTACGGTACAACATTCACAATTAAAACTGACCATCGATCTTTAGTGTGGTTAAGCTCTCTTAAAGAACCTAATGCGAAGCTACAAAGGTGGCGAATAAAATTAAATGAATATGATTACACCATTGAATACGTAAAAGGAAAAGAAAACAAAGTCGCAGACTTCTTGAGTCGTATTGACTCAAATAAATTTGAAATAAATATTTTGACTAAAAAACGTCGAATATATCCTATAAGCCCAGTCTGGAATGAACCACAGTCCTTAGACCGTATGAGGTTATATGCAAATATAAAACCTAAAGAAATAGGAATAAATGTTTTAAATAAAAATGATTCTGAGTTAGCAACTATTCATAGTGGTGCCGAAGATTTGGGTGACCATATTCTATCTATCTCAGAAAATATTATTAACAAAAACATAAAGAATTAATAATGAAATATAACCACTTCACACAAATCTATGTTTCTGAAAGTGATTTAAATAATAATAACATTTTGAATGACCTATTAAGAAGAAATATTAGAAAAGTTACTACAGGAATTTATTCTGAATTAGAAAACCCAAAATATAACGTTTTACAACGAAAATTAATTGAATTATTTTCTAATGATAAAACTATAAAATTTATAAAATGTAATACTAAAGCTTTAGAATTAGACAGTGAAAATGACGCAATTAAAATTATTGACGAAACACACAAAACAACAAACCACAGAGGCATTTTAGAAAATTATAATAAATTAAGAAGTACCCACTTTTATCCAAAACTCAAAGAGCTAATTCATAAATATGTCAACAACTGTGATATTTGTAACTTAGCAAAATATGACAGAAAGCCTGACAAATACAAATTCGAAATCACCGAAACCCCTTCAGAACCCAATGAAATAATTCATGGAGATTTATTCTTCTGTTACAAGAAAGTCTATTTAACAATATTAGATAAATTTACCAAACATCTTATGATTCAAAGGTTAAATTATCGAAATTCGATTACAATAATGCAAGCTCTAAAAAATAGATTTGCAATATTCGGTAAACCCAAAAAATTCGTATTTGATAACGAATTCAATACAATTAATATAAAAGACTTTTTAAGGGTAGAAAATATAGAATCATACTTTACTTCTCCTCGATCTCATACTGGCAATTCGCCTATTGAAAGAGTTCATGGAACCTTAAATGAGCACTTACGTATTTTAGAAGCTCAAAAATCTAAATTAACCCCATATGAAAAAATTATATTTGCTGCGGAAAACTATATTGTCATATACGGGTTTTAAACGTGTGAATTAAATAACCGCTTAAACAACTGTTTTAACTAACCTTGAATATCACCTAAGTTTAACAGCCTTAAAATAACTTAAATATAACTCAAATATAATAACGGTGAGAAAAACTTAAACTAACAAATCACATAAAGTAATACGATAACTATCTTTCCTTCCTCTTCGTTCATTATAATTAAATCTGTTAAATTAGCAATTTTAGTTTTAATTTTATTTTGTAATTTTAAATAAACTAGTATCGCCCTGTGCTCGAAATTCGAGCTATTTTTTCTTTTAACATATAAAATTCGTTTTGTGTAAATTACATTAGACTATATATAATAAAAATTATGCCAACAGTGTTGTCAACAATTCTTGCGTCGTACGTATTCTGTATCCTAATTAAAAAACTCTATGAATACATAATAGTACAACAAAATTTAACATATCATAATTCATAAGTTTAATATTTAGTATTATATTATATTGAAGCTGCCAGAAGTACAAATAATAGTCAAGTTAACCGAAGTCTTTTTTTAAATCTCAATCTTATGATTTATAGCAAAAAAAAAGTTTTTCAATAAATCAAAGAATAAATATTTCCTACCCTTTTTTCATTTTTAAATTTAATAGCTACATGGTAAATTTTTACTACAAATGTATGCCTATTTAAAGTTCTGAAAACATGCGAAAAATGATTCTGAATTCCTTAGTTTACTTTATACCTTTTTGTCTAGTTTATTTATTTAATATTTCCTAAGTTTTTTATTGACAAAAATATATTTCTATACATGGTCATGAGCCATGACTCATAAGTAAATATACAAATAAATATTATTGCTTATATTCCTTTATGAGAAGTAAACTCTTTTCTACTCTCAACTATTGCCAGCTACTTCAGCCCTTGTAAAAGAGTATATGACAGAGTAGATAAATAATTTCCGGCAGATGGCTTTAATTAAAATTCTCTTGAATAGGTTATTTTAAACCATATTTTTAATTTGATAACCAATAAGCACTTACCCCATTCCATTTTAAAAAATATTCTTTATATTTATATCAGCAATGAACCTTATTTTTTTCACTTTATTAGTATTTAAATACTATTAAATACAATTAACTTCTCAAATGACAGGGAGTTTTAAAATGTCAAATATATATATGACGATTAATCTGACAATTATGTACTACTGAAACAAAAATTAGCGTTCAAACTACGCCTATCTAATCTTCATGTACACTTTTTGATATATAAAATTTGTTCGTTTTGTCAAAATAAAACTAAAAATAGTTTTTTTATATTATAAAAAAACATTATTCGATGTTGAAAGTGTGAAATAAACATTTCAATTATTAGAATGAAATCAAAACATACGCTGTACAATTTTTATACTGCGTTACGTCAATACGTCTGTCTACATATCCATTATCGGTAAATCGATACGCGCGTACAATATTTAATTTATCAAAAATATTTATTTGAATGTTTTAATTTAGTACCTACAAAAAATATTTTTAATTTCATATTATAGGTATTTTGAATATAAGATATTTTTCAATAAAAATTATTGTAAAAAAATATTATATTTTAAAACATAATATTAGTAATATAAGAAAAACCAATAATAATATTTTTATACATTTTGTCAATATTTATAAATTTTAAAAATTCGAGAAACAGTACATTGAGTTACCCGTATTTTCGCTGCTCTAATGTAAATTTATGTACCTATTTATTTCTCAATTTTTTGACAGAAATTATACGCTGCACGCTTTTATTTAGGTTTGGACGTAAGGGACAAAAAACTTTTTTTGAAAAAGATAATTTTTTTAGTTTTGCAAACATATTGTACTGTAGATATTTTCAATTTATTTGAATATTTGTATGTTTTAAACTAAATTATTTAAAAAAAATGTTATTTTAAAATATTTTATTTTTAAAATTTAATCGCAGCAGCATAAGAAAAAACAATTACAATATGTATTTTTATACACTTTGTCAATTTTTAAATTTTAAAACTCTGATGTACAGCACGTCGCGTATGCGATCATGTAAATTTTTTTACATAACTAATTATTTCAAAATTTTGTGACAGAAACTGAATGCCGTACATGCTGATTTTGGCTGATCCATAAGAAACAAATCATTTTTCTTAAGAAATTTTATTTTTTTTTTAAGTTTCTGCATATTTCAGAATTCGGTTTTTAATTTTACAAAAAACTTAACAAAAAGCAACAACAATTTACGATTTACAAAAAAATTTTTTTTTTAGTACCTACCTACTGTATTATTATGGTTCAAAAAAATGGTTCTGAATTCTTTACTTTACTTTATATTATACCTATTTGTATAGGAGTGAACCCCTCTTTTTACAGCTACACCACACCACCTCTTGAAGAATAGTAGATGAAAGGAGTAGATAATTAAATATTTATTTTATATAAATTAAAGCATACGACGTACGAGTTTTATACGGCAGTACTTCAATATGTCTACCTGTATATCCGTAAATTGATACGCGCGTACACACAAAAATATTTATTTGAACGTTTTAATTTACAACAAAAAATTTTATTAATTTCATATAATAGGTATATTTAGAATTTTTTTCAATATAAGATATTTTTTAAAACACAATCTTAGAAATATGAGAAAAACCAAAAACCATTTGTCAATTTGTAAATTTTAAAAACCCAATTACAGTACATCACGTTACGCGTATTTTGGTTGCTCTCATGAAAATTCATGTACCTATTTATTTGTAAATTTTTTGATAGAAATTATACGTCAACTTTTATTTAAGTTTAAGATAATTTTTTAGTTTTTTTTTCGCGAACATTTTATAGGTATTTTCAATTATTTTGAATGTATGTTTTTTTAAAAAAAAAATATTATTTTAAAATATTTTATTTTGAAATCTAAATCGTAGTAACATCAGAAAAAATAATTACAATATTATTATACGCTTTGTCAAATTTTAAAATTTTAAATTCCGAAGTACAGTACACAAAATACCTACTTATTTCAACATTTTTTGACAGAAACTGCATGCCGGACGCGTTTATTCTGGTTGATCTGTAAAGAACACATAATGTTTCTTAAGAAATGTTATTTTTTGTTTCTGCAAACATACTATAGGTATTTCAATTATTTTGAATATATATAAAGTATTTTTTAAAAAAATATAGGTATTTTTAAAAACAATATTATTTTAAAATATTTTATTTTTATAACAATAACAACATAAAAAAAAACAATAACTTTTTTGTATGCTTTGTCAATGTTTAAATTTTAAAAATTCGAGGTAAGTAAGTTATTCTCACGTAATGTCATGTGCTTAACTACTAATTTAAAACACCATAAGCGTTGATTTTGGTTAGGCCCAAAGGAACAAATCATTTAAATTGCATATTATGTTTTTAAAAAAGATTTTTCGTTTTCAATTATTTTGAATATACCTATGTATGTTTTAAAAAAAATTATTTTAAAAATATGTATTTTATTTTAAAATATTTTATTTTTAAAATTTAATCGTAGCAACATAAGAAAAAACAAATACAATATTTTTTTACGCTTTGTCAATTTTTAAATTTTAAAACTCCGAATACCTCGCGTATGCTTTCATGTAAATTTATTTTCATAACAACTTATTTCAAAATTTTTTGACAGAAACTGAACGCCGTACACGCTGAATTTTGTTGATCCCATAAGTAATAAATCATTTTTCTTAAGAAATATTATTTATCAGAAGTCGGTTTCTTATTTTACAAAAAACTTAACAAAAAACAACAACAATATACGATTTAAAAAAAAAAAATTTTTAAGCAAACGAAAACAAAGTACAGTACTTTTCGGTTATAACAACCATGATGGGACGGAAAATATTCGTCGTAATAAACGAATGTCGTTTTAAAAGAATGCTGTGAATTTTGAATAATTAGTATAAAACTTGAACATTGTAGAATGTGCGGATTCTAGAATGGACAATTCGAACTCATTTGCTAAAATTTTATTTGATGTGTCAGCCTCAAGCCTATGTATAGTGCTTTTTCTTCTAATGAAATATTTTTTGTATTTTTGATGCGTTATTATGATTTTTTTTATATTCAAAAATAAATAAAAAATACTAAATTAATCACCAAGCAACATAATTAGATATAATAATTTTAAATAAAAGAAATATCATTGTAATAAAACACTTTCATTTTTAGGTAAAATTTAATTCTTTGGCAAAAAGCGTAAAGTTTATTATAATTAAAATTGCACCGAGTTCGTTATAAATGAAAACTACTGTATAAACTAAATGTATTGCTTTCATTTCGAAGAGACTTCTTTTTTTTCGTTCACTTTTTAAGATAAAGAAAAAACAAAAACAAAAAAAAAAATTTTAAAAAATTTAAATCTCCTTGTTCATTGAATATTGAACTAAACAAAAAAAAGAAAGATATACATAAGTCGGCGCCTATAATCTTTTGATTTAGATTTAGCTGCGAGTTAAAACCGAAAATGAATTACATTTACACAGAAAGTCGGCGCATAATATTAGAGTCATAAGCCTTAACTTTTAACAGCGTGACCGTTAAATTCAAATTTATGTTAATTTAAAGACGGGTTTTCACCTGAAAAAACGCAATATTCTAAAAAAAAAATATCATTGTCCTACGAAAACAAAAAAAACCTTTCTTTTGGTTGTTGTTTCATTAAAATTGGTCAAATAGTTTGTCGTAAAAAAGGATGTTTATATTTGTATGGGAAAAAATAAGCCGATTAAATATTATGATGTTTGATAAAAATTAATAAAAAAGTTCAGTTTGGAAGAACAAACGAAAGTAGTAAAGTGTTTTAATTTTAACTACTTAATTGGCGCAGTCGTGAGTGCTTTTGATTTCGAAGAAGAAACGAAACCACTAAAAAGTTCCTACTAACTCGCATATAGAAATATAAAAAAAAAAAAAAAGAAAAAAACCATAGAACGTTTATTTTATTTTGAAGAAGAAAACTAAAATACAAATCTGTTTTTGATAATTAATGCTAATACCTAATAAGTTAATTAAAAGAAATTAAACTAAATTAAATATAAAAAAAAACAAAACAAAAAAAAATATATATATAAAACTAATTACATATAAGATCAGTGCAAAAATACAATTAAATTCTATGATGACAATAATGTTAATGTTATAAAACCAAATTAATAAAAACAATATTTTTAATTTGAACCTAAAATACATTTTTTTTTGCGTTAAAACAAAAAATTTTTTCTTTAATATTATAAGTGATAAAAGAAAAAAAATTTTATTACAAAAACTTACATCTGGACTACTTGAAAAAAAAAACAAGTAAAGAAACAGTCAGTCGGTGCAACCGACTTAGAAATACCCTACACCTATTTGGTTCAAATTTAAGGACATATCCATAAGTCATTTTAACACCATAGAAGCTGTTATTAATTTGATCGTAAGACATAGCTAACTAAATTAACTGTATAATACTAAAAACATTTTCTAATTACCCTATCTATTAAAAAATACTACAAATTCTTACTAATTTATCTATTTAAAAATATTAAAAAACAAACAAACTTGAAATAAATGAAAATATATTTATTCCAATTCAATTACAAAATGAAAAAATTCTAATTATTAAATTTTGTGATAAAAAGATAATCAAAGCATAATATATTTAATAATCCAAATTTTTAAAAATTGCAATTATTTTATAATGGTTAGTTTATATACCTAATAGAAAAGCTTATAAACGCAAAATATGCAATAAATGTATTTCTAAAATACAATTAAAAATTTACACCTTTTCATATAATTCATTTAAATATAAAAATAAATTTTACATAAATGCAGCAAGTACCTTTGAACATAGCTGAACCACTACAATTAAGTCTAGATTTCGGAGACACATAGGACATAGGAAATATATTCTTTGGCTTCGAAATTAAACTCGACCACAACCAATTCCCATGGTACTTTCATTACTAGTAACCTACTGTTAAATTTCATCAAAATACCGGCATTATTTTTTGAGTTATGGTGTTTGTAAGATATATGTTTGTTAGTCCTTGAACTTTTCAAGGGTTCCAGGACCCGAAATTATGGTACGATTTCGCCCATATGCAGTCCCGTCATACTTTCAATACTAGTTAACCCTTGTACACAATTGGAACGCTCTATCTTAATTTTAAGTTACTAGTTTTATTAATTTCGATGATAAGATTTTACACATTCGGGGGTCTAAGAGAGGTTCTGAACCACCACTCCAATTGATCCCAAATTAGGGGGGCATGGAAGAAATAGTAAAGAACACCCTTGTGGTAAATTGGAAGCTTCTACATTTGTTTCAAGTTACTATCTTTATTAATTTCGAAAATATGCTTTAAGGGCCTAAGAACTGAGTGGCTGGTCCCCGATCCACTACTCCAATGGGGCCCAAATTTCAAAGACACTTACGAAATAGGAAGGGACACCCTGATACCAAATTTGGAGGTTCTATCTTCATTGGTTTCGGAATTATGCTCGTTTGGCCTAAATTCGATCAAAAAGTTCTAAGTTCCGAACCCATTGTCCAATCCTCACCGTACGTAATCACCGCCGTAGTTTCGCTGCCAATAACCTACAGCACAAATTTCATGAAGATAGCCTCATTAGTTGTTGAGTTATCGTGATTTTTTATATATGTTCCTTAGCCCTGACATCGATTAAAAGGTCCGGAATCCGAACCGTTGGGCTGATTTCGCCCTTATATAGTCCACGCTGTACTTATAGTACTAGTTAACCCTTGTACACAATTTGAACGGTCTATCCTAATTTTAAGTAACTATTTTTAGTAATTTCGATTATAAGCCTTTAAAACTTGGGAGGTCTGAGAGGGGTACAGAACCACCACTCCAATTGATCCCAAATTAGGGGAACACGCAAGAGATAGTAAAGAACACCCTTGTGGCAAATTGGAAGCTTCTACATTTTTTCAAGTTGTTATCTTTATTAATTTTAAAGACATGCTTTAAGGTCTTCGGAAATGTGTGGCTGGTCCCCGACCCACGACTCCAATGGGACCCAAATTCACAAGACACTTAGGAAATAGGAAGGGACACCCTGAAACTAAATTTGGAGGTTCTATCTTCATTGGTTTCGGAATTATGCTCGTTTGGCCTAAATTCGATCAAAAAGTTCTAGGTTCCGAACCCATGGTCCAATCCCGACCTTACGCAATTCCCGAAGTAGTTTCATTACTAGTAACCTACAGCACAAATTTGATGAAGATAGCGTCATTAGTTGTTGAGTTATCGTGATTTTTTATATTTGTTCGTTAGCCCTGAAACCGATTAAAAGGTCCAGAATCCGAACCCATGGGCCGATTTCGCCCATATGCAATCCCCGCCGTACTTTCAGTCCTAGTAACCTACAGTTAAAATTTCATCAAGATAGCTCCATTATTTTTTGAGTTATCGTGCCTACGGACGGACGGACGGAGGGACGGACATGGCTATATCGACTAAGGCGGTCACGCTGATCACAAATATATATACTTTTCCATATCTAGCTCGCTTCCTTTAGGTGGTTACAAACACCATACCAAAGTTAATATACCCCTTTACCTATTCTATAGGTGTAGGGTATAAAAAAAATAAATTTTTTAACAATAATATGATGACTTATTAAAAAATAAAACATTTTAATTATATGTGGAAAATATAAAATTTTGCAATTATTGTAAGCACATTTTGAATAAAAAAAAAAAAAAACAAAAGAACAGTGAAATCATCAATTCAACAAGATCATCATTTTCATCATTCCCGCAGGTGTTAATCAAAAAACGCGCAACAGGCAGTACAACAAAAATCTGTAAAATCTGGAAGCTCAAATTAAAACATATTCAGAATACTAAGTAAGTTCAATTTACTATATAAAAACAAAAAAAAAAAAAAAAAACACACAAAAAAAAAAAAAAGAACAAGAAAAAAAAATATAATAAAATTAGGTGTACTTTGAAGTATTAAATTTTTTTTATATGTAATAAGATAAGTAATGCAAAATTTTTTTGTCATATTAAAATAAATTTCTAATTTTTTTTCACAAAACAAAAAAAAAATATATAAAATAAAACAAAAGAATTTTTTTTAACTTTGAACTTGAATTTGTAGTCTCGAACACATACATATATAATACTTGAAAAAAAAAATTTTAAAATAGCACTATAATATACGTAATATTAAATGAAAGTATTTTTTTTTTTTTTTTTTTAAATTAAATAAATAAGTAAGTCAAGAAAAAATAATATTCTGTTCTACTCTGTTCTGAAAATGGAACAATTAGGAATGGCCGATAAATTTAAGATCATTTTAGATTTTATAAGTAAAGTTCCAATATTCGATGGGAAAACCCCAAACAGTCTCCCCGAATTCATAGAAAGAATAGATAATATCACTCCAACGATAAATCTGTTTGATGAATTCAATAAAAAAGTATTAAATGGGTATATAAGGGATAAAATTACCGGTAATGCCAAAACTACATTACAACTAAACGGAAATCCTACTAATTGGGAAGATATAAAAAAATTAATAGTTAAGCACCATGGAGAAAAATTATCTCCTAACAAGTTATTAGACCAAATTAGATCATGTCGTGTTACTACCGACATTCAAAACTTTTATGAAAAACTAAATGCTCTGTTATGTAGAATTAATAATTACTATTCATTAAATTCTAATGAATCAAATCCTAAAAATATCATTGAAAGTAATACGCGAATAGCTTTAGAAGTTTTCAAAGATAATCTGCCCGAACCAGCTCGTAGCATCATTCTAAATAGAAATCCAACAACATTAAGTGATGCCTATAATATAATTCGCGAATGTAAATACGAACATTTACCAAATCAACGAAATAAATATTTTCAAACAAATCATACTTTCCAAAAGCCTATACATAACAAAAATTTTAATTATAAACAATCCTATAACCAAACATATGTTAATCATAATAGAAATCGAAATAATAATAATAATTATAATAATTATCAACGACAAGATGTTGATAGTAATAAAAGAAATTTTAATCATAACTCGTCCCAAAATATTAAAAATAGTTATAATCATCATAAACCAGAAGATATCGAGCCAATGAGTACTCAAACTACTTATACTCAAAACTCTTCTCAAAATAGTTTTAAAAATAATAATAATAATTATAATAATAAAAATTATAATAATTATAATAAGTCAAAAAGATATTTCCAACCAATGGAAATATCAATTAATCAAAGACGAAATTTTCAGGAGGGCCAGTCAAAAGACTTCCCTATATAGTAATAAATAATCCTATAAAAACTATGCGTTTCATAATCGATACTGGAGCCGAATTCAGTGTCATTAATCCTAATCTTTGCAACCCGAAATGGAAACAACAAAAACAGAATTACGTACAAGGTCTATGTAGTTTCATAAATTCAAAAATTGTATACAAATTCCCACTTTTCGAAGTATTTAAAGAGCAAAACCTAATGGTTGAATTTGTCGAAGTAAACTTCCATGATAAATACGACGGTATAATTGGGAACAACATTTTAGAACCCTTAGATGCAAAAATTGACTTTGAAAATCGTACTTTAAAAACAAAAAATTCAGTAATTCAATTCTTTCTCAATATCGAAGAAGAAAAATATTTTAACTGTTCCTATGATAATAACACAATAGAAATATTTTACAATGAAATTAAAGGGTCAAAATTGTTAGAATACGTTGAAACATCACACCTGAATAAAGAAGAAAATGGTTTGATAAGTAAATTAATTCTTAATAATAAAAATGTATTTTTCAAGGAAGGAGACTGTTTATCATTTACAAGTCACATCAAACATCAAATAAAAACAAAAAATGACATACCTGTCTATTCTAAACTGTACCGATATCCTCAGGTCCACAAAAAAGAAGTAGATAGGCAAATAGAAGAAATGCTAAAGGATAATATTATACAACCCTCTAGTTCGCCTTATAATTCACCAATTTGGGTTGTACCTAAAAAATTAGATAATAGTAAAGAACAAAAATGGCGCATTGTCGTGGATTATAGGAAACTGAATCAGATAACTATAGATGATAAGTTTCCTATCCCTAACATTGAAGACCTTTTTGACAAATTAGGTAAAGCAAATTACTTCACAACGCTAGATTTGGCGAAAGGGTTTCACCAAATCGAGGTAAACCCCAAAGATAGAGTAAAAACAGCATTCTCTACCTCAAATGGTCACTTTGAGTTTCTCCGTATGCCTTTCGGACTCAAAAACGGACCAGCAACATTTCAAAGGTTAATTAATGATGTGCTAAAAGAATTTATTAATTCCATATGTATTGTGTATATGGACGATATTCTTGTTTTCTCTACCTCACTACAAGAACATATCGAGTCAATTGAAAAAATATTTAAAAAATTATCAGAAGTTAACTTAAAAGTCCAATTAAATAAATGCTCCTTTTTAAAACGGGAAACAGAATTTTTAGGACACATCGTGACGGACAATGGCATCAAACCTAACCCAAATAAAATTGAATGTATTCTAAAAATTCCACTACCCAAAAATCAAAAAGAAATTAAAAGCTTTCTCGGTATAACAGGGTTTTACCGGAAATTTATAAAAGATTATTCCAAAATAGCTCACCCTTTAATAAAATACTTGAGAAAAGGTATGAGAATAAACACAAATGACAAGGAATACCAAAACGCGTTTGATAAACTTAAAAAGTTGTTAACATCAGATCCGATCCTCGCGTACCCAGACTTCGAGAAAATGTTTACCTTAACAACTGATGCATCCGATTTCGCATTGGGAGCCGTCTTATCTCAGAGCAACCACCCAGTTTCCTTTATCTCTCGTACCCTCAATAAACATGAAAGAAATTACTCAACGATCGAAAAAGAACTTTTGTGTATTGTATGGGCAACAAAAGCATTTAGACCCTATCTTTTCGGTCGCAAGTTTACAATAAAAACAGACCATAGGCCCCTAGTTTGGCTCAGTGGATTGAAAGAACCAAATAGTAAGCTGCAAAGATACAAAATCCGACTAAATGAGTACGATTTTAACATAGAGTACGTAAAAGGAAAACAAAATTTTGTTGCCGATGGGTTATCTCGAGTAAGAGTTGATAATAGTGAAGGGAAAATAAATTCTGATGATTCGTTTTCCCACTATCTTAACATAAATCCTTTATTTAATGAAGAAAATATAGATAATGAAAGTATTACTAAAGTCTATACTAATGAGAAGTTTAATAAAAATGAAAGTATTCTTACATCTGATATTGAAACGAAAAATTATCAAGAATATAAAATATGTGATGAAACATTATCTTTTTATTCTGACATTGATAACAAATTCTCATGCAAAAAAAGATATAACATCCTACATAATGCAAATTCTAATGACACAAAAACAAATAAAGGTTGCAATAATGATGAAATTATTTCAACCGATGCTACAATTCATAGTGCTCAGGAAGATCCATCCGATTTAATCTACATTACAGAAAAGCCCATCAATCTTTATAAAAACCAAATTTATTTAGAAGAAGGAGAAAAAGAAAAATATTCCTTAAAAATAGTTAACCGAAAATGCCAAAATAAAATAATTGTAGCCAATGAAAGCAATCTTCTAGAGTTTATGAAGCAATCAATACCAGACCGTGGATTGATATGCGTTTATTGCGAAAATATAAGATTATTTGTAAAATTCCAAAATTTATACCAAAAATATTTTTCCGCTAACAAAAACTTAACTATATTAAAATCTTCTAAGAAATTAATCGATATTACAGATAAAAATAAAATTTTTTCAATAATAAAAGAGGAACATCTCCGTAATAATCACAGAGGAATCAATGAAGTGTTTAATGAGATCAAAGAAAAATATTACTATCCTAATATTCTTGTTGAAATTAGTAAAATCATTAGTAACTGTGAAATATGCAGTTTAGCGAAACATGATAGATCACCTCCAAAAATTCCATTTA
Organism: Dolichopus griseipennis; assembly: GCA_963082915.1. Classification (NCBI taxonomy): domain Eukaryota; kingdom Metazoa; phylum Arthropoda; class Insecta; order Diptera; family Dolichopodidae; genus Dolichopus; species Dolichopus griseipennis. The sequence goes on along the minus strand of OY720443.1, from coordinate 126,667,363 downwards.
AAATTACAGAAAGTCCAGAGTTCTTTAACGACATTGTTCATATGGATATATGGTTTCCCGAAAGGAACAAACCATATTTAACAACTATAGATAAATTTAGTAAATATGCCACTATCCACAAACTGAATGACAGAACGTGGATTTCAATTTTAGAAGCAATTAAAGAAAGAATCCGCTATTTGGGAAAAATGAGAAAACTTGTGTCAGATGGAGATAGATGTATAATCCATAACGCGGTTGAACTATTTCTCAAAGAAAATGGTATAATTTTTCACCAAACTACTGCTTCCAATAAGACAGGCAACAGCGATGTTGAAAGATTGCACGGTACCCTAAACGAACATATTAGAATACTTAATACCGAAGGAGAAATTAAAGAACTTGATAATAAAATTTTTAAAACGATGAACTCGTATAACAACACCATTCATTCTACCACCAATCTTAGACCCATAGACTTCCTTCAAAAGAATTTTGATAAAAACGATATAAAATACTTTGAAAAAAAATTTGAAAGCGAAAAACAACGAAAAATAGACAGATTGAATTCAAATAGAGACAAAAACATTAAACTTTCTGAAAATATCGTTAGAAATAGAAATATAGCCAAAAACAGCCCCAAATACAAAAAAATTAAAATATTTTCTCAAAATAAAAATTATATTGTAGATAGAAAAGACAAAAGAAAAGTTAAATATTACAAATCCCAAATAAAAAGAAAATTTAAACACCAAAAATAATACATTTTCTCTCTTTTAGAAATGAAATCTCTCGCGTTTGTACTCACATTCGTAATACTATGACAAACAAATAGAATTAGTTAAAGATAATATTCTTCTAAGTAGACTTAACATACTGGCTCATGATATCCTAACTCCTGAAGAAATAAATGACCATAATATAACCTTAGATATATTATCCCATATTAAAAGCTCAACAATACTTAAAGAAAATATTATCATTTTTGCCATATTGATTCCATCATTTTCACAAACAGAGTATAACAAAGCATTAATTTTACCATTTCCAAATAATAAAAAAGAAGAATTAGAAATTAATAACGAAGAAATCTTAATATCAAAGAATAACATTTTTAATTTAAATAACAATATTTTAGAAGAAAAAAAATTAAAATTTCATGATAATTACTGTATTAGAAATATATTATCAAAAAATAATACTTGTAAATTTAGGCTAAATAATCAAGAATTTATAGAAGAAATAGACTTCGGTTTTATTATTACAAAAAATTTAAAAATAACTGATATTAAGCAAAATTGTATTAAATTAGATGTAACTATTAAAGGAAACAACATTATAAAAATTGCAAAATGTAGTATAGAAATAAGAAATGTAAAATTTGTAAATAATTTATTAGAATATAAGGAGCATATTAGGTTACCCAATGTTAACTATAATTGGACAAAAATTGTAAACAATGTTACATTAGAAAATTTAAATATTGTAAGCTTTGAAAATAGGAAAACAATAGAATATATTAATTACAAAAATAATATAAAAGATCTTTCAATAAGCTCAATACTTATTATAATATCAATTTTAACATTATTTTTATTTGTATGCATATATCGTATCAAAAGAAAAGGAAAAATAGTTGTCAAAAACAAAATTGAGATTCCAAAAAATAAAAAACTGGATTCTTCCGGGACTGAAGAATCTCGGAGGGGAAGTGTCATATACGGGTTTTAAACGTGTGAATTAAATAACCGCTTAAACAACTGTTTTAACTAACCTTGAATATCACCTAAGTTTAACAGCCTTAAAATAACTTAAATATAACTCAAATATAATAACGGTGAGAAAAACTTAAACTAACAAATCACATAAAGTAATACGATAACTATCTTTCCTTCCTTTTCGTTCATTATAATTAAATCTGTTAAATTAGCAATTTTAGTTTTAATTTTATTTTGTAATTTTAAATAAATGTTTGATAAAAATTAATAAAAAAGTTCAGTTTGGAAGAACAAACGAAAGTAGTAAAGTGTTTTAATTTTATCTACTTAATTATATTAATAGTATTCATTCAGTTACTTTAGAAAAACCTATAGATTTCTTAAAAAATAAAGTTACTAATTTAGACATTATCAAAGAAAGATTGAAAAAAGTAAAATATAGTACAATCGCAAAATTAAATGAAAAGAGAAAATCATTCTCACCTGAAAATAAAGCTGAAATACTTATAGAAAACCCCGAAGCCGTTCGCTATAAACATCTACATAAATACATTAAATTGAAAACTAAACTTGACAATAATAGGTTAAAAGATCTTAGAAACAAAAACATCCACCCAACAAGAATAAAACGAAACTTTAAATTCTTTACAGAAAATCAAGACAACAATTAAAGCAAGACCAAAAACATCCCCGGTCAAACTTCTTCAATTAATTATATTTCTATTAACACTGCAACTTACTAACACCTAAACACCATTGATATTAATAATCATCTTTCTATAACTAATCTAAATAACCAAATTAAAATTAACACAGATCTTCAAAATAATATTAACATTTTGAAAAATCGCATAATGCAAAATCAAGTATTAACCTTACAAACGTTAAATCACACAACAGATATTACTAACAAAAGTATAAAAAATCTTCATTTCTTATCATTACTAACCGACATTAACTTATTAAATTCTGAAATAGATAGAATTCAACAAAATAGACATTATCAACAAAATATTATATTATGCAAAGCAAGGCGTTATGAGTCATCCAATTTTAACCGATAACGAAATCGATGAATATAATATCGATATATTTAAATATAAAAAAATTAAAAGTTCTCTTTTAAAATATGACAATAAATTAATATTCGTTATTCTAATTCCTAATCTCACTAAGTAACTTGGTACAAAATATTTGATATTGCAAACTCCAAATAGAAATTTTGAGGAAATATTTATTGAAAATAATAATGTAATCCAATATAAGGATAAAATTTATATTGACAATAATGAAAAATATATAAAACAATTAAAACTAGCTAATGATTGTATTAATAATTTAATAAATGAAAATTATAAAAATTGTAAGAAAATAATTAAAAATAATTTTGAAAATATTGAAACTTTTCCTCACATGATTTTAATTAAAAATTGTAAAAATAACTCTTTAACAAATGATTGTGATCATTCAAAACATATACCTATTAAATGGAAATAATATTGTAGAATTCCATAACTGTTCAATAAAAATAAATAATGTAACATTTTTAAATAACAAAAAAATTGAAAAAAATCATATTATTTTACCTAATTATTTAAACATTTATAATGTAAGCTTAAAATTAAATATTGAAGATATAAATCGTCGGTTTAGTGCTTATTTCGGACAAACGCGATTTTTCAGTTTTTTGCACTAAGCACGTTTTCTACTATTTTTGGGGGTGATCTTTTAGAATTTCTCATCGGATTTATCCTATCTTCAATAGTTTCCGAGATAATGAGTGTCCGGTTTCGTACAAATCCTGATTTTTTTCGGATATTTCCTGTTTATTTCGGACAATTCCAAGTCTTTAGGACTCGTTCGCTTGACGCCATATTATTTTCTCAAACTTAACTGAGCAAACTAATGACGGACTAATCCATATGAAATGGAAATGTCTTAACATATATATATATATATTTTTTTTTGTACTTATTTCGGTTTAATCCATTTATTGGTAGTTTATATGTGTTAAATCTATTTAATATATCCGAACAATTCAAATAACATATCAGTGCTTATTTCGTACAAATCCATATACTTATATAAATTTAATTTCCTAACTAGATTTCTTCGATATAGAAAATTCAAATCTTAGAAGTTTACCATCCACTCTTAGTCCAAATTTGACGACAATTTAAGTTTGTAAAACAAAATGTTGTAAAACGAAGACGTACATATAAACCGAAAATAAATCGATCAGCATCATTCAAATAGTATTTTGCACTAAAAGATTATATTCATCGGGTTTGCCGCCTTGTTTTTTAAATACCTTAAGTATTAACAAGGCAAGAATTTATTACTGTTTTGCCAATTTATCTGATAAAGAAACTGGATGCCCTACTTTAAGAAAAAAGAGAAAATGTATAAAAAAAAATTTTCAGAAGAACAGCTCGATTCAGTGAGACAACATATTGAGAGTTTTGAAACTGTGCCTTCGCATTACTGTCGCTCCCAGTCTTCCAAATTATATTTAGAGTCTGATCTTTAGCAAAAATGTTTCAATTATACTTAGAATAATGTGAAAATCCGGTTAAGATATCTATGTACCGAAAAATATTTAATGGTGAATACAATATCTCTTTCTACAAGCTTAAGAAAGATATATGCGATAAGTGCTATTTGTTTCAAAGGAACGTAGCACCAAACAAAGAGGAACAAAATATGTATGACAGGCATATAAAAAAAAAAAAGTGCTTGCAGAGCTGAAAGGAATTTGGATAGATCAAACATAGATACAAAACATGCAGTCATATGCTACGACTTGCAATAAGTTTTTGCCTTACCGAAACGCATCTAAATTTTATTATATGCGAAAAATTAATACCTTTAATTTAACCGGCACCTGCATCTTACCAGAAAGTACAAATATGACTTATTGTTCTATATGGTCTGAAGTTCATTCGGGGTGGTCTAGTAACGATATATGCAGCGCATTAATAAAAATTTTAAAACAAGTCACCAAAGATTTTCCAGATGTCACTAAAATTACATTATGGAGCGATAGTTGCATTCCTCAAAATAAGAATAAAATAAACTCTTTTGCATTAAAAAATTTTTTGAACCAACATTCCAAAATAGATACTATAATTCAAAAATTTTCTGAGCCTGGGCACTCCAACATTCAGGAAATTGATGCAGTTCATTCTGTATTAGACAAATACTTAAAAAATATCGAAATTCATAGTCCGCTCCATTTATTAAAGCTTTTGCTGAAATACTCTACAGCAAATGTAAAATTAAAAGTGTTACAAATGACTAAAAATGACTTTCTATCATATTCTACTCATGCAAGCAAGCTAAATTTTACAAATGTTCCATTTAAAAAAATTAAGTTAATTTTATACGATAATGATGATTTTCTATTAAAACACAAAACATCTTTTCTGGAAATAAAATATAAGATTGCTTCTCTCCATCACAATGCTTTAAAAAAAAAATTAGCGACACCAAAGAATATATTTACTATTATTATAACAGCTGTTTGTCCGGAATCTACCATATCAAAAGAAAAGTTAGCAGATGTCAAGAAATTGCTACCGTACTTGCCCGAAAACGACCAAAAATACTTTAAAACTTTATTAAAAATTAAAAACTAAGAAAGCTATTGGTTTTTTTTTTGTTTTGTTATAAAAGTTATTCTAATTTTAATATTGGAAAAAAGTAACTGAATAAAAATTTATTTAGGATTAAGATTTAATATTAATGATTAATAATTTTATTATGAAAAAACAAACCTGAATTAAAAAGCTGTGAAATTGTTTTTAGTTTTGTTATAAAAGCTATTTTAATTTTAATATTGGAAAAAATTAACTGAATAAAAATTATTTAGGATTAAGATTTAATATTTATTTTTAATTTATTTTAATTTAAAACGAGGAAGATTATAGTTGCCCTTGTCAACTTTTAGATACCCGTGCATACCTACTATGGTGTATAAAATAAACCGTAATTTACTTCCCTTATACATTTAACTCATTACTCCATAATTTTGACGTAAAAAAAAAAAAAAAAAATTAACAAAAAAAAAAAAAAATCACAAAACAAAAAACAAAATTTTCATTCATTGTCCCATAACTTTAGCTAAAAAAAAAATTAAAAAAAAAAAATCACAAAAAAAAAAAATAAATTTTCATTCATTGTCCCATAACTTTAACTTAAAAAAAAAAAAAAAAAAAACAAAAAAAAAAACCAAAAAAAAAAAAAAAATGGCCCACCCAAAAATTCCGATGGTCCGAGTGATGTCCAACTTTGCCAACTAACTTGCCCTATTACTTTACCTGCCCAATTTTAATTTTAACTTTGTAGCTTCATTAGATTCACAGTTATTGAATCGCAAACTTTGTATGGCAGCCCCCCAAAATGGGGCCGTAACATTTTGAAACTTCATATAAGTGCTCGATTCATTATATAAATAACCGTGTGCAATTTTTATCGTCGTAGTATAATTAGTTTTGAAGAAATTCATATTGGTGCAAATAAGTTGTATGGCAGCCCCCGAAAATGGGGCCCTAACATTTTGAAACTTCATATAAGTGCTCGATTCATTATATAACTAACCGAGGGTAATTTTCAGTCTCGTAGTATAATTAGTTTTAAAGAAATTCATATTGGTGCAAAGGAGTTGTTTGGCAGCCCCCCGAAAATGGGGCCCTAACATTTTGAAACTTTATATAAGTGCTCGATTCATTATATAACTAACCGTGTGTAATTTTCATCCGCGTAGTATAATTAGTTTTGAAGGAATTCATATTGGTGCAAAGAAGTTGTATGGCAGCCCCCCGAAAATGGGGCCCTAACATTTTGAAACTTCATATAAGTGCTCGATTCATTATATAACTAACCGAGGGTAATTTTCATCCGCGTAGTATAATTAGTTTTGAAGAAATTCATATTGGTGCAAAAAAGTTGTATGGCAGCCCCCCGATAATGGGGTCCTAACATTTTGAAACTTCATATAGGTGCCGGAGTCATTATAAAACTAACCGTGTGTAATTTTCATCCCCGTAGTATAATTAGTTTTGAAAAAATTCATATTGGTGCAAAAAAGTTGTATGGCAGCTCCCCGAAGCCTTGGTCCGATTTTAACCAAAAACAATAGGGAACCTAGAAATTGTCTAAAAATGACTTTGTGTGAATTTCAAGACTCTAGCCCTTTTAGTTTTTGAGTTATCGTGCTGACACACGGACGGACGGACGGACGGACGGACGGACAGACACACATAGCTAGATCGACTAATTTTTCGATTCTGAGCCGATACGTACCCTTGACACTATATCTAGCTCGTCTAGATCGATGCGTTACAAACGGAGGAGCAAATCTAATATACCCGATGTTCATACATGTATGCACGGGTATAAACAACAAGCTGTAAATTAAAAAGCTATCAAAATAATATTTATGTTTTATACTTGGTGTTTAAAAAACTGAAATAAATTTAATTTATTAAATAAATGTATTTTATTTTGAAATTAAGCATTAAAATTAATTAAACAAAATTATTGAATTTAAAAATATCGAATATTTGCGTAAAAATTTCAAGAACAATTTATTTCTTGTTTCGGACAATTCCAATTTTTTTGGACAACTCCATGAACATGTACATAAAAATTTCTTAGTCATGGGATTTAGCCAATGGTGAAAAAACATGGTCTTAGAAAATGCTTCATACATTTAATTCTTAAAATTTTCAAAATTAATAATAAACCCTACTATAAATTAATAGCGAAAATTTGAATAAAATCTATAGTGTAGTTTTCGAGTAATTATACTTTAAACTTTAAACTCGTTTTCTCAATATTTTGGTCGTTGGCGTTTGTCCGAAACGAGCTGTAAACCGACGAAATATAAAACAATCTAAAAATTTAAAACAAACTCATGAAATTAAAATTAAAACAAATAATAATTTATTAGTTTCAATAAGTTTGCCTGTATTAACATTTATTATTATTGTAATTTTATATATTATAAGAAAAATTAAAATTTGTAAAAAGAAAGAACAAATTAATACAAAAATAAAGAACACTCAGGAAAGTGTCCAACTTAACGATGGGGGGATCATATATCCCGTTAAATAATTATATTTTTTGTTGTTATGAAATTAAAATTAAAATTTCTTTTCAATGAGAAAATTTATTAACAAATTTCCTCATATTGTAATTTAATTTTGTTCAATCTATTATTTTGTCAATTTTCCCATTCTTTAATTCTTCCGACAAAAGATACCGCGCTTAATATTTTCGCACCGGTAAATTATTAATTCCTCGAATTGACCATCATAATTCATAAACAAATAAATATCACTTTCTCTCTTCCACTTCATTCGTTAATCATGTCATTATTATAATTCTTAATTTCCCATCAAAAGTTTTCGCGATAAATCAAATCGCGTTCAATAAATTTTCTCACAAATTAAATGCTGATTCTTACAATATTTATTATAAATACTAACGTTCTTTCAATTAAAGATCAGTCTTATAAGTTATCAATCTTCCTCAGTTCCTTCTTTAATAAAAGGAATATATTAAAATTAATATTATATTAAGTTAATATTATAATTAAATAAATTAATTAAATAGAGTAATTATTTAAATTAAAAGAAAGTAATGTTAACTATTTAAGTATAATAAAATAAATATTGAATAACACCAAATTTTATAATTGTTTGAATATTTTATTACTAGCTGTTGGCCCGTCACAGAATGACGGAAGGTCAGTTGAAAGAAGAACTTTTTCTAATTAAGAACTATTTCTAATTTAATTACATATATTACATAAACATATATTATATATCAATACCATTTTCTTAAATAAAATGGTAACCGTTGCATTCTACGTAATACAGACTATGCTTCAATTCTAGTTATGTACAAAAAAAACAAAAACTTATATGTTGTTGTATCTAAAAATTTGAAGATGAATAATTTATTTAGTCTACCTTTTTTATGTTTTGAATTTGATAAAATTTTGGGGCTGTTAGTTCAAATCCCTTCTTGGTGAAATGTTTTTTTAATTTCAATTAATATTTTTTTTTTTATTCAATTACGTACTTTTTAAAATTAAGTTCGATAAATTTGTGTTAATAAGAGATGTGAAATAGATTTATTTTGTTTTAATAATGATTTATTTCTCCAACTATTAATGTTTTGTATATACATTTTTAAAAAATGTTGTTATACATTCTATATTGTTTCCTTTGTTTAGATTCAAATCAAAATACTTGTTTGAAGGCTAACCGTTCTATAATGTACTTATTCAACATGCTAAATAATGTATCTATTTATATGTACGTGAAATTGTATTAAATAAATGTTGATTTTTGAATTGAGTTTTGCATTATCAAATGCAAATTATAAATTTTATTTGAAATTTTTTTAATATACCTAACCCTAACTAAGTTTAAAATCTATTTTGTCTGGTTTTTATGGTGCATTGAACTCAGAGGTATTGTATACCTGAACCCACTTTCCCAACCGTCAGTTGTTACATAATTTTTTTCCATTTTAACTTTTAAATAGATAAATAATTAAAAAGTTATGAAGGAAGGGATGAGAGATAGATGAGGTAGAGTTGAGAGCGAGATGAGGGGAAACTTTGAAATTACTTTAATACATTTCTTGGTTTATTTGCTTAAGCAAACCAAGCAATGCATCAAAGCATACATTGGGCTTTCGCCCTTATTTCAGATATTTACTGAAAATTATTAAGACCAACTACACAAATGTTCCTGTGAAGCATTGTCTTCTTAATTTTTATTGACAAAATGTCTTACTATATATTTAAAATTTCCAGAAAATTTTCTGTGATTTTTAAAACTGAAATGAAATTTTTCATAAACTAATAAGTAAATTTTATTTCAAAAAAAAATTTTTTTTTTTTTATTAAAAATAAATAAAATATTTTTTGGCCTGCTTATGATAATTTATGATATTTTATTTTCTAAAATAAAACACATCCAACAAAACGTCAATATTTTATTTTTTTATAATTGAACACATCCAACAAAACACATTTAATTGAATGCGTTTGTTACACCTCATTCTAGACAAATATATTAATAATAATAATAATAATAATAATAATAATAATAATAATAATAATAATAATAATAATAAATAATAATAATAATAATAATAATAATAATAATAATACTCATATCTAATGTCGAAGTTGTTTAATTAAGAAGTTTAATGTTTTAAATAAAATAACTTTAGCTTTAAGGGGTGGGAAGCGCCCTACTTTATGGTGTGGTCGAATTGTATAAAACCCAAATTCCACTTGTACTAAATAGACACAATTAAAGGAAATGTTGAATTTTCTAAAAATAACTAAATAATAAATGAAAGTTCAAATTTATAATATCCAATAATCAAAAGAAATATACGTTTTATTGGAAAAATGGTGGTGGAAAATTTAGATGCTTAAAAAATTATCTGAATGAATAAATGAATGAAAATATAAATAAAGTTTAGATCATAACTTTCAAAATATTTACAATAAAGCCAGGTGGTACCAATACAGTTTTTCTAGGAAAGTTGGAAAAAAAAAAAAACTAAAAATTTCCAAAAGGATTTTCAAAAAGAAACTTTAAATCAATAAAATTTTATAAATTTTTTAGAAAAAAAAATGGTTATTTAAGAAAATTTAAAATAAAAATAAAATTAATAGAAAGGTCAATAAAATAATTAAAATTTATTACCTACAGATTTTGATTTAATTTTTTATATTGATTATGAGAAAATAAAACACATCCTAAAAGTATGCAATGTGGGTAGGATTATGCAATCTACATAAATTTCTTTCATTCGTGTTCCACAGAATTTTTATTATTGTTTTTTTTTTTGTTCAAAAATTTTTTCCATCAAAATAATTTTGATAATTTTTTTGCATATTTTTAGGAGATTTTATAATTGAACACATCCAACAAAACACATTTAATTGAATGCGTTTGTTACACCTCATTCTAGATTTTCCATCAAAATAATTTTGATAATTTTTTTGCATATTTTTAGGAGATTTTATAATTGAACACATCCAACAAAACACATTTAATTGAATGCGTTTGTTACACCTCATCCTAGACAAATATATTAATAATAATAATAATTTTTGATTTTGACAATAAATAAAAATAAAAGTTGCACGGGTATCTAAAAGTTGACAAGGGCAAATATAATGAATCTTCCTCGTTTTATTTTATAATCAAACTATACACAAACTGCATACATACATGATACAGCGAAGATATGTTCTACATCAAAAAAAAAAAAAAAAAAAAAACCAAGAAAACAAAAGAAAAAATATATACAAATGTACACACATCGATTGACATACAAACAAAAAAATAAAAAAAACTAAAAATTAAAATAAAAGTAAACTAAATACGATCAAGATGATTTAATAAAATAATATAATATAATTTATAATTTAAAATAATTATAAAAAATTAAAATAATAATTTATCTGCCTTTTTTTTTCTACGTGAATACTCAATGAAGATAGTTGTTTTATGATTTAATTTGAGATGACCTTACGAGTACTTTATAAGTCATGTATCACTTATAAGAAAATATGTAGTGGGCAATGATTGTTTGTAACTACTTCGAGCGTTACTGTGTATTGTATGTAATTAGTAAATAAATGTGAGCGATTGTGTATATAATATTATTACAAAAAGGGTAAATAAAAACTTTTATTTATTAAGTAAACAAAATCTTATCTAAATAGAATAAGTGTTCACTAATACTTTCTAAAACTGGAAAATTGTCTTTTTTTCTCAAAAATATTTAATACTAATAAAGTTTGTATGAATTTGTCCCTCCTCCTATCCTCACATATGAAATAAGTAAAAGGGTATATTAACTTTGGTATGGTGATACCAAAATGAAACAAGCTAGATAGAGAAAAGTATAGATATAGTTTTTAAATGTTCTTTATTTGAGTTGTTCTTACAGACTGATTTTTAATACAAATTATTTTATAATTCAATTTGTTTTATGTTTGAATGGATAAAATACTACGTAAGCAAAATTCTAATACATGACAATATTTAACTTGATTAGAATCATACGATTATAATCAACTTTGGTTTTTTTATTTGTTATTTTCGTAAATTAGCGTTTACGAAATTTGATAGTTAAAGTACAGTTATGCATTTTAAGGAATGCGATTAAAATTTAAAAGTACAGTTTATAAATTGACTGTTTATATAGATGAATGCATTTTGCTTACGTAACACCTCCATCCCTAAGAGATTTTGGTCTCCAAAATTTAAAATTTAAAAAAGACTTGTTTCTAGTTCCTTTGGTTTTACATCTGATTGATTTATACTTATTTTAATATTTTCATTTAACTTTGTTTTTTTATAACAGTAGCTTATTATCATAATTACAATTACTATTACAAATAGGGTTTTAACCGTTAGTAAAGTATAAACCTTAGATTTATATTCTAAGTATTCAATAGCTTTTAAGTTTTCAATTTGGTTTACATGAATTTGCTTATGAGTAAAGTTATTTGTAGTTTTTTGTTATATTTAATTCATTTACAATTGGTATAATAGGTAAATCTTTAAATTTTACAATTTTATTAGAAAATTCATTGTTTTTAATATTCAAATTACAATTGCTAAATTTAATTAAATTATTTTCTTTAATAATTATTTCTTGGTTAATACAGTTTTGTACAATTTTTGTTCTTTCTAAGTTTAAATTTACAATTAATTCATCGTTAATTTTTTCTATAGATTCTATTTCATTTATTTTATAGTTACATGTACTGTTTCCTTTTAGTAAGTTTTTAATACAATTATTATTTGGATATTGTAAGTTTTGCTTTAACAGTTCCTTTTTATTATTTTGTTCAAATATTTCCTTATCTTTTAAAATAATATTTATTATAGGTGTGTCTAATTGCACATGTTTATCGTTCGGGAATGGTATGACTAAAGCTTTAAAATAGGTTTCGATAGTGAAGTTTGGAAGGAATAGGACGATTATTATAAGGCCGTCCTTAAATAAAATAGTACTTTTTATGTACGGCATCTCTTCTATAGTTAGGTTGTATTTTTGAATTTCGTCGTCTGTAAGTATGTCGTGAGCAAGAACTTCCAGACGACTTAGCAAGATAATATCTTTAATTTGTTGTAAATGATTATTAATTGAGGTAATTTGTGCCAAAAGTTGGAGTGTGAAAGGAGTTTGCGATATTTTTGCAATAAAGTTGTTAGTTTGGTTTTCGATTTTTGTTAGGTATTGAGTAATTTCCAGTTGCTGGTTGTTCACGTATTCGGCTATTGAGTGGATATTTTTCTCAAAATTTTTGTTAATAATTACTTTTCGTTAATTTTATTAGTTACTTGTCTGGTGTTAAAGTTTAAATTTTGTAATTGCTTGAATATTTGTTCTGAGTCATCGTTATCCATTATGCCTGTCCAAAATTTCATTGTTGTACCCAGGGCGTTAATTAGTCCACGTTTATTTCTAATTTTCCCGTCAAGTTTGGGTATCAGTGAGTTCAGAGTGTGTTGTAAATTTAACAATTCTAATGTTAAAATTTTGTGTTTTGTGCTTGTTTCTTTTAGATTTAGAAGATTGAAATTATGGTACAAGTTTCCAATTATTTCTTGGTATTCAGTGAGGTTTACAATGTGTAAAGTTTTTGTGTAGTTATTAATAATTTTTTGTTCTTCCAATTTTATAATAGCAAAACCATTTTCATCCTTGAGTTGGCTTATTTGTATAGATTGGAGCGACGTTTGTGGAATAGAGAGAATGAGTAGAAGTAGTAGTTCCATTTCCTAAAATTATAAAAGAAGTTTTTATTGGATTTGGAATAGAGAGGAAAACAATAATAAAAATTAACTTAAGAAGTCTACCTCAAAAGAGACTTCTATATTTTCAGTTGGTAAAAAAAAATTAATAATAAAAATAAAAATTGATGGTGATGATAAAGCATCTAATCCTTGGTTACAATAAAATCGTAATAAAATAGGTAATAGGTTTTATTGAAATTTAAACTTTCGTTTTAGTTACTTTTTGCAATATTTAGTTTTCCTTTTATTGCTCGTATCGACTATGTATTTGCCGTCTACTTTAAAGTTTCTCAGAATTTTATACTTAGGTTTACATTTACCTACATCTCTATTAATCTATCTGACCAATGGCGTAGTGGTAAAGACGCTGCCTTTCATGTGGAAGGTCTCGGGTTCATACCCCGGTCAGATCATATGTAATAAAAAAATATCGTAAAATTGTATAATTATATCGTAATAGTTTATATCGTAATATAAAATAAGATTTAATAAAAATATATAAATAATTCTTGTGTAAGATTATAGATGGCGCATAAAGTTAACATTTGTGCATTCATATTTCATAACCTTATACAATAGCTACAGCCAAGTAATCAACGGCTTAGTGAATATTATTATTAAAGAAACTGAAGCCTAGTTTAAAATAAAACTTGGTGAATGCCCTATGCTCCTTAAAGGAGTGGAAAAGGAACAAAAAAAAAAAAAAAAAAAAACATCTCTATTAACGACAATGTTTGCATGTAAATTTTCATTTAAAGTTTTATTCTCATTTAAGTTTGCTAACCTTCTTCTTTTTTCTTCTTCAAATCTTTTTGCTAAAATTTCGATCTCCTCTTTTGGAATGTTTTTATTTAAAAAGTCTTTTGGTCTACGTTTCGTGGTAGAGTGAATTATTCTATTATATGTCATGATAATTTTAAAGATTTTATCGTTTAAGTCTTCAGTTTCATTAGTTTTGTCAATTTCTAAGATTCTAATATGTTCGTTTAGTGTGCCATGTAACCGTTCAACGTCTGAGTTGCCGGTTTTATTCCCAGGTGTAGTTTGGTGAAATTCGATTTGGTTTTCTATAAGAAATTGTTCTATGGCACTGTGTATTACGCACTTTTCGTTATCTGTTATTAATTTTTTCATGTTTCCCAAATAAATTAGCCTTTCTTTTAGTGCTTTTAAAATAGAGATCCACGTTCTATCATTAAGTTTGTGGATGGTAGCATGTTTAGAGAATTTGTCTATCATAGTTAGATACATAACATTCCTGCATGGAAACCAAATGTCCATGTGGACGATGTCATTAAATTGTATAGGAGATTGTGTGATCTCAAATGGGAGTTTTAAAGGTCTCCTATCATGTTTCGCTAAGGTACACACTTCATAATTGTTTATGAATTTTTGTATTTGTAATTGCAGTTTAGGGTAATGGTGCATTTCCTTAAGTTCGGAAAAAATTTCCGATATACCGTGGTGGTTATTGCGAAGGTGTTCAGCTTTTATTATTTCAAGATTTTTATTTTTATCCGTTATATCTTGTAGTTTTTTGTTAGATTTTAATATTTTTAGACGTTGATTATTAGCAAAGAATTTAAGATAGAGGTTTTGAAAGTTGAGATAGATATCAATGCTATCGCTGTATACACATACTAATCCTTTTTCGGGTAGACAGCGTTTCATCTTTTCTAATAAGTTAGTATCTTTAGTAACATAGAGAAGATTTTGACATTTTTTATTTATAATTTTCGTGGTGAATTTTTCGTTATTACTTAAGATTAGGTAAATTTGATTTTTGAATAAGTTAACAGGATTTTCTGTTTATATAATTTTAATATGATATAGGTCATCTTCATTTGCGCTATGTACTGTAGCTACAGTAGACATGATTTCATCATCATTATCATTGTTCGTTGTAGGGTGCATCGTAACGTTAGTGGTCATAATTTCATGATTATTGTCAATGTTTGGTGCACTATGTGTCTCTACTTCGTTTACAAATTGTAAAATTGAGGGCTCGATTATTGATTCGCTTTTGTCGCAAGAGTTTTCATTTGTGCAAGGGAGTCGACTTAAACCATCAGCGATTTTATTGTCTTTCCTTTTAAGATAGTTTATTGTAAATTTATATTCGTTTAATTTGATCTTCCACCTTTGTAGTTTCATGTTTGGTTCTTTAAGATTGTTAAGCCATACCAAAGGTTTATGATCACATTGAACAGTAAAATTTCTACCGTAAAGGTAAGTATGAAAATGTTTGGTAGCCCAAACGATAGCGAGAAGTTCCTTCTCTATCGTCGAGTATCTTATTTCATGGTTGTTCAGTGTTCTCAAGGCATAGGCTATCGGGTGGATATTTTGGCTTAGTACGGCGCCTAAAGCGAAGTTAGACGCGTCCGTGGTTAGTGTAAAATGTTTAGAAAAGTCTGGGTTTTTTAGAATGGGTTCTGTTGTTAATAGAGTTTTTAGTTTTTTAAAAGCCTCGATGTATTCTTTGTCATTTTTACTAATTTTAGATTTTTTTTTTAAATAACGTATTAACGGATAAGCTACTTTGGAGTAATCCTTTACAAATTTCCGGTAGTAGCCGGTTAATCCTAGAAAAAATTTTATCTCTTTATGTGAAGATGGAAGAGGAATATTTTGAATAGCGCTAATTTTTTAATTGATGGATCAGGTTTTATACCTCCTTGGGTGATTACATGATCCAAGAAGTTAGTAGACAGTTGAGCAAAATTACATTTGCCTATTTGAATCGTTAAGTTTGCTTCGCGCAATTTGGTTAAGATTTTTTTAATTGAAACTAAGTGTTCTTCGAATGATGACGAGAAGATTAGGATGTCATCTAAATAGACAACGGATATTTTATTGATAAATTCGCTTAATACATGGTTCATTAATCTTTGAAAGGTGGAGGGTGAATTTTTTAAGCCGAAGGGCATACGAGTGAACTCATAATGGCCAATTCTAGTTGAGAATGATGTTTTGCATCGATCATCTGGGTGGACTTCAATCTGATGAAACCCTTTCGCCAGATCTAACGTGCTGAAATAGCGACAATTTCCCAATTTCCCAAAAAGATCCTCGATGTTGGGTATTGGAAATTTGTCATCGACTGTGTTATCATTAAGTCGACGATAATCAATAACAATTCTCCACTTTTGTTTGTTAGAATTGTCCATTTTCTTAGGAAAAATCCAAATAGGTGCGTTGCATGGTGACATGCTATTAACGATTATACCTTGGTGTAACATTTCTTTAATTTGACGATCGACCTCGTCTCTATGGATTTCAGGATAACGGTATCCTTTTGAATAAACTGGTATATCGTTTTTTGTTATTATTTTATGTTTAATTGCACTTGTAAAATTAAGTTTTTCATTCTCTTGATGAAAAATATCCATAAAATAATTTAAGAGCGATTTAATTTGTGCAATATTTTTGTTATTTAGATGAGATGGAAAATTAAAGTTAAGTCCGTTATCAGAGTCACACTGGTTAAAACTGAAAACATTAATGGAATCATCAACATATTTCGTTTCGTAGTGCTGTTCTTCTTCATCTAAGAAGAACGGGATAGAAGCTTTTTGTGTTGTAAGTCTTCTTCTTCTTGTGGCGCTACAGCTCGATGTGAGCTTTGGCCTTCTTCACAACATCTCGCTACGCATCGCGATCTTGAGCAGCACTTCTCCAATTTCCAACCTGCAACACTCGAGCATCATTTCCAACTTTATCAATCCATCTCAAACGTGGCCTGTTCGTTAAAGGTTTTGAAAGAGAGGGAACCTACATCTAATATTTAAAGAAAGTTTCCTATTGAAAGCCGTAAGTGGGACAGGTTTGATTACGGTTTTCCATTTAGGATTACAGAGGTTGGTATTAATAATACTATACTCTGCACCGGTATCGATAATGTAGTCGATTTTTTTGTTTAATTATGATATAGGGTAGTTGTTTGAGGCGTTGACGCGAAAATTAGTTGAGTCAGTATTTGTCTCATTATTTGAGTTCATAGAGATGTCCATTGGTTCTAGATTTAGATTTCGGTTATAATTGTTTGAATAGTTATTTGTTCTATTAAACCTAGAAGGTTGTATGTTAGATGGACGATTACTTGATTGAGAATCATAATTATTATACCTATTCTGATTTGAATAATTATGATGAATTTGTTGTGAGTTTCGTTTATTGAAACCATTATTGTGATAATTATTTGTAGGCAGATTTGAATTCTTGAAATTGGTTTGTTGTTGATTGTTAAAATTATATGAGTTTCGTTCATTGAAACCATTGTTGCGATGGTTATTTGTAGAGAAATTTGAATTTTTAAAATTAGTTTGCTGTTGATTATTATTAGGGTTGTAATTTTTCCCTAGAAAATTATTAAATTTTTTTTGTTTAATTCCATTATTATTATTCGGATAATTAATTTTATTTTGAATACCTTTAAAGTATAAGTAGTCATTTTGTGCTATAATCTCGTAAGCGTCAAATAGCGTTGTAGGGTTTCTATTAACAATAATTCCCCTGACTGGTTCGGGTAAATTATCTTTAAATGTGTTTAGAGCAATTCTTTTATTTGCTTCTATTTTTTCTTTATTGTCTCCCCCTTGGAGCAAATACGCGTTGTTGATACGTGTTAGTTTAAAGTTAATTTCATCATAGAAATTTTTTATTGTGGAAATACACCTAACTAATATTAGGTTGTCTACAAGACGTGAAACTGGGACGGTGTCTCCGTGGTTTTTTATTAATATTGATTTTAATTAGGTCCATGTTTCGACTGGCCCGTGAGAAAGTAAGATTTCTTTAGCTTTTCCTATTATTTTATCTTGGATATGTCCGAAAAGAAGTTTTTTATACTGAGACCCCGCTAGATCTTCTATAAGTGGGATAAAGGATTCTATCCTTTGTATAAAATTAGTTAAGTCGCATTGATCGCCAGTAAAAGGTGGCAATTGGGCGATGCACTTCACCATTAGGTTGAAGTTAGGAATTTCGCTTTCATTGGCGTTAGACATTTTAAAATTGTTTAGGTTTAATAAAATAAAATAGTAGTAAAGCAAAGAAATTATTTTTCAATGCAATTTATTCTAATAATAGCTAAATAAAATAAAGAGCCTTATTATTTTTTTATTTAACGATTTTGTTCAAAAAAAAAATTGAAGTAGTTACGTAGAAGTTAAGGATTTACTTGAAATTAAAACAAAGTTATAAAAGATTCACAATTTGTTTTCTTGTTGAACCAAAAGAAAAAATAACTGTATTCGAAAATAATACATGTAACAAAATTAAAATTGTAAAATTGTCAAAATAAGATTACTAACGTCTAGAGAAAGATAATAAAAAATTAAAGAAGACTTATAAATTATAATTAAATCAAAGTAAGTTTAATATCCTGTTTAGTAGTAGGATAGATTTAAATTAAATTAAAATTCAACAATTGTGGAAAGAATTCACAATTAAACTTAAATTGAACTAGAGTTAAAACAAGTAAAGAAACAATCAGTCGGTACAACCGACTTAGAAATACCCTACGCCTATTTGGTTCAAATTTAATGACATATCCATAAGTCATTTTAACGCCATAATATTAATTTGATCGTAAGACATAGCTAACCAAATTAACTTTGTATTACAAAAAGCATTTTCTAATTAGACTATCTCTTAAAAAATATTACAAATTCTTTCTAATTTACTTATTTAAAAATATTAAAAAACAAAAAAACTTGTTATAAATGAAAATATATTTATTCCAATTCAATTACAAAATGAAAAGATTCTAGTTATTAAATTTTGTGATAAAAAGGTAATCAAGGCATAATATATTTAATAATCCAAATTTTTCAAAATTGCAATTCTTTAAATGGCTAGTTAATATACCTAATAGAAAAGCTTATACACAAAATATGCAATTAATGTATTTCTAAAATACAATTACAAATTTACACCTTTTCATACAATTCATTTAAATACAAAGATAAATTTTACATAAATGCAGCAAGTACCTTTGAACATAGCTGAACCACTACAATTAAGTCTAGATTTCGGAGACACATAGGACATAGGAAATATATTCTTTGGCTTCGAAATTAAACTCGACCACAACCAATTCCCATGGTACTTTGTTTACTAGTAACCTAGTGTTAAATTTCATCAAAATACCAGCATTATTTTTTGAGTTATGGTGTTTTTAAGATATATGTTTGTTAGTCCTTGAACTTTTCAAGGGTTCCAGAACCCGAAATTATGGTACGATTTCGCCCATATGCAGTCCCGTCATACTTTCAATACTAGTTAACCCTTGTACACAATTGGAACGTTCTATCTTTATTTTAAGTTACTAGTTTTATTAATTTCGATGATAAGCTTTTAAACATTGGGGGTTCTATTTTGGAGTTCTGAACCACCACTCCAATTGATCCCAAATTAGGGGGGCACGCAAGAAATAGTAAAGAACACCCTGGGCCAAATTTGAAGCTTCTACATTTGTTTCAAGTTACTATCTTTATTAATTTCGAAAATATGCTTTAAGGGCCTCGGAACTGAGTGGCTGGTCCCAGACCCACTACTCCAATGGGGCCCAAATTTCAAAGACACTTACGAAATAGGAAGGAACACCGTGATACCAAATTTGGAGGTTCTATTTTCATTGGTTTCGGAATTATGCTCGTTTGACCTAAATTCGATCAAAAAGTTCTAAGTTCCGAACCCATTGTCAAATCCTCACCGTACGTAATCACCGCCGTAGTTTCATTACCAATAATTTACAGCACAAATTTCATGAAGATAGCCTCATTAGTTGTTGAGTTATCGTGATTTTTTATATATGTTCGTTAGCCCTGACACCGATTAAAAGGTTCGGAATCCGAACCGTTGGGCTGATTTCGCCCTTATATAGTCCGCGCTGTACTTATAGTACTAGTTAACCCTTGTACACAATTTGAACGGTCTATCCTAATTTTAAGTAATTATTTTTAGTAATTTCGATTATAAGCTTTTAAACCTTGGTAGGTCTGAGAGGGGTACAGAACCACCACTCCAATTGATCCCAAATTAGGGGAACACGCAAGAGATAGTAAAGAACACCCTTGTGGCAAATTGGAAGCTTCTACATTTTTTCAAGTGGTTATCTTTATTAATTTTAAAGACATGCTTTAAGGTCTTCGGAAATGTGTGGCTGGTCCCCGACCCACTACTTCAATGGGACCCAAATTCACAAGACACTTAGGAAATAGGAAGGGACACCATGATACTAAATTTGTACGTTCTATCTTCATTGGTTTCGGAATTATGCTCGTTTGGCCTAAATTCGATCAAAAAGTTCTAGGTTCCGAACCCATGGTCCAATCCCGACCTTACGCAATTCCCGAAGTAGTTTCATTACTAGTAACCTACAGCACAAATTTGATGAAGATAGCATCATTAGTTGTTGAGTTATCGTGATTTTTCATATTTATTCGTTAGCCCTGAAACCGATTAAAAGGTCCAGAATCCGAACCCATGGGCCGATTTCGCTTATATGCAATCCCCGCCGTACTTTCAGTCTTAGTAACCTCCAGTTAAAATTTTATCAAGATAGCTCTATTATTTTTTGAGTTATCGTGCCTAAGGACGGACGGACGGACAGACGGACGGAATATATATACTTTTCCATATCTAGCTCGCTTCCTTTAGGTGGTTACAAACACCATACAAAAGTTAATATACCCCTTTACCTATTCTATAGGTGTAGGGTATAAAAAGGACTATAATTGAATTCAAATCATAAATTTTACTATAAAACGATTTACTTTTATTTTTTTGTAATAGCAATTTATTTACTTAAAAAATTTTGTAAAAATGTGCCTATATAGCTTCACTCTGTCCGTCTGTCCGTCCCTTTTTACCTACGACTGACTAAAAATATCAGAAATGAGTAGGTATTGCAATAAAAATAATTTAATGTTAAAACTTTATTTTGTAGCCCCCCCCCCGTTACGGAGCTGCAGCCCCACAAAGTCGAAAAACAGTAGTAATATATTTAAACAGTTATAATTAGAGTTCTATAAGGTATATTTTCAACCTGAAAACGGTAACAGACAGCTGTTCTTATAAGCTTTACAAAGTTTTAAAAACCAATTGTATAGGGTTACCATACGGTACTAGGGTTACCGTTATTCAAAACTAAGTTTTACAAAATTTTTGGTCCCTCATAACTTCGGAACGGCTAAATCTAGAAACTTGAAAATTTGGAAGAAGTTAGATCCTTAGAATTAAATAAGAGTCAGTTAACAAAATTTTTTTGCCACGCCTCCTCTTTAGGAGCTGTAAGGGGTCGAAAATTGAAATTTTGTTAAAAATTTAGCTTTTAAACACCTATAACTTGAAAACCTGTTAAAATTTTTTTTTATTTGTATACAAAATTGAAAGCTCCAAGACGAAAGTTTCAATAAGTGTCAAAGGTTTTTCTTAATTTTGACTTTGTCCGCCCGTCCGTCCGTCCGTCCGTATGTTTACAAAAACTTTTACACCGTTTCAAATAGAGTAAAGAAATTTTAACCACGGGTAATTATTACAAAAAAATTAATTTCGTAGAAGAATTTTTTTCTGTAGCCCCACCCGTTACAGAGCTACAGCCTCCCAAAGTTGGAAAAAGCCCTATTTTTAAATTATTATAACAAGAGTTTTGTTAAGTGTATTTTCAATCTGAAAACGGCAAAAGATAGCTGGTTTTATAGGCTTCACAAAAATATAAAGCTAAAATGTATAGGGTTACCATACGGTACTAAAATTTACAATTAAGCTAAACTCAACTTTTGCAACATTTTTGGCCCCATATATCTTCTAAACGGTTCAACCTAGGGTCTTGAAATTTTGGGAGAAGTTAGTCCGAAATTAGTAGGAGTCGGTTAACAAAATTTTTTTGTCACGCCCCCTGTTTAGGAGCTATAAGGGCTCGAAAATTGAAATTTTGCTATTTTCAACCACCTGTAACTTTAACACCTGTTCAAATTTTTTTTTACAGATATGCAAAATTTACAGCTGCAGCATTATATTTCAACATACGTTAAAGGTTTTTCTTAAATATGAAAGGGTCTCTTCTTGGTCTTAACTATTTTTGGTTAGATAATAATATTCTAGGTAAAATTCCAAAAAATTATTTCCTAGAACCGGAAAAAAGTGGAAGGGTGAAGACAGGAGGGAGGTGAGCAGATTCATCATAAGTTTGCTGAGCAAAAATTTGGGAACCTTCCCCATTGAAGGGCTACTAGGTCTTCAAAATTAAAACTTTTATGTTCTTATAAAACAATAATAACTTATTCACCAGTGTAAGTTTTTCCAAAATGAATCGTTAACATTGAAGCTCCAACATTATATTTTGCACTTATTAAAAGGTTTTCTTGAGTGCATTGGGGTTATATTCTAAGTATTTCACTATTAGTCATATAATTAATTATTAATGAAATAACAAAATTATAATATTATCATAATATTATATATTTTTATAAAAATAAATGATAAAATACTCAATACCGTATATAATTTTGAAAATGTGCTTTTTAAAAACCCTTGGTTTTTTCCCCTTATTTGTTATAATTTGTTTTTTATAATATTGCGTTTTTTCAGGTGAAAATCCGTCTTAAATTTAAATTTAACAGTTTAAAGTTTAATATTAGAGTCATAACACACGGTTTAAAGTTGTGTGTTATGACTCTAATATTATGCGCCAACTTTATGTGTAAATGTAATTTATTTCGGTTGTAACTCGCAGTTCCATCAAACTATTATAGGCGTCGACTTATGTCTTTATTTTGTTTAGTTCAAATGTTCAATGAACAAGGATATTTAAATTTTTTTTAAATTTTTGTTTTATATTTATGTTTATTATAAAATTTGTTTGCAAAAAATTAAAACAAAAAAACATAATCTTTCTTAAAATAATTATTTGTAATTTAAGTGATTTGTTACTTAACGCCTAACCAAAATCAATGCGTACGGTGTATAATTTCAAACAAAAGATTTTGAAATTAATTATAGGGTGACATGAATTTCCATGTGAGTAAACGAAATACGCGACGTATTGGTACCTCGAATTTACAAATTGAAAAAGCAAAAACTAAAAATAGAAAATTTAAATTAATATTTTTGTAAAATATTTGTTTATTAAAAAATACCTTATATTCAAAATAATTGAAAATAGCTATAATACCTATGTTTGCAAAAACAAAAAATAGTAAAGGTTAAAAGAAATAATTTGTTCTATAAGAACCAAACCTAAATCAACGGGTATGGCGTACGGTGCACAATTTCTGTCAAAAAATTTTGAAATAAGTGGGTAGTTATGTAAATAAATTTACATGAAAGTATGGGCGACGTATTGTACCTCGGAGTTTTAAAATAAAAAATGAACAAAAATATTATAATTTTTTTTTGTTATGTTACAACGATTAATTTTTAAAAATAAAATATTTTAATATAAAATTGTTTTTTAAATAATTTTGTTTAAAACGTACATTACATATATTCAAAATAATTGAAAATACCTATAATATGTTTGCAAAAACAAAAAAAAATTATCTTCTTTAAAAAAAATATTTTTTCCTTAGTACCCAACTTTAATTAAAGGGTACGACGTATAATTGCTGTAAAAAAGTTTAGCAATGAGTAGGTTCATGAATTAACATGAGAGCAGCCAAAATACGCGTAAGGCGATGAACTGTACCTCGAATTTTTAAAATTTACAAATTGGCAAAATTATAAAAATATTATTATTGATTTTTCTTGTATTTCTAAGATTATGTCTTAAAAATTAATACTTTTTTAAAATAATTTTTATAAAAAAATATCTTATATTCAAAATAATTTAAAATACCTATAAAAGACACAATGAGCCCCGTAGCTTGCCATTGCGTGTGGGATTCTTACCCACTAAACCACACCCTTCCTCTATTGCGATCTAGTCCTATAGGGCTAATGAGCAATTTTTCTTCTGGCTTTATTTTAGTTTTAAATGTAGATTCCATCCAGCGATGTCTATCTAACTGTTTCTTTCTCTTACTATAGCTACACTAACTCAAAAGGCTTTACTCTTTTGAGTCGTCTGGCTATATTTGTATTATCCAGAAGTTGGACTACCTCGACATTTACATGGTTTTGGAGTCTGTTTTCGTGACTTCTTGCAAAATTTTGAATTTCTTTGTCTACAAATTCTATTTGCATATCTCTATGTAAGTCATAGTTTCTGATGAACCAGGGCGCGTTCACAATATTTTTTAGAACTTTATTCTGGAACCTCTGAATAACATCTCTATTACTCTTTTTGCTGCATCCCCATAGCTGGATACCATATGACCATACTGGTTTCAATATTTGTTTATAGAGCAGAAGTTTGTTTTGTATTGTCAAGGTAGAATGCTTACCTATGAGCCAGTACATTTTTCTATAACGGAATATAGGTACTAGGAACTTAAATATTTTCAATTTTTAAAAATATTGAACACTAAATTTCTTTAAAAACCATTAAATTAAAACCACATATATATATATACATATATATATATATATATATCTCGCACATCCCATCTGGGGTATCGTAACTTGACTTACGATATTTTAGAATATGAATCAAATATGAATAACTTTTTTTCTTCTATTGTTTTTTTCTTTTTGTTAGTTTTAGATAAAATTTTTTGACAAGTTCAATTATTATATTGTAAGTCTATATACAATATACATATTTGGACAATTTCTGACACAAAAGAGCGCCAAAACAAAATTAAACGGATTGTTTTGTCTTTCTTATAATTCAATGAACGTGAAAACAGTTGCTATCGAAAAGAAATATCTATTTAAATGCGAACAAGATAATATTACAGCAATAGAAGATAATACTGTCATAACGGTTTGTTTTGACTTTCAGAAGATTTTGAATGTCATTTGTGAAGATACTAGATATTGGAAATTGTGTCTCTTAAATTTTATTTTGTACGAATTAACAAGTCACCAAACTCATTGCTATACTTGAGATGAAACTGATGGAAAAAGAGGTTCAAACGAGGTAGCTAGTTCCCCTCTACAATTTATAGAATATCAAATTGAAAGAGGTATCAAAACATTTTATTTTTTATTCCGGCAATTACCCCGGGAAAATGCTTATTTGTATTTTACGCCTGGCCATGTAAAGTTATGAATATCGATATAAAACACGTAGAGAAATGATATACACAAAACGAATAAGATTCGGTTCACGCTTTAATCGAAAAACAAAAAAAACTTTATATTCCAGCCCAATGGTATTCTCTTTTTAGAAATTACAAAATAACTAAGCCAAAATTCATAGTCCACGAAATGACAAAAAACAATTTTTTATATTTCGCAAGTTTTATAAATTATGTCAGTTTAAATAAAAATTAAATGAAGCAATATAAAAATAATATTAAAGTTAATAAAATAGAACCAAATGAACTGCTTTACAAATATTCCTTCGATTGTGACATACATTTTCGTGTATCATTTTATGTAATGACCAAGAAATAAAAAGAAAGAAACGTAAAAGATTATTGGAGTTGCCTAATAATAAACCCACCATTCTTTACAAAGAACCTTTAAAAACATACTTCTAGCGAGGCGGAAAACCCAGAAAATTATGAAGAAGATTTTGAAGAATAATTAAAGTAGGTAATCTAAAATAAAAAACCTATATCCTATTAATTCAAAATTATTTCAACTTTATTCAAATTTCAAATTTGTAATATTCTCAAAAACAATTTTTATTACCAAAAACTTTAATATTCTTATTAAATTAAAATATTTCCAAAACAAAAGAAATGTATTTTTAAAAACTAATAAATAGAAACTCTAAAAATTTAAAATTTAACTATAATAAAAAAACTTTAATTAAGTCTGATTTTGACTTTCGCGACTTTATCAACGTCATTATACAGTTCGTAGAGTTCGGCATTATATCTTCTCCGCCAGACCGCACCATCGTTTACAGGACCATATATTCTACGTAGAATTTTTCTTTCAAAAATACCTAGAGCTAGCTCACTTGATCTTGACAGTGTCCATGATTCGGAACCGTACAGCAGAAGTGGGAGTATGAGCGTTTTGTACTGTTGCACTTTAGTATTACGCGATAGGAGTTTTGAACCAAGCTGTTTTGACAAACCGAAGTAGCAACGGTTTGCCATGGTTATTCTACGTCTTATTTCTACGTTTATATCAGTTTCTATGTTAATATTGGTTCCAAGGTAGATAAACTCCGAAACTACCTCAAAGATATTAGTGACTGAACGTCGTGTTTTTCTTACAATATCAACGTTGTAAGCGAAACCTAGTAGCTGAACTGATTTATAAAAAATTGTTCCTAACATATTAACACCATAACGACGTAATATGTAATCCAGCACAAGATTGAAAAAGTTACAGGACAGTGCATCATCTCGCTTGAATCTAGAGTATGTTTGGAATTCATCAAACATATTACTTCCAATCGCTGCAATTTTGTGTTTTCCAAAGCATTTTTAGACAATCGTATAATTATGACCCGGTACACTGAATTCAAACATGGCGTCATATAATGTATTTCGAATTACTTTGTATATATCTTCACAAACCATTTAGGTAAGTACACATAAAATTACATATTTTTAAAATTTTTTATTCTAGTTTATGATTTGGTTAAATAATAGTCACAGTCAATGAACCGTTAACTTGAGATGTAAATATATCAATTTTCCCATGATTTAACCCAATAACCAGATTTGTATTTAGCGCATGGGGGAATATCGAGGTAAAAAAAATAAAAAATATTTGGAACGCTCTCCTGAAAATGCATTTTTTTCGTTACGCTATACTAGATGGGATGTGCGATATATTAACACAAAATAGTATTAATTTCTAGAACCTTTCTAATTTTTAAATTTATTCTCTTGATTAACTTATTTTTTAATGTTATACTTATTTCAATTTTTAATTTTTAAATTTTAAGTTTTTTTTTAAATTGTGGTTTGATTTAATTAATAGATTTATGGAAATCATATTTACTTTTCCGTAAAAACTTAACCGATCCAGGTTACAGGAATGGAAAAGATTAGTTTCAGATTAAAATTGGAATTAGAGCTGGTTAGTTCTCAACTTTTATTTTTATAATAAGGGATTTTCAGCACTTTTGTTATAAATAAATATTACAATCATAATTCTACTGTTATCTGTGACACTAATTTTCATTAAAATTCAAAGTTATTCAAAAGTATCCTGGTATATAGGTTTATAATATAATTTGATTGTTTTTAATATAAACTAAAAACATAAATACTTTGATTAGTTTTTGCCACAAAATTTAGTAATATAATAAAATTTTTTTTTGCACTGAATTAAAACATTAAAACAAATGTTTTTCCATTAAATAAATAATATACACTCGTATCGGTTTACGGATATGTAGATAGAAATATTGACGTACTGCCGTATAAAATTTGTATGTTTTGATTTAGGTTAAGCCCTAAAAATTGAAAAGTTTATTTTACATTTTAAACATCGAATAACTATATATAAGTATATTAAAATTACTCCTCCGTTTGTAACGCATCGAAATAGATGAGCTAGAGTATAGTGTAACTTTTTTATCGAATCGACATCGAAAAGTTAATCGATCTAGCTATGTGTATCCGTCTGTCCGTTAGCACGATAACTCAAAAACTATAAGAGCTAGATTTCTGAAACTTTCACAAAGTGATTTTTAGACAATTTGTAGGTTCCCTATTGTTTTTGGTTAAAATCGGACAAAGGCTTCGGGTAGCTGCCATACAAATTTTTTGAAATTATATGAATATTTTCATAATTAATAACTAAATAGAAACCAAATATAAAAACAAACAAAATGTAGCTAAATTATTAATCGCGTCATAGTGTAGTGGTGAGGACATGCGACTTGTAGTAAAGATGTCTCGGTTCGAATCAAGTTTTGTTTTTAAATTAATTTTTTGTTATTTGTTTTCTTCTATTTTCTTTTTAATAAAATATATGTATTTATTTTATGTATGTAAAATTTTATTTTATAGAAAATTTGACAGAAAACTCTCATTTATATTACAAATTATTACTTTTTTAAATATTTTTATAAAAAAATTCAAAACAAACAATTGTTACCATAGCAACTATAATTATTTTCAAAAAAAAAATTAAGATAAATAAAAACTCGTGGTGTAGGCAAATTATTAACCGTTTCATGATGTAGGACATGCGACTAGTAGTCAAAATGTGTCGGTTCGAATGCAGGCTGGGCAAATTTTTTTTTTTTTTAATTCATCTTTTTTTAATCTCTTTTTAATTAAAATTAAATCTGTATTTATTTTATGTATGAGAAATTTTATTTTATAGAAAATTTGACCGAAAACTCTCATTTCATTTATATTATAAATAATTAATTTTTTTTTTAATATTTTTATAACAAAACTCAAAACATTTTTTCAAAACAATACAATTGATACCATAGCAACTGTAATAATTAAAAAAAAAAATTTAGATAAACAATAAATCGATGGCTTAGTGGTTAGGACGTTGGCCTTTTAATTGAAAAGTGTGGGTTTCGAATCTCGTTCAGAGCATATTTTCTTTTTAAATTCAACTTTTTTTTTAATTCATCTTTTTTTATTAATTTTTTTTTTTAATTAAATATAGAAACACATATTTTGAATTTTCTGTCAAACAGTTCAATTGCAATATATGAAATTCTTATTTAGTTAATACATAATAGTGTACGCACGTTTAAAAGTTGACAATGGCAACTATAATCTTCCTCGTTTTATAATAAAAAACAATTTTTAGTTTTACTTTGACCTAACACACGAATTTTATATAATTTTAGCAAAAAGTTTAATGAAGAATATAGATGGAAGTAGTTTGTAAATGGAACGCTAATTTTTGTTTCAGGAGTACATAATTGTCAGATTAATTTGTTATACATATATTTGACATTTTAAAACTGCCTGTCATTTGAGAAGCTAATTATATTTAATATATTATAAATATTGAAATTAAAATGAAAAAATTAAGGTTTATTGCTGATATAAATATAAAGAATATTTTTTAAAATGGAAGGGGTAAGCGTTTATTGGTTATCAAATATAAAATATGATTAAACGTAACCTATCCTAAACTAAGTGAAAAACCATTTATTCTGAAAAATTTTAATTCAACCCATCTGCCGGAAATTATTTAATTATCTACTCCTCTCATTTGCACGTTTACAAAAGCTGGTGTAGCTGACAGTAGTTGAGAGTCGAAAAGAGTTTAAAAAGAGTTTTCCCTCATAAAGGAACGCTAGCAATAACATTTGTTTGTTTTAAGAAACTTATGAGTCATGACTCATGACCAACATAGAAATATTTTTTTGTCAATAAAAAACTTACGAGAAATTAAATAAATAAATTAGACAAAAAGGTATAAAGTAAACTAAAGAATTCAGAATAATTTTTTGCATGTTTTTCAGAATTTTAGATAGGCGTACATTCGTAGTAAAAATTTCTGATTTTATTATCAATAGTTAAAACTTATTTCTAGATTTATTAAAAACTTTTTTTTATGTCTATGTAGGTATGTTTTAAATCTTAAAATTGAGATTTAAAAAAACATCTCGACTACTGTCAACTTGACTATTTATTTTTGCTTCTGGCACTTATGAATTATGATATTTAAATTTTGTTGTACATATTATGTATTCATAGAGCTTTTTAATCAGTATACCGAATACATAAAACATAGTTCAAATCGCAAAAGAATGTTTAGAAAACAAGTGAAGTAACAGTCAGTCGCAACCGACTTAGAAATACCCTACACCTATTTGGTTCAAATTTAATGGGAAGTTAATAAGTCATTTTAAAACCATAAAAGATTTTATTAGTTTGATCTTAAAACATGGCTAACCAAATTTACTTTATAGTACTAAAAAACATTTTCTAATTACTTTATCTATTCAAAAATATTACAAATTCTTACTAATTTATCTATTTAAAAATATTAAAAAACAAAAAAACTTGAAATAAATGAAAATATATTTATTTCGATTAAATTACAAAAGTTAAAAAATTTGAATTATTAAATTTTGTGATAAAAAGCTAATCAAAGCATAATATATTTAATAATTCAAAATTAATTTGTTGATTCCTAATTAACCAACGGTTCTATAAACTACAAAAAATTTAACAACCGGTTCTATAGAACCGGTGCGAACCGGCTACAGCTCATCACTGCTAGTAACCTACAGTTTAAATTTCATCAAAATAACGGCATCATTTTTTGAGATATGCTATTTTTAAGATATATGTTTGTTAGCCCTTGAACTTTTCAAAGGTTCCAGGTTCGCCCATATGCAGTCCGCGCTTTATTTTATATACTAGTGAACCCTTGTACACAATTGGAACGTTCTATCTTAATTTTAAGTTACTATTTTTAGTAATTTCGATGATAAGTTTTAAACCTTGGGGGGTCTAAGAGGGGTACTGAACCACAACTCTGATTGATCCAAAATTAGGGGAACGCGCAGGAAATAGTAAAGAGCACCCATGTACCAAATTTGAAACTTCTTAATTTGTGTGAAGTTACTATTTTTATTAATTTCGAAAATATGCTTTAAGGTCTTTGGAACTGTGTGGCTGGTCCTCAACCCACTACTTCAACTGGTCCAAAATTTCAAGGACCCTAAGGAAATAGAAAGAGATACCCTGATACCAAATTTGGAGGTTCTATCTTCATTGGTTTCGGAATTATGCTCGTTTGGCCTAAATTCGATCGAAAAGTCCTAAGTTCCGAACCCATTGTGCATTACCCTCCATACGAAATCAGCGCCGTAGTTCCATTGCCAGTACCCTACAACACAAATTTTATGAAGATAGCGTCATTAGTTGTTGAGTTATCGTGATTATACCCGTGCATACATATATGAACATCGGGTATATTAAAAATACTCCTCCGTTTGTAACGCATCGAAATATAAGAGCTAGATATAGTGTCAAGGGTACGTATCGAATCAGCATCGAAAAGTGAATCGATCTAGCTATGTGTGTCCGTCCGTCCGTCTGTCCGTCAGCACGATAACTCAAAAACTATAAGAGCTAGAGTTCTGAAACTTTCACAAAGTAATTTTTAGACAATTTGTAGGTTCCCTATTGTTTTTGGTTAAAATCGGACCAAGGCTTCGGGGAGCTGCCATACAACTTTTTTGCACCAAAATGAATTTCTTCAAAACTATTTATACTACGGGGATGAAAATTACACACGGTTAGTTTTATAATGACTCCGGCACTTATATGAAGTTTCAAAATGTTAGGGCCCCATTTTCGGGGGGCTGCCATACAACATCCTTGCACCAATATGAATTTCTTCAAAACTAATTACACTACGCGGATGAAAATTACACACGGTTAGTTATATAATGAATCGAGCACTTATATGAAGTTTCAAAATGTTAGGGCCCCATTTTCGGGGGGCTGCCATACAACTTCTTTGCACCAATATGAATTTCTTCAAAACTAATTATACTACGAAGCTGAAAATTACACACGGTTAGTTATATAATGAATCGAGCTCTTATATGAAGTTTCAAAATGTTAGGGCCCCATTTTCGGGGGGCTGCCATACAACTTCTTTGCACCAATATGAATTTCTTCAAAACTAATTGTACTACGAGGCTGAAAATTACACACGGTTAGTGATATAATGAATCGAGCACTTATATGAAGTTTCAAAATGTTAGGGCCCCATTTTCGGGGGGCTGCCATACAAAGTTTTCAATTCAATAACTTTGAATCTAATGAAGCTACAAGGTTAAAATTAAAATTGGGCAGATAAATTAATAGGGCAAGTTACTTGGCAAAGTTGAACATCACTCGGACCTTCGGACTTTTAGAGTGGGCCAATTTTTTTTTTTTTGTTTTTTTTTTTTTATTTTTTTTTTTTAAGCTAAAGTTATGGGACAATGAATGAAAATTTTGTTTTTTGTTTTGTGATTTTTTTTTTTTTTTGTTAATTTTTTTTTTTTTTTTTACGTCAAAATTATGGGGTAATGAGTTAAATGTATAAGGGAAGTGAATTACGGTTTATTTTATACACCATAGTGGGTATGCACGGGTACCTAAAAGTTGACAAGGGCAACTATAATCTTCCTCGTTTATTATGTATGTTCGTTAGGCCTTAGACCGATTAAAAGGTCCAGAATCCGAACCCTTGGGCTGATTTCGCCAATATGCAGTCCGCGCTGTACTTTAAATACCAGTTAACCCTTGTACACAAGTGGAACGTTATATATTAATTTTAAGTTACTATTTTTCGTAATTTCATTTATAAGCTTTTAAACCTTGGGAGGTCTAAGAGGAGTACTGAACCACAACTCCAATCGAACCCAAATTAGGGGGAGACACAAGAAATGGTAAAGAACCGCTTGTGCCAAATTTAAAGCTTCTACAATTTTTCAAGCTGCTAGCTTTATTAATTTTAAAGATATGCTTCAAGGTCTTCAGAAATGTGTGGCTGGTCCCCGACCCACTACTCCAATGAGACCCAAATTTCAAGGACACTAAGGAAAAGGAAAGAGACACCCTGATACCAAATTTGGAGGTTCTATCTTCATTGGTTTCGGAATTATGCTCGTTTGGCCTAAATTCGATCGAAAAGTTCTAAGTGCCGAACCATTGTACATTACCCACCGTACGCAATCACCGCCGTAGTTCCATTGCCAGTACCCTGCAAACCAAATTTTATGAAGATGGCGTCATTAGTTGTTGAGTTATCGTAATTTTTTATATATCTTCGCTAGTCCTTAGACCGATTAAAAGGTCCAGAATCCGAACCCATGGGCCGATTTCGCTCATATGCAATCCCCGCCGTACTTTCAGTCCTAGTAACCTACAGTTAAAATTTCATCAAGATAGCTCCATTATTTTTTGAGTTATCGTGCCTACGGACGGACGGACGGACTGACGGACGGACATGGCTATATCGATTCACCAGATGTGGTAATTGTGATGGATTTATTATCAGGAGCTGTGGTGAAAATTCAAGGAAGAAATGTAATTATAGAAAGAAATTGTGATGAGGTTATTAGGAACAAAACTCAATCGGAAAATTCTAAACCAGAAAGGGCAATATGTTTCTTAGCACAAATTGACCCTAACTTGTATAGTGAACAAATCACGCCGGACTTGTCACATTTACTAGATGGAAAAACCGAGACAAAAATTTATAGTCTGATCAATAATTACTCACCTGTAGAACCATACGAGTCCTCAATTAAAATGAGAATAGTTCCCATGAACGAGGAACCAGTTTTCCAATCCCCACGAAGGTTTTCGTCTAACGAACGCTAAATAATACATATCCACGTAAAATAATGGCTTAAGCAGTGCATCATTCGGGAGAGCACGTCGGTTTGTTCTAGCCAGTTTGTACTTGTGAAGAAGAAGCACATTTCATATCGGATGTGCACAGATTAAAGATCGGTCAACAATAAAATTTATAAAGAGCGATACCTGTTACCTGTGATAGAAGATCAGCTGGACAAGCTACAAAAATAAAATTATTTTACAACTCTGGACCTAGAAAATGGTTTCTTCCACGTCACTAAATATGAAAGCAGCCGCAAATTTGAATGAAAGAAATCCTAACTTCTGCAAGAAGAGATAAAATATTAGAGACACCGAGTATTTTAAAGAACAGTTTCACCCTGTAAATCGAAAAGGCTTTTTTAAATTTTCCTTGTCCACGATCAGTTAAACAATTGCAGGGTTTCCTTGGGCCAGGAGGATATTTTAGAAAATTCAAATTTAAAAATAAGGAAAATAAGCCCAAGAGAACTTTAATTTAATAAAATAAATTAAACTGCTGAATAAATTTAATAACATTAATTTCATTCTATTAAAACAGAATCTTATCCATTAAAAACAGAGGAAGATTATGATTGCCCTCATCAACTTTTAGATACAGATATAGATAAAAAAAAAACACAAAAAAAAACACAAAAAAAAAAACAATATATCAAAAAAAGAATTCATTATTCCATAATTTTTGCTTAAAAAAAAACTAAAACAAAAATTTGCCAACCCTAAAAGTGGGTCCGAATGATGTCCAACTTTGCCAAATATTTTAATCTTTTACCTTACCAGCCCTATTTTAATTTTAACCTCGTAGCTTCACTAGATTCATAGTAATTGAATTAAAAACTTTGTATGGCAGCTGCCCGAAAATGGGAGCGTAACATTTTGAAACTTCATATAAGTTTGTCGATTGCTCGATTCATTATATAACTAACCGTGTGTAATTTTCATTCTCCTAGTATAGTTAGTTTTGAAGAAATTCATATTGGTGCAAACAAGTTGTATGGCAGCCCCTCGAAAATGGAGCCGTAACATTTTGAAACTTCATATAAGTGCTCGATTCATTATATAAGTAACCGTGTAAAATTTTCAACCTCGTAGCATAATTAGTTTTGAAGAAATTCATATTGATGCAAAGAAGTTGTATGGCAGCCCCCCCGAAAATGAAGCTGTAACATTTCGAAACTTCATATAAGTGCAGGATTCATTATAAAACTAGCCGTGTGTAATTTGCATCCTCGTAGTATAAATAGTTTTGAAGAAATTCATATTGGTGCAAAAAAGTTGTATGGCAGCTCCTCGAAGCCTTGGTTCGATTTTAACCAAAAACAATAGGGAACCTAGAAATTGCCTAAAAATGATTTTGTGCGAATGTCAAAACTCTAACCCTTTTAGTTTTTGAGTTATCGTGCTGACACACGGACGAACGGACGGACGGACAGACACAAATAGCTAGATCGATTTACTTTTCGATGCTAATCCGATACATACCCTTTTGGAGAATTTTGGTAGGTTCTGGAGAAAAATGCGACAAAAAGTAGAACAATGTGCGAGTTATTTGATGTTGCATTTTCGAATTGCAAAGCTAATGTATAACAATTAATCTTGTGTTTAGAAGAGATTTGAGATTTAATGCCTGATAAATAATTTTTGGGAGGAATATCAGATAAGTACTTAAATCATTAGATGACCATGGAACTGAGTAGTTAGAGTTTTTATGAGATTATATAGGAATAGCTAAGCAAAAACATGTTGTTAATCAAAAGAACCTTGATTCCACATCAAGCGATTCTAAGAGAGAGTTTAATATTTATTTTGAAAAGAGTGATAGTCTTCTTTATTGGTGAATGTTAGCTCACTATGGGATGCCAAACAATTTTGATAAAAAAAAAACATGGTCTAAGGAGACCAAAGAAGATTTGGACACAAATCATTTCAAGTAGGTCAGAAGATGGGAAATCAATTAAACTATTCGTTAGCGTTGTTTTAAAAGCTTCACCGTTCCTGACTATTATAATTGGAGTTTAGCCAAGTGTCCAACAAAGCTTGAATGCCATGAGCAAGAGTCAGAGATTTTAAAAACGCAGAGTGTGTTCCCGTACGAGGACCTATCCGTTTCGAAGGAAGATCGACAGGTTTCTTGACTTGTGTAGTATTATTTTACGCAATTTGAATTCCTTATTTATTATTCCAAGAGGTCAGCTATTGTGATTTATTATGAATTGAAGTACGTTATCTGGAAAACTGATGTTGAAAGACGG
The DNA here is from genome assembly GCA_963082915.1 of Dolichopus griseipennis. Taxonomy (NCBI): domain Eukaryota; kingdom Metazoa; phylum Arthropoda; class Insecta; order Diptera; family Dolichopodidae; genus Dolichopus; species Dolichopus griseipennis. The sequence continues at coordinate 126,631,211 of OY720443.1, read as the reverse complement.
GAACCGTAAAGATCGGAGCTTATCCTAAAGATCGAAATACCATCTTGAATACAATCAATATTGGCCATGTTGGATAAGTGGTGATATTTACGCTATTTTTATTGTTTTATTTTTTTTTATATTGTCGTAATTTTAATGAACTTTTAACTTCTTTGTTTTCATTTAAACAATCTCGTCATTAATTTTCATTTGTAGCTATTTTTAGATACGAACATTGTTTTATGTTTGTTATATGTCAACTGAGACATATAATAAAAACAGTTTTAAATATAATAATACAGAATTATTAATAGAAATATTATTCTACCCTGAAATAATTTTAACAATAAATATAACAAATAAATATAATAAATTATAACCAAAACCAATTAATAATGGATTAATTTCATCATAATTTACTTCGCTTTCATGTGCTGTTTAAAAGAGTACCATAACACGATCACAGTGTAATGAACATAACTATAAATAAATTTTACACTCTTGACGTTGTCCATTTTTTTAAATCTATCAAAAAATGTACTACCAATACATATTTTAATAACAATAATAATAATAATAATAATACTAATAATAATAATAATAATAATAATAATAATAATAATAATAATAATAATAATAATAATAATAATAATAATAATAATAATAATAATAATAATAACAATAAAAATAATAATAATAAAAACAAAAATAATAAAAAAAATAATAATAATACAAATAATTCTATTCTATAATTCTACAATAACAATATTAATAATAATAACAATAATAATAATAATAAGGAATATAAAGTGGATATTGTAAAAAGTTGAATCGAAAACAGAGGAATCTATTAACTTTCAAAAAGAAGAAAAGTGCCAATAATAAATCTATTATTAAAATATTAAATAAATGCCAATAAGTGCCAATAATAAATCCATTATTAAAATATTAAATTAACAAAATATTAAAGAATCTGCCAATGGTAGTGTTATACTCAATTTTTTAACTTTCAAAAAGAAGAAAAGTGCCAATAATAAATCTGACACAATTCAAGTTAATAAAAATAGCAAAAATAATACATGTTACTCTAAAAAAGAATGCGTTATTGTAATGGATTCCGAAAAGAAAGATGACCGGATTCAAAATAATAATAATAACAATACTATCAATAAAAACAATATTGTTAATAACAATAATGATAATAAAAATAAGGCTAATACTTGAAGTGCGAACTGTTAACTATGCTAATTGGATTAAAGATGAAACAATAAACGTAGGCAGTAATGATATTGTAAAGTCTAACAGCAAAAGCTTTATTAATCCACTAGCTCCGCCGATTGTCAGATTAAGAAGAAATGCTGTTACATCTCGTGACAATATTTATGCTACATTTCGATTTAGAGAACATAGAATAAATAAAAATGTTAGATTGTTTCTGGGATATTTTCATGATAATGATGATACATGTTATGAGGGAATAACGCAAGTTTCTAGTCTAAAAGTACTTATACATTAGGAAGGACTGCCAAATAACTATCATGAACTTTCAAACTTATACCTTAGTTATCAAGAAACAGAAATATCAAAAAAGGAAGTGCTACAGGATTTAGCTTATTTCAGGAGTCATGTGCAAAATAAATATAGGAAGCATTTGCAGAGAATTAGAGAATCATGGCAAAACTATTTGATTCGAAAACCATGAAGCTTGGGGAAAAATCTAAATGAAATAGAAGCATTTATAAAAATTTAAACTGATTTTGATATAATCATGGTTGGAGAAACTTGGTTATATTCAGAAGAAGAAAAATACTACAACATTCCTGGGTATACAGCATCTTTTATCTCTAATAACTTGAGCAGAGAAGGTGGGTGTGCAATATATGTAAAGAGCATATTAGTCACAAAGTTTTGGAAACATCTAAATCCTTAAATACTATTGTGATTTCTTTGGAAGATACCAAGCCTATTATCAATATGACAGTGTGCTACAAAAGTTCTTCTGAAAACAATAAGACATTCATAAAACACTTAGATCAGCGGTTTAATAAGTATAAAAACATAATAGTTGTTGGTTATACTAACATTGATTTACTCTCTGAAACGGATGTAAGCAGAATGTATATGGATATGCTTGATGTTTTTTTTTTTTTTTTTTAAATTTATATACTTTATTTAGCTTTCTTATTGTCTATTACAAATTCTTTTTTTTATAGTTTATAACATATAGTATAACATAAAACATTTTTTTGTTCTTTTTTTTTTTAACCGTGCTATAAACAAAACAATTGATTTTGGTATAAAATAACACAGATTAACCTAAAACTAAACTAAATACAAAAATATACATGTATATATATAATTTATGTAAATATACTTATTAAAGTTATATAATATTAATTAAATTATTATTATATGTTAATACAATTATTTATTCTGCATAACGCTCTCAAGCATTATGGTATTCCGCTTTAGTAGGTACTTCATATTTTTAACAAATAGTTTGATGTTAGAGGTCTGTTTAAGATCATTTGGTAGCTTATTATAGATTCTTATAGCTGAGGATAATCCGTTGCTGTGAGATTACTCCGTTCTAGATCTTGTATGATTTAAATAGTTCAGGCTTCTGGTGTTATAGTTATGTACACTATTTTTTTTCGTAACATTAATATTCTTCCTGTAAATTCCTTTTTCCAGTTAAAAATTAATTTGGCTTTTTCCATAATAATAATTTCCGGAAGCATCAAATATCCCGTTTTTTTTATAAATTTCGACTGTTGTTCGACTGTTGGTTGTATAAACTTTTAATTGCTTTGTTTATCAAAGTACTGACCTTTTCTTTCATCCATGTAGCGCAGTTAAATATATTATACCTAATATGTGGCATGATATGAGCATGATATATATTATTGGCTGCTTTCCTGTTTAGTTTAACTCCACTTCTTTTAATGGCACCAAGCATTGGCGCAATTTTGGATGCTGTTTTATTGATAAGATTTTCCCATCTCAGTTTTTTATCAATTATTATACCAAGGTATCAACTCTTTCAACTTGGACATTGTTTATTAATATTTTTAGATTTATATCAGCTTTATTCCTCATTTTATATGTGATAAATTTAGTTTTATCAGCATTTATACTTAATTTGTTGCCTTTAAGCCAATTAATATATTTGTACAAATCCTCATTTATTATTCTTTCTAATTCATCTCTGTTTTTAGCACTGTAAATGAGCAATGTGTCATCCGCAAATATCTTGTAATCGGCTTATAAATTAGCACATTGGATGTTATGGATATAAAGCAGATACAAAGTAGGCCCGAGTACTGATCCTTGCAGAACACCTATATTCATAGTACACTGGTTACTCAATACATCATTAACTCTTGTAGTGATTTTCCTATTTTGTAAATAAGATCTAAGAAGATCCAAGGTTGTTCCTCTTATACCGATTTCATAGAGACTGTTTAACAAGATTTTATGATCAACTGTATCGAATGTTTTTTTAAATCAACGAATACTGAACATACATAGTTCACTGCATCTAATTTGCTTACTATAGAGTTTGTTGATGCTAAGACTGCAGAATCGGTTACAATATCTTTTTGAAATCCAATTTGATTATCATCAATACCTACTACCTTTTGAATAAAATTCTGTATTCTATTATTTATTATTTTTTCAAATTTTTTATTTTTTATTTTTTATGTTAAATTGGTTAATATTAAAAATGCAAATGATGCTACAAGAATTACATCAAACTCAGCGACACTAATAGATCATGTCTGAAAGACCTTAAAACTGATCGATTTGGATTTGGTATCACTATGCATGATATTCCAAACTTAGATCATAAAGCAATCTGTATTGAAATTAAAGCAGTACTTAGAAAACTAGAAGCTGTTTGTACAATTGTGTAAAAACAAATAAAAAATACAAATTATGCTAAACAGCTGGGTGGCACAGTGGTTGCGTGCCGACCTTTCATGCGGAAGGACCCGGGTTCGAGTTCTAGTGGAAGTGAAAAAAAATTTCTGGTTTTCTACTTGACTCAGCTATTGGGTTCAAATTAATGACATAATCAATAATTAATTATAAATTTTTAATAAAAAATACTTTAATATAAAAATATAAACAAATGCAAAATATAAATAAATAATATAACTCGCAGATATATAATATCATATAAGTAAAACATAAAATATTACAATATAAACAAAAAATAGAATTGTAAATATCCAAGGCCTAGTACTATTTCATGTTTAAATTGTATGTGGAATTCAATAAGACCAATTCTAATAACACTTATATAATATGACCTCCTGTTCCAACATGTACCTATGGTATAGACAGCCTTATTTGCCTAACAGTTGAACTGTTAGCCCTTAGAAAAACAAAAAAAAAAAATACTCATATCTCCTGGAAAATCACTCATTTTTTTATTCCTTTTCCACTCCTTTAAGGAGTATAGGGCATTCACCAAGTTTTTTTTTATTTTAAACTCAATGAGGATTTGGAAAGATCTATAAAATGGTTAAATGGAAATAAACTAACCATTAACATTGAAAAAACAAAGTACCTATATGATTTTCAAACGACTAAATAAGACTGATATCAACTCTAAAATTTGTATTGATAGCAGGGAAATTATAAAAAAACAGAATTATAAATATCTCGGTATAATAATAGATAATAAATTATGCTGGAATGATCATGTTAATTACCTTTTAAAAATAGGTAAAGCCATTACTAGGTTCTATTAGGAGAAGCGACATTATATTAGATGATAAATCAGCTCAGTTATTATTCCATGCGCACATTATGTCACATATAAGATACAATGTGGTGATGTGGTCTTGTTGTTCAAATATATTATAAAAGAAAGTAAGCACTTTAATAAACAAAGCAATCAAGATACTTTACACTACTCTACTCTATTTAGCTATGTATGTCTACAGATTAAATTGGCTTACTTCGACTGATGAGTTATACAAAAGTATGGGATTCCTTAAGTTAGATAAATTAATAATTTTAGAAAAAGCTAACACTATTCATAAAATAGAATAAGGTGTCACTAAAAGTAAAACGTTTTTAAAAAAGAGAAGGAATATTTACAACTACAACACAAGAAATATGGATAAATTATATCATGAAAAAAATCGAACTGAATTAGCTAAAAACAGTCATTTTTGTTCTTCAATAAGAATTTACGGTGCCGTGATATAACGCCATATGTTATAAAGCCTTAATGGCTTTATGACTCTTTTGAGTGTCTCATAAAACCATAATCGCGAAATTTTTTAATATGGCTTTAAATCACACTCGAATAAGTCATAAAGCCATAATGGCGTTATGACTCACTTCAAAGAATTTTTTTTAGGAAAAAACAATAGAAATATTATTATTTCGAAATTTATAATTTGGTGACAAATATACCTTCTATTGGTAGCCAGTGTCATTGATTTTGTAACCGATTATAAAATCTTTCCTAATTCAGAATCTCTCATTATATATATACATATATAAATATTCTGGAAAAAGCGAATACCCTAATTTTGAATCCATCCGCGAACGCGGCTAGTCTGTGTACTGCGCGGCCGCGAATAAGCGCGCGCGGCGACCAATACCTGCCTACTTTATACCCTAATATTCACCTTGTACATATTCACCGTGAGGTATATGTATTATGAGTAATTGCTTAAAAGTATTAGAGCAGGATGTAACTGCAAATGTACCATCTATTAGATAGTTCCGTGGTTGATCTATTGTCTATAACACTAGATATTGTAGGTGACATAAAAATGGTGTACGCATAATATTCTTCTATAATAGTGTGCTTGTAAAATTTTTCTTTTTCGTCATATCTGCTTATACTAAATGTTTTTATAATTTCCTCTTTTTCGAAAATTTCCTTTACTTCTGTAAAATTTGTTGGTTTTTTTGGGAAAATGTAATTTTATAAAGATATTTAATTTTATAAAGATATCTCGCATTTCCTCAAAATTTACTTATGGACAAATACCTCTAAATTGCTTATATGTTTCATCAAAAATGTCACGAACATTACTTCTTTTCAACAAATAATATAAGAATGATAGCTTGTAATATACATACAACAATTTTAACTCAATCATTAAATTTTAATTATATGGTGTTATGACTCAAAATTTTTAAAACACAATATGGCTTTATGACTCACTCGAGTGTGTTTTAAAGCCATGTTAAAGAATTTCGCGATTATGGCTTTATGACTCAATCGATTGAGTCATAATGCCATTATGGCTTTATCGCATATGGCGTTATATCACGGCACCGAATTTACAACCGTCTTCCTGAGAAACTAAAGAAATGAAGTAATATAAGTAGCTTCACGTTGAAATTAAAATCTTTATTAAAAAATTATCAGGTTTTATTAAAAAGATTGTATCGACTTAAGAGGTCAAGCTGATCACAAATATATATACTTTTCCATATGCAGCTGGCTTCCTTTAGGTGGTTACGAACACCATACCAAAGTTAATATACCCTTTCTTATTTCATAGATGTAGGGTATAACAAGTAAAGAAATAGTAAGTCGTTCAACCGACTTATAAAAATCTGTAACTTTTTTCAAAATCATAAAAGCTTTAATTAGTTCATTAGTCAATTAAAACATTCTTTATTCAAAATTTAAAGTTTTTACCTTTATTTTTTTAACATATGCTTGTTAGATCTTGGGAGGTTCGTGGATACCCGATGTACCATTACATTTTATGGTTCAGTCTTTATTTTATCATATTGTGTTATTTTGAGGTTATTATTTTGTAAGGTCATCCAATTTTTTGCAGTGCTTTAGTTGCTAGTAACCAATTGATTTTTTTCTACTCAAAGTTATCCGGTTAATATCTAAATCTAAATAAAATTTCTGATTATCTTTATACAATTAATACTTTTATTTATTTCTTCTTTCTTATACTCATTCGTTTTATGTTCCTGATAGCACTTTTCATTGTTCGAACACTCAGTCGATATATGGTTTGAACTCTTACAAACACGTTACATATTTCCCATCCTACGCACAATTTTTCAGCTGCCGGTATTTTGGAAAAGATTCCTTGTTTACCTCTACAATCACATTGTACATTTCTTTATTATATTTCCTCATAATGTTTATTTTAATAATTTTCAGTTCGTTCGTTTCCTAAATTTCTCTATTATTTCCACTTTGTTCATTTTATTATTCATATGCACTAATTTTAAAGACCTTAAAGCATATCATCGAAAACAATAAAAATAGTAGCTTAAAATTAATGTAGAACTTCCACAGCATATCGACGAAATCGCACCATGGTTTCGGGTTCTGGAACTATTGATCGGTTCAAGGGCTACAGAACATATATCCAGAAGACACGATAACTCAAAAACTAATGACGGTATCTTGATGAATTTTAAACTCTGGGTTACTAGTACTGAAAGTACGCCGATTGAATATGGGTGAAATATGGGTTAGGATTTAGACCCTTTAATCCGTCTAAATTTAGACCCTTTAATCCGTCTAAGGGCTAGCAAACATATAAAAAAATCAGGATAACTCAAAAACAAATGACGCTTTCTGTTACAAATGGTATTTTACATAATAAATATAATAATAATATACAAGTATCCTTGGACGTCTTATGTTATTTGGACATTTTATAACATGTTTTTTTGATGTTTCTTCTGTTCTTACAACAGTCAGCATTATTATACATGGTTGGCCCAATACTTAATTTTTTAAAAAAATTTTTTACTTACTGACTTAAAGTTGAAAAATTAAATTTCAAATAAAAAAAAATTTGACAAAAGAAAGTATTTATAAAATTGCTGAAATATATTTTTTTATATATTCTTTTTTAATATTTTTGTTTTTGGCTTTTTCATTTTTAGTTTCCATCTTGAATTCGTTAATAAAAAAAGTTAATTTTATCTGGAGTCTGTGTTGCTATAGTAGTAGATTCATTAAGTTTTAAATTTAAAGCCGATTCATATTATTCTACGTCAACCGGATCCATATATTTTATCATAGATTTTATATTAGATTTGGTATTTTCACAAATCGAAGGGGTATCCTTAACTGGTAAAATGTTAGGGAAGTGTTCAAACTGGGTTCCAAGCTGTAAGGGTTAATCGCTAGTGTGTCTGTTTTTATAGTTCATTTTAAAAATTGGTTCACATTCATATTTAATATATCGAACTTTGAAGAATGGCAATTTTATATTTAGGAACTTTGCCGCTGCGGTATAATCATAAAAATCGCTTTTATGCCTTTGTTAAATTTGTAGGGTATTGAACCTTTAAAAGTTGTCTTATTAATGATACTGGACTTTCAAATGGCTTTCAATCACGCTATGGACCGCGTCTACTTCTTGAAGTATTATTTTTATTTTAATTATTAAAAATGGTAGCTACTCGAACCCTCTGCAGTAGATCAAACCCAATTTTGCAGTAACTTTGGCCATAAAACTAAACTGTTTTTGGCAAAATTTCAGACAGCGAGCTTCAATAGGTATAGAGTAATGCTCATAAAAAAAAAGAAGTTGTATGACAGCTACTAGAACCCACTGCTGTAGATCAACCAAATTTTGCAAAAACCTTAGCCATAAAATTAACTAATTTGGCAAAATTTCAAACAACTAGCTTTAATAATTACAGAGTAATATATAAAAAAAGAAGTTGTATGGCAGGTACTAGAACCCGTGGACCTCAATGCCTGAAGTTAAATAGCGATGACGGCCATTGCATAAAAACGAATTTGTGAAAATTTCAAAATCCTGGCTCCTTTATTTTTCGGTTATCGTGAGGAAGGGCAGACATACATACTTAGCTAAATCGATTTTTTTATTCAATTATGAACCAATCCATACACTTGAGTCTATATCTACCCCCCTCTTTCTCTGCGTCAGAAACGTAATGGCAAATTTAGAATACCCTTTTGACTAATAGTCATACGGGTATAAAAACAAATTTTTTTATAATACTAAAAACATTTCTAATTATTTTATCAATTTAAAAATATTAAAAATTCTTACTAATTTATCAATTTAAAAATATTAAACAACAAATTAAATTAAGATGAATGGATTCGTAAAATGCATTACATATTTAAAACTTTTATCCAATTCAATAAAATCTTATACACATGCAGCAATTCCCCTTTTCAGGATTTTTAGCTGTAGTGCATTTACTGTTGAATGATTTAGGACCCTTGGTTAATTATTTCAATTTTCAATAATTTTTAAATTTATTCTCTTAATTTACTTATTTTTTAATGTTTCTAAATAATTAAACTGAAAGTTATTCGAAAGAAATATTAATTTGTAATAATATAAATATAAAAGTTTAGATAATTTCATAGTTTTTAATGCTAGTTAAAACCTCTAATGCTTTCATTAGCTTTTAACAAAATTTAATAATCAAAATATGCAATAAATGTATTTCTAAAATACAATGATAAATTTAGAACTGTTATTATAATTAATTTTAATACAAAAATAAATTTTACAACTTAAGTATCGTACACAATTTCTTAATTATATATTTCCTATGGTAATAATTTAATAAAATATAGATATGATATAATAAAAATTAAAGCCAAAAGAAATTGCGTCGTTTATTAAAGAAATATTTAGGTTTTAATTTATAAAATATAATACATAATATGATTAATGGTAAAACTCATAGGCTTTTAAAAATATAAAAGTCTTAATTAAGAATAGAAATAGGAAATAGTATATCAAATTAGCTTTTATTAATTTCGAATATATTATGCTTTAACGTCTTGGGAGTAGGGGGTATATAAAATTCATCAAAATAGCGTAATTAGTTTCAGAGTTTTGGTGTTTTTAAGATATACGTTTGTTAGCTTTTGAACTTTTCAAAGGTTCCAGAACCTGAAACCATGGTACGATTTCTGCATATGAGCAACCAGTCATACTTTCAATACTAGTTAACTCTTGTACACAATTGGAACATTCTATATTAATTTTAAGTGACTATTTTTATTAATTTCGATTATAAGCCTTTCAACTTTTAGAGGTCTAATAGAAGTACCGGAACCACCACTCCAATTAATCATACATTAAGGGAACACGTAGGGAATAGTAAAGAACAGCCTTGTGTCACTACTCCAATTGGGCTCAAGTTTCAAGGAGACTAAGGGAATCGAAAGCAACACCCTGATACTAAATTTGGAGGTTCTATCTTCATTGGTTTCGGAATTATGCTAGTTTGGCCTAAATTCGATCAAAAAGAGTTAAGTTCCGAACCCATTGTCCAATCCTCACCTTACGCAATCGCCGCCGTAGTTTCATTACCAATAACCTACAGCACAAAATTTCATGAAGATAGCGTCATTAGTTGTTGAGTTATCGTGATTTTTAATATATGTTCGTTAGCCCTGAAACCGATTAAAAGGTTCAGAATCTGAACCCTTGGTCTGATTTTGCCCTTATACATCATGGAATAGTTCCATACTAAAATTATATCATTATGTAGTACTAGTTCATTCATTCATTCTTAATCTATTGTTAGTACAGTTTAGACATACTTTTTCGCTTTGTTTCAATTTTAATGAAAGTGTTTACTGAATCATCATACTCTATTTAAATTTAAATAAATACAACAATAAAACTAAACATTTAAACTTTAAAAGTACAATAAAAATAATACAATTTTGCTGACACTTGCGTTAAATTTAAATTAAAAAAAAAATTAAATTAACGATAAAATTTCTGTAAAGTGTATAATAATTTCGCAAACTTTTGAATTTGTGCTAATTAATAATTGTTTTGTTTGTTGACCTCTAAATCTTTTTTTTTCATTAACTATTCACAATGTCAAACAAAAATCTTAACAACAATTCTTCCGCAATTAAATGTGCTCATGTCACGTGCGGTAATCATGACACAAAATTGGATTTGCTGAAATGTAAAGGCTCAGCGGTAAAAAACTACATGGAACTTGCGTAGGTCTAGAAAGAAATTGGCATTCTTCTAGACTTTGTAACAATTTCGTGTGTGATGAATGCCCTAACATTCATGATCTCTTGGCAAATATGAACAACAAAAACTTAACAAGCTTGCTTGATATCAAAGATGATCAAATGCAAGTGTTAAATAAAGCGATCAAAGTTATAGACAACACTAACAATGTCTTATTGGATTTGTGTCAACGCTTCGATGACACAAATCCATTAGTTTTATCTACGTCAACTAACGAGACGGTGACGGTTGCAGATATAAAGAACGAAGTTGCCCACAACCTGGCAGAAATGAAATCAATGATCTTCGATAAATTGGAAAAAATAAATAAAACGGACAGGCTAGAGGATGAAATATCTTCTCTTAAAACGGATATTAGGAAGCTTTGTGTCATTGGGACGAAAGCCTCCAATTCGTCTATAAATAATGTCGACAAACTGAAAAAAGAGATCTGTCCACTAAAAACAGATATAAGGAAGCTTTCTGAAAAAGTCGAAGCCGGCTGTCATGTGAACAAATCCTTTCAAATAAATGAAAGACCGTTAAAGAAGTTTGGTCGCTAACGGATCACTTTGTCAGTTTTATTTCTTCTATCGATACTGCTACTACTACTCTGGGGCCTGAGTACTTCAAGCCGATAACTACTGTATCAGCTGTCAAAACAATGTCGAGTTTATCCGCTAATGCCGTGAATGACATCTCATTACACTCATTACATAGTGAATTAGCAAAAGCGGAATCTTCTTCTAACTCAACAAATATTGCTACCTTACCAACCAATGGTTCCACCAACATTTCAAATCAACCTGCATTCAACTCCACATCTGGTAACATCGCCCTCTACTTTTCAAAATGTCCAGCATTTGCAACTGTAAGAAGTTTAAATAGTTTTTTAAAAAATAAGTTTAAATGTAATAATATTAGTATAGTTAACATTACACCAAAAAATTTAAAATATAAACCGAAATACAAATCGTTCAAGGTTATGGTACCTATTTCCAATGTTAATGATATAATAGCTTATAAACACTGGAAAAATGGTACCACAGTTCAATACTTTAAAGATTCTACTCTTAACAAATCAAACACAAGCTCAAATAGAACTCTTCTCAATCCTTTTGCTATCCTTTTTAACACTTTTAAACCAAAAAAAGTTCATTTCAGCACTCAAACAATTAACACAGATAAACAATCCTCGGTAAGAAAAAATGAAGCTAAATTAAATAAAAGCAATAGTTATCCAAAATTTTGTTCAGGGAGACACGTTGGTACAGTCATGTAGTAATCCAATTGCTAAAATTAATAGTAATAACATTAATAATAATAATAATAATAATATTAATAATAATAATAATAATAATAATAATAATAATAATAATAATAATAATAATAATAATAATAATAATAATATTAATAATATTAATAATAATAATAATAATAATAATAATAATGATAAAAATAATAATAATAATAATAATAATAATAATAATAATAATAATAATAATAATAATAATAATAATAATAATAATAATAATAATAATAATAATAATAATAATAATAATAATAATAATAATAATAATAATAATAATAATAATAATAATAATAATAATAATAATAATAATAATAATAATAATAATAATAATAATAATGATAATAATAATAAAAATAATAATAATAACAACAGCAACAACAACAATAATAATAATAACAACAATAATAATACTAGTAATAATAATAATACAAGTATTAATAATAATAACAGCAATCAACATATTATTAATAGCAATAACAATAATAAGCTCTTGCTTTCACAAGACCCGCTCATATCTCCAATCATTAGAATGACAAAGCAATCATTAACTGAAGATTGTAGATATGCATTGTCTAGATTCAGAGATGAGAGAATTCTTTATAATGTGAGACTCTTTCTTGCTTATCTACATAATGATTCCAATAATCGCGTCTTAGAAGGCAAAACAAGGATTCACTTATCAATTCTTATTCACAATGAAGGACTGCCATCTAATTATAAAGATTTGTATAGCCTCTGTCTCAGATTTCATGAAAATATAGGCTTCACTGCTAAAGATGTCGAAGAGGATCTTAAGGCTTTTCGTAGTCATTGTAATAGTAACTACTATAATCATTTGTACCAATCTCGCGAGAACTATAACAAGTTTTTTCGTCCAAACACGAAATAATTATGCAAGTGTCGAACAAAATTCTAATCTCATTTCATTATCTAATGTTACGAGATCTAAAAAAACCTCTCAATCTATTAACAATATCAGTAACCTCAGAATATTTTATCATAACTGTAGCGGTATGAGAGGTAAGCTTAAAAAGCTTTATGTTGATGCTAAGTCATGTAATTTCAATATACTAGCTATAACTGAAACATGGCTAAATGATTCGTTTGAGAACGAAGAAATTCTTGATGGTAATTGGTCCATATACAGAAAAGACCGTAACTGTCATTCTTTAAATTGTTTGCGAGGGGGTCGTGTACTTCTTACGGTAAATAATAACTTATCTTTTGTACAAATAATTACTGGTACATATAATTCTTTTGACCACCAATTTATTAAATTAAACCTAGGTACGAATAATTTATACCTAGGTATTGTATATTTTCCTCCGTGCTCAGACAATTCCTCATATTCTGAATTTTGCACTGTTTATCACAATATTATTTCGGATATGCATGAGGATGACTTAATCTTTATTTTCGGAGATTTCAATCGTCCTTCACTTTCGTTTATTGTCTCTGATAATTTGTTATAACCTATTAACTTTCAAGATGAAATTGACTTCGATCTCATTAGTGAGTTCTATAGTAATGATTTACAACAAATTATTAGTTATCCTAATAGTAATGACAAGTGGTTAGATTTTGCATTTTCAAATGCATATGATAAAGTGGTGGGTAATCTCGCTGATGATGCAGATAATCTTTTTACTAACACTACTCATCATAAAGCAATCATTTTCGAGCTCTCTACTACTATCCCACTTTTCGCTAAATCTTACAATAATGAAATTGTATACGATTTTTTTAATGCTGACTATCAAAGTATTAATAATGCTTTGTCACTTATTAACTGGGACGAACTGTTACTTCAACAGGATATTAATTCGCTAATCTCTATCTTTTATTCAAGACTGTTTGCAATTATTGACACTTTTGTTCCCAAAATTCGTAAAAAAAATAAAACAACAGAACCTTGGTTAGATAATGATCTTAGGAATCTGAGAAATCGACGCAATAAAATATTTAAAAAAATCAATTATTCATCAGCACCAAGCGACGATTTATTGAATTATTATAAGCAACTTGCCATTGAATTTAAACATAAAGCCAATACAGCATACGATAACTATGTTGCTGATATGGGCAACAAACTAATCGCTGAACCCAAAAAATTTTTCGACTTTGTTAACACAAAGCGTAAGTTATTTGGATATCCTAACTCAATGTTGTCCATGAACAATGTGCTTTCTTCTTGTCCTAAAGAAATTTGTAACTTCTTTTCAGATAATTTTCAGAAAATTTATCGTCCTAAGGCAACAATGGCTTTTTCTGCTAATTCTTTATCTACCAGCTCAAATTTGCTAATTTCAAACTTTCGTCTTTCACAAAATGATATTCTTGAAGCAATTTTTAGTCTGGATATAAAAAAAGGTGCTGGTCCTGATCTTATCCTCCCAATCTTTTTACACAACTGTGCTCAAAATTCAATTATCCCTCTTCACTCCATCTTCAACAAGTCGTTTTTAGATGGCATTTTTCCACAAGTGTGGAAATCCTCCCATTTAACTCCCATTTTTAAAAAAGGTGATAGAGCTTCAGTTATAAACTATCGGGGTATAGCCATTCTATCAACTATTCCTAAATTATTTGAAAAGATTGTCGTTGATAGAATTACCCCTATTATTAATGTTAAACTTAATGAACAACAACATGGTTTCAGAAAAGGTCTTTCTACTACAACTAACCTTATGATGTATACGTCCGAAATACTGAACCAAATGGAGAAACGATACCAAGTTGATGCAATTTACACAGATTTTAGTAAAGCTTTCGATCGTGTGGATCACTTAATTTTGCTAAATAAGCTATCAACTTTTGGTATTACGGGTTCTTTTCTTTCGTGGTTTAATTCTTATCTATCAGAAAGAACCCAAAACGTCAAATTTCAAGGTCTGTTATTCAAATCTATTAATGTTACTTCTGGTGTACCACAAGGAAGTCATTTGGGGCCACTTCTTTTCAATGTCTTTATAATTTGGGGCCACTTCTTTTCAATGTCAATATATAAAGTTGTAAAAGATAATTCTGATGCAGTTATACTTCAATCAAGCTTATCAGATTTACAAACTTGGTGCACATCAAATAAATTGGAACTGAACATACAGAAATGTAAGGTTATCAGCTTTACCCGAAAACGATCTTCTTTAGTATATGACTATAAGATAGATAACGTAACTCTTGAAAGGGTTTCTAGCATTTCTGATTTAGGTATTCTTCTCGATAATAAACTTAATTATAATCTTCACTATGACCAATTAGTTTCTAAGGCTAATAAAATGTTAAGTTTCATTAAGAGAAGAGCTAAAGAATTTAATGACTTTGCTGTGACAAAATCCCTCTATTGTTCCCTTGTTCTATCTATTTTAGAATACGGTTACATAATTTGGGATCCAGCCTTTCAAGTTCACTCCAATAGAATTGAATCAGTTCAAAAGCAATTTCTCTTATTTGCATTAAGAAATATGTATAATCTTTCTAATTTTGTTAATCTTCCTAGCTACAACACAAGACTTAAGTCTTTAAATATGCTTTCTTTATCTTCACGAAGACAACTCTTGTCATCATGTTTTACTCTTGATATTTTAAATTTTCAGTATAACAATATTTCTATTCAATCTCTTAATAATAACTTTAGACTTAACGCTAATGTTCGGCAAACTAGAAATACAAGGTTTTTAATGGATTACCAACATAATACAGAGTATGGTAAAAATGAACCCATCAATAGATGTTGCATTACTTTCAACAAAATTAGTCATCTTTATTCTACATCTATCTCCTACTTTTAAACACACTTTAGATAAACATTTTTTTAATTTAATGACCTCAGAAAATTAATTCTTACATAAGCAATATTTTTCTTTTAAACTATGATATAATTAAAACATAACACACAGCACACTTACTGGATTGCATTAAAATACAACAAAATTGCTAATTATGTTTTGTTATACCCTACACCTATAGAATAGGTAAAGGGGTATATTAGCTTTGGTATGGTGTTTGTAACCACCTAAAGGAAGCGAGCTAGATATCGAAAAGTATATATATTTGTGATCAGCGTGATCTCCTTAGTCGATATAGCCATGTCCGTCCGTCTATCCGTCCGTAGGCACAATAACTCAAAAAATAATGGAAGCTATCTTGATGAAATTTTAACTGTAGGTTACTAGGACTGAAAGTAAGGCGGGGATTGTATATGGGCGAAATCGGCCCATGGGTTCGGATTCTAGACCTTTTAATCGATCGAGGGGCTAACGAACATATATAAAAAATCACGATAACTCAACAATTAATGACGGTATTTTCATCAAATTTTTGCTGTACGTTACTAGTAATGAAACTACTTCGGGGACTGCGGAAGTTCGAGATTGGACCATGGGTTCGGAACCTAGAACTTTTAATCGAATTTAGGCCAAACGTGCATAATTCCGAAACCAATGAAGATAGAACCTCCAAATTTGGTATCAGGGTGTCCCATCCTATTTCCTAAGTTTCTTAACATTTCCGAAGACCTTAAAGCTTATCTTTAAAATTAATAAAGATAGCAACTTGAAAAAATGTAGAAGCTTCAAATTTGGCACAAGGCTGTTCTTTAGTATCTCGTGTCTCCCTAATTTGGGATCAATTGGAGTGCTGGTTCAGTACTCTTCTTAGACCTCCCAAGTGTTAAAAGCTTATAATCGAAATTATTAAAAATATTTACTTAAAATTAAGATAGAACATTCATATTGTGTACAAGGGTTAACTAGTACTATAAGTACAGCGCGGACTGTATAAGGGCGAAATCAGCCCAAGGGTGTCGCTTTCGATTTCCTTAGTCTCCTTGAAATTTGAGCCCAATTAGAATAGTGGGTGGTGACCAGCCACTCAGTTCCGAGCATACTTTCGAAATTAAAGCATATTTTCGATATTAATAAATCTAGTAACTTAAAATTAAGATAGAACGTTCCAATTGTGTACAAGAGTTAACCAGTATTGAAAGTATAACGGGGACTACATATGGGCGAAATCGTACCATTGTTTCGGGTTCTGGAACCCTTGAAAAGTTCAAGGGCTAACAAACAAATTCCTGAAAAACACCATAACTCAAAAATTAATGCCGCTATTTTGATGAAATTTAAACTCTAGGTTACTAGTAATGAAAGTACCATGGGAATTGGTACTTGTCGAGTTTGGTCAATGGGATTCTAGAAGCTTTTGATCGATTTGAGGCCGAACGAGTATAATTTCGAAGCCAAAAAATATATTTCCTATTTCCTATGTGTCCCCGAAATTTAGACTTAATTGTAGTGGTTCAGCTATGTTCAAAGGTAGTTGCTGCATTTATGTAAAATTTATTTTTATATTTAAATGTATTATATGAAAAGGTCTAAATTTGTAATTGTATTTTAGAAATACATTTATTCCATATTTTGCGTTTATAAGCTTTTCTATTAGGTATATAAACTAACCATTTAAAATATTGCAATTTTGAAAAATTTGGATTATTAAATATATTATGCTTTGATTAGCTTTTTATCACAAAATTTAATAATTATAATTATTTCATTTTGTAATTGAATTGGAATAAATATATTTTTATTTATTTCAAGTTTTCTTGTTTTTTAATATTTTTAAAAAGATAAATTAGGAAGAATTTGTAATGGTTTTTAATAGATAGTGTAATTAGAAAATGTTTTTAGTATTAAAAAGTTAATTTGGGTAGCTTTTATGGTGTTAAAATGACTTATGGATATGTCATTTAATTTGAACCAAATAGGTGTTGGGTATTTCTAAGTCGGTTGCACCGACTGACTGTTTCTTTACTTGTTTTTTTTTTTAATTTTTGTGCATTCTATAATTTGTTTTTATAAATACTTAGTCATAAGTCACAATTATAACATTTCAAAATACATTTTAATATGCTACAAAAATTAATATTTATTCTATTCATTATATACACGCATGTATGTATGTACATAATTTTGTATATTAAATTAGTGTTTTTTTATTTTAAAAATGCAAGAATAAGCATTTTTTTTTTTTATTGTTTAAGTCATTATATTGTATAATTTTAAATATAAGTAATAATTTTTAAGAATTTTTTTTTTGTTACGCCCATGTTTTGGTTTGTAAAATAAAATAAAATAAAATAAAATAAAATAGTATAGTTATAAAGCTTGCGGTTTGTTACAAAAGTCCTAGTGAATATAATATTACATTTATATCACATTTAGAATCAATTTTTAATTGATATAAAAATATTGTAATGGTTAGCAATACTAACACTGATTTATTATCTGATACGGAGCTCTCTAGATCCTACAAAACAATGCTAGAATCTAATGCTGTAGATGTAAATAACAAGTTAAGGAAGAAAAATGCTACTAGAGTTACGGAAAACACTTGCACAATTATTGATCATGTTCTATCAAATCTAAAAAATTAAAAGTATGATTTTAAAATTTCTACTGAAGATGTTGTTAACTTCAAATTAGCCATTCAAATAAGGATAAATAAAGTTTTAAAAAAAATGTAAGCCCATTTTCAATAAGGAAATAATCGTTACAGATATCAAAAAATACAAAACTCAAGTTAGCAGTCTACTTTCAACAAATAACTGTGATATTGTAGTTGATCTCATGAAAATATTACAATTGGTAAAAGAGAACTTCACTGAAAAAAAAGGAGGAACTAGAAAACATAATGACCGGATGACAAAAGAAATAATAAACCTCATCGAAAAAGGAATAAATTATTTGAAATCTTAAAGAAAAATCCTAACTTCCCAGACATTCAAGCCAAATTTAAAAAAATTGGAAAATAGTGTCACGAAGGAAATAAAGAGAGAAAAACTAAATTATTTTAATAATAAAAACGACTTAACTGAAGTGCTAAACAACTGTGTACTAAAAATGACGTCTAATTGCTAAAGTAATAAATGAAATAAACAACAATGGCATTAAAATATGTGTTAATTTCTGTATTGCTAATTCTTTTAACACGTACTGTGTTAAAGGAAACACAGTACTGGAAATACGGGGTATTGGAAACAAGTTGAAGGATAATATTATTAATGCAGAAAAATACACAGCAAAAAACACAATTACTGAACGATTTATTTTTCTAAGAAAAACAAATGAAATAGAAGTATTAAAAATCATTAAGCTGCTAACAAATAATTCACCAGGAGTTGATGGTATAACAGCATCAAATCTAAGGCATGTGGCAACCATTATAGAACCCAAGCTCGCTTAGTTAATAAATAATTGTTTAACAACTGGTATTTATCCTGAATGTTTAAAATCAAGTATGATTGGGCTAATATACAAATCAGGAGCAGCTTATGATGTATCCAATTACAGTCCTATTAATTTATCAAGTTGCTTGGTAAAAATATTTCAAAAAATAATAAATAATTGAATACAGAATTTTATTCAAAAGGTAGAAGGTTTTGATGGCAATCAATTTGGATTTGAAAAAGATATTGGAACCGATTCTGGGCATCTGCCAACTCTATAGTAAGCAAATTAGATGCAGGGAACTATGTATGTTCAGTATTCTTTGATTTAAAAAAAACATGCGATACAGCTTATCATAAAATCCTATTAAACAGACTCTATGAAATCGGTATAAAAGGAACAGCTCTGGATCTTATTAGATCTTATTTACAAAATAGGAAAATAACTACACGGGTTAATGATGTATTCAGAAACTAGCGCACTATAAATATAGGTGTTCCGCAAGGATCAGTACTCGGGCTTACTTTGTATCTGCTTTATATCCATAATATCCAATTTGTGAATTTAAAAGCCGATTACAAAATATTTGCGAATGACACATTGCTCAACTACAGTGCTAAAACCAGGGATGAATTAGAAAGAATAATAAATGATTTGAATAAAGGATATGTACAAATATATTAATTAGCTTAAAGGCAACAAATGAAGTATAAATGCTGACGAAACCAAATTTATCAAATATAACATGAGGAACAAAGTTGATATAAATGAAGAGTGCAGGCAAATAACAATCAACGTCACTTTTTTTAGAAATTGAGAAAATTCAATTAATATTTTCAAAGACTTCTTGCGTATAAAAATGTTCTGAAAGTGTCTGTAAACAAGCTTCATAATTAATGTTTATCCTATTCTTAAAGAAATACAATACAAAAAAATTAAAATAATTTAATATTTTCTTATTTTATTTACAAAAAAAAAAACTTAGTTTCAAAAAAATTCAGTTTTGTACGAAAAAACAATCAAATATTAAAAATTTAGGAAAAAATAATCAAACAAAAAATAATTTAATAAAAAATAAAAACATAAATAGTTCAAATTAAGTAATTAAATAAAATAACAAAAAATAATTTAACAAAAAATAAAAACATAAATAGTTCAAATTAAGTAATTCATTAAGTTTAAATTTTTATAACGTTAAAACGTATGGATTTGCTTAATTATTATCGTCTGTGTCCGAAACTTGATACGAATGCGGCAGTGCTTCAAAAAACCGCTGCGCTTCGTCTCTGCAAAATTCTTTAAGTACCATTAAATCATTATATTTTCCAGATGAAAGTGGAATTAGGCTAGTGTAAGAAGGCTTTAAATTTTGTGAACTGTTACCAGTATTTTATATCTGATTATGTACGAATTCCATGGGCCGTTATATGTGTTTCTTAATTGGAGTGTCCGACTGTGTTCCTTTGTTATGTAGATTTCAGAAATTGGCCTCGTTGCAAATGGAGATTTTTTTTTATAATGATTATTTTCCAAATAACTGCCCCAGTTTTTGAAAATATCTTGTTTACTTTTAATAATGACAAAGGGCGAGGGTTTGACCCGTGAAGATTTAACATGATCGTTCGATTCATCAGGCAATTCTATTTTAAGATTTTGTTTTATTAATCCCATATTTTTGTCACATTCCATGTAACTATGGCCTCGAACGGGAAATGTTATTTTAAATTCCCGTTAGAACATTTTTATTTGTAATAGTCAAGTCAAGTCAATAAAAACAATTCAAAATTTGCCATATTAAAAAGAAACTGACATTGATTGTTTTTTCCATTAAAACTGTGACATTGATTGTTCTTTCCCTGTACAGGAAATTTTGAACAGGCTAAAACTTTGATCTCGTTTGGTTTTACATTATTTATTGTTGATAGAACGAAAGATCTCATTTTTGCCTTTCCAATGATACCCATATTGCATTTTCGAAAAAAATTGACATTGATTGTTATTTGCCTGCACTCTTCAAATCTAAAAATATTGATAAACATTGTCGCGATCGAAAGAGTTGATACATATAAATACCTTGGTGTTATAATTGATGAAAAACAGAGATGGGAAAATCATATCAATAAAATAGAACGGAGTTATCCCACAACAGCGGACTATCCTCAGCTATGAAAATCTATAATAAGCTATGAAATGATCTTAAACAGACATTTAACATCAAATTATTTGTTTAAAAACCGTGAAACCATATTGCTTGACAGCGTTATGCAGAATGAATAATTGTATTAACATAATAATAATGTAGTTAATATTATAACTTTAATAAGTATATTTAAATAACTTATATATATATGTAGATATATGTAGATATATGTAGATATATATTATTTATTTATACATGTATATTTTCGCTTGGCTTTATTTAGTATAGTTTTAGTATAGTTATTTAATACCAAATTCAATTGTTTTGTTTATAGTACAGTTAAAAAAAAACAAGTTAAGAAACAGTCAGTCGGTGCAACCGACTTAGAAATACCCTACACCTATTTGGTTCAAATTTTAGGACATATCCATAAGTCATTTTAACACCATAAAAGCTGTTATTAATTTGATCTTAAGACATAGCTAACTAAATTAACTTTATAATACTAAAAACATTTTCTAATTACACTATCTATTAAAAAATATTACAAATTCTTACTAATTTATCTATTTAAAAATATTAAAAAACAAACAAACTTGAAATAAATGAAAATATATTTATTCCAATTCAATTACAAAATGAAAAAATTCTAATTATTAAATTTTGTGATAAAAAGATAATCAAAGCATAATATATTTAATAATCCAAATTTTTAAAAATTGCAATTATTTTAAATGGTTAGTTTATATACCTAATAGAAAAGCTTACAAACGCAAAATATGCAATAAATGTATTTCTAAAATACAATTACAAATTTAGACCTTTTTATATAATTCATTTAAATATTCAAATAAATTTTACATAAATGCAGCAACTACCTTTGAATATAGCTGAACCACGACAATTCAGTCTAGATTTCGGAAACACATAAGACATAGGAAATATATTCTTTGGCTTTGAAATTAAACTCAACCAGAACCAATTCCCATGGTACTTTCATTACTAGTAACCTAGAGTTTAAATTTCATCAAAATACCGGCATTATTTTTTGAGTTATGGTGTTTTTAAGATATATGTTTGTTAGTCCTTGAACTTGTCAAGGGTTCCAGAACCCCAAACCATGGTACGATTTCGCCCATATGCAGTCCCGTCATACTTTTAATACTAGTTAACCCTTGTATACAATTGGAACGTTCTATCTTAATTTTAAGTTACTAGTTTTATTAATTTCGATGATAAGCTTTTACACATTGGGGGGTCTAAGAGAGGTCCTGAAACACCACTCCAAATGATCCCAAATTAGGGGGACACGGAAGAAATAGTAAAGAACACCCTGGGCCAAATTTGAAGCTTCTACATTTGTTCCAAGTTACTATCTTTATTAATTTCGAAAATATGCTTTAAGGTCCTCGGAACTGAGTGCCTGGTCCCCGACCCACTAGTCCAATAGGGCCCAAATTTCAAAGACATTTAGTAAATAGGAAGGGACACCCTGAAGGTTCTATCTTCATTGGTTTCGGAATTATGCTCGTTTGGCCTAAATTCGATCAAAAAGTTCTCAGTTCCAAACCCATTGTCCAATCCTCACCGTACGTAGTCACCGCCGTAGTTTCATTACCAATAACCTACAGCACAAATTTCATGAAGATAGCCTCATTAGTTGTTGAGTTATCGTGATTTTTAATACACCGACTAAAAGGTCCAGAATCCGAACCCATGGGCTGATTTCGCCCTTATACAGCCCGCGCTTTACTTATAGTACTAGTTAACCCTTGTACACAATTTAAACGGTCTATCTTAATTTTAAGTAACTATTTTTAGTAATTTCGATTATAAGCTTTTAAAACTTGGGAGGTCTGAGAGGGGTACTGAACCGCCACTCCAATTGATCCCAAATTAAGGGAACACGCAAGAGATAGTAAAGAACACCCTTGTGGCAAATTGGAAGCTTCTACATTTTTTCAAGTTGTTATCTTTATTAATTTTAAAGATATGCTTTAAGGTCTTCGGAAATGTGTGGCTGGTCCCCGACCCAGTAGTCCAATGGGACCCAAATTCCCAAGACACTTAGGAGATAGGAGAGGACACCCTGATACCAAATTTGGAGGTTCTATCTTCATTGGTTTCGGAATTATGCTCGTTTGGCCTAAATTCGATCAAAAAGTTCTAGGTTCCGAACGCATGGTCCAATCCCGACCTTACGGAATCCCCGAAGTAGTTTCATTACTAGTAACCTACAGCACAAATTTTATGAAGAAAGCGTCATTAGTTGTTGAGTTATCGTGATTTTTTATATATGTTCGTTAGCCCTTCGATCGATTAAAAGGTCCAGAATCCGAACCCATGGGCCGATTTGGCCCATATGCAATCCCCGCCGTACTTTCAGTCCTAGTAACCTACAGTTAAAATTTCATCAAGATAGCTCCATTATTTTTTGAGTTATCGTGCCTACGTACGGACGGACGGACGGACGGACATGGCTATATCGACTCAGGTGGTCACGCTGATCACAAATATATATACTTTTCCATATCTAGCTCGCTTCCTTTAGGTGGTTACAAACACCATACCAAAGTTAATATACCCCTTTACCTATTCTATAGGTGTAGGGTATAAAAAAAATAAATTTGTTGTTATATAAAAGTAAAAGTATACAAAAAACAAGTAAAGAAACAGTCAGTCGCTGCAACCGACTAAGAGATACCCTACACCTATTTGGTTCAAATTTAATGGGAAGTCCATAAGTCATTTTAAAATCATAAAAGCTTTTATTAGTTTGATCGTAAGACATGGTTAACCAAATTTTTTTTTGGCTAACCAAAAACCTTCGCTAATTATTTTTTCAATTCAAAAATATTAAAAATTCTTACTAACTTATTTATTTAAAATATTAAACAACAAATTGAATTGAGATAAATGAATTTGTAAAATTGCAATATAATTATTCAACGCGATCGGACGTGTTTTTAATCGCGGAAGAATTAAAAAACAGAAAAAAATCATCATATTGTGTATTATTTTATTCAGTTGTTCCTATAACGTATAGGCATGGCGGAATGTCGGAAATGTCGCTCAAAAATTGTAGGAGATGTGCGATGTGCCGGCGTGTGCGGGAAAATATTTCACATTGCGTCAAAATGCTCGGGGCTCGATAATTTATTAGACTCAAATAAGAACATTAAATTTATATGTGATGACTGCATTTTATATATACATAATGTAGACATGGTTATTCAAAATATTGAATGTGAAGGGAAAAAAAGTAATGACTATTTGAATGAATATAAACAAGAATTTGCAAATGCACTAAAAAAAAATGAATTAGAAACAATGCAATTACTAAAAGCTATTGAAGATAGATATATTGAGCGTTTAGAAAATATAAAAAGTGTGCAACAAAAAGAATTCGAAAAATTTTTTAAAACTAGTGAATTATTCAAAATGGATAGTGAAAAACTGAATGTAGCTATGAACAATACATTATCAAAAAGCAATGAACTAAGTGATCAAATTATAAACATTAGTTTAAATAAAATTAAACAAAATATAGGTCAAAATTCGTAATTCTCTGAAATTATAAAACAAAATACGTATGTAGGCAAAAATATTGTACCTGAAATGAAAAAAAAATACCTTTGGTTATTAAACCATTAAATAAGCAAAAATGTAACATAACTCGAATGGAATTAAGTAAGAAGGTGTTGAAAAAAATTAAGAACAAAAATATAAAGTTGAAATTCATACGAATCTTAAACAAAGAATAGAAATAGTGTATATGACATCGAAGTATTCTGAGAATGAATTGTTGAACAAACTGAAGTGTCAAAATGTAAAGTATTTGATGCTTTGAGAGTGCTTCGATGCTTTAAATGCAAAGGGTTCAATCATAAAGCTGCTGACTGCAAAAATGAGGAAACATGCTCTAATTGCCTCCAAAAACGTAGCAAACGAAAAGCTTAAACTTAACCTTGACGAGTGCCATGATACATTAAGCAAACTTTGTCCGGTTTATCTAAGAAAACTGGACGTGCTTAAGAACAAAATCGGTTATTAGCAATTACAGCTACATATTAACGAAATAAACAAAAAAGCTATGTCTAACTTGAATGAAATTGCAGAAGATCAGTTGGGAATTACCGAAACAAAAACATCATGTAATTCAGGAAATGAAGTTTCAACATCGATAAATTAAAAAAATGTAAAATCATCATCAAATTTTAGTAACAAAAGAGTAGTAAAAACAGACGTCCCTTTAACAAATCCAATAATTAAAATCAACAGTTATCGGCTGGGTGGCACAGTGGTTAGAGTGCCAACCTTTCATGCGAAAGGCCCCGGGTTTGAATTCCAGTGAAAGTGAAAAAACTTTTTCTGGTTTTCAACTTGACTCAGCTACCATTCGCCTTTGGGTTCAAATTAATGGCTTAATTAATAATTAATAATTATATATCTTTAATAAAAAATACATAAATATAACAATATAAACAAATACAAAATGTAAACAAATAATTCAATTAAATAATATAACTCACTGATATAGAATACCATATAAATCTAATACAAAAATATTACAATATAAACAAAAATAGAACTGCATTTATTGAAAATCTAAGACATTTCTACATGTTATAAGGCGTAGTACTATCTCATGTTTAAATTGTATGTGGAATTCATTTGATCAGTTCTAATATATGAATATATCTCCCCTGTTCCGACATGCACATATATAGTCAGGCTGTTTAGCCTATCACAGTGAACAGTTAGCACGTAGAAGTGCGGGCAAAAAAAAAAAAAAAAAAAAAAAAAAGTATATTAAATAAATATCTATCAAAAATATGGAGTAAAAAGCAAAAATCGGTAAATAAAAATAACAATCATAATAGTAACAATATTAATAATAGTGATAATAATAATATCAATAATAATAATACGAATAATATTAACAAAACCAATATTGTTAAAGATTCTCCAAGTTGCAATTATACAAATTGGGTTAAAGGTGAAACACTGAAACCTCAAATCAAAGAATCTGCAAACAAATTGTTACATTTGATCCACCGATTGTAAGACTAACTCGTAAAGCAGTATTAGAAGGTGACAGTATTTATGTGCTCTCACGACTAAGAGACCGCAGAATTTACAATAATGTTAGACTTTTCTTATCATATTTTTACGACCAAAGTGATATATGTTATGATGGCACAACACAAACGAACCTTAAAGTCCTAATAAATCAAGATGGCTTACCAACAAATTATAAAGAACTTTGTAAAATATATTATGAATACCATGATAGAGTAGGAATTTTCAAAGAAGATGTAAACAAAGATTTAAATTCATACAGAATACATATTGATAATAAATATAGAGATTACCTTCAAAAAGTTAGAGAAAATTGGAATAATTATATGAACCCTATTTCTAAATGATGGAGACCTACAATAACCTAAAAAAAATTAAATCAATAAATATTCTGTATGTGAATATTAGAAGTATGAGAAATAAATTAGACGATCTAATCTTATTGATTAAAACGCACTCTCCAGAAATTGTTATTCTAAATGAAACATGGATTTACTCATCTGAAATTCCATTTATGCAAATTCCTGAATTTTCAGCCATTCATTCATGTAGAGATAATAATCGGGGAGGTGGTACCGCAATTTATATAAAAAACGGAATTTCTTTTACAACTCTTTCTCTACCTAATTCAATTAATGATAAACTAAATACAATCGGAATACAAATACTCAATTGTCAACCCAACATGAAGATCTTCACAATGTATAATGCTCCGGACAATGACAAAAATGATTATATAAACGCACTGGGTATTCTTCTTAAAACATTTAATAAGAACTGCATCATAGTAGGTGACACAAACATTGATTTACTCCAAAGTAATGAAATCACGAGTACTTATGCTAACATAATTGATTCATACAACTTCAATATTCTCAATGATACGACTACTTGCGGAATTACTCGTCAAGCCGTCAATTGCAGCTGCCAAATCGATTGTAATCATGGAAGTATTCTGGATCATGTTATTGCCAACTTTAAAAACTTTAAAGTATTGATCAAATCATATGATAATCCCATTAGTGACCACAAAGTTTTGGGTATTAATATTGAAAAATGCGACATTATACTTGAACCAATGACACGAGTCACTATAGAAAAAACGAACTGGAATGTATTTCAGAATCTAGTTGCGCAAAGAGTTGAAACGTGTAATTCATACGACAAGCTCACGGAGTGTTTAAAAGAAAGTAAAGCTCTGGCATCATCATTAAGAATGGTTAGAAGAAGAAATCAAAACCTCTGGATTACACCATTTATACTTAGCGTAATCAAAAAGAGAAATAAACTATACTCTAAACTTCGCAAAAACAAAGACAACTCTGAACTACAAGATAGGTATAGAAGAATCAAAAATTATGTTCAAAAATTAATAAAAAAAGCAAAAGAAGATTACTTTAACAACCAAATGAGTGAAAGTACCAACCCTCAACAGATGTGGAAAGTCTTCAATAAACATTTAAATCAAAATAGCTCAAAAGAAAATTCAACAATTCGCTTAAATAAGAATAATGGTGAAATCTCTACATCTGAGCTAGAGGCAGCAAACATTCTCAACAATCATTTTGCTACCATTGGAAGCACATTAGATAAAAACTTCACCAACCAAACAGTTAATGAAATAAGTACACAGCATTGCATAAATCACAACTCAATATATTTGATTCCAACAGACAATAGTGAATTAAAACATATCATAAACTCTTTTAAAACTAATTCATCTCCTGGGCCTGATGGTATTTCAATAAAACACATTAAATCAGTCGAGCAAATAATATCAAACAAACTAGTTAATATAATAAACTAGCAGATTTACCCGGCGTTGCCCGGAAGCTTGCAAATTGTAAAAACGCAAGCTTCAGCCAATTTTTTGAAATACTACTTTGCTTATAAATGAAGCCACAAAAAATATTTGTGGAGTTCCGTTAACCCATCGTGGCCCAACAGCTTTTTATAGGTTTTTTCGTTGCTTTGTTATATATATTAGAAATGATTTAACCGATTAACTTCAAATTTTGTATATGTGTTCTTCTTTGAAAATGAAGTTCAATTTACTAACAGACTTGGAAGTTGTTAACCCCTGTCGACCCGACGATTGTTCAAAAAAAAAATTTGTAAGTAAATTACGTCCAATTTCTGAAAGTAGGTACAACTTATTTGAATTAGGGGAATGCTTAAAAAAATTTTTTGTCGAGTTCTTTTAACCGATTGCGAAACAAAAACTTTAAAAAACAGTTTGAACGATTATCTCTAATTTTTCTATACATGTTGCTTCTTGACAATTTGGTGCTCCTTGACGATAGAGTTGAGGATGTTAGGTTCCCGCCGAATAATGTTAACTGAATTAAAATGACTATTGGTCAAATGGGGATACTAAGTTTGCCATTATGTCATTATACTATGTCAATAGTAGTTATCTTGAATTGCCAACGTTTGAATAAAATATAGTCGATGGTTTAGAAAAGATTTAAAAATTTGCTTTTCAACTTATATTTTGTTTAGTACTCACCTGAAAGTTGTAATACGCTCTTCCTCGTTTTTTTATGATTTGATGAGAGAAATGTAGGCTTATTTTTTGGAAAAACTGTTTTAAAATACTATGTTTTTAAGCATTATATATAAGAAATTGAATTTTTTGATTTTTAGATTTCATTTGAAGAAAACTGAAAATTTCATTGAATCTTTGTTCAAAACGCACAAACAGGTCAAAACCAAATTAACCATGTGGGTTTTAATTAAAATGCTGGTACAAAATTTTCAATAAAATACTTTTAATCGTATAAGAAAATAAAATTTATAGAAAACTTCATGGCGTCGTCGTGGAAAACGGGTTAATCGAATTAACTAAAACTTTTTGCAGCCTCTCTTTAGACTGCAAAATCAACCTGTGAAATTGGACACAAATCAAAAACACAAAATTTTTTGAAAGTCCGCCAGGCCGAAATGGGTTAAATTATTCGAACCAAATTTATACAACTAATTTTGGTTGCTAAGAGGAACATTTGTGCAAAATTTCAAGTCAATTTGTCAAACGGTTTTGACTCGAAATCAAAAACATTGAAAAAGCTTCTTTGCGCCCTCGTGCCCAAACGGGTTAACCGAACTCAACAAAAATTTGTGCCAGACTCTATTGTCGACTGCGAAACCACCTTGTAAAATTGGACACAAATCGGAAATACAAAATTTTTTGGAAGCCCGCCACGTCGAAATGGGTTAAATTATTCCAACCAAATTTATACAACTAATTGCGGTTGCTAAGAGGAACATTTGTGCAAAATTTCAAGTCAATCGGTCAAACCGTTTTGACTCGACATCAAAAACATTGAAAAAGCTAAATTGGCCCTCGTGCCCAAACGGGTTAACCGAACCCAACAAAAATTTGTGCCAGCCTTTCTTTTTGATTGCAAAACCACCCTGTAAAATTGGACACAAATCGGAAACAAATAATTTTTTGGAAGCCCGCCGGGCCGAAATGGGTTAATATTTTCGAACCATCTTTATACAACTAATTCCGTTTGCTAAGAGGAAGATTTGTGCAAAATTTCAAGTCAATCGGTCAAACTGTTTCGGCTCGACATCAAAAACATTGAAAAAGCTTCATTGCGCCCTCGTGCCCAAACGGGTTAACCGAACCCAACAAAATTTTGTGCCAGCCTCTCTTTTTGACTGCAAAACCACCCTGTAAAATTGGACACAAATCGGAAACACAAATTTTTTGGAAGCCCGCTGGGCCGAAAGGGGTTAATTTATTCCAACCAACTTTATAACATTAATTCCGTTTAATAAGAAGAACATTCGTGCAAAATTTCAAGTTAATCGGTCAAACCGTTTCGACTCGACATCAAAAAAACGAAAAAGCTTAAAACGGCTCTGGAGCCGCAACCTGTTGACTTATAAAAATGCGACATAGCCTATGTCACCCCCGGACTCCCAAAATTATTCCTCTAAAATTTGGTGTCAATCGGACCAGTGGTTTTCACGTGAATCTTGGACAAACAAACAAACAAACAAATAAACAAACAAACAAATAAACAAACAAATTTTCTTCTTTATATATTAGATGAAGTTTTATCTACTGGTGTTTTTCCTGATATGGCTAAAGAATGTACTATCACTCCAATTTTTAAATCAGGGCATAAAATGGACTGTAATAATTATAGACCGATAACCCAAACAAACTGTCTATCAAAAATTATTGAAAAAGTTATTAAACGTCGTTTAATTACGTTTTTTACTAATTCAAAACTAATTGATGACCACCAATTTGGTTTTTTAAATGGAAGCAGTACTGAATCAGCAGCACTCGAAGTTGTGAACTTCATTAATACAGCATTGGACAAAAATAATTATGCAGTAGCTATTCTATTAGACTTAAAAAAAGCTTTCGATACGGTAAATCATGATATACTTCTAAATAGTCTTGATAAAATGGGTATTCGAAGAGTTGCAGCCAATCTATTCCATTCCTACTTAAAATTTCGTAAAATCAAAACTAAAATAAACGAACTTATTAGTGAAGAAGCAAATCTTGAAGTTGGAGTTCCTCAAGGCACAGTTCTTGGTCCTATTCTTTATTTAGCTTATGTGAATAGCTTTAACAAAATTGGGCTAAATGGACATTATTCAATGTTTGCGGATGATACCATAATTTTATATAAAGGCAAAAGCAGTAATCTACTAGAAGAATATATTAATTTGGATTTAAATAAAGTTAGTGAGTGGCTAGACCAAAAGAGACTAACGATTAAAGTAACTAAAACTGATCTCATAATTTTTAAGCAAAAAAATAAAGAAAACATTAACCTATCAATTTCTATTAATCAACAACAAATAAAAAGAGTTAAATCATCTAAATATTTAGGATTAGTTATTGATGAAGACCTATCTTGGAAGATACACATTGAAAAATTAAAAAAAACAATAATGTCAATAATAGGTGCCATTGGAAGATGTCCTAAATTAAGCGAACAAGTTGCAAAATTAGTCTTTTACTCTCACATTCAGTCTAAAATACGGTACTTAATTCCAGTTTGGAGCCAGGGTAGCAAATACATTACCAATTCAATAAGCATCCTTATCAACAGAGCTATAAAAATTTTATACAGATTACCATATGATTATCCGACTACTCAATTGTATTATACTTGTATCTTGCCTTCTGTTGAACAAACAATATTTTTAGAAAACTGTAAGTTAATTTACAAATTATCAAATAACCTAATGAAAAGCAACCTAAAACTACAAACAAATGCTTCAATTCATAATTACAACACAAGAAATGCAGAACATTACCGACTAGCAGCACCCAGAACCGAAAGAAGTAAAAGAGACGTTATGTTTAATGGTATAAAAATTTTCAATAGCCTTCCTAACAATATAAAATATGCTCCTAATTTAAGATTATTCAATAAAAGATTGAAAGCTGTATTGCCAAAAAATAATATCAAAAAAAAAAAAAAAATAACAAAAATAAATAATTAAACTAGTAATATTTAAATTGTTTAATAAGATTGAATTATATTTTATTAGATATAAGCTAGTTATAAGTGAGATTTATAACAGTTTTTTTGTAACTGTCTATCTCTATACAATAAATAAAAAAAAAAAAAAAAAAAAAAAAAATCCAATAACAAAATTACATATTTAAAACTTTTATCCAATTAGTAGTATACATGTCACTTGGGCCGTAGCCGGTCCCAAGCCCGGTTGAGAAAGGAGGAGGGAAGAAAAGTTGCAACCTGAATGGCCACATACATCGGCGTCTTAGGAAGTAGGAAAACGCTATATAATGCAGTTGAACTCGTAACATAGTTATGAGAACTTCAACGCATTATATGGCAAATTCTGAAGCAACTTTTCAAACCCAACGGCCCTCCAAAGATGGGGGTTTGGCATACGGTTAACAGCCCTATCCAGTAAAAAAATATTGTTACGAAACCTAAATTAAAGCCTCGGATACAAATGGAAACACGGCACCGACCCAAGCAACAGAAAATGGATATTGATTTTGCAACATGGAATGTAAGAACATTGAACAAAGAAGGAGCGTTAAAATCCCTGCTACCTGAACTAATAAAGTATAAAATAGCGATAGCAGCAATTCAAGAACCAAAATGGCACAACAAAGGTTTCTCGGATCTTAGGAGCCACTCGGTATTCTTCAGTGGAAAAGATGGTGGAAAGAGAGAATTCGGCGTGGCATTTTTAGTCAACAAAGCGTACAAACAGGCGATCCTAGATTTTAAACCGGTGAATGAGAGACTCTGTGTAATCCGCATCAAAACAAGATTGCACAATGTATCCTTGATAAACGCTCATGCACCTACGGAGGATAAGGCGGAACAGGTCAAAGAGGATTTTTATAGTAAACTGGAGGATGTCTACGATCAAATACCATCGAACGACGTTAAAATTCTGCTCGGGGACATGAATGCGAAAATTGGAAAAGAGGAAGTATACAAAGGCACGATTGGAGAACACAGCCTACATAGTTCCACCAACGATAACGGACAAAGATTAATCGATTTCGCGAGTAGCAAGAAAATGGTTATATCATCCACATTCTTCCCCCACAAGGACATTCATAAGATTACATGGATATCTCCCAACGGAAAAACGTTCAACCAAATTGATCACGTTTTAGTTGAAAAGAGAGGGGCATCCCACATCATGGATGTTAGAGCATATAGAGGAGCCTGCTGTGAATCGGATCATAATCTTGTGAAAGTCAGATATAGGAGCAGAATCATAGCCAAACGAGCATTAAGGAAACACAATGCAACGAAGCTGGACGTAAGCAAACTCAATATAACATCTGTGAAAAACGAGTACAAAACGTCGATCGAGACAAACTTAAATCTAGAGGAGTTGCAACACATGGAGCTAAATGAAATGTGGGATAGTTTAAAAACGGCACTGCATCGAGCTTCTGAAGAAACTATTGGTTTCCAGCCAATAAAAGTTCGAAACGAATGGTATGACGGAGAATGCAGAGATGCGGTAGCCGCAAGAAATGAAGCACACAAAGGAAAATTAAGTAGACCAACACGTGCTAAGCAACTACATTTCGAGCAACTTAGAAGAGAGGCCGACAAAATCTGCAGAAAGAAAAAAAGGAAATGGCAGAACGATGCGCTAAGAAAGGTCCAAGATAATTTGCAAAATCGCGATAGTATCAGAGCAGCATACAAAGACATCCGCATCATCAGAGATGGTTACAAAGCCCAGTCAAACTTATGTAGAGATGCAGAAGATAATCTTTTATCATCTGAGGATGACATTAAGAACAGGTGGAAAGAATATTTTGAAAACTTACTAAATGCACCAAACGATGAAGTAAATGAACAACAACAGATCACAGTGGAAAGGTAAACCCAAAATGAAATCACGGGACAACCTACATTAACAGAGGTGATCAATGCCATAGAGCTATTGAAAAATAACAAGGCTCCTGGTGCAGATAACATTCCGGCTGAACTTCTGCGTGATGGAGGAGAAACGGTACAAAAAATCCTTCATAAAATAATACTAAAGGTGTGGCAAGAAGAAAAAATACCCGCTGACTGGCAACTAAGTATTATATGTCCAATCTACAAAAAAGGAGACAAGCTCAACTGTAAAAATTACAGAGGGATATCGCTACTTAGCACTTCCTACAAAGTTTTCACTAACATCTTAAAAGCCCGCTTAGAAACAATTGCCGAAAACATCATAGGCGAATACCAGTCCGGTTTCAGGCCAGGACGATCTACAACGGACCAGCTATTTGTGCTGAAGCAGGTATTGGAGAAGTGCTGGGAAAGAAATGTTGATGTACATCAAATCTTCGTAGATTTCAAGACCGCCTATGACTCTATCCAAAGAGAAAAATTATATGTAGTTTTAAGCAACCTAGGCGTACCGGCAAAGCTAGTAAGACTGATTAAAGCGACTATGCAAAACACAAGCGCGAGGGTAAAAATCCAAGGGGACCTTACAGAACCCTTCAACATCAAACAGGGACTGAAACAGGGGGATGGACTCGCGCCTATGCTTTTCAATCTTGCCCTGGAGCACATAGTCAGGAAAATCCCATCTGACCCGAATGCCACGTTGCTATTCAAAACCACCCAGATAGCAGCATACGCAGACGACTTAAATCTACTAGGAAGATCAGAGGCAGGTGTCAGAGAATGCTATATCCAGTTAGAGAAAACAGCTATAGAACTGGGTCTGAGGATAAACATCGATAAGACGAAAATGTTAGTAGTATCCAGACGTAACCAGAGAGAGAGACAAAACATTACTTTTGGTGATGACAATGTGGAAGTAGTAAAAAGTTTTGTCTATCTAGGGGCCGAAATAACAAGTGGAAACGATGAAACATCAGAGGTAACCCGAAGGATAGGCAAGGCAAACAACGCATACTACTCTGTGTTGAAGATAATGAGATCTCGAGAAGTCAGCAGAAAATGTAAACTTGAGCTGTACAAATCTCTTATCAGACCGGTGTTATGCTACGGCAGTGAATCGTGGACGATAACCCAAGCGACGGCAAACCTACTTTCCCGTTTCGAAAGAAAAATACTACGTAAAATTATCGGGCCAATTATCGACCAGGGCCAATTTAGAATGCGACGCAACGCAGAGCTATACAATGTATACACCGACAGCGATGTTTTGACATACATCAAGCTACAACGCCTTAGGTGGGCCGGTCACATACAACGTATGCCAGATTCCCGCATTCCAAAAAAAGTAGTGAACGGGAAAATAGATAGAAAAAGACCAGTGGGAAAGCCGAGAAATCGATGGGTTGATGCAGTCGAGTCAGACGCTGTATCAATGCTGCAAGAGCAAAATTGGATAACTGCTGCCCAAGATCGCGTGAACTGGAAGAGGATGATTCAGGAGGCCAAGGTTCGACAACGGACTGTAGCGCCATAGAAGAAGAAGATGTCACTTGGGCATGGGAAAATATTTATGCAAATGAGGTATTATCCCAAGTTCAATGACCTTAACCGGCATATCGGCATCGTGATACCGGCATAATTAATTTCCGGAAAACACTTTTGTAAATAATAGACAAGGTCAACTAGATAATGTACAACAAGTAAGTGCAATGATCTTGTTGTGATAGTATAGTAACATAGATTATTGTAAATAATAAAAGTTTTATTTAGTTTTCACGATCAACCAGTTATTGTAACAAATAAAATGCAGATATTTAACTTGTTATTTGTATTTTAGTTTAAAGTAATTTTAAATGAAAAATAATTGGAGGTGTGTTTCTAGGTGTGTTATACTCTGCAAAAAATTAATAAATATTTTGTAAAAATAAAACAAATAAGTTAAGTTTCATATAATATCATTTTTATTATTTGGGAAGGAGGTACAATAGTAAGGAAAAAAAGTGATTTATGTTTAACTGAAATATATTTTGAAAAAATTTGTTCGTGTAAATTACTTTGTAGAATATGAGGTAGAAAATGAAAGTAGTTTAAAATAGACTTATTCTATTTAGGTGTAGCCAGTCACGAGTTTTATTTTTTAGTTTTAATATATGCGTTAGATGGAATTTCAAATAAACTTTTTTAAACAACTATGTCAGTTAATATTCTTATGCTTTTTGAAAAATACTTTGTGTAATGCAAAAAAAATTAATAAAGACTTGTAAAAATAAAACAACTAAATTAAGTTTCATATAATATCATTTTTATTTATCTAAGAATTGTGTTCTTTATCAAAACCTATAAACACTTAACTATAATGGAGATAACTTTGATTTAATTTAAATGAAAAGTAATTTGAGGGAGGTATAATCGTGAGAAAAAGTTATATTTAGTTGATTTATTCTATTTTAGGTGCATTTCCAGACAGTCACCTTTTTTTTATTATAGATATATGCAATAGATGGAATTTCACACAACTCTTTTTCAAGAAAGATATTTTAATTAAATTGTTAAATTTAATTCTGGGTTATATTACTTTGTATAATGCAAATTAATAAAAAAATATTAAATAGACCTATTTCTAGAAAATTTATAGAGATGGAACAAATATTAATTTTGTATATAAAGTATGAGTATATTGTATTTTTTAACAAAGTAAATTTGTACATTTGTCTTACATTATCAAAATGAAAGATTGCTGTAGAATTCAACATAACACAGAAATATGCTTGTCAGAGCATATTTTTGGGTTTATTAAAATGTTTTTGTGGGATATTCCCTTCTTAATCGCTGATAAGTAAAAAAAAAATAAAAGAAAAAAACCAAAATTTTCTTTCAGTTTTATTCGTGTAATTATATATACATTTTTTCTAGGTGGCTTTGCTGCATACGTTGCAGAGGCAACCACCGAATATTACGAAATCGATTTTTTTGTTGACGAACAAAATAATGATATCGTATTATTCAAAAAATTTATAGAGAGGCTAAAAAATTGTGACATCAATTTCCAAATGGCAATACCTATTTATTCAACGGAGGAGGCGACATATAGGATCGTATACGTGAGACAAGGACAACATAAATTTAAACTAAACTTCACGTTTGATCTTCCAAATCTTCTGCTGTCTTTCGAATTTGATATACTAAAATTTTTTATATATCCGTTAGGGAAATTAGAAGAAAATAAATATAGTATAGAGTATTGCGGAAATGGAAAGTTGTCAATAATGACAAGACACAGGTCAAATAGTCGTATCACCTGTGTGGAAAAGAGAAACCAAAAAATTGATTATAGAGTTTTTCGTCAAAATTATAGAAATGTTCCAGAGACAATAAAAAACAAAAAAATTTGTAAAATTTTAGAAAAAATAAAATATAATAATAAAAATTAACCATAATTTTTTTATTTTATAATTTAAAAGGTTTTTACAGGGGATTTTTGTTTACTTTACAGATTTTTTTTTTTTTAAATTTACAGGGTTTTAAATTTACAGTTTCAAAAATAATAACAAAAAGTTTTACAGATTTTTTAAATCTTTTTTCTCTTTTATAAAACCGAAAGGTACAGAAGAATAATTTTCATTAAATTTTCTTTTTTCAGCTTTTATTTTGTATGTTTTTATTTCAGGTACAGTGATAACTTGGTGTTCTGCTGTTCTTCTAAAATTTTTTGATAAAATGCATACACCATCTTTGTCATTAGTTAAAATCATTTCCTTAATTCTTTCAAAATTTATTATTTTTGAAGAATCGTAATTTAGTCTTATTCCTTTTACTTTACAAACAGCCGATTCAGTTTGAGTTTTGGTAGAAAATATCTTATAGCTATAATTTTTAGGTCCTCCACTTACAAATTCTGTAATGTAGCTTCCAACTCAAAAAGACTCAAGCTCATCTGTCATATCTCCAATAAAGTTTCCCGTAGGAGGTTCATACTCGCCATCTTTTGAAATATATATTACCGAGTCTGTATCGTAATATAAAACACGTTCTTCTAATTTTTCAAGAAAACTATATAATTTTAGTCGAGCTTGTGCTGTTGTATAACAAGCTATACATACGTTAACAGTAGAAAGCGAATCTACATCCTCATTTTTGTATTTCCAATTTACCAAAAGTGTTTCTGTGTTAATAATCATTACATGTACAACATCTTTACTAGGATCTGTTATCAAATTATAAAATTCGGAGGGATTTCTAACTATTAGTGTTTGTGTTTGATTTTCTTTCTGGCCAAATTTTCCCCAAAATGAATTTAATATAATTTTTGCAAACTGTCGTAAACCTGAGTTTTTACAGATTTTTTCTGCATTTAGTTGAATATTTTCTTGTTCAAAAAACTCTTTTATGTATTTTTGTTTTGAATGTTGGCAATCGCAGTCTTTAGGCCAACCTGAAGCTTCTTGTTTTATTTTTAGAAATTTATCCATCATTTCAGTAAATAATCCTGTTTTGTTTAAATTTTTATCATATTGCTGTACCTTATAACTCCAGATTTCATGTATTTGAATTATTTTATAACCTTTCCCGATAGCTTTCATTACTTCATCTATAACCCAGGTTCCTGTGAGTGTTTTTTGTTCTTCAGAATGCGTACAATCATCTTGTTTGCTTTCTGAACTACAGGTTAAACAAAGTGTGAACATTAATTTATTATTTTGTTTTACGGGAAGAACTGGATGAAACAAATCATATGGTGGAAGAATGTCACACTTAATTAATCCTTCGATTTTTTTCAAATCAAGTTCGGAGCATTTTTCGTGTCCAACAAAAACTTCTGGATGTCCTATTGGGAATTTACCATATTTGCACACAAAAGGATATAACGAGCAAATATCAATATATTTTATTTTTTCTCCTTCTTTAGCTTTATAGTGTAAAACTGTATTTCCTGTTCGTCCTCCATAAAATGCATCCCTAGGATTTAAAGGAATATTCTTTAAAAGTGGATGACTTAATAAATATGACAAATCTTCTTTTTCATTTATTTGTTGCCGAAAATCACATTCCCACATTTCAATTACCTCATATCCAGATGATTTTAGTCGCTCTGATTTTGCTACAGTAGATTCAAATCTAGCATCCATTGTATCAAATTCAGTTTTACTTATCGGCTCGTTACGCCTATAACGAAAACATTTTGGGTGACCATGATAGTAGCATCCATGAAATTCAAAAATTTGTTTTGTTTCCAAACACAACCCATCTACTTTTAATCCATTTACAATTGCTTCTCGTTGTTTACCAGCGTGACGAATATTGATGCATCTCTGATCTTCTTCCCAAATTAACCATTGAAGAGCTATTTTTGATTGTATATCTGTAAGTCTATAGCCATTTTTTGGTATTAAGCCAATTATCTCTGGTTTTAAAAAATTTCTACGGAAAACTAAATTGCATGCTGATGCTATAGTTACGCCTTCGATAAAAGGACACACATTGCTTTCTTCTAACATAAGATTCCTAAACTTTATACAAGCTTCCGCTAAAATATATACATCATTTTTACAGTAATCTTCCAGCTCGGTTTGCATATTAAATTCAGTATGTTCATTTTCTTCATACCAAGCGATAAATTCTCTACGATCATTTTCTGTCATTGTTTCGATACCATAATAGTGTTTTAATGGCAATGGTCCAATGTAATTAGCATTTTCTCTAGTATTGAATAAATGTGGAAAATGACCTTTTTTTATATTAACAGATAATTCAAAAGCTTTCGGAAGTTTAGCCAGTGCCATTGGCAAATAATTTAACGAATCTATAAACTTTATGTTATTTATTTCCATTTGAATAATTTTTGTTCCTCTCATGATTAATTTGGGTTGTAAATTACTTTTAATCAATAGTTCATTTAAAATGAATTGATGATCAAAACTTTGTCCATTATGAGCCAAAACCGTAACTTTCTTAAAGTTTTTTGCTAATCCAAAAATATAATCAACAAAACCTGAAATTACATTTGTTTTTAAAACTTTTGTCCTATAACCACATTTTAAGCAAAAATACAACTTAGATTCATTTATGCAACGATTGCATCTTGTAGAGAGAACACACAGATTTGGTTCGTGTAATTTAACATCTTGTTTTTGCTTTTGGTATATTGTTGTTTCTTGCATTGTTTCTAAATCATAAAATATAAAAAGAAAATCGTCGAGAACTGGTTTTCTTGTATCAATACTAATGTAACAATAATGAATTCTTTCTACAAATTTTTTACACTGTTTGCAAAACACAGTATAACATTTGTGTAAGCCACGCTTAACTGAATATAATTTGAAGCATTTTAGACATATATGAACTTCTGAGCATATATTTTTAGAATGTTTTCTAAAGCAGTTTTCTCCTCTGAAAGATCGTTTACATGTAATACACGAAATATTTGTAGGTATTATATCACATGCGGGAGATTGCTGGCAATAAATACAACTACCACCACATTTATGATAGTTTTTATTGCTGTATCCCACATTGCATTTTTCACAATAATAAGTTATACAAAAAACTGATGTAAGCGAGGTAATTAGGTTGTAATGGTTATCGTGATAATAGAGATTAATTCTCTTTCCACCGTTTCTTCCCTCAAATATAATATTTTTCTTGTCGCCATAACTGTAGACTACAATGTTGTACTCATCTCCGAAATGATTCTGTATTTTTTGTAATTCTGGAATTCCCGCGCTACTTGTTCTATCTCCTTGTGTTTTCTGCACTAGCTCGTATGCTAAATTCGTTTGCAATTTGTTAATGTCTTGTCTTATTTTTTTATAATTGACGTCTTTGTCGACGAAAGCTTTTCCAACTACTATTGCACGATACAGACAAAGATTGTCTTTATTTTTAATACTCACAACTCCTGTTCGTTTCATGCACTGTTCTTTGAATGTAAAATAGTTTTTCTTTCGACCATTTCCTGTGGGTACATTCACTATGGTAGTAGTAAGTTCAAACGAATCAGTGTCCAATCCCTCAGAATTACTCTGAAAAATTTTATAAATTAACTCCCATATATCTTCAACCTTGAGGGTGCTTGCTGGTTTGTAGCTCATCCAACCCGGTGTTCGTTCTTGAAAATTATTCCCAAAAAATGTTCTTCCAACAAGGTCGGTTGGATTAACGTTCTTAAGCGAGCATTCTACAATTTCGTTTATTGCATCTTTAAACCACGAAAGCATATCTTCGTTGCTTGGAGTCGATTTAATTTTAAAAGTTATTTTACGCGATAATATTTTAAAGCGATGAGCATACTGGTTTCTTTCATTTACTATTTCGAATTTTGGCCCTTCATCAATAAATTTTTTTAAAAAAATCTTTTTGGCCATTCTAACTTAACAATTTAAAATTACTTTATTCTTTGAACAAAGCCGTAAAGGTTACTCCATATTTATAGTGCAAAAAAAAAAAAAAAAAATAAACATCTATTTTCAATCGGGTCAATTTTTTAAAAAACAATTTAATTTTTTTATTATAAAAGAACTCTTTACATTTTTTTTATAAAAAATTAAAATTAATAATTTATTCACACATTAAGACCCTGCGGTAGGGGAATAGAATACTTCCGCAGTACGAACTGCTTGTCGTAAAAGGCGACTAAAAGTTCAAACAAAAATCCCGAAGCGACTGACTCGGAACGAGCGGCTCTCTGGTCTGCGTCTGATCCCTGAGGGACGGCAGTTAAACTCCTGGCAGTAGGTAAAATGCAACCAATATATAAAATAGAAAATATGAATAACGATAATAAAGAAATAAATCCGGTAGGGATATCTACCAAAGTGTCGGCAGAAGCCACGGCTGCCGGCGAGGGCTTTGCTGATCTTATAAGAAGGTCAGAGGAGTCGCCAGTGGCTCAAAAATCAAAAAACAATATAGCGGACCCATTTAAGAAGAGCGGAAAAATTAACACATCACCACCGATTAGAGAACTCCAAAATGAACAAGCACTGTATAACAAATGGCAGAAGGCTGTCGAGTCGCCAGTGGCCCAAAAATCAAAAAACAATATAGCGGACCCATTTAAGATGAGCGGAAAAATTAACAGATCACCACCAATTAGAGAACTCCAAAATGAACAATCACTGTATAACAAATGGCAGAAGGCTGTCGATGAAACAACACAACTAAAGAAGTTGATAAGCAATATGGAAAAACAAATACAGGATCTTAAAAATGAAATTACTTATTTAAAGATGCAGAAACCACAAGATGCAGAAACCACAGTTCTACAAGCTTCACAAGTTCAACACTTATCAAAGTCAGAAAACAGTAAAAAAATAGTATACTCTACAGATGAGGAAGAATTAGCGAAAGAGACTGAATGGATAAGGGTGAAGCAGAAACAAAAAAGGAAGTTAAATGACTCACTTACCCCTCCAAACGCAAAAAAGATGGACTATAAAACCACTCCAAGTAAAGAAACTACTCCAAAAAAGGTTATTTCGCCAAAAAAAATAACCGATCCGGAAAAAGTTAAGAAAAAACAATCTCCACCGCCAATAATTGTGGATGAATTTAATAACTATAACGAATTCTGCGAGAGAGTAAAAAAAGTAATAACAGAAAAACAGTTTGAGATGAAACTCCTTGGAAAGAATTGTATAAAAATCAATTTGTTAGATGAAGATGCTTACAGAACTTTAACAAAAGCGCTATCAGAGTACAAATATAGTTGGCTCTCATACGAAAGCAAACAGCAAAGGCCAATACGAGTTATGGTCAAGAACCTGCCCCACTCGTGTAAAACAGAAGAAATAATTAAAGATCTTGAAAATAGAGAATATAAAATAATAGGAGCTGCAAATAAACGTAGCTGGAAGAATAAAGAACCATTAAACATGTTTATGTTAACCTTCAAAGCAGAAGAAGATATTAGCAGAATATACGAGATTAAAAGTATTCTAAAATGTATTGTGAATATCGAGCCTCTAAGAAAAAATAAGCTTGTAGTACAATGTAAATCATGCCAGGCATATGGTCACACACAAAAATATTGTGGAAAAACCCCAAGATGTGTAAAATGTGCAGGTAGGCACCATACCAGGGAATGTTTGAAACCTAAAACTGAACCACCAAAATGTGTTCATTGCGGAAATCAACATCCAGCTAATTATAGAGGCTGCATAATCGCGAAAGAAATGCAAAAAATCAAATTTAAGAATATGAGCCCAAATTCACAACAAAGGAATAATCCACAATACGCTAAAAAACAAATCAGAAACCATCTGCAAACGTCGCAAGTGAAGCAAGATAGAAGCAGTAAAACTTATGCCCAAGTTGTTGCGGGTAAAAAACTTAATAATAATAGCGAACAAGAAAATGATTTAAAACAATCCATTCTGCTTATACTAAAAAAAGTAACCAAAATAGAAAGTTCTATGGTCGATACGGATTGTAGAATAGGAGCACTAGAGGGCAGTACCAAAAACCTGCTTCGAAATCGAAAAGATGAATGAACTAAAAATTTTTTCATGGAATGCCAATGGACTGCTACAACACCAACAAGAGCTACAAGCAGTCCTTGACATAAATAATATAGATGTTTGTCTTATAGCAGAAACACACTTTAACAAACAAACGCATATTAATTTTCATGGTTATAAAGTTTATCATAGCATACATCCAGGTAACTCTGCTAGAGGAGGAAGTGCAGTAATTATAAAACAAAGTATACAACATTTTGAAGAAGCCAAATTTGAAACAGAAGAAATACAAGCTATGGCCGTAAACGTAAAATGCAAAAACTACTTTATTGTAGTAGCAAGTATATATTGTCCACCTAAGTACTCTCTGAAGAAACATCATTATTTGGATCTTTTTAAGAAACTAGGAAAAAAGTTTGTTATAGGAGGTGATTTTAATGCCAAAAATACACACTGGGGATCACGGCTAACAACAACCAAAGGCAGAGAATTATTCCAAGCAACAAGCGAATTTGGGTGTGAAACCATATCAACAGGAAAACCTACATATTGGCCTACAGATCCAAATAAAATACCTGATTTAATAGATTTTTTCATTATTAAAAACATTTCGAATAATTTCATACAGATAGAAGATAGGCAGGAAATGGACTCTGACCACTCACCAATTCTGCTAACTGTAAGTGAAAACGCTATTGAAAAGCAGAGCATTCCGATTCTCGCCAATAAATACACTGACTGGGAAAGCTTTAAAGTGTGTCTGGAAGAAAAAATACAACTAGCTGTACCGTTGCAATACAAAGAACAATTGGATGCGGAGGTGGAAAACTACATTAACGATATACAACTTACAGTGTGGGAAAATACTCCAGTAATTAAACAAAGAGTAAAAGAAAATAAATATCCAGCCGAAATCTTAGAACTAATTGCAATAAAACGCAGAGCAAGGAAAAAATGGCACCAAACTAGAGCTCCACAAGATAAAACTAGGCTGAATAATCTCACCCAACAACTAAGAAGAAGAATTAAGGAAGTGAAAAACAAATCGATAAATTTATATTTGGAAAAGCTAACAAATGATAAAAGTACTGATTACTCTCTTTGGAAGGCAGCTAAAAATCTGAAAAAACCTATTGCAGCTATTCCTCCAATTAGAAAACTGGACGGAAAGTGGGCGAGAGATAATAAAGAAAAAGCCAAATTATTTGCGGAACACCTAGAAAAGATATTTCAAGTAAACACTGGTGAAGAAGAGGAAGATCTAGATGTAGAACAAATTCAAGAGCAAGAGAAAATCGCATTAACAAATCCAGCTGAAGTGAAAAAAGAAATTAAAAACAACATTAAATCTAAAAAAGTTCCGGGATATGATTTAATAACCGGACAAATTCTGAAGCAGCTACTAGAGAAGGCAATAGTT
This sequence comes from Dolichopus griseipennis, assembly GCA_963082915.1. Taxonomy (NCBI): domain Eukaryota; kingdom Metazoa; phylum Arthropoda; class Insecta; order Diptera; family Dolichopodidae; genus Dolichopus; species Dolichopus griseipennis. The sequence goes on along the minus strand of OY720443.1, from coordinate 126,586,215 downwards.
AAAATAACAAATCTTATAAATGCTGCATTCAGGCTGAAATATGTGCCGAAATTGTGGAAAGTGGCCGAGGTCATTATGATACCCAAAGCAGGAAAACCACCAAATGAGATAACGTCTTATAGACCAATCTCATTGCTACCTATAATGTCAAAACTATTTGAAAAAATTTATTTGAGAAGACTAAAACCGATTATTGAAAGGAAGAATCTAATTCCGGACCACCAATTCGGCTTTAGAAAAAAACATGCAACAATAGACCAGGTACACAGAATAACAAACACTATTGAAAAAGCTTTAGAGGAGAAGAAAGTCTGTTCAGCAATCTTTTTGGATGTGACTCAGGCATTCGATAAGGTGTGGCACAAGGGATTGAATTGTAAACTGAGAACAATCCTTCCAAAAGAGCATTCGGAAATGATAGAAAGCTATCTATCAGACAGATACTTCTACATAAAACAAGAAGGAGAATATTCCGATCTTAAAGAAATCAGTGCTGGAGTTCCTCAGGGAAGTGTACTCGGTCCAATACTGTATCTGTTGTATACTTGTGATTTTCCTGCACTTGAAAATAATATAATTGCGACGTTTGCTGATGATACAGCGGTTTTGGCTGTCGGAGAAAATAATGAAGAATCTACAGAAAAACTGCAGAGAGCTATGACAAAAATCCAAAATTATACTAAAAGGTGGAGGCTAAAATTAAATGAAGGTAAGTCAATTCATGTGGATTTCACAAATAAAAAAATTGACCATAAACCAGTATATATAAATGGTCAAGAAATACCTTATTCAAATACTGCCAAATATCTTGGTATGACATTAGATGCGAAGCTTCGCTGGAAAGCCCACATCAAAAACAAGAAGGAAGAGTTACAAATCCGTTATAAAAAAATGTACTGGCTCATAGGTAAGCATTCTACCTTGACAATACAAAACAAACTTCTGCTCTATAAACAAATATTGAAACCAGTATGGTCATATGGCATCCAGCTATGGGGATGCAGCAAAAAGAGTAATAGAGATGTTATTCAGAGGTTCCAGAATAAAGTTCTAAGAAATATTGTGAACGCGCCCTGGTTCATCAGAAACTATGACCTACATAGAGATATGCAAATAGAATTTGTAGATAAAGAAATCCAAAATTTTGCAAGAAGTCACGAAAAAAGACTCCAAAACCATGTAAATGTCGAGGTAGTCCAGCTTCTGGATAATACAAATATAGCCAGACGACTCAAAAGAGTAAAGCCTTTTGAGTTAGTGTAGCTATAATAAGAGAAAGAAACAGTTAGATAGACATCGCTGGATGGAATCTACATTTAAAACTAAAATAAAGCCAGAAGAAAAATTGCTCATTAGCCCTATCGGACTAGATCGCAATAGAGGAAAGGTGTGGTTTAGTGGGTAAGAATCCCACACGCAATGTCAAGCTACGGGGCTCATTGTGTCTTTTGAAGATTCCATTCCAACCTACGTAAAAATAAAAAAAAAAAAATAAAAAAAAAAAAACACATTAAGGTGCAGCAAATATTAATTAAATATCAAAAACCTTGTGTCATATAAAAACAAAAGAAACTATTTGTCAATTCTTGTCTTAGTAATTTGTTTAAATGTTGATTGCAATAATGTGTTAACTAAATAGACAAAGAATTATATATTAATTATTTGAGGCTGTTGATTAAAGTGTTTAAATTGTATTTTATATTACATTCTAATAAGAATTATTTTTGTGTTAAAGTTTCCAGAGAGTGTTTCATAAACTATTTTTTTTTTTTATAGTCACGATTATTTTAATTTTTTTTTTTTTTTTTAGTCAAGAAAGATTATTTTAATCATAATGTTTTACTAGAAAATATCTTATTAGATTATTGAAAACATTGTAATGTAATATCGTTATAATTACAAATAAATCTGATTGGATTAAAAGAATTTAATTTTAAAGTTTTAGAAGAATTTAATTTTTGGGGTAGGGTAACCGAAACCTATGTCTTAATATTTTACAAAAGTATATAAACTCATGACAATTAACTTACTTTAATCAGTTTAGTACACTGAACAAACACTAAAAACAAAAAACGTTCAATTAAAAAAAAAATAAAAAAATGGTAAGATTATGTTATTTATTTATTCTTAAATTATTTCTAATATTTTTTTTTTAATCTATATTAATTCAGGCAACTTTTATTAAAAGTATAATAAATATAGCAAAGGGTGAAAATGAACATGAAGAATACCTGAACATTGATACACTGGAAAAGGATAAATTATATAATGTCATCTGTTGGAAGTTTTTGGATACAAAAAGAGGTGACAGAGTACTTCTATGTCAGTTGCGAGATCCAATTAATAAGAAAAAATTTACAATTTTTATGCCAGAACGCTTCTCAAAGAAGGTGACTATTGAATCAGAGCTAGAGGAATTAAATATGACTCGATTCAATTTCAAATTTTTGGGGCGTAACAAGGAAAGAATGAATATGGCTCTGATTGAGCTGATTCCAATATAAATGTAATCTGATATAAAAATTTTTAAAATAAAAAGAAAAATAATATTATATAACATTAATTTTGTGTTTTTTTATTTAACAATTAAAACAAACAAAAAACTTTTTAGGTTTTTATTCTTCTTTAGGCATTTTTTCGTAACAATGTAGGTCCAAAGATTTTTTAATACTTTGCCATGTTTCATAGCAATGTAGGTCTATTGTTGAACGTTTTTTTACAGGTTGCTGGTTCTGCTGACATGGAAGTTTGTCCAGGTCTATCGTCTCATAAAGTGTAAAATCACCTTTCAAATGAAAGACATCACATCTGTCGATTTCAAATTCAAAAGGCTCTGAAACAGTGAAGTATTTTTCCTCCATAATATATTATTGTTATATTGGTATTTAATCTTGAATATTTTTGAAAAACTTAAAAATTTTGAATTTAAAAACTAACTTTTATACTCTAACAAAAATGTTTTGTTTTTTTTCCACCTATACACAAAATTTTATATGAATATGTTTAAATCACTATAATATAGAGGCGGCGGGGTTAATAATTTAGAACTCCAGAAAAGAAAACTTGGAATTTTTTTTTTAATGGTGTAATTTAAGGTAGTTGATTTTAGTGGTTCGGATTATCCCGGGCGACGGCCGCCCCTTGTACGTGCGCGCGGCCGCCCCTTGTACGTGCGAGCGGTCGCCCTTTGTACGTGCGCCCTAGCGCCCGCGCGGCCCTGCTGGAACTCAAAAAGCCAAAAATCCGAAAATTTCTTCCCGTTCTGTATAATGTGCTGGTAGCCTACCTTGAGTGGGGGGAAACAGGTATAAATAAAAGGCCTTTGGCTTATTTTATTATAGTAAAAAACATAATGAGCGGTAGGAAGGCAGTAGTTGATCTACAATTTGTTGTCGGAAATAATAAACAATATTTCTTGAAAGAATTATCTTTGATTGCTGAGGGGTCACTGATACCGATGCTGTTTATGTTTAAAGCACCTTATTCATCCGAGGAGTTAAATAGTGATGCTAAAAAGCAAAATGAATTCAATAAACAACACATAAATGGTGTTAATTGGGATGATGGATTTATAGAATATTTAAAAATTAAAAATATCTTAAAGGAATATTTAACATTTGATATTGTTTACGTGAAGGGGTACAAGGAAAAGGAATTTTTAGATAAATTTGTTTCGTGTTCAGTACAAGTTATCAATTTAGATAATGACATTCCATCTCTTCAGAAGCTAAAGAATTTCACAACCATATGCCCTCATCATCACATTACGGAAAATTTACAAAGATGTGCTGTAAAAAATTGTATGAACTTATATATGTATTTAATAAAAGAAAATAATTGGTTTTAAAAAATGTTTGTTTTATTTATTATTGACCAAGATATTTTTTCTGACAAAAACATAGGTATTTCATAAAATAGTCTGGAATAGTTGCATTGAGCTATATGTAAATTCATAGGAATGTAGAAATCTTCTTGCTCCAATCTTAATTTGTTCTTTTCAATACACCTTTCAATATATTTGAATACATATTCTCGAACATTCAAATCAGCTCCATTGTTATATGACATTACTGCTTGTATAAAATCTAACATAAGACAAAAGCGGGTGTATTCATCTATATTCAATGTAAGTTTTTTAATATGTCCACAAAGATTGAATTTTAGCGGAAATCCTTTTGAATTTAATTTTGTTTTGGCTTTTTTTTTTAAATCATGATAAAATTCATACCACTCCAAATAATTCATTTCGCAGATAACTTTGTGATGTCTTTGGAAAATTATTGTTGCAGTAAAATTTTCAACATTAAATCCAATTTGAATTTTTATTGTTTGTTTTTTATCCAAATAATAAATATAGCTTAATAAAAGATTCGGCTGCTGCTGCGCTGGTTGATCATTTTCCGATGTTTTTTCAAATACTTCTGAATTTGTTGTTTGCTCCATTTTGTCTTTTGTATTTTTTTAAAGTGGCCAATTCTATTTCAGAGTTTGGTATTTATAGTTTTTCTCCCATATTTTATTTTTTAAAAATTTTTCGAAACATTCTTTCTATTTTTCTGTCATTTTGGAGTGGGGATGATCTGTTGAATAAATTAAGAAAAAATTTCATGCTTTTACAGGAACTTCGCATCCATAGATATACACAAGAATACTGCCCGCAAACAGACGATAGATTACTTTGTAAGCGTTTATTGTTGAAAACAAAGCATTTAGATTGATTTTGTAGAAATTTTATGATCTCAATGTGAAAAGGCGGATTTCCAAATGAATCAAAATATTCTGCACACCCTTGAACTGGAACAAATATTGCTAACCAATGTGTTCCACTTTCATTAGAAGTATCAGTATTTACCACCAAAATACTAGGTTTTGAAATTTGTTTTGGCAATTGATCAAGAGCATAAACACCTTTAAATATTTTACGTGTCACATTATTACTTTTCAGTACCTTCGAAATCTGAAGTGTGTTCATTATCTTGTAAACGAGAAATATCTACTAGACGAGTATTTCCTTTTATATATGTTTTCAAAAATTCTGCTTTAAGTTTTCCATTTGTTAGGATTATATCGAATTTTTCAAGCAAGTTTATTAAGTTATTGGTTGTTTTTTCGTTATCGATATGCCCAAAAGAGTAATTTTCGATATCTGCTCTTTTTAAATCTCTGACAGGAAACTTATACTTTAATTCTTTTACAATCGTTTTACATTTTTCATTTATTCCGGCCACAGCAAGGTTTTTTACAAATATTGTATTGGTGTCGTCCGTACAGAACGACAAGTCTACTAGAACACAAGTCATTGTATAATGATGAGAAACGAAATACTAATCATTCTTTTATATGTTTAAGTAAACATTACGATTTCTATCAATTTCTATACTGGCATCAAATTCTGCAAATACAATGCATGTTAAAGTTGAGGTTAACGGAGAACTCAGCCTTGCTTCAATTTTTACTGTTCCTTGATTTAAAAGGTTTTGACAAGAATCTGTTGTTGATCCATCTGCAGATAAATCAAAAGCTAGTATTGTGCAGCCTTTTGTAAACATTTCTTTTGTAATCTGATGTCCTCTATCAGAGTGATGTATACCAGTTCCACTGAATAATGTTAAGTATGCTCGTGAATTATAAAAGTTATTGGTTGAAAAGTTTGTTTCTATAGGAGAATTAGGTACAGGCATTCCATTTACATATAGTTGAAACTGTGAAAGATTTTGATGTTCGAAAAAGTATGGATTTTTTGATCTTTTCCCATTAAAGTTTTCATTGTTTACCATACAAAATACAAGAGCCCTTGGAATTTGTCCTATAAAGACATTGTCCAATGATATATTTGAAGTATTAGATGGAATTGTAAATGTTTTAATTTCGTTTCTTTTGTAGTGATACTTTGCGTTTGCTTTTTCTAATACGGTATTGTGTGCTAACAATATGTTAGGATTTATAGTAACATGCTTCATGTATAAAGTAGCTTCATGAATCTTTAAATAGCTTTCGTCTGAATCATTGAAAAATATAAAAAAATCTTGTTTTTCTAATGTCAGAGCAATTCTCATGTCAACGTTATTTAAAAGTAGTGTTGGAGTATTGAAGAAATCTACATGTAATTTTCCCATCAATTCCACCACTGCAGAATTATTATATAATTTCTGTCTTGCTTTAGAGCCACCATTGTCAAAAGTATTAATGTTAGGTTTGTCTAATTCCCTACCAGATGCTTCTAAATGTGTTTGACTTGAATCACTGCCATAATTTAGTAAAGTTGTCAGGTATGCCTTGTAATGATATAATGAGTCGGAAGGTGTAATGTTTTTTCCATTTAATGTCACATTACACTGTTTGATCATGGAGTGTAATAAATTATTTATAACACTTGGTTGTGGAGCTGCTTTAGCATCATTTCCGATTCCTGTTTTATCATTTGCACTCCAAGAGGATCCATCTTTTTTTAATATTTGAACTTTAAATTTTATATAGGTGCTGGATAAATCTCTATAAGTATCTCCGTTTCCAAGTGAAACAAATTCAATGGTTGATGGTGATGCTTCTAATGAGGCTAAAGGGCTGTATGCTACCTCCTCTGAACGTAAAATGCTTGTTTGCACTGGTAAAGAAGCAAAAATATCTAATTCAGACTTCATACATTCCATTTTTTAGTTGAAAATATCAGATTTCTTGGTTTGCTTTTTGCGTCGTTTCAACTTTGAATGCTGTTTTTTAGAAATTGATCTTCTTTTTATAGATTTCCGTCTTCCACCATACATTGAATGTAGTTGATTAACCATTGATTTTCGTAAATTTTTAATACCACTTTTGCCTTGATCAATTACGGTTTCTTTAATATGGGCACCTGATGCTATGTCACCAAGAATATTTTTACTTGTGTTTGCAGCTTCTTTTTTAAAAAGATCCCAGCCAGTTGAAAGAACTGGTTTCAAATAACGAAATAAACTTCCAAATATGTTACCGAAACCACGGCCACGCTGTATATTTGGATAAAACTGTAATAAAGGTCCAATATCATTAATTCCTCCTCCTACTTGAGAGGAATAATATCTCACGTAAGCTCGTTCCATGTTTGATAGAATCTTATTTGAGTACTAGTATTTATATTGTTTGGCAATCAATGCTTTTTAAAGTGTAAGACAATTTTTGTTGGATAGTAACTTCAAACAAAATTTATTGCATCACCGTATTGGTTACAGATTTTAATTGCAATAGTTTCAAAAATATTTTTCTCTATAGGTATGTAATGAATATTTTGAAATTCAATATTTATAGACGTTCTACAATTTTCTATGTTGATAGCTCTCAATGCCCGTACTTTGTTACTTCCAAAAATAGATGATTTAACTATATCTGAATAAATCATAACCATTCCATTTAATTCGTCTTTGTTATTAGCAATAGCTAATTTAAATAGTTCCAGTAATTTAGTTTTGAAACTTTTTAAACCTTTTTTCTGCTGAAATAATTCTTTTAACAATGTTTTTATATTATAACTGTGATTAAGTTTTATAAAGAAGCTGTCTTCATCAAAAGTCTGTGATATTCGAATTAAACCTTTTTTGTTTTGATCTGCTGCTTTTTGAAAAGTTACATCATCGTAATTTTTTGTATTAAAGATATATGCCAAAATTTCATTAAAAAATTCTTTGAAAACTTGGTGTCGAGTAAATCCCGGATTTGGAGTTATATTTTTAATAAGTGTTGGTAAAAAATTAAACTTCCAATCATCCAAATGTAATTCCGAATCGTCATATGAATAATATGTGTAACCTATAGATTTGGTTACTTTGATTTTTTCAAGAGGTTTTTCAATGTTTGTTACATAAACGTTATACTCCCCAATATTAATAAGAGCACAATTCTCTTTGTTAAATGTTTCCGTTTGTAGGAAATCGTTCAGATAAATTTCTGAAAGACCAACTTTCCAATTTCCATTTCTTAAATCAAAGTGATTAGGTAGTTTATTTTTGAATGAAGCTAAAGTATTTTCAGGAAACAGTTTTAAATTATCATTGCTAAACAATGTTATAAAGAATTCATCTGGACTATCCATCTTTGTTAACTTCTTCTAAAACACAAAATGTCACACTATTTATATGTTTTCCATGCTGGAACAGACAAAGTTCTTTTCGGTGTTCTATGCAGGGATTCATTTTGTTTTCGTTTCTTTGAATCAGGAAAACGTGATAGTGTACCAGGGGAAATTTTAGCACCAGCTGATCTTAAATTTGCTTTTTTAGGAGATGGTGATGGAGCTGCTACTGTTATTACATCACCTCCTGGTGTTTCGAATATACGAAAGTCAGAACTTGCAGAAGGTCTTTCAATTAATTTTACACCTTTGTTTATCTCATCTTGAGCTAACTTTTTATCAATATCTTCATCATCATCGTCATAATCATCAATATCATCTAAATTAAAACTTTTATCTGATTGTTCTTTTTTAGGATCGTATTCAAAGACATCATCTTCAACAAAAGGAATAAAATTTGTTTGTGTATTTGCTGTTTGATATTTAGGTGATATGGTTTCTGTATGTGCATTCCGTTTTGAAACGAATTTAGTTTGAGTTGCTGCATCAAATGATTTACCAAATGATGATTTTTCTGGTAATTTTTTTGCGAATCGTCTGTTGATTCCATATTTCATTAAATTTTGTCTATATAAATGCCATTTTTGAAGTGGTTTTAGTTTTTTATCATACAAAACCTTTTTCATTTTTTGATCTAGTATGTTTAGATTTTTATCATTTTCAATTAAACTTTTAAATTTGTTAAATATTTCAGGTGGCATAACAATCATTCGCTGCATTATGTCTTACTGAGAAGTTTTCCTATTACACCAGATAATATAGTTCCGATTAGAGTTGGTAAAAACCCACCATGTTGAACTAATATTTTTCTTTTGGCTTTTATACCTTTTTGTGGACACGCTAAGAGTCTCAATTGTTTTTTATGTTTTTTTAGTTTTGCTTTTTGTGATGGTGATATTTTGTTGTTTCCATTTAACACATTAATTGCAATTTCAGCAATAGTTTTTATAATTTCATCGTCGCAATATTTTAGAATATTTTTGCGAAAATTCTTATTGTTGCATTTTTCTAGAACATGTAACATATGTCGGTTTTTCTTCAATCGTTTCATATTTTAAGCAATTGTTTAAATCTTTTGTAGCACAATAACAAACGCAATATCCCTCTGAGAATATATTGGTTCTAATTCGAAACAAATCGTTAACGTCTTGTGTTAAATCTAATACAATATAACCATGTGGGCTTGATGTTGATTCATTATATACCCCCAGGAAGCCTTTTATATTTTCCGGATATAGTTGTCTAGCTAGAGGAAAAATCTGCGATTTATCTCGAGGGTTCTTAAAAAGCACCAAATATTTACAATTTAATGAAATATCTCGTGAGAATTTCCCCTGGTGGAAGACGTTTTGTGTTAATAATATAATAGACAAATTGCGGTGGTGCGAACCTTTAGTAAAAAGTTCACATACTTGTTTGTTTGCTGAATCTAACATTAAATCATCTAAAACAACTAAAGTAGGTTTATTTTCATGCTCACTTAGCTCTTCCGGAATGTTGGTATAAAAGTCTATATCAGGGAAACCTATATTTCTTGGAACAGCAGAAATTTCTGGGTTACACCATTTTATTTTTTCAATTTTTGGATATATCAATCTAGTAATATTTTTAATTAAGTTGCATACAAATTTTGTTTTTCCACATCCAGATGGCCCCGCTACCATCATTGTAAACGGATGATTAAAATATATCATTATCGGCTCGTGTTTTAAAAGTGATTAAGAGGTAAAATAGTTTCGTTCTTGAAATATATATAAGCAGCGAAACTGTATTATAGCTTATTCTCAGTTTAAAAGATGGAGGTGGAGGAAGTGAAAGAGTTCTTAAAATCTTATTCCTCTGTGTTATTGAATGAACACAAGCAGATTATTTATTATATTTATAAATACATTAAAAAATATTCAGCGACAGAAAAATTTACTTCAATATACGGAACTCATTTTAGTCTTTGTCCTTGGGCTTACGATAACTCAACATCTGGGCCGGATACATGTATCTGTTCTTTTATAGAAAATTATAAAATTGAGTTGAAAAATCTTATTAATTGGTACAAGCATAATGTCAAGGGAACAAATTGTATCTGAAATACATAGAGGCGCCAGACGAAACTTTCGTCGAAGAAAATTCATTCAGAAAGGTTTAAATTATACATGGCAAATCGACTTAGTAGAAATGATTCCATATGCAAAGTTTAACAATGGAAATAAATATTTATTGACTGTAATAGACACCTTTTCGAAATATGCTTATGCCGAGCCAATTAAAAATAAAAATGCTAATAATGTTTTACTTGGTATGAAAAATGTTTTTAAACGTGCTGGAACACTTCCAAAAAATATTCAATCCGATCAAGGGAAAGAGTTTGTTAATAAGGAATTTAGAAAACTTATGGAAAGAAAAAAAATTAATCATTATCATACATATTCTGAAATGAAAGCATCCATAGTAGAACGTTTTAACCGTACTTTAAAAAATTTAATGTGGAGGCAGTTCAGTTTTCAGGGTAATTATAAATGGATATCTATTTTATCCTCGCTTATTGAGAAATACAACTCAACATATCACCGTACAATTAAACTTCAACCAAAAAAAGTTACAAAAGCAAACGAGAAATATATACTGAAAGACATTTACATGCAACCGAAGTTTTATCAGAAGGCAAAATATGAAGTTGGAGATTATGTACGCATAAGTAAATATAAGGGAACCTTTGCAAAAGGTTATCAACCAAACTGGTCAACAGAAATATTTACAATTAAAGAAGTAAAACGTACAGACCCAATTACTTACAATTTATTTGATTATACAAAAACTCCGATTTCAGGTTCTTTTTATGAGCCTGAACTTACTCGAGTCAAAAATCCTGACACTTTTCTTGTTGAAAAAATATTGAAAAGAAAAGGAAATCAGGTTTTTGTTAAGTGGTTAGGTTTTGATACAGATCACAATTCTTGGATAAATAAAAATAATATTATATGAAACTTAATTTATTTGTTTTTTATTTTTACAAGTCTTTATTAATTTTTTTGCATCATACAAAGTAATTTACAACAAGCATAAAAATTTTAATTTACATAGTTGTTTAAAAAAGTTTGTTTGAAATTCCATCTAACGCATATATTAATACTAAAAAATAAAACTCGTGACTGGCTACACCTAAATAGAATAAGTCTATTTTAAACTACTTTCATTTTCTACCTCATATTCTACAAAGTAATTTACACGAACAAATTTTTTCAAAATATATTTCAGTTAAACATAAATCACTTTTTTTCTCCTTACTATTGTACCTCCCTCCCAAATAATAAAAATGATATTATATGAAACTTAACTTATTTGTTTTATTTTTACAAAATATTTATTAATTTTTTGCAGAGTATAACACACCTAATAACACACCTCCAATTATTTTTTATTTAAAATTACTTTAAACTAAAATACAAATAACAAGTTAAATATCTGCATTTTATTTGTTACAATAACTGGTTGATCGTGAAAACTAAATAAAACTTTTATTATTTACAATAATCTATGTTACTATACTATCACAACAAGATCATTGCATTTACTTGTTGTACATTTTCTAGTTGACCTTGTCTATTATTTACAAAAGTGTTTTCCGGAAATTAATTATGCCGGTATCACGATGCCGGTATGCCGGTTAAGGTCATTGAACTTGGGATAATACCTCATTTGCATAAATATTTTCCCATGCCCAAGTTATACAGTTGCAGCAATTATTCCTTTTCAGGATTTTAAGCTGTAGTGCATTTACTGTTGAATGATTTAGTACCCTTAGTTAATTATTTCAATTTTTAATAATTTTTAAATTTCTCTTAATTTACTTATTTTTTAATATTCTATAGAATTAAGCTCAAAGTTATTCGAACGAAATATTAATTTGTAATATTATCAATATAAAACTTTATATAATTTCATGGTTTTTAATATTAGTTAAAACCATTAATGTTTTCATTAGCTTGTTATCACAAAATTTAATAATCACAATATGCAAAAAAGTATTTCTAAAATACAATGATCAATTTTGAGCAGTTTCATATAATTAATTTTAATACAAAAATAAATTTTACAACTTAAGTATCGTACACAATTTCTTAATTATATATTACCTATAGTAATAACTCAATAAAATACAGATCTGATATAATAAAAATTAATAAAATATTTAGTTTTTAATGTATAAAATATAATACAAGTTAAATATCCATACAATTATTCAGTTTATTTAAAAATTTTTATAATAATTCCATAAATAAAATTAACTAGCAAATACTAAAATTTAAATAACAAATAAGTATTTTTCTAAATTCTTTATTATCTGAACTTGAATTATTATGTCATAATGTTTTGCCTAATTAGCACTTAAGTATTTGAATGAAAATACTACAAAAACTAATATCAAAAACAAATTTGTAAATTATAAGAAAAAATTTGTAAAATAAAATTTGTAAAATTGTAATTTAAAACCAAAAATAAAAAAGAAAAAAAAATAATAAAACAACAAAAATAAAATAAAAAATTTCGGAGGGGTATCATAATGTCAAGTTCCATAATGTCAATTGACATTATGAGCTATTTAAATTACTCATAATGTCAATTGACATTATGAGTAATTTTGAAAAGCTTGTAATGTCAATTTTAAAATGTGCATAATGTCAATTAACCAATATATAATAATATTTTGATTATTAATTGAGTATGTATGTATGTAGGAATCTTATTTATCAGCTCTCTTATTTTTTCCTCAATTAGCATTTGGAAATGCTCATAATGTCAATTAACCAATATATAATAATATTTTGATTATTAATTGAGTATGTATGTATGTAGGAATCTAATTTCTCAGCTCTCTTATTTTCTCCTTGTTTATAATCATCTGATATTATAATAATAATATATTGATTATTAATTGAGTATATTATGTATGTAGGTATCTTATTTCTCAGATGTTTTATTTTCTCCGTGTTTATAATCATCTGATGTTATAATTCTGATATTATAATAGTTCAAATTTCCGTTCTTTTGGTTATTGTACTAAGCTCAAATAAAATTAAGACACGTGCGAAAAGTGATCGAAAACGTAAAAGATGGAGGAAAATAATGACAAATTACAATTTGAATTTATTCCAGGTGTTAGAATGAATTCTAAATTATTATACATAATCAATGAACATCAAGTTTATCGACAAAAAAATAAATATGATGATAAAATTCGCTACATTTGTTATAATAATCAGTGCAAAGTAAGCGTATTTTTTTTTCATAATAACTACACGTGATCATATGTAAATAATAATAATAATCACAATCATCCAATTGATAAGGATTTTATTGAAAAACTAAAAATGTAAATTCAATTAAAACTAAATGTAAAAATTTATCTTTGAAAAGAGCTGGGATTTGAGAAGTATTTGACGAGGAATGCTTACAAAATAAAAAACGTGCCAATATGGTTCAATTTGGAAAATTACGTGGAACGCTTACTCGAATTAAAAGAAGCATTTTGCCAAAGGACCCTACTAAGCCATCAAAAATAGTAAGCATGTTTGCAGATGAAAAAAATTTAAAGGAATTTGGTACATCAAGGAGCATAAACGATGCGCTATTTTATAGAGATACAATCATAATAAACAAATTTAGTTATACCGTATTTGCTTCACCTTCTATAATAAAACTCATTTTAGACAATGTACAAATTAACAGAGAATTTTTGATGGATGGGACTTTTTCAGCTGAACCCAACTGTGGATATAAACAATTACTCATTATTTATGTTAATTATTTAGATCACGTATGTATATAAATTTTTCATAAAATATTGGAAAAAATAAAAAGACATATAAATCACATAACATCATCAATGATATTATTATACACACATAATATTAAATGAATTATGATTATGTCTGTATCAGCATTCTACGTGGCGCGCGGTTTGCGCGCAGTCGTTCCTGCGCCCCTTTACTTATCATTCTTTTTAAGTATAATATATTTTTTCTATATTAATTAAAACTAACTTGTTAAAAACTAACTTAAAAAAGTCACAAGAAGCGTATATCCACTTGTTTCAATTTCTTAATGCCAACATATTTAAAATTGAAGCTATTTCCTTTACTACTGATTATGAAAAGGGACTAAGAAATGCTTTGAAAACAATTTTTCCATTAAGTAGTTTAAAAGGATGCTGGTTTCACTATTGTCAGGCTTTGCGCAGAAAATCATCTAAAATTGAAGGATTTACGAAGTGTTGAAAAATAGAGAAAATGTTTGTAGATTGTTTAGCAAATACCTATTTCTTCCATTATAAAAACCAGTTCAAATTTATGAGGGATTTAATCTATTATTGACTGAACCAATTGATATTTCATCAAAACAATCTGAAATATTTAAAAAATTTACTGATTATTTTGAGAAACAGTGGATTATCAACGTAAAAACTTTTAACAAAATTATTTACTATTTTGTGATTAATTTTTGAATAACAATTTTTTCTTATACTAACAGGAAACTCCAACGAAAATATCGTTATACAAAGAAACAACAAAAACAACGAGTGCCGTAGAATATTTTAATTGACAGCTTAGTACTAAACTGTATAAAAAAGGAAATTTTTGTAAATTTTTAGATGTATTACTAAATGTGGATTTCAGAAAAACAATAGATTTGAAAAATTCTTTGGATGGTGTTCTTGGCGTACATAAACCTAATTCAAATTTATATTACCATAATCGGGCTAAAATAATAAATGAAATGATTGATAAGCTTGATAACAACAATTTGCATTTAACTGACTTTTTCAATATTTTAACAAACAAACAAAAAAAATCATTAAATAACAATAACGATTTCTTTTCTTTCTTAGAGGAAATCGAAACTTTAAGCGATGACAGTGATGATGATGATGATGATCTTCAACAATCAGAACCAGAAAACGAAAAATTAATATGTGTTATTTGTATGATAAAGTCAAGAGATATATTATTACAACCTTGTAATCATTTCAAATTATGTTCAGATTGTTTATACGAATTATCCTTAAAAAATAAATCGAAAATTTTGTGCCCATGTTATAGACAAATTGTTGAAAATTCTTGTAAAATTTATACTTAATTACTTATTTTTTGTTTGTATTTTGTTATTTTTTTTTTTTTAATTTGTAAGGAAACTGTTTTATTTAATTTGTTGACGAATGAAAAATAAAAATATTTGAAAAAAGTTGGTTTTTATTCTATGGATTAAGCTTAAAAACAGCATTTATACGTTTTTTTCAGGTTCTTAAAAACATACTCAATTATTAATCAATATATAATTATATATTAATTAATTGACATTATGAACATGTTGAAAAACTCATAATGTCAATTTTAAAATGTAGATAATGTCAATGGACTTTATGAGCTTTTCAAAATACTCATAATGTCAATTGACATTATGGGCTTTTTAAATGGCTCATAATGTCAATTGACATTATGGAACTTGACATTATGATACCCCTCCAAAAATTTCATACTGTAAAGGAAAGGGTATTTTAAAACAGATGTTTCAAGTGTTCTAAAAGGAAATTAGGTTTTATTATGTTATGTAAAAATTTTTTACGTTGTTTTGAATGATAAACGAAATTTATGTTATTAGTTTAAAAGAAAGAAATTACACTTGAAAGTATTTCGCTTATTGGTCAAAACAATATCTTTTTGGAAAACCTAGGAAATAATATTATGTTAATGAAGAATCTATATTATCAGTTTTAGGAAATGTAATGATAATCAAGATAACCATGTAATACTTATCGAAATTCTTAAGAAATACTAATTTAAATTATAAGCAAACTGTACTTTTTAAAAGAAAAAACAAGTAAAGAAACAGTCAGTCGGTGCAACCGACTTAGAAATACCCTACACCTATTTGGTTCAAATTTAAGGACATATCCATAAGTCATTTTAACACCATAGAAGCTGTTATTAATTTGATCGTAAGACATAGCTAACCAAATTAACTGTATAATACTAAAAACATTTTCTAATTACCCTATCTATTAAAAAATACTACAAATTCTTACTAATTTATCTATTTAAAAATATTAAAAAACAAACAAACTTGAAATAAATGAAAATATATTTATTCCAATTCAATTACAAAATGAAAAAATTCTAATTATTAAATTTTGTGATAAAAAGATATCCAAGGCATAATATATTTAATAATCCAAATTTTTAAAAATTGAAATTATTTTAAATGGTTAGTTTATATACCTAATAAAAAAACTTATAAAAGCAAAATATGCAATAAATGTATTTCTAAAATACAGTTAAAAATTTACACCTTTTCATATAATTCATTTAAATATAAAAATAAATTTTACATAAATGCAGCAAGTACCTTTGAACATAGCTGAACCACTACAATTAAGTCTAGATTTCGGAGACACATAGGACATAGGAAATATATTCTTTGGCTTAGAAATTAAACTCGACCACAACCAATTCCCATGGTACTTTCATTACTAGTAACCTACTGTTAAATTTCATCTAAATACCGGCATTATTTTTTGAGTTATGGTGTTTTTAAGATATATGTTTGTTAGTCCTTGAACTTTTCAAGGGTTCCAGGACCCGAAATTATAGTACGATTTCGCCCATATGCAGGCCCGTCATACTTTCAATACTAGTTAACCCTTGTACACAATTGGAACGCTCTATCTTAATTTTAAGTTACTAGTTTTATTAATTTCGATGATAAGCTTTTACACATTGGGGGATCTAAGAGAGGTTCTGAACCACCACTCCAATTGATCCCAAATTAGGGGGGCATGCAAGAAATAGTAAAGAACACCCTTGTGGCAAATTGGAAGCTTCTACATTTGTTTCAAGTAACTATCTTTATTAATTTCGAAAATATGCTTTAAGGGCCTAAGAACTGAGTGGCTGGTCCCCGATCCACTACTCCAATGGGGCCCAAATTTCAAAGACACTTACGAAATAGGAAGGGACACCCTGATACCAAATTTGGAGGTTCTATCTTCATTGGTTTCGGAATTATGCTCGTTTGGCCTAAATTCGATCAAAAAGTTCTAAGTTCCGAACCCATTGTCCAATCCTCACCGTACGTAATCACCGCCGTAGATTCGCTGCCAATAACCTACAGCACAAATTTCATGAAGATAGCCTCATTAGTTGTTGAGTTATCGTGATTTTTTATATATGTTCCTTAGCCCTGACATCGATTAAAAGGTCCGGAATCCGAACCGTTGGGCTGATTTCGCTCTTATATAGTCCGCGCTGTACTTATAGTACTAGTTAACCCTTGTACACAATTTCAACGGTCTATCCTAATTTTAAGTAACTATTTTTAGTAATTTCGATTATAAGCCTTTAAAACTTGGGAGGTCTGAGAGGGGTACAGAACCACCACTCCAATTGATCCCAAATTAGGGGAACACGCAAGAGATAGTAAAGAACACCCTTGTGGCAAATTGGAAGCTTCTACATTTTTTCAAGTTGTTATCTTTATTAATTTTAAAGATATGCTTTAAGGTCTTCGGAAATGTGTGGCTGGTCCCCGACCCACTACTCCAATGGGACCCAAATTCACAAGACACTTAAGAAATAGGAAGGGACACCCTGATACTAAATTTGGAGGTTCTATCTTCATTAGTTTCGGAATTATGCTCGTTTGGCCTAAATTCGATCAAAAAGTTCTAGGTTCCGAACCCATGGTCCAATCCCGACCTTACGCAATTCTCGAAGTATTTTCATTACTAGTAACCTACAGCACAAATTTGATGAAGATAGCGTCATTAGTTGTTGAGTTATCGTGATTTTTTATATTTGTTCGTTAGCCCTTCGATCGATTAAAAGGTCCAGAATCCGAACCCATGGGCCGATTTCGCCCATATGCAATCCCCGCCGTACTTTCAGTCCTAGTAACCTACAGTTAAAATTTCATCAAGATAGCTCCATTATTTTTTGAGTTATCGTGCCTACGGACGGACGGACGGACGGACGGACATGGCTATATCGACTAAGGCGGTCACGCTGATCACAAATATATATACTTTTCCATATCTACCTCGCTTCCTTTAGATGGTTACAAACACCATACCAAAGTTAATATACCCCTTTACCTATTCTATAGGTGTAGGGTATAATAATAATATAAATATGGAAAAAAATGAAAAAAATTACAGAACAATTTTTGGTATTAAAAGAAGAGGTTCTCTTCAATTAAAAATTAATATTGCGTTTTTATTTTATAGAAAGTATAAATTAAATTAATTATGTTTAATAGTAAAACTCTTAGCCTTTTAAAACTATAAAACTGTTAAATAGGAACAGAAATAGGAAATAGAATATATATCACTTTTTGCTAAATCTTTCAATAATAATATTGTATTTGATTTTCTTAATGCCGATTATCAAAGCATTAATAATGCTTTATCGGTTGTTAATTGGGACGAACTGTTAAGACAACAGAACATTGACTCAACAGTATCTATTTTCTATATGAAATTATTTCATATAGTCAACTCCTATGTACCTAAAATACGTAAAAAGGATAAGACCACAGAACCTTGGCTTAACCGAGAACTTAGGGCTTTTCGCAATCAGCGCAACAAACTTTATAAAAAAATTAAATTTACAAAGGAGTCTGATATTAATTTATTAAATATGTATAAGGATCTCGCTTTAGAATTTAAAAACAAATCAAATTTGGCATATGACAATTATGTATCCGAGATCGGTAGTAAATTAATTACGGATCCAAAAAAATTTTTTGACTTTGTCAATACAAAACGAAAGACTTGTGGGTATCCAAACTCTATGTCTAAAGACAATGTTTTCTCTTCAAATCCTAATGTAATCTGTAATTTCTTCGCAGATTGCTTTCAAAAAGTTTTTCGTCCCCTTGACGTATCCATCAATATCCCAATTTCAAACTCGGTTAATAATACTAATTCAATTATAAAAGATTTGTATATTTCGAAAAATGAAGCAATTAATAACCTCGATCTTAAAAAAGGTGTGGGCCCGGATTTAATTGCTCCTTCTTTTTTATACACCTGCATTAGTTATTTGACATATCCACTTCACATTATATTTAATATATCACTTTCGTCAGGCACCTTCTCATCTGCTTGGAAATCATATTTTTTGACCCCTATTCATAAAAAAGGAAACAAAGCTTCTGTTGAAAACTATCGAGGAATAGCCATCCTTTCGACTGTCCCAAAATTGTTTGAGAAAATTGTGGTGGGCAAAATCACACCTATTATTAATATGAAACTAAATGAACAACAGCATGGTTTCAGAGGTCGCTCTACTACTACAAATCTTGTAGTTTACACTTCTGAAATCTTAAATGAAATGGAGAAGGGTTACCAAGTTGACGCAATTTATACGGACTTTAGCAAAGCTTTCGATCGTGTTGATCATAATATTTTGCTGAAGAAACTTGAAACTTTGGGCATATCTGATTCTTTCTTGGCATGGCTTGGCTCTTATCTTACTGGAAGAACTCAGAACATAAAATTCCAAGGCCATTTGTCAAACCCAATTTATGTTACTTCTGGTGTGCCTCAAGGTAGCCATTTAGGTCCACTTCTATTCAATGCATTTATTTCAAATCTTTCTGAAAAATTATTAGGTGTATCTCATATTGCATTTGCTGACGATCTTAAAATTTTTCATGTTATTAAGAATAACTCTGATGTTCAATTAGTTCAAGAAAACATGCATTCTTTACATGAATGGTGCATATCCAATAGATTAGAACTAAATATTGAGAAATACAAGGTCATAAGCTTTACACGTAAAAGAAATACAATACTTTTCAATTATTCAATAGACAATTTAGCTCTCGAAAGGGTGAATAGCATGACCGATCTTGGGATTCTTTTGGATGATAAATTAAATTTTAATCTTCATTACGAACACATGATTGCAAAGCAAATAAAATGTTAGGTTTCATTAAAAGAAGGGCCAAAGAGTTTAATGACGTAGCAGTAACAAAAGCACTTTATTGTTTTTTGGTTCGATCTACTTTAGAATATGGTCACATTGTTTGGGATCCGGCATTTCAAACACACTCTAAAAGAATTGAATCTGTTCAAAAACAGTTTCTTATATTTGCTCTAAGAAACCAATATGACCCTTTAAAGTACTCCACTCTTCCAAGTTACATTACAAGACTAAATACCTTGAAAATGTTAACTCTTGCATCACGCAGGGAAATTCTTTCATCCTGCTTCACTTTCGACATCTTAAATAAAATTATTGATATTCAGTTTCTAACGTATAAAGTCAGAATAAATAACGAAGTTAGACAAACAAGAAACACTAAATTTTTGATTGAAAATACTCACAGAACTCAATACGCAAATAATGAACCTATAAACAGATGTTGCACTACATTTAATAAACATAGTTATCTTTTTTCAACAGGTATATCTAAAAACACTTTTAAATATAAACTTAAGCAAAAATTTTTAAATGAACCTATTTTGTAAACTTAATAATAATTTCAAGTTCAAGTACATATTAACATATTATATGATATTATATTATAAGTAATTACGTTCATACAGTGCTTTTGCTTTTTTGTTTTTGTTCGGTAAGCATTTTTTGTTTTTTGTTTAAATTTTTAATATTTTGTACAGTAAAAAACAAACTTTGTATTGTAATTTGACCTAAATATTCTAATTTTTGTTAATTGTTCTTACACTTTTTTTTTTTTGTAAATTCTGTTTAAAATTTTAAATTATGAATAATAGTATAAGATATTTTCTTTTTTTTTTGTTTGTAAAAACCTTGTTTTGGTTAATGAAATAAATAAATAAATAAATTTGATTTTTTTATCTTTAGTAATTTCGAATATAAGTTAATTATTTAAAATGAAAGAATGTTTTTTTTTTATTTTTAAATTTAACAAGTAATTTATTTCAAGATTTTAGACTATTTACAATGAGTTCTGAAATTGGAATGAATCAATAAAAATACAATAATCAATAAATCGTTCCCCAATTGCATACCCATCATATTCTTTATTTCATTATTTCGTTTCGTTTACAATTCTGTAAACATAAAACTGCAAGCCAATCGATTTCATTAATTTAAAATTTCATAACAAAAGTAATACAAAGTTGAATGAAATAGAAAGTAATACAAAGTTGAATGAATAAAATTTGACGAATAAGCAAATCTAGTAAAAATAATATTTAATAATAATGGAGATTGGTGCAAAATCGGTAACTCTTCCCCCTTCAGATTCAAATGTCCACATTTGACGAATTAATTAAAAAAACGGTGTATCATAAAATTTCTTCCTTCGAACTTCAGGTTTCAATCGTGCTACTGATTCTGGCAATGGATTTTCAGGTTTCAAGTTACTTCTAGTTTGTTCATTAATTTCCAAGTCATCATTTGTAATAGGTTTTGAATGTTGTTCATTAATTTCCAAGTCACCATTTGTATTAGGTTTTGAATGTTGTTCGTTATTAATTATAATTTTACCCCTTCTTCTAATTAGTAAAATGCAGGCTACTCCCAAGGTTGAAACTATTGCAATAGTAGAAATACTGTAATTGATAAAGTTGTCGATATATTTTTCTTCTTGTAATTTACTGATGTGATTAGTATTATTTATATGAATTTCTTTTAACAACTCCAAAGATAAATGCTCGCGAAATTGGTTACCAATAGATTTTGGTTGAAGAATAGCTGGTAGGAGTTTGAATGTTGTAATTTCTTTTGATACAAAAATTTGATTCATAATTGTGACATTTACATTATCAAATTTGATGACATAAGTACTTGTAAGGTTGTGCTGCTCATGATTTATAAAAATGGTCCCATTATATTGATTTAATAAGATTACGCCTTCATCTATTTGCTCAATTGTAGGAATATGTTGACTATTTGTAATACTGCAGTTTGAATTTTTACTTTTCAGAAGATTTGGTATGCAACTGGAGTTCCCTAAATTTACAAGATCATTCCTTTTACAAATTAATATTGAATTTACCGTTTTACAATTATTATTATTTTTTATACCATATATTACATTATCATTAGTTAAAATTTTTGAGAAATTTATTTCATTTACAATATTTTTTACTTTTATTGGTTTTAACAATAATTGATCATAAATTTCTAAACTAGTTAACGGTATTTCAATAATATAAAACAAGCAGGTGCCGTTTGACATTATTTTTAAATTAGCAAAGTCTAAAGCTTCCTCTGGAGTAGAGTAAGGTAGTTTTTCTTTATCTAAAATATTTTTTAAAGTTTCAATTTCAGATTTTGAAAGCAATATTGAATTTATAACTCCTACTCTAGCCCAATGAATAGCATATTTCAAATTAATTATCTCTTCCTTAATAAGTTTTAATTTATATTGCAACTCCAATATAGGTTGATTAGTTACAATATTATTTTGCCTAATTTCTCTTAAAATTTGATTAGTACGTTGAGTTAAATTATTTAATCTATCATTATAAATACTATTAATTATTACCTGTTTGTTACTATTATCTAAAATGTTATTAAGTTTTTTCTTTATTAATACAAAATCATCATGATCTGGAGTTCCAGCGATAAACTTCCAAGTTGTTCCCAAAAAATTGATTGCTCTTTTGTGTCTACCTTGATTAAATTCTTTTAAGAAATCTTTTATTTGTGATACTTCATAAGTCATGTACGGTTGTAGTGGATGTGATTCATTTATATGTGTTACCATTACTGTTCCAATTTTTTCCACTGTTTGTTGTAATATGCTACCATTAAGCTTAATGCCAAACATTAGTAAAATATTTGAAACTCTGTTAAATGATAAAATTTCGAGTATTGCACACTCAAAAAATCTCATACCTGATAACCAGTTTGGGTTCAGACACAAACACGGTACAATTAACACTATAACTAAATTAACTTCTGATATTTGCTGGTTTATAAATAAAAACTACGGCGTTGGTGCCTGCCTCATTGATTTAGAGAAGGCTTTCAACACGGTTTGGTTGGACGGTTTAATATACAAATTAATAAAATATAAATTTCCAATACGCTTAATAGTACTTATTAAAGATATGTTATACAATAACAAATTTTTAGTACATAGCCAAAATAATATGTCTAACAAAACATTTTTAATTGAAAATGGTCTCCAACAAGGTATTGTTAACGCGCCAATTCTTTTCTCGATCTACATAGCAGATCTTTTGCTTTGGTTAGACCGAGTTAAAGGTAATACTTATGCCCTAGCGTTCGCAGACGACATAATAATATACTCTGCGAATGACACTGTAAACAGCATTCAGTATAATGTTCAAAAAATGTTTAACATTGTACAAGATTATTGCAAAATATGGAAATTAAAAGTGAACTTTAGTAAATGTGAAACCGTATTATTCCGTAACACGGTAGACAAAACAAGTTCAGACATTAGGAAAAATTGGAAAAATTTTACCATTAAATCGCCTATTTCACCTCTCGCAAATAAAAAAGTCGTTAAATATCTTGGGGTTCACCTTCATAGAAATCTGAACTTCATAGATCATATAAAATATACAAAAGAAAAAGGTAATAAATCTTTTATGGCAGGAAAAAATCTCTTTTACAATAAAAATATAGTAACAGAGTCAAAATAATATGCTACCAAACATTAATAAGGCCTACGCTTGCATATGGTGTACCCATATGGTACAACATCAGTGCAAGCCTAATGGAAAAAATCCGCATGTTCGAAAGAAAGTGCATAAGAGTTTGCATCAATAAATATAGAAAACCGGAGTCCGAGTACAAACATTTTTACTCCAATAAATATTTGTACAAGGAATCAAAAATCATAAGAATTGATAATTTTATTATAAAATTAATTCGAAATCACTATGATAGAGCATTAAATACTCCAGAAAATGGTTTAATATCGCATATATTTTACCACAATGAGGAGTACATCAAGAAGACTTTGCTCACGGGCTTCATAGCCCCTGAGCATTTCATCTTCTTAGACAAGTATGGTTATATACAAAATCAAAATCATGTCCCTATACTATTTCATTATAGTAGACGGGCTACATGTAAAAAAATTTAATATGATCCAGGTAACATCAATCCAGATAATATGAAATATGACATGTCTATACCAGATAAAGACAAATCAATTAGAAATAATTATTGGTGGTTAAGCACTTCATAAAAAAAAAATAAGCATAAAAGAATTATTAGATTAGTGTTATTTTAATATTAAAATAATACATGCTAGTTTATAAGTTTTTTTAATTAGTTGTAAGAATAGGGTAAGTTAGGTTAGGGTTTTATTAAAAAAAAAAAAAAAATGTAAAAATTGCGTTTTTAAATTTTTTGCAATTAATTAAAATTTTGAAATTAATACATACTTAAAAGTATGATTAAAATATTAGTAAGAGTTCATAATAATTATTAAGAATAACTATTTAACATAAAAAAAACACTTAATTTTTTACATGTTCATTTTTAATATAAGAAAAACCTTTTTTGTTAACTATTTTTGTAGGTTAAGTTATTATAAGAATGTAAGAAAATAACAAAATAAAAGTTCAACTAAAAAAAAAAAAAAAATTTGTTGTAATATGCTGAGATCCGTGACATGAATTAACTTAAACTTCCCTTCCTGCATCTTTCCTTTTCCAACATTTATGGCTACCATATGTGAGTTTGTATAGTCCAAAATTTGTATCTCTCCTAATACCGCCTGTATGAAAAACCTAAAATGATTAATTTAATATATTTAATTTTTAATATTTGATTTATGAATTCTCCTATTTGAATTAGTGATAACTGTGGTATTATTATTTTGTTTTACAATTTCCTTTTTATAACGATGAGTTAACTTGGATCCTAGCCTTTTGTTATGTTTTACATAAATGACCTGGCCTATCTCGTATTGTCTTAAGGGTTTCCTACTTTTATTATGAAGTTTTAAATCTTTAAATTGTTTTTCTTTAATTTTTTCTATATTAGATAATCTGGTTTTTTCAAACTCTGGGGTCGTGTTAGGTGTTCTCCCCAGAAATAATTCTATCGGTTTTTTTCCCGTAGTTGAATGTATGGTATAGTTGTACTCATTTACCGCTCTTTCGAGAAGTTCTTTAAAAGATCGGTTTGTTCTCTCGGCTTTCAGACATCTCATTATTTCAGACAGAGTTGAGTGAAATCTCTCAATCTGTCCATTAACTTCACTTTTATATGGCGGAGTGGTAAATATTTTAATCTTCAATTCATCTTCCATCATTGCTTTAATGGAAGCCGAATTTAATGACTTCTCCTTATCAATTATTACCCACTCCGGAACACCGTAATAAAACAAAATGTCTCTTAAAGACAACCTCACGTGTTCTATTGCTCTGCTGGTAATTATTCTAGCTTGAGCAAATTTAGTCAACTTATCTATCGCGGTGAGTTCAAACTTTGAGTCGGTGGAAAATATGTCGATATGTAAGGTATGACCTGAGTAATTTGGTATAGGTGTTTCCTGTATTTGGGGATTAGTGGGATGTCTGTCGTACTTATTTTCTTGACAGATTGAGCAATTTTTATTTAAATCTCTAACTCTCCTAGCCATTTTAGGGAAATAGTATTTTTGTATAATTTGCAATCTATTCTCTTCCGAACTTCTATGAGCACGCCGATGCGTTGAGATAATTATTTCATCTTGATCAAATTCGTTTTTGACATCTTCTAACAGGATTCTTGTAAAACGAATTTTATAACTTTTAAAATGATGGCGATAAATCTCTTAAATTTTTCCCATAATGTTTTCTTCGGTCATTATACCGTTTAAGATGTGAGGGCTTAGTTTTTTTTTTAAAATTTCAATTAAGTTGTTCTTAGAAAATTCTGATTGTGTTACGATATGCCTAGTAATATTCTGAAATGGGTGATCCAGTTCATAACTAATATTATTACTATTTTTAGCATTATTTGATTACGAAAACCATTTAAAGGCGCTTCGACAAGTTGAATATAATTCTGGGATGAACTATCATCACTATGTTGAGTTATAGTCAATGTGTTCAACTTTGTTATAGGAACAATCCTTGATAAAGCATCAGCCACCACATTGGTATGGCCTGGTTTATATTTGAGCTCATAATTGTACTCTTCAATTATGGCCTTCCACCTCTTCATCTTACTGTTACTGTTCTTATTGCTCAGAGCATACGTAAGAGGTTGGTGGTCTGTATAAATAAGAATTTTTTTTGATCCGTAAAGGAAATTTCTGAGTGAAGTTAGAGCCCATACAATTGCTAACATCTCTTTTTCATTAGCAGCGTATGACTTCTCAGTTTTTGTTAAAGTTCTAGATAAAAATGTAATTGGCTTACCGTCTTGCGACAAAACACCTCCAATAGCATAATTGAACGCGTCAGTAGTTAGCTCGAAGTTTTTGTTAAAATCAGGATAAGACAAAAGAACTTCCTCTGATGTTAACATATTTTTTAATATTTGAAATGATTTTTTTGCTTCATCACTTAGAGTTATAGCAACATTTTTTGATTTATTTTTGGACACTCGTCCTCCTTCCCCTCTTAAAAGGGATGTCAAGGGTTTGGCAATTTTCGCATAATCGAGAATAAAACGCCTATAATACCCTGACATACCAAGGAACGACCTTAAATCCTTTAATGTCCTTGGAATAGGTAAATCACAAATTGCTTGAATTTTTTTAGGGTTTGCTTTGACACCTCCTGAATTTATTATGAATCCTAAAAATTCCATTTCGTTTTGTAGGAATTCACATTTGTCTAACTGAACTTTAAGGATTTTCTATATCACATTCTCTTAAAGGAATTTGATGAAAGCCACTTTTCAAATCAATTACGGAGAATAATTTGTTTTGACCAAGGTTAGAAATTACTTCATTAATTTCCGGAATAGGATATTTATCCGCTATTGTAATTGAATTCAATTTTCTGTAATCTATTACCATTCTATATTTTCTTTCTCCAGATGAATCTTCCTTTTTAGGAACGATCCATACTGGTGAATTATAGGGCGATCTAGATGGTCGAATTATACCATCTTGAAGGAGTTCATTTATTTGCTTATCAATTTCTTGTTTTAAACACATCGGGTATGGGTATGTTTTAGAATACACAGGATCTTGGGTAGAAGTTCTAATTTCAGCCTTGACTACTGTAGTAAAAGTAAAACTTTCCTTTGGATCAGAGAACAAATTTGGATATTTTCTTATGATATTTTTTAATTCTTCTTTGAATTCAATATTAAGATGAGAGGTTCTTATACAAATATTGTGAACTGAATTCGCAATATATTGTTTGAGAGGAATTTCTATGTTGGGTTTTATTAAAAGTAAATTTTCATTTGAATGAATTACTGCGTTTAGATTCTTTAAGCTATCATTTCCTATGATACCATCAAATGAAGTTAATTCAAAAAGATTTATGTGAGCATGATGGGTGATAACTGTATTTCCATTTATTGAATTTGCATTAAACTTTTGGGCATTAACAATGGGGGTTTCTATTAAATAAGGCCGAATATAATTTTTATTTGACCCAGTGTCTATTAAAAATTTTAAAGTTTTACCGTTCTTCACTTGATGTTCAATATATGGCAGTGAAGAACTGCTTAAGCTAAAAAATCAAGATTTTCATTAGAAATTTGTTTTGTATTGCAGCAGTTAGAACATTCGGTTTTAATTTCATTAGGTTTATTTTGATTAATTTCTGTATGATAAATTCTTTGAGATTTATTTGGTTGATGTGAATGTAATGAAATATTTTTCCTTTTAGTAAAATTTGGTGTTGTTTGAGCTCTATTCTGATAAATTACCGCTCTTGAATAATGCGATTTGGGTTGGTTTGTATGTACCGGTTTAAATTGGTTATAGTTTTTTGGGGTTTTATTAAATGGATTATTGAAGTTCTTGTTAAAATTATTATGAAAGTTTTGCTGTGGGCCATTCTGAAAATTTGGTTTTGAATACCGATATGAATTAAAATTTGGTCGTTGATTAAAATTCTTATGATATCCGAAGCTTTGATTCTGTTGTATTGGATTTTGTTTTCGAGGAATTGATGGGGACTGATTATTAAAATTCTTATTGTTTGAATGATTGTGACTATGCTAATTCTATAGTTCATATTCTCAAGTTTTAGGCACAGATATAGTGCTTTGGGTAAATCTTGAGGTTCACGCATACTTAGTAAACTTGGAAGATCCCCTTTAAGACCTCTAACAAAAGTATCTAGGGCTTTATCCCTATATGATTGTACCATAGCATCTACTTGATCCTTATTAAAATCCATTGAGGAAAGTTTATTTAAAATTTGTGAAAGATGTTGATATACCTCTTGATAAAATTCTTCGATTGTATTATTTCTTTGTATCATAGTAGTCATTGGGTACTCTAAAGTACCTAAATCCCGTTTATCAGAATAGTGCATATTCAAACATTTAACAATTTTATCCCAATTTAAGGGCGTATTAAATGATTCTAATGCAGTATCTGCATTACCAATTATTTTATTTCGAATTACTGAAAGAATATTATAATATCTTACAGTACCTTTTAAATTTTCATAAATCTTAAGAATTCTCTCAACACTTTTTTTCCATGAACCGAATTCCCCTTTTTCCCCTGAAAACTCCCTTAAGCTCTTTATAGCATCGGGTATCTTATCTATACCTGGTAAAGCATCATTGCTTTCTGTAGTAATAGTTTGATCTATATCAGCAAATTCCTGATTCACTCCGGAATTTTGAGATCTAAAAAAATTGGCTATTTCAGATTGAAAAATATCTGAAATAGTTTTCCTTAACGTTTCATTTGATATATTTAAATTTGAATCGTTATTAGGATTAGTTCCTGGATTTGAGTTGGATTCATTTTGATCCAACAAAGAGGGTCTAAGTATGGGTGGAGTCATAATGACTAAAAAGAATTCAAAAAAATATTCAAAGATAAAAATATGAAAAATCTTACAAATTCACTTATTTATGAATTACATATAAAACACAGATTAATTAAACAAATACTAATTTTTAAAAAATACTAATAATTAATTAGGAAAACCTAAAAAAAAAAAAAAAATATAATATAAGTAAAATAAGTAAAATAAAAATTTATTTAATTTAAACCAAATAGATTATTTTATATAATTTTTCTTTATTTCTCCTTTACGTTGAGGAAAAGCTAAAAAGAAAAATATTTATCAAAAAAATAATATTTATTTAAATATTTAAGGTAATAAAGAGAAAAGATAATTAATTATGAAAAACAATTTAAATTCTATAGTTAATTTTTATACACGGATATGCACCCTGCTTATTTCATGTGCTGTTGGTTTTGATTACGAATTATAATAAAAAAAATTTATGAATTATAATAACATTATTAATCATATGTAGCATTTACATATTACTTTTCAAAAACTTAAATTCTATTTAATTGATCAATTTTTTTTTTTTTTGAATAATAGCTATAATTATTTTTCTTAATTTATTTAAATTTGCAAACAATTGGATTTATTTTATACAAACTTATATAAAATTAAAAAAAAAATTTTTTTCTTTTTCTGGCCAGTATAATATTTTTTTCTTTATAAAATTCTTCTTTTTACCTTTTTTTTTTTATAAATGCATTAATTAAATATTTATGTGAAATTCAAAAAAATTTTTTTTTATACTTTTTGGATACTTTTTTTTATAATTTAAATTTCACTTTCGATATCGATTTTCTTTTTTTGGTACCTTTTAAATTAGTTGCCTTTTCTCTATTAAAAATTTTATTTGTTTTAATTTTTTCTTTTTTTCTTTGTTTTTTTTCTTTATTATTCTTTTCTTATTTTTTTATTTTATTGGCAACTCAAATATTAAATATTATTCATTAATAGAAAATTTTCATATATTTTTTTTTCAAATTTGCAAATAAATTTCATAAATAAAATTCTTATAAATTCTTATAAAAAAAAAATGATTTCTTTTTTATAGGATACTGTGCCTAAGGCAGCCTCACCTTAAGTTGCGAAGAGTAGGCTTAATTCACAGTACCAATTATTTCTTTTATTATTTATTTCTTTATTTTTTTTCTTTTTTGATTTTTTTTTTTTTTTTGTTTGATATTAAAATTTTTTTTTTATTATTTTATATGTTTTTGTTTTAACTTACAGGGTCATTAAGAGAACCGGCATCTGAATCTGCATGTACGTGTTGTGCCCTTCTCCCTTAAGCGGGAACAGGCGGCTGTTACGTGCCTTAATGTTTATGACACGTAACTCCGTTTTGCTACAGCTACTCCGGGGCCTCGTTTCCTCTCCCAATTAGCTCAGGTTCCAGGCACGCGTAGTGGCAAAAACTTTTTCACTTTTTTCAATAAAATGATTTTTCTTTTTTTTTACTTTTATTTATATTTAGTCTTTATTTTATTATTTTTTTTTATTTTAATTTTATAAGCAAAATGTCTATTAACTAAGTTAAGTTTTAATTTTAAGTTTTTAAATTTTAAAAGTTTTAGTTCTAATTTGTAATTTAGGTTTTAATTTTATTTTTAGTTTTTATTTTTATTTGCTGGTTCAATGTTTTTTTATTGATTTTTTTAATTCAAGTTTTTTATATCCACTACTGACACTACACGATCACTTGGCCGGTCCCTGCTCGGGCGCCAGTTAATTATTTAAAATGAAAGAATGTTTTTTTTTTATTTTTAAATTTAACAAGTAATTTATTTCAAGATTTTAGACTATTTACAATGAGTTCTGAAATTGGAATGAATCAATAAAAATACAATAATCAATAAATCGTTCCCCAATTGCATACCCAGCATATTCTTTATTTCATTATTTCGTTTCGTTGTTTACAATTCTGTAAACATAAAACTGCAAGCCAATCGATTTCATTAATTTAAAATTTCATAACAAAAGTAATACAAAGTTGAATGAAATAGAAAGTAATACAAAGTTGAATGAATAAAATTTGACGAATAAGCAAATTTAGTAAAAATAATATTTAATAATAATGGAGATTGGTGCAAAATCGGTAACTTATATAATGCTTTAAGGTCTTGGGAGTAGTTGGAGTATATAATTTCGATGATAAGCCTTTCAACCTTTAGAGGTCTAAGAGAGTTACCTGAACAACCGCCAATTGAACATACATTAAGGGAACACTTACGAAATAGTAAAGAACAGCCTTGTGCTAAATTTTAAGCTTCTACATTTTTTTGAAGTTACTATCTCTATTATTTTCGAAAATATGCTTTAAGGTCTTCGAAACCATGTGGATAGTCCCCAACCCACTATTTCAGTTGGTTCCAATTTTCGAGGACACTCTGGGACACTATGTTTTACACCCTGATACCGAATTTGGAGACTCTAACTTCTTTGAATTCGGAATCATGCTCGTTTGGCCTAAATTCGATGACAAAATTCCAGGATCCGAACCCATGGTCGGATTTCACCAATATGCACTCCGGTCCTTTCTTTCAATACTATTGATCCCTTGTACACAATTACGACTTTCTATCTTAATTTTAAGCTACATAGGAAGTTACATAGGAAGAGGCACACTGATACCAAATTTGAATGTTTTATCTTCATTGGTTTCGGAATTATTCTTGTTTGGCCTAAATTCTATCAAAAACTTCTAGGATCCGAACCCATGGTCCGAACTCGTTCGTACGCAGTCCCCGCCATAGTCTCATTACTGGTAACCTACATCATAAACTTCATGATTGTAACTCCATTAGTTGTTGAGTTATCCTTACTTTTTTATATGTTCCTTGGCCCTTAGAGCAATTAAAAGGTCCAGAATCCAACCCATGGGCCGATTTCACCCAAATGCAATCCCCGCCGTACTCTAAGTCCTAGAAACCTACAGTTAAAATTTCATTTAGATAGCTCCATTAGTTTTTAAGTTATCGTGCCTACGGACGGACGGATGGACATGGCTATATCGACTCAGGAGGTCACGCTGATCACAAATATAAATACTTTTTCATATCTAGCTTGCTTCCTTTAGGTGGTTACAAAAACCATACCAAAGTTAATATACCCTTTTTCTATTTCATAGGTGTAGGGTATAACAAGTAAAGAATCATTGGATGTTAGTCAGTCGGTGCAACCAACTTAGAAATATCCTACACTTCCACCTATTTGGTTCAAATTTAATGGAAAGTTCATAAGTCATTTTAAAACCATAAAAGCTTTTATTGGTTTGATCGTAAGACATGGCTAACCAAATATACTTTAAAAAACTAAAAAAAATTTCTAATTATGTTATCAATTCTGAACTGAATGTTCGAAATATGTATGCATGTATTTTGAGAGATGTATTGAAAAGTATAAATTCAAATTGGAACAAGAAGATTTCTACATAAATGAAATTTACATATAGGGTGCGTTGTCAGAAAAAAAATATTGGTCAACAATAAATAAAACAAACATATATATTTCAAAGCCAATTATTGACCTTTTTTAAATGCATATATAAATTCATACAATTCTTTACAGCACATCTTTGTAAAATTTTCCTTATTGTGATGGTGAGAGCAAATGATGATGAAATTCTTTAGTTTTTGTAAATGTTGAATTTTTTTGTCTAAATTGATAATTTCTACTAAATTCAAAACAAATTTATCTAAAAATATCTTTTGCTGCTAGCCTTTTACTTAAACGAAATCGAATGAATTTAAATGGTCCGTTAAGATATTTTTAATTGCTAAATATTCAATAAATTCATCATCCCAGTCGAGACCATTTTATTGCCTTTTATGGAATTCATTTTGATTTTTAACGCTACGATTTAACTCTTCGAACGAATACGGTTCTTTAAACATAAACAGTGTCGGTACCAGCCATCCTTCAGCAACCAAAGCAAATTCTTTCAAGAAATGTTGTTTATCGTTTCAAACCACAAATTATAGATCAACAACTGCCTTTCTGCTGCTCATTTTGTTCTTTACTATAAAAGAATTGAGCCAACCATTATCTTTATCTGATTCCACCAACCATTGACGAAGTGAAAAATTTTTTTAATGAAAGAAAATTAAATATTATAAATAGGGGGCTGTCTGATGTACAGTCAATTGAAAAACGTAAAATGTACGCTTTTCCAATTAGTGGCAGTGTTGGATTTATCCAACCAAGGATTAATTTAGAAAAGTTTTCGTGCAGACAAAAGAGGACAAGTCGAGTGCGCCGACAGAGTCCAACGAAACCGTCAGAGTCCAGCCGAATTCGGCAAAGTTCTTCCTAAATTCACCAGAGTTCTGGCAGTAGCCACAATTATCCAGCCTAATTCTTCAGAGTTTAGGGTCAAAGCACAAATTCTGGTCTAAGCAGTCAGAGTCTTTAGCCGGGCTTCCGCAGTTCCTTCAGTGGATTGGTATAGGTTGTTGGATCTTTTGGAAATTTTTAAAATCTAATATGTCTTCTTGGGAAGCAAAAAAGATAATGTTTATGAATTAATGCAACGTACTAATGTTACTTTAACTCCTATATTTCGTTTTAACAACATTTAAATAACATTTTTCTTTTATATTTTTTTTATTTGAAATATTACTTTTATTTATTTTTGAATTCGGTATTTAAATAAAATAAAATTAAACATTAGAATAAAATACATTTATATTTTAAAAGGTTAGCTTGTATTAACGTTAGAATAATGGTAGACTAGAAACGTGAGTGCTTAAATTCAAAATTTTTAATTTTTTGAGAAGAATTGATTAATAAATACAGAATAACACAATATGGAAGAATTCTACAATACAATTTCAGAGCCATTTGAATTCGAAATTGCCATATGTAATGCCTTTCAATTCAAAAGTGAATTTGTTAGCCGATAGATCTCAAAAAGCTTCCATTAGAGCAAACTGTGGCTGCTAAAAAACTCTGAATGCTAGACCTGCATTGTTATGAAACAATGCCAGTGATGAAGAGGAGGATAAAACAAGGAATCTAAAAACCTAAAAATATCAACAGAGCTTTAAAAAGTCTAGGAAAAATATAATAAGAAAAATAATATTTATAATTTTAATTTGCAATATTTTATTTTTATTTAGGCGATCTTTATCCCGTTCCAAAAATTTAAAAAATAACTTACAACTTTGCCAGCTGTTTCTCAGTTTTAGAATGCTTGGTAAAATGTTCTGGAACATAGGGCGCTAATTTTTCATTTGTTAAGCAGTGTCAAACTGCTGCAAGTAGTACCTGTTGACCTCTTTTTGTATTTAGGAAGAACCATTTTACAATTTTATAGAGCTGTTCCTATGCTAAATCATTTATTCTTTTGTACCCCTCCTGGCCACTTTTGGATTCTGCTCGAAAATTATCTAAAAACGGCTAGAGGTAAAAATAAAAACCATTAAAATATTGTAGAAAATTGAATATAAAATAAATAAATAATATTTGCTTACCATTTTTCAATGATAATTGCGGCTGACTTTTTACTTGTAATTTAATGATAAATCTGCAGTTTATTATATGCCAATCAAACATATTATACCTTCATTTTTCTACCAGGAAATTATAAAATAAATCTATTAACACAAAATAATTTCCTAGAACACTCGTTGAATTAATTCCTTTGTCCAATAATCATTTAGTAGTATAAAAATTCATGCTTTAAAATGTATTAACTTAGAAGCAAAGAGGATAAACTCTGGATAATTTCAATACAATTATTAGAAATATTTATGTTGCAGAATGGACTTAGAAAATATAATTTTTCCCTAAATAATAATACCTAATACCTAAAGAGGAACATTGGAACAAGACGAACAATACCTAATACCTACAAAAAAATTGAGATAACATTGCAAATGGCTGGGAAAAGGGAAAGATGCAGATGGAGAGTTCCAGTTAACAAAATCCGTTAATACAAAATACATTTTTAAAAAACTTTTTCTTTTAAATCCAAATGGCACAGAACTATAATTTTTATACCTTTGTTGTTCTGCTTTAGTCTGTATGTTTTTTCTTTTGCAACTGTAATTACGCTATGATCATTTGTTATTCGAAAATTTTTTGTACAGATTATTCACACCTGCTTTATCGTTCAATAAAATCATTTACTTAATTTTTTCAAAATTAACTATTTTTGAAATATTATAATCAAATTTAATTCCTCCTTACTTTACAAACAACTGCATCGGTTTGTTTGCCAGAAGAAAATATTTTGTATGCATAACTTTTTGCTCAACCGCAAACGGATAATTTTAATGTAGCTGTCATATCAATTAAATTCTAGTTCATTAGTCATATCTCTTATAAAATTGCCTAAAGAAGGTTCATATTCACCTTCTTTTGATATATAAATGACGGAATCAGTGTTATAATATAAAACTCGTTCTTGTTAGTTTACTTAATAATCAAAAAATTTAAAATGAGCCTGTATAATTTGCAATATATACGTCCACTGTACGCAATGAATCTCTATCTTAATTTTTAGCACATTTTCAAAAAATTTTGTAAAAATGTATCCATATATTTTCACTCTGCCCGTCCGTCCGTCCGACCCAAAGTTTATAAAAAACTTTTACATCGTTTGAAATAGAGGAAATAAACTTTAACCACGGAAAGGTATTGGGAAAAAAATAATTTCGTAGAAGAACTTTTTCTGTAGCCCCACCCGTTACGGAGCTTCAGGCCCCCAAGTTTGGAAAAAGTCCTATTTTTAAATTGTTAGAACATGAGTAGTGTTAGGTGTATTTTCAATCTGAAAACGGAACTGGTTTTACAAACTTTATAAATTTTTAGAAGGCGGATGTTTAGTGAACTCAATTTTTGCAAATTTTTTCGTCACACATATCTTCATTTCAACATATGTTAAAGGTTTTTCTTAAATTTAAAAGGGTTCCTTTAATTTTGGGAACAGTTAGATGCTCAGAAATTAGTAGGAGACGGTTAAGAATTTTTTTTTGTCAAGCCCCCTGCTTAGGAGCCATAAGGACTCCAAAATTGAAATTTTGCTATTTTTAAAGACCTGTAACTTGAATACCTGTTTAAATTTTTTTTTAAGCTCTTTAATTATATTTCAACATGTATCAAGGGTTTTTCTTAATTTTGAAGGGGCATAAAGCTACAGGCCCCGAAAATTCCTAAAAAAGCCCTGTATTTAAATTAGTGAGTTCTGATGATGTATTTTCAATCTAAACCGTATAAGAGAGCTGCTTTTATTGGACTCACAAAAATACATGGTTAAAAGTTATAGATTTGCTATACGGTACTAAAATTTATATTTTGGGGCCCCCAGATCTTCTAAACGGACCAAGCTAGGGTCTTGAATTTTGGGAGAAGATAGAACCCTAGAAATTAGTAGGAGTCGGTTAACAATATTTTTTTGTCACGTCCCCTGTTTCGAAGCTATAAGGGCTCGAAAATTGAAATTTTCCTATTTTTAAACACTTGTAATTTTAATACCTTTTAATATTTTTTTTTACAAATATAAAAAATTTAAAACTGCAGCATTTTATTTCAAGGTTTTTCTTAAATTTGAAAGGGTTTCTTTGAATTGAAAAATTATCTATAGTTTTAACTATTTTGGCTTAGATAATAAAATTCTAGGTAAAACTCCAAATTTTTCGTGGAGTTCACAATTGATTTCCTAGAACCTAAAAAAATGGAAAGATAGGTATAGGAGAGGGGGTGGGCAGATCCATCATAAGTTGGTTAAGCAAAAATTTGGGAACCTTCTCCATTGAAAAGCTACTAGGTCTTCAAAATAAAACTTTTATGTTTTTATAAAAAAGTAACTTATTCAGCAGTGCATGTTTACCAAAATTAAACGTTAACATTGAAGCTATTTCGCACTTGTTAACAGGTTTTCTGAGTGCATTGGGATTATTTTCCAAGTATTGATTTCACTATTAGTCATAATTAATAAATTGAGGAAATTGCCAAATTATAATATTATCATATATTTTTATAAAAATAAATGAAAAAATACTCAAGAAGAAACCCTATATCAGTTTGAAAATGTGCTTTTTAAAAACCTTTGGTTTTTTCATTACTTGTTATATTTCCAGTTAGCTAAAACCTAATATTCATTATGTTTAATACGTTTTTGTTTAGATTTGTCAATATAGAATAGCCCCGTAACAGATGGGGCTACAGAAAAATATTCTTCTACGAAATTTATTTTTTAATACCTACTCATGGTTAAAATTTCTTTACTCTATTTCAAACGGTGTAAAAGTTTTTGTAAACATACGGACGAACAGAGTGAAACTATGTCGGCACATTTTTACAAAATTTTTTGAAGTTGTGCTAAAAAGTAGCTGGACTTTTTATTATTTGCGTTTTTGTCAGGTTTTCGCGTTGAACAAACTTTCCCCAGAAAGAGTTCAATACAAGCTAACTGTATAATCTTTTTCCAGAATTTTTGTAAGTAGTTTCTAAATCAAGTTTAATATTTTCTTGTTTAAAAAATATTTCAAAATAATTTTGTTTTATTTCTTCTGTGTTGCAATCTTTATGCCATCCCGACGCTTCCTGTTTAGTTTTAAGAAATTTGTCCATCATCTCTGTAAATAATACAGATTCGCAGTTATCTTTATTATACTGATGTAGCTTATAACGCCAAATTTCATGAAATTTAAGTATTTTATACCCCATTTTTACAACTTTTGCTACTATGTCCTTAACCCAAGTTCCTTTCAGAGTTCTTTCTTTATCAGAATGGAGGCATTGATCTTGATATGTTTCAAGGCAGCAAAGTGAAACAAAGCGTAAACATTAATTTGTTATTTTGTTTAATTGGAAGAACAGGGTGAATCCAATCAGTGGTTGAAACAATATCACATTTTATTAAACCATTAATATTTTCTAAGTCAAATTTATAACATATTTCTTGGGCCACTAAAACTTCAGAATGTCTTACTGGAAACTTGTCATATTTGCACACATAGGGATGGCGGCATGACATTTGTCCCCTTGTCATTGGTCCCCAAGGGACTAATGACACACTCAAATGTGCCAATAGTTCCCGGGGAGAAATGACACACCTTAGTGTGTCATAAGTCCCCGAAATATGTGACATTATTCCCCGCAAAAATTTTTT
This sequence comes from Dolichopus griseipennis, assembly GCA_963082915.1. Classification (NCBI taxonomy): domain Eukaryota; kingdom Metazoa; phylum Arthropoda; class Insecta; order Diptera; family Dolichopodidae; genus Dolichopus; species Dolichopus griseipennis. The sequence continues at coordinate 126,548,043 of OY720443.1, read as the reverse complement.
GTTTGGAATTATAACTAAATTGTAACAAACAGAGAATGTAGCTCTTTTCCAAAAAAATTCAAAAAGGTTTTGGAATTATTACTAAATTGTAAGAAAAAAGAGATTGTTGCCATCAACATTCAAAAGGGCAACATTATCTTTTTTGTTAGTCCCCATTTAAATTTCTTTATCACAATCAAGAACATAATCAATTTATTTATTTAAATTTAATGCACTTGCTTCAATGATTACAAGTGTGAGAGGCAATAAACCTACGGCTCTTTTCCAGAAAAATTATTTATTAAAATAAATTAATGGCCTTATTAAAATAAATTAATAAATAAATTTTCTGGAAAAAGGCAATATACCTCCATTCAAAATGTTTTTATTGCGGGGTTTGGTACGAAATTCCAAAAAAAAAATTCTATTTCCGAAATTCCATTTTCATAATTCCAAAAAAAAAAATTTCAAAAGAAAAAATTCCAAAAATCAAAATTTAATGACAAACTGTGATGTAATTATTTTTTACATGCATATTTCAACAAATAAAAATTTAAAACGCAGTCATCGACTAACCTTTGTGTAGTATAGACGTCTTTTTTCTGTATTCTTTTTGTTTTCGGTATCCCTTTCTCTTTCTTTCTTTATTTTCTCTTTCTTATAATTTCAATCACACCAAAAAATCATAACCTAAAAATAAATAGATATTTTTTAACATAAAACAAGTAAAGAAACAGTCAGTCGGTGCAACCGACTTAGAAATACCCTACACCTATTTGGTTCAAATTTAAGGACATATCCATAAGTTATTTTAACACCATAAAAGCTGTTATTAATTTGATCGTAAGACATAGCTAACCAAATTAACTTTATAATACTAAAAACATTTTCTAATTACACTATCTATTAAAAAATATTACAAAATCTTACTAATTTATCTATTTAAAAATATTAAAAAACAAACAAACTTGAAATAAATGAAAATATATTTATTCCAATTCAATTACAAAATGAAAAAATTCTAATTGTTAAATTTTGTGATAAAAAGATAATCACAGCATAATATATTTAATAATCCATATTTTTAAAAATTGCAATTATTTTAAATGGTTAGTTTATATACCTAATAGAAAAGCTTATAAACGCAAAATATGCAATAAATGTACTTCTAAAATACAATTACAAATTTTTAACTTTTCATATAATTCATTTAAATATTCAAATAAATTTTACATAAATGCAGCAAGTACCTTTGAACATAGCTGAACCACTACAATTTAGTCTAGATTTCGGAGACACATAGGACATAGGAAATATATTCTTTGGCTTTGAAATTAAACTCGACCAGAACCAATTCGCATGGTACTTTCATTACTAGTAACCTAGAGTTTAAATTTAAGATATATGTTTTTTAGTCCTTGAACTTGTCAAGGGTTCCAGAACCCGAAACCATGGTACGATTTCGCCGATATGCAGTCCCGTAATACTTTCAATACTTTTTAACTCTTGTATACAATTGGAACGTTCTATCTTAATTTTAAGTTACTAGTTTTATTATTTTCGATGATAAGCTTTTACACATTTGGGGGTCTAAGAGAGGTCCTGAACCATCACTCCAAATGATCCCAAATTAGGGGGGCACGGAAGAAATAGTAAAGAACACCCTGGGCCAAATTTGAAGCTTCTACATTTGTTTCAAGTTACTATTTTTATTAATTTCGAAAATATGCTTTAAGGTCCTCGGAACTGAGTGGCTGGTTCCCGACCCACTAGTCCAATGGGGCTCAAATTTCAAAGACACTTACGCAATAGGAAGGGACACCCTGATACCAAATTTGGAGGTTATATCTTCATTGGTTTCGGAATTACGCTAGTTTGGCCTAAATTCGATCAAGAAGTTCTCAGTTCCGAACCCATTGTCCAATCCTCACCGTACGTAATCACCGCCGTAGTTTCATCACCAATAACCTACAGCACAAATTTCATGAAGATAGACTCATTAGTTGTTGAGTTATCGTGATTTTTAATATATGTTCGTTATCCCTGACACCGACTAAAAGGTCCAGAATCCGAACCCATGGGTGATTTCGCCCTTATACAGCCCGCGCTTTACTTATAGTACTAGTTAATGTGTACACAATTTGAACGGTCTATATTAATTTTAAGTAAATATTTATAGTAATTTCGATTATAAGCTTTTAAAACTTGGGAGGTCTGAGAGGGGTACTGAACCACCTCTCCAATTGATCCCAAATTAAGGGAACACGCAAGAGATAGTAAAGAACACCCTTGTGGCAAATTGGAAGCTTCTACATTGTTATCTTTATTAATTTTAAAGATATGCTTTAAGGTCTTCGGAAATGTGTGGCTGGTCCCCGACCCACTACTCCAATGAGGCCCAAATTCCCAAGACACTTCGGAAATGGGAAGGGACACCCTGATACTAAATTTGGAGGTTCCATCTTCATTGGTTTCGTAATTATGCTCGTTTGGCCTAAATTCGATCAAAAAGTTCTAGGTTCCGAACCCATGGTCCAATCCCGACCTTACGCAATCCCCGAAGTAGTTTCATTACTAGTAACCTACAGCACAAATTTGATGAAGATAGCGTCATTAGTTGTTGAGTTATCGTGATTTTTTATATATGTTTGTTAGCCCTTCGATCGATTAAAAGGTCCAAAATCCGAACCCATGGGCCGATTTCGCCCATATGCAATCCCCGCCGTACTTTCAGTCTTAGTAATCTACAGTTAAAATTTCATCAAGATAGCTCCATTATTTTTTGAGTTATCGTGCCTACGGACGGACGGACGGACGGACGGACGGACTGACGGACGGACGGACGGACATGGCTATATCAACTAATGAATTGGCTCTTGACAGTATAAGTACAGAAATTCAATCGGTCACACTACTTAAAGATGGTAATCTTCTCATATTAGTAAACTCCGAAAAAGTCGCAAACAAATTTCTAAATACTAAAAACTTCGGTGGTTTATGTACCGTTTCAGCTAAACTTCATGAAACACTAAACTCCACAAAAGGCACAATTTTTGATAAAAATCTCATCCCAACCAATGAGGAAGAAATCTTAAACGACTTAAAAAAACAAGGAGTTACTAACGTATACAAATTCACTCGTTTAATTGATAATTAAAAAAACTTACACCGGCCTGATTCTCCTTACTTTCAACACTTACAAAGTTCCCGAAAAAATTGCAATCGCTTGGTATCAGGTTAAAGTAAGAGAATATTATCCCAATCCAATGAGATGTCAAACTTGCCAAAAACTTGGACATACAAAAAACAATTGTAAAAACCTCGCAATGTGTGTTAATTGTAATCTTCCTCCACACTCACCGCCCCAATTTTCTAGAACAATGTGTTCCAACTGCCTTGGTGATCATCCATCCTCATTCAACAAATGTCCAAAATTCATACAACAAAGAGAAATATTAAAAATAAAAACACAAAAAAAATGTACTTACGCAGATGCCCGCAAAATATACAATCAAAACAATTCTGTACCCCCACATAAAAATGCAACTTACTCCTCAATCACCATGAACTCCATCAATAAAACTTCAAATTTAATTAATCCAACAACAGCAGAAAATCCAAAACATATCTATAATTCACCCTTAAAAAATTCCTTATCCAATTTACAATCCAATAATTCAAACAAAAATATAAATAACAACCTAACCTCAATTCCTACAATAGATTCATCTTCTTCCATCGAAAACAACGTTCCCCTCCCAATTTCTTCCAATAAACAATGCACTAATTCAATAAATATTGCAAATGATAATCTATCCTCTTCTAACTACAACATAAACTTACAAAAAAATGACAAACAAGTACTAACAAACGCTATTACGACTGAAATAGAAAATAATAATTCAACAAATAATATTCCAATCGAACAAACTTCTTCTTCCAACCAATACAACCTTCCACTCAACTTTTTTAAATCAAGCAAATATTCCATCCAATCAAACAAACAAGCAGACATAATTAACTCACATAATCAAACTAATTCTTTATCAAACAAAACAAACATTGATTCCTTAGAAATTTCAGATTCCGACTAGTTTGAAATACTTTTTGTTATTTTATATAAAATAACAACTATAGTCTTTCAAATTTAGTAACAAAAAAAAAAAAAATTTTTTTACTCTTCAAAAATTCTAATTTATTTTTGGTTTTTCTTTAATAAATATTTCTTATTATCACCTCTCATTCACTCTTCGATCTTCAATTCAATATTCTTATATATTATAATGCTTTCTATTCTTAATTTGAATAACAAAGATAATTATAAAACAAAAAAAAAAAAAAAAAAAAAAACAACAAAGGAATGAAGTTCTCTGTTATTAATCATTATTCAAGTTAAATTATTTTCTCATCTACATTGTTTTTCATCTATTTGCTTTTTCATTTAAATACAGTATTTTATTAATTTTTAGTCCCTAACTTATGGTCATAAAATTCCTTCAATGGAACTTAAATGGATACCACAACAATTCAGATGAGCTTCATAAAAAACTCAAATAACTCAATCACCCAAAATCCATTTGAAATAGCAAATACATTGGCACAATATTGGTCACAAAATTCTAACGACAAACATTTCCCAGACCATTACAATAATAGCAAAAATGCCATTACAACACCCATTTTAACACCCTATACTCCCAGAAAACGTGCCAAAGAAATCGAGCTCCCCATAACCCTGTTAGAACTGCAAGCATGTGTTAACTCCTTAAAAGGAAAAACTCCAGGTTATGATAACTTGTCATACCCCATTTTGAAAAATCTCCCAATTAATGCTAAATTAATTTTACAGGAAATTTACAATCATATTTCTCTTACGGGCACCATCCCACAACAATGGATAATAGCATCTATAGTTCCTATAGCCAAAAAAGGCAAAGTTCAACTTAGTCCGTCCAGTTACCGTCCAATATCACTTTTACCATGTATGAGCAAAGTATTGGAAAAAATTGTAGCAAAACGGCTCTTTTGGCTTTTACAAGAAGAAAAGCTACTATCAAACAAGCAAACAGCCTACAAAGCAGGTAAAGTGGACGCCTTACTTTCATTAGATCAGGATATCTGTGATAACTTAGGTACAAGAAATCATATTTCCCTAATATCAATAGACGCAGAAAAAGCTTTTGATCGAGTGGGTGTGCACTCAATAATTGACCAATTAATTAAATGGACAGTAGGGGGAACTATAATTAACTTCATAAAAAATTTCATGACAAATAGGAAAATTAGGGTTAAAAACAATAACTTCTACTCGAATGTGTGGCCACTTAACAACGGAATCCCTCAAGGATCTCCTTTATCGGTCGTTTTATTCCTGATAGCTTATAACAAACTCAGCGAAATTATAGACGAACAAAAATTTTTCAAACATATATTATATGCCGACGATTTACTAATTTATTGTCCAATAAAAAAATCCTCCGTCTTCAAAAATAAACTAGAAAACCTAATTACTGAATTAACACACTGGGGCAGATACAGCGGCTTAAAAATTTCGATAGAAAAGTCAAAACACTTACACATTTGTAGAAAACATAATTGCAATAATTTCAAAATTAAAATAAACACATTAGATATAGAAAATGTTCCAAATTTAAAAATCTTAGGCTTAGTTTTAAATACAAAATATCGGTGGAACACACACATAGATAACTTATGTAAATCTCTATATAACAGATTAAATTGTATTAAATGTTTAAGTAGTAAATTTTTACAAAGCAATGCAAAATCTCTAATTGACGTAGTAAGAGCAGTAATTCTTTCTAAAATTGAATATGGGCTACCAATATACGGATCAGCATCAAATTCTGAGCTGCAAAAAATCAAAACAATCTACCACGCAGCAATACGCTCGGCTTTAGGAGCATTTCCATCTTCCCCAATATCCATCATCCTTGCCGAAGCAGGGCTTCCATCACTAGATGAAAAAATCACTTTGTCTACAAGAAAACTGTTAACAAAAATAATATTTTCTGAAGGAGTTGAACTATACCAAAAAAGTAAAAAAATCCTAGCCAGGAAGCGAAAACCGAAAAAACCATCAACCCTCCATCAAGTTATTCTCTTCGCAAAAAACAATAATATGAGCTATAAGCCTATCAACAACATTCGTAACATTTTCCCACCATGGAAACTTAAAAACTACAGCATTATCTTAGAGCTAACTAAATGGCATAAGGATGAAGTCAACCCAACGTTTTTTCAACAACAGTTTCTCCGGATAAAAAATAAATACGACGATTGGAAGTTTATCTACACAGATGGATCAAAATCCGCCTTCTCAACCACTTTCAGTATTGTAGACGAACATAAAACCATTTTAAAAATTGGAGCCTTGCCAAGCTATTCCACTGCTTACTCCGCCGAAGCTGTCGCAATCCTGAACGCAGTCAAATTCAAATATAATCCGACCGAAAAATGTATAATATGTTCAGACTCACTCTCAACAATACAAGCTGTCATTAACTTAAACAATAATGAGAAAACAATACAAGAAATCCGAGATATATTAAACAAAAAGGAAAAGCACCTAAAATTAATGTGGGTCCCTGGCCACGTGGGTATTGTGGGAAACACCTTTGCAGATCAGATAGCAAAACAGGCTGCCAATTCGCCACTCGTTGAATTAGAATACGCCAATAAAGCCGATATTAATAAAGAAATAACGAAAATAACAAAAAAAGAGTACTTATTACATGGACAAACTTTAACCATTTCTACAAGTCTATAAATCCAAATAAACTTCCATCCATCTTTCCAAGAAATGTAAACCGAAAGGATTCAATAGTCTACACGAGATTTAGAATTGGTCACACTTTACTCTCCCATGAACACCTCTTCAAAAAAGAGCCACCACCTACATGCTTCTTTTGTAATATTCAATCTTTAACCATCAAACATATAATAACGGAGTGCCCATCCATCGATACCATAAGGATCCAACAAAGAATAGAACCGCTGCACGTGCTACTCTCACAAGTCACATCTGAAAACATTACAAGCTTTGTAAAATTTTTAAAAAAAATTAATATTTATAATAAAATTTAAAAAAAAAAAAATTTAAACTTGTAAACTTCAAAAAATTAACAAACAAAATCAAAAATTGTGTTCCAAAAACTTAAATCTTGTACATATTATTTCTCAAATACTTTAATAAGAAATTAATAAAAAACAAATAAAAATAATTATTTTCATACAAACTTATAAAAAGCCAATATATATTTATAAATTTTAATATATACGTACTAGTAAATAAAGAGAAAAGTTTTACAATGTAATGTAATATAATAAATGTATAATATATAAAAAAGGAAAAAAAAAAAAAAAAAATGTAATAAAATAGCCTAAGGCCGTTAGTTGCTAGTGCTTGTTGTAAAATATGTTAACTAATTAATTAGTCATCATATAATATAAATAAATAAATAAATAAATAAAAATTTAAAAATAGTGGGGGCTGCCGCCCCCAAACCCCCGCTAAACAAATTATTAAAACCCTGATTTTGAATCCAACTCTAAAATCCCTCCTAATTCAGAATCTCACGTATACAAATATATAAATATTCTGGAAAAAGCGTATAATCCGGTAATTGTAGCCAACTATAAAATCTCTCCTAATTATTTTTTACATGCTTATGTCAACAAATATAAATTTAAAAATAGTGGGAGCTGCCGCCCCCAAACGCCCGCTAAATTCATTATTCATTTAGTTTAGACTTATTTTTTTTTTTCTACTCTAATTTTAATATTTAATTATTTTTAATAATAATAAAAATTAAAAGTTCTTTTTTTTTTTTTTTTTTGCTTAATTAATTAAGGTTATTAAAATTAAACCTAATTAAGAACTTAAATATAATATTTAAAATTTAAAAATAAAATTCTTCAAGTGGAAATTTTTTTTTTTTTTTTAAATAGTGACCTACTTAATTTCATTAACAAGTAAAGTCACAATATTAATAAACAGTTAAACAATAAATAACTAATAAAGTAAATTTAAATCAGAATACAAATATACAAATAATAAGTGATTCATCACCTTTATTTTTTTTACTTAACATTATATACAATTTACAATGGATTTCAAATGCAGCGTAGAAAATTGTTTGGTCACAGATATGAAATTCGATATAAAATGCAAAGGTTTCTGCAATCGTAAATTTCATGGAGTCTGCTTAAACGCTCCGAGAAACTGGTACAGCAGCTTTTTATCGCAGCACTTTGTTTGTGAAAGTTGTCTGGATCAACAAAATTCTCTCGGACAATTTTCGCGGGATGTTAGGGATGTTATATTAATGATGTTAGGGACAACTTCCAAGGAACAATTGTTAAATTATTGGAAGTTGTAAAAAATAACTCCGCCAACTTTTCAGAAATGGAAAAAAATTTTGAATCGCTAAACAATAGCGTAATTAGTTTCAACACAGACAACAAAAAATTTATTAGAGATATAATAAAAGTTGAAATAGGTAAATTAAAAAATGAAATTTTAATTTCAAATAAATTACCTCAAGATACAAATAACTCACATAATATGGAACTAAAAGATTCAATTGATAACTTATCTAAAATATATGTTTCTATTTCTGAAAATGCGAGCAGGAATGAGATTTCATTGAGTTTCAGGGATTTAGTTTTGGCTGATTTAGATATTCTCAAGAGTAAAATGGAGGAGATGCAAGAATTTATGAAAAACCACATTAATTCTCATCCAAATCAATACAGCTCAAATAAGTTACCTAAATCATTGTTTGACGAATTTAACGAAATAAATAGCGCTGGGTCAGACAAACTCAAAAATGTAGCAAAGGAAAAACAGGACGATATTTCAATGGATATTGAAAAAGAAACAAAAGTTGTCGATCCACCAGATGCTATAAGTAAGGCGAAATTTAACATAAGAATTTCGAATCTTAGCGTTAACACAACTGAAGTCAAACTGGCCAAATACATAAAAAGCAAGTTGAAATGCGATGATGTTCACTGCAAATTAATAACACCGAAGTGGCTGAAGTATAAACCGAACTATCACACATTTAAAGTTAGTGTTCCGGAATCAAAAGTGAATGAAATTAAAAACAGGAGCTTGTGGCGTATAGGAACCAATATCAGCAGTTTCAAAAATTTAGGTAAAAATATTTTAAGGACAAACACACAACATTCAACAAACACAAAACATTCTAAAAATAATAAAACAAACACTAAAAATTCAAACAATAGAAATACTAATTTGCCTAAAATTATTAAAACAAAAAATAAACAAATCAAAAAAAAGGATAATAATAATAATAATAAGAATAATAATAATTATATTTTAAATTCAAACAAAACACAACCCATTTTATTAACTCAAATACCTATTAAATTTCAAAACTATTTGCCTCCGTCGAACTTAGTTACATATTCACTAAATAAGCCCAATTTAATTGAGATTCCAGCCATTAATACAAGTTCAAGTGCATTGTCTAGCACAATATGCAATTCAGTCATTTCTGAAAATTCATTTTCAATTTCAAATTCAAATTCAGATTTAATTACAACAACACCAATTACGTCTAAACAAAAATATTCTAACTTCATTCAGGGACAAACCTTTAATGCTGGCACTCCGTGTACTTAAAGCTTAAACGTAAACTGTAACACGACTTCAATTAACGATAAGCCAATTGCATCGGTTTCATCCCAATCTATTGCAAGTTTTGTTAATCCTATGTTACCTCCTATAGTCAGATTAACGAAAAATGCTGTAGCTAATGACGATCATACGTATGTTTTATCACGTTTTAGAGATCAAAAAATATACGAAAATGTAAGGCTATATTTAGCTTACTTACATAAGGAGGATGACGACCTTTGTGTAGATGGTAAAACCAAACTCAATATTAAAATTTTTATTGATCAAGAAGGTTTGCCTTCTAACCCTAAGGAATTAATGAAATTATACTTAAAATATCATGAAGGTTTCGGTGCTTCGTTAAAATCGGTTGAAAAAGATTTACAAGCTTATTGTAGTCACCTTAAAAGTAAGAGAATCGATTATTTGCAAAAAATTAGGAAAAGTAGTAATGATTTTTTTCGTCCCCTTAGCGGAAGAAAATAACATTAACACTAATCTTATTTTAGTAAATACAAGATCTAGCTTTAAGAAGTTAAAACCAACAGATAATAAATGTAATCTTAGTGACAATCTCAAAATCTTCTACCACAACTGTAGTGATATGAGAGGTAAAATAAAAAAATTATATGTTGATGCTAAGTCTTGTGACTTCGTTGTGCTTGCTATTACCGAAACATGGCTAAACGATTCCTTCATAAATGAAGAAAAACTGGACAATAATTGGTCGATTTATAGAAAGGATAGGGATTTTTTCTCTACAAACTGCACCCGTGGAGGCGGGGTTTTACTTGCAGTAAATAATAACCTGTCTAGTATTCCACTAATCACTAGGACCTCCCACACTTTCGATCACCAATTTATTAGAGTAAACTTAGGTAATAATTTTCTTTACCTAGGAATTGTTTACTTTCCACCAAATTCTGACAATTCCTCATATTCTGAATTTTTCGATATTTATCACGATATTATATCTAAAATAAATGAGGATGATTCAATTTTTATTTTTGGCGATTTCAATTGTCCGTCATTATCTTTTATAGAAGATGATTCAGATAATTTTTTATTACCAATTAACTTTCATGATGAAATTGATTTTGACATTATTTCGGAGTTCTATGGTAATGATTTACAACTAATTATAAATTTTCCAAATAAAAACAATAAGCGGCTAGATATTTAATTTTCAAATGCATATGACAGAGTGGTGGTAAAACTCGCTGATGATGCAGTCAACCTGTTCACTAACACTCCTCATCATAACGCAGTCATCTTCGAAATTTCCACTTCTATGCCTCAATTCGCGAAATCTTACAATAACAATATTGTATATGACTTTTTTAACGCTGATTATCAAAGCATTAATAATGCTTTATCAATTTTAAATTGGGACGACCTGTTAATACAACAGGATATTAACTCTTCAATCTCTATCTTTTACTTAAAAATATTTGACATAATTAACTGCTTTGTGCCAAAAATTCGTAAAAAAGATAAAACAACAGAACCTTGGCTTAATAGAGAAATTAGGACATTGCGTAATCAACGCAACAAACTTTACAAAAAAATTAAAGTTACGAAGGACCCTGATGTTATTTTACTGAACAGGTACAACGATCTTGTTTTAGAATTTAAACATAAATCAAATCTAGCATACGATAATTATGTCAATGAAATTGGTAATAAATTAATTACAGATCCAAAAAAGTTTTTTGACTTCATTAATACAAAGCGAAAAAAATATGGATATCCAAGTTCTATGTCTAAAGATAATGTTTTTTCTTCTTGCCCTAATGTAATCTGTAATTTCTTTGCAGATTGTTTTCAAAAAGTTTATAGGCTATTAGATTCGCGTATCAATTTCGCTTTTCCTATCTCACTTAATAGATCTAATTCAATTATTACAGATCTATATCTTTCTGAAAACGAAATATTTGAAGCAATTACGAACCTTGATACAAAAAAAGGTGTAGGACCCGACTTGATCCCACCTTCTTTTTTATATAATTGTGCCAATTATTTGACGCAACCGCTTCATTTTATTTTTAATCTATCGCTTTCGACAGGCATTTTTCCGTATGCGTGGAAATCTTCTTTTTTGACCCCCATTTATAAAAAGGGTGACAAAGCTTCCGTCGAAAACTACCGTGGTATAGCTATCTTATCCACTATTCCAAAATTGTTCGGAAAAATTGTAGTTAGTAAAATTACAACCGTCATAAATACAAAATTAAACGAACAACAACATGGATTTAGAAAAGGTCGTTCTACTACAACTAATCTTACGGTTTACACATCGGAAATACTAAATGAAATGGAAAATGGTTATCAAGTTGATGCTATCTACACGGATTTTAGCAAAGTTTTCGATCGTGTGGATCACAATATTTTGCTTAAAAAGCTTGAAACTTTAGGCATTTCAGGTTCTTTCCTCGCTTGGCTTTGCTCTTATCTTACTGAAAGAACTCAAAATATTAAATTTCAAGGTTATTTATCAAACACAATTAATGTCACCTCAGGAGTGCCGCAAGGTAGCCATTTAGGCCCACTTCTATTTAATATTTTTATTTCAGACCTTTCTAGAAAATCAGAGGGTGTATCACATATTGCATTTGCTGACGATCTTAAAATTTACCACGTTATCAAAAACAGTTCTGATTTGGCATTACTTCAATCTAATTTACATTCTTTACAAGAATGGTGTTTCTACAATAAATTAGAACTTAACATAGCGAAATGCAAGGTCATAAGCTTCACACGTAAAAGATCTACAATGTTTTTCGACTATGCAATAGATAACATAGTTCTTGAAAGGGTGTCCAGTATAACCGATCTTGGCATTCTTCTGGACTATTAGCTTAACTTCCATCTTCACTATGATCATATGATTTCAAAAGCAAGCAAAATGTTAGGTTTTATTAAGAGAAGAGCTAAAGAATTTAATAACCCAGCAGTAACAAAAGCTCTCTATTGCTCGTTAGTTCGATCTATTCTAGAATACGGTAACATCGTATGGGATCCAGCGTTTCAATTACATTCCAATAGAATAGAATCCGTTCAGAAACAATTCCTTTTGTTTGCCTTGAGAAACCAATATTATCCTACAGACTATTCTACTCTTCCAAGCTATGCTGTAAGACTTAATTCATTGAATATGTTAACCTTATCTTCACGTAGGCAAATGCTTTCATCTTGCTTTACCTTTGACGTCATAAAAAAAAGTATTGACGTTCAATTCTTAGTAAATAAGATTAGACTAAACAATGTAGTCAGAAATAGAAGAAACACTAAATTTTTATTAGAAAATACACACAGAACAGAATACGGAAGAAATGAGCCAATAAACAGATTTTGCACTATATTCAACAAACACAGTCATCTGTTTTCATCAGACATATCAAGAAACTCTTTTAAACATCAATTAAAACAGAAATTCCTAAATGACCTAAATACTTAAATTACCTAATTACTTTTAAAAACATTTAAAATTATTTCAAGTTCAAGTTCATATACATATCACATACATTCCAATTATTTATATCTAATACTGTGTTTTTGCCCTGTAAGCATTTTTGTTTTTTTGTTTTAAAATTTAGTATATAGTACAACTTTCTAATTTTTCATTGTAAATTTTTAACTTAGTAATCAAATTTGTATTTTTATACCCTACACCTATAGAATAGGTAAAGGGGTATATTAACTTTGGTATGGTGTTTGTAACCACCTAAAGGAAGCGAGCTAGATATGGAAAAGTATATATATTTGTGATCAGCGTGACCGCCTGAGTCGATATAGCCATGTCCGTCCGTAGGCACGATAACTCAAAAAATAATAGAGCTATCTTGATGAAATTTTAACTGTAGGTTACTAGGACTGAAAGTACGGCGGGGATTGCATATGGGCGAAATCGGCCCATGGGTTCGGATTCTGGACCTTTTAATCGGTTTCAGGGCTAACGAACAAATATAAAAAATCACGATAACTCAACAACCAATGAAGCTATCTTCATCAAATTTGTGCTGTAGGGTATTGGTAATGAAACTACGGCGGTGATTACGTACGGTGAGGATTGGACAATGGGTTCGGAACTTAGAACTTTTTGATCGAATTTAGGCCAAACGAGCATAATTCCAAAACCAATGAAGATAGAACCTCCAAATTTGGTATCAGGGTGTCCCTTCCTATTTCGTAAGTGTCATTGAAATTTTGGCCCTATTGGAGTAGTGGGTCGGGGACCAGCCACTCAGTTCCGAGGACCTTAAATCATATTATCGAAATTAATAAAGATAGTAACTTCAAACAAATGTAGAAGCTTCAAATTTGGCCCAGGGTGTTCTTTACTATTTCTTGCGTGCCCCCTAATTTGGGATCAATTAGAGTGGTGGTTCAGAACCTCTCTTAGACCCCCCCAATGTGTAAAAGCTTATCATCGAAATTATTAAAACTATTCACTTAAAATTAAGCTAGAACGTTCCAATTGTGTACAAGGGTTAACTAGTATTGAAAGTATGACGGGACTGCATATCGGCGAAATCGTACCATGGTTTCGGGTTCTGGAACCGTTGAAAAGTTCAAGGACTAGCAAACATATATCTTAAAAACACGATAACTCAAAAAATAATGCCGGTATTTTGATGTAATTTAACACTAGGTTAAAAAAAGTACCATGGGAATTGGTTCTGGTCGCGTTTAATTTCGAAGCCAAAGAATATATTTCCTATTTCCTATGTGTCCCCGAAATTTATACTTAATTGTAGTGGTTCAGTTATGTTCAAAGGTACGTGCTGCATTTATGGAAAATTTATTTTTATATTTAAATGAATTATATGAAAAGGTGTAAATTTGTAATTGTATTTTAGAAATACATTTATTGCATATTTTGCGTTTACAAGCTTTTCTATTAGGTATATAAACTAACCATTTAAAATAATTGCAATTTTTAAAAATTTGGATTATTAAATATATTATGCTTTGATTATCTTTTTATCACAAAATTTAATAATTAGAATTTTTTCATTTTGTAATTGAGTTGGAATAAATATATTTTCCATTATTTCAAGTTTGTTTTTTAATATTTTTAAATAGATAAATTAGTAAGAATTTGTAATATTTTTTAATAGATAGTGTAATTAGAAAATGTTTTTAGAATTATGAAGTTAATTTGGTTACCTATGTCTTACGATCAAATTAATAACAGCTTTTATGGTGTTAAAATGACTTATGAATATGTCCTTAAATTTGAACCAAATAGGTGTAGGGTATTTCTAAGTCGGTTGCACCGACTGACTGTTGCTTTACTTGTTTTTTTTTTTTTGTTTGTGCATTTTGTTAGCTTTAAATTTTTTTTTGTTATTTTCAATAGCTGTAAGATATTTTTTGTAAAAACCTTGTTTTGGTTTAATAAATAAAATAAAAAATAAACAAATTATTAAAACCCTGATTTTGAATCCAACTCTGAAAACCGTACTAATTCAGAATCTCACATATACATATATATAAATATTCTGGAAAAAGCGTATAATCCTGATTTTGTAACAAACTCTAAAATTCTTGCTCGCTAAAGCTATGGAAATATTTTTTGTGGATTTTTTTTTTCTTGGAATTTTTTTTTTGGAAATTTTTTTTTTTTGGAATTTTTCTTTTTGGAATTATTTTTTTTCTTCTTTGGAATTTTGTAAATTTGAAATTTTTTTTTTTGGAATTATGACACCATCCCGTTATTGCGTTTACTTAATCAAAAATTTTAAACTTACAATATGTATACGGTTTTTAAAAACAAATTTGAAATTTCGTTATGTTTCTATTGCAATTGTCAAACAAAATTTTTAAATTATTCAGGAAATTCTGATTTGCGTATATTCAGTGTCATTACTCCCCGGGAACTAATGGCACATTTGAGTGTGTCATTAGTCCCTTGGGGACCAATGACAAGGGGACAAATGTCATGCCACCCATAGGGATATAATGAGCAAATATCTACGTGTTTTATTTTTTCATTTTCTTTTGCTTTAATATAATACGAAAATTATAAAAATTATTCTCATATTAAACAAAACATACCTAAAAATTAAAAAATAAAAATATATATATATGTATAGGCTTAAATCACGGTAATCTTTTGGTTTTTATTATCTTTTTAATAGTTTTTATATTATTATAAAAAATTTTTTAAAATTTTATTCATTTATTTAAATATAAACTTTAAGTTTTTTGTATTTTATAATTAATTTAGAATTTAATAAAATTAAGATATTTGGAAACTTAAAATATATTATTTTTTTTAAATTATTTATAAGTTAAATTTCTAAGTTTCAAAGAAATAAAAAATCTTTAAAAGAAATAAAAACTATAAAAATAAATTGCTGGATTAAGAATATCTGAAAGAAAACTGTCATCATTTCAGCAATTTACTTTTATACTAAAACACTTTTAAATGCAAAAGATCTACCATCAATTTTTGGTAAATGAAAATTTTCAACATTTTAAGCTTAAAAGTTTTCAAACATTAAAAGAACTGTTTCTTATACCAGCAATTCACTTTTATTTTAACACAGTAACAAATTCCCAAAATCTACCTTCCATTTTACTACTTTAATAAAAGTATATATTGAAAAAAATGTTTTTTTTTATTTTATTTTTTTTATATTAATTTTTTTTAATTTTTTTCCGTTTTCTCCTCTGTTTGAGGATACTTGGTATCTTTTTAATATTTTTTTGTGTTTTCTCCTCTATTTGAGAATACTTGGGTATCTTTAGAAATGCAAAATAAAAAATTTATTAGACTTACAGTATTATTGAGTAGTTAATTTTAGGTTGGACCATTGGAGTCTTTTGTTCCAGCGAAGTAGGCGGCTGCTGTCTGCATTTTATAGTGGTTCTGTTTACTCCACCGTACAACAGCTCCGTTTTGCTCTGCTGAGGAACTTACCTCTTCCTATTTCTTACTGCTGAACAAAATTCTGACAGGTTTGACCCTCGTCGTACTTGCTACACGCACCAAAAGTGATGTTTTCAAGATTGCTTTCTAAATTTTTTTTTCTAAGTTTTTTTTTTACTAAATTTTTTTCCAGTTTATTCTGTAGTTTTGACGTAAAAATTGCTTTTTTACTCAAAAGATTTTTTCAGTTTATTCTTTTAAATTGTTTAAATTAATTTTTCAATCAAAAGATTTTTTCAGTTAAAGTTAAATTTAAATTTTATAATTTAGTTTTTAATTTGGAAGCACACATTGACTGTTTAGCACTATTATTCCTGCTCGCGCGTCACTTAAAACTTCTCCTTTTTTCTTATTTTAAAAAATTTTTTATTTTTTATTTATTATTTAATTTTAAGTTAGGATTTTTTATTTTATTTTATTATCATAATCGGCTTATTTTTTCCCATACAAATATAAATATCCTTTTTCCGGGTAAACTATAATACCAATTTTAATGAAACAACAACGAAAAAAAACCTTTTTTTGTTTCCATAATACAATGATATTTTTTTTATAGAATATTGCGTGAAAACCCGTCTTTAAATTGACGTAAATTTGAATTTAACGGTCACGCGGTTAAAAGTTGAGGCTAATATTATGCGCCGACTTTCTGTGTAAATGTAATTCATTTTCGGGTGTAACCTCAATCTATTATATGCGCCAACTTATCTCTTTCTTTTTAGCACATTTTCAAAAAATTTTGTAAATATGTGCCTATATAGCTTCACTCTGTCCGTACGTCCGTCCGTATGTTTACAAAAACTTTTACACCGTTTGAAATAGAGTAAAGAAATTTTAACCATGGGTAGTTTTTGCAAAAAAATAATTTCGTAGAAGAATTTTTTTCTGTAGCCCCACCTGTTACGGGGGGGGGGGGGCTACATAAATGTAAGGTTTTTGTTACATTCATATTTCTTTTACTTAAACTTATTGTATCTAATAATGTTGCTTGGTGATTAATTTAGTATTTTCTTATTTATTTTTTAATATAAAAAAAAAACATAACGTATCAAAAATACAAAAAAAAATTTCAATAGAAAAAAGCACTATACATAAGCTTGAAGCTGGAACATCATGTAAAATTCTAGCAAATGAGTTCGAAGCGTCCGCTCAAAAATTAGCATATTCTACAATGTTTAAGTCTAATACTAATTTTTCAAAATTCACAGCATTCTTTTAAAACGACATTCATTTATTACAACGCATATTTTCTGTCCATTAATGGTCGTATAAGCGAAAGTACTGTATGTTTTTTTTTTTGCTAAAAAAATTATTTTGCTACTTCGTTTTTGTTGCTTTTTATTAAGTTTTTTATAATAATAAAACAACCGACTTTTGAAATATATTCTGTAGTTGCCATTACGTTTGAGAGATGTATAACAAATGTTGTTATAAAATATGTTTGCAAAAAATTAAAAAGGAAAAATCTTTCTTAAAAAAATAATTTGTAATTTAAATGATTTATTGCTTAGGGCCTAACCAAAATCAACACTCATGGTGTATAATTGCTAACTAAAAGTTTTAAATTAGTAGTTAAGTGCATGATATTACATGAGAATAACTTAATGTCTCGAATTTTTAAAATTTAAACATTGACAAAGCATATAAAAATGTTATTGTTTTTTCTTATGTTGTTATTGTTCTAAAAATAATATATTTTAAAAAAATATATTTTTTAAAAATACCTATATTATTTTAAAAAATACAATACATATATTCAAAATAATTGGAAATACATATAATACCTAAGTTTGTAAAAACAAAAAATAATATTTTTTAAAAAAATGAATTTGTACCATAAGAACTCAACCTAAACCAACGCGTACGGCGAATAATTTCTGTCAAAAAATTTTAAAATAATTAGGTTCATGAATTTACATGAAAGCAACCGAAAAACACCCCGTACTGTTCCTCGGATTTTTAAAATTTAAAAATTAGCAAAGAGTATAAGAATATTAAAATTATAAAAATCATATACAAATAAAATATTTTAAAATAATATATTTTTTAAAATATCTATATATTTTTAAAATATACATATATTCAAAATAAGTTAAAATACCTATTTCATGTTTGCAAAAACTAAAATTATCTTTCTTAAAAAAAATAATTTGTTCCTTAGGGTTTAACATATGTCAACGCGTACGGCGCATAATTTCTCTCAAAAAATTTTGAAGTAGGTACATGAATGTATATGCGAGCAACCAAAATACGCGTAACGCGACGTACTATACCTCGAATTTTTAAAATTAAAAAATTGACTAAGCGTATAAAAAAATTGTTATTGTTTTTTCTTATGTTGCTAAGATTATGTTTTAAAAATAAAATATTTTAAAGTATTTTTTTTTTTATATCTTATTTTCAAAATAATTTAAAGTACCTAAAATATGAAAATAAAAAATTTTTTGTATTAAATAAAAACATCCAAATAAAGATTTCTTGATAAATTAAATAATATGCACGCTTTTATGGATATGTAAATGCATTGACGTACTGACGTATAAAAATTGTACGTCGTACGTTTTGATTTAGGTAAGCCATAGTAATTGAAAATTTTATTTTACATTTTAAACATCAAGTAAATAAGAATTGAAATCTCGAATTTTGGCTACTTGACTTTAATACATCATAATATTTAATCGGCTTATTTTTTCTCATACAAATATAAACATTCCTTTTCAGGGGAAACTATTTGACCATTTTTAATGAGACAAAAACCAAAAGGTTTTTTTTGTTTTCATATTACAATGATGTTTTTTTTTTTAGAATATTGCGTTTTTTCAGGGGAAAACCCGTCTTTAATTAAACGTAAATTTGAATTTAACGGTTACGCGATTAAAAGTTGAGGCTTATGACTCTTTATTATGCGCCGACTTACTGTGTAAATGTAATTCATTTTCGGTTGTAACTCGCAGCTCAATCAAACTATTATATTCGCCGACTTATGTCTTTCTTTTTTTTGTTTAGTTCAAATGTTCAATGAACAAGGAGATTGAAATTTTTTAAAATTTTTGTTTTGTTTGTTTTATAATTTTTAAATTTTACCTAAAAATGTAAGTTTTTGAAAACTTATTATATCTAATTATGTTGCTTGGCGATTAATAAAATGTTTTTTATTTAGTTTTGAATATAAAAATAAATCACAATAACGCGCCAAAAATACAAAACAAAATTTCAATAAAAGAAAAAGCACTATACATAGGCTATACATCAAATAAAATTCTAGCAAATGAGTACGAACTGTCCATTCTAGAATCAGCACATTCTTCAATGTTGAAGACTTATACTAATTTTTCAAAATTCACAACATTCAAAACATTTAAAACGACATTCGTTTATTACGACAAATATTTTCCGCCCCATCATGGTCGTTATAACCGAAAAGTACTGTATTTTTTTTTGTTTGGTAAAAAAATTTTTTTGGAAATTGTAATGGCTTTTTGCAACAACAATGGCTTTTTGTTAAATTTTTTGTAAAATAAAAAACCGACTTCTGAAATATTTTCTTTAATTGCCATTACGTTTGAGAGCAATGATAGCAATAAAAATATATGTATTTGCAAAAAAATTAAGAAAAAAACAAATAATCTTTCTTAAAAAAATAATTTGTAGTTTAAACGATTTGTTACTTAGGGTCTAGCGAAAATCAACGCGTATGCTGTATAATTTCTGGAAATTTCTAGAAAATTTTGAAATAAATAGTTAGGTACATGAATTTACATGTGAGCAACCAAAGTACTGGTACCTCGGACTTAAAAATTGACAAAGTGAAAAATAAAAATAGAAAATTTAAAACAATGTTTTTGTAAAATATTTGTTTATTAAAAAATACCTATAATATGTTTGCAGAAACTTAAAAAAAAAATAATATTTCTTAAGAAAAATGATTTGTTCCTTATGGATCAACCACGTTCAGTTTCTGTTCAACGACGTTCAGTTTCTGTCAAAAAATTTTGAAATAAATAGTTATGTAAATAAATTTACATGAAAGCATACGCGACGTACTGTTATTCGGAGTTTTAAAATTTAAAATAGAAAAAGCGTATAAAAATATTATAATTTATTTTTTACGCTTGCTACGATTAAATTTTAAAAATAATATTGTTTTTTCAATAATTTTGTTTGCAGCAAATTTTCAAAATAATTGAAAATACCTACAATATGTTTGCAAAACTAAAAAAATAATCTTTCTTAAAAAAAATTATTTGTTCCTTAGATTCCAACCTAAATAAAAGCGTACGGCGTATAATTCCTGCCGAAAAATTTAGAAATAAGTAGGAACATAAATTTGCATGAGAGCAGCCTAAGTACTCGTAACGCGATGTACTGTATCTCGGATTTTTAAAATTTACAAATATTGACAAATTGTATAAAAATATTATTATTAGTTTTTCTTATATTTCTAATATTATGTTTTAAAAAATAATATTCTTTTTAAAATAATTTTTATTAAAAAATATCTTATATTCAAAATACCTACAATAAAAAATTAAAAATTTTTTTATATGTACTAATTTAAAACATTAAAATAAATATTTTTCGATAAATTAAATACTGTACGGCGCGTATCGATTTACGGATATGTAGACAGACGTATTGACGTACGGCCGTATAAAAATTGTACGCCGCATGTTTTGATTTCATTCTAATAATTGAAAAGTTTAATTTACATTTTCAACATCGAATAATGTTTTTTTATAATAAAATTTTACTTTGACAAAACGAACGAATTTTATATATCAAAAAGTGTACATGAAGATTAGATAGACGTAGTTTGTAAATGGAACGCTAATTTTTGTTTCAGGAGTACATAATAATCAGATTAATTGTCATATATATATATATATATTTGACATTTTAAAACTACCTGTTTTTTGAGAAGTTAATTATATTTAATATTATAATATATAAATATAATGCTGATATAAATATAAATGGAAGGGGGTAAGTGCTTATTGGTTATCAAATAAACATTATGATTTAACATAACCTATTCAAGTGAATTTTAATTAGAGCCATCTTCCGGAAATTATTTATCTACTCTGTCATATACTCTTTTACAAGAGCTGGTGTAGCTGACAATAGTTGAGAGTAGAAAAGAGTTTCCTCCTCATAAAGGAATGAAAGCAATAATATTTATTTAAGAAACTTATGAGTAATGGCTCATGACTATATATAGAAAAATATTTTTGTCAATAAAAAACTTAGGAAAAATTAAATAGATAAACTAGACAAAAAGATATAAAAAGATGTAAGCTAAAGAATTCAGTATCATTTTTCGCATGATTTTCAAAACTTTATATAGGCATACATTTGTAGTAAAAATTTACCTTTAGCTATTAAATTTAAAAATGGAATAAGGGTGGGAAAAATTTATGCTTTGATTTATTGAAAAACTTTTTTTTTAATGCCATAAATCTTAAAATTGAGATTTAAAAAAAGACTTCGGTCAACATGAGTATTGTTATGTACTTCCGACAGCTTCAATACATATACATATTATGTACTATTCATAGAGCTTTTTAATTAGGATACAGAATATATACAACATAGTTCAAATCGTACTAAAATGTTTAGAAAAAAAGTACATTTTGCTATATGAAGGACAGCATAAACTCGAATTTTGGGTTCTTGACTTTAATAAATATATGTATATATTTAGAAATATGTATAATCAAATTTTCAGAAAATTTATTAGAATAATATTTATATGTATTAAGAATTTAAATTAAATTTAAATGTACCAATGTCTTCAAAGCGGCTTAAGCTATAGGAATGAAACTCAAAGATAGCTACTTAACGACGTTTTTATAATTGAGAAAAATTATAAAATTTTTTTTTAAGCAAATTTTAAGCGCATGAATTGTTGACAACATTGTTGGCATAATTTTTTAATTACTTATAGGAAAAAAGGAAATAATTTGTCGTGTAATATTAGTCTAACATAATTTACACAAAACGAATTTTATATGTTAACTTAAAAGCAAAAATAGCTCGAACTTCGAGCACAGGGCGATACTAGTATATAATTATTTGTTATGAAATTACAATTATTATTTTACAATATACTAGACAATAACTTAAAATTGGTCTAAAAGTCTTAGAGAGACTAAATACAAAAATTATGTATATTACTATTATTATAGCCTAATTTTTAATTTTACTTATAACTTTAATAAAACTGATAATTTTTTAATAAAGATTTCACTTTAAACGTGAAACGTGAAATGTAGCGATTTATATTACTACATTTCTTTAATTTCTCAGGAATACAGTAGTAAATTCTTATTGAACAACAAAAATTACTGTTTTTAGCTAATTCAGTTTGAGTTTTTTCATGACATAACTTATCCATATTTCTTGTGTTGTAGTTGTGAATATTCCTTCTCTTTTGTAAAAACGTTTTACTTTTAGTAACACCTTATTCTATTTTATGAATTTTTTAAGCTTTTTCTAAAATTATTAATTCATCTAACTTAAGGAATCCCAAACTTTTGTATAACTCATCAGTCGGAGTACGCCAATTTAACCTGTAAAGTATCTTGATTGCTTTGTTTATTAAAGTGATTACTTTCTTTTTTAATATATTTGAACAACACGACCACGTCACCACATTGTATCTTATATGTGACATAATGTGCGCATGGAATAATAACTTAGCTGGCTTATCATCTAATATGATGCCGCTCCTCCTAATAGAACCTAGTAATGGCTTTATCTTTTTTAAAATGTAATTAACATGATCATTCCAGCATAATTTATAATCTTTTATTATATCGAGATATTTATAATTCCGTTCTCTTATAATTTCCCTGCTATCAATACAAATTTTAGGGTTGATATCAGGCTTATTTAGTCGTTTAAATGTCATATACGTTGTTTTTTCAATGTTAGTTGTTAGTTTATTTCCAGTTAACCATTTCATATAACTTTCCAAATCCTCATTGACCAATTCTTCTAATATCTCAGCATTTTTTGCTATATAGATTAGCAACGTATCATCAGCAAATATTTTATAGTTAGCTTTAATATTTGCAGATTGCATATTATGAACATATTTTTTTTTTTTTTTTTTTTTAAGCGCTAACTGTTCAACTGTTAGGCTAATAAGCCTGTCTATACCATAGGTACATGTTGGAACAGGGGGTCATATTATATTCGTGTTATTAGAATTGGTCTTATTGAATAAAACAACAAAAAAATAATGACATTCATATAATTACAACAAATATTGATGAAATAAAAAAACAGCTTGTGACAGATAGACACAAAATTGATGTTTCATCAAGTGTTGCCGTTGCCGTGTATAAAAATATAGTAGAAAAGCTTAATGATTTAAAACAAAAATATACATACAGTAAAGTCCTAAAAAAAAATAATAATAAATACAGTAAACCATGGATAGACAAAGAATGTTTTAAATTAATTAAAATAAAGAATTACTGGCATAAAAAACATTTATTGAATTTGAGGAATGAGTCTAATAAATCCAAATATCACTATTGGTTAAACAGGCTAACGGATACAAAAAGAAAAAAGCAAAGAGACTACGATAGTCATAAATTTAACAAATGTATGAATAATCAGCAAAAAATCTGGAATGTTGTTAAAGAAATTATTACTGATGGTGTGAGTAATGACAAACCAAATGAATTCTTTACTCAATGCAGAAAAGAGATAGATAAGTATGATAAAATTAATCAATTCAATAATTTTTACTGCAATGTTGGAAGTACAATGGCTAGCAAATTTGATCAATCATTTTACTACCCAAAAATGAAAACATGTAATAAATTTAAGTTAAAAAATATCAAAGAAAGTGAAACTTTAAAGTTTATCAGTACATTAGCTAACACAAATAGTGAAGGGGTGGATAGAATTTCGACTAAATTAATTAGATCATGTAAGGAAGAATTAGTAAAACCAATAATAAGATTAATAAATATCTCAATACAGGACGGTATAGTTCCAGAAGAACTAAAAATTAATAAGGTCATACCAATTTATAAAAAGAACGGAGATAAAAGTGACATAAATAACTTTAGACCGATCTCTATTTCGTCAGTTTTCAGTAAAATATTAGAAATGTATATTAATGAGCAACTGGTTGACTACTTAATTCAGAACAAATTAATTTGCGGTAGACAATATGGATTTACAAAAAAATCAAATACCAGCGCTGCATTGTTTGATGTTGTGGTTGAAATTCAAGAATGCGTTGGAAAAAGAAAAAGAATTGGTTTGATTTTTTTTGACTTAACCAAGGCATTCGATTCAGTTGACCGTAAAATTTTATTAAGAATACTGTTTGCGTGTGGAATTGTTGGGAAAGAGCACCTTTGGTTTAAGAACTATTTTGAAAAAAGAAAACAATTCTCTGAATGTGAAGGAATAAGAAGTGAACTAAAGGATATTAATTTTGGTGTAATACAAGGAAGCTCACTTGGTCCTACACTTTTTTCATGTTATATAAGTAATTTTTCAACCATTCCACTAAAAGGAAAAGCATATCTATATGCAGATGATTTGGTTATGGTATATGCAGAAAAAAATATATTAGAACTGCAAAACATAATAAATTCGGACATGAAATTGATACACAGCTGGATGAACCTACATAAATTAACAGTAAATGAGAAAAAAACAAAATATATGCTACTAAGACCTAAATCTGAAAAATTGCATATATTATATAATAACTGTGAAATAGAAAAAGTGAGCGAGTATAAATATTTAGGAGTCATTATTGATGAAAATCTGAATTGGAAACGGCATATTGTAGAAGTAAGAGCAAAAACTAGTAAAATAGCCGGAATATTTAATAAAGTAGGAAAACGTATACCTAAACAGATCAAAATCTCAACATTTTATAGCCTTTTTCATAGTACATTAACATACGGAATTGGAATATGGGGAAACACATTTAAAAAAAATATTAACACCTTACAACGGATACAAAATAAAGCTATCAAAAATCTCTTTGGGATCGAAAGAAGAACTCCGACAAACGAGATACACAAAAGTTTGAAAATACTAAAGTTAAGAGATTATATAAATTTGGTACAGATTACGCACATACATAACATTACGAAAAATCAGATTAAAACAAATACTCAAATAATAATAGGCTCACAAGTACACGAATATGAAACAAGAAACGCTCAACATCTACGATATTCTGCTGCAGTAAATTTATTTGGTTTAGACAAAATTTTGAATTCGTCCATAAAATTGTATAATGGTCTCTCTATAAATATTAAATTGTTAAACAAAAATTTATTTAAGAAGAATTGTAAACAAAAGTTTATTTCAAATTATTGAATTGCTATTTAATTAGTTTATTTTTATTATATTTTTGTCGAATCGTATTTTACATTACATTTATTATCTGTTTAAAAAAAAAAAATAAAAAAAGATTTAACACCTGTTTTTTGTTTTTTCTTAATTTTGTTTCACTGCAATATCTTTATTTAAAGATTTTTTTTATATTTTGTTTCTCTTGCATTTATGTACATAAAACTAGTTTTGTTTGACTTTCTTTTTATTTTTTTTTTTTTGGTAAATAATATATTATTATATGAAATAATTTTTTTTTAAATATGAAATACTCTGTATGAGCTGAATTAGTTCTTTTTGAGAAATTAATAATAAATAAATAAATAAATAAATAAATTCCACATACAATTTAAACATGAGATAGTACTAGGCCTTATAACATGTAGAAACGTCTTAGATTTTCAATATTTACAATTCTATTTTTTGTTTATATTGTAATATTTTTTATATTTTACTTATATGGTATTCTATATCTGCGAGTTATATTATTTAATTAAATTATTTGTTTATATTTTTATATTAAAGTATTTTTTATTAAAGATTTATAATTATTAATTATTGATTATGCCATTAATTTGAACCCAATGACGAATGGTAGCTAAGTCGAGTCGAAAACCAGAAAATTTTTCACTTTCACTAGAATTCGAACTCGAACATACAATAAATATAACGTGGGACCCAGTACTGACCCTTGTGGCACTCCTATAGTTATGGCACGTTCATTGCTACAAACACCATTAACTTTGGTTTTTGTATATCTGTTTTCCAAATAAGCTCTTATTCCAATTTCGTGTATTCTGCTCAAAAATATTTGATGGTCTCCTGGCACAGAATAATTTATTTATTAAAACTTTTATGCGAAATAAAAAACTTTTAAAAAAAAAACTTTGTCTTGTTTTATTGAAAGCTCAATTAAAAGTGAACAAAATTTATTTTAATTAATTTATCCTCTAAAGTTTCACCACGTGAGCCCTCATTTGTGAGAACGCGAATGAACTTTATTTCCAACTTTAAATTGCTGATCTCTGCTAAATGCAATTGTATTTGAAATTTTCAAATAATTTATGAAAGAAATATGAACCTCGCGCGGTCGTTTGGGTAAATTGAAATGCGTGTGTTCACTTACATTGTAAAAATTTTCATGTGGGGTGACAATTGAGTAATAGTATTCCGATTGTATTTAGTTTTTCATGAACTGAGAAAGAGTTGTATAAGAAATTCGGTTTTTTATATAAATTGCGGCACCACCTCTCCGATTTCTATCTCTACATGAATGAATGGCTCAAAATTCAGAAATCTGTATAAATGGGATTTCAGATGAGTAAATCCATGTTTCTTTTAGAATAACAATATCTGGAGAGTGCATTTTAATCAATAAATTTAGATTGTCTAATTTATTTCTCATACTTCTAATATTAACATACAGAATATTTATTGATTTAATTTTATTTATGTTATTGAAGGTATCCATAATTTAGAAACAGGGTTCATATAATTATTCCAATTTTCTCTTACTTTTTTAACCCTTTCACTACTACTGGGATTATATGTCCCACCATTTTTAAATTAAAGGTGATTCCGTAATTTTACTTGAAATTACCTATTTCTTTTATCCCATATTTAAGTTTATTTGATTCTTAAACTTTTCTGTTAATTTACAGTTTGTGGCGCCAGTATGTCGCGGCTTTTGAAACTTTTTTTTACTTTAAGGCAGCTAAAATTTCAGTTTGAAAGTGAATTTCGTGTAGTGCACATCGTAATAATTAATAAACTAAAGTGTAAAAGCATTTTTTTTTAGGTTTTAAAAAAAACAACAACATAGAACTAACGGGAAATTTTAAAAGTAAGTATTTTTTATTTTACAACGAAAAATGTACATTGGGATTTATTATCCCAATTAGATTTTACTATGGGACATATTATCCCAATTTATATTAATTGAATATTTTTAGATGACATCTAACTTGAACGACTCCGATATTTTGGAAACCTTAGAGGAAGAATTGCCTGATTTTAGTGAATCAGAATCGAGCTATCACCCATCTGATGACTCTGATGATTCTCTTAGTGATGTAGAAAGCATTGAAAATGATGATGGAGGCATCAATACAAGATCAGATTCTGAATCGAGCTCTGAAGAAAACTTAGAAGATGTCATTTCACTTGATGATCTTGAAGATAACGATGTAGAAGATAACAATGTAGCAACAGCTATGTGGACAAAGTACCATGAAAATATAGTTTTTCAACCAAAATTTGAGATACCACAAGAAAGAGCACCAAAGTGTCTTCTCTACATCAGACATGGTGCAACGAACTTGGAAATTTTCAGCAAGTTATTTCCAAAAAGTCTTCTTATACATATTGCAAGTTGTACAAACATGAGACTACGAAAATTAAACAACCAAAAAAAAAAAAATCGTAGTTATACTGATGAAAATGAAATTTTAATTATTTTGGGAGTTTGTTTAATTATGCACTACAACCATGTTCCATCTATTGCCGATTATTGGAGTAAAAACTTATCACTTGGTAATGAACTTATAAAAAAAACAATATCTCTTGATTGTTTTGCTCTGCTATTATCTAAACTTTATTTTAATAATCCAACAAAACCGGCGGATGCCCCCAAAGACTACTATATTTCTGAAGTCATTTCATGTTTCAAAAAAACTTTTCCTTCAGCTAGAGAAGAAAGTACATATCAAGCAATTGATGAAAGCATGGCCAAATTTAAAGGAAGATCTACGCTAAAACAGTTTATGCCAATGAAACCCATCAAAAGAGGTACATATAAATTTATATAAATTTGTAATTTTTAAGTTTCCAAATATTTAATTATTGTTTTCGAATTATATAATTTCCATACGGATTATCATGTTTCTTTGTTCTCTTTAGGAATAAAAATTTGGATGCGCTGTGACTCTAAAGCAGGGTATTGCTATGACTGTAATGTGTACACCGGAAAAGAATCTGATAAAAAAGAAATTAATACACTAGGAGAACGAGTTGTTCAAAAGTTGTGTAGCACTATAAGAAGTTCAAACGAAGTGGTTCTGGCGTTTGATAGATTCTTTACTTCAATACATTTAATGAAAACGATACAATTTCCGGCAATGGGTACCTACAACAAAAATAGGAGAAACATACCAACTTTTGAAGGAAAGTTAGAGAAAAGCAAAAGTGAATTTCAAGTTTCAAATTTTGGAGTGGTTGCTGCCAGATGGATGGATTCTAAAGAAGTTTTGCTCGTATCAAATTGTCATTATCCTCAGAATGGACAAGTTCAAAGAAAATCAAAAGACGGAACTAAAAATATTGTTAATTGTCCTCAAGCAATAGCAGATTATAATAAAATAATGGGTGGCGTTGATATCGCCGACCAAAAAAACTCTGTTTATGATATGAATAGAAAATCTCGGAAATGGTGGAAAAAAGTATTTTTCAAATTGTTTATGACTGCTATGGTTAACTCTTGGATTATGCATCAAGAAATTCATCGAAAGAAAGCTGATCTGAAACAATTTATTGTAGAGTTATCTGAGCAAATGATACAAGAAGGAACAAAAAATACAAAAACTAAGTACAGGAGAACGGGTGGTCGTCCATCTAAGAAAAAAGCGGATATTTTGAACATAGGCGATCATTTACCAGTAGAGACAGCATCTCGAAAACGATGCTACAGATGCTCATCCTTACGTAAAGAAAAACGAACAAAATTTGTCTGCTCTGGGTGTTACAAAGCTCTTTGTTATGGTTGTTTTGGTGAGTTCCACAAAATAAAATAGTATTCCCTAGCAAAGTAACAAAAGAACATATACAAAGAATCTTTACCTATACATATTTGAATATATATATATATATAAGTTCAGTATTTCTAAGAATTATATTTATTATTATTACTCAACTATAAAAAATAATTAATTTTTGAAATTCCTTTATTTGAAAATTATGAAATTACTATATAAGCATTTTTATTTATGTTAATTTTTGAAATTCCTTTATTTGAAAATTATAAAATTATTATATCAGCATTTTTATTTACTATGTAAATGGATTAAAATAGATTTATTTAATTTGAAATAATAATAAAAAAAATATTGCTAAAAAAATATTTTATTCTTCTATTTTATTTTTTATTTCACTTGTTTTGATGTAACAAAAGTCAATATTGGGACATATAATCCCACACTAAATAGAAATTGGGATAATATGTCCCAGGATAACAAGAAGGACACGACATCCATGACACAAACCATTCGTAATTTTTACATCATTAAACTGCACTAACAAATTATAAGTAGTTTTCATCGGCACAGTTATGAATAAAAACTCCGTAGTGAAAGGGTTAAGGTAATCTCTATGTTTATTATCTTTGTGTATTCTGTATGATTTTAAATCTTTGTTAACATTTTCTTTGTGAATTCCTACTCTATCGTGGTATTCGTAACATATTTACACTTTAAGATTCGTTTGTGTTATGACATCATAGCATATATCACTTTAGTCGTAAAAATATTATAAGAAAAGTCTAACATTGTTGTAAATTATTGTAAATTTTTTAAAGTAAGATACAATATCAAGGTTAGTGTCGGCATTTTATTTACCCCATAAATAATCAATGTATAAAAAATATTGTGTTCATATTGTTACAAAAATCAGTTGATCATAAAAACATGTGTTTAAAAAAATATAAATAAATTCTTATTATTTGCATAATCTATGTTAACATAATTTTAGCAACACCTACTTAGGTCATTGCACTTGAAATACATTATTTTAAATTACTTTCTTTTTATACAAGAAAATACTAACACCTGGTAAACCATTGCACTTACTTGTCCTACATTATATAGTTTGCCTTCTCTATTATTTTCAAAAGTTTTTGACGGAAAAGTAATTATGCAAGTGTATAAAATGCAACATATTACAACACCTGTTGAGATCATTCCACTTACTTCTTTCACATTATCTAGTTCACCTTTCACATTATTTACAAACATACTATAAAAGCCTTTGATAAAAAAAACAACATAAATTCTGGCATATTTCTAACATAATCTTTGTACATTATAGTACAAAACCTAGTTTAGATCAATATAAAACAAATCATAGCATTTTCTTATTCTTTAATTATCTAGTTTGCCTTCTATATTATTTACTAAAGCTTTTCCGGAAACTCATTATGCTCGCGCCAGTCAATGCACATAATTTGCAATTATTTATCAATGCCGTGACGTGACTTAAGGCCATTCGACTTAATACCATAATGGCTTTAAGTCTCACTCAAATGAGACATAAAGCCATAATCGCAAATTTTGCACGTATGGCTTTATACCTCATTTGAGTGAAACATAAAGCCATACCGTTTTATAAAAATTTGAGACATAAAGCCATATAATCATATTTAACTTTAGTTTTGTTTTCTTCATTAATTTTAATAATAAAATAGCAATTCAACAATTTACAAAAAAAAAAAAATTACTTTAAAAAATTATTTAACTCTCTTGGTACCATTCTATAACTAGTAAAAATGTTTTTCATATTCATGAAACACAAGAAAAATTAATAGAAAAATTACGACTTATAAACGAAATTAAAAAAAAATTGTGAAAATGTTTCTTTAAAAAGAAGCAATGTTCGTGAAGCTGAATATACTGAAAGAATATGGTTTTAAAATTTTATCGAAATACAATTGTTGAGGAAAGTTATTTTTATAGTATTTTTAATGTCGCCAACAATTTGCAATTTAATAAATGAAATGCCAAATGATCAAACAAGAAAATATTTAATTGAAGAGATTTTTAAGTTAGATTCTTAATCAGGAAATCCGCTGTTTAAAAAATTTTAAAAGCAGCCTAATAATATATATATTAAAGCTAGTTTTAAAAATGTAAAAAACAAGGTTACGTATGAAATAACTAAACAAAATTATTGTGATGATAAACTACAAATACCTGGTGGTGACAAAAGGAAAATATGGAAAGTTCTAAATAATTTAATCTTGCAAAAATTAACAGAGTCTGGCAATGTTATCAAAAAAATAAACACTAATGGAATCAAAACTTGTTATACCTCTGAAATTATATAATTTCTTTTATACTTATTTCACTTCAAATAGAAACAAATTAAACGGATGCCGCAAATACGTAATAAAATACGTTCTACGAGGGGTGATAATATTTGAGCTTCAGATTTAAACATGTTGTAACTTTAATAACACCTACAATGTATGCTTGATAAATAGATGTCCAAATACTGGCATCTATCCTGAGGGTCTTATACCAAGAATTGTTGTACCTATATTAAATCTGTTCTATTTTGAAAATTAGTTTAGATTTTTCCAAAATAATGAATTCAGGTAACTTCAGATATCCAATTTAAAAATTTAATTTGTTGGAGTAAGCTGTAGTTTAGAAATTTTATGTAAGCATTTTATAAAATGACAAATAAATTTTAATATGATTTCGTTGTGTAAGATTGAAATCGAACCAAATGTGAGTAAGTTTAAATAAAACTAGTATCGGCCAGTGCTCGAAATTCGAGCTATTTTTGCTTATAAATTAACATCGTTTTGTGTAAATTATATTAGACTATACATAATAAAAATTATGCCAACAGTGTTTTCAACAATTCTTGCGCTTGAAATTTGCTTAAAAAGAAATTTATAATTTTTCTTAATTATCAAAACGTTGTTAAGTACCGATTTTTGAGTTTTATTTCTATAGCTTAAGCCGCTTTAAAGAGAGGATAAATTGGTACAGTTAAATTAAATTAAAATTCTAAATACACATAAATATTATTCTAATAAATACATATTTCTAAACATCATAATATTTAATCGGCTTATTTTTCCTCATACAAATATAAACATCCTTTTTCTGGGTAAACTATTTGACCAATTTTAATGAAACAACAACCAAAAGAAAGGTTTTTTTTGTTTTCATAGGACAATGATATTTTTTTTTAAGAATATTGCGTTTTTTCAGGTGAAAACCTGTCTTAAATTTAACGTAAATTTGAATTTAACGGTCACGCGGTTAAAAGTTGAGGCTTATGACTTTAATACTATGCGCCGACTTTCTGTGTAAATGCAATCCATTTTCGGTTGTAACTCGCAACTCATTCGAAATATTTATTATAGACGCCGACTTATGTCTTTCTTTTTTTTGTTTAGTTCAAATGTTCAATCAACAAGTAGATTGAAACTTTTTTAAAATTTTTTTTTTGTTTTTGTTTTTTTTTATCTCTCTAAAACTCAAGTGAAAAAAAATGAGTTCTGTTCGAAATGAAAGCAATACATTTGGTTTGTACAGTAGTTTTCATTTATAACGAACTCAATTCAATTTTAATTATAATAAACTTTACACTTTTTGATAAAGAATTAAATTTTACCTAAAAATGTAAGTTTTTTATTACATTGATATTTCTTTTATTTAAACATATTATATCTAATAATGTTGCTTGGCGATTAATTAAGTGCTATTTATTTAGTTTTGAATATAAAAAAAAAACATAATAACGCATCAAAAATACAAAAAAATTTCAATAGAAGAAAAAGCACTATACATAGGCTTGAGGCTGACACATCAAATAAAATTTTAGCAAATGAGTTCGAAGTGTCCATTCTAGAATCAGCACATTCTACAATGTTCAAGTCTTATACTAATTTTTCAAAATTCACAGCATTCTTTTAAACCGACATTCGTTTATTACGACGATTATTTTCCGTCCCATCATGGTCGTTATAACCTAAAAGTACTGTATTTTGTTTGCAAATTATACAGTAATAAAAAAAATTTTTTTGTAAATCGTAAATTGTTGTTGCTTTTGGTTAAGTTTTTTGTACAATAAAAAACCGACTTCTGAAATATATATTACGTTTGAGAGCCATGATATTAAAATATATATATATTTGCAAAACATTTAAAAAAAAAAACAAATGATCATAATATAATAATAATCTTTCTATATTTCGAATTTGTAATTTAAATGATTTGTTACTTAGGGCCTAACCAACGCGTATGTATGTATGTATAATTTCTGGAAATTTCTAGAAAATTTTGAAATAAAAAGTTACATGAATTTACATGTGAGCAATCGAAATACGCGACGTACTGGTACCTCGCATTTAAAAATGACAAAGCGAAAAATAAAAATAGAAAATTTAAAATAATATCTTTGTAAAATATTTGTTTATTAAAAAATACCTATAATATGTTTGCAGAAACTTAAAAAAAAAATAATATTTCTTAAGAAAAATGATTTGTTTCTTATGGATCAGCCAAAATCAGCATGTACGGCATCCAGTTTCTGTCAAAAAATTTTTAAATAATTAATTATGTAAAAAAAATTACATGAAAGCATACGCGACGTACTGTACCTCGGAGTTTAAAATTTAAAAATTGACAAAGTGTATAAAAATATTGTAATTATGTTGCTACGATTAAATTTTAAAAATAAAATATTTTAAAATAACATTTTTTTTTAAATAATTTTGTTTAAAACATACATATATTCAAATAAATTGAAAATACCTACAAGTACAATATGTTTGCAAAACTAAAAAAATATCTTTCTCAAAAAAAAATATTTGTTCCTTAGGTCTTAACCTAAATAAAAGCATACAGCGTATAATTGCTGTCAAAAAACTGAGAAATAAATAGGTACATAAATTTACATTAGAGCATCGAAAATACGCGTAACGCAATGTACTGTATCTCGGATTTTTAAAATTTACAAATATTGACAAAATGTATAAAAATATTATTATTGGTCTTTCTTATATTTCTAATATTATGTTTTAAAAAATATTAGATTTTATTAAAAAATATCTTATATTCAAAATACCTATAATATGAAATTAAAAATATTTTTTGTAGGTACTAAATTAAAACATTCAAATAAATATTTTTCGATAAATTAAATACTCTACGCGCGTATCGATTTAAGGATATTTAGACAGACGTATTGACGTACTGCCGTATAAAAATTGTACGTCGTATGTTTTGATTTCATTCTAATAATTTAAAAGTTTATTTTACATTTTGAACATCGAATATAGTTTTTTATAATAAAACGAGGAAGAGTGTGGTAGAGTAGACTGTGTCAACTCTGGGATACCCGTATGACCGTAACATATACATTATATCATCCGCTTAATTACTTTTGGCAAAATTTCAAACATTCAGCTGTATTAGGTGTAGAGTGATGCTCATATAAAAGAAGGAGTTGTATGGCAGCTACTCGAACCCTTTGCAGTAGAAAAACAAAATTTTGCAGTAACTTTGGCCATTACACTAAACTATTTTTGGCAAAATTTCAGACACCCAGCTTTATTAGGTGTAGTGTAATACTCATATAAAAGAAGGAGTTGTATGGCAGCTACCCGAACCCTCTGCAGTAGACCAACAAAATTTTGCAGTAACTTTGGCCATTACACTAAACTATTTTTAGCAAAATTTCAGACACCCAGCTTCAATATGTATAGAGTAATACTCATATAAAATAGGAAGTTGTATGGCAGCTACTCGAACCCACTGCAGTACACAAACCAAATTTTGCAGAAACTTTGGCCATAAAACTAAACTACTTTCGGCAAAATTTCAGACATGCAGCTGTAATAGGTGCAGAGAAATACTCATATAAAAACAGAAGTTGTATGGCAGCTACCCGAACCCATGGTCCAAAATGGCTGGATTTAAATAGCGATGACGGCTATTGCAAAAAAATGAATTTGCGAAAATTTCAAGATTCTAGCTCTTTTAGTTTTTGAGTTATCGTGCGGACGGACGGACGGACGGACATACATAGCTAAATCGATTTATTTTTCGATTCTGATCCGATCCATACACTTGAGTCTATATCTACCCCCCCTCCTTCTCTGCGTCACAAACGTAATGGCAAATTTACTATACCCTTTGACTATATAGTCATACGGGTATAAAAAACTATTTTTAGTAAATAACGAGGAAGAGTGTAGTAGAGTAGACTGTGTACACTCTGGGATACCCGTATGACCGTAACATATACATTATATCATCCGGTTAATTACTTTTGACAAAATTTTCAAACATACAGTTTTATTAAGTGTAGTGGAATACTCATATAAATGAAGGAGTTGTATGGCAGCTACTCGAACCCTCTACCGTAGACCAACCTAATTTTGCTGTAACTTTGGCCATTACACTACACTATTTTTAGCAAAATTTCAGACACCCAGCTTTGTTAGGTGTAGTGTAATGCTCATATAAAAGAAGGAGTTGTATGGCAGCTACTCGAACCCTCTGCAGCAGACCAACCAAATTTTGCAGAAACTTTGGCCATTATACTAAACAATTTTTGGCAAAATTTTAGACACTCAGCTTCATTAGGTGGAGAGTAATGCTCATATAAAGTAAGAAGTTGTATGGCAGCTACTCGAACCCACTCCACTGGACCAACCAAATTTTGCAGAAACTTTGGTCATTACACTAAACTACTTTTGGCAAAATTTCAGACACGCAGCTGTAATAGGTACAGAGTAATGCTCATATAAAAAAAGAAGTTGTATGGCAGCTACCCGAACCCATGGACCAAAATGGCTGGATTTAAATAGCGATGACGGCTATTGCAAAAAAACGAATTTGCGAAAATTTCAAGATCCTAGCTCCTTTAGTTTTTGAGTTATCGTGCGGACGGACGGACGGACGGACGGACAGACGGACGGACGGACGGACAGACGGACGGACGGACGGACGGACGGACATACATAGCTAAATCGATTTATTTTTCGATTCTGATCCGATCCATACACTTGAGTCTATATCTACCCCCCCTCCTTCTCTGCGTCACAAACGTAATGGCAAATTTATTATACCCTTTGACTATATAGTCATAGGGGTATAAAAATAGATATAAAACAAATTTTATGTAACAAAAAGTTTACATGAAGATTAGATTGGCGTAGTTTGTAAATGAAACTCTAATTTTTGTTTCAGAAGTTCATAATTGTCAGATTAATTGTCATATATATATTTGACATTTTAAAACTACCTGTCATTTGCTAAGTTAATTATATTTAATATATTTAAATAATCAAAATAAAGTGAAAAAAGTAAGGTTTATTGCTGATATAAATATAAAGAATATTTTTTAAAATGGAAGGTAACTTATGGAGGGTAAGTGCTTATTGGTTAACAAATAAAAATTTGATTTAACATAACCTATTCAAATGAATTTTAATTAAAGCTATCTGCCGGAAATTATTTATCTACTCTGTCATATACTCTTTTACAAGAGCTGGTGTAGCTGACAATAGTTGAGAGTAGAAAAGAGTTTACTTCTCATAAAGGAATGAGAGCAATAATATTTTTTTGTTTTAAGAAACTTATGAGTCATGGCTCATGACCATATATAAAAATATATTTTCGTCAATAAAAAAATTAGGAAATACTAAATAAATAAACTAGGCAAAAAGGTATAAAGTAAACTAAAGAACTCAGAATAATTTTTCGCATACTTTTCAGAACTTTAGATAGGCATACATTTGTAGTAAAAATTTACCTATGTAGCTATTGAATTTAAAAATGGAATAAGGGTAGGAAAAATGTATTCTTTGATTTATTGAAAAAAAATTTTTTTATGCTATAAATAAGATTGAGATTTAATAAAAACTTCGGACAATTTGACTATTATTTTATACTTCTGGCAGCTTCAATATAATATAATATTAAGTACTAAACTTATGAATTATGATATGTTAAATTTTGTTCTACATATTATTTATTCATAGAGCTTTTTAATTAGGTTAGGATACAGAATACGTACTACAACATAGTTCAAATCGTACTAAAATGTTTAGAAAAAAGTACAGTTTGATATATGAAGGACAGCATTAACTCGAATTTTGGGTTCTTGACTTCAATAAATATATGTATATGTTTGGAGATATGTAGAATCAAATTTTCAGAACATTA
The DNA here is from genome assembly GCA_963082915.1 of Dolichopus griseipennis. Taxonomy (NCBI): domain Eukaryota; kingdom Metazoa; phylum Arthropoda; class Insecta; order Diptera; family Dolichopodidae; genus Dolichopus; species Dolichopus griseipennis. The sequence goes on along the minus strand of OY720443.1, from coordinate 126,510,131 downwards.
TATATTATTAGAATAATATTTATATGTATTTAGAATTTAAATTTAATTTAATTGTATCAATTTATCCTCTCTTTAAAACGGCTTAAGCTATAGGAATAAAACTCAAAAATAGGTACTTAACAACGTTTTTATAATTGAGAAATATTATAAATTTTTTTTTCAGCAAATTTCAAGCGCAAGAATTGACGACAACATTGTTGGCATAATTTTTATTATGTATAGGAAAAAAAAAAATAATTTGTCGTGTAATATTAGTCTAATATAATTTACACAAAACGAATTTAATTTGTTAATTTAAAAGCAAAAATAGCTCGAATTTCGAGCACAGGGCGATACTAAAATATATTTATTTATTGAAGTCAAGAACCCAAAAAATTCGAGTTAATGCTGACCTTCATATAGCAAAATGTACTTTTTTCTAAACATTTTAGTACGATTTGAACTATGTTGTACGTATTCTGTATCCTAATTAAAAAACTCTATGAATACATAATATGTACAACAAAACTTAACATATCATAATTCATAAGTTTAGTATTTTGTATTATATTATATTGTGGCTGCCAGAAGTATAAAATAATAGTCAAGTTGACCGAAGTCTTTTTTTAAACCTCAGTCTTAAGACTTATAGCAAAAAAAAAAGATTTTCAATAAATCAAAGAGTAAATTTTTCCTACCCTTTTTCCATTTTTAAAAAAATGATTCTGAATTGCTTAGTTTACTTTATACCTTTTTGTCTAGTTTATTTATTAATTATTTCCTAAGTTTTTTATTGACAAAAATATATTTCTATACATGGTCATGAGCCATGACTCATAAGTTTCTTAAAACAAATAAATATTATTGCTTTCGTTCCTTTATGAGGAGTAAACTCTTTTCTACTCTCAACTATTGCCAGCTACTCCAGCTCTTGTAAAAGAGTATATGACTGAGTAGATAAATAATTTCCGGCAGATGGCTTTAATTAAAATTCTCTTGAATAGGTTATGTTAAATCATATTTTTTTTTTGATAACCAATAAGCACTTACCCCCTTCCATTTTAAAAAATATTCTTTATATTTATATCAGCAATAAACCTTAATTTTTTCACTTTATTAATATTTAAATACTATGAAATATAATTAACTTCTCAAATGACAGGTAGTTTTAAAATGTCAAATATATATATATTATGACAATTATGTACTCCTGAAACAAAAATTAGCGTTCCATTTACAAACTACGCCTATCTAATCTTCATGAAAACTTTTTGATATAGAAAATTCGTTCGTTTTTTCAAAGTAAAACTAATAGTTTTTAGCACATTTTCAAAAAATTTTGTAAAAATGTGCCTATATAGTTTCACTCTGTCCGTCCGTCCGTCCGTCCGTCTGTCTGTCCGTCTGTCTGTCCGTATGTTTACAAAAACTTTTACACCGTTTGAAATAGAAATAAGAAATTTTAACCACGGGTAGATATTACGAAAAAAATAATTTCGTAGAAGAATTTTTTTCTGCAGCCCCACCCGTTACGGAGTTACAGCCCCCCAAATTTGGAAAAAGCCCTATTTTTAAATTATTATAACAAGAGTTCTGTTGGGTATATTTTCAATCTGAAAACGGAAAAAGATAGCTGGTTTTATAAGCTTTGTAAATAATTAAAAGCAAATGTTTAGGGTTGCCATACGGTACTAAAATATACAATTATGCAAAACTCAATTTTTGAAAAATTTTTGGCCCCACATATCTTCTAAACGGTTCAAGCTAGGGTCTTGAAAATTTGGGAGAATTTAGACCTTTAGAAATTAGTAGGAGTCAGTTAACAAAATTTTTTTGTCACGTCCCCTATTTAGGAGCTATAAGGGCTCGAAAATAGAAATTTGCTATTTTCAAACACCTGTAGCTTGAATACCTGTTAAAATTTTTTTTTAGTAATACGGTAAATTGAAAGATCTATAATTATATTTCAACATGTGTCAAAGGTTTTTCTTAATATTGAAAGGTGCCGAAGTTACAGCCCCCGAAAATTTCAAAAAAGCCCTATATTTAAATTAGTATAACAAGAGTTCTGCTAAATGTATTTTCAATCTAAAAACGGGAGAAGAGAGCTGCTTTTATGGGCTTGACAAAAAAATAAAGTTAAAATGTATAGGGTTGCCATACGGTACTAAAATTTACCATTATGCAAAACTCAATTTTTGAAAAATTTTTGGCTCCACATATCTTCTAAACAGCTCAAACTAGGGTCTTGAAATTTTGGGAGAAGTTAGACCTTTAGAAATTAGTAGGAGTCAATTAACAAAATTTTTTTGTCACGTCCCCTATTTAGGAGCTATAAGGGCTCGAAAATTGAAATTTTGCTATTTTTAAACACCTGTAACTTGAAAACCTGTTCAAATTTTTTTTTACAAATATACAAAATTTACAGCTGCAGCATTATGTTACAACATATGTTAAAGGTTTTTCTTAAATTTGAAAGGGGTTCTTTAAATTGAAGAAATTGTCTACTAGTTTTAACTATTTTTGCTTAGATAATAAAATTTTAAGTAAAATTCCAAATTTTGGTGGAGTTCAAAATTGATTTCCCTAAAAAAATTGAAGGGTGAGGACAGGAGGGGGGTGGGCAAATCCATCATAAGTTTACTAAGCTAAAATTTGCGAACCTTCCCCATTGAAGGGCTACTAGGTCTTAAAAATTAAAACTTTTATGTTTATATAAAACAGTAACTTATTCACCAGTGTAAGTTTTTTCCAAAATTACATTGAAGCTGCAACATTATTTTCCACACTTATTAACATGTTTCCTTGAGTGCATTGAGGTTATATTGTAAGAATTTCCCTATTATTATTATAAAAAAACATTATTCGATGTTGAAAATGTGAAATAAACTTTTCAATTATTAGAATGAAATCAAAACATACGACGTACAATTTTTATACGGCAGTACTTCAATACGTCTGCCTACATATCCATTATCGGTAAATCGATAAACGCGTACAGTATTTAATTTATCAAAAAATATTTATTTGAATGTTTTAATTTAGTACCTACAAAAAATATTTTTAATTTCATAATATAGGTCATAATAAAAATTATCTTAAAAAAATATTATTTTTTAAAACATAATATTAGAAATATAAGAAAAACTAATAATAATATTTTTATACATTTTGTCAATATTTGTAAATTTTAAAAATCCGAGATACAGTACATCGCGTTACGCGTATTTTGGCTGCTCTAGTGTAAATTTATGTACCTACTTATTTCTAAATTTTTTGACAGCAATTATGTGCCTTACGCTTTTATTTAGGTTGGGACGTAAGGAACAAATAATTTTTTTTTAAGAAAGATAATTTTTTTAGTTTTGCAAACATATTGTTGGTATTTTCAATTATTTTGAATATATGTTTTAAAAAAAACTATTTTTAAAAAATATTATTTTAAAATATTTTATTTTTAAAATTTAATCGTAGCAACATAAGAAAAAAAAGTTACAATATTTTTATACGCTTTGTCAATTTTTAGATTTTAAAACTCCGAGGTACAGTACGACGCGTATGCTTTCATGTAAATTTGTTTACATAACTACTTATTTCAAAATTTTTTGACAGAAACTGAACGCCGTACATGCTGAATTTGGTTGATCCATAAGGAACAAATCATTTTTCTTAAGAAATATTATTTCTTTTTTATGTTTCTGCAAACATATTGTAGGTATTTTTTAATAAACAAATGTTTTACAAAAATATTGTTTTAAATTTTCTATTTTTATTTTTCGCTTTGTCAATTTCTAAATCTGAGGTACCAGTACGTCGTGTATTTCATTGCTAACATGTAAATTCATGTACTTACCTATGTATTTAAAAATTTTCTGGAAATTTCCAGAAATTATGCACCGTACGCGTTGATTTTGGTTAGGTCCTAAGTAACAAATCATTTAAATTACAAATTATTTTTTTAAGAAAGATTATTTGTTATTTTTTTTCAATTTTTTTGCAAATACATATATATTTTAAATATCATTACTCTCAGACGTACTGACAACTTTAGAAGTCGGTTTTTTATTTTACAAAAAACAACAAAAAGCAACAACAATTTACGATTTACAAAAAATTTTTTTTTATAACTGTATTATAATAAATTGCAAGCAAAAACTAAATACAGTAATTTTCGGTTATAACGACCATGATGGGACGGAAAATATTCGTCGAAATAAACGAATGTCGTTTTAAAAGAATGCTGTGAATTTTGAAAAATTAGTATAAGACTTGAACATTGTAGAATGTGCTGATTCTAGAATGGACACTTCGAACTCATTTGCTAAAATTTTATTTGATGTGTCAGCCTCAAGCCTATGTATAGTGCTTTTTCTTCTTTTGAAATTTTTTTTGTATTTTTGATGCGTTATTATGTTTTTTTTTTTATATTCAAAACTAAATAAATAGCACTTAATTAATCGCCAAGCAACATTATTACATATAATAAGTTTAAATAAAAGTAATATCAATGAAATAAAAAAATTCCATTTTTAGGTAAAATTTAATTCTATGACAAAAAGTGTAAAGTTTATTATAATTACAGTTGAACGGAGTTCTTTATAAATGAAAACTACTGTATAAACCAAATGTATTGCTTTCATTTCGAACAGAACTCATTTTTTTTTTCACTTTTAAGATAAAGAAAAAACAAAAACAAAAAAAAAAAAAAATTTTAAAAAATATTAAATCTCCTTGTTCATTGAACATTTGAACTAAACAAAAAAAAATAAAGACATAAGTCGGCGCCTATAATTATAAGCTTGAACCGTTTAGAAGATATGTCTGGCCCAAAATTTCGCAAAAATTGAGTTTTGCATAAGGGTAAATTTTAGTATCGTATGGCAACCCTGAACATTTGTCTTTTAACAATTTAAATAAAGTTTATAAATCTTTTGCCGTTTTCAGATTGAAAATACACCTAACAGAACTCTTGTTATAACAATTTAAAAATAGGGCTGGGGGGGCTGTAGCTCCGTAACGGGTGGGGCTATAGAAAAAAGTTCTTCTACGAAATTATTTTTTTTTGCAATATCTACCCGTGGTTAAAATTTCTTAACCCTATTTCAAACGGTGTAAAAGTTTTGTAAACATACGGACGGACGGATTGAAGCTATATAGGCACATTTTACAAAATTTTTGAAAATTTGCTAAAAATATTAACATCTAGCGCTACAAGAAAAGTGCATCGCACGATATAATTTTCTACTGAACGAATAGTATTGTGTAGGGTTTTTTTTATATTAATTAAAGTACAATATCTTAGTTGTAATGTTTTATTTTTTAAAACGATAACCAATCAAACTACACAAATATGCAAGCGAGACTTAGTTTCACATTACAATACATTTTCATACAATGTAATTGTATCATGAATTGTATTGATATAACAGCAACAGATATGTATTTGAAATAGAATATAAAGGCAAATATAAAACAATAATAATATGAATTGAATTTTTGTTTTTCTTTTTGTTAAAGTTGTAATAGGAAAGAAGGTATGAATTCAGAAAAATTTTAAAGTAATAAAAAAATTAAGTTTTTAGTATCTCACTAATCAAATTGGCAACGCGAGTTATATGATCATCCAATAACCATAATTTAACTTTTTTTTAATTAAATTGATATACTTTATTTAGCTTTCTTATTGTCTATTACAAATGCTTTTTTTTTATAGTTTTACTTTTATATAATATATTATAATACTTTTTTATTTTTTTTTTTTTATTTTAACTGTGCTATAAACAAAACAATTGATTGATTTTGGTATAAAATAACACAGATTAACCTAAAACTAAACTAAATAAAGACAAGCAAAAAAATACATGTATACGTATATAATATATATCAATATATAAATATATATATATATATAAGTTATTAAAGTTATATAATATTAATTAAATTATTATTATGTTAATACAATTATTCATTCTGCATAACGCTGTCAAGCAATATGGTATCCCGCTTTAGTAGGTACTTCAGATTTTTAACAAACAATTTGATGTTAGAGGTCTGTTTAAGATCATTTGGTAGCTTATTATAGATTCTTATAGCTGAGGATAATCCGCTGCTGTGAGATAACTCCGTTCTAGATCTTGTATGATTTAAATAGCTCAGGCTTCTGGTGTTATAGTTATGTACACTATTTCTTTTCGTAACATTAATATTCTTCCTGTAAATTCCTTTTTCCAGTTTAAAAATTAATTTGGCTTTTTCCATAATAATAATTTCCGGAAGCATCAAATATCCCGTTTTTTTATAAATTTCGGCTGTTGGTGTCAGCCAGCTAATCTCGTATAAATTTTTTATTGCTCTGTTTATCAAAGTACTGACCTTGTCTTTCAGCCATGTAGCGCAACTGGACCAGTTACATATATTATACCTAATATGTGACATGATATGAGCATGATATATATTATTGGCAGCTTTCCGGTTTAGTTTAATTCCACTTCTTTTAATGGCACCAAGCATTGGCGCAATTTTGGATGCTATTTTATTGATATGATTTTCCCATCTCAGTTTTTCATCAATTATTACACCAAGGTATTTATATGTATCAACTCTTTCAATTTGGACATTGTTTATTAATATTTTTAGATTTATATCAGCTTTATTCCTCATTTTATATGTGATAAATTTAGTTTTATCAGCATTTATACTTAATTTGTTGCCTTTAAGCCAATTAATATATTTGTACAAATCCTCATTTATTATTCTTTCTAATTCATCTCTGGTTTTAGCACTGTAAATGAGCAATGTGTCATCTGCAAATATCTTGTAATCGGCTTGTAAATTAGCACATTGGATGTTATGGATGTAAAGCAGATACAAAGTAGGCCCGAGCACTGATCCTTGTGGAACACCTATGTTTATACTACACTGGTTACTCAATACATCATTAACTCTTGTAGCTATTTTCCTATTTTGTAAATAAGATCTAAGAAGATCCAGAGCTGTTCCTCTTATACCGATTTCATAGAGTCTGTTTAACAGGATTCTATGATCAACTGTATCGAATGCTTTTTTTAAATCAACGAATACTGAACATACATAGCTCCCTGCATCTAATTTGCTTACTATAGAGTTTGTTGATGCTAAGACTGCCGAATCGGTTCCAATATCTTTTTGAAATCCAAATTGATTATCATCAAAACCTACTACCTTTTGAATAAAATTCTGTATTCTATTATTTATTATTTTTTCAAATATTTTTCCCAAGCAACTTGTTAAAGTAATAGGCCTGTAATTTGATACATCATTGGTTGCTCCTGATTTGTATATTGGCACAACCATACTTGATTTTAGACATTCAGGATATATACCAGTTGTTAAACAATAATTTATTAAGTAAGCGAGCTTGGATGCTATAATGGTTGCCACATGCCTTAGATTTGATGCTGTTATGCCATCAACACCTGGTGAACTATTTGTTAGCAGCTTAATGATTTTTAATACTTCTATTTCATTTGTTTTCCTTAGAAAAATAGATCGTTCAGTAATTGTGTTTTTTACTGTGTATTTTTCTGCATCAATAATATTATCCGCCAACTTGTTTCCAATTTCACTAAAATACGTGTTAAAAGTATTAGCAATACCGAAATTATCACATATTTTAATGCCATTGTTATTTATATCATTGATAACTTTACTGCAATTAGACGACCTTTTTAGCATACAGTTGTTTAGCACTTCCCACATTTTTCTATGATCAGACACAGCTAAGTAGATTTTATTGTTAAAATAATTTTGCTTTTCTCTCTTTATTTCCTTAGTGACACCATTTTTCAATTTTTTAAATTTGGCTTGAATTTCTGGGGAGTTAGGGTTTTTCTTTAAGTTTTTAAATAATTTATTTCTTTTTTGGATAAGGTTCATTATTTCTTTAGTCATCCAATCATTACTTTTTCTTATTCTTATTACTTTTTTTTCGGTGGAGTTCTCTTTGGCCAATTGTAATATTTTCATGAGATTAACTACACTATCACAATTATTTGTTAAAAGTAGACTGCTAACTTGAGTTTTGTATTTTTTGATATCTGTAACGATTAGTTCCTTATTGAAAATGGGCTCACGTTTTTTTATAACTTTATTTATCCTTATTTGAATGGCTTTCTGGTCTAAGTTAACAACATCTTCAGTAGAAATTTTAAAATCATACTTTTCATTTTTTAGATTTGATAGAACATGATCAATAATTGTGCAAGTGCTTTCTGTAACTCTAGTAGCATTTTCCTTTCCTAAATTGTTCTTTACATCTACAGCATTAGATTCTAGCATTGTTTTGTAGGATCTAGAGAGCTCGGTATCAGATAATAAATCAATGTTAGTATCGCCAACCATAACAATATTTTTATATCTATTGAAAATTGATTCTAAATGTATTATAAATGTATTATTATTTTCACTAGGACTTTTGTAACAAACCGCAAGTTTAATAACTGGACTAGTACCGCATAATGATATAATTATGGTATTCAACTGTTCTATGACTTCTAATATTTTATATTGTATGTTTTGTTTGACATAAATAGCAGCCCCGCCTCCTCTATTTAAATTATTTGAATTAAATAAAGCTGTATACCCAGGAATATTAAAAAAGATCTCCTCATCAGAGTATATCCAAGTTTCACCAATCATAATTATGTCAATACATTTTTTAATTTTTATAAATGATTCTATTTCGGTAATATTTTTTCTGAGACTTCTGGCATTAAAATGCACAATATTTAAATTTGAGAGTGTATTGAACATCAAGGTTTACTAATCATATAACTTTGCCAAGTTTCTCTTGTTTTCTGCAAATATTCTCTGTATTTATTATCAATATGCCTCCTGTAATAAGCTAGGTCTTGAATTGCTTCTTTTCTAGATACTCCTGTATTGTCATGATAAATAAAATAAAGTTGAGAAAGTTCTTTGTAGTTATTTGGCAATCCCTCTTGATGAATTAGTATTTTTAAACTAGTCTGAGTGACACCTTCATAGCAAATATCATCCTTGTCATGGAAATATGATAAAAACAGCCTTAAATTGTTATAAATTCTGTGGTCTCTTAGTCTTGAAATTGCATAAACATTATCACCAGTATCAATTGCTTTTCTTGTTAACCTAACAATAGGAGGGACCAATGGATCGATGTATGTTTTACTATTTCCCTGTACATTTTTTTCAACGTTTGGGCAGAGCGTTTCTCCCTTAGTCCAATTTGAATATTTGTTATCTGGAATTTGGAGTTTGCTTGGAGAAATGCAAGTTTTGTTCTTTTCTTTATCTTCATTTTTTGAAACCACGCAATCACTTTTTTTAATTTTATTTGGATTAGCTACATCAACTATAGTTTCTTTCGCAGTAGTGATATTTTTATGTATTTTCTTTGTGAAAGATAAAAAATTTAAAAGATTTCTATTATTTTTGGTTTTAATATTTGATGAATCATCTTTTGGTTTGACTATTTTTTAACAGTTTTTATTACCGTCCCTGTTGTACTAATATCAGCAATTCTATCGTTATCAGTTTTATTATTATTATTAATATCATCATTATTATTATTATTATTATAATTTTTATTATTATTATTATTAGTTTTATTCCCATTTTCTTTCATATCAAAATTATCAAGATTAGATAAGTTGTTGTTTTCCGTAAAATTAGTCTTTAATTGCTAATATCCAATCTTTTGTTTTTTAATACTCAGCTTTTTTTGATATACCTGACACATCACACTAAAGGTATTATGATCAACATTTAAACCAAGTTTTAGCTTCTCATTCACTTTTAGACAATTTATGCATTTATTGATGTCATCCTTTTTTACATTCAGCACTTTTATGCTTCTGATGACATTTGACACAAATCTCATCATTTTTACAATCCGCAGATTTATGGTTAAAGCCTTTGCATTTGAAACAGCGTAGAACCCGTATAGCGTCAAAAACTTTGCAGCGCTCCCATCCAATTGAGACCTTTTCATTTCCAATTATCTTTGGGAAAGTGTCCTTATCTATTTCTACTATGGCATTATACCTTGTATGGTTTGTTTTCCTTGCCTCATAAATTTTTATCACTTTCATCACACTATGTTCTAAGATAGGATTCTGAACCTTTAATTTGTTTATTAATTCATCTTCTTTATAATTGACTCCCATGTGAATGATTTCCACTCTTGGTTTGGTTTCAATTGGCACTTTTATTTCATAATCTCCCATTTTTTTTTCTAACAAATTTTTTATTTTTTCACGTTCTTCTTTTGTTTCGGTTTCAATTAGTACCATACCATTTTTTCTATTTTCGACATTTTTGATTATTAGATTTTTTGGGTCGACTTTTTTACTTAAATCTACTTTAGTTTGTTCACATTTTTGATTTTGCTTAGGTTTCACAATCAAAGGCACAACTTTTTTTATGGATGGCACAGTTTTTTTGCTGACACTTGCATTTTTTAATATTTCGGCAAACGATACATTTTGACCTACATTTTCATTTTTTAAATTTTTATTGCTATATGTTTGCAATTCAGTACACAGTTCATCGTTCTTGAGTATTGATGTTTTTATACTGCTATTTATTTTTTCACTTTCCATTTTGAATGCTTCCGTTAATTTATTCATTTTTTCAATTTCATATTTTTGTTCCGTTTTAATATGTTGTAACCGTTCCATATATCTCTCCTCTACCGCCTTTAGTAATCCAATTATTTCCCTTTCATTATTTTTAATAGCCCGGTCAAATTCCTCTTTGTATTCCACTAGATAATCATTGTTCTTCTTCACTGATCTTTCCATTTCTTGTAATACCAGATCAATATTTTGTATGTACATTATACATTCATCACATATATATTTTAAACGTGAATTTACGTCTAAAATTCCTAGAGTTGACTGGTCCAATCCCGAACATTTTGGTTGACAGTGGTAAATTTTACTACATACTCCAGCACCTTTTACCCCAGTTTCTCCTCGAATTTTAACTCTACATTTATGGCAATCCATAGTTGTTGGAACAACTATTAATATTGCTGATTTTTGCTTTTTTTTTCCTCAATTAATTTTAGTAATAAAGATCCAATTTCAATATAAAAAGAAATTTATTTTCTTTTTTTTTTTTACACGTGATATTGAAATATATATTTTTTTTTATTACTTCTGTACTTAATGAATTATGAATTCAGAATGATATTCTTAATATATTATTGTATAATTAACTTATTTTTTATAAACTAAATTTCATATGTTGTTCACCTTTTATTCAGACGCAATGTCAGCAAAATTAAATTAGTTAGTAACAATTGCGAATCTCTAAATTATAATTTTCCCATTATTCAAATTTCTTTAATATAAAATAGGTTTCGCTGACAATGCATCTTTTTATTATAAATACCTGTAATATTTTATTTAGAATACAATTAACATTATACCTGTAACAAGTAAAGTACAAATTAAAGAGTATTTAAAAAAAATATAATTTGTTTTTTTTTTATCAAATGTAAAAACGAAACTTATAAGTGGCGCAGTCGGTAGGATCCAAAAACAGTGAACCTTCTAATTAAAGTGTGTTCCGGTTAATATATATATCGCTTAAAATTAAATATCTAATAAAAAATAAAATAAGAACTAATTTAAATAAATACTATATTAAATAAAAAAAGATACTATTATCAATTTAAATAAAAACAATTTTAATAAAATTAAAATAAATTTAGTGAAAAATTTTTATAACAAAGGAATATTGTTATTAAATAATTCATTAAAACTGGAATTTAATACCACAAAGGAATATTGGAAACAACAAAATTAAGCTGTATATATTATATAAAGTGCAAATTGGAAACACATCAAGAAAGGTCAGCTGGTGAACTTCAGTTCTTTAATTTGGATCCTAGAAAAACAACGAGCCTTCAGATACAATGAGTATTTTTCTTCTTATGCTCACGTAAGTCAGAATTATTTATTACTATTCTATACTTCCTTCCAATTCAATTCCTATTAAATTAAAGTATGAGAAAAAATAAAAAATTATAAATATATAAGTCAATAAGAAAAAAAAAATTATAAAATAAAAAGTATAAAAATTAAAATTTTTAATATTTTCACTGTGATCAAGCCTATTCTTCGATACCTAAGGTGACGCTGCCTATTAGGCACAGTGAATTATTCAAAAAAAATTATATTGATCAAAAATAAATTGTTAAAAAAAAAAAAGAAAAAATAAAAATAAAAATATAGAAAAAAAATTGCTTAAATTTTAAATTAATTAAAAGAAAATTAGTTAATTAAATTAAATATATAAAATTTAAAACTAAAATTATTTCAAAATCATAAATAATTTGTTTTAAAAAAAATTCTTTTAACAATTTTCTCTTAAAATTAAATAAAATATATTTTTAAAATAAATAAATCTAAATATATTGTTTTGAAATCATATATTCTTATGTTAATTTAAATTAAATAAATAAATATAATTGTTTTAAATAAATAAATATTATCAATTAAATATTTAAATGAATAAATTTTATTAATATATTAATTAAATAAATTTTATAAATTCATTAAATAACAAAATTTTTAATAAATAAAATCTTTAAATAAAATTTTAATATAATAAATTGTTCTTTTCTAAAACAAAATAAAAAACTTATTTCTTAAAAAAATATAAATTTTAAATGTTCAAAATGTCAAAAGACTTTAAACCTAGAGTTGCTCCATATTCTCCTAGAAATTTATCTGAAAATTTAATAGCTAGTATTCCTGCTTCCCTAGATTTCGAAAACAATAACCAAATTAATCTTGATAACTTTTTAAATTCAAGCTTAGATTCTGTTCATAGTTTTAACTCGTACGATTCTGAAATAACCATAATGCAAAACAGTATAGCGTCACTCACACAGTCGTATTTATAATAGTCAAAGAATACCAGATGCAATAAAGGATTTACCAAAATTCGATGAAAATCCAAGATTATTGCACGATTTCATCGACACTGTCGAAGGAATCCTAACATTAATAACTGAAATTGACGGAACTTTCTATGACAAAATTATTCTTAGGGCAATTAAAAGCAAAATTGAAGGACAGGCTAATGAAGTTCTAAATATGTATGGAACTCCATTGGAATGGGAAAAAATGAAAGAAAACCTGATTCTTCATTACTCTGATAAAAGAAACGAGACATCCCTTATAAAAGATTTACATACGTTAAAACAGAATAACAAAACAGTGGAAAATTTTTATTCTGACGTTATAGATATTCAAGCTACCATGTTTAATCATATAAACATACATGAAAAAGCTCAAAATGTTATAGCTGCAAAGAAAGATCTTTATTATGAAATGTGTCTTAACGTTTTCTTATCAGGACTTAGAGAACCATTAGGGTCAACCATCCGTGCTATGCAACCACAATCTTTGGCAGTTGCATTTTGTTATTGTATCAAGGAACAAAATATTTTTTATACAAGAGTTTTTAATCAACAAACTTTTAAAATAAAACCCGTTCAAAATAACAATAATTTCAATAATTTTATAACACCATATAGACCAAGTGGAGGACAAGCAATAGTACCAATTCCAAAAAATAATAATAATAGTTTTACGCAACCTACACCGAATAATCCTTTTAATTATCGTACCAACAACAATTTCTTTAACAAACAAAGAAATCAATTTGTCAGATCCCCAGGTAATAATCAGCTAACACAGTACAACAGACCAACTAAATCATATCAGCCAACCCTAATGGACATTGGATTAGCCAGATCAAGATCTTTAATTCGAAATCAAAATTTAATTCAGAGACCAAACTTTAATAAATTAAATAACTTTAGACAAAATACGCAATTACCCAATTTTATTAGCGAAGAACTTTTTAACGTAGAAGGACAAAATCCAAAAGATGACAACATTTATTCTAATGATCATTTTTATACAAAATTGGACAACTGTTACAGCTATAATATAGAAGAAGACATTTCCGAAAAACTTGATATAGAAGTAGATGATTCAAATTTTTGCTTGCCTGCCGATTTAAACCCACCGGATACATAGATGTTAATAAACATGGAAATATACTACCATATATGCAAATCTTATATAATAATAAGCCATTACAATTTCTAATTGACACAGGAGCTTCCTCTTCTTTTATTAACCCCGTCTTAGAAGACCCAAATAACATAACCCAAATTGAACCAGTTACAATAGTTACAGCTTTAAATAAACATAAAATAAACAAAAAAATTACTTTACCAATATTTAAGGAATTTCAACAACTAGGTCAAATGGAACTTTTACATTTAAATTTCACGGCTATTTCGATGGTCTCATCTCAGTAGATATTGCAAATAAAAAATTATTAACCGCAAATACAGAAATAAATCTTCACTTTAAACCTAACTTAACCTCTGAACAAATTCAAATGCCACCTAAATCAAAATTAATTGTAAAACTACCAGTAGATTATAAAAATGGCAGCATTCATATCAATAACATTGAAATTTGTCCAAAAATATTAGTTTCAGAAGGAATTTATTTAGCAAAAGATTGGTATAGTTTGATAGAAGTTACCAACATTTCAAATAAAGAAGAAATTCTTTATGTGGACCAACCTATTAAAGTTCACCCATTTTTAAAGGAAGAATTTTCTGAAATAAATAATTTCAAAATTAATTACAATTGTAATTCAAATATTTCTCGTCAAGATATAGTAGATTTAATAAGAACCTCACATTTAAATAACGAAGAAAAACGAAATTTATTAGCAGTTTGTAAAGAATATAAAGATATTTTCTTTAAAGAAGGTCAATCTCTCACTTTCACTAATCAAATTAAACATAATATTAAACTAACAGATGATTCGCCTATTTATGCCAAATCTTATCGTTACCCATACATTCATAAGAATGAAATCCAAACCCAAATAAAGGATATGTTAAATCAAGGTACAATTCGAAACAGTTACTCCCCTTGGAGTTCACCTGTTTGGATTGTTCCGAAAAAACTCGATGCAAGCGGTAAACAAAAATGGCGGTAAACGCAAATTAAATGAAAAAACCGTAAGCTATAAATACCCCTTGGCTAACATAAATGAAATACTGGATAAATTAGGTAAATGTATTTACTTTTCAACCTTAGATCTTGCAAGCGGATTTCATCAAATCGATATGAATCCTGCAGATATACAAAAGACCGCATTTTCGGTAGACGGAGGTCATTATGAATATATCCGTATGCCTTTTGGTCTAAAGAACGCACCATCCACATTCCAATGTGTGATGGATAATGTGCTCAAAGATATGGTTGGACGAATATGTCTCGTCTATCTCGATTACATTATAGTCTTTTCAAGATCTCTCCAGGAATATTGCGAGAACCTTCGGAAGGTATTTAAAAAACTGCAAGAAGCTAATTTTAAAGTCCAACTCGATAAATCAGAATTTCTAAAAAATGAAATTGCATTTCTTGGACACCTTGTAACAATTGGAGTCATTCAACGTCGTTGTGTGGGGTAACACGTAAGTGAATTTGTTCCGCGTTTATTTAATTTTTTATTAAAATCCTAATAACTGAAATAATTTATAAAAAATTGTTAAAATCAAAACTTAAATTCGTGTATTTTCATACTTAAAATTATCTATACATAAGTTGATTTGGTTGCCTATCTAATTAAAATTATTTAAAACGAGGAAGAGTGTAGTAGAGTAGACTGTGTCAACTCTGGGATACCCGTATGACCGTAACATATACATTATATCATCCGGTTAATTACTTTTGACAAAATTTCAAACATTCAGCTTTATTAGGTGTAGAGTAATGCTCATATAAAAGAAGGAGTTGTATGGCAGCTACTCGAACCCTTTGCAGTAGACCAACCAAATTTTGCAGTAACTTTGGCAATTACACTAAACTATTTTTGGCAAAATTTCAGACACCCAGCTTCATTTAGTGTAGTGTAATCCTCATATAAAAGAAGGAGTTGTATGGCAGCTACTCGAACCCTCAGCAGTAGACCAACTAAATTTTGCAGTAACTTTGGCCATCACACTAAACTATGTTTTGCAAAATTTCAGACACCCAGCTTCATCAGGTGTAGTGTAAAGTTCATATAAAAGAAGGAGTTGTATGGCAGCTACTCGAACCCTCTGCAGTAGACCAACCAAATTTTGCAGTAACTTTGACCATTATACTAAACTACTTTTGGCAAAATTTCAGACACGCAGCTTCCATAGGTATAGAGTAATGCTCATATAAAATTAGAAGTTGTATGGCAGGTACTCGAACCCGTGGACCAAAATGGCTGAATTTCAAACTCGATTCCGTTTTTTGCATAAAAACGAATTTGTGAAAATTTCATAATCCTAGCTCCTTTACTTTTTGAGTTATCGTGATGACGGACGGACGGACGGACAGACGGACGGACAGACGGACGGACGGACATACATAGCTAAATCGATTTTTTTTTCGATTCTGAACCGATCCATACACTTGAGTCTATATCTACCCCCCCCTCCTTCTCTGCGTCACAAACGTAATGGCAAATTTATATAGTCATACGGGTATAATGAATTGTGGTAATTATAATCAGAAAATGGGAGATGTGTTAACTTGAAAACAGAAGAGTTGGAATACTTTAAAAGAAGCGGTACCAAATTTCGGTGTGTGCAGTGCAGTTCTCAGAGAAGAAAATCTTTACATGACTCGAATATGAACACAATGCAACTTACTATTACATCTATTGCTGAAACACCATTACCATTGAATAATTTTGTACTTGACAATTTTGTTGTTGATAATCAAGGCAATAATACTAACATTAATACTCATCAACAACAACAAGTAATAATAAATAATAATGCAATTATTCCTACACAGGCAAATGCAACTGAAAATACAAGTACATTAGATATGATGTATAAGAAGATCACCAGCTTAGAAAGTACAAATAAAGAATGTTTGAGTATAATCAAAGAATTACAGCAAGACAACTCTCACCTACATAAAAAAATAAGCAAATTAGAGAATAGAATAAACTATTTACAACAACAAAAGTTAGAAAACTGCATTGAATTATCAGGATTACCAGTGATGGAAAAAGACAACTATATTATTGCAGCAAAAAAAATTTTTAATGAAGTTTTATCAATTGAAGTACAAGATAGTGATATTGAGAAATGTTTTATAAAAAAGAAAAAGCAAAAAGCTGTGAGTGACAACAACAACAATAATAAAATTAGCAACAAACCCGAGAGCAAACATATCCTCTGTATTTACTTTAAAGAAAGTGATACAAAACAAAAAATTTTGAGAGAAAAACGGAGAGACAATAATAAATTAAATACGGAGATTTTGGGAGTCTTAAACAAAGACAACAAAAAAAAAAAACAAAATATTTATAAATGAAGCCTAATTATAATCAAGCACTATACACGGAAGCAAAAAAAGTAAAAGGAATGAAAGAATACAAATATTTATGGTATAAAAATTATAAAATTTTTTTAAGAAAAGTGAAAATAGTGCAATCTTCACAATAAGGTCATTTGAAGATTTGCAAAATATTTAAGATATTTATATTCTTTATCTATTTTTTTTTTTTTTAAATTAACTTTCAAAAATTTTTTATTATTTTAATTTTATTATAATGAATCTTAATAATGATTTTGATGAAGATTGCAATATTTATAACAAAATTAAAGAAGGTTTTAATTCTGTGTACAAGGTAAATAGTCATTTGAATAATAGTGTTTTTATAATACACCAAAATATTAGAAGCTTAAGGGCAAATTTTAATACATTTGTTGCGCATTTAGAAATCTTTAAAAAGCTTCCAGATTTTATTTTTATTTCTGAAATCTGGATATTTAACGATGAAATAAATAGCTATTTCCTGCCTTTCTTGCCTGACTAATCTCTATACCACGACTAATGAAAGTTTTGCGGCTGGTGGTGTAAGTTGTTTTGTGAATGTGAAGTTTGATTGTACGTCTGAACAGTTTAATATGGTAACAGCTGATGTTATTAAAATTAGTGTTAATGTAAATAATGAACCTTTTGTATTTCTATGTGTATATCGTATATCGTTTTAACAAAAGTAATATTAAATCTTTCTGTGATGAATTTTTTGCTTTACTTGATAGCATTAGAACAAAAAATTTAATTATTTTAATGACGAAATTCCCATTGCAATACGACCGCCAAATGAATTTAACCATCAGTTAATTTTATCAATCTCAGATAGCAAACCTCCAATTCAACTTGAAGTACCTTTTCGGAATAAACAAAAACGAACTATAAGGTTACCTAACTTTATAGAAGAAACCATAACTGATATTTTAAAGAAATTTGTACCACATAAATAACTTACCGCTATATATACAGACGATTCATTTCGCTAGATGTGGATCATTAAAACTTATTTGTTGTACCGAAACACTAAAAGACATAATCAATGAAGATGAACAGGATAAAACAATTAGGGACTATCATTTAAAAAATAATCATAGAGGTATCACTGAAACAATACTTCATCTCAAAAGAGAATTTTATTTTCCATTAATGAAAGAAAAAATTAGTAAAATAATAAAAAAAATAATAAAAAATAAACTTGCAATATATTAAAATATGCCCGTCACACACCTAAACCAAAGTACGAAATACCTGTAATAGCTAAAAAGCCTATGCAAATTTTGCACATAGACATATATTCAATAAATAATAATAAAATCTTAACTATAGTTGACAAATTTTCTTCGATTTGCGGCAGCCTACACGGTAACTAACAGAAATAGTTTAAATATGATCAAATCTCTAAGAAATTTCTTTAGCCTTCACGGCATTCCAGAAACAATTGTGTCGGACCAAGGCGGTGATTTCACATCAACCATATTTCAAGATTTTTGTGGACAATATAATATCAATCACCAGATTACATCATTTCAACAAACTAGTAGTAATGGCATTGTAGAAAGAGTGCACTCTACTTTAACTGAAATATATAGAATAGTATATGAAAAATCAAGAGACAAAGATCATGACGATATTTTGAATGAATGTTTAATAACTTATAACAATGCAGTACATTCCACAACAAAACTGACACCGTACGAATTATTTTACGGAAGACCATACACCTTTCTAAAACAAATTTCACCTAATAACGAACATGACTACCTAGAAAAACTGAACGAATTTCAAAATAAGCTTTTCCCAGAAATAGAAAAATTAGTAGACAATAAAACAAAAACCATAATCGAAAAATTAAATAAAATTAGACAAGAACCGGAAAACTATCAAGAAAACGATCAAATATTTAGAAAAGAATTTAAAAGAAATAAAATGACACCAAGATTTTCAAAACATAGGGTAAAAGAAAACAGGAAAATAATAATTAAAAACCTTAAAAATAAAAAATTTCATAAAGCTAAAATTTAAAGAAAACTTAAATTTTAGAATAATAACAGTCAACGGACAGAGACTGGAAATGCAAGACCTGACGGAGAATAAAATACTTACGTTAAAATTAGGCACAGCTAGAACAATAAAAGGTTACAACAATATGTTACATATAGAAAGACTAGATACACACATAGAAACCATTGACAAAATCGAGGATACTATAAATTCTTTAAACAATGACTCTTTATTACAAGGCTCAATAAATATAACTAAATCAAAACTACAAAATTTTAATCACAAGTTAAATACTCTATATCAAAAATTAAGAATTAAAAGAGGTCTTATAAATGGCCTAGGTACCATGATAAAAACTTTAACAGGTAACATGGATGCAAAAGATGCACATAATATTAACGAAGCAATTCAAATTCTTAATAGAAACCAACAAAATCTAAATTAAGAAATTGACAACCAAATAGGTATTAATTATTTAATGCAAGAAATATTTGGCAATATTACCAGACATATAAATGACCAATAAAAAACCATTTCGCTGTATTATATAATTATCAAGATGAACTTAGAAATAGCATATTAAATTCAGGTTACAATGAAAAATTAGTAATTCAATCTCAATATATTAATCAAATTAACTACAATATAGATCTTTTAAGTAATTACTTAACAAGTTTAGCGGAAGCAATCGTACTAGCTCGGTTAAACATTATATCAAAACAAATTCTTAGTATAAATTCTAAGAAATTCGTCTTCATTCAGTCTTCAAAGTTCAATAACGTGTTTTATTTTACTTAGTTAAAAAAGTTTTAACAACAAAAATATTTTATTTTATATTAATTTCAATTTTTGTTAACGGTTGCAATTTTTTAATTTGTTTTAATTTAAAAAAAAAAAAAAAAATAATAATAATAAATTTCACAATTTCTCATACTTAAGACTTTATAATATTTACAAAGAAAAAATATTTTACAAAATCTGCTGATAATAAATTTATTGACCTGCCCCAATTAATTTTTCAAAATTCAATAAAAAAAACAATATACAATAAACCAAACAATGGAATTCAAATGCAATGCTAAAATTTGTTTAATCAATGACGCAAAAACTGAAACTGTTACCTGTAAAGGTGCTTGTCATTTAAAATTTCATGGCACATGTATAAATGCACCCAGAAATTGGTATAGCATATTTCTTGCTAAATATTTTGTTTGTGAGAATTGTTTGATACAAAATAACAGTTTTCAACAATTTTATAGTAAAATCTTTGATGTAATCAACGAAATTAAAAATGATCATCAAGGAACGGTAGCAAAACTAACTACCGTTATTAAGAACAATGCTGCTAATTTCCAGGAAATGGAAAAAAAATTTGAGTCATTAAACAATAATTTTAGCATTTTCCCCGGTGATATAAAAAAATATATAAACGTACAATTAATGGAGTTAAAAAGTGAAATATTATCACTTAAGGGTATTATTGAGCAGCTATCTGCACAAAAAAATTTCAAACAAGAAGAGTTTAAGAATTTGGTAGATAGTTTGAATGAGCAGTACTCATCTCTAAAACAAAGTATTGCAGTTCATGATATATCAATGAGTTTTAGAGATGTCGTCTTAGCCGATTTAGATTTAGTGAAAACTAAACTTGAAATAATTCAGGACAACTTTAGAACTGACAATCTAACCGTGGTTCCTGAACCGGCTAATAGTGTATCTTTATTGGAAGAGTTAAGGATAGCTGACTGCTTAGATGAAACACTTGCAAAAAACAATACTCAGATATCAGACCCCATTATGGTTCCATCGTTAATACCCATCGTTGAAAAAAATGATCAAGCACCAGATGTAGTTCTTCAGCCGAATTTTAATTTGAGAATTTCAAATTTGAGCACTAATACTACAGAACAGCGTTTGGTTGATTTTATAAAGAAAACATTCAATTGTGAAGATATTTGCTGTAAATCAATTACTCCACGAGGGTTAAAATTTCAGCCGAAATATTTTACGTATAAAATCAGCGTTCCATCATCAACGGTGAAGACTATCAAAAAATCTAAGGCATGGAAACCAGGTACGATAGTGACGGATTTTAAGGATTCAAGAAAGAAAATTGTAAGTAAAAATATACAAGTAGAACAAAGTAATTCAAATCTAAAAAATAAAAATAAAAAAAATGAAAAAAATAAAAACAAAAATTTAAATTCTAAAAATGTAATAACAAACCAAAATAAAAATAAAATAGTAAATAGAAATAATAAATTAAATAAAAATAAAAACACTAAAATTAGTCCTAATAAGAAACAGGTTAGTTTTAATAGCCACAATGAAACAAACACTCATACAGAATTATTTACAACTTCACAACAAAACAACACTAATTTGAATACTTCTATTCTATCTGATAACAATTTTACTTTCCGCACCTCACCACACTATGAAAAACACCGTTTACTACCTTCTTTCAACAAATCCACATTTTTTATTAGTACTAATTTAATGTTACCGATTAACAATAATATTAATAATGTTGTTAATGATAGTGTTGATACTATTAGTATAAATAATGATAATAGTATTATAAGTACTGATAATAGCAATACAGACAATAGTAATAATAATACTAGCTCTTTAAATAATTTAACTTATTCGACTTCGAATAATAATAGTTCTTTAACTTCAATAACTTATTCAACTTCTTCTATTGATAAAAATAAAAATAAGTACTCTAATTTTGTACATGGTGGTATCCACAATAGTAAAATTGACAATGGTAATAATATTACCAGCTATGCAAATGTAGCCATTAATTCGGTTTCACCTACAGATGTACTTGAAAAAAGTCATTCTAATACTGTAAATGATGGTACAATAAAAAAGTCGTTTGTTAAACCTCTTATGCCACCCATTACTAGAATGACTCATGAATCACTACTCGGAGAGGGCGCGTATGCTCTTTCAAGATTTAGGGAGGAACGAGTTTATAATAACGTTAGGTTATTTTTAGCTTACCTTCACAATGATTCGTATAATCGTGTCCTAGAAGGTAAAACTCGTACTAACCTTAAAGTTTTAATTAATAATGAAGGACTCCCAACTAAATATGAAGACCTATATAAGTTATATATTAAATTTCACAATTCTATAGAGGTTTCGGAAAAAGATGTAAAAGAAGATCTTAAATCTTATCGAAGTCACTGTGAGAGTAATTATTATAAACATTTAAACTCAGCTCGTGAAAGTTATAATAAATTTTTTCTCCCCAGTGCCTCGAAATAATCTTCTCAAGGTATCTATCAACCGTAACTTAAATAAAGATAATATGTCTTTTTATTATCAAAATGTTAGAGGCTTGAGAACAAAGACTAGGGATGTTTTTCTAAATTCATCTATTTTAAATTTTGACGTATTTGCATTAACTGAAACGTGGTTAAATCCAACCATATTGGACTTAGAACTTTTTGATAACTCTTATACAGTTTTTAGGAAGAATAGATATTCTGATCCATCCGATTACCCAAATGGTGTAATTCCTAAAGGGGGTGGAGTTTTAATTGCGGTAAAAAATAACTTTAATGCAAATCAAGTCAATGTCCCTGGATTAGAAGACCTTGAAGTTATTATTGTGAAAATTGAACTTCCTTCTAAAAATTTATACCTTGTTAACTGCTATATTCCTCCTTCGTCTGATTCTGATATTTATACTTCTGTAGGTAAAACGATAGATTTTATTTGCAATGACTTTAGCCCTAAAGATGATTTGATTTTATGTGGTGGTTTTAATCTACCCAATCTTAAATGGGTAAAGCACGACGAGGAACATTTTATGATTCCGAAACATATTAGGACCGAATGTGAATATGTATTTATTGATAAATTAAATACTAATTATTTGCAACAAGTCTCAGAAATTTGTAACTTTCAGGGTAAACAACTTGATTTAGTGTTTACTTCTGAATGGAACAATTTAATTTTCTGCGAAAATACCTTCCCTTTAATAGGTATTGATAAGTTTCATCCACCATTAAGTTTTACTCTTTGTGTTAATTCACCAATAAATTCTTATTATTCTAATTCTTATAGTTTTAATTTTAACAAAGCTAATTTTGCTGCTTTAAATGAATTCATTAGCTCCTTTGATTTTTATTCTGTATTTAATAATACAGATGTTAATATAATGACAAAAAGGTTTTATGAAGTTATTTTTGAAGGCTTTCGGCAATTTGTACCAAAATCTAAGAACCGAAACCCTTTATTAAGTCCGCCATGGTTCAATTCGGATTTGAGAAAACTCATAAATAAAAAGAATAAAGCTTGGCGTTGTTATCTTAAATCGAAGAATTCGCATGACTATAATAGATTTAAAATTCTTTTTGATGAATTTAAATTATTGTCTGAATTACTCTATAATGATTTTATTTCTAGTACATCTTCAAAATTAATATCTAATCCAAAATGCTTCTGGAAATTTGTTAATTCCAAGAGGAAAGTGACGAGTTTCCCTCCCATATGAAGTATAATGGTGTTTCAAGTAATGATTCTAAAATAATATCTAATTTCTTTCGTGAATATTTTTGTTCTTCTTATAGTAATTCTATTTTTACACCAAATTATAATGATTTCTCTCATTTGGATACTTTTCCGAAAACTACTTGGTCTAATATAAATATTAATGAAGGTGTAATTAAAATGTATTTAGATAAACTTGGGAATAATACTCTTCCTGGACCTGATGGTATTCCGGAAGTTATACTCAAAAAGTGCTCAAGTGCTTTAGCTATTCCCCTTTCAATACTATTTAACTCTTCTTTAAATTCAGGAGTTTTCCCGTCTATCTGGAAACACTCATATGTTAGACCTATTCATAAAAAAAATGCCAAAAATGAAATTATTAATTATCGACCAATTGCGAAACTTTCTTCACTTCCAAAACTTTTCGAATTAATAATGTATGATTCTATTCATAGTCACTGTAAATCTTTTTTAGTTCATAATCAACATGGATATATGGATAAAAAATCAACAGTTACTAATCTTGTTGAGTCAGTTTCAACTTTTACAAAAAATATGGAAGAAGGTTTTCAAACAGATGTTATCTTTACAGATTATAGTAAAGCATTTGATGTTTTACCACATTCTATAATACTGATAAAGCTAAGAAAACTTGGTTTCCCAGATATTTTTGTGAAATGGGTTGACTCATATTTATCTGATAGGACCTACAGTGTTTTATTTAGAAACATTACTTCTAAACCTTTTAACGCCAATTCCGGAGTTCCACAAGGCAGTCACTTAGGTCCTCTTTTTTTTATAATCTCGGTAAATGATGTTTCTTCAGTTATTCTTAATAGTGAGCTTCAAATATATGCGGATGACATGAAAATTTTTAAGAAAATTGAGTCACTAAATGATGCTTTACTCTTACAAAATGATTTAGATAATTTTTTTATTTGGTGTAAAAATAATAATCTTCTTCTAAATGTAAATAAATGTGCACTTATGTGTTTCACACGTCGTCTTAATCCGATTTGTTTTAATTACTGCTTGAACGGAATTAGTATTCCTAAAACGAATTCTATTAAAGACCTAGGTGTTTACTTCGATGATAAGCTTAACTTTAAACTTCATTTCTGCTATATTATAAATAAAGCTAATTCTATGCTTGGTTTTATAAAACGTTGGTCTAAAGAATTTAATGATCCTAATGTTCTTAAATCTTTATATTCTTGTCTTGTTAGACCTAATTTAGAATATGCTAGCCAAGTTTGGTCACCATTTTACGAGGTACATATTATTAGGATGGAGGCGGTGCAAAGAAATTTTTTAAGATTTACTTTGAGAAATTTTCAATGGTCAAACCCGCTGATCCTACCTCCTTATGAAAATAGATTGAATTTAATTCACTTGAAAACTTCAAAATTAAGACGAGAAGTTGCTGATGTTATTTTTATTACTGAAGTTATAAAAGGTAACATTTCTTCTCCTCAAATCCTTAATAACATTAAAATTAATTCAAATAATCGTTTACGTAATACTAATTTATTTACATTGAGTTTTCATAGAACAAATTATGGCAATTATGAACCAATTCATAGGATGTTGATAATGGGTAATAAACACAAGAACAACATCGATTTCACACTTTCAAAACAAACACAAAAACTTAAATTGAATAAATAGAAATATAAATTCTTTTTTTTTATATATATTTAGTTGTTTTTATTGTTCACTTAAATTTTAATTTAAGAAATATGAAATTGTAACTTAATTCATAAGCTATTTTTTTTTATATGTTGTATAATACTAATTGTTAAAATTTTTGTAAAGTTTGAGTTAAACTAATAAATAAATAAATAAATAAATAAATAAATAAATGAAATAAGCGATATTCGAGAAAAATTTAATAATAATTCAATTCAATTCAGTTGAGAATATCTACCAATTACTAGGTTTACAAGCCTATTATAATAATACTAATAT
Organism: Dolichopus griseipennis; assembly: GCA_963082915.1. Lineage (NCBI taxonomy): Eukaryota > Metazoa > Arthropoda > Insecta > Diptera > Dolichopodidae > Dolichopus > Dolichopus griseipennis. The sequence goes on along the minus strand of OY720443.1, from coordinate 126,484,236 downwards.
TATTTTTAACATTAAAATTCCGATTTTATCCCCTGAGTCATCCTCAATGATTCATGTAATCCCACTTCCTATTAATAATACAAAAACCATTCATACAAAACCTTTTTTAACATATAACCTTAATAACATTCAATATTTTGACGAAGCATGTCCAAGAGTAGAAAATATATTTTATTTTACTGAATTTCCGAATCAAGAAAAAACAGAAAAATCACGCTGTATTGGCAAAATAATCCAAAACCTTCCAGCCAATTGCACATTAAGATAACAACTATTTGTACCAAAGATCATCCAGCCAGAACCAAATTACATTCTTGTCATGTTCAGAAATTCAGAAATAACATTAAAATCATCCTGTGAACCTCACCAAATCAAAGTTAAAGGAAGCAAGTTAATACATTATAATAATTGCACTTTTGAAATAAACAATTTCAACTATCAAAGCTTCAATACAAAACATTTGCATGAAATTCATTTGTTACCTTCAATACCACTACGAATCAACTACTCAAACAACATCAAAGATCTAAACCTACCGAAACTAGAATCATTTCATATAGAAAACCAAAAAACAGTAAAACTATTAGAAGTTGCAACATCAGGAAAACAAATCATTAATTTTATTATAATATTACTAACTCTATTTTTAGCACATTTTCAAAAAATTTTGTAAAAATGTGCCTATATAGCTTCACTCTGTCCGTCCGTATGTTTACAAAAACTTTTACACCGTTTGAAACGGAGTAAAGAAATTTTAACCATGGGTAGTTTTTGCAAAAAAAATAATTTCGTAGAAGAATTTTTTTCTGTAGCCCCACCTGTTACGGGGCTACAGCCCCCCAAAGTTGGAAAGAGCCCTATATTTAAATTGTTATAACAAGAGTTCTGTTACATATATTTTCAATTTGAAAACGGCAAATGATAGCTGGTTTCATAAACTTTATAAATTTTTACAAGAAAAATGTTTAGGGTTGCCATACGGTACTAAAATTTAACATTACAGAAAACTCAATTTTCGCAAAATTTTTGGCCACACATATCTTCTGAACGGTTCAAGCTAGGGTTCTTCAAATTTTGGGAGAAGTTAGATACCTAGAAATTAGTAGGAGTCGGTTAACAAATTTTTTTTGTCGAGCCCCCTATTTAGGAGCTATAAGGGCTCGAAAATTGAAATTTTGCTATTTTTAAACACCTGTAACTTGAATACCTGTCCAAATTTTTTTTTAGTGATAGACAAAATTCAAAGCTCTATAATTATATTTCAACATGTGTCAAAGGTTTTTCTTAATTTTGAAGGGTGACGAAGTTACAGCCCCTGAAAATTCCAAAAAAGCCCTATATTTAAATTGATATAACAAAAGTTCTGTTAGGTTTATTTTCAATCGAAAAACGGTATTAGAGAGCTGCTTTTATAGGCTTTACAAAAATATGTCGCTTAAATATATAGGGTTGCCATACGGTACTAAAATTTAGCATTATATAAAACTCAATTTTTGCAAAATTTTTGGCCCCACATATCTTCTAAACGGTTCAAGCTAGGGTTCTTAAAATTTTGGGAGAAGTTAGATACCTAGAAATTAGTAGGAGTCAGTTAACAAAATTTTTTTGTCAAGCCCCTTGTTTAGGAGCTATAAGGGCCCGAAAATTGAAATTCTGCTATTTTTAAGCACCTGTAACTTGAATACCTGTCCAATTTTTTTTTTATTAATATGCAAAATTTAAACATTTGAATATTTACATTTGAATTTTTTACTTTACGTTTTATAAAAATTAAAAATATTATTATAACTACCACTAGAATGATCACCAAATTTAAACTTACATTGGCGTTCCATCTCCAGTTACTGTTCGTTTAAATTTCTTCAATGTGTTTCGTATTATTAATGTGTTTGAGATATATGTCTTGCAAATGAAATTCGTTCGTTATTTGTTCAATGATGTTACGTTCAACTTTGGGAAGATTTTTGCTATAGTATTCTTTTTGATAATTTTCATAAATAAAGGTTCCTATGGAAATTTTACAATTTTCGATTTTTAGAATATTATTACCTTTAATGTTAATTTCATTTTGTTGGCCACAGTTATTTATTACAAAAGTTCCTTTCAAATTTTTTGTTATTACAATATTACTAGAAATTACCTTAATTTTATCTATTAAATGTTTTCGAAACTTACATTTCATTTGCTGCGTGTTTACTAAATTTGCGATACATTGTTCTTTATAAGGTATTAATTCATTTTTATACCCGTATGACTATATAGTCATTATACCCGTATGACTATATAGTCTAAGGGTATAATAAATTTGCCATTACGTTTATGACGCAGAGAAGGAGGGGGGTAGATATAGACTCAAGTGTATGGATCGGATCAGAATCGAAAAATAAATCGATTTAGCTATGTATGTCCGTCCGTCTGTCCGCACGATAACTCAAAAACTAAAGGAGCTAGGATCTTGAAATTTTCGCAAATTCGTTTTTTTGCAATAGCCGTAACGCTATTTAAATCCAGCCATTTTAGTCCATGGGTTCGGGTAGTTGCCATACAACTTCTTTTTTATATGAGCATTACTCTGTACCTATTACAGCTGCGTGTCTGAAATTTTGCCAAAAGTAGTTTAGTTTTATGGCCAAAGTTTCTGCAAAATTTGGTTGGTCTAGTGGAGTGGGTTCGAGTAGCTGCCATACAACTTTTTATTTTATATGAGCATTACTCTCCACCTAATGATGTTGGGTGTCTGAAATTTTGCTAAAAATAGTTTAGTGTAATGGCCAAAGTTACTGCAAAATTTGGTTGGTCTACTGCATAGGGTTCGAGTAGCTGCCATACAACTCCTTCTTTTATATTAACATTACTACACCTAATAAAGCTGTATGTTTGAAATTTTGCCAAAAGTAATTAACCGGATGATATAATGTATACCAATGTTACGGTCATACGGGTGTCCCAGAGTTGACACAGTCTACTCTACTACACTCTTCCTCGTTTTAAATGTTTTTATTTTCAATATTTACAAAAATTTTCTGATTGCTTGTAATAATCTTGCTATCTAATTCTACAGTATCTAATTCTAAAAATATGTCTTTATTAGGAACTTTTTCTATTATTGTTCTAAAATAGTTTTCTTTTATAAAATTAGGTATGGATATTACGAAAATGATAGTTTGTTTTTTATAAAGAATACAATTTTTAATGTACGGTAAAATTTCTACAGTTATATTATTTTGATTTATTTCTTGTTCATTTAAAATGTTCCTAGATAATAACCTAAATTTATTACTTATTTTACTAATTTTATCTTCAAATTCGTTTATAATTAAAGTTACATTATTTTGGGCGTTATTAATATGACTTGAAATTTCTTTGATCTGATTTGAAATCTGCTCATTAATTGTTACCTGTTTATTTAAATTTTCAATTATGTTTCCGTTATTTAGTTCTATTAATTTGAAGTGTTCTAGATTTTCTTTGCGATCTTCGTTGTCCATAACTCCGGTTAAAAATTTGAGAGTATTTCCAGCCAGATTTTTTAAACCTCGTTTATTGACATAATGTGGAATAATGTTGAAAAAACTTTCTTTTAGATTTTTAAAATTTACAAGAAGATTTTAAGGAAGTTCGGTTGTTTTATTAAGTTGTATAATGTTGTTTTGTATTCTATTAATGCTGTCTTCGTAGTAATTTAGATCTATTATGTGCATAATGCGCTTATAATTGTCAATCATTTTAAGTTCTGATTCTTGAAACAAAACATAGTCATTTCCAGATTGAATGCGATTTATTTCAATTGAAGATTGTGCAAAGATGTGCGGAATAATGAGAAATAAGATAATTAACATTTTACCTGAAATAAAATTTTGCATTAATTTTGATATTTAAATTTTCTTTTGAATTGGTTAATATAACGGGGATAAATTTCTTTATTGATTTTAACATAATCCTCTTTTGTCTCGACAATATTAATTTTTTTATGATAAGGTTGAAGTTTATTTACGCGATTTAATTTTAGATAGTTGCAGAATTTTCCTTCAGTTCTGTTTTTATTTTTTGAATTAATAGTTCTATTTTTAATTTTTAGGAGATTTTGTTTTATGAGTGGATATTCTTGGCGTTCAATGTTTCCGTTTAGGAAATCAATTGGTTTTTTTAAAGTAGATGAATGTATTGTTTCATTATAAATTTTCATAGCTTTGATTACGGGATTTTTATCTAATGGTATAGATTGTTCTTTCTCGGTTATGGCGAAAATTCTCAAGTGTTCGTTTAGAGTATTATGGAACCTTTCGATGTCAGAGTTACTCCTTTTGTTGTTAGGTGTAGTAAAGTGCACATCAATTCCTTCACTTTGAAGAAAGTTTTTAAAATTTAGGCTGTTAAAGCCTTTTTCTTGATCGGTAATTATTTTTTTGGGTTTACTGAAAGAAGCGATGTATTGCATTAGAGCAGTTTTAAGGTCCATCCAGTTGCGCGAACTTAGAGGAATTACTTGAGCGTGTTTTGTGAACTTGTCGGTAATTGTTAAATAAGGTTTACCCTTTGTATGAAACCATATATCCATATGAACTATTTCTAAAGGAGCATTAGGAGTTTCCGTTATTTTGAAAGGTAGTTTTAACGGATTTCTTTCGTATTTAGCGGTGTTACAGATATGGCAGTTGTTTATTACCTTTTGAATTTCCAACTTAAATTTTGGAAAATAATACCTTTTTTTAAATTGAAATATACTTCATTTATACCTCTGTGATTGGTTCTATTGTGTTGTTCTAATATTTTTTCTTGTAACTCTGCCCGATCTTTTATATATATATAAAAATGATATACATGTAAAAATGAACAATTAATTAATTTTATAGATTTGTTTTTGGTAAAATGCTTAAGGTAAGTATTTTGGAATAGGCTGTAAATTTTTATATCATCAATCATTATACCAATAATCCCTTTTGGCGGTATATGATCTTTTAAAATATGAATAAAATGGTTTTCATCAGGACCTGGATGGGTAAATATTTTCCTGATTCGATTAAAAATTTTCTCTGATTTGACCGTTTTTGGAGAACCACATTTTATAATAACTTGTGTCTTATAAAAATTCAAAAGTGATTCAGAAATTGGGATATAATCTGTATTGTCTTCATCTGCTGAGTGCATGGTAACATCAGTAGACTTAATTTCATCAATTTCCATCTCATCTAAATTTATTTCAACCCGTGATAAAGCATCAGCTATTTTATTCTCTTTTCCGGCTAAATATTCTATATCAAAATTGAACTCTTCCAGTTTTATTTTCCACCTTTGCAATTTTGAATTAGGCTCTTTTAAATTATGAAGCCATTGCAAGGGTTTGTGGTCAGTTTTAATGGTAAACTTGCGACCAAAAAGATATGGGCGAAAGTACTTGACTGCCCATACCATCGCGAGCAATTCTTTCTCAATGGTAGAGTATTTACACTCATGTTCATTGAGTGTGCGCGATGCGAAACAAACTGGATGGTTCTCTTGTGTGAGAACAGCTCCAAGCGCGTAGTTGCTTGCGTCAGTAATTAAAGTAAACTTTTTTGAAAAATCTGGATAGATAAAGATAGGATCGGTAGTAATAAGCAGTTTTAATTTATTAAAAGCTTCATTGTATTCTGTATTGCTAAGATCTATTCGCTTTTCTTTTTTTAGACAGACTGGTAAAGGTTTTACAACTTTTGCAAAGTCTTTAATAAATTTACGATAGTAGCCGACAAGACCAAGAAATGACTTAATTTGTTTTTGGGTTTTTGGAATAGGAAATTTGGTAATAGCCTCGATTTTATTAGGATTACGCTTAACACCGTTGGTAGTTATTATATGTTCCAAAAATTCCGTTTCTTGTTTAAGGAACTCACTTTTGTCCAATTAAATTTTTAAATTGGTTTCCTCTAACTTTTTCAAAACTTTTTGTATGTTACGAAATGTTCGTCCTTACTTGTGCTAAAGATTATAATATCGTCCAAGTAGACGTAACAAAATTTACCAATGAAATCTCGTAAAACAGAATCCATTAACCTTTGAAACGTTGCAGGAGCGTTTTTAAGACCAAAAGGCATCCTGACAAATTCAAAGTGACCGTTGATGGTACTAAAGGCGGTCTTTTTAATGTCATCTTCATGGATTTCAATTTGATGGAAACCCTTGGCCAAGTCAAGGGTAGTGAAATACATAGCTCGACCGAGTTTGTCAAGTATGTCTTCCATATTTGGAATGGGGTACTTGTCGTCTACTGTGACGTTGTTTAACTTTCGATAGTCTATTACGATGCGCCATTTTTGTTCGCCTGACACATCTTGTTTTTTTTGGGACAACCCAAATAAGTGCCGAGTAAGGCGAATTACTGGGTCTAATAATACCTTGTTTTAACATTTCATTCATTTGTTTATTCACCTCTTCGCGATGTACTTCTGGATATTAATTTTGTGCTTAATTTGGTGCGTGAATATCAAGTCGTCACCTTCATGATAAAAGGCTTTGTTATATTTTTTTACGATTTTCAATAATTCACCCCTTGTAATTTTGTCAAGGTGGTCATATCTAATATTATTTTCATTTAAAAATATTTCGTTTTGAAATAATTCCAATTTGTTTAATGGGACTGGAACATGATATTCCGTCTCTATATCTATCATAAAAGAAGATAGGAATTTCATTTCCAGAATGTAATTTTAATTATTTATTTGTATAGTTTAACTCAGCTTGAAGCGGAATTAAAATATTATTGCCTATTAGTCCGTCGAACTTATCGTGAAAGGTTATTTCTAAAAATTCTATTTTGTTGTCTGAATCAAATTCAGTAAAAGGATTTATTGTTACTAATTTATCACAAGGAATTATATTTCTTAAAGTTTTAATTTTTACAGGATCTATTATACTACGGTATATTGGATTACATATCCCAGGATTTATAATACTCATGGTAGCACCTGAGTCTATAATAAACTTTAATGGTCTTCCTTTTGATTGAAGTTTTATATAAGGAAGTTGTTGTTGGCTTCCGAGGCTTCTAAGGGAAAATTTTTTATTTGATTTTTTGTTTCTAATGAATTTTCTATTTGATTTTTTGTTTCTAATGAATTGACCCTTGTGTTAACGGTTTGGCCCAATTCCATTGGTTCTGGTCTATTATTTTTAAAACTTGAATGATGTGATCTGTTAAATCGGTTAAAATTATTTGATCGGTTAGTTGAGGAATTGACGTTTTGTGAATAGTTATAATTGTTGTTATTATTTTGGTTGTAATAAAAATTTTTGTTTAATTGATTATTATAGAAATTACTTGAATAATTATTATTTGGATGACTATTATTTGAATGATTATAATTTTTTCTAATTTCCGTGATTATTATGTGGGTTTTGCGAATGAAAATTTTTTCGCTGGAAATTATTTTTATTTTAAGGAGCCTTTGTTGGATTGTAGTAAGCGTAATTACTTTCATGCAAAATGTCAATCGCTTTTTCTAAGGTCTCTGGATTTCTGCTATAGAGAATCGAACGCATTGGTTCGGGGAGTTTTTCTTTAAATATTTTGAGGCCAGTTTGAATATTGGCCTCTATTATTTGAACTGAATTTGGTTCCCCTTTAGATTTATTATTTAGAATACATAGAATTTTTTGAATCTGATTATACCGATCAACACTGTTAGTCGTAAAAGAAACACTTCGTAATTCATCAAATATTTGTAAAGACGTTCGCTTGTCACTAAAAATTTTTAAAAGGACAGATTATATACCAGACCAATTGTTTGTTAAGTGGTTATTAATTTTGATAACCTGCCTAGCTTTACCGCGAAACTTACTTTTAATTCTATTTAATAAAATTACCTGACTATTTACATTATGACTAAAATGGTAAAATACATTCGACTAGTTCCATAAAGGTAAATAACGACTCACCGTTTCCATCAAATTAAGGTAGGTTTTCGATGTATTTCAGCGGGTTGATATTTAAATACAAAGGTTGAACACCAGGTTGTTGGTTAACCATTCTGCTTTCTTAGGTTAATTTACAGCTTAATTTTTTATTTGAAAACTTTTTGATTTCCAACTTATTTTTGAATTTAGCTTTTTTTTTTGTTTTATTAACAATTAATTTTAAAATGTACGATTTCTGTTTATACCCGTATGACTATATAGTCAAAGGTTATTAAAAAATTGCCATTACGTTTGTGACGTAGAGAAGGAGGGGGGTAGATATATAGTCAAGTGTATGGATCGGATCAGAATCGAAAAAAAATCGATTTAGCTATGTATGTCCGTCCGTCCGTCTGCAGAGGTCTACTGCAGAGGGTTCGAGTAGCTGCCATACAACTCCTTCTTTTATATGAGCATTACACTACACCTAATAAAGCTGTATGTTTGAAATTTTGCCAAAAGTAATTAATCGGATGATATAATGTCTATGTTGCGGTCATACGGGTATCCCAGAGTTGACACAGTCTACTCTACTACACTCTTCCTCGTTTTTTTATATATTATTTTTTTATTTTAGTTTTCTTGTTCCTTTTTTGTTTTTTTTGCTTTACGTAATTTATAATATTTGGAAGTTTCGCACTTAATTAACTACATTTATGTTTGCATTTAATAATAAAAAAAAAATAAAAGCAAAGAATTTTTTTGTTTTTTTAAATTTTCGTTAATGAGTTTCTGAAATTTTGTTTTATTTTTTTTTTTGTTTTATTATATTTGTAAGATAAGTAATTTTTATAATTTTATTTCACAAAAGAAAAAGGTTTTAAGTTTTTGTTTTAGTTTTATTTTTTATTTTTAATTTATTGATTTATGATTTTATTTTTAGTTAATTACTGTTACAGAATATAAGAATCAGTTACACACAAGCTTTTCAAAAGATAATTTTACAAAACAAATTTTACACTTCTATTTAATTTTAATTTTATTTTAAATAATCACTAGACCAAATGAAATATTTTTTTTCAATAAAATTTAATTATTTTTTTTTTTTGTTTAACTCAAGTTCTTTATCACAAATCCCTTATATTGGGATCCTACCGACTGCGCCACTTACCACTGCGCCACTTTTCGTTCGAACGAGAGTCATAAAAAAAATAATAATTTAAATAAAAGTAAGGTAACTTTTATTTTATATCTTCTTTATTTGACTGTAACTTTTAGAGTGAATCTTAATTCTAAATTTTATAATATTATCTTTACAAATTTATTTTATTCTAAAATCGTTAGAAACTTGACAATTCATAATTTTCACGGAATCAGTTTACAAAAGTTATTTCTATATACGAACCGTTATTCGTAAATTCGTAAATTGAAAAAAAAACTTAGGAATTTTAATAATAATTAATAAGAGGAAAAAAACATTTATGCAAAAGGTGTTGTTTGTTCAGGTGGAGATGTAACTTTATACTAATATACCTCTTTTACAAAAAAGTTTCAGAAAAGCAATTTAGTATTCCAGTCACAAATAATATCACACAAAATGACATTCCAGAAAAACCAGCATCAACTCTTCGATGGCCCACGCTTCACACAAAGGGGGGAGGAGTTATATGATCATCCAATAACCATAATTTAACTTAATATATTATTGTATAATTAACTTATTTTTTATAAACTAAATTTCATATGTTGTTCACCTTTTGTTCAGACGCAATGTCAGCAAAATTAAATTAGTTAGTAACAATTGGGAAACTCTAATATGTAATTTTCCCATTATTCAAATTTCTTTAATATAAAATATGTTTCGCTGACAATGCATCTTTTTATTATAAATACCTGTAATATTTTATTTAGAATGCAATTAACATTATACCTGTAGCAAGTAAAGTACAAATTAAAGAGTATTTAAAAAAAATATAATATGTTTTTTTTTATCAAATGTAAAAACGAAACTTATAAGTCGTGTTCCAAAATAAAATTTTAAAAATTGAATTTTTATTTTTTAGCAATATTTATACAGAACGTTAAATATTTGTCGAAGTATTCTTTTCTACAGTAACTCGGTATTACAAAGTACTATCTAATCCTAAAAAAGATAAAATACTTTAACAAAAATACCTAAAAAAACCAACTAGTGATGCCACAGGGGTCCTACTAGTATATTTTTATTTAAATAATTTACTTTGTTATATAGTTTTAGACAAGAACTGCGATCTTTTATACGAAAACTATTAGTTTTGTAATTTTTTATTTAATGTTTTTATGTAATTTTGCAAAAAAAAAAAAACGAATATGTATATCGCTAAGTAAATTTTAACAATAAATACAAAAAAAAAGAAAAAAAAACAAAATCAAGCGAGTCCGTAGATTCAATTTATAAAAACATACTGGAAGATGATGTCAATGTTAGAATTTAATTAATGATTATTTTACAATCAGTTTTCGACTTCTATAGAGACTATAATAATTGTTATATTTTTTTTGTATCGTTTTAATTTTTTTGTTTTGTTGAAAATATTTTTCTAATAAATAAAAATAATGAAGTTTAAAACTTGTAATTGTTGTAGTTTTCCAATATTTTAATTACATTTATTGAAAAAAAGTAATTAAAATAAAAATAATTCGTTGGAATTATTGTTCTTTTGTAGTACTACTTTTACCTTAAAATAACTCTCGTAACTACCTTAAAATTAGTTATATCTGTGTAAAACGATAATGATCAAAGAAATAGTATGTCTCAATATATTTTTTTCTTTGGAGCTGCGCCTCTCAATGGAGGTTTAATTTAAGCTGATGTTACTGCAAAAAGTTAACATAAAAATTACACATGGTGTAAATGTTATTTTAAAATGAATTAAAGCAATTCTTTTTCAATAATTTTGCTAGCATTATTCTATTTATTTTTTAAAGTTCCTGTAAGTCAAAGAAGTTCTAACTACTTCCCAAAATTGGACGTAATTTACTTCCAAAAATTTTTTTGACCATTCGTAGGACCGACATATATTACCAAACACCAAGCCTGCTATCAGACTCAACTCCATTTTCAAAGTGCATCGCGCATACAAAATTTGGAGTAATCCTGTCAAACCGTTTCGAATTTAAAGTAAAGTAACGAAAAAATCCAAAAAATGACGCTGTGTCGCAATGGGTTAACGGAACTCAACAAAAACTGTTTTGATACTTTCTCTTTGGCCAAAACAGTATTGCGCAAAATTGGACAATATTTGCTTCCAACATTTTTTTTGGCTAATCGTCGGCCGGGATGGGTTAACAAATTCCAAATCTGTTTTGAGAGGTCTAAGAGGGGTACTAAACTACCACCACTCCAATTGATCCCAAATTATAAATTTGATGAAGATAGCGTCATTAGTTGTAGAGTTATCGTGATTTTTTATATATGTTCATTACCCCATGGACCGATTAAGAGGTCCAGAACCCGAACCCATGGCCGATTTCGCCCATTTGCAATCCTCGCCTTTCAGTCCTAGTAACCTACAGTTAAAATTTCATTAAGATAGTTTCATTATTTTTTGAGTTATCGTGCCTACGGACGGACATGGCTATATCGATTAAGGAGGTCAAAAATTTTCAACTGGTTCGAGCCGCTTTCAGAAAACATGAGTAGGAAAATACCAGAGTTGTAGGTTATTTTAATTTTAATCTTAGAACTCCTGATGATAGAAAGGTGAGTGAAAATCAGAATATAGTTGAAACATCCGTTTTCTTTTATTGTGATAGATCTGTTACCAGACCAAGTTCAGTTTAGATCATATCTTAAAAAATAGTTTTGATAAGAAATTCTTAATTACTTACTTACCTACTGATTTATCAGTTTATAATATGATACTACTTGAGATGGAAGATTATATATTTATAAACGAAACAACACGTTCAAAAAATGAGTTAAAAAAAATTTTTTTTTTTATTTGATTTAATTTTACATAATTTTACAATATATACGAGTAGTACATAGCTGATTTACCCGGCGTTGCCCGGAAGCGTGCAAATTGCAAAAAACCTAGTTTCAGCCATTATTGAAATACTACTTTGGTTAAAAAGAAAGCCTCAAAAAAATATTTGTGGAGTTCCGTTAACCCATTGTGGTTCAACCTCTTTTTAAAGGTTTTTTCGTTGCTTTGCTATAAATTAGAAATGATTTAACCGATTGACTTCAAATTTTGTATTTGTGTTCCTCTTTGAGAATGGAGTGCACTCTATTAACAGACTTGGAATTTGTTAACCCATGTCGACCCGACGATTGTTCAAAAACCAATTTTGTAAGTAAATTACGTCCAATTTTTAAAAGTAGGTAAAACATCTTTGAATTAGGGGAAAGTTTAAAAAAAGGAATTGTCGAGGTCAAAAAAAAAACTTGAAAAAACAGTTTGAAAGATTATCTCTAATTTTTCTATATGTGGTGCTTCTTGACAATTTGGTGCTCCTTGACGATAGAGTTCTGGATGGTGGGTTTCCGACGAATAATGTTAAATGAATTAAAATTTTAATTTTTATTATTATTTAATAATTATGAAAAATTTCAAGTGAAATTTGATAAATTTGTTGAAAAATTGCAAGAATAATTCTAAAAAAAGCGTAATTTTACTTATTTCCAGTTTTTAATTTCTAAAGTTTTTTACATATATTTTAAGCTTTCTTTTAAAATATTTTCAAAGTTTGACTTTTCCTAATGTTTAGTGGTAATGAATTAAAAATTTTAATAGAACTACATTTTAACTATTTTGTTTCTTTGTAGTTCTAGCTTTAGGTATTTCAATATTATTTTTATTTCTAGTATTATATTTATGAACATTTTCTCTGTTTATTAAATTAAAATTTGATTTAAGATTACTATTCATAAATATTTATAAATGTATTTACCTTTTTCAAAATATATTAATTGGTTAATGTCTAATTCTTTTGTTTTTTTATTTAAATACTTAGTACTGGTTCTGTAATTATATTAGTAAAGAATTTTAAGCTCTATTAATGAATAAAATATCAATTTTATTAATATGGAAATTTGAGCAATGGTTCCAACTATATATATCATAATATTTAATCGGCTTATTTTTTCCCATACAAATATAAACATCCTTTTTCCAGATAAACTATAAGACCAATTTTAATGAAACAACAACCAAAAGAAAGGTTTTTATTGTTTTCATAGGACAATGATATTTTTTTTTTAGAATATTGCGTTTTTTCAGGTGAAAACCCGTGTTGAATTTAACGTAAATTTGAATTTAACGGTCACGCTGTTAAAAGTTAAGGCTTATGATTCTAATATTATGCGCCGACTTTCTGGGTAAAAGTAATTCATTTTCGGTTGTAACTCGCAGCTCAATCAAACTATTATACATATGCGCCGACTTATGTCTTTCTTTTTTTTTGTTTATTCAAATGTTCAATGAACAAGGAGATTTAATATTTTTTAAAATTGTTTTTTTTTTTGTTTTTGTTTTTTCTTTATCTTAAAAAGTGAACGAAAAAAAATGAATATTGAATGTTCTATTCCAAATGAAAGCAATACATTTGGTTTATACAGTAGTTTTCATTTATAACGAACTCGGTTCAACTTTAATTATAATAAACTACACTTTTTGATAAAGAATTAAATTTTACCTAAAAATGAAAGTTTTTTATTACATTGATATTTCTTTTATTTAAAATTATTATATTTAATTATGTTGCTTGGTGATTAATTTAGTATTTTTTTATTTATTTTTGAATATAAAAAAAATCATAATAACGCATCAAAAATACAAAAAAAATTTCATTAGAAGAAAAAGCTTGAGGCTTGAGGCTGACACATCAAATAAAATTTTAGCAAATGAGTTCGAAGTGTCCATTCTAGAATCAGCACATTCTACAATGTTCAAGTTTTATACTAATTTTTCAAATTCCACAGCATTCTTTTAAAACGACATTCGTTTATTACGACGAATATTTTCCGTCCCATCATGGTCGTTATAACCGAAAAGTACTGTACTTTGTTTTCGTTTGCTTAAAAATTTTTTTTTTTTAAATCGTATATTGTTGTTGGTTTTTGTTAAGTTTTTTGTAAAATAAGAAACCGACTTCTGATAAATAATATTTCTTAAGAAAAATGATTTGTTACTTATGGATCAACCAAATTCAGCGTGTACGGCGTTCAGTTTCTGTCAAAAAATTTTGAAATAAGTTGTTATGTAAATAAATTTACATGAAAGCATACACGACGTACTGTACCTCGGAGTTTTAAAATTTAAAAATTGACAAAGCGTATAAAAATATTGTAATTGTTTTTTCTTATGTTGCTACGATTAAATTTTAAAAATAAAATATTTTAAAATAATATTTTTTTAAAATAATTTTTTTTAAAACATATATTCAAAATAATTGAAATAAGTTTGCAAAAAAATTAAAAACGAAAAATCTTTCTTAAAAAAATAATTTGCAATTTAAATGATTTGTTAAATGACTTTGGGCCTAACCAAAATCAACGCTTATGGTGTTTTAAATTAGTAGTTAAGTACATGATATTACATGAGAATAACTTACTGTACCTCGAATTTTTAAAATTTAAACATTGACAAAGCATATAAAAAAGTTATTGTTTTTTCTTATGTTGTTATTGTTCTAAAAATAAAATATTTTAAAATAATATTGTTTTTACAAATACCTATATTTTTTTAAAAAATACTTTACATATACTCAAAATAATTGAAATACCTATAGTATGTTTGCAGAAACAAAAAAATAACATTTCTAAAGAAAAATTATGTGTTCTTTACAGATCAATCAAAATAAACGCGTACGGCATGCAGTTTCTGACAAAAAAATTTGAAATAAGTAGGTATGTTGTGTACTGTACTTCGGAATTTAAAATTTTAAAATTTGACAAAGCGTATAAAAATATTGTAATTGTTTTTTCTGATGTTATTTTTTTTTTTAAAAAACATACATTCAAAATAACTGAAAATACCTATAATATGTTCGCAAAAAAAACTAAAAAATAATCTTAAACTTAAATAAAAGTTGACGTAAAAAATTTACAAATAAATAGGTACATGAATTTTCATGAGAGCAACCAAAATACGCGTAACGCGATGTACTGTAATCGAATTTTTAAAATTTACAAATTGACAAATGGTTTTTGGTTTTTCTTATATTTCTAAGATTATGTTTTAAAAAATATGTTATATTGAAAAAAATTCAAAATATACCTATTGTATGAAATTAATAAAATTTTTTGTTCTAAATTAAAACATTCAAGTAAATTTTAGCAAATGAGTTCGAAGTGTCCAAGTCTTATACTAATTTTTCACAATTCACAAGCATTCTTTTAAAACGACATTCGTTTATTACGACGAATATTTTCCGTCTCATCATGGTCGTTATAATCAAAAAGTACTGTATTTTGTTTTTGTTTGCAATTTATTATAATACAGTAGGTACTAAAAAAAAAGTTTTTTATAAATCGTAAATTGTGGTTACTTTTTGTTAAGTTTTTTGTAAAATTAAAAACCGACTTCTGAAATATGCAGAAACTTAAAAAAAAAAAATATTTCTTAAGAAAAATGATTTGTTTCTTATGGATTAGCCAAAATCAGCATGTACCGCATTCAGTTTCGGTCAAAAAATTTTGAAATAATTAGTTACGTAAAAAAATTAACATGAAAGCATACACGACGTGTAAAAATACATATTGTAATTGTTTTTTCTTATGCTGCTGCAATAAGAATAACATTTACAATAACATTTTTTTTAAATAATTTAGTTTAAAACATACAAATATTCTAATTTTTTACAATATGGTCCTAACCTAAATAAAAGCGCGCAGCGTATAATTTCTGTCAAAAAATTGAGAAATTAATAGGTACATAAATTTACATTAGAGCAGCGAAAATACGCGTAACGCAATGTACTGTATCTCGGATTTTTAAAATTTACAAATATTGACAAAATGTATAAAAATATTATTATTGGTTTTTCTTATATTTCTAATATTATGTTTTAAAAAATAATATTTTTTTACAATAATTTTTATTAAAAAATATCTTATATTCAAAATACCTATAATATGAAATTAAAAATATTTTTTGTAGGTACTAAATTAAAACATTCAAATAAATATTTTTGATAAATTAAAAATTGTACGCGCGTATCGATTTACCGATAATGGATATGTAGACAGACGTATTGACGTACTGCTCAAATACTCTTTTACAAGGGCTGAAGTAGCTGACAATAGTTGAGAGTAGAAAAGAGTTTACTCCTCATAAAGGAATAAAAGCAATAATATTTATTTGTTTTAAGAAACTTATGAGTCATGGCTCATGACCATGTATAGAAATATATTTTTGTCAATAAAAAACTTAAATAAATAAATATTAAATAATATATTAAAATATATAATAAATAAATAAACTAGACAAAAAGGTATAAAGCAAACTAAGGAATTCAGAATCATTTTTCGCATGTTTTCAGAACTTTAAATAGGCATACATTTGTAGTAAAAATTTACCTATTAAAGTTAAAAATAAAAAAAGGGTAGAAAAAATTTATTGTGTGATTTATTGAAAAACTTTTTTTTTTGCTATAAATCTTAAGATTGAGATTTATAAAAAGACTTCGGTCAACTTGACTATTTTTTGTACTTTTGGCAGCTTCAATATACCTAATATAATACTAAATACTAAACTTATGAATTATGATTTGTTAAATTTTGTTGCACATAATATTATGTATTCATAGAGTTTTTTAATTAGGATACAGAATACGTACAACATTGTTCATATCGTACTAAAATGTTTAGAAAAAAGTACAGTTTGCTATATGAAGGACAGCATTAACTCGAATTTTGGGTTCTTGACTTCAATAAATATATGTATATGTTTAGAATTATGTATTTATTAGAATAATATTTATATGTATTTAGAATTTCAATTTAATTTAACTGTACCAATTTATTCTCTCTTTAAAGCGGCTTAAGCTATAGAAATAAAACTCAAAAATCGGTACTTGACAACGTTTTAATAATTAAAAAAAATTATAAATTTTTTTTAAGCAAATTTCAAGCGCAAGAATTGTTGACAACACTGTTGGCATAACTTTTATTATGTATAGTCTAATATAATTTACACATAACGAATTTTATATGTTAACTTAAAAGCAAAAATAGCTCGAATTTCGAGCACAGGGCGATACTAGTTATTCCTTATTCTTGATAGTATATAACTATTATAGGTAATCTGCATGGGAAATGCCGCCATAGCTAATATAATAGGCATAACTTTTTTATTCACGTTTTGATATGATTATCCCATTTCAAATTATCATCAGTTATTATTCCCAGATATTTAACCTTATCTACTCTTTCAATATTTGTTAAGAGTAATAATTTCGTTATTTTTTCATTGTGTTTTATAGTTTAAATAGTTTATTTTTTTAGCGTTTATGCAGAGTTCATTGTAATCTAGCCAATTACATACCTATCGCATTTAGATCCTTATTTAGTATATTTTCCATTTCTTGTACTGTTCTAGATCTAGCAATGATACTAGCGTCATCTGCATAAACGTTTTAATTTGAAATAAAATTATTTTTCGGCATATTCATTGTATATAAAAGGTACAACAACGGTCCTAGCAGTGAGCCTTGTGGTACACCTGTTTTTATAATAAGTTCAAGACAAGTATCGGCTTAATAAAAGATTACTAGTACCTCTTTTACCCAATATATCTAAAAAATTAATCAGTCTACGATGATTTACTACATCTAAAGCTTTCGTAAGATCAAAACGACACAAAATAGCTGGTTCTATAAACTTTATAAATTTTTAAAAGGGAAATGTTTAATGTTATTATATGGTACTAAACATTACCATTATGCAAAACTCTATTTATGCAAAATTTTTGGCCACACATATCTTCTGAACGAATCAAGCTAGGATCTTGAAGTTTTGGGAGAAGTCATATCCTCATAAATTAGTAGGAGTCGGTTAAGAAAATTTTTTTGCCAAACCCCCGGTTTAGGGTTAATAAGAGCTTGTAATTTTTATTTTGCTATTTTTAAACACCTGGAACAAAATGCTGGTTTAATAAACTTTATAAATTTGTAACAGGCAAATGCTTAGGGTTGCCATACGGTACTAAAATTTACCATAATGCAAAACTATTTTTTTGGCCCCATATATCATCTAAACGGTTAAGCTAGCGTCTTGAAGTTTTGGGAGAAATTAGACCTTTAAAAACTAGTAGCAGTCGGATAACAAAATCTTTTTGTCACAGTTCCCTGTTTGGAAGCGTAATACAAATAATGGCAATATCTGATTCTGATAATGTAGTTCTTGATGTATTTGAAAATAATCCGGAATAAAGCATTCGCCGAGTTCCTGCTATTTTAAATAAACTAGCAACTCGCATATGGAAAATTTTGAAATTGAATAAGTTTCATCCATTTCATTTTACTCCTGTTCAAGAATTAGTTTCTGGTGATTCTCTTAAAAGAATTAGTTTTTGTCGTTTTTTATTAAGAAACCAGAATAGAAGTAATAGAATTTTGGACGGACGAATCTCAATTTACGAAAATTGGATTTGTCAATTATTATATTTCAAGAAAGTTCGAATTCTGAAATATATCTCAGATTTCTTCAAGAAAAATTGCCAAACTTTCAAATAATTGAAAGAGCAACATGTTACATAGCACAAGATGGAAATTATTTTGAAAATTTTTTATAATATAAGTAAGAATTTTGCATCTGGAATATATGATTAAATAATATAAATAATCAAATAACTTTTAATTTATAGAATTTATTTTACTTACTGAAATTTTTTATACCGTTTTGAATTTATTAGATTTACATTATTTTTTAGATTTTATTACACAGAAATTATAATTAAAAACACAAAACAAAATATAAATATTATACACTTTTTGTTTTTTACAACGCGTCATTAACCAAATATGCACATTCAAAAAATTTCCTTATGTAAATTTTAAAATTAAAAAAAGACCCAACAGAAATCATAACGAATGTATGAAAGGTTATAAAAACGAATGTAGCACATAATGTTCACTATATAATGTAATTTTGTAATATTTGTAATTTATAATTTTATTTTTAGTTCTTAACAAAATAGCCCATCTGGCACTTTTTATTTTTGAACAATATTTAGTAATGATATAAATATAACTACCTCTACTAAAAAAAAGTAGTGGGATAAATTGTAACAAGTGATGAAAAAACCAAGGGTTTATAAAAAATCCATTTTCAAAATTATATGGGGTTTCTTACTGAGTTAAATACAGGGTTATTATATAGGGTTTCTTACTGATAAAAATATATATAAAAATAAATAATAATATTTTAATCTAGTTATTTCATCAATTAATTAGTTATGACTAATAGTGAAATCAATTCTTAGAATATAATCCCAATGCACTCAAGAAAGCCTGTTAACAAGTGCGAAATATAATGTGTGAGTTTCAATGTAAACATTTAATTTTGGAAAAACATGCACTGCTGAATTAGTTACTGTTTTATAAAAACTAAAAGTTTTAATTTTAAAGACCTCGTAGCCCTTCAATGGAGAAAGTTCCCAAATTTTTGCTTAGCAACCTTATGATGGATCTACACACCCCCCTTCTGTCCCCACTTTTCCATTTTTTTAGCTTCTAGGAACTCAATTGTGAACTCCACCAAAATTTGGAGTTTTACCTAGAATTTAATTATCTAAGCAAAAATGGTTAAAACTAAGGGTGCGTTTATGTTGGAGCTGCGATAAGTGATAAGAGCATCGATAAGAGCATAGCGAAGAAAACTATATACATAATTTAAATAGAGGTGTTTATGTTGGAGCATCGCTTTGATCATCGATAAACGATAAGAGCATAGAAAACTCTTTATTCAGTTTTCTACGCTCTTATCGATGATCAAAATGTATAAATAGTAGTTTTGCTCTCGTTTTTGTTATTGTAATTTTTTAAATAAATGTTATTTTCGTTTGTTTATTTTTTTTTTTAATACAAACTCTCAAGGAGGTGCAAATATACATTTAATAATGTAATAAAATAAATTTTTTTTTTTATTGTTAATAAATATTTTTTGTTTAATTTTTTTTGTATAAATTTTTTTTTAATTTTTTATAATTATAACATAACTTTTTAAAATATATAACTTAATTTTTTTTTCAATTTAATATTTTTTTTATTATTAATTCCACCTTTCAATAAATAAACAATTATAATTATGCTTTATTATATTTATTGTATTTAATTCTTAAAAGTTTTTTTAATTTATTTTTTTATTTTTTTAATTTTCAGAATATTACCAGATAAATTTAAAACAAAATATTAATTTTCTTAATCTAAAACAATCATAAATATTATTGTTTTATTCTACATCGTTTATATCGAAGCTCCAATATAAACACTGCATAAGAGCATAGCTTTTTCTATGCTCTTATCGATGCTCTTATCGACGCTCTTATCACTTATCGCAGCTCCAACATAAACGCACCCTTAGAGACAATTTCTTCAATTTAAAGAAATTTTTTATATTTGTAAAAAAAATTTTAACAGGTTTTCAAATTACAGGTGTTTAAAAATAATTAAATTTAAATTTTCAAGCCCTTATAGCTAAACAGGGGTTGTGACAAAAAAATTGTGTTAACCGACTACTAATTTCTAGGGATCTAACTTCTCCCAAAATTCAAGACCCTAGTTTGGTCCGTTTAGAAGATCTGTGAGCCCAAAAATATAAATTTTAGTGCCGTATAGCAAATCTATAACTTTTAACCTTGTATTTTTAGGAATCCAATAAAAGCAGCTCTCTTATACGGTTTAGATTGAAAATACATCATCAGAACTCACTAATTTAAATACAGGGCTAAACATTTCCCTATTTCAAAGAAGTTTTACCTACTCTCAAAAATTGGACGTTATTTACTTACAAAATTTTTTTTTTGAATAATCGTTGGAATGATAAGTATACAAATACAAATTTTAAAATCTATTGGTCAACGCATACAAATTTTAAAATCAATTGGTCAAGCCGTTTCTGCTTAAGGGTAAAGTAACGAAAAAATCTGTAAAAAGCTGCTGTGCAGCAATGAGTTAACGGAACTCCACAAAAATTTTTTTGGGGCTTTCTTTTCAACCAAATTAGTGTCTACAAAAATTGGCTGAAACTTGCTCCCCGGCAACGCCAGGTAAATCTGCTAATATATTAATAAAAGACATGATTCGAAGCGATGGAAAAATTTTTGACATAAATAACGATAATGAGGAAAATGAATGATGTTTAAAAAGTTTTTCTGAAATTGACTTTTAACAACTCATTACTGAGTGCAATGGGTATATTGTGAGTTTCAACGTTCTATTCTAACAGTTATAAATCATTTAAAATTTTGAAGGAAAAACGGAAAAATGTTTAAATTGAATTTCCAAAAAAATCAAAACTTTATAATATTGCATCAAAAATAACACCAATTATTTGCATCGGCTGGGTGGCACAGTGGTTAGAGTGCCAACCTTTCATGCGAAAGGCCCCGGGTTCGAATCCCAGTGAAAGTGAAAAAACTTTTATCTGGTTTTCAACTCGACTCAGCTACCATTCGCCTTTGGGTTCAAATTAATGGCTTAATTAATAATTATATATCTTTAACAAAAAATACATAAATATAACAATATAAACAAATACAAAATGTAAACAAATAATTCAATTAAATAATATAACTCACTGATATAGAATACCATATAAATCTAATACAAAATATTACAATATAAACAAAAATAGAACTGCATTTATTGAAAATCTAAGACATTTTCTACATGTTATAAGGCGTAGTACTATCTCATGTTTAAATTGTATGTGGGATTCATTTGATCAGTTCTAATATACGAATATATCTCCCCTGTTCCGACATGCACATATATAGTCAGGCTGTTTAGCATATCACAGTGAACAGTTAGCACGTAGAGGTGCGGGCAAAAAAAAAAAAAAAAAAAAAAAAAAATTTTCTTTGAATAAACCATTGTTTAAAAAATATAAAAATAAAAATACATTAAAATGATAAACGTTATTAAATAAAATATAATTAATAAATAATATTGGTTCCGGAACGGATTGAATGTCAACCAATGAAATGAGTATAATAATTAAAAAAAATTGCAGATGCATCGTAAGGATGCTTGAATAAGTATCCCACTTTGGTAAGAGTAATTGAGTGATCAAATACTCCTTTACAATCTTCTGCTCTAGTCGAAAGACTAGTTTAAAGGTAAAATAAATATTGTATAAAAATTTATTTTTCTTATTTAAAAAAAAAAAAAGTTTGAAAATATATTAATTTACAATGGGTTAAGAAAAATCTTTTTTTATATAACTTATTAACATTTGGACAAATAAATTTACAAATAATTGAATGTTACTATAAATTAATCATATTTAAATTTTCTAAAATAACTTTATTTCAATTAATTTTTATGCTTTACATGTTATTGTAATTGGATTTCTTCCATTACAAAAAAATTTAAATGTAATTGAAAAACTACAATGACATATTATATCAAACTAGGGAGAAGGCCAGGTGTAAGTGTAAAAAATTAAATAAGAATAAATAAAAATCCTAAGCGAAAAAAATAATGTTTACTGAATTTATTCACATTTACAAAAAAACATATTTAAATAGATTTCGTAATCCCCGCTCTAACCATCCGACTGCTTGGTTACATTTACTTTCCTTGCTAAGTGTTAATAGTACCAGTTTCTAGCCCTTTGTTATATATAATATTAGAAGGAAAAGAAATTTGATATACGTGAACATTTAAATTAACATTTTAATAATGTTTTTTTTTGGTTAAGTTTATGTATGTAAATATTACATTAGAAAAACATTAATGATAGAAATCACTTCTAAACATTTTGATTTCTTTTTTTTAGCACATTTTCAAAAAAATTTGTAAAAATGTGCCTATATAGTTTCACTCTGTCCGTCCGTCCGTCTGTCTGTCCGTATGTTTACAAAAACTTTTACATGGTTTGAAATAGAGAAAAGAATTTTTAAATACGGGTAGGTATTGCAAAAGAAATAATTTCATAGAAGAACTATTTTCTGTAGCCTCACCCGTTACGGGGCTACAGCTCCCAACGTCAGAAAAAGCCCTATTTATTGTGTATTTTCAATCTGAAAACGGCACAAAAAAACTGTTATAAATTTAAACTTTATAAATTTTTAACGAGTAAAGAAACAGTCCGACTTAGAAATACCCTGCCCCTATTTGGTTTAAATTGAATGAGATATCCATAAGTTATTTTAACACAATAGCCGCTGTTATTAATTTTATCGTAATACATAGCTAACCGAATTAACTTTATAATACTAAAAACATTTTCTAATTACTTTATCTATTCAAAAATAATCCAAATTCTTACTAATTTATCTATTATTAAAAACAAAAAAAACTTGAAATAAGTGAAAATATATTTATTCCAATTCCATTACAAAAGTGAAAAATTTTGAATTATTCAATTTTATGATAAAAAGCTAATCAAAGCATAATATATTTAACAATTAAAATTTTTCAAAATTGCAATTATTTTAAATGGTTAGTTTATATACCTATTAGAAAAGCTTATAAACGCAAAATATGCAATAAATGTATTTCTAAAATACAATTACAAATTTAGAACTTTTCATATAATTCATTTAAATATAAAAATAAATTTTACATAAATGCAGCAAGTACCTTTGAATATAGCTTAAGTATTGTTCACAATGTCTTAATTATATGTCACTTTTGGTAATAATTCAATAAAATATATGATATAATAAAAATTAAAAAAGAGCAATTTAATCGTTTATTAAAAAAATATTTTGCTTTTAATATATAAAATATTATACAAAATATGTTTTATTGTAAAATTCTTAGCCTTTTAAAAATATAAAAGTGTTAAATTAAAACGGAAATACGAAAGACCCTTCGTGTATAAAATTTACAGTTTCTATATTCATGAATTTCGAAGGAAAGCTTTTTAATTTTGGGATTTCTTAGGAGACACCTGAATTACGACTAAAATTAAGTCTAAATTTCGAGAACACATAGGAAATAGGAAATATATTCTTTGGCTTCAAAATGATACTCGGTTGGCCTCAAATCAATCAAAAGCTTCTAGAATCCGAACTCATTCTCCGAACTCGACTACAGCCAATTCCCATGGTACTTTCATTACTAGTAACCTAGAGTTTAAATTTCATCAAAATAACGGCACTATTTTTTCGATTATAAGCTTTTAAACCTTGGGGGGTCTAAGAGAGGTACTGGACCACCACTCCAATTGATCCAGAATTAGGGGGACAAGCAGGAAATAGTAACGAACACCCATGTGCCAAATTTGAAGCATCTACATTTGTTTGAAGTTACTATCTTTATTACTTTCGAAAATATGCTTTAAAGTCTTCGGAACTGAGTGGCTGGTCCCCGACCCATTACTCCAATTGCTCCCAGATTTCAAGGACACTTAGGAAATCGAAAGCGACACCCTGATACCAAATTTTGGAGTTTCTATTTTCATTGGGTTAGGAATTATGCTAGTTTGGCCTAAAATCGATCAAAGAGTTCTAAGTTCCGAACCCATTGTCCAATCCTCACCGTACGCAATCGCCGCCGTAGTTTCATTACCAATAACCTACATCATAAATTTCATGAACATAGCGTCATTAGTTGTTGAGTTATCATGATTTTTTATATATGTTAGTTAGCCTTGAAACCGATTAAAAGGTCCGGAATCCGAACCCTTGGGCTGATTTCGCCCATATGCAGTCCACGCTGTACTTTAAATACTTGTTAACACTTGTACACAATTGGAACGTTCTATATTAATTTTAAATTACTATTTGTAGTAATTTCGATTATAAGCTTTTAAAACTTGTGAGGTCTAAGAAGGGTACTGAACCACCACTACAATTGATCCCAAATTAGGGGGAAACGCAAGAAATAGTAAAAAACACCCTTGTGCCAAATTTGAAGCTTCTACATTTTGTCAAGTTGTTATCTTTATTAATTTTTAAGATATGCTTCAAGGTCTTCGGTAATGTGTGGCTGGTCCCCCACCTACTACTCCAATTGGGCCTAAATGTCAAGGACACAATCCCGAACGTACGTAATCCCCGCCGTAGTTTCATTACTAGTAACCTACAGCACAAATTTGATGAAGATAGCGTTATTAGTTGTTGAGTTATCATGATTTTTTATATATGTTCGTTAGCCCTTCGATCGATTGAAAGGTCCACAATCCGAACCCATGGGCCGATTTCGCTCATATGCAGTCCTTGCTGCTCTTTCAGTCCTAGAAACCTACAGTTAAAATTAATCAAGATAGCTTCATTATTTTTTGAGTTATCGTGCCTAAGGACGGACGAACGGACATGGCGATATTAACTCAGGAGGTCACGCTGATCACAAATATATATACTTTTCCATTTTCATTTGAGAGCCTTTCCCATTGAAGGGCTGCTAAGTCTTAAAAATTAAAATTTTTATATGTTTTGCCAAAATTAAATTTTAACGTTGGAGCTTCAACTTTATTTTCGCACTTGTTAACAGGTTTTTTTGGGTGCGTTGGTATTATAGTCTAAGTATTGATTTCAATATTAGTTATAATTAATAAATTGATTTAATAACTAAATTATAATATTATCATTTGTTCTTATAAAAATTTTTATAAAAATAAATGATAAAATACTCATTAAGAAACCCTATATAATTTTAAAAATGTGCTTTATAAAAACCCTTGGTTTTTTTCATTACTTGCTTTCTATTTTATCAAAAACTAATGAATTAAGAAAAGAAATGGTGTATAAATCACACTTAACATATCATAGGCCAGCAGCAGTTTGTCTTTTATTATATTTAAATTATAACTGAAAAACTACAATTACAAATTACATATAACTGGTATTAAAAAATACAATTACAAATTACATGTAGTTGTTAAAAATTCAGTTACAATTACTTTTAAATGTAATTTGAAGTGTAATTAATTAGTTCCAAGTGTATATTTAAACACCTGTAGCACAGATTCCAAAAGTTGTACATTATTTAATTTTCAAAATTTATCTGTTCAAAGAAAAAAAAATTAAAATTTATTTTAAAGTAATTCAGAACAATTTTTTCGCGTTATATGGAATACGCTTTTAAAGTAAATTGAATTTTAGTATTATTTGAATTTGTCACATTTCATAGCAACAATTCTTCATTTATGAAGAATGAATTTCTAAAATAAGTCCTTACAAATTTACAAACAAAATTTCAAAAATTTTTTTGATTAAAAAAAATTAAAAATTCAATTACATTACATTTATTTAGAAAAAAATAAAGTTCTATGTAATAAATAATTTCGATAATTAAATTAAAAATGTGCGTTGCTGATAGTTTAATTCACACACATTTATCAATGTTGACCATTCAGAAGCTAAAAATAAAAAGTTTTTAAAATTATTCAATTGTTTTGAAAACATGTGCAATGATATTTTAAACGCTGTAATTAACAAGCTTACCTTCCTACCTTTTTATTGTATTTTAAAACGTATCTATCGGCTCCAATCATCAGGGTCTAAACCAATAAGCTCGGCTTGCAAGCGCCCTTTAGTTTTGCAACAAATTGTCAAACAAAAAACTCTTAAAGCCATACGAAATTGTGGGGACATGCTTGTCATAATAACTATTTTCCAAAAGGAATTCAATACTCCAAGCCATATAACAGCGAAATTTATCAACGAATTTTCAATTAAAAAGCCAGTTACTCCTTCATAAAGCCGAACACAAATATATGGCAACCATGATGCCCAAAAAGCAAAAACTAAAGCAAATGACATTAAGTGAGTTGGATTTGATAAATTTTCAGCCAGAGCCGTAGCATATTCCTTATCATGAATAGGAGCTCCTGATCGTAATTTATGCATCATATAAAAAATGTAGGAATAATTGTGTACGATGGATATTACGCTTGGACCTAATACTAAAATACCTAAAGTTGCACTGTAAGCTGCCATATTACCCCAATCCAACATACATACAACTGAATCTTTATGAAATAGTGGAGTACTATATCCCAAAAGTGGTGGACAACATAACATGGCAGCAGATATCCAAGTAAAAGCCATCCAGCATTGACACCTTACAAATAAATTATAATATTTTTTTTATTTTATACTTAAAGACAAATCATTTTAAATTTTCCTTACCTGGTTTTGGTTTGTACTGTTTCGTACCGAAGAGGCTTACGCACAGCTAAATATCGATCCACAGAAATCCACATAAACGTATAAACAGAAACCGACCAAAGGGTAACTTCCAAATAACCAGTGAAACGGCATAGTATATCACCATAACTCCATTCCCCTCCTTTCAAAGCCGGATAAATTGAAAATGGTACTATTAGGACACCACATAACAAATCAGCCGTTGCCAGGGATAGCAAATAATAGTTTATTACTTCAGTTGGACCTAAATTAATATATATTTAATTTGTTACTGATAATGTTTTTATATGTTTAAAGTGCTTACAAGCTTTTTTCTATGAAAAATTTTAAGATTTTTTTTCAAATTTAAAAAAATAATAATACTAATAATAATACTAACAGTATAATCTCAATCATAATGGCAATAAGAAGATTAGGTGGTGTAATTAAAAGGTGCTAAACTTATCTATAATGATTATATTTTATTAAAGATATGATACAACATTACAATCACTCCAATTGCTAAAGTTTTCACTAAAACCAAATAAGTACAATAATGAATAAAGCACTAAAAATATAATTTGAGATGGATACGAGGTGTAGCACAAGAAAAGTATATAATGACACAGAATAATTGGATAGTTGATCTATTTTAAAAAATTTAAAAATATTTATAAAATTGTTAACAATTAAAATTAAATTGGATCTTACATACTCGAGAAGAAATACAAAGATATAACACAAGCAATATAAAACAAGAGATGAAAAAAACCAAGGGTTTTTATAAAGTACATTTTCAAAATTATATAGGGTTTCTTACTGAGTATTTTATCATTTATTTTTATAAAAATATTTATAAAAATAAATGATAATATTATAATTTAGTTATTTCATCAATTTATTAATTATGACTAATAGTGAAATCAATAATTAGAATATAATATCATCGCACCCAAGAAAACCTCTCAATAAGTTCGAAATATAATGTTGAAGCTTCAATGTTAACGTTTAATTTTGGAAAAACAATCACTGGTGAATCAGTTACTGTTTTATTAATCATAAAAGTTTTAATTTTTAAGATTTAATAACCCTTCAATGGGGAAGGTTCTCAAATATTTGCTTAGCAAACTTATGATGGATCTGCCCACTCCCTCCTGTCCCCACCTTGCCATTTGTTTAGGTTCGAGGAAATCAATTGTGAACTCCACCAAAATTTGTAGTTTTATCTAGAATTTAATTATCTGAGGAAAAATGGTTAAAACTAAGAGAACATTTCTTCAATTTAAAGAAACCCTTTCATATTTAAGAAATCCTTTAACATATTATGTTGAAATATAATGCTGAAGATTCAGTTTTTGTATATTTGTAAAAAAAAATTTTAATAGGTATTCAAGTTACAGGTGTTTAATAGCAAAATTTCAATTTTCGAACACTTATAGCTTCTAAACAGGGAACGTGACAAAAAATTTTGTGTAACCGACTCCTACTAATTCCCGAAGGTCTAAGTTCCCCCAAAATTTCAAGACCCTAGCTTGAACCGTTTAGAAGATATTTTAGTAAATTTTAGTACCGTACGGCAAGCCTATAACTTTTAGTCTTGTATTTTTGTAAAGCATATAAAAGCAGCTCTCTTTTAAGATTGAAAATGCATTTAACAGAACTCTTGTTATACTAATTTAAATATAGGGCTTTTTTGGAATTTGTGGGGGCTGTAGCTTCGTCACCCTTAAAAATAAAGAAAAACCTTTGACCATGTTGAAATATAATTACAAAGCTTTCAATTTTGTATATCACTAAAAAAAAATTTAAACAGGTATTCAAGTTACAGATGTTTAAAAATCCTAAACAGCGGGCTTGACAAAAAAAATTTTGGGAACCGAGTCCCTCTAATTTCTGAGGATCTAACTTCTCCCAAAACTTCTAAACCCTAGGTTGAACCGCTTAGTAGATATGTGCAAAAATTGAGTTTTGCATAATGGTAAATTTTAATACCGAAACTAGCACAAAAAAAAAATCTTTAAACAAAAGTGGTTACACTAATAAGGAACTAAAACTTTAACACAGAACATCTTTTGGTCCGACAAACTTTAGAGCACATAAAAAAGTTTTATAAGTCTCGAATCCATATGTTTATAAATTTATATCTTGTTTACACGCCAAACAAAAATTTAGATATGCTGTTGTTGATAACGCATCGCAAAATTAGACCTGGGATCTGTTCGCTAACACAGTAATAAAGTGGCGGCTTTTCAATCGAAAATTATCAGTTAAATCCTGGTCGGATCATATCTAATAAAAAAATATAGTGTATATAAAATAAATTAATAAAAAGTTCAAATGTCAAATAGGCAAATAAATTAGAACGGGAAAATAATTATCGTTAATTAATATTTCTCTTGCATAACTTTTAGTTTTAATAAAAAATTAGTGTCACAAATAATAGGAGAATTACGATTTTATATGCTTAGTAGAAGCGAGAAGTCCATAAGTTATTTTAAAACCATAAAAGCTTTTATTAGTTTGATTCCAAGACACAGCTACCCAAATTAACTTTATAATACTAAAAACATTTTGTAATTATTTTATCAATTCAAAAATATTACAAATTCTGAGAAATTTATCTATATAAAGATATTATAAAACAAAAAAAAATTAAAAAATTGTATTCATAAAATGCAATTATAAAATTACATGTTTAAAACTTTTTATGCAATTCAATAAAATTTTACACACATTCAGCAATTACTTATTTTCAGGAATTTTAGCTGTAGCGCATTTGCTGTTGAATGATTTAGTACCCTTGATTAATTATTTCAATTTTTAATAATTTTGAAATATATTCTTTTATTTTACCTATTTTTTAATGTTGTACAAAATTCAATTT
Organism: Dolichopus griseipennis; assembly: GCA_963082915.1. Classification (NCBI taxonomy): domain Eukaryota; kingdom Metazoa; phylum Arthropoda; class Insecta; order Diptera; family Dolichopodidae; genus Dolichopus; species Dolichopus griseipennis. The sequence continues at coordinate 126,454,194 of OY720443.1, read as the reverse complement.
TTACCATTTTAATTCTTTTAATTTGAAAAAGTCTTGTAAGATTACTTACTTCTAATAAAGTAAGATATTTTACAGATATCATGAAAGTAGACTTGGATCTAATTAATTACATTTTGTAATCAATTACACCTCAAATTACATGTAGATATCAACCAAATATATTAAATTGAGAATAACTTTAATTTTATACAACTTTATAAGCATAACTTTATTTACAAAATTATTCTATATCACCAATATACTAAGCTATTGTATACAAATGCAATTTTATACAATTGTATACAAATGCAATTTATTTCTATATTTAACAATTATTCTACTTTAAAGAAAAAAAAAAAAATTTAATAATACTAATAATAATAAAAAAATTACATATTTGAATATTATATATCTATACCGAGCACGAAATTTAAGTAATAAACACATATTACTTCTAATTACCTCGACACAAGAAGAAGAGAAATAACGAAAAAACTTGGATGGCGACCGAAATATTAAACAAAATTAAAATCAGGGACTCTTTATAGTATTTCTCGTAAATACAAAAATTGTACAAGGATTTTTGAACTCTATAAGAAAATTTAGAGGTTAAATATTTGATTACACAAGCTAAAAAAATTCTTTTTTCGAAAGACATAAATGGCGTAACAAATGGAATAAGTTAATGGGATTTTTATAATAAAATAATGTATAACACAAATACGTACAGACCCAACTCAGTTATCAAATTTCTAGTTATAAATAATGAAAACATTAGTAATACATAAGCTGTGGCCAATAAAATGAATTATTTTTTCGTAAATGTCACGGATGAAATCAATATTTCATCTTTACCAATAAATGTTTCTTATTTAAACACTGACAGGATATTTCATAGCATCCTACGAATGCTGAAGAAATTGAACTGAATTTCTAAACTGAAGATATCAGCTGTATGACAAAATATCTACCAAGGTTTCTAAGAAATTCTCCTCTAAACTTTCACCAGTGCTAGCTAAACTAATAAATATTGCTTTTGAAAACTCTGTTTTCCCAAAAAGTTTGAAAAAGGCAATAGTAACACCTATATATAAAGCTGGTGTTACATCAAGGCCATCACACTATCGGCCAATTTCAGTGTTGAGTACTCTACCAAGGTTTCTAAGAAATTCTCCTCTAAACTTTCACCAGTGCTAGCTAAACTAATAAATATTGCTTTTGAAAACTCCGTTTTCCCAAAAAGTTTGAAAAAGGCAATAGTAACACCTATATATAAAGCTGGTGTTACATCAAGGCCATCACACTATCGGCCAATTTCAGTGTTGAGTACTTTCTCAAAAATATTTGAAATAACAATTTAATACCGATTAAACGTCTTTGTAACTAACAATAATATTCTACACAAAGAGCAATACGGTTTTGAAAACAATTCTAACACAACCGCTGCATGCCTTAGTTTGATAAATTTTACAACCAGTAGCTTAGATGATAGTAAAAATGTAGCTTGTGTATTTTTAGATTTTCAAAAAGCGTTTGATTGTGTTGACCACCAAATACTTTTGTTGAAACTTTAAAATTTTGAATTTTCCTCTAAAGATTTAGATTTTTTTAAATCATATCTAACTGAAAGGCTACAAAAAGTTAAAGTATGAAATTATGGTAGTGATTATTTAAAGATTAAAAAGGGAATCCCACAGGGATCCATTTTTGGATCAGATCTATTCAAACTTTATATCGATGATATTACTCGACTAGCTCTCAAATGCTCCATACTCTTCTCTAACCGAAAATGGCACAACATAGGCTAAGCTTAAATACTAAAAAAAATTAAGATTCTTTTACTAGGCAATAAATTATTCAGCTCTGAAAATTTTTACTACAATTCTGAAGTTATCTATACTGTAGACAATTTTAACTATTCAGGCCTAACTATTGATAGAAAGTTAAAATGGGGTATCATATCCAGCATATAATAAGTAAAGTGTCACCATACATATTTATTTTATACAGGCTACGCAAGTTTTTATCGACCAATGCTCTATATATCAAATATATTCGTCATTCATTTTGTCACATCAAGTTGATGTCATACATAAAAAAGCAATAAAAATTATTAATTTTTATCCTCCTAAGCACCCAACACATTTGTTATATTCGGATAGATATATAAGTTTCAATAATATGTGTAAAACACTAAGAACTATATATAACAGCATTTAAAATAATAAATAATAAAATGAACATAATTTCATTCTGAATAGAATAATAAATATCCATACACATAACACACGCAACAAATCATACTTCTTCCTTTCACTGTTTAAAATTAAGCAACAAAATAATAATTGCCTGTATAAATGCTTAAAACTATTCAATGAATTACCCAACGAGCTAAAACAAATTGATTCCCTAATAATCTTTAAGAAGGAATTAAAAAAAAAAATAATTTTGAATAATAGCGTATAAATAAATCATTCAAAAGAGAAGAATAGTTCAATAATGAAAAGAAAATTTTTGTTTTTCTTTTCATATTTATTATACAATAAGATTAAATAATAAATTTAAATTTAAATAAGTAGCTTATGAATATTGTTTACATATTGAAAAATAATGTCTTTACTAATCGAAAATCAATTACGAGGTCAGAAAGCTTGTGCTACGATCTCTATAAATACCAATTTTCTTATATTTAGTTTTAAGAAATTTAAAACAATAATTTTAAAATATACCTATGTATTACTTTTTAAATAGAAATAAAAAAAAAAAAAAAGTTTAATCTTCATTTTTCTACTTGTATGTAGGTAATTAATATTGGTTTGATTTTTGTTTATATTGTAATTTGTCAAATTTTAAATAGAGCACGCTAACTAACCATCCTTCTCTATCCCATACCCTATCCCATTAATGGCATATTGCATTTTGTTCATTTCTATTTTTTACTCACATTTAAATTAATTAATGATGTTAATTTTTTTAAATTTTTAAACCCGTATGACTATTAGTTAAAAGGGTATACTAAATTTGCCGTTAAGTTTAAGTTTGTACGAGAAGGAGAGGGGTAGATATATACTCAAGTGTATGGATCGGATCAGAATCGAAAAATAAATCGATTTAGCTATGTGTGTCCGTCCGTTCGTCCGCACGATAACTCAGGAAAATAAAATAGTTAGGGTTTTGTAATTTTCACACATTCGTTTTTATGCAATAGCCGTCATCGCTATTTAAATCCAGTCATTTGGATCAACGGGTTCGAGTACCTGTCATACAACTTCTTTTTTTTATATGAACATTACTCTGTAGTGTATTGGCCAAAGTTACACTACACCTAATAAAGTTGCCAAAAGTAATTAACCGAATGACATAATATTTATATTACGGTCGCACGGGCATCCCAAAGTTGACCCAGCTTACTTTACTACACTCTACTTCGTTTATATATTTTTTCAATATATGTGGGACATTATGTTTTGAAAGGGTTTGTCTCCGCACTAATATAGTATTCGGATTTTCGTTTCTAATGCTTTCCACCATTTTAGTGATGGCACTATTATTATTGTTTAACTCGATTTAAATTTTTTCTCACTTCAATATATTTTTATACCCGTATAACTATTAGTCAAAAGGGCATACTAAATTTGCCATTACGTTTGTTACGCAGGGAAGGAGGAAGGTAGATATAGACTCAATGGTATGGTTCGGATCGGAATTGCAAAATAAATCGATTTACGGGCAAATTTTCCGCTAAACTTAGTTGTTCAACTGCAGTGGGTTCGAGTAGCTGCCATACAACTCCTTCTTTTATATGAGCATAACTCTTCACTTATTAAAGCTGGTTGTCTGCTATTTTGTGAAAAATAGTTTATTTTATAGTCAAAGTTTCTGAAAAATTTGGTTGGTCTTTTGCAGTGAGTTGGAGTATTTGCCACACAACTTCATATTTGACATGAGTATTACTTTATACAATCTGAATGCTTGAAATTTTGTCAACAGTAGTTAACTTTAATGGCCAACGTCTGAATAAAAGAAAGTTGGTGTAGTAAAAGAGGTTGAGCTGCCCTTCAACTTATATTTTGTTTTGTTCATAACTGAAAGCCTAATAAATTGTGTTTTTAAAATGGTGCCAAAAGTATTTAACAGGATGATATAATGTATATGTTTTGGTTGTACGGGTATCCCAGAGTTGACACAGTCTACTCTTCTACACTCTTCCTCGTTTTTTTATGCTTTAGTTACCGTGTATGTTTAATGTGTGATGCATATTTTCTGAGATCTTAATGTTTCAATTTGAATTTAAGTGTTTTCAAATTTTCATTTCGAATTATTTATGTACTTGTTTAAAGCAAAACTCAAGTTATAGGTGATGATACTAATTAAAATATCAACGGCTATACACTTGTTCCGCTTTTCATTCCTCTTTGAAGAGTTGCATTATATATACGATCTAATTATGCTTCCAACACCCTTAAGGTTCTTAAGAACTCCATCCCGATTTTTCATTAAACTCTATGGGTTAAACTCCATGTGGAAAATACTTCAATATTTTTCTGTTTTTGCTGTTGCCATTGAAAAATTATCTGACACTATTAATAAAATGCTGGAAAACAATCCCGAATGTGAGATAACTGTCGCAGCTGATTTTAATGTCCACAACAAAAACTGACACCAATTCTCAAGTCACAATAGCTCGGAAAGCAAGGTTGAAGGTTAAACTATTTTCAAAATTATTCCAATTTCCTCAACTTGTAAAGAACTCAAATTCCTGAGACAGCTAAAATATAAATCTTTTGGACTTGTTCTTGACTTCAAACCCGGAAAAATACAATACTTCTGTTAGCACCCCAATTGGTGGCTCCGACTATTGCCTTGTCAAATCCAAATTATAAAATCCAAATTTCATTGGGTTCATTGTCCAATCAAAACCCTATTTCTAAGAAGCTAGTCTGGTACCATAACTGGCCGGACTTAGCTGTTGATGCCACTAGTAAAATAATTATGCTAGGAATAAAACCTTTAAAAAAATATATAAAATAAAATCAATTCCAAATCTGGTTTTAATGACATCTGCAGGAAAGCAATTCAATCTAAAGAAGAGCATTTCAAAATGTACAAGGCAAATGAGTCTGAGTCACCATTTCCGAACTATAAATTTACCAGGAACAATTGCAAGAGAATTATCAATTAGCAAAAGTTTCTTTACAATCCCAGATTAAAACATAAAATAATTAGTCTACCTCAATGCAATCGTTCTTTTTTAACTTTTGGAGAAACTGCACCAGTACTTCCCTTCGATAATCCCACTTCAGTTAAAATTGTTCATAGAATGTATGAAAAACACATCCTGTGGTAAAAGTGCTCGAAAATCTGAATGTTAGAGGAACACTGGTCCTTACGGAATTACTGCATAGGTTCTTAAACATATTGACTCTTCCATTTCGAAATCTCTAGGCAAACTTTTTCATTATCGTTTTCGTCTGGGATGTCTGGTCAATGGAAAATTGCGCATGTTCTCCGATCCCTAAAAAATGTGACAAAGCGACAACTCCAACTACCGGACAATAGTTCTTATTTCGGTTATTTCCAAAGTTATGGGAATTCTTGTTAATAAACGAATTATGAGATACCTTGACTGCAGAGATATTTAACATGATAGGTAATATGGCTTTAGAAACCAAAGGTCTACACTGTTCCGGAAAATCTGAAATTGTTGCTATGGATATCTCAAAGGCGCTTGATCGAGTATGGCATGCTGCTCTTTTGAACAAATGCCGAGCTATGTGGCTTGGTATTCCTTTCTGTTAATCTGTGAAGGATTTTGTTTCGAATCGTCGTATTCGTTTCTTTGTCGACAGTTTTATGTCTGACACTTTTGAAATAAACAATGGCGTCCCACAAAGCCCTGCCTTATCAGCAATTTTTTTATACCCTACACCTATAGAATAGGTAAAGGGGTATATTAACTTTGGTATGGTGTTTGTAACCACCTAAAGGAAGCGAGCTAGATATGGAAAAGTATATATATTTGTGATCAGCGTGACCGCCTGAGTCGATATAGCCATGTCCGTCCGTCCGTCCGTAGGCACGATAACTCAAAAAATAATGGAGCTATCATGATGAAATTGTAACTGTAGGTTACTAAGACTGAAAGTACGGCGGGGATTGCATATAAGCGAAATCGGCCCATGGGTTCGGATTCTGGACCTTTTAATCGATTGAAGGGCTACCGAACATATATAAAAAATCACGATAACTTAACAACTAATGACGCTATCTTCATCAAATTTGTGCTGTAGGTTACTGGAAATGAAACTACTTCGGGGATTGCGTAAGGTCGGGATTGGACCATGGGTTCGGAACCTTGAACTTTTTTATCGGATTTAGGCCAAACGAGCATAATTCCGAAACCAATGAAGCTAGAACCTCCAAATTTGGTATCAGGGTGTCCCTTCCTATTTCCTAAGTGTCTTGGAACTTTGGGCTCCATTGGAGTAGTGGGTCGAGAACCAGGCACACATTTCTGAAGACCTTAAAGCATATCTTTAAAATTAATAAAGATAGCAACTTGAAAAAATGTAGAAGCTTCCAATATGCCACAAGGGTGTTCTTTACTATCTCTTGCGTGTTCCCCTAATTAGGGATCAATTGGAGTGGTGGTTCAGTACTCCTCTCAGACCTCCCAAGTTTTGAAAACTTATAATCAAAATAGTTACTTAAAATTAAGATAGACCGTTGAAATTGTGTGCAAGGGTTAACTAGTACTATAAGTACAGCGCGGACTGTATAAGGGCGAAATCAGCCCAAAGGTTCGGATTCTGGACCTTTTAATCGGTGTCAGGGCTAACGAACATATATAAAAAATCACGATAACTCAACAACTAATGAGGCTTCATGAAATTTGTGCTGTAGGTTATTGGTAATGAAACTACGGCGGTGATTACGTACGGTGAGGATTAGACAATGGGTTCGGAACTTAGAACTTTTAGATCGAATTTAGGCCAAACGAGCATAATTCCGAAACCAATGAAGATAGAACCTTCAGGGTGTCCCTTCCTATTTACTAAATGTCTTTGAAATTTGGGCCCCTCTGTAGTAGTGGGTCGGAGACCAGCCTTACATTTCCGAAGACCTTAGAGCATATCTTTTAAATTAATAAAGATAACAACTTAAAAAAATGTGGAAGCTTGAAATTTGGCACAAGGGTTCTTTACTATCCCTTGCGTGTCCCCCTAATTTGGGATCAATTGGAGTGGTGGTTCAGCATCCCTCTTAGACCTATTAAGTTTTAAAAGTTTATAATCGAAATTATTAAAAATAGTAACTACTTTGAAGCTCCAACATTATATTTCGCACTTGTTAACAGGTTTTCTTGAGTACTTTGAGATTATATTCTAAGAATTGGTTTCACTTTTAGTTATGATTAATAAATTGATGAAATAACTAAATTATAATGTTATCATTTATTATACCATACACCTATAGAACAAGTAAAGGGATATATTAACTTTGATATGGTGTATGGAACCACCTAAAGAAAGCGAGCTAGATATGGAAAAATATATATCTTTGTGATCAGCGTGACCTCCTGAGTCGATATTGCCATGTCCGTTCGTCCGTCCGTAGGCACGATAACTCAAAATATAATGGAGCTCTTTTGATGAAATTTTAACTGTAGCCTACTTAGACTGAAAGTAAGTTGGGGATTGCACTTAAGCGAAATCGGCCCAGGGGTTCGGATTCTGGACCTTTTAATCGGTCCAAGGGCTAACGAACGTATATAAAAAATCACGATAACGCAACAACTAATGACGCTTTCTTCATCAAATTTGTGCTGTAGGTTACTAGTAATGGAACCTCGGCGAGGATTTTGTGCGGTCGAGATTGGACCATTGGTTCGGAACCAAGAACTTTTTGATCGAATTTAGGCAAAACGAGCACAATTAGGAAACCAATGAATATAGAACCTCCAAATTTGGTATCAGGGTGTCTTTCTATTTTCTTAGTGTCCTTGAAATTTGGGACCAATTGGAGTAGTGGGTCAAAGACCAGCCACACAGTTCCAAAGACTTTAAGCATATTTTGGAAATTAATCAAGATATTAACTTCAAACAAATGTAGAAGCTTCAAATTTGTCACATGGGTGTTCTTTACTATTTCCTGCGCGTGCCTCTAATTTTAGATCAATCTGAGTGGTGTTTCAGTTCCCCTCTTAGACCCCCCAACGTTTAAAAACTTATCACTGAAATTAATAAAAATAGTAACTTAAAATTAAGATAGAACGTTCCATTTGTGTACAAGAGTTAACTAGTATTGAAAGTATGACGGGGACTGCATATGGGCCAAATCGTACCATAGTTTCGGATTCTGGAACCTTTGAAAAGTTCAAGGGCTAACAAACTTAACTATATCTTCAAACCACCATAACTCAAAAACTAATGTCGCTATTTTGATGAAATTTTCTAGTATTGGAAGTACCATGGGAATTGGTTCTGGTCCTGTTCGGACAACGAGTTCGGATTCTAGAAGCTTTTAATCGGTTTGAGGCCAAACGAGTATAGTTTCGAAAAAATATATTTCCTATTTTCTATGTGTCCCCGAAATTTAGACTTAATTGTAGTGGTGGTTCAGGTGGCTCCTATGAAATCCCATAATTAAAAAGCTTATCTTCGAAATTCATTATGACTCTAATATTATGCGCCAACTTTCTGTGTAAATGTAATTCATTTTCGGTTGTGATTCGCAGCTCAATCAAATTATTATAGTTTGGTTTGGGGTTCTGGAACCTTTGAAAAGTTCAAGGGCTAAGGGCATTAAAAGGCTAAGATTTTTACCATAAAACATATTTTGTATAATATTTTATAAATTAAAAACAAAATATTTTTTTAATAAACGATTAAATTCCTTTTTTTAAATTGTATCATATATTTTATTGAATTATTACCATAGGTGATATATAATTAAGATATTGTGTACGATACTTAAGCTATATTCAAAGGTACTTGCTGCCTTTATGTAAAATTTATTTTTATATCATAATATTTAATCGGCTTATTTTTTCTCATACAAATATTAACATCCCTTTTCATGGGAAACTATTTGACGAATTTTAATGAAACAACAACCAAAAGAAATGTTTTTTTTGTTTTCATATTACAATATCAATTTTTTTATTAGAATTTTACGTGTTTTCAGGTGACAGGTCATATAAATAACGTAAATTTAAATTTAACGGTCACGCTGTTTAAAGTTGAGGCTTATGACTCTAATATTATGCGCCAACTTTCTGTGTAAATATAATTCATTTTCGGTTGTAATTCGCAGCTCTATCAAACTATTATAGGCGATGACTTATGTATATCTTTCTTTTTTTTGGTTTAGTTTAAAATGTTCAATGAACAAGGTAGATTAAAATCTTTTTAAATTTTTTTTTCCTTTTTGATTTTTTTGTTTTTTTATCATAAAAAGTGAACGAAAATTAAAATTCTGGTGAAAAAAAAAAATAATCTCTGTTCGAAATGAAAGCAATACATTTTGTTTATACAGTAGTTTTCATATATAACAACTTGGAATATCAAATCAACAATACCTACAGTAATTAAATTTTACCTAAAAATGTAAGTTGTTTATTACATTCATATTCCTTTTATTTGAACTTATTATATCTAATAATGTTGCTTGGTGATTAATTTAGTATTTTTTATTTAGTTTTAAATATAAATAAAATTTGTCAAAATCATCACATCAAAAATACAAAAACAAAATTTCATTAGAAGAAAAAGCATTATACAGTAGTCCCCGCTTAAGAACCCCCCGGTTAATTGCGTTACCCGTTTATATGCTCAAAATTTACTGTCAATTTAAATTTCCTATTAAAAGTTGATAAAATAATTCGGTTAATTACCTCCCGGTTAAGTACCTATCCCGGTTAATTACTTTAGAATTTTGAGCAATTTTATTAAATTTTATTTGCTTTTTATTCGGATATTTACCTAAGATTCGAACCCTTAAAAAAATTTTAAAAAATTGAGTACATATTTAAAAAACACAACAGCGCGGACTAGTATCAAATTTTAAAAGTTAATTTGACATATGATTTTTGAATAAAAGTCAGTAGTGGTGATTTAAAAAGTTTTGCATTTTGAATAAGTAAGTTCAAAGTTGTATATCAATAATAGAAAAATATAAACATAAGTTTTGTATTTTGAATAAGTATGTAATTCTTTTTTAAAAATTTCGGGAATGGATAAAAGAAGAAAAAATATTTAGTTAACGTATAAGCAAAAACTCAACATTATCAGTAAATTTAAAAACAAATTAAAAACAAAATATGAACTGGTGGACGAGTATAAATGTGACGTTAGTACAATAAACAGGATATTAAGAAATGAGTCAAAGATTATAGAATTTTCTACGGAACATAACACTTTGAAAAGGAAACTGTCAAGAAAAGGTGCAAATGAAGAAATTGAGAGGGCATTGTCAAAGTGGTTTGACCAAATCAGATACAAAAATGGTGTAGTTTCCACAGCAATTTTGTTTCAAAAAGCAAAAGAATTTGCATCTAAATTTGGATCAGATTTTAAGCCAACAAATGGCTGGTTATGGAGGTGGCAGAAAAGAGAAAATATAAAAGTTAAAAAAATACAAGGTAAAAAATATTTAATTTTTAAAAAGGAATTAGAAGTAAATTTTTATTTCAGGTGAAAGTGCTTCCGCCGATACAGAATCGGCAGTAGAATTTGTTCAAAATGTTTTACCACAGATTTTAGAAAACTATTCACCAGAAAATATTTTCAACGCGGATGAAAGTGGACTTTTTTACAAAGTTCTTCCACAATCCACTATGTTCCGTAAAGGGGACCAAGTTAAGGGTTTTAAAATACAAAAAGATCGCATTTCAATTTTATACATATGTAACGCTGCTGGTAATTATAAAGAAATTTTTGTCATTGGAAAATCTAAAAATCCCAGATGTTTCCGAAATAAAACAATTCCCCTGCCGTATTTTGCAAATAAAAATGCATGGATGACGACAGCGATTTGGAATGAAATTCTTATTAAATTAGAAGAAAAAATGTTAAAGCAAAAGATAAAACTCGTGCTTTTCGTAGATAATGCCGCATGTCATAAACTAACAGTAGAATTAAATATGATTAAAATTGTATTTTTGCCACCAAACACCACCTCCATAATCCAGCCACTAGATGCTGGTGTAATTCACAGCTTTAAAAGCCAATATCGTAGAATTCTAATACGTAAACAAATTCTTGCATTAGAAAATGAAATTGAACCAAAAATATTTTTGAAATCAATTAGTTTTTTGGACGTTTTACATTAAGCCTGGAATAAGGTCCAAAAAACAACAATAATAAATTGTTTCAAAAAGGTATATTCATGAGTTACTGATAACATTCAAAATAAAATTCAGAATTTCCTAACATATTTATTGTGAACATTTTTTAGGCTGGATTTATAACTAACGCAAATACAGAAGAAGAAGAAGATTTTCATCTTGAAATGTTAGAAGAAAATGATTTACCAATATCTGAGATAGAATTTGAAAATTATATTCAATGTGATTCAACTGTGCCTTGTTATGGGGATTTATCAGAAAACGAAATAGTTTCCCAAATACTAGAAAACTAAAATTGTGAAATAACAGATGATGATAATACAGAGGATAATAATACAGAAATAGTAGAAAAAATATCAAATAAGGATGCAATAAAAGCTCTAAACATTTTGCAAACATTCACTTCGGAGAGAAACATCCAATGTGAAGAGCTTGAAAATTTAGAAGAAAAATTATTTAAAAATTTAATCAAATCAAAACAAACAAAAATTAATGATTTTTTATTAAAACCTTATATGTAAATAATTTATATTTTTGTATTATCCAAAGAATGGATTTTTTTTGTTATTAACTCTTTTAATTTTTTTTGTATTATCCAAAGAATGGATTTTTTTTGTTATTAACTTTTATTTTAATTTTTTTTGTTATCCAATGAATGGAATTTTTATGTTATTAATTTTTATTTATTTATTTTATTTTTAATAAAAAATATTGAAATACAAATTAAAAATACAAATTAGTGATTACCTAAGTATAATGCTTAAGTTATTTTTAAATAAATTTTTTGCAGTCCATTTCTTAAAAACATACGACCATATTCATATAATGTAGTACTATGTACATAATATGTATTTAATAATATGTACATATCACCAAATACATATTACACAAAATAAAATTTATTTTGTTTTTTTACCTCGTTGGTGAAAATAAGAGGGATTTTTTTATCTACCTCTACAAGGAAATTATCCGAGACTCGGATATATGCCTTTCCCGGTTATTTAACCAAAAAATTATGCATTTCTAGTGAGGTAATTATCCGGGGACTACTGTACATAGGCTTGATAACGACACAATGATAACGACAATGACAAGAATATCTGTCGTTGTCGTTGAAGGGCGCACAATGGGCATATACTTAAAATTTATAAATGGAACAAAGAAAAAATTTTAAAACTTTTCAAATTATATTTATTATTAAAAAAATATAAGCGCAAGAATCAGAGAAGAAGAAATTGTGTACTTGAATTGTTGCAACCATGAAACCGTACCATTTTTGAATCTTTATCCATTTTAAAAAACATTTAAATTATCTTTTTTGTTTACTAAAATTTGTTTATGTTTCATATTAGTGGTACAGCTTAGTATTTATTCTGTGCTATCTGAACTTAAACCTTTGCTACTTTAGATGAAATGAAAATGTTAAATTTAACATCAACATTTATTTTTTAAATCAGTTATTATTGTAAAATTAAACGGTTTTTAACATTTTATTTTAATAATTTAGCAGAATTCTTCACAAATGAAAACAAAAATTCAAACAAAATTAAATTCAATTATATTTGATACTTTTTGTACATAAAATTGCACCTCTATATCTGATTATTTAAAAACTGATAACAAAAATATCATTGAACACATACTATGGAAATTGTTAAAATTAAGTTCACAACGACAAAGTTAAAATTAGATCTATATCAACGACAACAACAATTTGTTTTTGTATTGTATTGTAAAAGTCGTTGTCGTTATCATTGTGCGTGGACAGTAATTGCCATACATATATTATATATTAAAAAACGAGGAAGAGTGTGGTAGAGTAGACTGTGTCAACTCTGGGATACCCGTATGACCGTTATATAAACATTATATCATTATTATTATAAACATTAATTACTTTTGGCAAAATTTCAAACATACCAGCTTTATTAGGTGAAATAAAATGCTCATATAAAAGAAGGAGTTGTAGGGCAGCTAGTCGAACCCTCTGCAGTAGACCAACCAAATTTTGCAGTAACTTTGGCCATTACACTAAACTATTTTTTGCAAAATTTCAGACACCCAACTTGTATAGAGTAATGCTCATATAAAATAAGAAGTTGTAAGGGAGCTACTCGAACCCTTTGCAGTAGACCAACCAAATTTTGCAGTAACTTTGGCCATTACACTAAACTATTTTTGACAAAATTTCAGACACCCAGCTTTAATAGGTATAGAGTAATGCTCATATAAAAGAAGGAGTTGTATGGCAGCTACTCGAACTCACTGAAACAGACCAACCAAATTTTGCAAAAACTTTGGCCATAAAACTAAACTACTTTTGCCAAAATTTCAGACACGTAGCTGTAATAGGTACAGAGAAATACTCATATAAAAAAAGAAGTTGTATGGCAGCCACCCGAACCCATGGACCAAAATGGCTGGATTTAAATAGCGATGACGGCTATTGCAAAAAAACGACTTTGCGAAAATTTTAAGATCCTAGCTCCTTTAGTTTTTGAGTTATCGTGCGGACGGACGGACGGACGGACAGACGGACGGACGGACGGACGGACATACATAGCTAAATCGATTTTTTTTTCGATTCTGATCCGATCCATACACTTGAGTCTATATCTACCCCCCCTCCTTCTCTGCGTTACAAACGTAATGGCAAATTTATTATACCCTTTGACTATATAGTCATACGGGTATAATAAGGTGAAAAAATTAAGGTGTATTACTGAAATAAATATAAAAATATTTTTTAAAATGGAAGGTCTTATTAGTTATCAAGTAAAAAATATGATTTAACATAACCTATTCAAGTGAAAATCCAATTATTCTGAAAAATTTTAATTAAAGCCATCTGCCGGAAATTATTAAATTATCTACTCATCTCATCTACTCCTTTACCTTTCTAAGAGCTGGAGTAGCTGACACTAGTTGAGAGAAGAAAAGAGTTTACTCCTCATAAAAAAACGCAAGCAATAACATTTATTTGTTTTAAGAAATTTATGACTCATGACCATGTATAGAAATATATTTTTGTCAATAAAAAACTTAGGAAAAATTAAATAAATAAACTAGACAAAAAAGTATAAAGTAAACTAAAGAATTCAGAATCAATTATTGCATGCTTTTCAGAACTTTAGATAGGCATACATTTGAAGTAAAAATTTTAGAATTTATTATATAGTTTTTACTTACCTATGTATGTAGCTATTAAATTTAAAAATGGAATAAGGAGGTTTCTTAGATTTTTTGAAAAATTTTTGTAGTAGTTTATTTTATATCTATGTAGTTATGTTAAAAATTGAGATTTAATAAACAAAACTTGACTTCTGTCAACTTGACTATTACTTTGTACTTCTGGCAGCTTCATATAACATAATACTAAGTAGATACTAACTTATGAATTATGATATGTTAAATTTGTTGTACATATTATGTAATTATAGAACTTTTTAATTAGGATTCAGAATACATACAACATAGTTCATAAATAGGTGAAACTTCCGGAAAGGGGTTGTGAGCTATCAAGATGACGTCATAACATAACGGTACTAAATATCTCAAAGTTTCCGAATATATATACCATTAGTGGCGATGCCGCCATCTAGTGGTCGAAAAATGCATTACAAAAATTTCCTAAGATTTTGTAGCATTTTAATTAAAATGCTATATTTTTCCTGTAAGACCATAAACTAGAACCAACATCATATAATATTGTAGAGCATGATATTGCCTTTCATATAAATCTGGTTTCATCTGAATCGGTGCTACCGTTTTTAAGATATTGCAATTTAAAGTGAAAATTTAAAAAAAAAAAAAAAAAAATCAAACTTTCAAAAAAACTACTATAACTGTGAAATTTTCAAAAACACCCTGTATTATTATTATACCATTAGAAAGGTGTCTTAAAACTCTTTCCAACGGTATATAATAAGTATGGCATATGTTGACAAATAGCCCCAAAAGAGAACATAAATGCAAAAATGACACAACAATTTTATTAAAAAATACATTTTCATACTTTATTTGTCATAAATTTATTTTGCCTTTTTGGCAAATTTAAAAATGTAAGAATGCATTTTCGGTTTGGATACAATATTGAGTTTGGTTCTGGCAATTTGTTTTGAGGGATATTGGAGGTGACAACCTCAAAGTTTTAAAACTTTTTTTATTTAAATATGTATGTAAAAATATAATTAGAAAGGCCCTTAGGCCACAAAATCAGAATTATGCGCTTTATCAGATTATAAGAATCTGAATTAGGAGGATTTTAGAGTTGCATTTAAATTCAGGATTGCCGCTTTTTCCAGAATATTTATATATGTATAGGTATATCAAATATTAGAAGAGATTTTAGAGGCGGATTCTAAATGAAGATTACCGCTCTTTCCAGAATATTTATATGTCTATAATATATATGTATGTTAGTTCCTTAATCAGAAGGGATTTTATAGTTAGTTTAAAATTTGTGATAGCAGATAGGGATTATATTTTTATTTCATTATTTTAACTAAAGATAACTTGATAACCTTTATAATAAATGAAATTTGTATTCAAAACTTAGCGGAATGTCTTAATACGTAGTGTCTGAAAAAAAAATCTACTAAAATATAAATTTACATTAGGCACATAAATATGTAGGAATTAATCAGTATATAATTAAAATATATACCTAATTACGTTTATTTGTATATTTATATATAATAAAATGTGAGTTATTAAGATGCATCAAATAATTAAAAATAATGAAACAAATAAATAAATAAAGAATATATAAGACCAGCTCTAATAGTTGAATCCAACTCTAAAATCTTTTCTAAGTCAGAATCTGGCATATTCATATATGTTTTTAAATATTATGGAAAAAGCGGCAATCCTGATTTAGAATCCAACTCTAAAATCTCTTCTAATATTGGATATACATATACACATATATTATAAATATTCTGGAAAAAGCGGATCTCCTGATTAAGAATCAAACTTAAAAATCTCTTCTAACATTGTATATACAAACACACATATAAATATTCTGGAAAAAGCGGTAGTCCTGATTTAGAATTCAACTCTAAAATCCCTCCTAATTCAGGTTCTTGTGTGTATATATGTTTTAAATATTCTGGAAAAAGCGAATAATTCTGATTTTGTAGCTAACTCTAAGATCCTTTCTAATTATATTTTTACATACATATTTAAATAAAAAAAATTTTAAAACTATGAGGTTGTCACCTCCAAAATCCCTCCAAACAAATTACCAAAACCCAACTCAATATTGTATCCAACTCTTAAGTGCATCCTACTTACTTTTTTACATACATATTTCAACTGGAAAACATAAAGCCAAAATAAATTTATGAGAAATAAAGTATGAAAATGTATTTTTTGATAAAATTGTTGTGTCATTTTTGCATTTATGTTCTCTGGTGGGGCTATTTGTCAACATATGCCATACTTATTATATACCGTTGGAAAGAGTTTTAAAAGACCTTTCTAATGATATAATAATAATACAGGGTGTTTTTGAAAATTTCACAGTTATAGTAGTTTTTTTGAAAGTTTGATTTTTTTTTTTTTTTTTTTTAAATTTTCACTTTAAATTGCAATGTCTTAAAAATGGTAGTACCGATCCAGATGAAACAAGATGTTTATGAAAGACAATATCATGCCCTACAATATTGTAAGATTTTGGTTCCAGTTTATTGTCTTACAGGAAAAATATAACATTTTAATAAAAATGCTACAAAATCTTAGGAACATTTTGTAATGCATTTTTCGACCACTAGATGGCGGCATCGCCACTAATGGTATATATATTCGGAAACTTTGAGATATTTAGTACCGTTATGTGATGACGTCATCGTGATAGCTCACAACCCCTTTCCGGAAGTTTTGCCCATAAATATATGTTTATGTTTTTATATAATCAAATTTTCAGAACATTATATACTAGAACAATATATTTATATGTATTTAGAATTTAAATCGCTTTTTTTGTGTAAAAATTGTATTCAATTAGGGAGTATAATTAAAGCAGCTTAAACTATAGGAATAAAACTCAAAAATACTTAACAACATTTTTATAATTGAAAAAATTCTAAATATTTTTTTTAATCAAGTTTCAAGTGCAAGAATTATTGACAGCATATTTGCCATAATTTTTATTAAGTAAAGGAAAAAAAGAAATTATTTTTCCTTTTATTTTTTGTTAGATAGATTAGTCTAACATAAATTACACAAAACGAATTTTTTATGTAAACTTAAAAGTAAAAATAACTCAAATTTCGAGCACAGGGCAATAATAGTTCATCTAAATTTGTAATTGTATTTTAGAAATAGGTACATAAACTAACAATTTAAAATAATTGCAATTTTTAAAAAATTTAATTACTAAATATATTATGCTTTGATTAGCTTCTTATCACAAAATTTAAAAATTCAAATTTTGTCACTTTTGTAATTGAATGAAAATAAATTTATTTTCATTTATTTTAAGTGTTTTTGTTTTTTAATATTTTTAAATAGATAAATTAGTAAGAATTTGTAATATTTTTGTATAAATAATGTAATAAAAAAATGTTTTTAGCATTATAAAGTTGATTTATTTAATTATGTATTACGATCAAACTAATAACAGCTTTTATGGTTTTAAAATGGCATATGGATAGCTCATTAAATTTAAACTTAATAGGTGTAGGATATTTCTAAGTCGGTTGCACCGACTGACTGTTTCTTTACTTGTTTTTACATATATTTTTATAAAAATAAATGATAAAATACTCAGTAACACTATATAATTTTGAAAACGTGCTTTTTAAAAACCCATGGTTTTTTTCATTACTTGTTTATGTATATGTATGATTTCATTTTCAAATTCAAATTCCAAATTCATGTCATATTAAAATATTAAATTATTATTTTCACAATACATAATTAATGTAATTAATTTTATAATACCAAAACTTTTCATACGTTAAAGGTATAAAAATCAATAATTTTTGCCATTTTCGTGATTAAAACAAGTAAAGAAACAGTCAGTCGGTGCAACCGACTTAGAAATACCATACACCTATTTGGTTCAAATTTAAAGGGAAGTCCATAAGTCATTTTAAAACCATAAAAGCTGTTATTAGTTTGATCGTAAGACATAGCTAACCAAATTATAATACTAAAAACATTTTCTATTTACTTTTCTAATTTATTTACAAATTCTTACTAATTTATCTATTTAAAAATATTAAAAAAAAAAAAAACTAGAAATAAATGAAAATATATTTATTTAAATTCAATTACTAAAGTGAAAAAAATTGAATTATTAAATTTTGTGATAAAAAGCTAGTCCAAGCATAATATATTTAATAATTAAAATTTTTCAAAATTAATAAATAATAAATAAATATATTTCTAAAATATAATTACAAATTTAGAACTTTTCATATAGTTTATTTAAATATAACAATAAATTTTACATAAATGCAGCAAGTACCTTTGAATATAGCTTAAGTATTGTACACGATGTCTTAATTATATTATCAACTATGGTTTTTAATTTATAAAATATTATACTAAATATGTTTTATGGTAAAATTCTTAGCCTTTCAAAAATATAAAAGTGTTAAATAAAAACGGAAATAGGAAAGAACCCTCGGGTATCAAATTTAAAGTTTCTATCTTCATGAATTTCAAAGATAAGCTTTTTAATTTTGGGATTTCTTAGGAGGCACCTGAACCACGACTACAAGAAAGTCTAAATTTCGGGGACAAATATGAAATATATTCTTTGGCTTTGTAATTATGCTCATTTGGCCTCAGATCGATCAAAAGCTTCTGGAATCCGAACTCATTGTTCGAACTCTACCAGAACCAATTCCCATGGTACTTTCATTACTAGTAACCTAGAGTTTAAATTTAATCAAACTAGCGTCATTATTTTTTGAGTTATGCTGTTTTTAAGATATATGTTCTTTAGCCCTTGAACTTTTCAAAGGTTCCAGAACCCGAAACCATGGTACGATTTTGCCCATATGCAGTCTCCGTCATACTTTCAATACTAGTTAACCCTTATACACAAATTTTACACTATTTTTATTAATTTCGATGATAAGCTTTCAAACCTTGGGGGGTCTAAGAGGGGTATTGAACCACCACGCTGATTGATCCAAAATTAGAGGAACCGCACAGGAAATAGTAAAGAGCACCCTTGTACCAAATTTGAAACTTCTAAATTTGTTTGAAGTTACTATCCTATTAATTTTGAAAATATGCTTTAAGGTCTTCGGAACTGTTTGGCTGGTTCTCAACCCACTACTCCAATTGGTCCCAACTTTCAAGGACACTTAGGAAATAGATGGAATTATTCTTGTTTGGCCTAAATTCGATCAAAAAGTTCTAAGTTTCGAGCCCATTGTCCATTTCCCTCCGAACGCAATAACCGCCGTAGTTTCATTACCAGTACCCTACAACACAAATTTTATAAAGATAGCGTCATTAGTTGTTGAGTTATCGTGATTTATTATATATGTTTTTTAGCCGTTAGAAACGATTAAAAGGTCCAGAATCCGAACCCTTGGGGCGATTTCGTCCATATGCAGTGCGCGCTGTACTTTAAATACTAGTTAACCCTTGTACACAAGTGGCACGTTCTATATTAATTTTATGTTACTATTTTTAGTAATTTCGATTATAAGCTTTTAAACCTTTGGAGGTCTAAGAGGGTTACTGAACCACCACTCCAATAGATCCCAAATTAGGGGGACACACAAGAAATAGTAAAGAGCAACCTTGTGCCAATTTTGAAGCTTCTACATGTTTTGAAGTTGCTATCTCTATTAATTTTAAAAATATGTTTTAAGGTTTTCAGAAATGTGTGGCTGGTCCCCGACCCACTTCTCCAATGGGTCCCAAATTACAAGGACACTAAAGAAATAAGGAGGGACACCCTGATACCAAATTTGGAGGTTCTATCTTCATTGGTTTCGGAATTATGCCAGTTTGGCCTAAATTCGATCAAAAAGTTCTAAGTTCCGAACCCATGGTCCAATCTCGATCGTACGCAATCCCCGAAGTAGTTTCATTACTAGTAACCTACAGCACAAATTTGATGAAGAAAGCGTCATTAGTTGTTGAGTTATTGTGATTTTTTATATATGATCGTTAGCCCTTCGATCGATTAAAAGGTCCAGGATCCGAACCCATGGGCCGATTTTGCGCATATCCCCGTCGAAGTCCTAGTAACCAACAGTTAAAATTTTATCAAGATAGCTCTATTATTTTTTGAGTTATCGTGCCTACGGACGAACGGACGGACGGACAATAGCTATATCGACTTAGGAGGTCGCGCTGATCACAAATATATATACTTTTCCATATCTAGCTCGCTTCCTTTAGGTGGTTACAAACAAAATACCAAAGTTGATATACCCCTTTACCTATTCTATAGGTGTAGGGTATAAAAATACCCTTTAAGGAAACAAGTGATGAAAAAAAAACCAAACTTTTTGAACCAAACTTTAGGAAGGAACCTGTGATACAAATGTACAGTTTGGTTACAGGGATGGGATATGAAAGGATTTTAGGATTGTCGGAGGTTATTTGGAATTTTGGATTATGGTGGATGGGGAAAATTTGGAGGGATATTTAGGAGAAAGATGTTAATATTCTTCTTAAATTTATTTAAGTCGTACACATACGAATTACCAACTTTAGGAAACACATTGGACGGAATGTGATTCCATAATCTCGACATGCGCATAACAAACGAATTTCCGTAAGCCGTGTTTCGCCATCTTAACAATTCGACGCAGTAGGGATGAGAATGTGTTGAACTCCTTGTTTCTCGTTGGAAAACTTTGAGTGGAGGCATTAATTGTTTTATTTCCTTAGAACAGGGGTTCGTCCCCACTAGGTATCTATAAAACAGGGTAAGTCACCAGACTGTGCGCCGATGGCTAAGTGGAGTGAGTGTTGAGGTAACACTGGGATCATTTATAAGACGAATAGCTCTGTTTTGCACTTTATCAAGATATCCCAGCGCAGATTGGGGTGCACCAGCCCAAATATGTGCATTATACTCCATTTTTGGTCTAATACATGTTTTATAGATATTGAGGAGATCTAATAGAGAGAAGTAAGTTTTATAGCGATACAAAAAACCCAAACACTCAGCTGCATCTTAAGCTATACCAAAAATGTGATTTGACCAAGTCAGTTTCTGGTTTACCTCGATGCCCGAAATATTTAAACCGGTTGAGTGCTGCAAAGCTTCTCCCTGAAAAATCAAGTTGGGAATGGAAGTTGTTACTTTTCGGGAGATGAGACAGCATTGGGTCTTCTTCGTGGTGAATTGAACACGATTATTTTCACCCCATTTGTGAATTTTTGCTAAATCGTTATTTAGATCACTGACAGTGAAATTTTTTGCTGTTGTATTAACCTGATGATTAATTTTACAGCGGCTATGAAATTCATAGGATGCTACAAGGGTGCTGTCATCTGCGAAACTGTGAATTGGATTGGAAGTTAAAGATAGAAGATCATTAATAAATATTAAAAAAAAGGTGGGAGAAAGAACAGAACCTTCAGGGACAGCAGCGTTCAGTTTAAATTGGTCAGATGATAAACCATCGACCAGAACTCGAATCATACGATTCGAAAGGAAATCTTCAATCCATTTGAGCTACCTAACCCTATAGTTCTGCATTTTGCTAACAAAGCAGCATGCCATACACGGTCGAAAGCTTTAGAAATATCCAGTGCTACCACACCAGATTCACCAGAATGGTGAAGGCAAATATTGAGCTTTCCACAAAGGTAAGTCATTAGATCATCAGTTGAACGACGGGTCTGAATCCGTATTGACGATCATGAAGCAAACCTTTATGATCCAGATATTTCAATAGCTTTTGGTTTATAATTTTTTCCATTACTTTGGAAAGGACCGAAGTTTAGCTATAGGGCGGTAGTTAGAGGGATCGCTTTTATTACCTTTTTTTGGAATTGGAAAAACGTGCGCAATCTTTCATTGGGCAGGATGAATACCCGAAGTAAAGCATAATAGAAGAGGTTGCGTAGAGGTTTTGAAATGGTAGAGTAGGTTTTTTTAAGAGCCATCGCTGTGATTCCATCGGGACCGGCTGATTTGTTTGTATCTAGATTCTTCAATATTTTCATCACTACTCGCGTCCTAAAGTAAATTCTACCAAAGGAGCAGCCAACTTCTGGAATATTTGGTGGTCTTCGAAATGACTGTGGCAGTGTTGAGTTAAAGGAAAATTGTTTGCCAAACAAGTTCGCCTTTTCTTTTGAATCTGACACAATTGAGTACAATAAGCGGAGGGAAGGAGGACCCACTAGTGTTCTCCTTTAGTTTTTTTGCAAACGTCCAAAACGATTTGCTATTCTTAGGCATATGTAGGAATTTGCGTTTCAACCCTCGGTTGAATAAGAATTTTTGCTTATTAATAACTCTCTTGCATCTGTTTCGAACCACGATATAGTTGGCCCTGTCAGACTCCAACTCGCTGTTCCGGTATTGCTTAAAAGCCTCCTCCTTTTTACGAATGGCTTCTTTGCAAGTGCGATTAAACCATGCTTTGGATTCTCGTTTAATACTTTTCATGGAGTGAGGAATATACAACCTTTTTCCAAGTAAAATTGTTTCCCTAATCGCATTTGCAGCGAAGTTGACATTTTTACCGCGGAAGCACAATGACCAGTAGAATGCTTTGAAGAAATTGTTTAAACCCTCCCAGTTAGCACGACTATATTACCATACTCATTTTTTGGGAGGAATCTTTCGGCTGGCTAATGTGCTTACCGGAAGGCTTGTGGTTACCAGACAGTGGTGAGAGCCCCCCAGGGACAACCAACTGAAACTACATATTTTTCAGGGTGAGTGGTTAAAAACAGATCCAAGAGGTGACCCTCTTGATCAGCTCGGTCGGGGACCCTAGTGGGATTTTGGACAAGTTGAGAAAAATGGAAAAGTGTGTACGTTGAAATCCCCTGTCAGAACAATTGCGGTTTGTGGACATGATTCCAAAATTTCATTCATCTGGTTTTTTCAATTTCTTCTTCATTTGAATTGGGTGATCTGTATAAAAAACAGAAATGTATTACATGCTTTTCAACGATAATTTTAACCCAAATATAATGGAAGGTTGGACTAGAAGGTTTATATTTATCTAGGGTGTTGAAAGCAATGTCATTTTTAATGTAAATCGCGATTCCTCTTTTGGGTCCGAAGTGTGAAACAAGGGAGTAGCCAGTAATATCAAAATTATCATTTTTTCCACTGACTTGTGTTTCACCGAGGGCTAAAATTGCTGGTTTTGTGGAGTTAAGATGATATTCTACGGCATGAAAATTAGTAGGCCCCGAATATTACAAAAATTAACTCGAAAATTGGCAATTTTTAATAGCAATTAGTAAAAATTGAGAAAAAAAAAAAAAAAAAAACAAATAATAATAAAACATATAAAATTTAAAATTTAATTATATTATAATTTAGGTTAAATATTGTATGTGTACGATTCATACAACCCGAACAAGTTATCACCGTTTATAAAAACAAAAGTATTGCTAACAATATTTACAAAATACCATCAACAATACCCCTATTTTATTCTGCTATGAGTGAGCAATCGGTTTATAACACCATTCAACAGTTTTTAACTAGACCTTATTGAACTTAGTTACAACCAAAAAACTCACACACAGCTAAATCTAAGTGCAAGTAAAATTACGCGCGTATATGTAAATAATTAAATTTAAATTAATTAGTTTAAGTTAATTGAAAAGAATTGAACTGAAATTTCAGTACTTCCCTTTCTTTTATGATTAAAATAAAAAAGAAAAAAAAATTAGTAAAGTAAACATATACCATCAAAAATTAAAACAATACAAATTAAAATAAAAACAATACGGTGACATAGTATTGATGGTATTAAACAATGAGCGAATTTAGAATATTATCATCCGAGGGAGAGGGAATGGAATGGATATTTGATTTGTTTACAACTAGTAGATTTTGCCATGTTTGTTTTTGCCATGAGCAGTTCTGTAGAATGGAAGTCTAAAAGCACCAACATTTCTTAAACTATATGAATGACCTTCTCCAACAAAGCGAAGATTATTACTTAGGTATGTAGGATGTAAGTTGTTTTTTATCTTAAATACGAAAACTAGTATATTAAATTTTAATCTCTGCATCACATTTAGCCATTTCAAAATTGACAACATCTCTGAACTTCTACTGAATCTATTACATTTTAGTACGGCTCTCAATGCTTTGTTCTGAAGCACTTGTAAGCGATTTATTTGTCCCATATTGCAGATTAATAAAATCGATGAACAATAATCAAAATGCGGTAATATTATTGTATTATATTTTATTTTTGCAGATGATAACGATATTTACTTTCTAATTCTCCACAAGAATCCAATTTTCTTTGATTTTTTTTGGCATATTGTATCACAGTGTTTGTTGAGTTTAAGTTTGTCATCTATCGTAATTCCCAAGTATTTATATTCCTTCACACATTCAACTACACATCCATCTATATGTATATTTCATTTCGTCCATTTATTACCATGCACTTTGTTTTATTGATGTTTAACTTTAATTTATTCATATTAAGCCACTTATAAAGTTCGATTAAATCATTATTTATATTTTCATTACATTCTTGAACTGAATTTCCTTTTGCATATAATAATGTGTCATCTGCAAATAACGCTAATTTGCAAGATTGAATTGAATTTTTTATGTCATTGATATATATCAAGAATAATAAAACGCCCAGAACTGATCCTTGAGACACACCTACGTGAACATTTTGCACATCCGAATATATTTGTCCAATTTTCACTCTTTGTGTCCTTCCATATAAATCAATAAAATTTACATGTGGTTTTTGGTGAGAATATTCTCTCACAGTTTAGAGATTACCTCACTAAAATTATCAATTTAACGTTAATTCAAATCAAATGAGTAAGTAAAACAAAAACAACAACATGGCAAGTAGAAGCACGTGTAAAAAATATAACAAAAGTATGAGAAATGTATCATCAATATAAAATGTATGGGTTTTTGTGGTGGAATATTTCATACAGCAGTTAATTGTAGTGGAATAAATGAATATGAAAAAATAGAAGAATACTTGAACAACAACAACAATAGTAATATATTCTTTAGAACAATAATAATATATTCTTTAGGAAAAATAGAACTGATTAAAACAGGTTTTGATGGTATTGAAATTAAATTTGAAAAATTGGATGAAATTAAAGAAAAACTAGAAGAGAAGGAAAAATCATTGAAAGAAATTATTAGTAATCTAAATATTTTGGTTCAAGATAATATTATAAACAATATAGAAATAACGTCATTACAAAACAAACCAAATAAGGAGATTAAAGCAATAAATAATAAGAAAACGTATGTTGATATGATTAAACAGGAGCCACTAGTGGTAATAAAACCAAAAAAATCGCAATCTAGTGATTTAACTAAAGCAGCAGTAAAAGAAAATATTTGTCCAGAAAATTTAGCAATAAACAAGGTGGCTGAAAAAAGTGATGGAAAAATTGCTATTTATTGTAAAGATGCTGATTCAGTTGGAAAAATTAAAGAAAATGTAGAAGAAAAGCTGGGAGATCAATACAAAGCGATTTTTTTTTTTTTTTTTTTTTTTTTTTACGAGGGAATGGAAAGCTCGAAAGCCACCCATTGAAACTATGCGGTGTTTCTTTGGGTAGTGTATGATTTTAACACACCAAAACCACACCCTTTTTGAACCAAACTTTAGGAGGGAACCTGTAATACAAATGTACAGTTTGGTTACAGGGATGAGGATATGGAAGGATTTAGGATTATGGTGGAAATTATTTGGAATATTTGGATTATGGGGGATGGGGAAAATTGGATGGGATATTTAGAAGAAAGATGTTAATGTTCTTCTTAAATTTGGTTACATCGTACATATATACATCATCAACTTTGGGGAACACATTTGATGGAATATGGTTCCATAAACGAGATGAGAGCATGACAAACGAATTTCCATAAGCCGTGTTACGCCATCTAGCTAGTTCGACTGTGTAGGGATGAGCATCTGTTGCCCTCCTTGTTTCTCTTTGGAAAATCTTGAATGGAGGCATAAGTTGTTTGATTTCTTTAGAACAGGTGTTAGTCCCTACAAGATATCTATAAAACAAGGTCAGTGAACAGTGCGACGATGGCTGAGTGGAGTGAGCGTTGAGGTAACACTGGGATCATTTATAAGACGAATAGCTCTGTTTTGCACTTTATCGAGATATCCCAGCGCCGTAATGGGAGCACCAGCCCAAATATGTGCATTATACTCCATTTTCGGCCTAATATAAGTTTTATAAATATTGAGGAGATCAGAGGATGAGAAGTAAGTTTTGCAGCGATACAAGAAACCCAAACATTTAGCAGCGTCCTTAGCTACTCCAAAAATATGATTCGACCAAGTCAATTTTTGGTTTAGCTTAATCCCCAAAATGTTTAAGTCTTCCGTATGCTGCAAAGCCTCTCCTTGAAAAGAAAGGTTCGGAATAGTTGTTGCTATTTTTCGCGAGACTAGACAGCATTGGGTTTTTTTAGTGTTGAAATCAACTCTGTTGATTTCACCCCATTTTTGGATTTTAATTAAATCTTTGTTTAATTCACTTATAGTGAAATTTTTTGCTGTTGAGTTAATCTGATGATTAGTGTTACAGCGGCTATGAAATTCATAGGAAGCAACAAGGGTACAGTCGTCTGCGAAGCTATGGAATGGATTGGAGGTTATTGATAGTAGGTCATTTATAAATATTAGAAAAAGGCTGGGGGATAAAACAGATCCCTGAGGGACACCAGCATTTATTTTAAAATCTTTGGATGAATATCCATCGATAAGAACACGAATCGTGCGATTCGAAAGGAAATCTCCAATCCATTTTACAAAAACCCTACCTAGACCTAAAGCCTTGCATTTTGCCAATAAAGCATCATGCCAAACTCGATCAAAAGCTTTAGAAATATCCAAAGCCACAACATCAGATTCACCAGAATGATGAAGACTGCTATTAAGCTTTTCGCACAGGTAGGTCATGAGATCGCCAGTTGAACGACGGGCTCTGAACCCGTATGTCGATCATGAAGCAAACCTTTACGATCTAGATATTTCAAAAGCTTGTAATTTATAACTTTTTCCATTACTTTGGAGAGGACCGAAGTAATAGCAATAGGTCGGTAGTTAGAAGGATCGCTTTTATCGCCTTTTTTAGGAATTGGAAAAACATGTGCAACCTTCCATTGAGTAGGATAAATACCCGAAGTAAAGGAAAGATGGAAAAGGTTGCGCAGAGGTTTTGAAATGGAAGTATATGTGTTTTTGAGAACGGTAGTTGTAATACCGTCCGGACCGGCTGATTTCCTTGTACCAAGATTCTTCAAGATTTTCATCACTGCTCTCGTCCTGAAGTATATTCTACCAAAGGAGCAGCCCACTTCTGGAATAGATGGAGGTCTTTGAGTTGACTGAGGCAGTGATGAGTTAGAAGCGAATTGTTTGCCAAACAAATTCGCTTTTTCTTTTGAATCTGATACGATGTGGTTGTTTATATAAACAAGTGGAGGAAAAGAGGACCCGCTATTGTCCTCTTTTAAATTTTTTGCAAAAGTCCAAAAGGACTTGCTATTCTTGGGCATGTGTATTTGAGTTCGTTTCAACTTTTGGTTGAACAAGAATTTTTGTTTGTTGATAACTCTCTTACATCTGTTCCGAACCACTATATAGTTGGTCCTGTGAGCCTCCAAACCACTGTCCCGGTACTTTTTGAAGGCCTCCTCTTTTTTTAGAATGGCTTCTTTACAAATGCGATTAAACCAAGTTATGGGTTTCCGTTTAATAGATTTCATGGAGTGAGGTATAAATAATCTCATTCCAAGTAGAATAGTTTCACTAATCGCATTTGCAGCGAAGTCAATATTCCTACCTCGGAAGCACAGTGACCAATCAAAGGTTTTGTAAAAATTGTTCAGACCTTCCCATTTAGCATGGTTATAATGCCATACCAATTTTTTGGGAAGGGACCTTTGATTGGACACCGAGCCTGCCCGGAGCTTGTATTGACCAAACAGTGATCAGAGCCCCCCAGGGGGCAACCAACTGAAACGACATACTTTTCAGGGTGTGTGGTTAGAAACAGATCCAAGAGGTGACCTTCTTGATCAGCACGGTCTGAGATTCTAGTGGGATTTTTAACAAGTTGAGAAAGGTGGAATAGAGTAGAAAATAATTCAACCTGTTTCCCAATGGAGTTTTGACTCGGAGAAGAGGTACTGGAAAAGTGAAGCCAGTCTTTGTTATGAACATTAAAATCCCCCGCCAGAACAATTTCGGTCTCAGGAAAACAATCGAGAATTTCATTGATCTGGTTTGAAAGGTTTTCAATTTCCATAACAGTTTCTTGTTCACTTGCATTGGGTGATCTGTATAGAAAACAGAAATGTATAACATGCTTTTCAACATGGATTTTGACCCAAACGTAATTGTAAGTGGGGCTTGAAGATTTATATTTGTCAAGAGTGTTAAAAGCAATGTCTTTTTTTATGTAGATGGCGATTCCTCTTTTGGGAACGAAGTGTGAAACGAGTAAGTAGCCGTTAATATCGAAGTTAACATTGTGACTACTAACTTGCGTTTCACATAAAGCAAGAATTGCCGGTTTAATTGAATTAAGATGACCTTCAACGGCATGGAAGTTCGTTTGCAAACCGCGAATATTACAAAAATTAAGGTTAAAGTTGATAATGTTGTTAGAAATTAGGAAGAAAAAAAAAAGAAGTAGAAAAAAAAAAACAAAACTGCTTATTTATGTACGATTTTAGCAACCT
Organism: Dolichopus griseipennis; assembly: GCA_963082915.1. Taxonomy (NCBI): domain Eukaryota; kingdom Metazoa; phylum Arthropoda; class Insecta; order Diptera; family Dolichopodidae; genus Dolichopus; species Dolichopus griseipennis. The sequence continues at coordinate 126,424,975 of OY720443.1, read as the reverse complement.
ATCGACAACACCTTTTGAAAAAAAAACAAAATAAAATTTAAAACTTAAAAGTTTTATTTCAAGTGAGAAGATGGTTTATAACTACGTCCAACAGTTTTTAACTTGCACGATATAGAATCTATATAGAAACTATATGTGCCCTTATTGTAGTAGGTACAACCAAAAACTCAATCAAAATAAAACAAATACACAACTACATCTAATTAAAAATAAAGCATTTGTAATTGTGATAATAAAACTAATTAAATACAAAAACAAAATTAAAATTTAAAAATTATTGGACATATACCATCAGAATTTATTAATTAAGTTACGGTGTTTTTATGATGGTATATTGAGAGTGGAGAGAGTTATTAAAAACATTAACATCTATCCATGGGAAGGAGGGAGATGGATATATTGTTTTGTTTACCACTAGAAGAAAATTAAAAGAATGATTATTTCCAAAAAAAAAAAAAAAAATTATTTTAATTTAAAGTAAACAAAACAATCCGGCGCGTAACATTTAAAAAATTAATAAAGAATTAAAAAAACAAGTAAAGAAACAGTCAGTCGGTGCAACCGACTTAGAAATACCCTACACCTATTTGGTTCAAATTTAAGGACATATCCATAAGTCATTTTAACACCATAGAAGCTGTTATTAATTTGATCGTAAGACATAGCTAACCAAATTAACTGTATAATACTAAAAACATTTTCTAATTACCCTATCTATTAAAAAATACTACAAATTCTTACTAATTTATCTATTTAAAAATATTAAAAAACAAACAAACTTGAAATAAATAAAAATATATTTATTCCAATTCAATTACAAAATGAAAAAATTCTAATTATTAAATTTTGTGATAAAAAGATAATCAAAGCATAATATATTTAATAATCCAAATTTTTAAAAATTGCAATTATTTTAAATGGTTAGTTTATATACCTAATAGAAAAGCTTATAAACGCGAAATATGCAATAAATGTATTTCTAAAATACAATTAAAAATTTACACCTTTTCATATAATTCATTTAAATATAAAAATAAATTTTACATAAATGCAGAAAGTACCTTTGAACATAGCTGAACCACTACAATTAAGTCTAGATTTCGGAGACACATAGGACATAGGAAAAATATTCTTTGGCTTAGAAATTAAACTCGACCACAACCAATTCCCATGGTACTTTCATTACTAGTAACCTACTGTTAAATTTCATCAAAATACCGGCATTATTTTTTGAGTTATGGTGTTTGTAAGATATATGTTTGTTAGTCCTTGAACTTTTCAAGGGTTCCAGGACCCGAAATTATGGTATTTTTTGCCCATATGCAGTCCCGTCATACTTTCAATACTAGTTAACCCTTGTACACAATTGGAACGCTCTATCTTAATTTTAAGTTACTAGTTTTATTAATTTCGATGATAAGCTTTTACACATTGGGGGATCTAAGAGAGGTTCTGAACCACCACTCCAATTGATCCCAAATTAGGGGGGCACGCAAGAAATAGTAAAGAACACCCTTGTGGCAAATTGGAAGCTTCTACATTTGTTTCAAGTTACTATCTTTATTAATTTCGAAAATATGCTTTAAGGGCCTAAGAACTGAGTGGCTGGTCCCCGATCCACTACTCCAATGGGGCCCAAATTTCAAAGACACTTACGAAATAAGAAGGGACACCCTGATACCAAATTTGGAGGTTCTATCTTCATTGGTTTCGGAATTATGCTCGTTTGGCCTAAATTCGATCAATGTTATTTGGTTTATATAGATCACCGAAATATTTGAATATAAATTCTAGTTTTTTAAATTATTTTAAGACTATTTTGGAAGAATTAAATGAAGTAAAAGATACTGTTATTATTATTGGAGATTTTAATATAAATTGGCGAATTAATAATAATATTAAAAATTTTTGTGAACAAATAATAATCGACAATGCTTTTAAACAGTTAATTAATGAATATACTAGAATTACTAACACTTCAAAAACTATTATAGACTGGGTAATAACTAATAAATATAGTGATATTTTAGCATATATAGACAATAATTCAAAGATAAGTGATCATGAAACTATTAGAATTGATATAAGAATAAACAACAAAGTAGAAGATAAAAATAAAACAATAAAAGTGTTAAGATATAATAAACGAAATTTTCTATATAATATAACTAGAAATGATATAATGACTGTATATTATAATGATGTTAACTTTTGTGCTAACAAATTTAATTTTAACTTAAAACAATTATTAAAAAATTTTATTGTTGAATATAAGTGTAAATTTACTAAATTAAAATGGTTTAAAAATGAGCATAAAATTTTAAAAAATAAGAAAATTCAACAATATGAACTTGCGAAATGGTCAAATAACATAAATGAGTGGAATAAATACAAAAAACTAAGAAATACATATAAAAATAAAATTAATAAATCTAAAAATTCGTATATAAATAATAAAATTGTAGGATCCAAAGACCAAAAATCTATGTGGGTAAATATTAAAAATTTTGTTTTAAATAAAGGTGTCAATGAAATAGGTGAAATAATTTTTGATAACATAACAATTAATGATAATCTAACTATAGCTAATAAGTTTAATAAATTTTTTACGGAAAGCATTAATGAAATTAATAGAAACATTAGTTATGAAGATTATGTAAACTTTATTGAAAGAAAACCTCATATCTTCAAATTTAAAACAATAACTATTAATGACTTAAAAATGATATTAAAATCTTTGAATAAAAAGCGTGATATTAATTTTGTCAATTCTAGAGTATTGTTAGATGCTTTTGAGCTAATTGGTCAAAATTTATTATATATAATTAACAATTCCATATCTTCTGGAATATTCCCTGATGTGTGGAAAGAATCGATTGTTGTTCCAATTGAAAAAGTTAAGAACACAAAGAAAGCGAATGAGTTCAGACCCATTAATACCATTTTAACGGAAGCTAAAATTTTAGAAAAAATTGTATTTAACCAGCTTGAAAATTATTTTGAAAAAAACCACTTAATATCGGAATTGCAGTCTGGCTTCAGAAGAGGTCATAGCTGTGAAGCCTTGTTAAACTTAGTTATAATGAATTGGAAAATTTCATTACATGATAACAAAGTGATAGTGGCCGCTTTTTTAGATTTAACACGTGCCTTTGAAACAGTAGATCGTGAAATTTTGTTATTTAAACTTGAGGAGTATGGTATATGTGAAAATGAATTGGAGTGGTTTAAATCGTATCTTAAATCTGGGAGAACTCAAAGAACAAAAGTCAATGGCTGTTTATCAGATTCAATTGAGGTGTTATATGGTGTGCCGCAGGGAAGTATATTGGGTGTATTATTATTTTTAATATTCATTAATGATATGCAGAACGCAGTGCAACATGGTAAATTAATACAATTTGCAGATGATGCTTTGTTGTATGTTACTGGTGATAGTGTAAGTGAATGTATTTCTAAAATAAATATGGATTTAAATAGATTAAGTAAATGGATAAATATGAATAAACTTAAATTAAATGTAGATAAAACAAAATGCTTAATAATTAACGGAAATAATAATGAAAATCTGAATGTTTTGATTGATAATAGAAATATTGAAATAATTGATGAAATAAAATACCTAGGAGTAATAATAGATTGTAAATTGAACTTTAAAAGTCATATTAATTATATTTGTAAAAAGATCGCGAAAAAAATATATTTTTTTAGTAAAATTAGAAATAAAATATCATTAAAATGTGCAATTACATTATATAACACAATGATCAAACCTCAATTTGAATATTGTTCTTCGATTATTTTTATGTGCAATTCTCAAATGATGGGTAGACTACAAAGGCTACAGAACAAATCGATGAGAGTTGTTTTAAGATTAAATCGTTATGCGTCTGGGCATGCAATGTTGGCTGTATTAAAATGGCTTAATATCGAACAACAAATTAAAATGAATGTTTTGATCATTGTGTTTAAAATAAAAAATGGGCTTTACCCAAATTACTTATGCAATAAAATTGTTTATAATAGAGATATACATGAGTATAATTTGAGAAACAATGATAACTTTAGATTAAATTTTTATAGAAATGAAAAAACAAAAAATATGATTATGTATAAAGGTTTGAAATTATATAATGATCTGCCAATTCAAATAAAAAGTGAAAATCGTTTGAACATTTTTAGAAAACAAATTAAATTATATGTCAAAGATAATATTTAATGTATTTAAATTTAAATGTACTTTATATTAAAATGTAAATTTATTTATTATTATTTATTTAATTATTTTTTCAAAAATGAACTTATGTTTAATTGTAAATAGTTTATAATATGAACTAAATAAATAAATAAATAAATAAATAAAAAGTTCTAAGTTCCGAACCCATTGTCCAATCCTCACCGTACGTAATCACCGCCGTAGTTTCGCTGCCAATAACCTACAGCACAAATTTCATGAAGATAGCCTCATTAGTTGTTTAGTTATCGTGATTTTTTATATATGTTCCTTAGCCCTGACATCGATTAAAAGGTCCGGAATCCGAACCGTTGGGCTGATTTCGCCCTTATATAGTCCGCGCTGTACTTATAGTACTAGTTAACCCTTGTACACAATTTGAACGGTCTATCCCAATTTTAAGTAACTATTTTTAGTAATTTCGATTATAAGCCTTTAAAACTTGGGAGGTCTGAGAGGGGTACAGAACCACCACTCCAATTGATCCCAAATTAGGGGAACACGCAAGAGATAGTAAAGAACACCCTTGTGGCAAATTGGAAGCTTCTACATTTTTTCAAGTTGTTATCTTTATTAATTTTAAAGATATGCTTTAAGGTCTTCGGAAATGTGTGGCTGGTCCCCGACCCACTACTCCAATGGGACCCAAATTCACAAGACACTTAGGAAATAGGAAGGGACCCCCTGATACTAAGTTTGGAGGTTCTATCTTCATTGGTTTCGGAATTATGCTCGTTTGGCATAAATTCGATCAAAAAGTTCTAGGTTCCGAACCCATGGTCCAATCCCGACCTTACGCAATTCCCGAATTAGTTTCATTACTAGTAACCTACAGCACAAATTTGATGAAGATAGCGTCATTAGTTGTTGAGTTATCGTGATTTTTTATATTTGTTCGTTAGCCCTGAAACCGATTAAAAGGTCCAGAATCCGAACCCATGGGCCGATTTCGCCCATATGCAATCCCCGCCGTACTTTCAGTCCTAGTAACCTACAGTTAAAATTTCATCAAGATAGCTCCATTATTTTTTGAGTTATCGTGCCTACGAACGGACGGACGGACGGACATGGCTATATCGACTAAGGCGGTCACGCTGATCACAAATATATATACTTTTCCATATCTAGCTCGCTTCCTTTAGGTGGTTACAAACACCATACCAAAGTTAATATACCCCTTTACCTATTCTATAGGTGTAGGGTATAAAAAAATAAAAAATTCTATAATTAATTTAAGTTAAGTTTAGTTAAAAAAAAAATAAAAAATAAAAAAGTGTAAAATAAGTAGTGAAAAAAAAAAATTTAGTATTTACGATAAAATTTTAGCATGCAATTAAAATTAAAAGTGATACTTATCTAGATATGTCCGCCATTGAAAGTGCGGCAATGTGATCCAAAATAAAAAAAATTGAAGTAGAATTAGAAAAAGAAAGTAGAAAAACACTACAAATTTTAAACACTTTAAATTTAAAGGGAAAATTAAAAAAAAATAAAATTTTATTTTATAACTTTATAATTTTAAATTGAATGAAAAAACCAAAAGCAAAAATTAAGTTTGTTGTTAGATTTAAAATAAGTAAAATTCTTATTAAAGCGAAATTAGTGTTGTTCCAACGAAGGTTGAAGACCGATTGAATTTATACCTAAAGAATAAAGAATAATTAGCGGCATGTCTGAACTATCATAGCATAGATTACTATTGGAATAAAATTAAAAAAACGGAATATTTGGATAAAAATAGAAGAATTAAAGTGTTTAAAGTGTATGAAACAAAAAAGAAAGTTAATAAATTTAATGCAATAGTAGAAATGAAAGTGTGGAAGATTTTAACGAAATAATAAAGAAGGGAAAAATTATAATTGGATGGGATGTGTGCAGATTTTTTGAAAATTTGGATGTAATGAGATGTTATAAATGTTTTGGATATGGACACAAGAAGGAGAAATGCCGTGAAGAAAATAATAAATGTTTAAAATGCGGAATTTAAATATTCAAGGGTTAACAACTAACTTCAGTGAAATGGAAAATTTAGTATACGAAGAAAGTTTTTATTTTATATGTTTAAGTGAAACGCATATTACTGATAAAATTGATAGTTCGGAATTATTGATTAATAATTATAAAATGTATAATTGTAATTCATATTCCAGACACACTGGTGGAGTAACAATTTATATTAACAAGAAATATCAAAGTGATTTAGTTGATTCTTTTTATTTGGAAAATGTATGGATCTTATGTATTAAAATTGATATCGGATAATACAAAAAGGTTGATACATAAAGTTAAAGAACCTACCAGAATCACGAAAACATCACGAACTCTAATAGATTACGTTTTAACGGATCATGTAACTGAACTAGAAGTAAATATAAATAATAAATATAACATATCGGATCATACAAATAGAAATATATAGATTTGAAAAAAACAACAATGAAAAACAGATAAATTACTACAAATACAATAAACAAGAGTTAATTTATAAATTAATTGCTTTAAATTTTGACAATATATTAAACATTACAAGTGTAAATGACTGTGCGTTGAAATTAAAATCTGATTTAATTTGTAGTGTAGAGAATTTAAGAAGAACAATAACAATAAATAATAAAATGAATAAATGGTACGATGAAGAATTAAAGCTTCTTAACAGGCAGAAAATATTTCTTTAAAATAGAACAAAAATTTTAAATGATCAATTAGCATGAAGTAATATTATAAATCTATAAGAAATCAATACAAGTACAAATGTAATTTAAAAAAAAATAAATATACTGAAGAAAAAATTCTAGAAAACATTGGTAAGCAATGTCATATAGGGGAAAACTTTAAAGATGTATGTATTAAAAAAAAGAAGAAAATGAAATAGAACAAATAGTAAGTAATAATAATGTATTAGTTGACAAATTAGAAATAACTAAAGAATTAAATACTTTCTTTGTTAAAAGTATATTAGATATAAATAATAGCATAAAAAATGTTCAATATGACGACAATATAATTGAAATAGAAACAAACTTTGTGTTTGCACTAGTAAATGATGAAATATTAGAAATAGCATTTAAAGATTTAAAAAATAAAAATGATAACATAGGAATAAATAAGTCGATTATTTTAGATTGTAAACCAATTTTTTTTCCAAAACTGAGGAAAATTATAAATAAGTCAATGTTAGAAGGTATATTTCCGCAAAGTTAGAAAGAAACTATAGTAACACCAGTACCTAAAATCAAAAATGCGAAAGAACCTGTGGACTTTAGACCAGTAAATATGCTTTTAATTTGTGAGAATATTTTTGAAAGAATAATTTATAATCAACTTAGATATAAATAATATATTATGTAATGAAATATCAGATTTCAGAAAAGCTCACTCTTGCGAAACAGTCAAAAGCTTAGTTAACTATGAATGGAAAAATTATATGGAAAATGGAGAAATCATTGTAGCAGTTTTTCTAGATCTCCAGAGAGCCTTTGAAACTCTCGATAAAAATGTATTAATAAGTAAACTTAGTAACATAGGTGTAAGAAATGTGGAATTGCAATGGTTTAAGAGTTATTTCTATGGAAGGGCACAAAGAGTGAAAATTGGGCAAATATATTCGGATGTGCAAAATGTTCACGTAGGTGTGTCTCAAGGATCAGTTCTGGGCGTTTCATTATTCTTGATATATGTCAATGACATAAAAAATTTAATTCAATCTTGCAAATTAGCGTTATTTGCAGATGACACATTATTATATGCAAAAGGAAATTCAGTTCAAGAATGTAATGATTATAATTGTGTATAAGGGTTCACTAGTATTGAAAGAACGGCGCGGGCTGCATATAGGCGGATCCTGGAAGTTAGGCCGGACGAGCATGATTCAGAAACCAAAGAAGGTGGAAACTCCAAATTTGGTATCAGGGTGTCCCTTCCTATTCTCGAAAATTGGAATAAATTGGAGTAGTGGGTCAGGGTCCATTTACATAGTTTCGAAGACCTTAAAGCATATCTTCGAAAAAAATAATGACAGGAAATTCAAACAAATGTAGAAGCAAATTTGTCACAAGGGTGTTTTTACTATTTCCTACATGTTCCCTTAATTTATGATCAATTGGAGTGGTGGTTTATGTTACTCTCTTAGATCTGCCAATGTTTTAAGGCTAATAATAATCGAAATTAATAAAAATAGTTACTTAAATTACAGTTTACATGTAATACAGTTTACATATATCACGCATCGAGTATGCAGGTGATTTTAAGATACGCGTGCACTTTTGCTTTGGGTCTTTTTTTTGTGTTTAAACAATCAAATAAATACTGAAGAAAAACTAATTAATTAAATTTTTTATCTGAACTTTAATTTAACTAAAATTTAATTTAATAAAACATTCTGTTGAAACATAAACTTTTATATATATATATATAAAATATAAGTTCATATATTAATATTGTTGTGTATACAACAACAAAAATTCAAAAAAACTGTTACCGGTGTTTTTGTTATTCTAATAAATTTTTTTTTGATTTGTATATTACATTTATTTACTAATTTTTAATAATTTTTTAAAATTAACTTTAATTGTAATTTAATTATAACTACTACTATTAATTTAAAATTTGATAAAATAAAAGCTTAACTAATTTTGATAAGTCAAATAAAATCAGAAAAAATAAATAAAACACAAAAAAAAAAAATAATAAACAGCTACTGGATATCTAGCTGTGGCTATATTTTTATCTTATTCCGACAACATTAAATGCGATAAGAACAACAATTCATCCAACAATAAACTTATAATTTAACTCTAATTTTTTTTCCCATAATTAGTTCATATAATTTAAATTTGGTTTTCTTTTAAAAACGAATAATTGCAAAAATTAAATCACTGTTTCTTTAGGCATATATTACATTAATAATTTTTTTTTTGTATAACTTTACATTTATTGAAAAAAAACATTTCTTTTTCAATTAAGTATTCATTTAAAATTTGATTAATTTAATTTTGCATTATTTTTAATCTTTTTTGTTTTTTTTTTATCAATTAGTTATTTAATTTAATTAATTTTTTATAGTTAGCTTAAAATTTGGATTTTTGTTTACATTGTAATTTCCCTACTTTAATAGCATATTGCATTTTTTTTTTATTTCATTTAAATTAAATAATGTTGTTAAATTTTTTTATAATTTTTTATACATGCTTTCTATATACGTGGGACAAAGAAACATAATGTTTTGAAAAGGTTCGTGCCCGCACTAATCTAGTGGTGAATTTTGTAAGCAATCTCTGGGTACAATAAGGTATTAAAAACAGTTTTACTTGGATTTTCGTTTGTAATGTTCCTCACCATTTTGGTGCTGGCGCTATTGTTATTACTATTATTATATTATTTTATTTTTTTATTTATTTATTTATTTCAGATCTCAAAAGAGCTAATATAGCTCGTACAAAGTTTTATAATTCATAAAGAAAATAAATTTGTAAATCAAATCCTATTATAATTATATACATAAATTATATACATAAATTTTTTTTTTTTTAATTCAAAATACAGTGATAAATAATAAATGGCAATAAAAAATTAATCCTACTAACTACATTAATTCAATAACAATATTATTGTCGCTAATCATATCTAAGAGCCAATGAAATAGAAAGAAATGCAAAATATACAGAAAAAAATAAAAATAAAAACTTAAAAATTATTAAGAGTGAAACTAAAAAAAAACATTATATTAAAAATTCATAATTGAAGTCAAAACACAAAATGGATACCTACTAAGAAACAATGTAGTCTTTTTTTTTTTTTTCCCTTGTTTTTTTTTTTTTATTTTTTTAAATAATTTTTTTTTTTATTTATTTACTCAAAGTTAACTGTTACTACTATTCGAAAAACAACTTAAAAAGTAACTATTGACATTGTTTTTAATTTTCACAAAGTTATTTATTTGTTTAAGTTCTGCTGGCAAATCATTATAGATCGCATAAGCCTTGTTGTATATTGTATCTTGTTTATTAAATCTCATTTTAGACGATGTAATATGTATTTTCTCAGCATTTCTGGTTCTATATTTATGTACTTCACTGTTCAGACTGAATTTGACATTTGTGTTAATGTTGTTAGCACACATAGCATGAACATGCATTGCCAGCTTACTTTTAATCAATTGATTTATAGGTAGAATATTATTCTCAATATGGATCTGTTGAGTTACCGTTCTGATTTTATAACCAAATAAATTTTTTATGGCTTTGTTTTGAACAGTTTGAATTACATAGTTTAATGTACTTGTTACACACATTTCCCCATAAATGTATGCCATACGTAACTGTTGCATGAAACATACTGAAGTATACTGAACGCTTTAGTTTATGTGGGACTCTATTTCTAATTAATTTAAATAAACCTGCAGACTTTCTGGCCTTAGTTAGTTGTTCTCTAATTTGTTGCTCCCAAGTAAGATTTTCATCTATAATAACACCCAAGTATTTATAGCATCTCACTAAATCTAAGTCATAACAGCCAATTTTGATATGAAGCATATCAGTTACTTTCCTCTTGAATATTATATATTTAGTTTTATTTGTATTTAGAGTGAGCTTGTGTTGATTCATCCATTCCTGAATTAATACTAGATCTATGTTAATTGCCTTTTCTAGTCTCTTGCAAGTAGTTTTAGCATAAACTATAGCCAGATCATCTGCATACATATACGGCTTTCCATTTAGCTTTAAATTAAGTAAACCGCTTATATAAACTGAGAATAATGGGCCTAGCGAACTCCCTTGTATAACACCAAAGTCATTTTTCTTCAGGCCACTAGTCACACCATCACATTCAGCATACTGATTTCTCTGAGAAAGGTAACTTTTGAACCATTTGATTTCATTACCTTTAATGCCATGTTCGAATAGAATTCTAAGTAATAATTTCCTGTCAACACTGTCAAAAGCTTTTTGAACATCGAAGAAAACAGCTGCAACTTTATTCCGTTTGTCAATTGAGGATTGAATATCGCTAATCACATCAAATAGAGCAGCTTGAGTGCTAGATCTTCTTATAAAACCATATTGTTGTTGTTTGTTTAATTTGTTTTTATATAAATAATCCGTAAGTTGGTTGTTGACTACGGTCTCCACAATTTTGCTAAATACTGATGATATAGCAATAGGTCTATAATTATTGAAATCAGAAGTATTTCCTGATTTTTTATAAACTGGAATAATTTTACTGAATTTAGTACATTGCGGAACTTCTGCTCGGGTTAATGAGTAATTAATAAGTTTCGTTAAATTATTAGTCAGTTCATTTTTACATATTTTGATTATGTGTGGTGAAATTTGGTCCTGACCTGCTGCATACGTGTCTGATAACCCATTTATTAATTTTAAGCACTCTTTTGGGTTAATAGTTTTAAATTTAAATTCTGAAGTTGTTCTAGTTTTTGGTACATATACTATGTTATTAAATTTACCAGCCATTTTTTCACCTATGTTTGCATAAAATTCATTAAAGCTGTTGATTTTATAATTTTTTTTGACTTTATTTAGTTCACAGCTTGCAAAACAATCATTTTCTTTTTTGTTTTCACAGCATAAAATATTTTTAATGTATTTCCAGTTTTTCTTAGGATCATTTTCAGCTTTTTGGAATTGCATTTCATCATATAACTTCCTTTTTTTCTTTTCAAACTTGTTGTTAAGTTTAACCAGTATTTATATTTGTTTTTAATTAAAGGTGAGTTGTGCAGAACAGGGTGCAGAAAATTTACTATGTTTTCTATTAACTTTCTTCACAACGGTAGCACTATTTACTGCATTTTGACAATTAATTACAAGTTCTTTTGCTAGTTGATTAACATCAGTTGTAGCAGTGACATAATTATTTAATTTTTTTTAAGGTACTCGTAGTTTGTTTTTTTGATTGACAGCTTAGCAAAAGACTTTTGTTTATTTTTTAAATAAACATCATTCACTTCCACAAACATTCCTAAATGATCGGATAAATCATGATGGATTAAGGAAATTGCAATTTTGGATTCTGGATTTTTTTTAATAACACGATCAAGGCATGTACTGGAATCAGGCCTGGTAATTTCATCACTGCATATAGTGTATCCATTCGTCTGAATTGTTGTTAAGTACTTTTGCACACTTAGATCAGCTAAATTTCTAATATTAAAATTCAAATCACCCATAATGATACTATTTTTATTTTTGATGTTTTCTAGGTGTGAATCCAGTTTTACCAGAAATTTGTTAATATGTAGAAGCGATGTTTCAGGTGGTCTATATATAGTTGTGAAGCTGAATTTATTATTTTTATCAGTGATTTCAATGTTAATAAAACTATTGAATTCATCACAATAAATTTCATTAGTGTTATATTTTAAATTATTGTGTATAAATAAAGCAGCACCTCCTCCACGTCTATTGTTTCTGCAAGAGAATAAATTATTATAGTTTTTTATTTTAATATATTGGCATTCATAATCCATTATCCAGGTTTCCGTAATTGCAATAATATGTACTAAGTGTTTAATTTTATCGTCAATTTTGTCATGTCATGTCGTCAATTTTGTGTTTAAGACTTCGAGCGTTAAAGTATAATATTTTTAGTGACTCTCTGTTTATAATATTTATATCATCAAAATTAAAGATGTTTGTTTTAACATGGGTATTTGATGGCAAATCAAATGCTATATTATTCAACATATAAGTTTTCTTCTTGTAGAAGACGTATTATTTTACTTTTTTCAGTTTTTCTAATAAACAGTTTGCCATTTTTAACCCAAGTGAAAACAATTGATTTATCTTTTTTTAATAATCTTGCCTTTTTATGTAAATATTTAAAGTACGGTGTTAGACTTTCATTAACAAAGATTATATTTTGATTAGTATTAGTATTTACAATTACTTCAGTTTCTGCATTTACATTTTCTACATTTAGAACGTCGGTTTCTGAATTTACATTTGTGGCATTTAATTTAGTTCCTGTAATTACATTAGTTCTAAGTTCAGAATGGCTTACACAACTCTCACTGTTTAGTATGGCAGTTGTAAGAGTTTTTTTCTTTAAGCCTTTCATAAATTTGTTCTTAGATTCCAATTGCTTAAATTTAACAATAATGTTATCTGGCTCACCTGACTTTTTTGATGGGTGTTTGACTTTGGATACATCCTTCAATTCGTTGACATCGAACTTAACACCTGTTTCATAAGCTATTGCTTTCACAACTGAAATTGGATTATTACTACGTACACTTGGCACACCACAAATTTCAATCTGCTTCAATAGTTTTTTTTGTTTTAACTTTTCGATCTCGACTTTGTTAATCCTAATATTGTCTTGTAAAATTTTGTTCTCATTCCTTAAGTTGGTGTTTTCATCAACTAAAGAATCTATGTATTCTTTAATTTCCCTAAACTCATTTTGTAACTTTTTAAACTCTTCACCTTGTGCAGCCTGATTATTTAAAATATGTTGTAATTTTTCAGATATATTTTCGGTATCAGTTTGTACACAATATGAATTATTGTTGAGATGCTCCTTTGATGTACTCGTCGAAGCTAAATTAGTGGATAACCGGCTACGTCTTTGTACTTTGCATGAGTTGCAAAACCAGATTTTCTCGTGATTTAATGTGTGTTTCTTAAAATCTTCAATGCCTAGTTTAGAGCACGCTACACAGAAATACCTTTTACATGGTCCATCACAATAAATTAGCTTATTTTTACGTAAATTAAAAATAAGCTAATTTATTAAATATTAATATTAAATATTTTCAAATTTCCCTCCTATTCCGCCCGCAAGTTGTAGTTAATGGAGAACAATTTTCCATTACAATTTAGTAATATAAGAGGCTTAGCATGTAATTTTCAATCAATTGAAGACCATCTTAACTCAGAAAGACCAGCTATACTTGCGTTACGCGAAATACAAGTTGTAAGTAAAGATACTAATTATAATATCAGCGGCTATACACTTGTTCCGCTTTTCATCCCTTATCGAGGAGTCACTTTAAATATACGATCTAATGTTACTTTCAACACCCTTCATGATCTTAAGAGCTCCAACACGATTTTTCATTATCTCTGGGTCAAACTCCGTGTTGAAAATGCCTCAATATTTTTCTGTTTTTTATATAGATCCCATTGAAGAATTATCCGACACTATCAATAAAATTCTGAAAAAGAATCCCGAATGTGAGATAGCTGTCGCAGGTGATTTTAACGCACACAACAAAAACTGGCTCCATTTCTCAAGTCACAATAGCCCGGAAAGTAAACAGGTTGAACCATTTTCAAACTTATCCCAACTTTCTCAACTTGTAAAGAGCCCAACTCAAATTTCAGACCGAGACGAGCAAAATGAACACCTTTTGGACTTGTTCTTGACTTCAAACCCAGAAAAATACAATATTTCTGTTAGTTCTCCAATTGGCGGCTCCAACCATTGCCTTGTTAAATCCAGCTTTTCAATGGGTTCATCGCCCAATCGAAACTCTATTCCTAAAAGGTTAGTCCGGTACTATAACCAGGCTGACTGGGTGGGTCGGAATAGCTTTTTGGGAGGTTTCGATTGGTCAATGTGTTTCCATCATAGGACTTTGCTGTTGATGCCATTAGTAAAACAATTATGCTAGGCATGAAACCTTTTATTCCTAGCTCATACGAATCGGTAAAAATCCATTCCAAATCCTGGTTTAATGACATCTGCAGGGAAGCAATTCAATCCAAGGAAGAGCATTTCAAAATTTACAAGGAAAAGTCGTCTGAGTCCTCATTTGCGAGCTATTAAGTTGCCGGGAACAATTGCAAGAGAATTATCATTAAAAAATAAGTAAATTAAGAGAATAAATTAAAAAATTATTTAAAATTGAAATAAATAATCAAGGGTACTAAATCATTCAACAGTAAATACACTACAGCTAAAAATCGTGACAAGAAGTAATTACTGCATGTGCGTAAACTTTTATTGAATTGGATAAAAAGTATTAAGTATACAATTTTGTAATTGCATTTTATGAATCCTTTTATTTTACGTTTATTTTTAACTAGCATATTTACCCGGCGTTGCCCGGAAGCTTGCAAATTGTAAAAAGCCAGTTTCAGCCAATTTTTTGAAATATTACGTTGCTTATAAATGAAGCCACAAAAAAATATTTGTGTTCTGTTAACCCATTGTGGCCCAACAGCTTTTCTTCTGTTCCTCTTTGAATATGAAGTTCACTTTACTAACAGATTTGGAATTTGTTAAGCCCTGCCGACCCGACGATTGTTCAAAAAAAAATTTGTAAGTAAATTACGTCCAATTTGTGAAAGTAGGTAAAACTTCTTTGAATTAGGGGAATGCTTAAAAAAATGTTTTGTCGAGTTCTTTTAACCGATTGCGAAACAAAAACCTTTAAAAACAGTTTACAAAACAGTTTGATCGATTATCTCTAATTTTTCTATACATGGTTCTTCTTGACAATTTGGTGATCCTTGACGATAGAGTTGAGGATGGTAGGTTTCCGACAAATTTATACAGCTAAGTTCAGCGGTAAGAGGAATATTTGTGCAAAATTTCAAGCTAATCGGTCAAACCGTTTTGACTCGACATTCAAAAAACGAGAAAGCTTAAAACGGCTATGGAGCAGCAACCTGTTGACTTATAAAAATGTGACATAGCCTATGTCACCCCCCGGCCTCTTAGAGTTATTCCTTTAAAATTTTGAGACAATCGGACCAGTGGTTTTTACGTGAATCCTGGGCAAATAAACAAACAAACAAACAAATTTTCTGCTTTATATATTAGATATTTTAAAAAAGATAAATTAGTAAGAATTTTTAATATTTTTGAATTGATAAAATAATTAGAAAATGCTTTTAGTATAATAAAGCTAATTTGGTTAGCTTTGTCTAACGGCCAAACTAATAAAAGCTTTTTATATGACTTATAGACTTCCCATTAAATTTGAACCAAATAGTTCAATTAAACGACTGACTGTTTCTTTACTTGTTTTTATTACCGTTTAATTTCGTCAGCACTGCACTATATAATACTATAAATTTTTTCCTGTCAACTAAAAAACAAATTGTTATTGAAATACTTTGAAAATCTCAATGAATAAAAAGATCCTCGAAAAACTCGGCAACATTCCCCATTGAGGGGCTATTAGGACTTAAAATTTAAAAATACTATTTTTATAAGTAAGCGGTAACTTAGGTAACTCACCAGTGTATATATTTCCTAACTTTAACATTGAAACTCCCACATTATATTTCGATAAAATACTCAGTATGAAACACTACATAATTTTAAAAATGTGCTTTTTTAAAAACCCTTCGTTTTCTTCATCACCTGTTTAATTTTGCATTTATTACATTTTTTAAGAAATAAAGCAGAATTAATATGAAATAAAATCAAAAATATTTTATACCAATTATAAAAAAAAAATTTCTGAGTGAATTTGGTGGAATTTTAGAATTAGATTCAAAATCAGGATTGTAAGCTTTTCCAGAATATATAAGTTAAGAATTTTAACATAAATTCTTTTAAAAAAATAATTATTAGGACTAATGTCCACTTTATTAATTACTTCTTAATTGACAAATTTAAACAGTAACTTAACTAATAACTAACTAATTTATATTATTATTAACGGCTGGGTGGCACAGCGGTTAGAGTGCCGACTTTAATGGTTTAACTAATAATTATATATATAATAAAAAACAAAATAAATAAATATAACAATATAAACAAATACAAAAATGTAAACAAATATTTCAATTAAATAATATAACTCACTGATATAGAATACCATATAACTCAAGTACAAAATTATAACAATAATAAACAAAAATAGAACTATATTTATTGAAAATCTAAAACATTTATACATGTTATAAGGCGTAGTACTATCTCATGTTTAAATTGTATGCGGAATTCATTTGATCAGTTCTAATATATGAATATATCTCCCCTGTTTCGACATGCACATATATAGTCAGGCTGTTTAGCCTATCACAGTGAACAGTTAGCACGTAAAGGTGCCGGCAAAAAAAAAAAAAAAAATTATAAAATATGCTGATATGACATTTTACGTTATTACGAAATTAATTATTTCCCGTGAGAAATAATTAAGGTAAAAAAATAATTTAAGTATTGTAATTTGATATTTAAAGCAAAATTATGAAATGATTTGAAATTATTAAATAAACTTAAAATTATGAGAAATATAAATTTGCTGACTGACCGTCAGAAGTTTAATCTGATTGGTTGAAGTTTTCAATTGAAGTATCTGTTGCTGTTGTTTTCATTGAAATGTTTAGTGAATCCTTCTTATTTCTGAATGATCTCTTTATAAAGATGATTATAACTGCAAATATAATTGATGAAATAAAAATTATATCCGTTGTTGTACCGATTGTGGAGGCCATGAAAAGTTTTCCTAGTTTTTTAACGTTGTCCAAGTGTAGACTGTGTAAATAATCCAAGTTTGGTTTTATTTTAACTTCTCTTGATTCGTTGTGCATAATAGGGGGTAGAAATTGTGATAGTTTAACCTCTTCATTTGTGAATTCTTGCTTCTTAATTTTGATAGTTTAATTTTGTAGTTGTATCAAAAAATTACCAAGTAGTTGTTTTTCAGTATTATTGACTATTAAAGTTCCTTTAAGATTGTTAAGGAAAATTGTATCATCATTTAAAGACTCGATTTCTTCATTTTTATTGAAATGATGTTCACATTCCGAGTTGGATCCTTCAAGGAGCTGTGATATGCAAGGGTCTTCCTCAATTTTCTTGATTAGATTTATTTTGCAAGTGATAATTTTGTTGAAATGTTTGCATTTTTCAGCTATTCCATATATTTCCTTTATTTGTGTATTGTTCGTTATTGTAGCTCTAATTTTTATATGGTTGTACTCGATTCCACTTGTTTTTGGCAAATTACTGATATAAAGAAGAGTTGAGTTTTTAACTGCTATGGATGGAGTTGCGTATTATATTGCTTCTAGTGTATTTGAGTTGCATTTCTATTTATTGAGTAGATTAGTGTTAAAAAGCTAAAAAGAAATAAATTCGTGTATTAGTTAGCAGAATTTTTTAAGTGAGCTTTGTGAATCCGTCTTCCAGATTCTGTTGTTATTGTAACTCTGTTGTTTCTTGCTACAACTTCTTTTTTATAGAGTGGTTTATTTTTCCATTTTATTTGTTTAATTTGAGCGAACACAGTTTTCCCTGGTTCGTAAGTTTTTGGTTCCTTTCTTTTGGTTTTTTCTCTTTCTAGTTTCTTTTCTTGATTTTTCTTAATTTTTCCTATTAAATCCTCATTAATTTTTTCTTGAAAGTTAATTAAATTTTGGTAATTAATTCTTTGTATTCTTCCGAGAAAGATGTCGGCTGGTTTTTGTCCAGTAACCGAATGAATAGTGTTATTATATCTATCTACTGCTATGTAAACGATTTCTTTCGTAGGTAAATTTCTGTATTCCTGTTGCAAGCACCTTGCTATTTCCTCTATTATTGAATGGACTCGTTCAATTGCTCCGTTAACTTCACTTCTTTGTGTGGGTGTCAAATAGATTTCTATGCCAATAGTCCTTAAATAATCTGTTACAATTGGACTTGTAAAACTCGCTGCGTTATCCATTACGATTAGTCGCGGTGTTGTGAAATAATGTACAATTTTGATTAATTTTTGCCTGATATGTAATGCTGATTTGCTTTTGATTTTAAAGAATTTTGTAAATTTAGTGAATTTATCTATGCAAGTTATGAATTTTTCTTTTTTTATTTCCATTATATCTATGTGAATAATTTCGGATGGGTATTTCGGTATTGGTGTTTCCATAAGATGTGGTTTGTTCGGATTTCGGTCGTATTTATTTATGTTACAGATGTCACAATTAGCAGTATACTTTTTTATTAAGCTTGCCATCTGTGGGAAATAGAAATTTTCCAAAATTTGTTGTTTGTTTTCTTTCCAGTTTCTGTGTGCTCTTTTATGCTCGTCTTTGATGATGTTAAATATATTTTCTTCATTGCAAATATCTGTTACGATTCGTTGAGTTATTCTGATTTTGTACGAACGGAAGTGTTCTTTATAAATATCCTGCAATGTTTGGATGTAATTTTCAGGAATTTTGATTCCATTAATAACGAAGGGTGATAGTTTTTCTTTTAAAATCTTTATAAGTTCCGAGTTAGTAATTTCTATAAGACTAATATAATGTCTGTTGAAATTAGGATGCGGTTCTTCATGTGCTGTGACTCCATTTCCTACCGATATTATCAACTGATTTCGAAAAACGTTAATTGGTCCTATATGATGTGGTATGAGATTAGAATTATCGTCTTCCGCGCTGTGAACTGTTGCCATTGATGAAGTGTTTTAGTTGTTTTGAACCACTTCAGATGCCGTATCAGTTGAAGAATCCTCGTGTTCTCTTCTTGGACTTGATAATAAGTTTGCCTCGAGTTTCAGTCGGGATAATGCATCTGCCACTTTATTTGTGCATCCAGGCTTGTATATGAGCTCATAGTTGTACTCTTCAAGCCGTGATTTCCATCGTTTTAATTTAGCGTTGTTATTGCTATTACTCAGGGTAAAGGTTAAGGGTTGATGATCGGTTAATATCTTAATCTTCTTTGCGCCATAAAGGTAGTTGCGAAGTTTGTCCAGTGCCCATATAATGGCTAGCATTTCTCGCTCGTTGGTGGCGTAATTTTCTTCGGTTTTATTTAGAGATCTTGATATATATGTTATCGGTCTATTTTTTCCCATTTCACCTTGGGATAGGACTGCTCCTATTGCTTCGTTTGAGGCGTCTGTAGTTAGATTAAAATGTTTATCGAAGTCCGGAAATATTAGAAGATCAGATGATGATAATAATTCCTTTGAATTTCCAAAAGCGGTGAACTCATCTTCTTTAAATATTACTTTTATCTTTTTTGACTGATTTGATTTGATTTGAGCATTTTCGCCTCTTGTCAGGTTGGTTAGAGGTTTAGCAATTTTTGCGAAATCTTTGATGAATCGTCTGTAGTAGGACGCTAATCCTAAGAACGATTTCAGTTCCTTAAGATTTTCGGGAGCACGTATTTTTTGAATTGCTTGAATCTTCGTTGGATCTGGTTTGATACCTTGACTTGTTATTATATATCCGAGAAACTCGACTTCTTCCTTGTGAAATTCCGTTTTATCAAGGTTGACTTTTAGGTTTGCGGCTTGTAATTTACTAAAAACTTTTTCTATGTTTTGGAGATGATCTTCCTCGTTTTTACCACCAAAGATGATCACATCGTCGATGTATACGTAGCAGATCTTTCCAATATATTCTTTGAGTACATCGTCGATCATACGCTGGAAGATCGCGGGTGCGTTCTTCAGTCCAAAAGGTAGTCTCAAAAATTCGTATTTTCCATTTAGTGTAGAAAATGCGGTTTTAGGAATGTCTCTCGATTTCATTCTTATTTGATGGAAGCCAGAAGTTAAATCGATAGTAGTGTAAAACTTGGAGTTTCCTAGACTAGCTATTGTTGATGTTATATCCGGAATGGGGTAGGTATCCGAAACCGTAACTGCGTTTAACCTTTTGAAATCTATTACAAGTCGATATTTTTTTAGACCTGAAGCATCCATTTTCTTTTCTACAATCCATATGGGTGAGTTATATGAACTTTTTGAAGGTCTTATTATTCCATCTTGAAGCATTTGATGTATTTGCTTTTCAACTTCTGCTCTCATATGTACAGGATAAGGATAAACTTTACTGTAGATAGGCTCATCAGTTGTAGTTTTAATTTCAGCTTCTACAGACGTGTCAATGGTTTCTTGATTGTTGATTGAACCAAAGAGTTCGTTGTATTGGTTTATTAATCCTTTTAATTTGTTCCTTGTGTTTTCATTCAAATGATTATCTCGAATTTCGATACTGTTGACTTGGAGAGATGGATTCTCTTTTAACGGTATTCTTATTCCGGGAGCTATTGTAAGCATATGATTTTTGCGGTCGATTACTGCTTCGAGTTCTTTGAGCGTATCGTCGCCTATTATCCCATCAAAACTTTTTAAACCAGGTAGTATGAAGAATTCTGTTTTTAGATTGTTCCCGATACATTCAAAAAATTTAACCACTATTTTCTTTGTTATATTGATGTCTCCTCCTGCTGAATTAATTTTGAAAGATTTATTTGTTGGCATTTGGTGCTAATTCTTCTTTTATAAAATTCTTGTTTGCACCTGTATCTATCAAGAATTTTAGAGTTTTATTGTCTTTAGTAATATACTCTAAGTAGGGTATGCTACTATTGAGGTTTGGTTCGTAAAATTTATTTGTTGTTCTTCATATTCAATTTCTTCTTCTTGGTCATCGAAGTTTTGAATATAATCTTCGTAGTTTTCATCATCTTTTTCTGAATTTGTTGGTTCAAGATTGAAAATTCTTTGCTGATTCGGTTGCGTATTTGATCTGTAATTGTTTCGGGCTCTTGATAGTTCGCTTTTTGAAGGATCAACCTCCATAGATTGATATTTTGGTTGTGCTGGTCTCCCTGAGTAATTATTTTGAATTGGTTGATATTTTGGTTGTGCTGGTCTCTATAAGTAATTATTTTGAATTGGTTGATTTATCTTTTGATTTGGCGGTTGGTTGTATTGAGTATAATTATTTCGATTTTGTAAGTATGACATATTTCGATTGGTTGGATAATTTCTTTGTTGTGGTTGAAATTGGACTGGCTTCTTTCTTATAACTGGATTTCTTTGTTATGCCATAGTGTTGGAATTATGGCTGTGAATCGTAATGTTCCGGAAATTGGAATTTTCGATCTCCAAACAATAGGAGTATGCTTCGGGGAGTGTTTGAGGTCTCTGTACCATTAGCATGTTTGAGAGGTTTTCATTGAGTCCTCTGATGAAAACATCTAGTGCTCTATCGCGATACGTTTTGGTTAGAGTGTTTATCACTTCTGTATTTCCATTTTCAGTTTTTATCTTATTTATTATTAGTGATAATTGGTTATTTAGAGTTGCGAAAAATTCGTCTGTAGATTGGTTTTTCTGCTGAAGATTTGCTAATTGATGTTCTAAGGATCTTAAATCTCGTTTATCGGCATAATGCAGGGACAAACAATCTTTTATATCTTCCCAATTGTTATCAAAAATATTATAGGATATTAAGGCTGAGTCTGCATTTCCTCGTACCTTTCGTCTAATGTGTTGTAATATAAATCTGTAAATCGGTTTATTTTTTACAATTTCATAAACTTGTAGGATGCTTTCTACATTATGCACCCAAGATACAAAATATAGAGGGTTGCCATCGAATGTTTTTAATTCTTTGACTGCATCCGGTAATTTCCAAATATCCTTTAAATCTTGCTCTTTTCTTGGATGCTGTAGTCCTGTGTTACTGTTAGTTGCTGCTTGTGCTGCTTGTGCTGCTTGTTGATTTATTCTAAGTTCTATGTTTTCTAAGCCAGCTGTTAAATTTCTGATAAGCTCGAGTTGTGCGTTACTTACACCAGTTAATTGTCTAAGTGTTTCTTGGATTTCTTAAATTATAAAATATATTTTTTTACGATTTTATTATTTATATATTAATTTATATAGGTTTCTTAATATTTTTTTGTAATTCTGAATTTTATATTCTTTTTGTAATTATCAATTTTTATATTCTTTTTGTAATTATCAATTTTATATTCTTTTTTTACTTACTTTATAATTAGAGTAAGTTGCATTTAGCTAAGGATTGACGTTTCCTTAGTTATTAAGAAGGTTCAGCTTCTTCGTATATTTTTTTGAAATATAACGTATTATTCCTTTTTAGCCCTAAGCTTTTATACTCGCAAAGGACCTACTGCGGTACAATTATATTTACTCGGTGTTCTGTATTGTGTTCCCACGGTTACAATATCAGAATTAGTTGATCTTGGAGTTTTGGTTATGTTCTCACGGGTATAACTTAATCTTCCAAGTCGTTGACCACTGTGTTCCCACGGTAACAGCTGCGTCTTGTTGATGATCACAAAATATTGGTTGACTACTATGTTCTCACGGGTATAGTTGTGTCGAATATATTTCTGGATCAATCCCTGTAGAATGTCTAATGATTCCTAGTTTTTCTCCAGGGTCCTGTCACGGTCGCCAGTTAAGAATTTTAACATAAACTCTTTTAAAAAAATAATTATTAGGACTAATGCCCACTTTATTAATTACTTCTTAATTGACAAATTTAAACTGTAACTTAACTAATAACTAACAGCTAATTTATATTATAAAATATGCTGATATGACATTTTACGTTATTACGAAATTAATTATTTCCCGTGAGAAATAATTAAGGTAAAAAAATAATTTAAGTATTTTAATTTGATATTTAAAGCAAAATTATGAAATGATTTGAAATTATTAAATAAACTTAAAATTATGATATTAAATTCTGATATTAAAAAAAAATTAAATTTAATTAGTTTTATATAAAAACAAGTAAAGAAACAGTCAGTTGGTGCAACCTTACACCTATTTGGTTCAAATTTAATGAGATATCCATAGGCCATTTTAATACCATAAAAGCTGTTATTAATTTGATCGTAAGACATAGGTAACCAAATTAAATTTATAATACTAAAAACATTTTCTAATTACACTATCTATTAAAAAATATTAAAAATTCTTACTAATTTATCTATTTAATAATATTAAAAACCAAAAAACTTGTTATGACAAAATGAAAAAATTTTAATTATTAAATTTTGTGATAAAAAGCTAATCAAAGCATAATATATTTAATAATTAAAATTTTTTAAAATTGAAATTATTTTAAATGGTTAGTTTATATACCTAATAGAAAAGCTTTTAAACGCAAAATATACAATAAATGTATTTCTAAAATACAATTACAAATCTCGAACTTTTCATATAATTCATTTTTAGTAAGTACCTTTGAACATAGCTGAACCACTACAATTAAGTCTAAATTTCGGGGACACATAGGAAATAAGAAATATATTCTTTGGCTTCGAAATTATACTCGTTCGGCCTCAAATGGATCAAAAGCTTCTAGAATCCGAACTCATTGACCAAACTCGATCAGAACGAATTCCCATGGTACTTTCATTACTAGTAACCTAGAGTTTAAATTTTATCAAAATAGTGGCATTATTTTTTGAGTTATAGTATCTTTAAGATATATCTTTGTTAGCCCTGGAATTTTTCAAAGGTTCCAGAACCCGAAAACATGGTACGATTTCGCCCATATGCAGTCCCCGTCATACTTTCAATACTAGTTAACCCTTGTACACAATTGGAACGTCCTATATTAATTTTAAGTAACTAGATTTATTAATTTTGATGATAAGCTTTTACACATTGGGAGGTCTAAGAGAGGTACTGAACCACCACTCCAATTGAACCAAAATTAGAGGGACACGCAGGAAATAGTAAAGAACACCCATGTGCCAAATTTGAAACTTCTACATTTGTTTCAAGTTACAATCTTTATTAATTTCGAAAATATGCTTTAAGGTTCTCGGAACTGAGTGGCTGGTCCCCACCAACTACTCCACTACTTACAAAGTTCAAGGAGACTAAGGAAATCAAAAGCGACACCCTGATACCAAATTTGGAGGTTCTATCTTCATTGGTTTCGGAATTATGCTAGTTTGGCCTAAATTCGATTCGAGTTCCGAAGTTCCGAACCCATTGTCCAAACCTCACCGTACGCAATCGCCGCCGTAGTTTCATTAGCAATAACCTACAGCAAAATTTCATGAACATAGCGTCATTAGTTGTTGAGTTATTGTGATTTTTTATATATGTTCGTTAGCCCTGAAACCGATTAAAAGGTTCAGAATCCAAACCCTTTGGCTGATTTCGCACTCATGAAGTTCGCGCTGTACTTTAAGTACTAGTTAACCCTTGCACACAATTTGAACGTTATATCTAAATTTTAAGTAACTATTTTTAGTAATTTCGATTATAAAATTTTAAAAATTTGGAGGTCTAAGAGGGGTACTGAACCACCACTCCAATGGATACCAAGTCAGGGGGGCACGGAAGAGGTATTCAAGAATTCGCTTGTGCCAAATATTAAGCTTCTACATTTTTTCAAGTTGCTATCTTTATTAATATTAAGGATATGCTTTAAGGTGTAACCCATCCACTAATTTGATGGGGCTCAAATTTCAAAGACACTAAGGAAATAGGAAGGGACATCCTGATACCAAATTTGGAAGTTCTATCTTAATTTGTTTCTGAATTATGCTCGTTTGGCCTAAATTCGATTAAAAAGTTATAGGTTCTGAACCCATGGTCCAATCTTGAACTTACACAATCCCCGCAGTAGTTTCATTACGAGTTATCGTTATTTTTGATATAAGTTCATTAGGCCTTCGATCGATTAAAAGGTCCAGAATCCGAACCCATGGGCCGATTTCGCCCATATGCAATCCCCGCCGTACTTTCAGTCCTAGTAACCTACAGTTAAAATTTCATCAATATAGCTCCATTATTTTTTGAGTTATCGTGCCTACGGACGGACAGACGGACGGACGGACATGGCTATATCGAATCAGGAGGTCACGCTGATCACAAATATATATACTTTTCGATATCTAGCTCGCTTCCTTTAGGTGCTAACAAACACCATACCAAAGTTAATATACCCTTTTACCTATTCTATAGGTGTAGGGTATAACGGGAAAGAGTGTAGTAGAGTAGACCGTGTCAACTCTGGGATACCCGTATGACCGTAACATATACATATATCATCCGGTTAATTATTTTTGGCAAAACTTCAAACATACAGCTTTATTAAGTGTTGTGGAATATTCATATAAAAGGAATTGTATGGGAGCTACTCGAACCCTCTGCAGTAGACCAACCAAACTTTGGAAAAACTTTGGCCATTACACTAAACAATTTTTAGCAAAATTTCAGACACCCAGCTTCATTAGGTGGAGAGTAATGCTCATATAAAATAAGAAGTTGTATGGCAGCTACTCGAAGCAACTGCAGTAGAACAACCAAATTTTGTAAAAACTTTGGCCATAAAACTGAACTACTTTTGGCAAAATTTCAGACACGTAGCTGTAATAGGTACAGAGTAATAGTCAAATAAAATAAGAAGTTGTCTGGCAGCTACCCGAAGCCATGGAACAAAATGGCTGGATTTAAATAGCAATGACGGCTAAAAAAACGAATTTGCGAAAATTTTATGATCCTAGCTTCTTTAGTTTTTGAGTTATCGTGCGGACGGACGGACGGACTTACATACATACCTAAACCGATTTATTTTTCGATTCTGATCCGATCCATACACTTGAGTCTGTACCTACCCCCCCCCCCCCTCCTTCTCTGCGTTTTAAATGTAATGGCAAATTTATTATACCCTTCGACTATATAGTCATACAAAAAAAATTTGGACAGGTTTTCATGTTACATGTCTTTAAAAAGAGCAAAATTTCAATTTTCGAGCCCTTATAGCTGCGAAACAGGGCGCCCAGCAAAAAAATGTTGTTAACCGCCTCCTACTAATTTCTGAGCGTCTAATTTCAAAACCCTAGCTTGAAGCGTTGAGAAGATGTGTGGCCAAAAATTTTGCAAAAATTGAGTTTTTCATAATTGTAAGGTTTAGTACCGTATAGCAACACTAAACATTTGCCTTTTAAAAATTTGTAAAGTTTATAAAACCAGCTGGGGGCTGCCGTTTTCAGATTGAATATACACCTAACAGAACTCTAGTTATAACAATAGGGCTTTTTCCAACTTTGGGGGGCTGTAGCTCCGTAACGGTTGGGGCTGCAGAAAAAAGTTCTGGTATGAAATTATTTATTTTGCAATATTTACTCGTGGTTAAAATTCCTTTTCTCTATTTTAAACGATGTAAAAGTTTTTGTAAACATGCGGAAGGACGGACAGACGGACAGACAGAGTGAAACTATATAGGCACATTCTTACAAAATTTTTAAAACTATATAGGCACATTCTTCAAAATTAAATACTGGAGGCTGAAGCCCTTTAACGCCCACGAACTAAATCCTTGAAACTAGATTTTCCATCCAACACTAAAATTAATAGAATGGGATTTGAATTCTTCATACCTATTTCATACAAAAATTAATTCGTCCTAATTTATAATCTCAAATTTATATGAATATAAATATTCTGAAAAAGGGGACCCTCCTAAATTTTAATCCAACTAAAGGACAATTCAAAATTTCACGTATATCTACATAATACATATAATTATTTTTGAAAAAGAGTATGACCCTGCTTTTAAATGCAACTTGCTTTTCACAGAATTTCTCGAAAATTACAATTCAATTGTTAGCACATTAAAAAAACTAGCAATTTTAAATAAAATCAAATTGACTTTATTTAAATTCTTCATATTGAAATAAAACAAAAATTTAAAAATTCGTTTTTTGGCTTTATTTCAAATAAAACCGGAAATAAGGTCATCGGGAACCAATTAAAATACCTTAGATCAGCTTTATATGTACATGTTAAGACAGATCACCAAAAATATAATATGATGCCGAGAATAAAGTTCTATAAAAAATTTATATTTTTAGAAAAAAACATATAAGGCTTCACCAACTTTAAAAAGCATTAGCTCCGTAACGGGTTGTGCTACAGAATAATATATTCTAAGAAATTATTGTTTTTGCGATAGCTTTTTGCGAATTTAATTGCTTCAATTTAAAAGATGTAGAGTTTTTGTGAGCATTCGGAAGTTCGGATGAATATATGAAATGCTGAAATAAATGTTACACAAATTTATTATATATTTACCTCTAAAGTTGGCGTATGTTGCAATAATAAGTAAATTTGAAAAAATTATTGCAACTCCAATGACAAATATTAATATGGCTTGAGTAAACGACTCAACTGTTGAACCGTAAATATTTACAGCATTCATTACCTAAAATTTTTATGATATAAATTTTACGAAATAATATTTTATGTAAATTCAGTAAAATAGAGGTATAAGCTTTAAAATATCTTAGAAATACCTTAAAAAATATCGAAGTTTTGCTTAAAATTCAATTTTTATAAATGTTAAGAGTAATTTTTTAAATCGATTTGGTACTGCAGTTTTTGTCCTTAACTAACCTTCTAAGTGTTCTTTTATTGTCATAAAAAATTTTATTTCGACTACATATAAAAATTCAATTCTAAACAAATTTTTTTCATATAAGAAATAATAATGCAAACAACACTTCATTTAATGTAGGATTACTATTTATAAATATTAAAAAAACTTATGTTTTGACAAAGAAATTACCAACCATCATGTCTTTTCTAAAAATTATAATTTTCTAGTTCCCTTTATTCATTTGTATGTAATTATTAATCAACAAAATATTAAACTTCCTCTTTTTCTAAAAAATATTGTTTGTTTGATTAAAAACACAATATTCACAAAGAAGACAATTCCAATAATTTAAAAAGCGCATGTGCATGTTTTATACAATTCCTTTGTTATACTCTACACCTAAAAAATAGTTATATTAACTTGGTATGAAGTTTGTGATAACCAAAAGGAAACAAGCTAGAAAAAAATGTATATATATTTTTATTCAGTATCATGCCCTACGTCTATTTAGCGACGTCAATCCGTCCGTCCATTCTTAAATACGATTACTCAAAAAATAATAATTCCAGCTTGATGAAATTTATACTGCAAATCACTAGTGATGAAAGTACGGTTATTAAAAATTTGCGAGATAGGGCCATGGCTTCTGTTTCTAAAAGCTTTTGAGCGGTTAAAAGGCAAACGAGCATATATCCGAAAACACGATGTATCAAAAGTAAAGATTTTACGACGGAAATAATTTTCGATTTATCGAACTGGGACCTTGTGTGGCGATTCTAGAATCCTTCGATTCGACCGAACCAATGGCAAACGGAAATATCGTCGATATCAATAAAGATAGAAACAAATTTGGTATAAGTATTTCTTTATGTTTCCTTTATGTCTTTAAGTTTTCGAAAGAATTGGAACTATGTTTGGGTATCGTTCACATACCCACGAAAACCATTAAGCATATCGTCGAAATTAATAAAGATGTTAACTTTATACTTCGAAATTTCGTTCATGGATGTTCTGTCTTGCTTTTATTGTGTCCTTAAAATTTGAGATGGATTAGAGTGAACCATCAGGTATCTTTAGTGGAAGACACCCACATATTTCCCAATACGACGATGACGATAAACTTGAAATAACAAAAAATGAACATAATAGAGCTCATAGATCCTACAAGGAAAATTTATCTCAAATGCATGATAAATACTACTACCCTGATTTAAAACAAATACTAAAGTCAATTACAACGAACTGTGAAATAAATCAAAAACCGAAATATGATAGAAAACCTCAAGTCATAGGAACACGCTGATTACTGAATCAATTGGGTAAATTTTATATTAAGAAATATTTTCGACAGAAGGACAGTTGTTTTCAGCTTGCTTACCGTAGTTTTCAAAATTGGCTATTGGAAAGCCAAAGAAATCAAAATCTATAATTGACATTACGACAACTCTTTTAGAAATAATATCTTACTTAAATCTTTAAAGGATCGGAAGTGATAATGAAAAACCCTTTTGTTACAAAATATACAAACTTTATTGACACATCTGGGCATCATTTAGTTCCTCCACTTAACTGTCAAATGGAAAGATTAATACTCTTAATAGAAAATGCAAGATGTTTCCATTCCGAGCAAACACAAATGGACTTTATTTATTCAAAACTAGAAACGAACCTTTTTTGCTTAAATGGGAAAACTTTTGACAATTTTTCTCAAAGTAAATCTTAAAAAATTTCTTTGCACCGCCTCTATCCTATTAATATGTACCTCGTAAAATGATGACCAAACTTGGCTAGCATATTCTAAATTAGGTCTAACAAGACAAGAATATAAAGATTTAAGAACATAAGGATCATTAAATTCTTTAGACCAACGTTTTATAAAACCAAGCATAGAATTAGCTTTATTTATAATATAACAGAAATGAAGTTTAAAGTTAAGCTTATCATCGAAGAAAACGCCTAGATTTTTAATAGAATTCGTTTTAGAAATGCTGGTTCCCTTCAAGCAGTAATTAAAACAAATCGGATTAAGACGACGTGTGAAACACATAAATGCACATTTATTTACATTTAGAAGAAGATTATTGTTTTGACACCAATTGAAAAAATTATCTAAATCATTTTGTAAAAGTAAAGCATCATTTAGTGACTGAATTTTCTTAAAAATTTCAATGTCATCCGCATATATTTGAAGCTCACTATTAACAATGACTGAAGAAACATCGTTTACCGAGATTATAAAAAAGGGAACCTAAGTGACTGCCTTGTGGAATTCCGGAATTGGCGTTTAAAAGTTTAGAAGTGATGTTTCTAAATAAAACACTGTCTTACCTTATCGGTCTTATCAGATAAATGAGCCATTTCACAAAAATATCTGGGAAACCAAGATTTCTCAGTTTTATCAGTATTATAGAATGTGGTAAAACATCAAATGCTTTACTATAATCTGTAAAGATAGCAAATGTTTGAAAACCTTCTTCCATATTTTTTGTAAAAGTTGAAACTGACAAGACAAGATGTGAACAAGATTCGTAACTGTTAATTTTTATCCATGTTGATTATGAACCAAAAAAGATTTACAGTGACTATGAATAGAATCATACATTATTATTTCGAACAGTTTTGGAAGTGAAGAAAGTTTCGCAATTGGTCGATAATTAATAATTTAATTTTTGGCATTTTCTTATGAATAGGTCTAACATATGACTGTTTCCAGATAGAATGGAAAACTCCTGAATTTAAAGAAGAGTTAAACAGTATTGAAAGGGGAATAGCCAAAGCACTTGAACACTTTTTGAGTATAACTTCAGGAATACCATCATGTCCGGGAAAATTATTATTCCCAAGTTTGTCTAAATACATTTTAATGACACCTTCATTATTATTTATTTTAGACCAAGTAGTTTTCGAAAAAGTATCCAAATTAGAGAAATCATTATAATTTGGTGTTAAAATAGAATTGCTATAAGAAGAGCAGAAATATTCACGAAAGAAAATAGATATTATTTTAGAATTATTACTTGAAACACCATTATACTTCATATGAGAAAGAAACTCGTCACTTTTCCTCTTGGAATTAACAAATTTCCAGAAGCATTTTGGATTTGATATTAATTTTGAAGATGTACTAGAAATAAATTCATTACATATAGAGTAATTCAAAGAATAATTTAAATTCATCAAAAAGAATTTTAAATCTATTATAGTCATGCGAATTCTTCGATTTAAGATAACAACGCCAAGTTTTAATCTTTTTATTTCTGAGTTTCTCAAATCCGAATTGAGCCATGGTTCAAATAAAATACATTTTAAAAATACCAAAAATTAAAAACATTTGTAATTATATTATTTTATATCCAGTAAATAACAATAATATGCAAATCTTATTAGAAACCGATAATATAATAAATGTAGTGGACCTTCCTTCCTATTAACAAATGCCAACAAGCAACAACGGTGTCTATATGTCAAAAAATGTCGAGCACTCCATGTGCACTGGTCTAATTAATAACAACTCAGCACCTTGTTCTGCAATAACAGCAAATCAAATTATAATCAATAACTCTCCTAACTCTCTAGAAGTTTTGGACGATGACAAATAACAAATCACAATAAAAACGGACACTTACCTTATCACATTCAAAAACAAATCAATTATCAACGTCGATATCCCCAAAACAACTTATTGGACTACTGATACAAATAAAACTCCTGATCTACTGGATTTCTTCATAACAAAAAAAATATCTCCAAATTTTATTAGCCTAGAAAATAATGAGGATTTAGACCCAGACCATTCGGATGTCGTAATAAACCTGCATGAAAAAATTGTCAAGAAACAAAATAAGCCTACACTTGTTAATAATTCAACAAATTGGTTCAACTTTAAACAAGAGATAGAAAATTATATAAATTTAATGGTTAAAATAACAACTAAAGATGAAATAGATTTAGCAATTGAAAATCTTAATAAAATTGTCCAAAATGCTGCATGGAATAATACAAAAAAATGTAAATACATGACAGCAGGACCTAATTATCCTAGAGATATATTAAATGCGATTAAAGTAAAGAGAAGAGCTAGACGAAGATGGTATGAAACACGTGACCCAGCTGATAAAACTGTGTTGAATAGAATAACGCAGAATCTTAAAAGAAGAATTCTTGAAATAAAAAACAAATCATATGAAAAATATGTTGAGAATTTATCAGCTAAAAAAGAGAGAAATTACTCTTTGTGGAAAGCAACAAAGAGTTTGAAAAAACCTGTAGTGCCAGTCCCACCAATTCGGAAAATGGATGGTAAATGGGAAAAAAATAATAAAGAAAAAGCCGAAACATTCGCAGATCACCTGTAAGAAATTTTTCGGCCCAATGAAATAGAGTCAGACCTCTACATTGAAAATGATTTCAGAAGAGAAGAAAATGACATTGAAATAATTACTCATATAGAAATGATTGAAGAAATTAAAGCTTTGAAGTCAAAAAAAGCACCAGGTTTCGATCTAATTACTGCAGACATTCTAAAACAACTCCCGAAAAAAGGGATACCAATGTTAACATATATAATGAATGCTATGTTAAGGTTAAATTATGTACCTAACGTTTGGAAGGTGGCAGAAATAATTATGATACTTAAGCCAGGAAAGCCTCCAAACGAAACCAAGTCTTATAGACCTATCTCTCTGTTACCAATTATGTCAAAACTCTATCAATTTGGTTTTAGAGAAAAACACTCTACTGTTGACCAAGTACATAGAATTACTGATATAATTGAGAAAGCTCTAGAAGAAAAATAAATATGCTCTACAATATTTCTAGACGTAGCACAAACATTTGATAAAGTTTGGCACGAAGGCTTAATTTATAAGTTGCGGCAACTATTACCTAAAAAATATGAAGATATACTCTCATCATAATTAACTGATAGACTGTTTAGAATGAAACAGGATGAAGAGTACTCTACACTGAGAGAAATTAAAGCGGGTGTGCCTCGAGGAAGTATCTTGGGTCCAATATTATACTTGCTGTATACTAGTGACTTGCCCCAATTTCAAGAAATAACTGTAGCGACTTTTGCTGACGATACTGAAATAATGGCAGTAGGATCAAATGTCGGCGAGGCTACAAATAAACTACAAAAAGCAAGTGATAAATTATATCTTTGGACCAAAAGATGGCAAATTAAACTAAATGAACTGAAATCAGTGCAAGTAAATTTTACAAATAAACCTATTCAAAATCCCCCAGCCGTACAATTAAATGGGGTAGATATTCCTCATGAAAACAAGGCAAAATACCTAGGAATGATATTAGGTGTCAAGCTAAAATGGAAAGAACATGTCAAAAAGAAAAGAATAGAATTAGAACAAAAATATAAAGAAATGTATTGGCTCCTAGGTCGAAAATCTAAATTGCCAATAGAGTACAAAATTTTGTTATATAACCAAATAATAAAGCCTATCTGGTTGTACGGCGTACAACTTTGGGGCTGTGCCAAACGAACACATATTCAGAGAATCCAAACATTTCAAAGCAAAGTGCTACGTAACATGGTTAGTGCTCCCTGGTATGTACGAAATTTCGACTTACATAGGGATCTAGGAATTCCTATTGTTAGCGATGAAATAAAAAAATATGCCATAAAACATAAGACCCGCTTAGAAGGTCACATAAACATAGAAGCGTCAAAACTTCTACTATCTTCAAATGTCAATAGAAGGCTTAAAAGAACTAGGCCCTTCCAACTAGCGATAAATTCAGATCACCTTACCGGAGGTCTGTAATTCAAGTAGATCATAAAAAGTTAGCGCAAAATTAATGGATAGTCTCTAAGACTAGTTTTAAAATTTTAAAACAGGGCGGGTGTTTTTAGTGTGTTAAAGTCACACATAACTGTGGTTGCGCTCAGTATCTTTCGATGACCATCACCATCCTAAGACAAAAAAAAAAAAAAAAAACGATACTGTGTTTGAAACAAACTCAAAAGTACTTCACGAACCAATTCCACCAAAAGTAATCAATATAGGTTTTACCAATCATAACCAAATACTAATAATAGATCATGTCCATAATCTGCACCTGAATAATAAAAAAAAATAATTCAACTCGCAATAGCAACTAAAAGCAATTCAACTACTGTCTGGACAACGCTCGGGATAATTGTTATATCCCGAGCGTGTTCAACAGCTTCGTTTCTATTTTACTTTCTAACAAGTAAAGAAACAGTTAGTTGGTTCAAATTTAATGAGAAGTCCATAGGTTGTTTTAAAAACATTAAAGCTTTCATTAGTTTGATTGTAAGACACAGCTAACCAAAATAACTTTATAATACTAAAAACATTTTCTAATAATTTTATCAATTCAAAAATATTAAAAATTTTTATTATTATCTATTTAAAAATATTACAAAACAAAAAACTTGAAAAAATGTATTAATAAATGCAATTGCAACATTACGTATTTAAAACTTTTTATCCCATTCAATAAAATTTTACACATATGCAGCAATTATTTCTGTCAGAATTTTTTGCTGTACTCCATTTACTGTTAAATGATTAAGAATCGTTGATTAATTATGTCATTTTTAAATAATTTTTAAATCATCATATTTAATAGACTTATTTTTTCCCATACAAATATAAATGTCCCTTTTCAGGGCAAACTATTCAACCAATTTTAATGAAAGAATAACCAAAAGAAAGATATTTTTAGCACATTTTCAAAAATAGCTTCACTCTGTCCGCTCGGCTGTTCATCCGTCTGTCTGTATGTTTACAAAAACTTTTACATCGTTTGAAATAGAGTAAATAAATTAACCACGGGTAGGTATTGCAAAAAAAAATTATTTCGTTCAAGAAATTTCTTCTGTAGCCTTACCCGTTACGTAGCTACAGCTACCCAAAATTGAAAAAAGCCCTATATTTAAATTGTTATAACAAGAGTTCTGCTTTGAGTATTTTCAATCTGAATTCATGTCGTCTAAACGGTTTAAGGTAAGCTTTTGAAATTTTGGCAGAACTAAGATCCTCAGAAATAAGTAGGAGTCGGTTAACAAAATTTTTTGTCACTTCCCCTATTTAGGAGCTATAAGGGCTCGAAAATTTAAATTTTGCAATTTTTAAACAGCTCTAACTTGAATATATGTTAAAATCTTTTTTTAAAATATACAAAATTAAATGCTGCAATATTATACTTCATCATGTGTCAAAGGTTTTTTTTCTTAATTTTGAAGGGTGACAAAGGTACAGCCCCCGCAAATTCCAAAAAAGCCCTATATTGTCACAAAAGTTCTGTTAGCTTTACTTTCAATCTAAATTCGGTAAAAGAGAGTTCTTTTTATAGGCTTTATAAAAATACATTGCTGGAATATATAGGGTTGCCATACGGTACTAAAATTTACCATTTTTTGCTTAGAAAATTCTAGGTTGAATTCTAAAATTTTGGTTGAGTGAACAATCAATTTCCTATGATCTATAAAAATGGGAGAGTGAGGACAAGAGGGGGTGGGACTCACTCAAACATATAATGATTCCTCAGGAATCATTATATGTTTGCTTAGCAAAAATTAGGGAACCTTCCCCATTCAAGGTCTATTAGGACTTAAAAAATAAAACTTTTATTTTTTATAAAACAGTAACTTATTCATTAGTGTATGTTTTTCCAAAATGAAACATTAACAGATTTTCTTGGGTGCATTGGGATTATATGCTAAGTATTGATTTCACTATTAATCATAATTATAAAATTGAGGAAATCACTAAATTTTAATATTATCATTTATTTTTATACATATTTTTATAAAAATAAATCATAAAATACTCAGTAGGAAACCATTTTCTTTTAAAAACCCTTGGTTTTTTTTATCACTTGTTTGTTTTCATATTACAATAAAAAATTTTTTTTAGAATTTTGCCTTTTAACAGGACGTGAAAACCCGTCATATATTTAACGTAAATTTAAATTTAACAATCACGCTGTTCAAAGTTGTGGCTTATGGTTCTAATATTATGCACCGACTTTCTATTTAAATGTAATTCATTTCCAGTTGAAACTCGCGACTCAATCAAACTATTATTGGCGCCGACTTAAATCTTTCTTTTTTTTTGTTTAGTTCAAATGTCCAATGAACAAGGAGTTTAAAATCTTTTTAAAATTTTGTTTTTTTTTCTTTGTCGTAAAAAGTGAACGAGAATTTAAATTGTGGTGAAAAAAAAAGTTCTGTTCGAAATGGAAGCAATACATTTTGTTTTTACAGTCGTTTTCATTTATTAAGAACTCGGTTTTACCAATATTATGTTTACAACGACAGGAAAGTTTAAAACAATAAATTGAGGCTGACACATCAAATAAAATTCTAGCAAATGAGTTCGAAGTGTCCATTCTAGAATTAGCACATTTTACAATGTTAAAGTCTTTTACAAATTTTTCAAAATTTTTAGCATTCTTTTAAAACGAAAATCATTTATTACGTTAAATATTTTTCGTCCCTTCATGATCGTTATAAGAGAAAAGTACTGTATTTTGTTTTTGTTTTGCAAAAAAAAAGTATTTTGTAACATCGTATATTGTTGTTGCTTTTTGTTAAACCTTTTAAAAAATAAACAAGAAAAGAAATAGTCAGTCCTGCAACCGACTTAGAAATACCCTACACCTATTTGATCCAAATTTAATGGAATATCCATAAGTCATTTTAAAACCATAAAAGCTGTTATTAGTTTGATCGTAAGACATAGCTAACCAAATTCACTTTATAATACTAAAAACATTTTCTAATTACTTTATCTATTCCAAAATATTACAAATTCTTACTAATTTATCTATTTAAAAATATTAAAAATCAAAAAAACTTGCATTAAATGAAAATATATTTATTTTAATACAATTACAAAAGTGAAAAAATTTGAATTATTAAATTTTGTGACAAAAAGCTAATCAAAGCATAATATATTTAATAATTAAAATTTTTCAAAATTGCAATTATTTTAAATTGTTAGTTTATGTACCTATTAGAAAACCTTATAAACGCAAAATATGCAATAAATGTATTTCTAAAATATAATTACAAATTTAGAACTTTTCATGTAACTCATTTAAATATAACAATAAATTTTACATAAGGGCAGCAAGTACCTTTGAATATAAGTATTGTACACAATGTCTTAATTATATATCACCTATGGTAATAATTCAATAAAATATATGATATAATAAAAATTAAAAAAAAAGGAACTTAATCGTTTATTAAAAAAATATTTTATTTTTAATTTATAAAATATATATCATAGAAAATAGGAAATATATTCTTTGACTTCGAAATTATACGCGTTGGGACTCAGATCGATCAAAAGCTTATAGAATCCAAACTCGACCCAATTCCCATGGTACTTTCATTACTAGTAACCTAGAGTTTAAACTTTATCAAAATAGCCGCATTATTTTGTGAGTTATACTGCTTTTAAGATGTATGTTCGTTATCCCTTAAATTTTTCAAAGGTTCCAGAACCTGAAATCATGGTACCATTTCGCCCATATACAGTACCCGTCATACATTCAATACTAGTTAAACCTTACACAATTGGAACGTTCTATTCTAATTTTAAGTTACTATTTTTATTATTTTCGATGATAAGCTTTTAAACCTTGGGGGTCTAAGAGGGGTACCGAACCACCACTCTGATTGATCCAAAATTAGTGGGACCCCGAGGAAATAGTAAAGTGCACTCATGTGCCAAATTTGAAACTTGTACATTTGTTTGAAGTTACTATCTTTATTAATTCCGAAAATATGATTTAAAGTCTTCGGAACTGTGTGGCTGGTCCTCAACCCACTACTACAATTGGTCCAAAATTTCAAGGACACTAAGGAAATAGAAAGAGACACCCTGATACTAAATTAGGGGGTTCTATCTTCATTGATTTTGAAGTTATGCACTTTTGGCCTAAATTCGATCAAAAAGTTCTAAGTTCCGAACCCATTGTCCATTCCCCAGCGTACGAAATCACCGCTGTAGTTTCATTACCAATACCCTACAACATAAATTTTATGAAGATAGCGTCTTTAGTTGTTGAGCTATCGTTATTTTTTATATATGTTCGTTAGCCCTTAGACCTATTAAAAGGTCCAGAATCCGAACCCTTGGGCTGATTTCACCATATGCAATCCGCGCTTTACCTTAAATACTAGGTAATCCTTGCACACAAGTGGAACGTTTTATATTAAATATAAGTTACTATTTTTAGTAATTGCGATTATAAGCTTTTAAAACTTGGGAGGTCTAAGAGGGGTATTGAACCACCACTCCAATAGATCCCAAATTAGGGGGACACACAAGAAATAGTAAAGAACAATCTTGTGCCAAATTTGAAGCTTCTACATTTTTTTATTAATTTTAAAGATAGGCTTTAAGGTCTTCAGGAATGTTTGGCTGGTCCCCGACCCACTACTCCAATGCGATCCAAATTTCAAGGACCCTAAGGAAATAGGAAGTGACACCCTGATACCAAATTTGGAGGTTCTATCTTCATTGGTTTCGGAATTATGCTCGTTTGGCCTAAATTCGATCAAAAAGTTCTAGGTTCCAAACCCATTGTTCAATCTCGACCGTACGCAATCCCTGCCATAGTCTCTTTACTAGTAACCTTCAGCAATTTGATGATAGCGTCATTAGTTGTCGAATTATCATGATTTTTTATATATGTTTGTTAACCCTTGGACCGATTGAAAGGTCCAGAATCCGAACCTATGGACCGATTTCGTTTATTTGCAATACCCGCCGTACTTTTAGTCCTAGTAACCTACAGTTGAAATTTCATCAAGATAGCTCCATTAGTTTTTGAATTATCGTGCCTACGGACAGACAGACATGGCTATATCAACTCAGGAGGTTGCGCTGATCATACAAATATATATACTTTCCATAGCTAGCTCGCTTCCTTTAGGTGCTTGCAAACACCATACCAAAATTGATATACCCCTTTACCTATTCTATAGGTTTTGGGTATAAAAAAGACTTTTGAAATATATTCTGTAGTTGCCATTACGTTAGAGAGGCGAACAAATGTTATTATAAAATATATTTGCAAAAATATCTTTCTTAAAATAATAATTTGTAATTTAAATGATTTGTTACTTAGGGCCTAACCAAAATGAACGCGAGTTATTTATTTATTTAATGTTGACAATAAAAAAAATATTTCGACATAAATAAAACACATTGATTTTATATATAAAACTTTTTATATAAACCTTTTATTGATGTTAACTTAAGTATAGAACCGTTCTAATAGACGTTACAAAACAAACTCTACGTAATTACTAAAATTAAGGTAACTAGTATCACCCTGTGCTCGAAGTGCGAGCTATTTTTGTTTTTAAATTAACATATAAAATTCGTTTTGTGTAAATTATATTAGACTAATATTACACGACAAAGTTTTTTTTTTTTCTTATACATAATAAAAATTATGCCAACAATGTTGTCAACAATTCTTGCGCTCGAAATTTGCTTAAAAAAAAAAAATTATAATATTTCTCAATTATAAAAACGTTGTTAAATACCTATTTTTGAGTTTTATTCGCATAACTTAAGCCGTTTTAAAGAGAGGATAAATTGATACAGTTAAATTAAATTTAAATTCTAAATACATATACATATTATTCTAATAATATATAATGTCCTGAAAATTTTATTATACATATTTCTAAACATATACATATATTTATTGAAGTCAAGAACCCAAAATTCGAGTTAATGCTGTCCTTCATATATCAAACTGTACTTTTTTCTAAACATTTTAGTACGATTTGAACTATGTTGTAGTACGTTTTCTGTATCCTAACCTAATTAAAAAGCTCTATGAATACATAATATGTACAACAAAATTTAACATATCATAATTCATAAGTTTAGTATTTAGTATTATATAATATTGAAGCTGTCAGAAGTATAAAATAATAGTTAAGTTGACCGAAGTTTTTTTTTAAATCTCAATCTTAAGATTTATAGCATAAAAAAAAAAGGTTTTTCAATAAATCAAAGAATAAATTTTTCCTACCCTTATTCCATTTTTAGATTTAATAGCTAGATAGGTAAATTTTTACTACAGTTTTACGCAAGTTCTGAAAAACATGAGAAAAATAATTCTGAATTCCTTAGTTTACTTTATACCTTTTTGTCTAGTTTATTTATTTAATTTTTCCTAATTTTTTTATTTACAAAAATATATTTTTATATATGGTCATGAGCCATGACTCATAAGTTTCTTAAAACAAAAACATATTATTGCTCTCATTCCTTTATGAGAAGTAAAATCTTTTCTACTCTCAATTATTGTCAGCTACCCCAGCTCTTGTAAAAGAGTATAATGACAAAGTATATAAATAATTTCCGGCAGATGGCTTTAATTAACATTCATTTGAATAGGTTATGTTAAATCAAATTTTTATTTGTTAACCAATAAACACTTACCCCCTTCCATTTTAAAAAATATTCTTTATATTTATATCAGCAATAAACCTTACTTTTTTCACTTTATTTTGAATATTTAAATAAATTAAATATAATTAACTTATCAAATGACAGGTAGATTTAAAATGTCAAATATATATATGACAATTAATCTGACAATTATATACTTCTGAAACAAAAATTAGGGTTCCATTTACAAACTACGCCTATCTAATCTTCATGTACACTTTTTGATATATAAAATTCGTTCGTTTTGTCAAAGTAAAACTAAAAATAATTTTTTTATTATAAAAAAAACATTATTCGATGTTGAAAGTGTGAAATAAACTTTTCAATTATTAGAATGAAATCAAAACATACGACGTACAATTTTTATATGGCAGTACGTCAATACGTCTGTCTAAATATCCTTAAATCGATACGCGCGTAGAGTATTTAATTTATCGAAAAATATTTATTTGAATGTTTTAATTTAGTACCTACAAAAAATATTTTTAATTTCATATTATAGGTATTATGAATATAAGTTATTTTTTAATAAAAATTATTTTAAAAAAATATTATTTTTCAAAACATAATGTTAGAAATATAAGAAAAACCAATAATAATATTTTTATACATTTTGTTAATATTTGTAAATTTTGAAAATCTGAGATGCAGTACATTGCGTTACGCGTATTTTCGCTGCTCTAATGTAAATTTATGTACCTACTTATTTCTCAATTTTTTGACAGAAATTATACGCTGTATGCTTTTGTCAAAGATAATGAATACAACTAGATGTGCACTCTCATATAAAAATTTTTTTAAAAAATAAAACCCTAATATGGGTCTAATATCATCACACATTCATACACGTTAAAAATTAAAAAAGAGAGTTAAAAATATAAATATGTCACGTGACTGTCGATTAACTATAGTATAAAGATTTAAAGAAGATAATTTGAGAAAGAATTTTTTATTTGCATTTTTTTTTGTAAGCATGAATATGACTGCGATATGTATACATGTATTAAATATTATTGTTGAATGAAGTTTAATAGATTTTTTTTTACTTCATAAAAAGGTTTTTAGATAAAGATTTAAAGAAGATAATTTGAGAAAGAATTTTTTATTTGCATTTTTTTTTGTAAGCATGTATATGAATGCGATATGTATACATGTATTAAATATTATTGTTGAATGAAGTTTAATAGATTTTTATTTTATTCATATGCAAGAAATTTTACATACAAGAAATTTAATTTTTTTCTTTATTAGATTTCTATTTTCTGAATTTAAAAGATCATATACTCATTCGATGGGTCCAAAAAATACCGACGAAGTCAAGTTTGATATGACGATTAAAATATTTGTCTTAGGTATAAGTAAATTCATATATTTTTTTTTACTTGTTAATTTTTTATAATTAAATTCCTTATAAATAATTATTTTTTTGGTTTTAAGTATAGCTACAACGAAACAAAATTAAAACAAAGTAGAATGTAAACCAAAGCTAAACCTTCTTATATTAGCATTTTTAGGAGAAATAAAGAAAGAAAAATATGCCGTAAAGAACGTCATAAGTCTTGAAGATCACAGAATAAAATTGTTTTAAATATTTTTCAACGGTTTTTTTCAATTTTACATTTAAAATCGCGAATTTTAATTTGTGTTCTTAATTTATTCAAAAAATAACAAAGTTATAATAAAATATATTTCCAATATTTTTGAACTCATTTTTCTTAAAACATCATTTTAGATTTACATCGTTA
The DNA here is from genome assembly GCA_963082915.1 of Dolichopus griseipennis. Lineage (NCBI taxonomy): Eukaryota > Metazoa > Arthropoda > Insecta > Diptera > Dolichopodidae > Dolichopus > Dolichopus griseipennis. Next base: position 126,382,443 of record OY720443.1, on the reverse strand, counting down.
TAATTTGGAGCCATCGATATATTATAATTTCATAAATCGTATTTATTCATTTTTCAAAATTTTTAATAAAAAAATAGAGTCAACAAAGCTTTTATTTTTTTTTTTTTTTTTCGTTCTCTAATTTAATAATGAAGAGAGTATAAAGCTTTAAGCTTCTTTTTTTATTTCTTTCTTTTTATTTTAAAGAGCTTGAATTTTAAGGTTTTTGTTTTATATGGGCTGTGCACATCTAGTTGTATTCATTATCTTTGCTTTTGTTTAGATTGGGACCTACGGAACAAATAACTTTTTTTGAGAAAGATAATTTTTTTAGTTTTACAAACATATTGTACTTGTAGGTATTTTCAATTTATTTGAATATTTGTATGTTTTAAACAAAATTATTTAAAAAAAATTTTATTTTATAATATTTTGTTTTTAAAATTTAATCATAGCAACATAAGAAATAACAATTACAATATTTTTATATCAGTCTGTCTCTGACACTGAGATTGATTAGTACTCTCCACTTAAAACACATTTTCACATAAAACTCATATTTCATTTATATATATATAAAGGAAAATAACAGCTAACAATTGCAAATAAACGTGGCATCAATAGTCTGTCGATTAATGACGATGTCCAACAAATTAAAAAAGCCCATATTATGGAGGAAAATAATTATGTAAAAAGGTTTGGACCGCTGAGCCAATTAATTAATAATGATGTTACTGCGGAAACGTCTGAATTATACACTATTAAAAAGGAAACAAAACCGCCACCAATCAACATAATCGGGAAAACTAATAATGAAATTCGTAAGCACATGCAAACTCTTGTCATTGAGAACTACACAATAAAAAATTGCAGCATAAGCACTAAGATTTTCTCCAATTCAAATGATGAATTTAATAAATTGTACACAGCTCTGAAAGAATATAATTCCAAAGAAATTGATTCCAACAAAATATGGAAATTTTTTACACACTCTAAACGTGATGATAAACCAACAAAATTTGTATTTTACGGTAGCTCCATAGATAAAAATTAGCTTCTCACAGAACTTAATAACGTTAATATTGACTGCCTAGATATCAAACCAATGATAATTAAAAATGCACGCTATTTACAACAACAAAACTTCTTAATCTATGTAAAAAAAAACACAATTAATTTATTCAACCTAATCTAACACATACTAACAATAATTATAACAATAATATTAATCTTAATAACACTAACAACATTACTATGGCACAGCATATAACATGCTTTTTCCAGCATCGCCTATTTATATTCCCGCATCTACGAGACAAAAATCTTCAATACTAGACTTAGTATTAACAAATATTCCATTATATTTAAGTGATCCTCTTACAATAAATAAATTAAACTCAGATCATCTTCCTGTAATGTTTCATATAAATCAGTCTATAACTCCCATTAATGCTAGGGAAACCCTATGTTTTAAAAAGACCAACTGGAAAAAATTTGGTAGGATTCTAAATAATCTAACATCTGAATATAATTTTACTATTTCCACTTCTCCTGATGATATTGAAAACTCTATCAAATATTTTCACAAGTGCCTACAGGAAACGATAACCAAAGTTGTCCCAAAAAAGATTTTACATAAGCCTGACACTTTACCAAAACTACCAGAACATATTCAACACTTAATTGGACTAAGAAATGCAACACGACGCAGGTGGCAACGATCAAGATGTTTGGTTCACAAAGTAATTTACAACCACTATAATTACATAATAAAAAATGAAATCTGTGAATTAAGAAATTCGAGCTGGAATGCTTATTTGTCTTCATTAGATAAGGCAGCTAAACCATTCTGGAATCTAAACAAAATTCTTAAGAAAAAAAAAAAGACCAAAATGCCAGCACTGAGCCATAACGACCAATTATTGACCACTGACACAGAAAAGGCTAATGTATTAGCAGATCTTTTTGCTCGTCAAAACAGTGCCGATAATTGTAATTTGAGCAATTTAACTACATTAAACGCTGTTCAAGAATCTATTAACGAATTAAATTCTCAATTTACAGAACAATTTGACGTAATTTCACAGAAAGAAATTATATCAATTGTAAAAGAATTAAAAGTCAAAAAGGCTCCAGGTCAAGACAGGATTCCCAATATTGTACTTAAAAACTTACCTAGAGTAAGTTACAAAATTCTAAGTGACATATTTAATCAATGCATGAAACTGGGCTACTTTCCTAAAATTTGGAAAATAGCTTTAGTTACATGCATTCTAAAACCAGGAAAGGATCCAATAAAAATTGATAGTTATCGCCCAATTAGTTTATTGAATACTATTGGAAAATTTTTTGAAAAAACCATCAGACTTAGAGTCGAAAAGTTCTTAGAAATTAAAAACATTCTACCTAATGAACAATTCGGCTTCAGGAGTAAACATTCTACATCCCACCAGGTTTGTAGAATAAGTAACTTCATCAAAGGGAACCTTAAACTTAAAAATTCTATAGGCATGATTACGCTAGACATTGAAAAACTCTTTGACTCAGTGTGGCATGATGGTTTAACTCATAAATTGGTAAAATTTGGGTTTCCTACGTATATCAATAAAATTATACAAAGTTTCCTTAAAGACAGATTTTTTTCATGTTAGAATAGGATCAGCAGTGTCAAGTGCTATGAACATTACACGTGGCGTCCCACAAGGTTCTTCACTGTCTCCTATTCTATACAATATTTTCATAGCAGACTTACCAAAACCTACTCACTGCGAACTTGGACTATATGCCGATGATACTGCTCTGCTCAGTACATCCAAGTGCCCTAATGAAATTATGCAAAACCTTGAAAATAACTTTGTCCTTATTCAAAATTATTTCTCTAACTGGAAAATTAAAATAAATGGTGAAAAAACTAAAGCGATTTTCTTCACAAAAAGGAGAAAATTCAGTTTCTTGGCAAACATAAATCTTATTATCAATAACAACGAAATACCTTGGGAATCTGATACAATCAAGTATCTCGGCATTCACATTGATAAAAAATTAACTTTTAAACCTCACCTTTTAAAAACAATAGAAAAAACTAACTTGATTATCCGCATGCTTTACCCACTAATTAATCGAAAATCAATCTTAAACACAGATAATAAAATGCTCATTTTTAAAACAATATTTCGCAATGTCCTATTATACGGTTTTCCTGTATGGAAAAATATTGCAAAAACCAACATAGATTTACTGTAAAAAAAACAAAATGCTATTTATACCCGTATGACTATATAGTCCAAGGGTATAAAAAATTTGCAATTACGTTTGTAAAGCAGAGAAGTAGGGGGGGTAAATATAGACTCAAGTGTATGGATCGGATCAGAATCGAAAAATAAATCGATTTAGCTATGTATGTCCGTCCGTCCGTCATCACGATAACTCAAAAAGTAAAGGAGCTAGGATTATGAAATTTTCACAAATTCGTTTTTATGCAAAAAACGGAATCGCTATTTAAATTCAGCCATTTTGGTCCACGGGTTCGAGAACCTGCCATACAACTTCTAATTTTATATGAACATTACTCTATACCTATGGAAGCTGCGTGTCTGCAATTTTCCCAAAAGTAGTTTAGTATAATGGCCAAAGTTACTGCAATATTTGGTTGGTCTACTGCAGAGGGTTCGAGTAGCTGCCATACAACTCCTTCTTTTATATGAGCTTTACACTACACCTGATGAAGCTGGGTGTCTGAAATTTTGCAAAAAATAGTTTAGTGTAATGGCCAAAGTTACTGCAAAATTTGGTTGGTCTACTGCAAAAGGTTCGAGTAGCTGCCATACAACTCCTTCTTTTATATGAGCATTACTCTACACCTAGCTGAATGTTTGAAATTTTGCCAAAAGTAATTAACCGGATGATAATGTATATGTTGCGGTCATACGGGTATTTCAGAGTTGACACAGTCTACTCTACTACACTCTTCCTCGTTTAAAACTACTTTTAGTAAAACCTTTCCATTTTCGCACTAAGTATTTGCATGATCTAGCAAATGTTAATTTAATTTCCGAACAGATCGAAAAACTATCCCCCGCTTTTTTGGAATCCTGTTACTACTCAAAAAATCCGCTCATAAGAGCTTTGACAAATGAATTCTAAAATTATGTATTTATAGTTATCGTATTTAGTATACTTTAGATATAGTTTTAGGTACTAGCATTTAGGTTAGGGTTAGGTATTTTTAGATAAACTTTAAGTCAAAAAGGTTTTTTGTTTGCCATTTTTACCTTAAAAATAATATTGTAAATTAAATAAAAAAAATTTAATAAAAAGAAAATAATTAAGTAGTATCTAAGTTGTAAATACAAAAGTATAAGCTCTTATAAATAAACATGTACTAAAGAAAATTGTTAATAATATCAAGGCAATTAAATAAATAAATAAAAAAAAAAAAATTATTTTTATACACTTTGTTGATTTTTAAATTTTAAAACTCCGAGGTACAGTACGTCGCGTATGCTTTCATGTAATTTTTTTTACATAACTAATTATTTCAAAATTTTTTGACAGAAACTGAATGCCGTACATGCTGATTTTGGCTCATCCATAAGAAACAAATAATTTTTCTTAAGAAATATTATTTTTTTTTTAAGTTTCTGCAAACATATTATATTTTTTAATAAACAAATATTTTACAAAGACATTATTTAAAATTTTCTATTTTTATACCCTACACCTATAGAATAGGTAAAGGGGTATATTAACTTTGGTATGGTGTTTGTAACCACCTAAAGGAAGTGAGCTAGATATGAAAAAGTATATATATTTGTGATAAGCGTGACCGCCTTAGTCGATATAGCCATGTCCGTCCGTCCGTAGGCACGATAACTCAAAAAATAATGTAGCTATCTTGATGAAATTTTAACTGTAGGTTACTAGGACTGAAAGTACGGCGGAGATTGAATATGGGCGAAATAGGAACATGGGTTCGGATTCTGGACCTTTTAATCCAGAATGTAGGTTACTAGTAATGAAACTACTTTGGGGATTGCGTAAGGTCGGGATTGGACCATGCGTTCGGAACCTAGAACTTTTTGATCGAATTTAGGCCAAACGAGCATAATTCCGAAACCAATGAAGATAGAACCTCCAAATTTGGTATCAGGGTGTCCCTTCCTATTTCCTAAGTGTCTTGGGAATTTGGGTCCCATTGGAGTACTGGGTCGGGGACCAGCCACACATTTCCGAAGACCTTAAAGCATATCTTTATAAAGATAACAACTTGAAAAAATGTAGAAGCTTCCAATTTGCCACAGGGGTGTTCTTTACTATCTCTTGCGTGTTCCCCTAATTTGGGATCAATTGGAGAGGTGGTTCAGTACCCCTCTCAGACCTCCCAAGTTTTAAAAGCTTATAATCGATATTGCTAAAAATAGTTACTTAAAATTAAGATAGACCGTTCAAATTGTGTACAAGGGTTAACTAGTACTATAAGTACAGCGCGGGCTGTATAAGGGTGAAATCAGCCCATGGGTTCGGATTCTGGACCTTTTAGTCGGTGTCAGGGATAACGAACATATATTAAAAATCACGATAACTCAACAACTAATGACCCTATCTTCATGAAATTTGTGCTGTAGGTTATTGGTAATGAAACTACGGCGGTGATTACGTACGGTGAGGATTGGACAATGGGTTCGGAACTGAGAACTTTTTGATCAAATTTAGGCCAAACTAGCGTAATTCCGAAACCAATGAAGATATAACCTCCAAATTTGGTATCAGGCTGTCCCTTCCTATTTCGTAGGTGTCTTTGAAATTTGGGCCCCATTGGACTAGTGGGTCGGGAACCAGCCACTCAGTTCCGAGGACCTTAAAGCATATTTTCGAAATTAATAAAAATAGTAACTTGAAACAAATGTAGAAGCTTCAAATTTGGTCCAGGGTGTTCTTTACTATTTCTTCCGTGCCCCTCTAATTTGGGATCAATTGGAGTGGTGGTTCAGGACCTCTCTTAGACCTCTCAATGTGTAAAAGCTTATCATCGAAATTAATAATACTAGTAACATAAAATTAAGATAGAACGTTCCAATTGTATACAAGGGTTAACTAGTATTGAAAGTATGACGGAACTGCTAATGGGTGAAATCGTACCATGGTTTTGGGTTCTGGAACCCTTGACAAGTTCAAGGACTAACAAACATATATCTTAAAAACTCAAAAAATAATGCCGGTATTTTGATGAAATTTAAACTTTAGGTTACTAGTAATGAAAGTACCATGGGAATTGGTTGTGGTCGAGTTTAATTTCAAAGCCAAAGAATATATTTCCTATGTCCTATGTGTCTCCGAAATCTAGACTTAATTGTAGTGGTTCAGCTATGTTCAAAGGTATTTGCTGCATTTATATAAAATTTATTTTAATATTTAAATGAATTATATGAAAAGGTCTAAATTTGTAATTGTATTTTAGAAATACATTTATTGCATATTTTGCGTTTATAAGCTTTTCTATTAGGTATATAAACTAACCATTTAAAATAATTGCAATTTTTAAAAATCTGGATTATTAAATAAATTATGCTTTGATTATCTTTTTATCACAAAATTTAATAATTAGAATTTTTTCATTTTGTAATTGAATTGGAATAAATATATTTTCATTTATTTTAAGTTTGTTTGTTTTCTAATATTTTTAAATAGATAAATTGGTAAGAATTTGTAATATTTTTTAATAGATTGTGTAATTAGAAAATGTTTTTAGTATTATAAAGTTAATTTGGTTAGCTATGTCTTACGATCAAATTAATAACAGCTTTTATGGTGTTAAAATGACTTATGGATACGTCCTTAAATTTGAACCAAATAGGTGTAGGGTATTTCTAAGTGACTGTGACTGACTGTTTCTTTACTTGTTATTCTTCGCTTTGTCTTTTTTTAAATCTGAGGTACCAGTACGTCGCATATTTCGATTGCTCGCATGTAACTTCATGTACCTAACTATTTATTTCAAAATTTTTTAGAAATTTCCAGAAATTATACACCGTTCGCGTTGGTTAGGCCCTAAGTATCAAATCATTTAAATTACAAATTTTTTTTTTAAGAAAGATTATTTGTTTTTTTTTTTTTAACTGTTTTGCAAATATTTATATATTTTAATATCATGACTCTCAAACGTAATGTATATTTCAGAAGTCGGTTTTTTATTGTTCAAAAAACTTAACAAAAAGCAACAACAATTTACGATTTACAAAAAAAAATTTTTTTTATAACTGTATTATAATAAATTGCAAACAAAAACTAAATACAGTACTTTTCGGTTATAACGACCATGATGGGACGGAAAATATTCGTCATAATTAACGAATTTCATTTTAAAAGAATGCTGTGAATTTTGAAAAATTAGTATACGACTTGAACATTGTAGAATGTACTGATTCTATAATAATTTTAAATAAAAGAAATCTCAATGTAATAAAAAACTTCCATTTTTAGGTAAAATTTAATCTTTGGCAAAAAGTGTAAAGTTTATTATAATTAAAGTTGAACCGAATTCGTTATAAATGAAAACTAAAAAAACCAAATGTATTGCTTTCATTTCGAACAGAACTCATTTTTTTTCACTTTTTAAGATAAAGAAAAAACAAAAAAAAAAAAAAAAAATTTTAAAAAATATTAAATCTCCTTGTTCATTGAACATCATTTGAACTAAACAAAAAAAAGAAAGATATACATAAGTTGGCGCCTATAATCTTTTGATTTAGATTTAGCTGCGAGTTACAACCGAAAGTGAATTACATTTACATAGAAAGTCGGCGCATAATATTAGAGTCATAAGCCTCAACTTTTAACCGCGTGACCGTTAAATTCAAAATTACGTTAAATTAATGACAGGTTTTCACCAGAACGCAATATTCTTAAAAGAAAATATCATTGTCCTATGAAAACAAAAAAAAACCTTTCTTTTGGTTGTTGTTTCATTAAAATTGGTCTTATAATTTACCCAGAAAAAGGATGTTTATATTTGTATGGGAAAAAATAAACCGATAATATTATGATGATTTATAATAAATTAAATTGCTGATTAACTAGATTTTATAACAGGTGTGAAATAATTCTGAAATATGATATTTCTAAATTATATTTAATAAAGAATAATATTGTGGGAATTTCTTTCCCTGGGAAAATCATTATTTTATGTTTCTCGCAACGTTTGCAAAGTTGACACGTTGCCGAAACATATTTTATTTTTTTGTGATTTGTTGTTACATATAACTCTCCCTTCGTTAGAGTGAAGATTCTCCTGAATCTTTGTATTTAAAATTGATTCAATATTATTCTTTATTTTACAATTCATAAAACATACAATAGTTATTTTTTTTTTTTTTTTTTTTCTTTATTTATAATATAAATTTAAATATACATACATAATTTATCTTTTCAGTACATAGTAAATAGATTGAGACCTATGCCTAAGGCAGTGCGGTCATATAATTTTTTGTAAGAATTATTTAACAATTGAATAAGAAAAAGTAAAACAAAGCAAAAAAAAAAAGAAATTTAATGATATTCAATTACAAATTTTTCATAGGATTTCTTCATAAAAATTTACTCTTTTTTTGTATAATTCTTCATATTTTAATTTATTAATTTTTTTTATATTCTTAAAACAGCACAACAAAGAAAATAAAAAAAAAAAAAATTTTAACTTATTTGATTTATTTATGAATGTTAGTTAGTTAATGTAGGATTTAATTATTAGTTTGTTAGTATTTCTAGTTTTATTAAAATATTATGTACTAATTATAGTGGATTTAATCTTTTGTGTAAATAGATTAAGGTTATTAATTAATTTTATTTGTTCTGGAAGTTCATTATAAACCTTAAGGCAATTATATAAGCAGTTATTCTTTTGATGTGATGTTCTAAAAAGGGAAAGGTAGAAGTTCGATTTGTTCCTAGTATTATGGTTGTGTATGTCAAAATTCCTATTTAGAATGAAGTTATGTTTTAATTGATTATTAATGATTTTGTACGCAGTTTTATAGAGTTCCATTAATATTATGTTTCTTAAGCTTAGATATTTTATAGTGTATATAGAATCTGTTGGGTGTAACAAGGGCAAGCCTTGTGCAAGCTTAACACATTTTTTATGCATTTTGTCTAGTTTATTTAGATGAATTTGTGGAGCTCTACTCCAAATAGGTAAAAGATAAGTAATATGTGATTTTATATACGAGGAATATAATGTGTATATCGATGGATCCGAGAGGAACTTACGTAATCTTCTCATCAGAAATATGTATGGAGTTATATTTTTGATTACTTTTTCAATATGTTTATTCCAACTTGATTTACTGTCAAGTAACAGACCTAAATAATTGAAGTTATTGACTATTTCTACATTTACATTATTATATTGAACGGAATTAGAGAAGTTAAGAATCTTGTTTTCAAAGAATAAAATTTTGGTTTTATTTAAGTTTAATAGAAGTCGGTGCTTGGTTAGCCACTCCTCAATTAACAGTAAATCGTGTTGTATAGATAGATGAATATTTCCCTCAGAATCATCTGCATATTTTATTACCGCATCATCTGCGAATAACTGAATACAACCCTTTAATTTTAAATGAGAGATGTCGTCGATATATAATTTAAAAAGAAGTGGGCCCAAAATGGAACCTTGCGGAACCCCTTTTGATATTATTTTTTCATCGCTAAAGTTATTGTTTATACGAACCTTTTGTTTGCGACCTTGTAGATATGACTGGAAGAATTTTAACTGACCTAATGTGAAATTTAATTTCTTAAGTTTTAATAGAAGAATGTCATGGTCGACGCATTTGAAGGCCTTTTTTATGTCAAGAAATACACAGCTAACGAATTTACCGTTATCAATATTTTTGGAGATGAAGTCATTTAAAAAGAGACAGGCAGCTGTTGTGTTAGATTTTTCTTCGAAACCAAATTGTTTCTCACTTAGTATAGGATTATTTTTAATAAAATTATTAAGCCTATTTTGAATGACTTTTTCGAAAATTTTTGAGAAACTAGATAAAACAGATATGGGACGATAATTAGAGCAATCTGTTGCAGTTCCTCCTTTATTCATCCTATTTATATCATTTTTAATGTAAATCGCAACCCCGCCGTATGACTTATCTCTATTGGCAAAGTAAGCATTATACCCTTCAATATTATAAAATTTGTTTTCTGAACTATGTATCCATATTTCCGTAAGAACAATTACATGAATCTTGTTTTTAAAATGGTTATTTATCAAGGCCTCGACATTGTATAATTTTTTCCTTAAACTTTCAATATTTAAATACACCATATTGAAATTATTTTTGAAAGTTGAATTTTGTTTATTCGGATCAATATGGGTGAAATAATCTATATATAATAGATTTTGTATATTAGCTATATCATGGACCATTATTAAATTTTATAAAAATTGGGTGTTCGAGATTAGTAAGTACACAAACCAAAATATAACAGTTGAGACTGGGAACAATTATTATAATGATCATAATAAGCCGAATAAAAACTGATAATTTATGTGGTTGAAATTTATTGTTGAAAATTAATGGTTTTATTGTTGAGTAAATGTTTAATAAATGTAAGAACGTAATTAGTTTGTGGAATCTAAGTTTTTTTTTGACAGATATACAAAGAAAAAATAAAAACAAGAAAAGAACAACACCAAAAACATATAATTTTAAAACATGTGTTGTTAAAATTAGATGATATTTGTTTACTACTACAAGGTGTAAGTTTTTATATATAATCAATTGATGAGAAATATAACCAGCATTTATCTCAAGGTAAGAAAGTTTAAATTTAATTTTTTTAGTAAAGTTTATAACATGAGTGATAATATTAATAAATATGAAAAAGTGTTTAAAATAAGAGAACGAATTGGTGAGAAAATTAGGTTTTGTAATATATGTGTTTTGTAGATAGTTGAAATAGAAATTGTGTTGATTAAAAATAATGAAAAGGATTAAATCCGGCTTAGTAGTGGGGTTATGTTTTTTATTTAGTAGTTTGTTAGTTTTTAGAAAATTTAATAAAATTAGTATGAAGTGAACAATTAAGATTATTAAAATTAATTTTAATATAAAAATATGTTTATAATATATGAACTTGTTGTTGTTGTTGTTTGTTTTTATAATATGTGAGTTTGTGAAATAGCTAATTGTGAACTTAGATTGATTAACAATAATAGTAAATAATAATTTATATAAAATTAAATCTGGGTTAGTAGGGTTACATTTTTTGTTTAGTAGTTTGTTAGTATTTAGAAGAATTAATAAAATTAGTATGAAGTGATCAATTAAGGTTAATAAAATTAATTGTAATATAAAACGAGGAAGAGTGTAGTAGAGTAGACTGTGTCAACTCTGGGATACCCGTATGACCGTTATATAAACATTATATCATTATTATTATAAACATTAATTACTTTTGGCAAAATTTCAAACATACCAGCTTTATTAGGTGAAATATAATGCTCATATAAAAGAAGGAGTTGTATGGCAGCTACTCGAACCCTCTGCAGTAGACCAACCAAATTTTGCAGTAACTTTGGCCATTACACTAAACTTTTTTTGGCAAAATTTCAGACACCCACCTTTAATAGGTATAGAGTAATGCTCATATAAAATAAGAAGTTGTGTGGCAGCTACTCGAACCCTTTGCAGTAGACCAACCAAATTTTGCAGTAACTTTGGCCATTACACTAAACTATTTTTGGCAAAATTTCAGACACCCAACTTTAATAGGTATAGAGTAATGCTCATATAAAAGAAGGAGTTGTATGGCAGCTACTCGAACTCACTGCAACAGACCAACCAAATTTTGCAGAAACTTTGGCCATAAAACTAAACTACTTTCGCCAAAATTTCAGACACGTAGCTGTAATAGGTACAGAAAAATACTCATATAAAAAAAGAAGTTGTATGGCAGCCACCCGAACAAATGGACCAAAATGGCTGGATTTAAATAGCGATGACGGCTATTGCAAAAAAACGAATTTGCGAAAATTTCAAGATCCTAGCTCCTTTAGTTTTTGAGTTATCGTGCGGACGGACGGACATACATAGCTAAATCGATTTTTTTTTCGATTCTGATCCGATCCATACACTTGACTCTATATCTACCCCCCCTCCTTCTCTGCGTCACAAACGTAATGGCAAATTTATTATACCCTTTGACTATATAGTCATACGGGTATAAAGATGTTTGTGGTATAAGTACTTGTTGTTGTTAGTTTTTTTAATATGTGAGTTTGCCAGTTTGCTAAATGTGTACTTAAATTTATTAACAATAATAAAAAATAATAATAATTTATAAAAAGTTAAATCTGGATTAGTAGGGTTATTTTTTTTATTTGTGAAATTGTTAGTGTTTAAAAAATTCAACAAAATTAATATATTTAATATGTTTAGTATGATAAATATGAAGAATATAATAAAAATGATAAATATGATAAATATGAATTGTTCAAATAAAGTTAATGAATTTTCAATTAATATTATTATTGTTTTTAATGTATGATATATCATTAGTATTTCTAATTTTAAATACCTTTGAAGATTCAGTTTTTCTAATAAAAATGATGTTGTTTTTAATCCATAGGAATTTTCAATTGTTGTTCTTTTTAATTTGCCTGGCTTCATAGTAGAGGTTTGATTGCCGCTGTGTAAGATGGTCTCGAAAAAATATGTTGCGTGTGCCTTCCTCTGTTAAATTAATATCCAAAGTGTATACATTTCCGGCGATTTTTTTGCGGCTCATTAGTTCAGCCTTAACAATACTGGATTTGCATTCCAAAAGGTATAGATTTGTGTTAATTAAATTGTTATTGTTGTTTATTTTAGAAGGAAGTTCTCTAACCGAAGTGATGTCATCCTCAGTTATTTCAGCCGCAATATGTTTACAAATATTAAGTATCGTTTCTTTTGGTTTGCTTAATTTTGGAGGTAAGCCTGCAACAATTATATTATTTTCAATTTCCTTTTGCTGCTTTTCATCAAGTAGTTGCTCAATATAGTGCAGCCTTTTGTTCAATGAATTATTATTATTTTCAGCTTCATTTAATTTAATTTTTATTTCTTTGTTCTCTGTTTGAATATTTTCATTTATTTTTAGAAGATCATCAACTTTATTATTAAAAAATTCAAATTTTTTATTAATAAACTCAAGCGAGCGATGAAAATCTTTTACAGCTGTTATCAGTTGATTTACAACAACAGCCAGAGTGTTTACAGTGCATTCATCTGATGTTACCTGTTTGAGTTCGGAGATATTTTGAGCACTAGTTGAATCTTCATCATCAATTTTTTTTTTAATTTGTTTTTTTTTCATTTTAAAATGTTTTTATGTTATAAATTAAATCAATTTTAAAACAATTTCAGAAACAGTCCAGGTTACGTTTAGGTTAAGTTTTGATTTTCACTAGCAAATTTTACACTAGTCACTGGAGCTTTTTTTATTCGTAAATGTTTTTATTTAGATAATGTTTTTATTATATTATTTAGATTAGTTATTTATTTTATAAATTTTAATTACTGCAAAATATATTTTTTTTTGGATTCAATTTTTATTTTAAAATTTTTATTTTTATTTTTATTATAGTTTTTATATGCTATTTTCTCTTTTGTAAAAATACTTTTTCTTTTTATACCCGTATGACTATATAATCAAAGGGTATAATACATTTGCCATTACGTTTGTGACGCAGAGAAGGAGGGGGGGTAGATATAGACTCAAGTGTATGGATCGAATCAGAATCGAAAAAAAATCGATTTAGCTATGTATGTCCGTCCGTCTGTCCGTCCGTCTGTCCGTCTGTCCGTCTGTCCGTCTGTCCGTCTGTCCGTCTGTCCGTCCGTCCGCACGATAACTCAAAAACTAAAGGAGCTAGGATCTTGAAATTTTCGCAAATTCGTTTTTTTGCAATAGCCGTCATCGCTATTTAAATCCAGCCATTTTGGTCCATGGGTTCGGGTAGCTGCCGTACAACTTCCTTTTTTATATGAGTATTTCTCTGTACCTATTACAGCTACGCGTCTGAAATTTTGGCAAAAGTAGTTTAGTTTTATGGCCAAAGTTTCTGCAAAATTTAGTTGGTCTGATGCAGCGAGTTCGAGTAGCTGTCATACAACTTCTTATTTTATATGAGCATTACTCTATACCTATTAAAGCTTGGTATCTGAAATTTTTCCAAAAATAGTTTAGTGTAATGGCCAAAGTTTCTGCAAAATTTGGTTGGTCTACTGCAAAGGGTTCGAGTAGCTGCCATACAACTTCTTATTTTATATGAGCATTACTCTATACCTATTAAAGCTTGGTATCTGAAATTTTGCCAAAAATAGTTTAGTGTAATGGCCAAAGTTTCTGCAAAACTTGGTTGGGCTACTGCCAAGGGTTCGAGTAGCTGTCATACAACTCCTTCTTTTATAAGAGCATTACGCTACACATAATAAAGCTGGTATGTTTGAAATTTTACCAAAAGTAATTAATGTTTATAATAATAATGACATAATGTTTATATAACGGTCATACGGGTATCCCAGAGTTGACACAGTCTACTCTACTACACTCTTCCTCGTTTTTTTTTAAATATGTTTTTTTTTCTAAATGTAAAAATTTTTAAATACACTTTTTAGCACATTTTCAAAAAATTTTGTAAAAATGTGCCTATATAGTTTCACTCTGTCCGTCCGTCCGTCCGTCCGTCCGTCCGTCTGTCTGTCCGTCTGTCTGTCCGTATGTTTACAAAAACTTTTACACCCTTTGAAATAGAGTAAAGAAAATTTAACCATGAGTAGTTTTTGAAAAAAAAATAATTTCGTAGAAGAATTTTTTTCTGTAGCCCCACCCGTTTCGGAGCTGCAGCCCCCTAAAGTTGGAAAAAGCCCTATATTTAAATTGTTATAACAAGAGTTCTGTTAAATACATTTTCAATCTGAAAACCGCAAACGATAGCTGGTTTCATAAACTTTATAAATTTTTGAAACTCAAATGTTTAGGGTTGCCATACGGTACTAAAATTTAACATTGCACAAAACTCAATTTTTGCAAAACTTTTGACCACACATATCTTCTGAACGGTTTAAGCTTGGGTCTTGAAGTTTTGGGAGAAGTGAGATACTTAGAAATAAGTATGAGTCGGTTAACAAAATTTTTTTGTCAAGCCCCCTATTTAGGAGCTATAAGGGCTCGAAAATTGAAATTTTGCTATTTTAAAACACCTGTAACTTGAATACCTGTACAAATTTTTTTTTAGTGATATACAAAATTCAAATATCTATAATTATATTTCAACATGTGTTAAAGGTTTTTCTTAATTTTGAAGGGTTACGAAGCTACAGCCCCTGCAAATTCCAAAAAAGCCCTCTATTTAAAATTATATAACATGAATTCTGTTAGGTTTATTTTCAATCGAAAAACGGTATAAGAGAGCTGCTTTTATAGACTTAACAAAAATATGTCGATCAAATTTATAGGGTTGCCATACGGTACTAAAATTTAGCATTATATAAAACTCAATTTTTGCAAAATTTTTGGTCCCACATATCTCTTAAACGGTTAAAGATAGGGGCTTGAAATTTTGGGAGAACTTAGATCCTCGAAAGTTAGTAGGAGCCGGTTAACAAAATTTTTTTGTCAAGCCTCCTGTTTAGAA
Organism: Dolichopus griseipennis; assembly: GCA_963082915.1. Taxonomy (NCBI): domain Eukaryota; kingdom Metazoa; phylum Arthropoda; class Insecta; order Diptera; family Dolichopodidae; genus Dolichopus; species Dolichopus griseipennis. Next base: position 126,366,785 of record OY720443.1, on the reverse strand, counting down.
GCTATAAGGGCTCGAAAATTGAAATTTTGCTATTTTTAAGCACCTGTAACTTGAATACCTGTCCAATTTTTTTTTTATTAATATACAAAATTTGAAGGTCAAGCATTATATTTTAACATATGTTAAAGGTGTTTCTTAAATTTATAAGCGGTTCCTTAAATTGAAGAAAGTGTTTCTAAGTTTTACCCATTTTTGCTTAGATAAAAAAATTCTAAGTAAAATTCCAAATTTTTGTTTAATTCCTAGAACCTACAAAAATTAAGAGGGAAGGGGGGGGGGAGGTTAGATGAAGTTAGGTCCTTGAGAAATTTGGTAACCTTCCGCATTGAAGGGCTATTAGAACTTTCAAATAAAAAATTTACTGTTTAAGCAGTAAGCAGTAACTTAGTCACCAACGTATATATTTCCTTAATTAAACGTTAATATTGAAGCTTGAACATTATATTTCGATAAAATACTTAATATGAAAATGTGCTTTTTTAAAAACCCTCGGTTTTTTATCATCACTTGTTTTTAATTATTTAGATAAAAATTTTTTAAAATTTATTTTAGAATTAGAAAAAAGCGCGTCTTTATACTTTGACAACTGTCAATATTTTTTTATAGTTATTATTAAAATTACAATTATTATTACAATTGATATTATGGCAATAGTACAGTAAATTGACAATACATTTTTATTAATTTTCAATTTTTCAATTTGATCTATATTTTTCTTAGTTTCTAATATAATTTCATTAAAAGTGTAATAATTATTTGCTGGTTTATAATCTAGGTTTGACAATATAAATTTATTTTTTATCTCTGTTATATCATTATAAAAAGTCTTATTATTTAAACTAATACTACAATTATAAAATTTTACAAAATAGTTACCATTTAGATTGATTTTTCTTTCATCACAATTAGAAGTTAATATTACATTTTTTGCCAGTTGTACTAGTATACTACTATAATCGATTTCAATTATTTCATTATAACAATTTTTTAAAGTTTTACAATTTTTATTTTTTATACAATGATTAATTTTTGTTAATTGATGAAGAGCTTAGGTTTCATCGTATTCATAGAGTTCGTTACGAAATTCTAAAGTTTTTGTTATTGAAGAATCTATTAGATTACAATTATTTTCATTAGCTAAAGGTATAATTAGTTTTCTGTTAATAGTTGTTAGTTTGAAAGGAATTTTAATTAAAAATATTAGTTTATTAGTAGTTGTTCTTGAAAATCCTACTTTTATATATTTTAGTTTTTCAGAGTTTATTTTAAAATTAATTATCTCTTCGTGATTTAGAAGAGAGGGATGGATAATATTTAAATTTTAAAGAATTGTGTTATTTGTAGGTCTTCTATAATTTTATTTATCTGTTGTATGTTTAATTTTAAGTCAAAAAGTGAGATTTTTAAAGCGTTTTCGTCAACTTCAGTTTTTATTAGCATATTCTTTATTAATAGTCTGTCTTGTTGAATGTTATCTAGTAATTTATTTACGGAGTTGTTGAAATTATTATTAATTTGTACTTGTTCATTAATATTTTTTATAAGGTTGTCGTTGTTATGTTCAAAATCTTGCAGACGTTGGTTTATAAATTGTCTGTCGTCATCGTCCATAGTTCCATTCAACCATTTACTAATTGTTCCGAAAAAATTAAAAAGTCCACGTTTTTGTATTGTATGGTGTCCATTTTTTAATGTGGCTAATTTGTCTTACAATCTGTCAATTTCCTTTTTTAAGCGATTGCTTGTATTTGTTGCAAAAAGACAGGAGCTCTTTTTTATTTCACTTATTAACTCATCTATTTCATTTAGGTCAATAATATGTAAAGAGTAATTAAATGTTTTCGGAATTAGTAACTGACTGTCTTGAACAATTGTATAACCATTATTCGTTTCAATTTTCTCTATTTGAAGTTGATTCGATTGTGTTAGCGGAAGTAACATTAGAAATAGTAGAAGTATTTTCGTCATTGAGGTTATCTGAAAATTTTAAAGGTCGTTTAATGTTAATAGGATGTTTTGTATTTCCTAAATTGAGGTTGATCTTTGTGTCTGAGACATTATTATAATTTTTTATATATCCTATTTGTCGAGTTTCACTATAATCTTCCCTGTTTTTATTATGTTTTATTAAACGTTTTTCTTGGGATTTAATTAGATTGTTGTATATAGTATCAGATGGAATAAAATTATTTTCTGCGTTTTGTGGGGTGGTTTTAATTGTACTGTGATATAGGTTATTATAATTTTTCATGGTATTTAACATTTGAATTCTAATAGGGAGTTGTTCTTCTAAATTTAAAATACGTAATCTTTCTGTTATAGTGTTATTTAATCTTTCGACGTCAGAATTGCCGGTGTGGCTGTTAGGTTTAACCAAATGAAGTTCGATATTTTCTTGTGATAAAAATTCTTTTATGTACATATTATTCAATTCGTTATCGGCAATTAATTTTTTGTGTTTTTTGTGGTTAAAGTACATTCTAAGTTTTTCAATTAATTGTGTATGTTTTATATTATACTAGCTAGTACCCGGTGCGCGTTGCTGCGCCTCTCAATGGAGGTTTAATTGAAGATGATGTTACTGCAAAAAGTTAACACAAAAATTACACTCGGTTTACACATGTAAATTTTTAAATGTATGAAAGCAATCTTTTTAAAACGATTTTTCTAGGATTATCCTAGGATTTTTTGAAACTTTCTGTAATTCAAAGCAGTACAATCTACTTTCCAAAAATTTGACGTAATTTACTTCCAAAAAAAATTTTTTGACCAATCGTAGGACCGACTGTTAACAGTCTCAACTCCATTTTCAATTTGCTTCACACATATAAAATTTGAGGTCAACCGGTCAAATCGTTTCTAATTTAGAGTTAAGTAACGCAAAAATCTATTAAAAGCCACTGTGTCCTACTGGGTTAACGGAACTACACTTTCTCTTTGGGCAAAGCAGTATTGCGCAAAATTGGACGTAATTTGCTTCCAAATCACTCAACAAAATTTTTTTGAGGCTTTCTTTTTAGCCAAAGCAGTACTTCGCAAATTTTGACAATATTACCTTCCAAAATTATTTTGACCAACCGTCGGGCCGACATGGGTTAACAAATTCCAAATCTGTTAATAGTGTCAACTCAATTCTCATAGGGGAGCACGTATACAAAATTTGAAGGAAATCGGTCAAACCGTTTTTAATTTTGAGTTAAGTATTGAAAAAACCTATAAAAAGCTGTTGGGCCCCAATGGGTTAATGCAATACAATAAAATTTTTTTTGGGGCTTTCTTTAAAGCCAAAGCAGAATTTCGTAAAATCGGACAAAATTTGGACCCAAAATTTTTTTTTACCACCCGTCGGCTCAACATGGGTTAACAAATTCCAAAACTGTTTATATTGTCTACTCAATTCTCAAGGAGCATCACGTATACAAAATTTGAAGTCAATTGGTTAAACCATTTCGAATTTAGAGTAAAGTATTGAAAAAACCTATAAAAAGCTGTTGGGCCGCAATGGGTTAATGGAACTCAACAAAATTTTTTTTGGGGCTTTCTTTTAACCCAAAGCAGAATTTCGTAAAATCGGACAAAATTTGGGCCCAAAATTTTTTTTAACCACCCGTCGGCCCGACATGGGTTAACAAATTCCAAAACAATTAATAGTGTCTACTCAATTCTCAAAGAGCATCACGTATACAAAATTTGAAGTCAATCGGTCAAACCGTTTTCATTTTAGATCAAAGAAGTTTAAATACTTGCACCACAGCCCCAACTTGGCGGTCCGTTAGAGCAAAATTTTTGGGCCACGATTTCTTTCCGTACCCAAAAACTCCTATATACAAATTTTCATGAAAATCGGCTGGGCAGTTTCGGAGTCTATTCGCTACAAACAAACAAACATACAAACAAACAAACAAACAAACAAACAAACAAATAAACAAACATTCCCTTTTATATATATAGATAGATAGATAAGTTTTATGTTCTAATGGGTATGCAGCTGCGTATTTGGAAAATTTATCAATGAAAATTAAAAAATTTTTTATTGGTATAGGTGTCGATATGAATGATTTGGTTTTTAGCACATTTTCCAAAAATTTCGTAAAAATGTGCCTATTTAGTTTTACTCTGTCCGTCCGTATGTTTACAAAAACTTTTACATCGTTTGAAATAGAGAAAAGAAATTTTAACCACGAGTAGGTATTACAAAAAAAACAATTTCGTAGAAGAATATTTTTCTGTAGCCCAACCCGTTACGGAGCTGCAGCCGCCCAAACTTGGAAAAAGCCCTATATTCAAATTGATATAACAAAAGTTTTATTAAGTGTATTTTGAATCTGAAAACGGGAAAATACAGCTGGTTTTACAAACTTTATAAATTTTTAAAAGACAAATGTTTAGGGTTGCCATACGGTACTAAAATTTACCATTATGCAAAACTTAATTTTTTGCAAAATTTTTGGCTATACATATCTTCTAAACGGGTCAAGCTAGGGTCTTAAAATTTTGGGAGTAGCTAGATCCTCAGAAATAAGTAAGAGTCGGTTAACAAAATTTTTTTGTCACATCCCCTGTTTAGCAGCTATAAGGGCTCGAAAATTGATATTTTGCTATTTTTAAACACCTGTAACTTGAATACCCGTTCAAAGGTTTTTTTGTTAATATACAAAATTTGAAGGTCCAACATTATACTTTAGCATATGTTAAAAGATTTTCTTAAATTTAAAAGCTGTTCTTTAAACTGAAGAAAGTGTCTGTCAGTTTTAACCATTTTGGCTTATATAGTAAAATTCTAAATAAAATTCCAAATTTTGGTAGAATTCACAATTTAATTCCTTAAACCTAAAAAAGTTGGGGAAGGGGGAGTAGTGAGGATTGGATCCTTGAAAATTGGGCAACCTTTCCCATAGAGGGACTATTAGGACTTAAAAATTAAAAAATTTACTGTTTTTATAAGTAAGTAGTAACTTAGTCACCAACGTATATATTTCCTAAATTAAACGTTAACATTGAAGCTTCAACATTATATTCCGATAAATACTCAGTATGAAACACTATATAATTTTGAAAATGTGCTTTTTTAAAAACCATTGGTGTTTTTCATCACTTGTTATTTATTGGGGTTTCCGTTTTTTTGAATTTAGGTTTAATAGGGTTTCTGTCGTATTTGCCTTTACTGCAAATTTCACAAGTGTTAGTAATTCTATTAATTGTTATTTTTAATTGTTTATGATAAACTTTATATTTTAAATATTCGTATAATGAAATAATTCCCGGATGTTTTTGTTCTTTATGATGCAAAGATATAATTTTTATAAGTTCTTCTTCTGTTTTCACGTCTTGTGCAAAGTACGTACATTTTATAAATTTAGTATTAGGGAAATTCTTTATTAATATTTGTTGAATAGTATTATAAACGTGATCTGGTATTTGGGTGAAGATAGCAATTTTGGAATCTGTTACATAAGATTTTAATTTGTTGGTTAGTTCTTGTTCAGTTAAATCTGGACTTAAATATATTCTTCGTTTACCGTCTAAAAGGCTTTCAAATTCCTGAGTAATGTTATTGGGTATTATTACTATTTGGGTTTTAAATCTATTTCTTATAGTGCCTAAGATTGGAATGTGATCAAGTTGTTCTTCTTCTTGTGAATGTATTGTTGGTTGAAGAGATATGTTGTCATTGTTTTCATCATTGTTGTTAATTTCGAAGACTTCTCTTCCATCGTTAATCAGTTCATTTATTTCTTTTTTGTCTGTATTTGGTCTACTAAGGAAGTCAGCAATTTTGTTGTCTTTACCTTTTAAATATTCTATTTTTATATTATATTCACCTAAGGATAGTATCCACCTTTGTAATCTTGGATTTAAATCTTTTCCCAAGTACTTGGTATGAAGCCATTTTAGGGCTTGGTGGTCGGTTTGAAGTTCAAATTCTTTGCCATAGATAATGGCCGAAAATATTTTACTCCCCAAACCAAAGCCAAAAGTTCTTTTTCAGTTGTATTGTAGCATATGCAATAGGATGGTTGTTCTGTAGTAGCACAGCGCCAATGGCGAATTGACTAGCATCAGTATTTATTTTAAATGGTTTGTTAAAATCGGTGTATTTTAAAATTGGATGAGATGTTAAAAGTAATTTTAGTGTTCAAAAGCATTAATATAAATTGGATCTAAGGTATTTATTTTAGTATCTTTTTTCAAGTATTTAGTTAAAGGTTGAGCTATTTTTGCATAATTTTGTATGAATTTTCTATAAAATCCAGTTATGCCCCAAAACGATTTTATCTGTTTTAGCGTTGTTGGTAGTTTTAATTCGATTATATCTTTGATTTTTTTTGAATTAGGCTTTACGCCATTTTGGGTTAGCACATACCCAAGGTATTCTGTTTCTTTGCACAGAAAATTACATTTGGCGATTTGAACTTTAAGGTTTGCCTTTTTTGGAGCATTAAAAATTTTATTTAAGTTATCGAAGTGCTCTTGTAGAGAGGTGCTAAAGATGAGTATGTCATCCAAATACACTATACAGATTATGTTAATATATTCTCTTAATACAGAATTCATCAGCCGTTGGAAAGTGGCTGGTGTATTCTTTAATCCAAAGGGCATTCGAATGTATTCGTAATGTCCAAATGGAGTTGAGAAAGCAGTTTTTTTCTGGTCTTCAGGTTTCATCTCGATTTGATGAAAAGCTTTTGCCAGGTCGAGCGTTGGTAAAAAAAACTGTGCTCGCCCTAGTTTTTCCAGAATATTATCGATGTTAGGTATAGGAAACTTGTCATCAATAGTGATGTCATTCAATTTCCTATAATCAATTACTGTACGCCATTTTTTAATGTTGGAATTGTCCATTTTCTTTGGAACAACCCAAACTGGTGAATAATATGGCGAGTTGGATTCCTCAATTATTTTTTGTTTTAACATATCTTTAATTTGCTTTTCTACCTCTTCCTCGTGGATTTTAGGATAGCGGTAGCTTTTACAATAAATTGGTGCATTATTTTTTAATTTTATTTGGTGTTTTATCTAATGGATTGAAGTTAAATTTTCTTCTTCATTATAAAAAAGCTTGATGTTTTTCGTTAAAAATTCTTTTAATTGATTTTTCTCTTCATTATTAAGGTGATTTTGAATAATTTTATTAAAAATTTCTTCTTTAGAGTTTTTTATAGGTTCTAAGTGATTCGCTTCGGCGAATTCACGAGGGTAACTAAGATTTTCGAACGGAATCTTATATTTTGAAAATATTTCAAGATATTGGTTTTCAATATCGATTTTTGATTCGAAAGGTATTAGAAAGTTTATGCCAATTACAGCGTCGTATTTCTTACTCTTTAGAGGAAATACTTTCCATTCTAATGTACTATTTCTTTTAAATTCTTTGGGGATAGGTGTGATCAACTTTTGTGTCACTCTATTTGGACCTCCTAAAGAATTGTATATAATTGGTTTATGTAAATTTTAAGTTGTATAATTTAAGATGTTAGGTTTAATAAGACTGGTATCTGAACCTGAGTCTATTAAACAATTTATTTCTATATTGTCGAAAGTAAGTTTGATTATTGGGAGTCTGTTTTCCAAAGCAAGTCTGTAAAATGGTTATTGGTTATTGTTTCTGTACTGTCCTGAATAATTTCTATTGTATTGGTTTATTCTATTTTGGTTTGTCTTTTTGTAATTATTACTATTATATCTATACTGTCCTGAATTATTTCTATAATAATTATTGAAATTTTGATAATTTGGATTATGATAATTATTATTAGAATTGGAATGAGAGTTATTAGGAGTATTGGATTAATTTTTATATTTATTAACCGGTTTTGTATATTTATTTTTGAATTTTGAATTAAATTTTGAAAGAAGAAATTCTTGTTTGATAATTTCATCTGAATAATAAATTTCGGATTGACAAAATTGATTGTCTAACTCAAATAGGGTTTTTGAATTCTCAATTTGTATTTGAAAAATTGCAATTATCATTGATTTTAGAATTTGTACGATTTCTCTATCAATACTTTCGTACGTAAAAGCTTCTTCATTGTCATAATCACATATTTCTGTACACTGACTTTTTACATTACTTAATCTACAAAATAAATCTTTAAAACTACTTACTTTCAATTCCCTTGATTGAAATAACAACCTCGTCTGCTTTGGTCGAAATCGAACCATTAATGTCTCACGAACAGTTGTCTAGTTTCTGCGATGTTCAGGAATCTCCAAAATTTATGTTTTTGCTTTTCCAATAATTTTTGTATTTACTACTTTTTTTAAGCACTATTGAAAGACGAAACGTCCTCGTCTTCCACTGTTTTTAAAAATGCTTTTAATGTAAATGAATCCTCCCCCGAGAAAGGTGGGATCTCATTAAAATTTGTAATTATTTGATATGCAGTTAGGCAGAATTCAGTTTGATTAATTGTATTTATTTTAGCACTCTGCTCATTGAGTTGGGCTGTCAAGGCCTGAACTTGAGCAATTAATTGTTGTTCAATTTCACTCATATTTAAGTTTTGTTTTTATCGAAAACGTTATTTCTTTTATTTAAAGCAATTTTAGCACTTTTCAAATTTAGCAATTTTAAAATTTTTTTATTTTAGAAATTAATTAAATTTAATTATTTTAGTTTAATTTTGTTGTATATTTATATATTATTAGAGTTAAAAATTAATTTTTTTATTTTATTTTATTATGGTTTTTAACTTAATTTTCACTTTATTTTTTGTCACTAATTGAGTTAAGAATTTTTTATTTTCTTTACAAGTTGAAAAGAAAAATTTTAATGTTTTATTAATACTTTTTATTTGAGATTTTACTATAAGATACTTATTTGATTGGTTTTTTCTGTATGCCCTTACTTGAATAATGAGCATACTGAGTTGTAATTTTACTCAGTTTTTTATTTTAATACTATATAATTTATTATTTAATTTCTTATTTAAAAGATGTATTTATACACAATTTTATTAACTAATTATTAAATATTAATTTTTATTTTAAGTAATTTACACAAATTTATTTTTTATTAATATTAAATTTAATTTAATATTATTATATTATTCGTATTTTAAAGAACACGAAAACGAACACGAAACTTTAGTTCGAATCACGAGATACACAATCTTCAGATTGGCATCCTACCGACTGCGCCAGTTATTTATTTTTTTAATGTTGACAATAAAAAAAATATTTCCACATAAATAAAACACATTGATTTTATATATAAACTTTTAATATAAACCTTTTATTGATGTTAACTTAAGTATAGAACCGTTCTAATAGACGTTACAAAACAAACTCTACTTAATTACTAAAATTAAGGTAATTTATAATAATTAAATTGCTGATTAATTAGATTTTACAACAGGTGTGAAATAATTCTGAAATTTGATATTTCTAAATTATATTTAATAAAGAATAATATTGTGGGAATTTGTTTCCCTGGGAAAATCATTATTTAATGTTTCTCGCAACGTTTGCAAATTTGATTTGATTTATATGTACGGTGTATATTTTTTAGCATAAATTTGGAAATAAATAGTTAGGTACCTACTTAATTTACATGTGTTCGACGTACTGGTACCTCTAATTTGAAAATCGACAAAGCGGAAAAAAATGAAAAAATTTGATATAACATTTTAAATATTCTTGCGAAATAACTGTTTAATAAAAAATATGTTATATTCAAAATAATAGAAAATACCTATAACATACAGGGTGTCCGGTACTCAAGTACGTGCACTACACTCAGTGATTGGGGGCATTAAAACAAACAAAAAATTGTACTGGAGGGGGGGGGGGTCTATTGTGGACCCTTTTCGAGATATGAGGGATTAAAGATTAAGGGAAACTTTTCATAAAAAATGAATAACCTTTGAACAGTTTACTGTAGAAAGATAAAAAAAAAATCTATTTTGTAGTGTAAGTTGTCAGCTTTAATTTTTGTACTAATGATCGTATGTTTTGATTTAGGTTATGCGCTAATAATTGCAAAGTTTATTTTACATTTTAAGCATCAAATAATGCTTTTTATAATATAAAACTATTTTTAGCACATTTTCAAAAAATTTTGTAAAAATATGGCAATATAGCTTCACTCTGTCCGTCCGCCCTTCCGTCCCTTTTTATGTACGGCTGACTAAAAAATATTAGCAGCGGGTAGGTATTGAAATAAAAATAATTTGATATAAAAACTTTTTGTTTCTTAAACGAAAGTTTCAATAAGTGTCAAAGGTTTTTTATTAATTTGGACTTTGTCCGTCCGTATGTTTACACAAACTTTTAGACCGTTTGAAATAGAGTAAAGAAAATTTAACCAGGTATTGCAATTGGGTAGGTATTGCAAAAAAAATAATTTCGTAGAAGAAGCTTTTTCTGTAGCCCTACCTGTTACGAAGCTGCAGTCCAAAGTTGAAAAAAACCCTCAATTTAAATTGCTATAACAATATTTCTGTTGTATGTATTTTCAATCTGAAAACGGTAAAAAGAGCTTCTTTTAGACCTTTAGAAATTAGTAGGAGTCGGTTAACAAAATTTGTTTGTCAAGCCCACTATTTAGGATTCGAAAATTGAAATTTTGCTATTTTGAAACACCTGTAACTTGATTACCTGTTCAAATTTTTTTTTTAAAATAAAATGCTAGGTAAAATTCCAAAATTTTGGTGAAAATCGATTTCCTAGAACCTATAAAATGGAAGAGTGAGGGCAGGAGAGGATGGACAGATCCTCGAGAATCATCATAAGTTTGCTTAGCTTTTAGGACTTAAAAATTAAAACTTATATGTTTTTATAAAACAGCAACTTATTCAGCAATGTAAGTTTTTCCAAAATTAAACGTTAACATTGAAGCTCCAACATTATATTTCGCACTTGTTAACAGGTTTTCTTGAGTGCATTGGGATTATATTCTAAGTATTGATTTCACTATTATTCATAACTAGCTGTTGGCCCGTCACAGAATAACGGAAGGTCAATTGAAAGAACAACTTTTTCTAATTAAGAACTATTTCTACTTTCATTATGTTAAAAGTATCTCAAATAAAATTGCTACCGTTACATTTTGTAAAAAGCATATTATGCTTCGATTTTAGTAATAAATGCACAGAAAATAAAGAAATGACTCATATAATTTCTTGAAGTATCTTAAAAACTTAGTTATATAAAATAAATTAGTTAGTCTACTTTTTTTATGTTTCGTATTTTATAAAATGTTGGGGTCGTTAGTTCAAATCTCTTCTTGGTTTAATTTTTTTTTTAATTTTAATTAATACTTTTTTTTATTTAAGTGCGTACGTGCTTAAATTAAATAAATTAGTAAAAGATTTTAAATTTTTTTATAAGTTTATTCTGTTTCAATAATGATCTATTTCTCCATCTATTAATGTTTTGTATATAAATTTTTAAAAAATGTTGCTATACATTCTATATTGTTTCCTTTGTTTAGATTCAAATCGAAATCCTTGTTTGTTGCTAACATTCTATAATGTACATCCTTAACTTAACATGGTCAATAATGTATCTATAATTTATATGTACGTAAAATTGTATTAAATAAATGTTGAAATTTGAATTAAATTTTGCATTATCAAATTCAAATTATAAATTTTATTTGGAATTTTTTCAATATACCTAATTTACTTTAAAAACAATTTATTTTGTTTGGCTTCTATGGTGCATTGAGCTCAGGTATTGTATACCCGAAGCCACTTGCCCAAACTTAACACCATTTTCTTCCATTTTTACCTTTTTGTAAATTGTAAAATATTTAAAAGATTATGAAGGAAACATGAAGGGATGAGAGATAGATGAGGGAGAGTTAAGAGCGAGATATGGGAAACTTTGAAATTAATTTGACACATTGCTTGGTTTATTTGCTTAAGCAAAGCAAGCAATGCATCAAAGCGAATAATTAAGACTTTCTACACAAATATTCATGTGAAGCATAGTCTTCTTAATTTTTATTTACAAAATGTTTTACTATTTAATTAAAATTTCCAGAAAATCATCTGTGATTTTTAAAGGTGAAATGAATTTATTCATATACTAATAAATAAATTTTATTTCATCAAAAATTTTTTTTTCTTATTAAAAATAAATAAAATATTTTTTGGCCTGCTTATGATAATTTTGGATATTTTATTTTCTAAAATAAAACACATCCAACAAAACATTAATATTTTTTTTTTTTATAATTGAACACATCCAACAAAACACATTTAATTGAATGCGTTTGTTACACCTCATTTTAGACAAATATATTAATAATAATAATTATTAAATTGATAAAATAAGTAAATTATAATATTATCATTTATTTTTATTGGCAAAACTTCAGACACACAGCTTATTAAGTCTAGTGTGAGGCTCATATAAAAGAAGGAGTTGTATGGCAGCTATTCGAACCCTCTACAGTAGACCAACCAAATTTTGCAGAAACTTTGGCCATTACACTAAACTATTTTTGGTAAAATTTCAGACACCCAGTTTCCATAGGTATGGAGTAATGCTCATATAATATAAGAAGTTGAATGGCATCTACTCGAACCCACTGCAGCAGACCAACCAAATTTTGCAGAAAGTTTGGCCATAAAAGAAAACTACTTTTGGCAAAGTTCCGTTCGCACGATAACTCGAAAACTAAAGGAACTAGGATCATGAAATTTTCGTAAATTCGTTTTTTTTGCAATATCCGTCATCGCTATTTAAATCAAGCCATTTTGGTCCATGGGTTCAGGTAGCTGCTATTCAACTTCTTTTTTTATATTAGCATTACTCTGTACCGGTTACAAATGCGTATCTGAAATTTTGCCAAAAGTAGTTTAGTTTTATGGCCAAAGTTTCTGCAAAATTTGGTTGGTCTAGTGCAGTGGGTTCGAGTAGCTGTCATACAACTTCTTATTTTATATGGGTATTACTCTTCACCTAATGAAGTTGGCTGTCTGAAATTTTGCTAAAAATAGTTTAGTGTAAGGGCCAAAGTTAGTGTAAAATTTGGTTGGTGTATTGCAGAGGGTTCGAGTAGCTGTCATACAACCCTTTCTTTAATATGACACTTAATAAAGATGGTGTGTTTGACATTTTTCTAAAACTAATTAACCGGATGATATAATGTATATGTTACGGTCATACGGGTATCCTAGAGTTGATACAGTCTACTCTACTACACTCTTCCTCGTTTTTGTGTACAATTTTATTTAAATTTTAAGTACAATTTTATTTAAATTTACTCACATTTGGTACGATTTTAGTCTTACACAATAATAACATATCATCATATAATTTATTAGTCATTTTATAAATCATCAAATTTTGGAACTGCTCTATATACATAAACTTAACAGCTGCGAATTAAAAATGATTTTTTTTTTTTTTCTAACAGAAATAAAGTCAACAATTGCACTGATTGTTTGAATGTTTTTAATGAAAATGGTTCGTTCGGTTCGTAATACACAATTCTACAAAAATTCCAAAGGACTACAATGGAGTGGAATCTGTAAAACATTATTTCATCCTCATTGTGCTGCAGTGGATGATGAAGTTTTTATAGCCATACAACAAGGTAATGCTATGTGGAGATGTAAAGAATGTCCTTCCACCCACAACGAATCAATAATTATATGTGGTGAATTGAATGATGCTGAATGTAGAGCAGGTAAATTGAATGATTCCATTAATGATTCTCAAAAACATCCAGAATCCCTCACTTTCCAACAACTGGTCACTTCCGTGCATGAAATCAGAAAACTCTATCGTTCTTCAGCATGTAAATGAACGAACTTATCTAAACCAATAAAAAAATTTTAGAAGAAAATAAATTATTAAAAGAAAATTTGAAAGCTACAGAGGAGAGATCAATTAAACTGGAAAAACTGATTCAAAGGCTACAGGGAAAAATGGATGAAAACCTGCAACAGCAAAATTAAAACAACATAATACTTGCTGGCCTTCCACCTAAATTGAATTCTCCTATTGAATGTGTGGAAAAAATAATAAAAACAATAAAAGCTTACTTCAAAATTGAGCATATAGATGGTATTTCTTATTTAAATACTACCGTTAAAAATAGCCGAGACAACGCTCTACGCCTTCTGCAATTAAAATCGGAAAACATAAAGGATGAACTCTTAAACAAGAAAAAAATAAACTCAAAACGTCTATTCACATCTGAAATTGGTATACAAGGATCTGGAAGTAAGGAAATATTTTTTCAACATCATTTCACCCCTCTGCAAGCTAAATTATACTATGAAGCCAAGCAGATCAAGAATTCCAAAAATTTCAAATACCTATGGATCAAAAATAATGAAATTTTCATCCGACAATCGGATAAATTTAAGGTATTTAAAATCAAAGATCTTGAAGATATTAATTTTATTAGAACTAAACTTTCATAAACATAGCCCATATAACTTTTTATATAAATTATATATACAATTTTTCTTTTTTAAGTTTTTATTAATTTTCTATAATTGGTTTTCATTAAATTTTAATTGTTTTTCGTACTTTTATAATTTTTATAAAGAATTTTACTTAACCTTTAAAATCTTATATTTACACTTAAGAATATTATCATTATATTATTAACTTTATTTTATTTTTTTTATATTATTTTCGTACTTCTTCATTATATAAGTTTCGATTCAACTATTTATTTAAATTAAAAACATTAAAAGTTCCACTTTTAGCTTACATTCTGGTTATATCACATATTTGAACAAATTGTTCTATTTCTCTAATCTTCTAATATATAAAAGCGAAAGTTTGTTTGTTTGTTTGTATGTAGCGAAATAAAAATTTTGCTCTAACTGACCGCCAAGTTGGGGCTGTGGTGCAAGTATTTAAACTTCTTTGCTCTAAAATGAAAACGGTTTGACCGATTGACTTCAAATTTTGTATACGTGATGCTCTTTGAGAATTGAGTTGACACTATTAACAGTTTTGGAATTTGTTAACCCATCGGGCCGACGGTGGCCAAAAAAAAATTTATTGAGTTGCATTAACCCATTGCGGCCCAACAGCTTTTTATAGGTTTTTTCAACACTTAACTCTAAATTAGAAACGATTTGACCGATTTTCTTCAAATTTTGTATATGTGTTCCGTTTTGAGAATGAAATTAACTCTTTTAACAGACTTGCTGGCGATTAACAAAAAAAAGATTTGGAAGCAAATTACGTCCAATTTTGCGCAATACTGCTTTGCCAAAGAGAAAGTGTAGTTCCGTTAACCCATTGGGGCACAGTGGCTTTTTATAGATTTTTGCGTTACTTAACTCTAAATTAGAAACGATTTGACTGGTTGACCTCAAATTTTATATGGGTGAAGCAACTTGAAAATGGAGTTGAGTCTGTTAACAGTCAGTACTACGATTGGTCAAAAAAATTTTTTGGAAGTTAAATTTAGGAAAGTAGTTTCTACTGCTTTGAATTACAGAAAGTTTCAAAAATTACTAGAATAATCCTAGAAAAATTGTTTTAAAAAGATTGCTTTCATACATTTTAAAATTTACATGTGTAAACCGTGTGTAATTTTTGTGTTAACTTTTTGCAGTAACATCAACTTCAATTAAACCTCCATTGACAGGCGCAGCAACGCGCACCGGGTATTAGCTAGTTACATATATAAATTCTTTTTATTTTTTCCTACTTAACCTATAAAATTCTTGGGAGTTCATTCCTACGATTCTTTATAATTTTGATAAATTTTTTAAAATCATTAATATTATTGAAACACTTATTTGTGTTGACATTTTTTATTTGGAAATTGCATATTTATATTTTTAAAGAATATTTCAATTTCAATTTAACATCCAAAACACTTATAATCATATCTATTATTAATTTAAACACTAAATTTAAACTTAGATTATTGATATATTTAATTACATATTACTAATTTACAAAAAATTTATACTTAAAAAAACATACACCTACAATATTTACAAAAAACGTATTCTTAAAAAATATGTAATATCTATTTACAAAAATTTAGAATAATACTTAAAAAAAATAAACTATGTAAATATTTCAATATAACACAACACATAAGCTAATTAACTTTACAAAAAAAATTAATTATATACTTTACTTTACTTTAATTCCTTTAACCCCTATTGGGGCATAGGGCAGAAACAAACTCCTTCCATCGCTAGCGTTCTTTAGCCAGACGCTTCACTTGCAGCCAGGTTTTCTGTTGTGACCCTGCTTCAGCTAAGACGGTTGTCCTCCATGTTTTCTTTGGCCTTCCCACTCGTCGTGTCCCTTGAGGATTCCAATCCAAGGCTTGCTTTGCAATTTCTGTATTGTCTTTCCTCAAGGTATGTCCGATCCACCGCCATTTCCGTTTTCGGATCTCGACATCGATCGCGACTTGGTTAGTTTGCTGCCACAGTGCTCTGTTTGAAATAATGCGTGGCCAGCGGATTTTCAATATGCGACGAAGGCATCGGTTAATATACACCTGCAGTTTTTTAGTGATGGTTGCGGTGACTTTCCATGTTTCGCAGGCGTATAAAAGGACACTTTTGACGTTTGTTTCGAAAATTCTTAGCTTAGTGCGCATGGTGATTGCGTTCGATTGCCATACCCTAGAGAGAGCGCCAAATGCAGTACGGGCTTTGCTGATTCTGTTTTCAATGTCAAGCTCAGCTCCTCCATCTGGTGTCAATATACTACCCAGGTATTTAAACTGCTCTACTTCTCCTACTACTACTTCATTGAAAAGTATGGCTTGATGTGTGCTGCGGCTCGTCCTAATAATCTTTGTTTTTTCAACATTGATTTTTAGCCCAACTTTGATCCCGTTGTTATGTAGGGCTTGACACATTTCGTTGAGTGCGCTACTTGAATGTGCCATTAGACACACATCATCGGCATAATCTAAGTGGCTTAGGCGTTTGAATGTATGCCACTGTATGCCATTTCTCTCATTTTCACCAACAGCGGTAGTCATAACGTCATCAACTACCGTTAAGAACAATATTGGTGAGAGTATGCATCCTTGACGCACACCTTGCTGCACTTCGAAGGGTTCAGTCAGCTGTCCGCAGTGCAAGACGTAGCTCCTTGCATTTTCATAGGAAGCTTTTATGATGGCTACTATCTTTTCTGGAATTCCTCTCCTATTTAAGGATTTCCAGATGTACTCCTGCTTTACGCGATCAAAGGCTTTCTCAAAACCTACGAACATTAGGTGTAATGGTGAGTTTAGTTCTGTAGATTGCTCAATAATGATACGTAGGGTGTTTATGTTATCAACACAAGAATGGCCGCTACGAAATCCTGTCTGGTGCTTTTTGAGCGTTGAGTTAATTCTTTCTTTGATGCGTTCTAGTACTATTCTCGCCATAAGCTTGGAGAAAACGGATAATAGTGATATACCTCGCCAGTTATTGCAATTGGTCAGGCTACCTTTCTTAGGTATTTTAGCAATAACTCCTTCTTTCCAGTCATTCGGGTATATTTCTTCTTCCCATATAGCCTGAAATAAGGGAAGAAGTATAGATGCCGTTGTGTCTCGGTCTGCTTTTAAGAACTCTGCTGGTATACCATCTATTCCTGCTGCCTTGTTGTTTTTTAATGAGCTGATTGCTGATTTGATTTCTTGTACGGTTGGATTGCCCGTGTCAATGCCTCGAAAAGATCTGCGGTTTTGGGGGCTCACGGGTGTTGACTGTTCGACAAACTGATCATTGAGCAGTTTGCAAAAATGCTCCCTCCATCTTCGCAGTTGATCTTCCATCGTTACAAGTAGTTTGCCATTTTCGTCGGCAATTGGTTTTTGCGCTCTATTTTTACGGCCAGAAATTTGCCGTGTGATTTTGTAGAGCTCTGCAGCATCATTTCTGGCAGCAGCAGTTTCCGCTTTCTTTGCAAGGTCTTCCATATGTTTTCTTCTATCTCGTCTTACACTGCGCTGTGTTAACTTATGTGCTTCTTGATATTGAGTGCGAAGGATGTCTCTTTGGTGTTGATGTTGCTGGTGATTAATGTTATTCTTCAGCTGCTTCCTCCGGTCTATAAGATCCCATGAAGCTTGAGACATCCATTGATCCCCTCTTCTTCGCATCGCACTCGGCACATGTTCCAAACCAGTGTCAATAAACGCTTTTTTGATATGATCCCATCTGTCGTTTATAGATATTAAGTTGTTCGATGTTGCGGTTCTGTCACGAAGTTTATTTACAAAATTGCGACAAGTTGATGGGTCTTTTAAACCGTTGACATCGAATTTCGGTATTCTGGTTTGGTTTAACAATCTACGCTGGACAGCTGCTGTGCGTAACTGTAGACTGGCTACTACCAAATGGTGATCACTTCCGATGTCTGCACTTCTTCTGTTTCGAACATCGCAGAGGGATTTTCTCCACCTTTGTTGAATAATGCAATGGTCGATTTGGTTTTGAACTTAACCATTCGGAGACACCCATGTAACTTTATGACAAGTTTTGTGTGGAAACAGGGTTCCGCCAATTGTTAGTTGTCGTTCGTTGCAAAAATCAACTAACATTTCGCCATTATTGTTCCTTGTTCCCAGCCCGTGCCTGCCCATTACACGCTCTAATCCTACATTTTCCGTGCCGACTTTGGCGTTTAGATCGCCTATGACGATTTTAATATCGGCTTTTGGAGCGCTGTCATAAGCATTACTCAATTGGGTGTAGAAATTAAGTTTCGCTTCTTCCTCTGCGTCTTCGGTTGGAGCATAACAATGGATGATCGTGATGTTTCTTACTCTGGATCTGAAACGTGCTGATATCAATCTTTTGGAAATAGGAGCCCAGCTTATTAGACTGTGCTTTGCGCCAGTAGTCAATATGATACCAACACCACCTATTCTTGGTCCAGTTTGGTGTTCATCTTCGCCAGAGTATAACATGAATGTTTTCCCTGTAGAGGATGTATGTTCTCCAAGTCCTCTCCATTTGGTTTCGCTGATGCACATTATTTGGATGTTAGCTTGAAGCATTTCACGTTCTGCTTGCTCATATTTTCCAAGATCTAGCAAGGTACGGACGTTCCATGCCCCAATCAATGTGCGAACCTTATAATTGAAGGTCGGCTGTTGCGAGCGATTTCTTTCGTTTGTTTTTGATTCTTTTATCTTTGATTTATTTCCACAATTTTTGCATGAAATTCTTCGCACCCCCACATCCGATGTGCGATTTACTGCAGTTCTAGGAGCTACAGGAGGATTTCCTTCATTTTGAAGGTTACCCCGTGAGGACCGATTTTTCCACGTTTTAGATTTCATGTTTTGAATACTAGAAAGATATGGATGATAACGCCATAAGCTCAGATCTGACAGGCACACATGCCCTGCGGACGGTCAGATACATCTACAATTTAGGCCGCCCACTGTGGGTACAGACGCCTTTCATAGCCGCTTCTTGGAAGTACAGACGCTACTCGTATTTGTGTTTAATTTCGGAGTTTACCTCTCCTAGCCTTTGGGAATCCAATCCCACGTAGTACAAGGCAGCACTATCGGCAGTTACTTTGAGAAGAGAGTTCCAGGAAGGAGTCTAGGTAGCTATGCTACCAGGCCAACACTACAACCCACTCCTCTATTTTCGCTGCGCATCCCATATGGGTGGCTCATCCGCTTTCTTCGCCGTTGGACTTACATCTCATCCGCCTCCGAAGCCGTTGACCGGTTTTCACGTGTATCCTCGTCAGGAGCCCTCACAAGGTGCTATCAGCCGGGCCAGCTGAACATAGGTTTTTTAACGAGGTTGGTACTCCTCCCCCTCCTCTTTTCTCATCCGGGCTTGGGACCGGCATTGGCAGAGTTAAGGTTTTTATATATAAAATTAATTATAAAAATTAATTGAATGGAATTGCATGGAAACAGCTGATATGATTATTGTTTAAGACAATATAAAACATATGATTAACAATATAATAGTTTATAACAATATAAAAGTTAAATATTCTTGCATAATGGTTTGTGTCTTATACAAAATTAAATTTATTTTAACAAATTTGAAATTTATTTTTAAAAATATTTTTAATAAATTATAATCTTATGAAAATATATAATATAATTTATAATCTTATGAAAAATTATTACTTTTTCAAAGTGAGTGCGTTGATTTTTATTGCAATCTCAACAGGTATTTCAATAATTATTTTAAGAAAATTTTTTCGATCAGTTGTACAAACGTATAATCTTTTATGTTTAATAAATAATTTCAATATTACTTTTTTAAGAATAAATAACAATAATAGCTACAGACAACAATATTATTAATGTACAAAATTATATAAACATAAGGATACAGACAACAATATTATTAATGTACAAAATTATATAAACATAAGGCACTCAACAGATTTAGATGACATTTTAACAACCAGCTTATATAAGAAATATTTTAATATTTTATATTGAAATATTTGCATTGTAAGGCATAAATTGTCAGTTTTAGAATCTTTAATAAACTCTTATATATACCCAATTCACATAATAATTTTAACAGAAATTTGGTTAAGGGAATCAGAAAAAACTTTTTTTAGCCTTCCCGGCTATTCTTCCTTTTTGTCTAACCGACACGAACCCTACGGTGGGGTAGCGTTTTATGTAACTGAAAATCTGTCTAATACTTTAGCTTTTGAGGGAGAATTTTCAAATATAAATATTTTAATTGTTAAATTATTAAAGCAAAATATTAATATAATCGGAATCTACAAAGCACCAAATACAAATAATAATGAATTTCTAGTTAAATTAGATTAAATTCTTGTCAAATATAAAAATTCATATAGAGTGAGAGATTTTAATATAAACGTTTTAAACCAGCAGACTACTGATGTTAAATAATACGAAAATACATTGTTAACTAATGGTTACTTCTTATGGTTTTATTATAAATTATGAAAATCTGTTAAAAATAAAATAATTCAAGATAAATATCTAATATTCTCGGCGCCGTGAAATAAAGCCATATCGCCAATTTTTTCGCGTATGGCTTTAATTCGCATTCAATTGCGAAATAAAGCCATATGGCTTTAAAAAATGTAATTTTATTTGTGAAAATAGAAGCAATTTAATTTTCCAAACTTTTTTATTGAAATAGTTAGGAAGGAGTTTTAGAGTTGGTTTCAAAAGCAGGGTTTTACGCTTTTTCCAGAATATTTATATATGTGTATATGTGGGATTCTCAATTAGGAGGGATTTTACAGTTGGATTCAAAAGCAGGATTGCCGCTTTTTCCAGAATATTTATATATGTGTATATGTGGGATTTATATATGTGTTAGTTGGATTCAAAAGCAGGGCTTTACGCTTTTTCCAGAATATTTATATATATGTGGTGTATATGTGGGATTCTCAATTAGGAGAGTAATGAATTTATATTAGGTAATGAAAATATAATATTATTTAACATGTTTTATTACAGTGTATTAAAAAAAATTAGGAACTTATTAATTTTTTGAATGAATTAGGTATCCGAATTCTTATACCATTCTTTTCATTTTAGTGATGGATTCAAAATCTAGCTTCAATAATTCAGTTAGCGGGGGGGTAATGAAAATATAATATTATTTAACATGTTTTATTACAGTGTATTGTTTACTATTAAACTAGAATTTGTATCAATTTTACTATATGGCTTTATTTCGTAAAATTTTAGAAAATGATATGGCTTTATTTCGCATTCAAATGCGAAATAAAGCCATACGCAAAAAAATTCTCGATATGGCTTTATTTCGCATTTGAATGCGAAATAAAGCCATAATGTCATTTTATGGCTTTATTTCGTATGGCTTTATTTCGCGCCACCAGTATTCTCTTTTACATTCCTCACAAATGCGAGTGGATGATGAATGTTCATTACATACATTTTTATGGCATGAATCGCATGTTTGTTTTTGCATTCTATTTATTTTGCATAAATAGCATTTCTGCGGTTTTGGAGATGGTTTCCTTCGGCCGGTAGGTTCAGGTTGGGTATTTCGTACTGTTATAAGTTCCAACACATTTGAGGAAACTAATTTTGAAGTTGCGTGGAGTTTAGATACTTCCAAGCGTTTCTGTATTTGCGGATGAACTAAATTTTCTGCCAGAGCTCTAAGAAAAAGGTTTCTCTTATTACTCTTTTTTTCATTCCAAAAAGGAAAATTTTTGTACCAAATAACATATGCAGCTATATTTGCTACATCCAATATATTCATGAAAAAAGATAATGGCCATCGGTTAGTTTTTCTTTTAATCATATATTCATGAACCATCTGGTCCATAGTATCAACTCCTCCTTTCGTTTCATTATAATATTTATTAATTTCTGAAATTGGGTTCCCATCATCTTCAATCAATATATTATCAGAAAAGTGCATAGTAGACATAAAATTACTGCTTTACGTTCTTTTGGGACATGTGATGCAATAGTAATTTTCTTTTGGAATCCAAATAAAGTTGTGCCTGATTTTCTCAATTTATTTGGAAGGAATTCATTTGGAATACACGCTTTATTTTTTCTTAGAGTACCCACTAGTGTTAATCCCTTACAAAGCAAATTTTGTGCTAAATTTAGACTTGTAAAATAATTATCCATTGTTATATTTCGAGAACTTCCAAAATATGGTTCACATAAAGTTTCTACTACTTTTTGTCCTAAACCCACTGCTCTTGTATTCCCTTCTTTTCCTAAATATGGTATTCCATTTAGCGGATAAGCGGTTTTCGAATCACAAAGCCACCATATTTTGATACCATATTTATCCGGTTTACTAGGCATATATTGAATGAATGGACAGCGGCAGCGGCATGGCATAAGTTACTCATCCACGGTTAAATTTTCTGATGGTAAGTAATATTTTCGAAAATTTTTGTTGATTCTTTCCCATATATTACGTATTGGTGCTAATTTGTCTTTTCGACGACGTTCACTTCTGGTACTTTTTTCATCAAACCTTATAAAGCGTAAAATTTCCTCAAAACGTATGAGTCCCATAGTAGCTTTGAAAATTGATGATCCGTATAAAGGATCCCAGAAACTCCTATAACATGAATTATTAGACTTCATATGTCCGGCAGATATTAGCAAATCAAAAAATGCATATAGTTCAACTAAATCTATATTTTTCCAATTTCGCTTACTGTCATATACTCGCAAAGCTTCAGAATTGGTAAATTTTATTATATCATTGCAAATTTCATCTGTAACATATAATTTGAAGCAATCGATTGTATCATTTACTACATATCCTGGTGGAAGAATAACTTTATTTGTAGCACCTTTTATTATATTTTGACGTCCAGTCCTAAATTGATTAAATGGCATCCTGGCCCATTTACTTCCATCTTTCGAAATTAAGTCACTCAAGTGAGTGTCATTTTGTATCTCAATTTCCGTGTCCGTGGATATTTCATCTTCCAGTTCTGAAGCATCAAATATATTGTTATATTCAATCAATAATATAACTCTCTCCCTTCAATAATAAAAGTGCCTTTCGCAATATTCTTAGTTAGTAACAATTAATTAATTAGTAAACAGGAAATGCACATAAACCTCGTGTAATCAATTGCACAATTAATAACTTTATTATAATTTAAAATAATAAAATTGATTACGCAAGGAAACAATAACCTTTTGCTTTAAGCGTGTTAAGTTAGTTAGGAATTAAGTAATAACGTTTTAAGTAATATAATTAAGAACTGCTATGTAAGCATTTATGTATTTTATAAGACTTATTTGTAAATTTCAAAAAATAAAAAGAAATCAATAAAAAGATTCAGTTTAAGAACAACTCTAAACGAAAGAGCGTTTAATTATAAAACTGGCGCAGTCGGTAAATAAGAAAAAAAATTAAAAAAAAAAAAAAATTAAAGAAAATTTTTTTTTAAAAAACTGTTTTAATTTAAGAAAAATTAAAAACAAATTTTTGTTAAAAACTGTTTTAATTTAGGAAAAATTAAAAACAAATTTTAATCCAAAAAAAAAAAAAATGTTTTAAGAATAATTAAAAACAAATTTTAATCCAAAAAAAAAACTGTTTTAATTTAATTTTGAAATTTTTTGTTTGCTTGGAAAAAAAAAAAAACGACACATTCTCATAACAACAGACTTTGCATCATACACTCTATCTATAAAATCAAGGAAAATCCAGCTAACTACAAGAACCAACTGACAAAAAAAGGCATCTTTATACTTGAATCAACCAAAAATACAACTAGAAATAACAGCAGAAAAATCAACAAGACCCAGCTAAAAATAAAAAAGGCGACTTCATACTTCAATCAACCAAAAAGACAAGCATAAATAACAGCAGGTACAACAATTTACATTATTTAGTTTTAGTTTTAGCTATAGTTTTATTTTTTTGTATTATTTTATAAAATTTCAAAAACTATAATAAGAAAAAATTTTTAAACAAGAATAACTTTTTTTTCAATACAATAAGTGCCAACAAAATATTATTGTAAAATACAAAATTTTCGTTCAAATAATTTCTATAATAAATAAATATGTCTGACGTAGAAAAATTATAACTAACTTTAGATTTTATTGTCAAGATAACACCTTTTGACGGCAAAGATGAAAATTATTTGCCTGAATTTATTGACCGAATAGACAAATTGATGCCAACTATACAGGCTTTTCAAGAATTCGACAAAATGTCCCTAAATACCCTAATTGTCCCAAAATTTCCCTAATTTATCCCTAAATACAAGGGTATATTAGGGATAAAATTACAGGTGAAGCCAGAATCAATCTGAGGCAGCATGGAAGTGCCACAGAATGGTCTGACATAAAAAACATTTTAATAACTAATCACGGCGAAAAATTTTCGTCAGATAAATTAATTGATAAAATAAGATCATGTAGAGTAGAAACAAACATAGAACAGTATTACAACGAAATTAGAACACTTTTATGTAGACTTAATAATTATAACCAATTAAAAGGTAATGTTAACATAGATACTATTAATGGCAACAAAAGAATAGCATTAGAAATTTTCAAAAATAATTTACCAGAACCCGCTAAAAGTGTTATTTTTAGTAGAAATCCTGGTACCCTAGACCAAGCGTATGAAATTATTTTAGAGTGTAATTACCAAAATTTTAGGAATAAGGCAAATCAATTTAAAAAGCAAAATAATAATTTTAATCTTTTTCGTAATTCAAAATGTAATATTAATAATAATAATAACAGTTATAATAGTAACGGTAGTAACTATAATAGGAATAATAATAATAATAATAAAAACATTTATAGAGGATTTCAAAGTAACACAAATAAATATCAGCAAACTCTTTCTAATAGTATCTAGTTACAATAATAAACAATTCCATTCAAATCGATCAGGTAACTTGAATTATAACAAACAAGCATCCTCAACTAGTTTTAGAAATAATAGCAGACAAAATGTTAGAGACGATCTCGAACAAATGGATACTTACAAAAACGAACAACAAAATTTTCAAATTGCAGGCGAAAAAATCTTCCCTATATAGTAATCCAGAATCCTGTAAAAACACTCAAATTTATAATCGACACTGGAGCAGAGTCCAGTATTATAAACCCAAATTTATGTCAACCAAAGTGGAAACGTTTTATTAAGACACAATGCCTTAAAACCTTAAACCACAATATCGTTACGAATGTGCAATGCAAATTTCCGCTATTCGAAATCTTCAACGAAAAGAAATTTATGGCCAATTTTTTAGAAATCAATTTTCATGATAAGTTTGATGGTTTAATCGGTAATAATATCTTAGCCCCTCTTGATGCTATCGTGGACTACAAAAACCGCATGTTACAAACGAGAAACGCCTCTATTCCATTCTTCTTAAACGAAAGTGAAGAACACTACAACCAAAATAGTTTTAAAAAAAATTCAATCGAACTTATCACATCACATTGAAACATCTCACTTAAATAATAAGGAGTTTAAATTTTTACATAAATTAATTTTAAATAATAAAAATGTTTTTTACAAAGACGGTGACGATCTTTCTTTTACTAACCATATTAAGCATGATATAAAGACAAAACACGAAATACCATTATACAGCAAAATGTATCGGTATCCAGAAATACACAAAAAAGAAGTTGAAAGCCAAATAAAAGAAATGCTCCATAACAAAATAATTTCAAAATTTTCAATTGCAAAAGGCTTTCACCAAATTGAAGTTAACCCTAAAGACCGTCATAAAACAGCTTTTTCCATTTCAACTGGCCATTATGAGTTTTTACGAATGCCGTTTGGTTTAAAGAACGCGCCAGCGACATTCCAAAGACTGATAAATAACGTTCTAAAAGACTTTATCAACAAAATATGTGTAGTATACATGGATGACATTCTAATATTTTCAAGCTCAATTCAAGAACATTTAGATTCAATTCAAAAAATTTTTAATAAAATTGCAGATGTTAATCTTAAGATACAAATTGATAAATGTTCATTTCTTTGTAAACAAACAGAATTTTTAGGTCATATAATTACTCCAAATGGAATTAAACCAAATCCTAAAAAGATTGAATCCATCCAAAATATCAAACTGCCCACAACGCAAAAACAGATAAAAAGTTTTCTAGGTGTGACCGGTTATTACCGCAAATTTATAAAGGATTATGCTAAGATTACATACCCTATTACTAGGTATTTGAAAAAAGGAGCAAAAATAAATGTAAACGATAAGCAATATACTTATATCCGCTTTTAAAATGCTCAAAAATCTTTTAACAACCGATCCAATTCTTATACATCCAAATTTCGATAAAACTTTTGTAATCACAACAGATGCTTCAAACGTTGCAATAGGTGCCGTTCTGTCGCAAAATCAGCATCCTGTTTCCTTTGTATCTAGAACTTTAAACAAACACGAGACTCATTATGCAACGATAGAGAAAGAGCTCTTAGCTATTGTATGGGCAACTCAGCAATTTAGACCTTACATATACGGACGTAAATTTATAATAAAAACAGACCATAGGCCACTTGTCTGGTTAAATGGGTTAAAAGAACCAAACTGTAAATTACAAAGGTGGAGGATAAAACTAAGTGAATTTAATTTTGATATTGAGTACGTGAAAGGCAAAGAAAACCAAGTAGCGGACTACCTATCAAGGATAGAAAATCCCAATATCCAAAAAGATTCTAATATTGATTCAGAAGCATTTTCACCCTATTTAAATTCTATGGAAAAAAAGGGTTATGAATATAATGAATTATTTAATAAATTATAATGAATTATTTTTTTTATCTGACCAATGGCGTAGTGGTAAAGACGCCGCCCTTCATGCGGAAGGTCTCGGGTTCAAACCCCGGTCAGATCATATCTAATAAAAAAATATCGTAAAAATTATATAATTATATCGTAATAGTTTATATCGTAAATAAGATTTAATAAAAATATATAAATAATTCTTGTGTAAGATAATAGATGGCGCACAAAGTTAACATTTGCGCATTCATATTACATAACCTTATACAATAGCTACAGCCGAGTAATCAACGGCTTAGTGAATATTATGATTAAAAAGAAACTGAAGCCAAGTTTAAAATAAACTTGGTGAATGCCCTATACTCCTTAAAGGAGTGGAAAAGGAATAAAAAAAAAAAAAAATGAATTATTTAAAGAAGTAATGTCAACCGGTGCTACAATTAATAGTGCTCAGGAAGATGAAACTAGTCATATTTACATAACTGACAAACCAATAAACCTATTCAAAAATCAAATTTACTTATATAAAGGAGAAAAAGAGAAATTTTTATTGAAAATTATTCACAACAAAATCCAAAACCATGTTACTGTTGGAGAAAATAGTAATTTATTGAATTTAATGAAAAGGGTCCTAAAAGATAAAGGCCTATTTTGTATTTATTGCGACGATATATCCCTGTTTGTAAAACTCCAAGATCTCTATGTACAATATTTCAGTAATAACAAAAACTTAAAAATGTTAAAATCTTCTCTTAAACTTACCAATATCACAGATAGAAATGAAATTTTAGAAATTATAAAAAAAGAACACTTAAGTAAAAACCATAGAGGAATAACAGAAGTGTTCAACGAATTAAAAAAAAAAATACTACTTTCCTCGTCTTTTAATTGAAATAAATAAAGTTATAAATAATTGCGAACCCTTTAGTATTGCTAAACCTGACAGAAAACCTATTAAAATTCCTTTTAAATTGACCGATACACCAAAGCATTTCAATGATATCGTGCACATGGATATATGGTATCCAGAAAGAAATAAACTCTATTTAACAACAATAGACAAATTTTCAAATTATGCTACCGTTCAAAAACTAAACGATCGCAATTGGATTTCAGTTTTAGAATGTATCAAACAAAGAATTCAGTTTTTAGGTAAAATGAATAAATTAATATCAGACGGTGAGAAATGTATAATTCATAGCGCTGTCGAACTATTTTTGAAAGAAAATAGTATCGAATTTCATCAAACTACAGCAGGATCAAAAACCGGGAATAGTGACATCGAAAGGCTTCATGGTACTCTTAACGAGCATTTAAGAGTGATGAATGCCGATAATAATAAAGATGATCTTGATAATCGTCTCTTTAAAATAGTAAACCTTTATAATAATACTATCCATAGTTTCACAAAACTGAAACCGATCGATTTATTAACTAAAAATCTCGATAAAAACGAAATAGAAAATCTAAAACTAAAATTCCAAGAAACAAAATCAAATTATTTAGAAAAAATCAATAGAAATAGAAGTCAAAATTTTATCCTTTCAAAAAACATTGTGAAAAATAGACAAATAGCGAAAAACACCACAAAATACAAGAAACTTCAAAAATTTTCTAAACATAACGACTATACTTATGACAAAAACAATAATAGAAATACCAAGTACTACTTAAACCCAATTAAAACGAAAATATAATTACACATGATAAATTATTGCATAACTCAATGCCGTTAAATAAAATAAAATCTTTTACAATTTTATGACAATTTCAAACTTCTACTAAATTTGCTAATCAGCATAAATATTTTTAATAATAAACATCATCATTACCTTGAACTTGGCCTACCTTAATAAATGTATTAAAGTAGGTTCAAAAACAAAAAATAAAGAAAAAAATAAAAAGCACTGTAATTTTAAATTGAATGAACTAAAATTTCAAAATGAAATTCTAAACCTTTAATGAAATTTGTTTTTATAAAACACAAAACAAAAAAAAAAAAAGAAAGAATAAAAAAAAAAAAATTTTGCTAACTTTTATCATATTTAGAATTGTGCCATACACACTAAATTGAATAATTTTTTTTTTTAGAAATGATTAAAATGCTAATGTTCATTATCACATAGTATTATCATTAAGTAATTTTGAACGATAATTTTGTATTCGAACGTAATAGCAATATAAAAACTAAAAATGAATTAAAACCTCATAAGAATCAGTGTATCTATAATATCTTACAAAAAAATAATACTTGTAACTTTATTGTAAAATTAGAAAAAAATATTGAAGAAGTTGATAAAGGCATAATAATTACTAAAAACATAGAATTAACTTATCTAAAAGACATTAATGCAAATCGAGAAATTGCTCTTAAAGGAAACAATTTAATTCAGTTTTCAAATCGCGAAATCACAATCGGAAACTTTAAATTTATAAATAAAATCGAAAAATTTGAAAGCCACTTTATTATGCCTCAATCAAATTTCAACTTTACTAAAATTATAAAAAATGTATCTTTAGAAAACTTACACATACAAAATACTAAAAACAGATAAAATATCGAGTTCATTGAATTTAAACATAATGTAACAATTTATAGTTTATTATCAATTTTTTTAATTATAATTATCATTATAACTTTAATTTTATTAAGAATTTTTTAAAATAAAACAATAAATGTAATTCAGATAGAAGAAAAAACAGATACTATAAAATTTTCCGAGACGGAAAAATCTCGGGGGGGAAGTGTTATATTCAATCAATAATATAACTCTCTCCCTTCAATAATAAAAGTGCCTTTCGCAATATTCTTAGTTAGTAACAATTAATTAATTAGTAAACAGGAAATGCACATAAACCTCGTGTAATCAATTGCACAATTAATAACTTTATTATAATTTAAAATAATAAAATTGATTACGCAAGGAAACAATAACCTTTTGCTTTAAGCGTGTTAAGTTAGTTAGGAATTAAGTAATAACGTTTTAGGTAATATAATTAAGAACTGCTATGTAAGCATTTATGTATTTTATAAGACTTATTTGTAAATTTCAAAAAATAAAAAGAAATCAATAAAAAAATTCAGTTTAAGAACAACTCTAAACGAAAGAGCGTTTAATTATAAAACTATATGCTCCTCCTCAGAATTCCTAAAATTTTTATGTAATTCTTCATCAAAGAAATTCACATCCTCATCTTCGTTTGAATTCAATAAAGCGGCAATTTCTGATTCAAATAATTTACGTTTTGTCATATTGCAAGCACTTTACAAACAATAAATTTATCTAATACGCAAATATGTTATGAAATAATACCAATAAACTTCACTTTAGAAAATAGTTTTAATAACTACACGAAAATGCAAATATTTTGAATGATTAAAACAAAAAAGTACATACATAGCCTACTAGGCTATGTTACGAAGATTTTATGTTAGAAATTTAAAATGTTTTTAAAAATAGTAGAAAAAAACAAAAATAACGTTTTCTTATGTTTTTTTGACAGCCTTTATTTCAAAAATATATTAAATAAAGATAATTTTAGGTTTTTATAAGTTTTCGGATGATTTTTTGAAATATATAAAAAATTTATAGCCTGAGAGGCTATGTTAAGAGGTTTAGGGTTAAATTTGAAAGGGTTTCCCTAAATTCAAGAAATTGTCTCTTAGTTTTAACCATTTTTGCTTAGATAACAACTTTCTAGGTAAAACTACATATTTTGGTGGAGTTAACAATTGATTTCCTAGAACCTAAAAAAATGGAAAGGTGAAAACGTACAGAAGGGGGGTGGGCAGATCCATCACTTTGGTAAGCAAAAATTTGGGAATCTTCCTCATTGAAGGGCTACTAGGTCTTCAAAATTAAAACTTTTACGTTTTTATAAAACAGCAACTTATTCACCAGTGCATGTTTTTTCAAAATTAATCGTTAACATTAATGCTCCAATATTATATTTCGCACTTGTTAAAAGGTTTTCTTGAGTGCATTGGGATTATATTCTAAGTATTGATTTCACTATTATTTATAATTCATAAATTGATGAAATAACTAAATTATAATGCCTATTATCATTTATTATACCCTACACCTATATAATAGGTAAAAGGGTATATTAACTTTGGTATGGTGTGTGTAACCACCTAAAGGAAGCGAACTAGATATGGAAAAGTATATATATTTGTGATCAGCGTGACCTCCTGAGTCGATATAGCCATGTCCGTCCGTCCGTCCGTAGGCACGATAACTCAAAAAATAATGAAGCTATCTTGATGAAATTTTAACTGTAGGTTAATAGCACTAATGTAATGCGGGGATTGCATATGGGCGACTTCGGCCCATGGTTTCGGGTTCTGGAACCTTTAAAAAGTTCAAGGGCTAACAATTCTATATCTTAAAAACACCATAACTCAAAAAATAGTGTCACTATTTTGATGAAATTTAAACTCTAGGTTACTAGTAATGAAAGTACCATGGAAATTGGTTCTGGTCTAGTTCGGACAATGTGTTCGAATTCTAGAAGCTTTTGATCGATTTGAGGCCGAACGAGTATAATTTCGAAGCCAAAAAAGATATTCCCTATTTCATATGTGTCTCCGAAGTTTAGACTTAACTACAGTGGTGGTTCAGGTGCCTCCTAAGGAATCCCAAAATTATAAAGCTTATCTTCGAAATTCATAAAGATAGATAGAAACTTTAACGACTGACTGTTTCTTTACTGGTTTTTATATATATTTTTATAAAAATAAATGATTAAATACTTAGTAAGAAACCCTAAATAAATTTGAAAATGTGTTGTTTAAAAACCCTTTGCATTTTTCGTCACTTTTTATTTTATCATATTCATATCTTATTAAATTATTACCATAGGTAATATATAATTAAGAAATTGTGTTCGATACTTGAGTTGTAAAATTTATTTTTATATTTAAATGAATTATATGAAAAGTTCTAAATTTGTCATTATATTTTAGAAATACATTTGTTGCATAATTTTATTATTCTATTTTGTGATAAAAAGCTAATGAAAGCATTAATGGTTTTAATTAACATTAAAAACCATCAAATTATATAAATTTTTATATTTATATTATTAAAAATTAATATTTCTTTGGAATAACTTTCACTTTAACTATATAAAAAATTAAAAAATAAGCAAATTAAAGAATAAATTTAAAAATTATTTAAAATTTAAAGGGTACTAAATCATTCAACAGTAAATGCACTACAGTTAAAAATCCTGAAGAAAAGTAATTGCTGCTTGTGTGTAAAATTTTGTTGAATTGGATACAAAGTTTTAAATATATAATTTTATAATTGCATTTTATGAATCCATTTATTTCAATTTTATTTGTTGTTTAATTTTTTACATAGATAAAGTAATTAGAAAATGTTAATAAAGTTAATTTGGTTAGCTATGTCTTACGATCAAATTATTAAAAGCTTTTATGATTTTAAAATGACTTCTCATTAAATTTGAACCAAATAGGTGTAGGGTATTTCTAAGACGGTTGCACCGACTAAGTGTTTCTTTACATCTTTTTATTAGTTATTATGTATTAATTTTTTTTTTTTATATAATTTTTATTATTGATTAGGTATTAATTCTAAAAAATGTTTTTTTTGTTTATTTATTTTAGGTAAGTAACAAGGTTGATCACTAATTTAATTTTTTTTTTTTTATTTATTGCTAATATGCAAATGATGCATAATCTATTGCTAAAAGTTGACGAAATCTTTAGAAGATTAAAGAAAATAGAAAAGAGATACATTAATGAATATCAAAAAACACCTAAAAAACTTATAACAAGTGATGATAAAAAACCGATGGTTTTTAAAAAAGCACATTTTCATATTAAGTATTTTATCGAAATATAATGTTCAAGCTTCAATATTAACGTTTAATTAAGGAAATATATACGTTGGTGACTAAGTTACTGCTTACTGCTTAAACAGTAAATTTTTTATTTGAAAGTTCTAATAGCCCTTCAATGCGGAAGGTTACCAAATTTCTCAAGGACCTAACTTCATCTAACCTCCCCCCCCCCCCTTCCCTCTTAATTTTTGTAGGTTCTAGGAATTAAACAAAAATTTGGAATTTTACTTAGAATTTTTTTACCTAAGCAAAAATGGGTAAAACTTAGAAACACTTTCTTCAATTTAAGGAACCGCTTATAAATTTAAGAAACACCTTTAACATATGTTAAAATATAATGCTTGACCTTCAAATTTTGTATATTAATAAAAAAAAAATTGGACAGGTATTCAAGTTACAGGTGCTTAAAAATAGCAAAATTTCAATTTTCGAGCCCTTATAGCTTCTAAACAGGGGGCTTGACAAAAAAATTTTGTTAACCGGCTCCTACTAACTTTCGAGGATCTAAGTTCTCCCAAAATTTCAAGCCCCTATCTTTAACCGTTTAAGAGATATGTGGGACCAAAAATTTTGCAAAAATTGAGTTTTATATAATGCTAAATTTTAGTACCGTATGGCAACCCTATAAATTTGATCGACATATTTTTGTTAAGTCTATAAAAGCAGCTCTCTTATACCGTTTTTCGATTGAAAATAAACCTAACAGAATTCATGTTATATAATTTTAAATAGAGGGCTTTTTTGGAATTTGCAGGGGCTGTAGCTTCGTAACCCTTCAAAATTAAGAAAAACCTTTAACACATGTTGAAATATAATTATAGATATTTGAATTTTGTATATCACTAAAAAAAAATTTGTACAGGTATTCAAGTTACAGGTGTTTTAAAATAGCAAAATTTCAATTTTCGAGCCCTTATAGCTCCTAAATAGGGGACTTGACAAAAAAATTTTGTTAACCGACTCATACTTATTTCTAAGTATCTCACTTCTCCCAAAACTTCAAGACCCAAGCTTAAACCGTTCAGAAGATATGTGTGGTCAAAAGTTTTGCAAAAATTGAGTTTTGTGCAATGTTAAATTTTAGTACCGTATGGCAACCCTAAACATTTGAGTTTCAAAAATTTATAAAGTTTATGAAACCAGCTATCGTTTGCGGTTTTCAGATTGAAAATGTATTTAACAGAACTCTTGTTATAACAATTTAAATATAGGGCTTTTTCCAACTTTAGGGGGCTGCAGCTCCGAAACGGGTGGGGCTACAGAAAAAAATTCTTCTACGAAATTATTTTTTTTTCAAAAACTACTCATGGTTAAATTTTCTTTACTCTATTTCAAAGGGTGTAAAAGTTTTTGTAAACATACGGACAGACAGGCGGACAGACAGACGGACGGACGGACGGACGGACGGACGGACAGAGTGAAACTATATAGGCACATTTTTACAAAATTTTTTGAAAATGTGCTAAAAATGTATCTAGATAAAATACGTATTGCAACTGGAAATCATGATGATGTCCTCAATAAAAAACATGAACTAGAAGTTTTCTTAAGATCAAAAAATATTGATATATGTTTGCTATCAGAGACTCTTTTAATAATAAACGCGAAATTTAAGATTCTAACTTATGTTGCCATCTAGGTTGTGGCCATCATTCGACTGACAAACCAACTTACTGGCCCAAAGAAACAAACAAAGCTCCAGATCTAATTGACTGCTTAATAACCAAAAGAATTTCAAGCAACTTCATAAATTTAGAAGATAATGCTATAAAGCAGGTCATCCTAGCAAACGTCCACGACATCAATTTCTGCTAGGAGGTGATTACAATGCCAAACATACAGATTGGGGTTCTAGAACAATCCCAACTAGAGATAGAGAACTAAGAATAGCTATTCAAGAGTTAGGTTGTTGCCATCATTCGACTGACAAACCAACTTACTGGCCCAAAGAAACAAACAAAGCTCCAGATCTAATTGACTGCTTAATAACCAAAAGAATTTCAAGCAACTTCATAAATTTAGAAGATAATCATTACTTTGATTCTGAATACTCTGCTGCCATACTACAGTTGAATGAAAAAATAACTAGAAAACTAAATAAGCCCACCCTGACAAATAGTACCACCGACTGGTTAAGCTTTAAGTATGAAATCACAAATAATATTAGTTTAAACATAAATTTACAGTCGAAAGAACATTTAGATTTGGACTAGAAGGCTTTGTTAATATAATTCAAAAAGTTGCTTGGAATATCTCTGCAAAAATACCATAACCCGACAAAAGAAAAATCCAGATCTTAAAAGCAGTATCATATGAAAATTATATAAAAAGTTTATCGGAAACAAAAAAATCAAATCACTTGTTGTGGAAAGCAACGATGAGTGTAAAAAAGCCGAAAACGCACGCCCCACCGCTCATGAAACCAGACGGCACTTGGGCAAAGGAAAATAAAGGAAAAGCCGAATTATTTGCAGATCATTTAGAAAACATATTCAAACGAAACCATATAAAGTTAGATCCTTGTTTAGTGAAGGATATTACATTAGAAGAGAACAATATTATCCATTTTCACGATAAGAAATTAATGAAGAAAAAATAACTTTAAAACTAAGAAAAGTACCAGGTTTTGATCTTATTAAAGCTCAGATTATAAAAGAGCTTCCACAAAAAGTTCTAAAATTTTTAAGAAAAACCATAAACAGTAAAATAAAAAGCAGCAGTAAAACTCAAGTTCTAACCGCTTGGAAAGTAAAAGAGGTTATGAGACAAAATCTTATAGATCAATATCTCTGCTACCAATTATTTCAAAAGTTTATGAGAAATTGTTGTTAAAAGGCTGAAGCCACTTATAGAAATTTCTAGATGGGGCACAAGTGTTTGACCAAGTTCGGCATGAAGGATTAATATTTAAATTAAGGAGATTCATACCTTTACAATGTGTAGAGATTCTCGAATTGTACTTGTCTGATAGATTATTTAGAATTAAACAAGATGAAGAGTACTCTACAATAAAAGAAATAAAAGCAGGTCTTTCTCAAGGCCTATTTGGTACTTGCTTTATACAAGTGATTTACCAAAAGTAGAAAATGTAACTGTAGCAACATTTACTGACGATACTGCTATATGGGCAGTAGGATCGATTATTGACTAAGTTACAGGAAAATTACAGAAAGCAAGTGAATAAATATGTTTTTGGACTAACAAATGGTGATATTCATAGAGATTTACAAATTCCCAAAGTTATAGATGAAATAAGTAGATATGCCATAAAGTATAAAAACCGTCTAGAAGGGCATATAAATGTTGAAGCTGCTCAGTTAATAAATAATCAAATTATTACAGGAAGGCTTAAAAGAAAAAGACCTTTAGATAATATAGTATAAACTACAGATTTCCTAAGGGAAAGTACACAAAACCTGTACTAAAACCAAAGATAGCAAAAAATTAATGGTTAGTCAGTTCGACTAGTTTTAATAAGCGGTTGTGGTTTAGTCGGTAAGAATCCGGCATACACTTCTGCTACGGGGCAGTTTGTATCTTTCGATACAAGATTCCCATCAATCCACGTAAAATAAAAAAAAAAATATTTAAAAAAAAAAAATTGATTGCTAATTAATCCTTTTGAGTAAGTTTATATTA
Organism: Dolichopus griseipennis; assembly: GCA_963082915.1. Classification (NCBI taxonomy): domain Eukaryota; kingdom Metazoa; phylum Arthropoda; class Insecta; order Diptera; family Dolichopodidae; genus Dolichopus; species Dolichopus griseipennis. Next base: position 126,330,110 of record OY720443.1, on the reverse strand, counting down.
TATACAAAAAATATTTTTTTGTGAATCAAAAATTGTATATTTTATTTTTTATTTATAATTTTCACATATTCCGCTTGCAAACCCCAGTCCGACTACGCCAATTTTAGGGTTTGTAAAGTTCATTAGTTTCTCCACTTACTTTATTTTAAAACAACAAAAAAACTACATTGATATTAATTTAACTTTTACTAATTTATTTTATTTTTCAACTGGTTTGGTTCAAAACCTAAATTATAACTGTACTATAATTTTAATTCAATTTGCACAGTTGGAAATAACTAAGTGCAATTATTCGCGATGTCATAATTTTTGATCGCGACATTAAAAAATATTATATGAAGAAAAAAAATATTTTATTGTAATTTGATGATTTTGTTACTGGAAAGAACATTTTAAGTAACAAAAAATTAATATTTAATTTTAACAGAACGGAATTTACATGTTAAGAATTATGGTTTACAGAATAGAAAACTCATGCCCCGAGTATTAGTCAGAAAATTATTCTGAATTCATAATTTATTAAGTACAGACGTAGTAATAAAAGAAATATATAAATATCACGCGTAAAACAAAAAAAGACAATAAATTTCTTTTTTTTCTAATTAACTGAAGAGAAAAAAAAAGCAAAGGGCAGCAATATTTCCAGTTTCAGCAACTATGCATTGCCATAAATGCAGAGTGAAAATTCGAGGAGAAACTGGGGTAAAATGTGCTGGAGTATGTGGTAAAATTTACCACTGTCAGCCTAAATGTTCGGGTTTGGATCAGTATATAATATATATATACATATATAATATATATGTGACGAATGTGTAATGTATCTACAAAATATTGATCTGGTATTGCAAGAGATGGAAAGATCAGTTAAGAAGAACGACGATTACCTAAATGAATCCAAAGAGGAGTTAAAAAAATTTAATGGTACTAATAGAAACAGAAACAAAAGAAAAACGTGAAGAAAAAAAATTTTTTAGAAAAAAAAATGGAAGATTATGAAATAAAAATGCCAATTGAAACCAAACCAAGAGTGGAAATCATTCATATGGGAGTCAATTATAGTGAAGATGAACTAATAAACAAATTCAGACCCTAATGCACAGGGTCTGAATTAGGGGATTTTAAAGTTGGATTCAAAATTAGGATTGCTGATTTTTCCAGAATATTTATATATCCATATCTATGTGTACGTGACATTCAAAATCAGGGTATTCCTTTTTCCAGAATATTTATATATATGAAATAAATGCATATTCTGGAAAAATTGGCAATTTTGATCTTATATCTAACTATATATATATATATATGCTTTCTCTTTATTCTTTTACATGCATTTTATTTTTTAAATATGCACGTGAAATTAGGAGAGACTTTAGAATTGGTTACAATAATTTACAATAAGTGCTGCCATGGAGCGTCCGGTTACAGCTGTGCACGCACCCCGTCAAGCGCTCGAGTTTGCGGTCGTATCGCGCTTTCGTGCTGCAATGAAGTGCCAGGTTGCGGCTGCACACATTAGGACTACCAAGCAGACCACGGGAAATCGACGATATCTAAGGATTTTATATTTGGATTCAAAATCAGGTTTATTCGCCTTTTACAAAATACTTATAGATATTTTTGTATTCGCTATATTAATTATTTTCCTCAATTGAAATATCCACTAACCTCAACAGAATTTCCAAAATAAATGAACTAATTGCCAAGTAAAATGAACTAACCCTCAAAAGATATGAACTAATCCCCAAAAATCTTTTTTCGTATTTTTGGGGTTTAGTTCATATGAATTAATACCCAAATTCTTCAAATGAAATAAACCCCAAAAAAATGAACTAATTCCGAAGTTAAAATTTGAAAAAATATTGGGGATTAGTTCATTTTTGTACTTGGGGGTTAGTGACTTGGGCGTTAGTTCGTAACGCCGAAATTTCCAGACTAAGATACCACAGAATTTATAACAATATGTATATAGATGTAAGGCTGTTTTTATCATATTTCCATGACAAGGATAATATTTGCTTTGAAGGTGTCACTCAGACTAGTTTAAAAATACTAATTCATCAAAAGGGGTTTCCAAATAGCTACACTTTCTCAATTATATTTTATTTATCATGACAGTACAGGAGTATCCAGTAAAGAGGCAATTCAAGACTTAGCGTATTACAGAAGGCATATTGATAATTAAAACAGAATATTAGCAGAAAACAGTTTACTTGATGTGCAATACACTCTCTAATTTAAATATTGTGCATTTTAATGCTAGAAGCCTCAGAAAAATATTATAGAAATAGAATCATTTATAAAAATAAAAAAAAGTATTGACATAATTATGATTGGTGAAACTTGGATATACTCTGATGAGGAGATATTTTTTAATAATTCTGGGTATACAGCTTTATTTATTTCAAATAATTTAAATAGAGGAGACGGAGCTGCTATTTATGTCAAACAAAATATTCAATATAAAATGTTAGAAGTCATAAAACAGTTCAATACTATAATTATATCATTTCCAGTTATTAAGCTTGCGGTTTGTTACAAAAGTTCTAGTAAAAATTATAATACATTTATATCACATTTAGAATCAATTTTTAATAGATATAAAAATATTGTAATGGTTGGCGATACTAACATTGATTTATTATCTGATACGGAGCTCTCTAGATCCTACAAAATAATGCTAGAATCTATTACTGTAGATGTAAAGAACAAGTTAAGGAAGGAAAATGCTACTAGAGTTAAGGAAAACACTTGCACAATTACTGATCATGTTCTATCAAATCCAAAAAATTAAAAGTATGATTTTTTTTAAATTTCTATTGAAGATGTCGTTAACTTTAACCATAAAGATATTTAAATAAGGACAAATAAAGTTGTAACAAAATTCTTCAATTCAAATAAAGTTCCCAATTTCAATAAGGAAATAATCATTACAAATATCCAGAAATTCAAAACTCAGGTTAGTGGTCTGCTTTCAACAAATAACTATGATACTGTAGTTGATGTCATGAAAATATTACAATTGGCCAAAGAGAACTCCACTGAAAAAAAGTAACAAGAAAAAATAATGACTGGATGACCGAAGAAATAATAAACCTCATCCAAAAAAGGAATAAATTATTTAAAAACTTAAAGAAAAACCCTAACTCCCTAGAAATTCAAGCCAAATTAAAAAAATGAAAAATAGTGTCACGAAGGAAATAAAGAGAGAGAAGCTAAATCTTTTAATAATAAAATCTACTTAGCTGGATCGGATCATAGAAAAATGTGGAAAGAGCTAAACAACTGCATACTGAAAAGGTCTTCTAATTGCAGTAAAGTTATTAATGAAATAAATAACAATGACATTAAAATATGTGATAATTGCTGTATTGCTAATACTTTTAACACGTATTTTAGTGAAATTGGAAACAAGTTGGCGGATAATATTATTGATGCAGAAAAATACACAGTAAAAAACACTATTAATGAACGATCTATTTTTCTAAGACAAACAAATGAAATAGAAATTTTAAAAATCGTTAAGCTGCTAAACATAGTTCACCAGTACTTAATGGTATAACAGCATCAAATCTAAGGCATGTGGCAACCATTATAGCATCCAAACTCTCTTACTTAATAAATTTTTTAATTTTTTATTTTTTTTTTAAACAACTGGTATTTATCCGAAATGGTTGTGCCAATATACAAATCAGGATCAACATATGATGTATCAAATTACAGGCCTATTACTTTAACAATTTGCTTAGGAAAAATATTTGAAAAAATAATAAATAATAGAATACAGAATTATATTCAAAAGGTAGTAGGTTTTGATGATAATCAATTTGGATTTCAAAAAGATATTGGAACCGATTCTGCAGGGAACTATGTATATAGATGCAGGGAACTATGTATGTTCAGTATTCGTCGATTTAAAAAAAGCATGCGATACAGTCGATAATAAAATCCTGTTAAACAGACTCTATGAAATCGGTATAAGAGGAACAGTTGTGGATCTTCTTAGATCTTATTTACAAAATAGGAAAATAAATACAAGAGTTAATGATGTATTGAGTAACCAGCGTACTATAAATATAGGTGTTCCGCAAGGATCAGTACTCTGGAGTACTTTACATCCAGAAATTATTATTATGGAATAAGCCAAATTAATTTTTAAACTGGACAAAGGAATTTACAGGAAGAATATTCATGTTACGAAAAGAAATAGTGTACATAACTATAACACCAGAAGCCTGAACTATTTAAATCATACAAGATCGAGAACGGAGTTATCCCACAGCTGCGGACTATACTAAGCTATAAGAATCTATAATAGGCTACCAAATGATCTTAAACAGAGCGCTAATATAAAATTATTTGTTAAAAATCTCAAGTGCTTACTAAAGCGTGATACCATATTTCTTGACAGCGTCATCCAGAATGAATAATTGTATTAACATAATAATAATTTAATTAATATTATAACTTTAATAAGCATATTTACATAAACTGTATATGTATATATATTTATATTGTATACGTATACGTGTATATTTTTGCTTGGCTTTATTTAGTTTAGTTTTAGGTTAATCTGTGTTATTTTATACCAAAATCAATTATTTTGTTTATAGCACAGTTAAAAAAAAAACAAGTATTATATGTTATATAAAAATAAAAGTATAAAAAAAGCATTTGTAATAGAAAATAGGAAAACTAAATAAAGTATAAAATAAAATAATAATAAAATTGTAAATATGAAAAATATGAATTTTTTTCTTCATAAAATTTATTTTTATAAATTTGAAAATAAAATAAGGAAGATTATAGTTGCTCTTGTCAACTTTTAGATACCCGTGCATATCCACAATGATGTGTAAAATATAATAAACCGTTATTTTTGCATATGAATATATTCCCTTATGCATATTACATATTATATTACAAAGTAATATAAAAAAGTAAAATAGCTAAAAACAATTTGACTCATCCTACCCCATAAGTAGTTAAAAAAAACAATTATTAAAGTTATAATATTAATTAAATTATTATTATGTTAATACAATTATTCATTCTGGATGACGCTGTCAAGAAATATGGTATCACGCTTTAGTAAGCACTTGAGATTTTTAACAAATAATTTTATATTAGCGCTCTGTTTAAGATCATTTGGTAAAAAAAAAAAAAACAACCATAAAAAAAAACAAAAAAAAAAATAAATTGTCCCATCCTAAAAGTTGGTCCGAATGGTGTTCAACTTTGTCAAGTGACTTGCCCTATTACTTTACCTGTCCAGTTTTAATTTTAACCTCGTAGGTTCATTAGATCCACAGTTATCGAATTGGCAACTTTGTATGGCAGGTTCCCGAAAATGTGGCCGTAACATTTTGAAACTTCATATAAGTGCTTAGTTCATTATATAACTAACCGTGTGTAATTTTCATCCTCGTAGTATAATTAGCTTTGAAGAAATTCATATTGGTGCAAAGAAGTTGTATGGCAGCCCCCAAAAAACTAACCGTGTGTAATTTTCGTCCTCGTAGTATAATTAGTGTTGAAGAAATTCATATTGGTGCAAAAAAGTTGTATGGCACCACCTTTTTTGTGATCTCATTTACTTTGTGCATGTTTTCGACTTTTAGGTACTAAATACAGAATACAGAATTTAAGTCAATAGAGAATTTTTTTTCAATAAACGGAATAACATTTTTACACAATCAGATTCGTTGTTGCATTTAATAGTCTTCAGAATTATTTCTTACTTTATTATTTTTTTGGTTTTTGTAAAATTAAATAGTTTATTAAAATACCTATATTTTTATTAAGTATTTTATGATAAATTTTATGTAATAAGATGGCCATTAAAAATTAAGGTTCGTTAGGGCAGTTGTAGGATATTCTTTCGCAGAGGGGACCCAAAATATCGAGATGACGTCATTACATAACGGTACCTTTTATCTGCAAGTTTTCGAATATATATGTCATTAGTACCAATGGCGCCATCTAGTGGTCGAAAAATGCATTACAAAATATTCTTTATTCATATTTTTAACCTAAGTTATTTTGACCTTAGTCAACATTTGCTTTAATACACACCTTGTTTGATCTGAATCGGTGTTACTGTTTTTGAGATATTGCAATTTCAAGTGGAAATTTAAAATAAAAAAAATAAAAAATTCAAACTTTCGAAAAAACGGTTATAAGTACGAAATTTCTCAAAACATTCGGTATTTATTATTATACCGTTAGAAGCATTTTTCGACCACTTGATGGCGCCATATGTACTAATGATATATATATTCGAAAACTTGGAGATATAAATTACCGTTATGTGATGACGGCATATCGATATTTTGGGTCCCCTCTACGGAAGAACACCTCAGTTGTATACATAGAAGCACAAAAAGATTAAGGAAACAAGTAAATAATAATTTTTTAAAATAAATATAAAAACTTTTATTTCCTTTTTTTTCATTTTAATTTTTATTTTGCTAAAATATATTTTTAAATAATAAAATTAAAGTTTTATCTTATTATTAAACGTTAATATAATAAACCGAAATTAATATATTATTTAATTGTTTTAATACATTTTGCGTAAAGCATACAAATTTATTTTTTTTTGTAAATTATTCTTTATAATGATTCATGATTAAATAAGTAATTATGTGACATTTTATATATGTATGCATCAATAATTTTAAATTATATTTTTATCTCAAAAATTTTTTTAAGAAGATTAAATATTCTAAAATATACTGAAGTATTTCAAAATAAAGAAAAAGTATTGAAAAACATCATGGGTTTTAAAAAAGCACATTTTCAAAAGTCTATAATTTCATACTAATGATTTTATCATTTATTTTTATAAAAATATATTAAAAAAAAAATGATAATATAATAATTTAGGTATTTCATCAATTCATTATTAATTATGAATAAGAGTGAAATCAATACAATCCCAATTTACTCAAGAAAACATATTGGCGAGTATCGAAATATAATGGTGATAAGTTACTGCTTTATAAAAACAGGAAATTTTTAATTTTTAAGTCCTAATTACCGTTCAATATGGAAGGCTCCCAAAATTTTTCTAAGCGAACTTATGATGATTATCGATGTTAACGTCTCCACCATTGTTTTAGGAATTCAGTTGTGGATTGTCCACCAAAATTTGAAATTTCTTATCTTATTATCTAAGCAAAAATGGTTAAACCTAAAGGATACTTTCTCCAATTTAAAGAACCGCTTTTAAATTTAAGAAAAACCTTTACAGATTGAATATATACCTAACAAAACTGCTTTAATAACAATTTAAATATAGAACTTTCCGACTTGGTGGGGTTATATTTTCGTAACGGGTGGGGCTATAAAAAAAAATTCTTCCATGAAGTTTTTTTTTGCAATAACTACCCGTAGTTAACATTTATTTTTACTGTTTCAAAGAATGTAAAAGTTTTTGCAAACATACGGACGGACGAACAGAGTGAAACTCTGTTTTTAAAAATAGGTACATATTTATAAAATCTTTTGAAAATGGGCTAAAAATATATTAAAAATATTACTTAATTTTTAAAGAAATAATGAAAACTATAAAGTACAGCTTATAAATAAATAAAAAATTAATATTTAAAAAAATTATAATAAAATTAAATTTAATTTGTTTCGAAAGAGGAAATATATAATTTTTCAAATATTATAACTCTCCATCATCAAATTTGGGCAAATAATTGCAAATATTTAGAAATATAGCTTAAACTCAACTAAAACAGCTTATAAATAAATAAAAAATTAATATTTAAAAAAATTATAATAAAATTAAATTTAATTTGTTTCGAAAGAGGAAATATATAATTTTTCAAATATTATAACTCTCCATCATCAAATTTGGGCAAATAATTGCAAATATTTAGAAATATAGCTTAAACTCAACTAAAACTTAAAGGTATAATAGTTTTAATCAATGTGTTAAATTTTATTTAAACTTTATTATCTTTAATAGATTATAGTACTTGAATTCGTATATTTTATAAAATAGCCTTTATAAATTTAATATTATAAATTATTGAAATTACAAATTGATTTAAAATATTTCATAACAAAAAGTTTTTTACATTTTATTTTAAATTTCAAATAAGAATATGTTGACTTATAAAGTAACGCAGTTTATAAATTTATAAATGCGTTGTTAATTTGTTGACAGTATGTACATAGCATTATAACGTCTTGAGCTTATAGCATAAGTTACCTCTCCTTATTATCGTAATTGATCTAAGTTAAAATTTGTAAACTTTGGCATAAGTAATTTATCTTTCCGCAAATTATTCCTCATTCTGTAAATAAATAAAAAAAAGGTATTATTATTCAGTTATTACAATTAATTATTTTACTTGATTTTATTAACTCGATGCAAAGATTAATACTAAAAGATTAAAAATTCATTAATTTTTCTCTTCCTATCACTTATAAAACCAGAGTATTAACAAAATTATATTAAACAAAGCGGCAATTCAACATGATTTCCTATTTTCAATAAGCTGCAGATTACTAATCGGTTGAGTATTTATATCTATTGGTGAAACATGTGCTAAAATTTTATCAAAACATTGTTACATTAATAAAAACCTTTCTAGTGTTTCACAGTTTACTAAGACCTCCCACACTTTCAATTACCAATTTATTACAATAAACTTAGCTAATCGTATTCTTTACCTAGGAACTGTTTACTTTCCACCAACTTCTGACAATTCCTCATTTTCTAAATTTTTCGATATTTATCACGATATTATATCTAAAATTAATGAGGATGATTCATTTTTTATTTTTAAAGAGTTCAATTGTCCTACATAATCTTTTATAGAAGATGATTCAGATAATTTGTTATAAAAAAATAGATTTTGACATTATTTCGGATTTCTTTGGTAATGATTTACAACAAATTATAAATTACCATAACAAAAATAATAGGTGGTTAGATCTTGCATTTTCAAATACCTATGACAGAGTGGTGGTAAAACTCGTTGATAATGCAAACAACATGTTCAGTAACACTCCTCATCATAACGCAGTCATCTTCAAAATTTCCACTTAAATGCCACTCTTTGCCGAATCTTACAATAATAATATTGTTATGAATTTTTCAAAGCTGATTATCAAAGCATTAACAATGCTTTATGAATTTTAAATTGGGACGAACTGTTAACAAAACAGGATATCAACTCATCAATTTCGGTCTTTTACTCGAAAATTTACGACATAATTAACTCCTTTGTGCACACTTTACAAAAAAATTAAAGTTATTAAGGACCCTAAACGAAAATGAACATGGATTTCGAAAAGGTCGTTCTACTTCAATTAATCTTACGGTTTACAAATCGAAAATCGTAAATGAAATGGGAAATGGTTATTAAGTTGATGCTATTTACACGGATTTCAGAAAAGCTTTCGATCGTTTCGATCACATTATTTTGCTTAAAAAACTTTGTAACTTTAGCATTTCAGATTCTTTCCTTGCTTGGCTTCGCTCGTATCTTACTGAAAGAACTCAAAACATTAAATTTCAAGGTTATTTATCTAATACTATTAATGTCACCTCAGGAATACCACAAGGTGGCCATTTAAGCCCACTTCTATTTAATATTTTTATTTTAGATCTTTTTAAAAAACTAGAGGGTGTATCACATATTGCATTTACTAAAGATCTTAAAATTTACCACGTTATTAAAAATAGCTCTGAATGTGCTTACTTCAATCAAATTTACATTGTTTATAAAAATTAGAACTTAATTTAGCGAAGTACAAAGTCATAAGCCTTTCACGAAAATGATCTACAATGCTTTTCGACTATATAATAGATAACACAGTTCTAAAGATGTCCTGTATATATTTTTTTAGACGCTCAAAAATCTTTTGTAATGAATCAATATGTTCTTGATGCGAAGTAGAAAAACAAGAATGTCATCTAAATATACAACGCAGATTTTATAGTTGTAGTCGTGTAAAACTTCATTCATCATTCTTTGGAATGAAGCTGGTGCATTCTTAAGACCGAAAGACATACGAGTGAATTCGTAATGCCCATTTGATGTTGAGAATGCAGTCTTGTGAATGTCCTTTTCCTGTATTGGAATTTGGTGGAACCCTTTTACTAGATCTAATGTGGTAAAATAAAGTGCCCTCTCCAATTTGTCAAAAATATCCTCTGTATTAGGAATTGGGTATTTATCCTTTATTGTGACCGAATACAATTTCCTATAATCGACAACCAAACGTCATTTTTAATTTTGAACTAAAAGATTTGTGGAATAAGCCTTTTTGAATAAATGAAGTTGCGGCTCCGGAATCTATTACGAGTTTAATTGGAACGCTTTTCGTTCTACATATTATAAAGGGAAGATTTCTGAGGCTGATAACTGAAAATTTTGTATAGAACTATTAGCAACCTCCATTTCTTCCTGACTGTTTTCAAAATCTCTTCGATTGTTTCTTGAGTAGTTATTAAAATTTGACTGAGAATTACTAGTATTTCGCATTAAATTTTCCGCATTGTTGGAAAAATGAGAACTTTGATTTGGGTTCCTATATCTAAATTGTCTATTATTTTCAAAATTCCCTGAATTATTATTATTTTGATTACGATTTAGTTCATTATTATTAGAGACAGCTCTATTATTATTATTTCTTGAAGAAGGATTGGAATGAGAAACTGTTTGAATTTGGTTTCTTGAAAATCGTTGGTTTCTAAAAGAATTGTTATAATTGTTAAATTCTTTAAAGAAATAATCTGTTTCTATTAATATTTCCTTGGCCTTTCTGACAGTGGGTGGATTTCTAGCATTTAATATAAGTTTTGGATCGTTGGGTAGTTTATTGATAAAAATTTGCCAAACCATTTTTTCATTTAAATTAGTGTTACCCCACACAGAAATTTCTGATGATAAAAAATTTTTAATATTAATTTGGGTTAAATATTCTAGTATTTTATTATAGAATATTTCAATAGTTCCCCTAAACTCTAAAGTTCTAATTTTACAAATAATATTTTCAATGCTATCCTGAATAGAAAAATTTCCTTTAAGTATCGTTTTTATTTCATTCCAATTGGTAGGGTTGTTATTATTTATTAAAACTGTATTTGCATCGCCCTTAATTTTTTGCCTAATTTGCATTTCAATAATTGGATGTAAAGAAATTTCCCAATTAAAGGAAGCAACATAATCTATACTTTTAATAAAGAATGCGAATTCTTCTGAATTTCCATTGAAATCTGTAATACTTTTAAAAAGGTCAAAAACATTTACAGTTGCCATTTTAATAGTAATTAAATTTTTTTTTTTTTTTCAAATATATTAGTTGTATAATAGCTATATATAAAAAATTTTACACCTTATTTTATATAATATAAATCAAAGTTTCTTTTTAAATTTAAATTTAATAAATTTTAGAAATTTTCTTTTCAATTTTCTTTAACAGCTGGGTGGCACAGTGGTTAAGTGCCGACCTTTCATGCAGAAGGGCCCGGGTTCGAATTCTAGTGAAAGTGAAAAAACTTTTCTGGTTTTCGACTCGACTCAGCTACCATTATTTAATTAAATAATATAACTCGCAGATATAGAATACCATATAAGTAAAATATAAAATATTACAATATAAACAAAAAATAGAATTGTAAATATTGAAAATCTAAGACGTTTCTACATGTTATAAGGCCTAGTACTATCTCATGTTTAAATTGTATGTGGAATTCAATAAGACCAATTCTAATAACACGAATATAATATGACCCCCTGTTCCAACACGTACCTATGGTATAGACAGGCTTATTAGCCTAACAGTTGAACAGTTAGTGCTTAAAAAAAAAAAAAAAAAAAAAAATTGATTTAATCAAATTTATTTTATTTTTTTAAATATATAATTTACATTTATTATTATATATACTTGAAATATTTTTTCTTACGATGTAATTTATAAATTAATTAATTCTTTTGTTTGTGGTTTTTTTTTTTTTTTTCTTGTTTATTTTACATTTAAAAAAATGAGGAAGATTGTTAGAAGCAGAAACAGCAACATAAATTGTGGAAATTTTATTTTTCAGAAAAGAATATGTATATAGTTATCAAAATATGAAATTTATAATAAATTTACAAAAATATCAAATATAAAAATTTTATGTAATAATAACAATAAATCGAAATTATTATTTATTATTTTTTTTTTTTTTCGTTTTTCTTTATAGGTATATATAATATATACCTACATAATATGATATAGAATTTGTATATTACAAAATATTTTAATATTAATAAGTTACAATAATTCTAATTTTTTTGAGTTCCTATTATTGGAAACTAAAATCAAAAAAAAATTTTTTTTTTTTTTTTCTTTTTGTTACTCTTTTATATATAAAGAAAAAATAAAACAAATTCTTCAAAACGTATTTGTTTAACTTACTTATTTATTTTCTTTCTTTTTCTTTCATATAGAATTATTAGTTGTTAATTAGAATGGACTTAACTTGACAATAAAATAATTCTTCAAATAAACAACTTGACATTAAAATAATTCTTCTTTATATTTTATTGATAGCAGCTGATTTAATTTTTTTTTTTTTTTTTTGATAATTCTTTTTTTTTTTGTTGTCGTTGAGTGTTGTTTGTGTTATTATTGTTGTTGTTATTCTATATTGTTGTTGATTATTCACTTAATTTAATTTATTGGGTGTATGCAATAAATATTTTATAAAAAATATTATGATTATTATGATCAAAAAATGAGTTTTTCAATCTAAAAATTTTTTGTGTTTCGTTTAAGGTATTTATATGCATGTATAATTGTTTTTAAATTTTTAAAGTATGTACGAATGTTGAGTTTTACACATTTTAGAAATTAAAATAGTTTTTTTTTTTTTTTCTTTAACGTCCATTAAATTTTAGTTTGTTTTACACAAATTTTGAAAATTTTATGTTTTATAATTAAATTAACTTTTTAATAATAGAAAATGTGTCATTTTTATTTAATAATTTTTAGTTTTAATTTTGTATTTAAATTTAATAACTTTTTTTTTTTTTTTTTTTTTTTTTTGAATTTTTTTCTTTTAGTTAAAATTTTACTTGATGAATAAATTGAATTTATCATTATTGTATAAATTTTAATTATATTTAAAATTTTTTATTAAGTATTTTAAACTATTAATTTAATTTTTTTTTTTTAATAAGCACGTATGTAAATATTCGTATCCTACCGACTGCGCCAGTTTTACACTTCTTTTAAGTATATAATAATTTTTATTTTTAAATAAATAAAGAACACAACATTTAATGTAGTTAATTTTATAATTCTATTTATTGATAACTTTTATTTTAATTATTTTTAATAATTACATCTTCTCAGCTCCAAAATTTATATTGAACTGAGTTTGTTTTATTTAATACATTTTATTTCTTTTTTTCTTTAATTTTTAATAATTAATTACAGTAATTATAAAAGAGTATACAAATATGTGAGGAGTACCATATATAAGATTCTCATAATGTAACTCGAGGTCACTTCGCTAACCTCTATACCATAGAGGAAATAGGATATGAAGACTCGATATATGGAAAATTTGAACGGAAATTAAGAGCTTTAAGCTTTTGGTATCTTTGTGTTCATATTAGCTTATTATTAAAACGAAGCTTATTTGATTATGAACTTGATTAAAAAGGTTTTGAATCAAATAATAACAAATTTGAACTAGACAAAAATTTTTAAAAGAAATGAGGTAAATGAAGTAAAAGCTTATTTAGGCGAAAAGTTTTTAAAGTTTGGTTAAAATATAAAATTGTTAAAGTTTAAACATAAAAAAAAAGCTCAGATAGTTTGTCCGTTATGTTTAAAAATTAAGCCATCTACTGGCATTTTAAAGTTGAAAGGTTTAAAAAAGCCATTTTTTTCAATTGTGAAACTTGAAATAATAATAAGCTTTAACTAGTTTGATTTAAATATAAAAATATAAAATTTTAAACATTATTAATATATTTGTCTAGGAAATGAGGTGTAACAAAAGAATTAAATTAAATGTGTTTATATGTGTTCAATTTATTAATGTTTTGTTGAATGTGTTCAATTTATTAATGTTTTGTTGAATGTATTTTACTTTGAAAAATAAAATATCCAAAATGATAAGCAGGCCACAAAATATTTTATTTATTTTTAATAAAAAAAAACAAAAATAAAAAATTTTTGAATTTGAACTCAAAGCTAAAGCTCGTCCATTATGTTTTCTTTAGGTAAAAAGTTTTTAAGCATGGTTTAAATATAAAATTATAAAAGTTTAAACTTAATTATAGAAACAAATAAACGTTTGAAATTATATTATCAATAATAGAAAGCCTTGATCATGAAATTCAAATCGAAAACGTGATCAAGTTGAAGTTAAAAAAAAATAAGATAAAAAACTTGGGTTTAAAAAGTTGTTTTTAATATTCAATAACAGCATTGCATTTTTTAGTAAAAGTTTATTATTTATTATTCATTAAATAAAATCTTTTTTATTTATCCATTAATCATGGCTTTTACCAAAGCCAAGCCACCTAATCAAAACTTCTTTTCCTTTTTTTCTTATTGTTTTTTCAGCGTAGCGAAATGACTTTGAAACCAAAAATAATGAAATACCTTCCACTAAAACAATTTAGGTTTTTGTCTAGGCTATTTTATTTTTAATTTGTCGAATTTATTTGATAATGAAATAACTTCGACAAATTAAAAACGAAATAACTTCGACTAAAAATTTTGGTTTTTTGTCGAAATTATTTCATTTTTATTTTGTCCTAGTTATTTCATAATGAAATAACTTCGACAAAATCAAATTACAATAACAAAATAAAAATGAAATAACTTCGACAAAAACCAAAATTTTTTAGTCGAAGTTATTTCGTTTTTAATTTGTCGAAATTATTTCGTTATGAAATAAGTTCGACAAAATTGTTAAAATTAAAATTATAAATTAAATAAATTGATAATTTCACACAGAAAGAACTTTTTGAGAAATTTAAGCTATTATATCATACAAAAAATGATTGTGAAAGTAGCGCAAATTCGTTAAATGACATAAATGCAATGAGTGGTATAAGAAAAGTATTTGAAGGTGCAGTTGAAAATTTAATTGTATTTTTATTATTCAATTTTTATAATAAACATTTTTTGTATTTTTTATTTTGTTTGTTGTTTGTTGTAAGTATATGTGTGTGTTAAGTGACTAAATTTCGCACTTGAAGCCAACTTATTAAAAAATATGCACGGATTTTTGTAGTGATCAAATCTGCGGTAAAAATATTCATTTCGACAAAATAAAAAGGCGTTTTCAGCAGATAGCCTGCAAAAGGTTTGTAAATTCACCACAAACACCACTCGAAATTATTTACGCAATCTTAAAAGAAGCAATATGGAATTTCTTTGGAAATTCTATGGAGGACAACTCAAACACGGCTTTATATAAGACATACATAATGGAAGATGATTGTAATTTTTGTATTTTTTCTTCCGAAAAATGTATAAAAATTTTTAAAGAAAATATAGAACGAAGCGAAAAGAAATATTTGATGGATGGAACATTTTCCATTGTTCTGAAAGGTTTCCTCAAACAAATTTTATTTATCTACATAGAATATACGGAAACTCCGCCGTAGCCGGTCCCAAGCCCGGTTGAGAAAGGAGGAGGGAAGAAAAGTTGCAACCTGAATGGCCACATACATCGGCGTCTCAGGAAGTAGGAAAACGCTATATAATGCAGTTGAACTCGTAACATAGTTATGAGAACTTCAACGCATTATATGGCAAATTCTGAAGCAACTTTTCAAACCCAACGGCCCTCCAAAGATGGGGGTTTGGCATACGGTTAACAGCCCTATCCAGTAAAAAAATATTGTTACGAAACCGAAATCAAAGCCTCGGATACAAATGGAAACACGGCACCGACCCAAGCAACAGAAAATGGATATTGATTTTGCAACATGGAATGTAAGAACACTGAACAAAGAAGGAGCGTTAAAATCCCTGCTACCTGAACTAATAAAGTATAAAATAGCGATAGCAGCAATTCAAGAAACAAAATGGCACAACAAAGGTATCTCGGATCTTAGGAGCCACTCGGTATTCTTCAGTGGAAAAGATGGTGGAAAGAGAGAATTCGGCGTGGCATTTTTAGTTAACAAGGCGTACAAACAGGCGATCCTAGATTTTAAACCGGTGAATGAGAGACTCTGTGTAATCCGCATCAAAACAAGATTGCACAATGTATCCTTGATAAACGCTCATGCACCTACTGAGGATAAGGCGGAACAGGTCCCATCGAACGACGTTAAAATTCTGCTCGGGGACATGAATGCGAAAATTGGAAAAGAGGAAGTATACAAAGGCACGATTGGAGAACACAGCCTACATAGTTCCACCAACGATAACGGACAAAGATTAATCGATTTCGCGAGTAGCAAGAGAATGGTTATATCATCCACATTCTTCCCCCACAAGGACATTCATAAGATCACATGGGTATCTCCCAACGGAAAAACGTTCAACCAAATCGATCACGTTTTAGTTGAAAAAAGAGGGGCATCCCACATCATGGATGTAAGAGCATATAGAGGAGCCTGCTGTGGATCGGATCATAATCTTGTGAAAGTCAGATATAGGAGCAGAATCAGAGCCAAACGAGCATTGAGAAAACACAATGCAACGAAGCTGGACGTATGCAAACTCAATATAACATCTGTAAAAAACGAGTACAAAGCGTCGATCGAGACAAACTTAAATCTAGAGGAGTTGCAACACATGGAGCTAAATGAAATGTGGGATAGTTTAAAAACGGCACTGCATCGAGCTTCTGAAGAAACTATTGGTTTCCAGCCAATAAAAGTTCGAAACGAATGGTATGACGGAGAATGCAGAGATGCGGTAGCCGCAAGAAATGAAGCACACAAAGGAAAATTAAGTAGACCAACACGTGCTAAGCAACTACATTTCGAGCAACTTAGAAGAGAGGCTGACAAAATCTGCAGAAAGAAAAAAAGGAAATGGCAGAACGATGCGCTAAGAAAGGTCCAAGATAATTTGCAAAATCGCGATAGTATCAGAGCAGCATACAAAGACATCCGCATCATCAGAGATGGTTACAAAGCCCAGTCAAATTTATGTAGAGATGCAGAAGATAATCTTTTATCATCTGAAGATGACATTAAGAACAGGTGGAAAGAATATTTTGAAAATTTACTAAATGCACCAAACGATGAAGTAAATGAACAAGACCAGATCACAGTGGAAAGGCAAACCCAAAATGAAATCACGGGACAACCTACATTAACAGAGGTGGTCAATGCCATAGAGCTGTTGAAAAATAACAAGGCTCCTGGTGCAGATAACATTCCGGCTGAACTTCTGCGAGATGGAGGAGAAACGGTACAAAAAATCCTTCATAAAATAATACTAAAGGTTTGGCAAGAAGAAAAAATACCCGCTGACTGGCAACTAAATATTATATGTCCAATCTACAAAAAAGGAGACAAGCTTAACTGTAAAAATTACAGAGGGATATCGCTACTTAGCACTTCCTACAAAGTTTTCACTAATATCTTGAAAGCCCGCTTAGAAATAATTGCCGAAAACATCATAGGCGAATACCAGTCCGGTTTCAGGCCAGGACGGTCTACAACGTACCAGCTATTTGTGCTGAAGCAGGTATTGGAGAAGTGTTGGGAAAGAAATGTCGATGTACATCAAATCTTCGTAGATTTCAAGACCGCCTATGACTCTATCCAAAGGGAAAAATTATATGTAGTTTTAAGCAACCTAGGCGTACCGGCAAAGCTAGTAAGATTGATTAAAGCTACTATGCAAAACACAAGCGCGAGGGTAAAAATCCAAGGGGACCTCACAGAACCCTTCAACATCAAACAGGGACTGAAACAGGGGGATGGACTCGCGCCTATGCTTTTTAATCTTGCCCTGGAGCATATAGTCAGGAAAATCCCATCTGACCCGAATGCCACGTTGCTATTCAAAACCACCCAGATAGCAGCATACGCAGACGACTTAAATCTACTAGGAAGATCAGAGGCAGGTGTTAAAGAATGCTATATCCAGTTAGAGAAAACAGCTATAGAACTGGGTCTGAGGATAAACATCGATAAGACGAAAATGTTAGTAGTATCCAGACGTAACCAGAGAGAGAAACAAAACATTACTTTTGGTGATGACAACGTGGAAGTAGTAAAAAGTTTTGTCTATCTAGGGGCCGAAATAACAAGTGGAAACAATGAAACATCAGAGGTAACCCGAAGGATAGGCAAGGCAAACAACGCATACTGTGTTGAAGATAATGAGATCTCGAGAAGTCAGCAGGAAATGTAAACTTGAGCTGTACAAATCTCTTATCAGACCGGTGTTATGCTACGGCAGTGAAACGTGGACGATCACCCAAGCGACGGCAAACTTACTTTCCCGTTTCGAAAGAAAAATACTGCGTAAAATTATCGGGCCAATTATCGATCAGGGCCAATTTAGAATGCGACGCAACGCAGAGCTATACAATGTATACACCGACAGCGATGTTGTGACATACATCAAGCTACAACGCCTTAGGTGGGCCGGTCACATACAACGTATGCCAGATTCCCGCATTCCAAAAAAAGTATTAAACGGTAAATAGATAGAAAAAGACCAGTGGGAAAGCCGAGAAATCGATGGGTTGATGCAGTCGAGTCAGACGCTGTATCAATGCTGCAAGAGCAAAATTGGATAACTGCTGCCCAAGATCGCGTGAACTGGAAGAGGATGATTCAGGAGGCCAAGGTTCGACAACGGACTGTAGCGCCATAGAAGAAGAAGAATATACGGAACAAGTTTTCAAATTAATATATATACAGCAGCAACATGGTCGCACGTTTCATTCCAAATTCCGAAACATCGCTGTTATTCAGAGCTACGCCCCCACTGAACTCGATGAAGATGAGAATAAAGAAAAGCTAGAAGTTGCGACACGAGAGGAGCCGACATCAAAATCATCCTTGGCGATTTTAATGTCAAGATAGGTATCAACAATTCCAATCTCCAAAGAGTCATGGGTTGTCATGGACTCGGGTCTATACAGAACAATAATGGAGAAAGATTGGTCGACCTGTGCGCCGCACATAATCTCTTCATTAGAGGCACTAGATTTCCGCATCTTGACATCCATAAATATACATGGCAGTCTCCAGATGGATCGATCGAAATCAAATTGATCATATCCTGATACGTAGAACATATCACAATTCCCTACTAGATGTCAGAGCTAGTAGAGGCGCTGATACTTACAGCGACCATAACCTACTACTAGGAGAAATTAGATTACGCCCAGCTGCGATTCGTCAACGTCAAAACTTCAAGATTCAGGTAATATGGAGGAATATAAAGAATCAGTTAACAATATACTGCACAACATGGATGAACCGAGCACCAGGAATAATATTGAAAGTGCTTGTAAAACAGCTGCCCAAAGGACCCTTGGACCGTTGGAAAGAATTTTTCGAAGACTCTACTGAACTGAGGGGGGAAAGCAGTTTGCCAGTTGAAATCACAGGACGACGCAATCCCAGACGTAATATCTCTACAGCACCACCAAGCAGAGAAGAAATCGCAAATGCCATTGCAAAATTAAAAATCAACGAATCTCCGGGCCTTGATAATTTACCAGCAAAGCTATTGAAAAGCGGTCCCGAGATATTAACCACATCCCTGGTTCCAATTTTGTGGAAAACATGGACAACTGGAAGAGTCCCAAGAAGCTGGAAAGAAGGGATTATTGCACCAATTCCAAAAAAAAGCAACCTTAGCAACTGCAGTAACTGGCGAGGAATTACACTTTTAAATTCTGTCGAGAAATTACTGGCATTCATCATTTTAGACCGTATTTCTCCAACCGTCAACAACTTACTGCGTCGCGAGCAAGCGGGATTCAGACCAAAGAGATCTTGTGTTGATCACATAAACACCCTAAGAATCATCATCGAACAGTCGGCCGAATGGCAATCTCCATTGTTCCTTCGCTTCGTCGATTTTGAACGTGCATTCGACACCGTTTCAAGAAATGTCATTTGGGAAGCGCTAAGAGTTCTGGGAATCCCTGATAAATTAACAGAACTAATAAAAGAACTTCATAGGGATACCGTTTGTACAGTACGATTTAAAGGGAAAACAAGGGCTGATTTAAGCAAGCGCTAACGCTTAAAACAAGCGCTAACGGAGTTCGTCATGGTTGCGTACTCTCCCCCATACTGCTTCTGATAGTTTTAGACAGTGTAATCAGAAAAACCGACGCCGAATCATCTGATGGAATACAGTGGCACCCATTCGAAAAACTAGGTGAACTTGATTACGCTGATGATATTTGCCTCATGTCGCACAGTTTACCACGTATTAACTCAAAATTAGAAAAACTATTTATTAATGCTAAAAATGTTGGATTAAAAATAAACTTTAGAAAAACGAAGCTAATGCTACTAGAACCAAGTATCCAGACACCATTGACAATTGATATTAACAAGGAGGAGGACATATCGTCCCGGATAAATAAGGCCAGACATGCTTATCATAAACTCAGTAACGTTTGGCGCTGTAGAAACGTTAGTAGAAAATTCAAACTAAAAATTTGCAACTCGAGCATTAAACCAGTTCTACTATACGGTTGCGAAACCTGGAAAGCCACAGAGAACATATCCAGAAAACTACAGACTTTTGTTAATAGGTGTCTGAGGAGATTATGCAGGATATTTTGGCCTAATACAATTTCAAACCAGGATCTTCTAAAACTTACTGCCAGCAAATCAATAGCAACAGAAATCCTATGTAGAAAATGGTGGTGGATAGGCCACACCTTGCGGAAGTCAGACGATGATATTGGCAAGCAGGCATTTCAATGGAATCCTCAGGGAAAACCTAGACGCGGAAGACCACGCTACACCTGGGTCAGAACGGCCTTAGCAGAGTCCCGGTAGCAGAGTTGGGCAGAAATCAGGCGAATAGCGCAAGATCGAGATAGATGGAAGGAGTTTGTTTCCGCCCTATGCTCTGACAGAAGTGGCATTTATTGAAAATACGTGTATTGTAGAGGTTATAGTTGTATCTGTAATTTTACTTTTACTTTTACTTGTAATTGTAATCTCTAATTATTATTCGTGTTTTGAAATAAATGTAAAGGAAAAAAAAAACACGGTCGCGGTTGCGCGCCTCCTTCTCCTGCTAATTTTATTCCTTTTTTTTTATACTTATTATTTTGTTTCTAATTTCAGATATTTTCCATTTTTTTTATATTAATGAGTAAAAAGTCCCAAAACGCATATAAAACTTTATTTTCATATATAAATGAAAATATTTTTAATCTGGAACCAATTATAATCCTAACATATTATGAAACTGCAATGCGAAATGCATTTGGAATAGTTTTCCCAATGTGCAAATTGCTAGGGTGTTGGTTCCACTTCACTCAAGCTGTTAGGCGGAATATAAAAACAAAATTGCAATATTTTGCTAAATTTATACATCAATTGCATTAACGATGTACTACAGCTTTACTATTGCTACCAGCTAAAGATATCATTTATGCCTTCAATCAATTAAAAATCAAATTTTAAATTGTTTGATAATGAAAATAAATTTGGTCCATTTATTTCTTATTTTGAAAAGCAATGGTTAAAGAAGGTAATAATTTTATGGGCCTGCAAACTAAGTCAAAAAAGCAAAATAAACTAAGTCCAAAATGAAAATATTTCAGTATCAAAAAGAAACAAACTAAATTTGAAAATTAAAACAAATTATATATTTCAAAGAATAGGGCTTATACGCTTTGTTTTTTTGGAAATTTGTTATTAAAATTTTTGATTGGTCTTAGCTCATTTTGCGTTTAGGACACTTAGTTCGCATATAAAATAAATAAATATTGTATTTGTATAGCAAGATAATAATAAGAAATTATTTTTAATTTGGAGGGCTCGGATAAAATATCCCTTTTCCAGCATATGACCCGCACAACTTTTTCTGTGAATATTTTTAATGGAATGATTAGACGAATGCTAAAAAAACATGAGAATTTTTTTAAATTCGTTAAAAAAATTCGAGAAGAAAAGTTCCATAAAGCAAACAAATTTGAGACCATAATTGAAAGTGGAAGAGCTTTTGGAATTTAAAAAAGAATCAATATTGAAAGAAGTTATAAAATAGATGAAGCAAGTGATTTATTAGAAGTAGGTAAAATTACGGTAATGTTGTTCCCTAATAGAATAGCATACGCAGATATTAAAATATTTAGCGACACATATATTATGACAATTTTGAGTTCGATGATGATGACGACAATAATTAAAGTAACAATGACTCATGTTCCAATAATTCTGAAGATGAAACTTTTGAGTCCTCCACGCAATCTGTTATTGTTGAAGAAAATATGATGATGTGGATTATTTGCTTGGAAAATCCTTCCAACTTTGTACTTTTCGTCGTCTTAAGCTTTCCCAGTCATGTCAGTTATTAACACAAGCTGAAGCGGTTTTACAAAATTGAAATAACTACCTGTGCCTATGTTGTAGACAGGTGGTTGAAGATTTAATTCAAGTGTTCACTTAAATATGAATTATAAAACAAAAAAATGTAATAAGTATAATAAATATACCTACAAAATAAACAAAATAGAGATTTAAAATTTCTAATTTATTTCTAAGTTATTTCGTTATGAAATAAGTTAGACAATTTTAATTTTGTCAAACCCATTTCATTCTATATTTGATTTATAATCTATCGAACTTATTTCATTATGAAATAGCTTCGACAAAATAAAAATTAAATAAATTCGTCAAAAAACCAAATTTTCAGTCGAAGTTATTTCGCTACGCCTATTTTTTCTACAAGGTAAACATTAGGAAACTTAACAGTTGTAAGTTCAAGTTCATAAAAACTGCCTTTTATTTATTTTTGTGTGTAATCAAGTAAATTGTATGTTATAGGATCAGTTCTTTTTATTTTCGTAATTGTATAAATTTATGTGACCAATTAGGTTGATTACCTTTTTCAAATATGTATATCCTTTTAATTTACTTATACGAAAAAAATCACCAACTTTGTACTTTGCTTTTCGGAATACTTTTAATTTATTATAGACAGCTCTCAATAATAATTTCTCATTTTTCTTTGAAACCTTTTTAGGGAAGTTACAATTATGATGAGTTATATTTTTCAATTAGCGATGGCAGAATAGTTAACCTTTTATATGTACTTTGTAAAGTGAGTTGTTTCCACATTATATTTTTATACCCGTGCATACATATATGACATCGGGTATATAAAAATTGCTCCTTCGTTTGTAACGCATCGATCTAGACGACCTAGATATAGTGTCAAGGGTACGTATCGGCTCAGAATCGAAATATGAGTCGATCTAGCTATGTGTGTCTGTCCGTCCGTCTGTGTGTCAGCACGATAACTTAAAAACTAAAGGAGCTACAGTTTTGAAATTTTCACAAAATATTTTTCAATCAATTTCTAGGTTCCCTATTTTTTTTTTTACCAAAAATTCGGGTAGCTCTCGAACAACTAATTTTTTTAACCCCAATATTTTCATATAAAAATTTGAAATTTTGCTATGCATCTTGTATTTAACATGAAATTATATGAATTTTGTTTTTTTTTGTTTTGTTGTTTTTTTTTGTAGATAACGATTTCGAGTTACGATTTTATGTGATTTTAATGATGCGTAGTTTAAAAAAAAATTTAAGATAAGAAAAAAAGAACACAAAGATTTTTTTTAAGTAAATGGCTTTATAAATAATTTATATGTATTCATATAATATGTATATGTGTAATATTTTTCATGCTTTGTATTTCGATATTGAGAGATATAATCATTATGAATATGATGACTATTATCTATCATGATGATCATTATATGAATATGATCATATGAAGCTTATTTTACTTAAGTTTAATAAATTCGTGAATTAAAAATTAATTCTAAAAGACAGAATTGAAAAATTAGAGCTAGAGTTTTGAAATTCACACAAAACATTTTTTGGTCATTTTTGAGGTTCCCTATTCTTTTTGGTTAAGACTAGACCAAGGTTTCGGGAAGCTGCCACACAACTTATTTAAACCAATAAGAATTTATTCAAAAGTAATTATACCAGGAAGATGAAAATTGCACACGGTTAGTTTTATAATGAATCGAGCACTTATATGGAGTTTCAAAATGTTACGGCCGCGTTTTCGGGCAACTGCCATACAAAGTTATCAATTCCATAACTGTGAATCTAATGAAGATATGAGAATAAAATTAAAACTGGAAGGTAAAGTAATAGGGAAAGTTGGTTGGCAAAGTTGGACATCACTCGGACCAACTTTTAGGGTGGGCTTTTTTTTTTGTTATGGTTTTGTTTTTTTTATTTTTAAGCAAAAATTAAATTTTTGTAATATTTAAAATAGCATAGGGGAAATAAATAACGGTTAGTGGGTATGCACGGGTATCTAAAAGTTGACAAGGGCAACTATAATCTTCCTCGTTTAGAGTACGGTTGAAACGTTTTACAATTGATGCTTTTAGTTCTGAATATGTATGATCAGGGTTTGAAAAACTACGTAGTTTTTCTTAGTATTTACTTATGCTATGCTATTGCTATGTCACATCTTCACAGTCAAAGCTTTTCTTTTTAGAGGAATTGCTTTTGCTATGCTCTGCTGCGATCATTTCAAAAAGCAAAAGGCATTTAAAGCTTTTCATATATTTTTTTAAAAAGCAAATTTCAAACGAAAAGCTTTAGCTGAATAGCAGATAAAATATTATATTAAGTTGCTTTGACTGCTTATGCTATCGTTGTATTTGAAAATTTTTTTTATCTTATGATTCTGTGAACGTTATCTTTAGAAATTAAATGCAGTCGTTGTATTTGAAATTTTTTTTTATCTCATAATTGACCAATTATTTTCGTTTTTTTTGAGAGAATTGTCTTGAAAATAACATAGTGCGTGAATTGATCTGAATTTAAAAAATAATTAAAAATTGAATTGAAAACTGATTTTCTAAAAATTTTATGAAGTGAAATATTGAACTATTAAATTTTAATTTAATAAATCGATACATATAAATACATTAAAGACTTAATTACAAATTATAAATAAAATATTTGTGTTCTTTGATTTTACTTTATTATAATTTGGCGGGTTTCTCAAATATTCAAATAAAATATAATCTTATAATATATACATATAGTTATACATATACTTAAATATATATTAACATTTATTGTACAAGTAAATGTGAACATATAGAACGAATATTAAAATTAATACCTTTATAATTAGAAATATAAACCAAATATACAAAAAATAATAAAATGAGTGAGTGCAATAAATGCAAAACATTAATACGGGGAGAATCTGGTATACGATGTGTGGGTGTTTGTGGCAAAATTTATCATATTGCTGCTAGATGTTCGAGCATTGACGTATCGAGTTATAATGTGCTTATAGCAAATGGAATGTTAAAGTATATATGTGATGATTGTATTACACTACTAAATGATATAGATTTAGTAATGAAAGAAATTCAAGAGAGCGTTGAAAAAAACAACGGTTTACTCAAAGAATATAAAAATGCTTTCGAATACTCACTAAAGAAAAATGAGAATGAGTTAAAATTACTTCTCGAAACCATCGAAGCAAGATATGAGGAAAGACTCAAAAACATAAAAATAGCTCAAATTTCTTGTGAGAATAGCGTATTAGAGATAAAAAAAATGAGTAAATTATCAGAAACAATTATTGAAAACCAAAACTAAAATAATAAACAAGAAGAGCAACATCGAATGAATTGTGAAAATAGTTTGATAGAGATTAAAAAAATGAGTAAATTATCGGAAACAATTATTGAAAACCAAAATAAAAAAAATATGCAAGAACAAAAGAATAGCACAAAAAAGTTAGCAACAAAAATGTTGTTAATAAAGTTATTGTTAAACCAAAAAAAGCTAATCAGAGTATAAAAAAAACTAAATCAGATATTAGTGATAATATTGATATTTGTAACATGCATGTTGAAATTGATAATGTTTATGAAAGGAAAGATGGTTCAATTTCAATATGCTGTGCAAATAAAAATTCTGCAGAAATATTGCAAAAAGAAATTTCAACGAAAATTTGTGATGATTATGAGATTGTTATGCCTAATATGTATAACCCTAAAATTTTAATATGCGGCATGAAGGAGCAATTAAGTGAAGAAAAAATTATTAATGCCATTAAAATTCAAAATAAAATCATTTGTGAAAAAATTGAATGTAAAAAAATTTATGAATCCTATAGAAATAGATCTGTTTATAATGCAATATTAGAAGTTGATGGAAAAGCATTCAAACAAATAATGGATTTAAAAAGATTAATGATTGGTTGGAATTCATGTATAGTATATGAGAAAATGAGTGTTCTAAGGTGTTTCAAATGCTTAGGCTTTAATCACAAAGCAAGTATTTGTAAGAACAAAGAATGCTGTTTTAAGTGTGGAAGTGAGGAACATAAAAAAGAAGATTGCAAAGAAGCAACACAGAAATGCATAAGCTGTATTAGAGTCAAAGAAAGTTTAAAACTGTCAGATGAAGAATGTGATATTTATCATAATACTTTTAGTTCGACTTGCAAAGTATATTCAAAGAAGCTTAGAATGGAGACTGAAAATATTGAATACTAGCAACCAAAGCAAATTAGGTGTCTATATTTAAATATCCAAGGCTTAATAAATAATTTTGCAGAGTTGCAAACGATTATAACAGAAAAAGTAGATTTTGTGTGCATTTCGGAAACTCACCTAGTAAGTGATGACGATGACTCATTAATAAGATTAAACAACTATCATCTTATAAGAAGTAATAGCTGCTCCAGACATACGGGTGGGGTCACATTTTACATAAAAAACTCATGGAGTTATGAAATAATTAAAAGTGATAGTTTTGAAAATGAATGTTGGTATATAATTTTAAAAGTATATAATGGTAAAAATACTTTCTTGTTATTTGGTTTATATAGATCACCGAAATATTTGAATATAAATTCTAGTTTTTTAAATTATTTTAAGACTATTTTGGAAGAATTAAATGAAGTAAAAGATACTGTTATTATTATTGGAGATTTTAATATAAATTGGCGAATTAATAATAATATTAAAAATTTTTGTGAACAAATAATAATCGACAATGCTTTTAAACAGTTAATTAATGAATATACTAGAATTACTAACACTTCAAAAACTATTATAGACTGGGTAATAACTAATAAATATAGTGATATTTTAGCATATATAGACAATAATTCAAAGATAAGTGATCATGAAACTATTAGAATTGATATAAGAATAAACAACAAAGTAGAAGATAAAAATAAAACAATAAAAGTGTTAAGATATAATAAACGAAATTTTCTATATAATATAACTAGAAATGATATAATGACTGTATATTATAATGATGTTAACTTTTGTGCTAACAAATTTAATTTTAACTTAAAACAATTATTAAAAAATTTTATTGTTGAATATAAGTGTAAATTTACTAAATTAAAATGGTTTAAAAATGAGCATAAAATTTTAAAAAATAAGAAAATTCAACAATATGAACTTGCGAAATGGTCAAATAACATAAATGAGTGGAATAAATACAAAAAACTAAGAAATATATATAAAAATAAAATTAATAAATCTAAAAATTCGTATATAAATAATAAAATTGTAGAATCCAAAGACCAAAAATCTATGTGGGTAAATATTAAAAATTTTGTTTTAAATAAAGGTGTCAATGAAATAGGTGAAATAATTTTTGATAACATAACAATTAATGATAATCTAACTATAGCTAATAAGTTTAATAAATTTTTTACGGAAAGCATTAATGAAATTAATAGAAACATTAGTTATGAAGATTATGTAAACTTTATTGAAAGAAAACCTCATATCTTCAAATTTAAAACAATAACTATTAATGACTTAAAAATGATATTAAAATCTTTGAATAAAAAGCGTGATATTAATTTTGTCAATTCTAGAGTATTGTTGGATGCTTTTGAGCTAATTGGTCAAAATTTATTATATATAATTAACAATTCCATATCTTCTGGAATATTCCCTGATGTGTGGAAAGAATCGATTGTTGTTCCAATTGAAAAAGTTAAGAACACAAAGAAAGCGAATGAGTTCAGACCCATTAATACCATTTTAACGGAAGCTAAAATTTTAGAAAAAATTGTATATAACCAGCTTGAAAATTATTTTGAAAAAAACCACTTAATATCGGAATTGCAATCTGGCTTCAGAAGAGGTCATAGCTGTGAAGCCTTGTTAAACTTAGTTATAATGAATTGGAAAATTTCATTACATGATAACAAAGTAATAGTTGCCGCTTTTTTAGATTTAACACGTGCCTTTGAAACAGTAGATCGTGAAATTTTGTTATTTAAACTTAAGGAGTATGGTATATGTGAAAATGAATTGGAGTGGTTTAAATCGTATCTTAAATCTAGGAGAACTCAAAGAACAAAAGTCAATGGCTGTTTATCAGATTCAATTGAGGTGTTATATGGTGTGCCGCAGGGAAGTATATTGGGTGTATTATTATTTTTAATATTCATTAATGATATGCAGAACGCAGTGCAACATGGTAAATTAATACAATTTGCAGATGATGCTTTGTTGTATGTTACTGGTGATAGTGTAAGTGAAAGTATTTCTAAAATAAATATGGATTTAAATAGATTAAGTAAATGGATAAATATGAATAAACTTAAATTAAATGTAGATAAAACAAAATGCTTAATAATTAACGGAAATAATAATGAAAATCTGAATGTTTTGATTGATAATAGAAATATTGAAATAATTGATGAAATAAAATACCTAGGAGTAATAATAGATTGTAAATTGAACTTTAAAAGTCATATTAATTATATTTGTAAAAAGATCGCGAAAAAAATATATTTTTTTAGTAAAATTAGAAATAAAATATCATTAAAATGTGCAATTACATTATATAACACAATGATCAAACCTCAATTTGAATATTGTTCTTCGATTATTTTTATGTGCAATTCTCAAATGATGGGTAGACTACAAAGGCTACAGAACAAATCGATGAGAGTTGTTTTAAGATTAAATCGTTATGCGTCTGGGCATGCAATGTTGGCTGTATTAAAATGGCTTAATATCGAACAACAAATTAAAATGAATGTTTTGATCATTGTGTTTAAAATAAAAAATGGGCTTTACCCAAATTACTTATGCAATAAAATTGTTTATAATAGAGATATACATGAGTATAATTTGAGAAACAATGATAACTTTAGATGAAATTTTTATAGAAATGAAAAAACAAAAAATATGATTATGTATAAAGGTTTGAAATTATATAATGATCTGCCAATTCAAATACAAAGTGAAAATCGTTTGAACATTTTTAGAAAACAAATTAAATTATATGTCAAAGATAATATTTAATGTATTTAAATTAAAATGTACTTTATATTAAAATGTAAATTTTAATTATTTTTTCAAAAATGAACTTATGTTTAATTGTAAATAGTTTATAATATGAACTAAATAAATAAATAAATAAATAAATAAATAATTTTTGTTTTGACGTTTTAATTTTTATGCACTGTATGCAATATGCATGTTTAACATTTTCAGCAATTAAGTTCTCAGTAAAAGCTTTTTCTTACTTTCCTTATAAATAGTAACAAATAAAAAAGAACTTTTTATAGTTCAGCGTTTTACTATTGTAATGTGCTGAAAACCCAAAGCTGTTGTTTTTTTGAATAATAGCTATATTTTTTGCTTCTATTTTTTTTTTTTTTTTTTTTTCTACGTGCTAATTGTTCACTGTGATAGGCTAAACACCCTGACTATATATGTGCATGTCAGAACAGTGGAGATAAATTCATATATTAGAACTGATCAAGTGAACTCCACGTACAATTTAAACATGAGATAGTACTACGCCTTATAACATGTAGAAGGGTCTTAGAATAAATTCAGTTCTATTTTGTTTATATTGTAATAATTTTGTATGGTATTCATATCAGTTATATTATTTAATTGAATTATTTTTATAAATTTTTCAACAAAAAATTTCAAAATCTATAACAGAATCTATAAAGAAATTATAAAATTGACCATTGTTTGTTAACCGTGGTTTGAAATGCTAAAGTTAAAGCAGCAAAAGCAATGAAATAAGTGCTTTTGCTGAACAGTAACAGCATTTCAATTTAATAAATAAAACTGTGCTATGCTATGCTATTAAAATACTATATTATCGGCTGGGTGGCGCAGTGGCTAGATTGCCGACCTCTAATGCGAAAGACCCCGGGTTCGAATCCCAGTGAAAGTGAAAAAACTTTTATTTGGTTTTTCAACTCCACTCAGCTACCATTCGCCATTGGGTTCAAATTAATGGCATAATCAATAATTAATAATTATATATCTTTAATAAAAATACATTAATATAACAATATAAACAAATGCAAAATATAAAGCTCAAAAAAAATAAATTTTTCTGTAAATTGTAAATATTTAATGCTATTTAGTGAAAAACCCATTTAGTGAATTTACTAGGAAAAATTTAGTGAATTTACTAGGAAAGTGAAACAAGAACATATTTCGTAAAAATACTCTTAAATATTGTGATGACGATATTATATAAACTAGTAGGAGGACCCCAATTGCACAGGTTTTTTTTAGGCATTTTTGCTAAAGTTTTTTATCTCTTCTAGCGTTAGATACCTAATACTATCATTTTGAAGTACTGTAATACCGAGTTACTTCAGTAAATTATTAAATACTTCGACAAATATTTAAATTACGTTTTATATAAATATTACTAAAAAAATTAAAATTCAGGTTTTTAAAAATTTATTTTCGAACGCGTTACCAATTTGATTAGTAAGAAACTAAACACTTAGTCTTTTTATTACTCTAAAATTTTTCTGAATATCATACCTACCTGGTTTCTTATTGCAATTTTAACAATAATAAAAAAAAAATTCAATTCATATAAATTTTTAATTTATATTTGCCTCTATCAAAAACATATCTGTTCCTGTTCTATCAATACAATTTATGATCGAATTACATTGTATGAAAATGAATTGTGATGTGAAATAGCTAAGTCTTGCTAACATATTTGTGTATTAGTAGTTTCATTGGTTATCGTTTTTAAAAAAATAAAGCATTGCAACTAAGATGTTGTACTTCATTAAAAATATTAAAAAAAATCCCATACATATGTATATCAAATTCAAAATATTTCAATTTATGATTCATCTTTTTGTAATATTTTAAATAAAAAACGAAAAACAACACACTACTGATAAAATGTCTTTTTTAAGTTTTATTTTTTTTTCATGTAACCTACTCCGATAAAATATTTGTTTTGTGCATTTTTTTTGATGTAAAAAATATTCGAAAAAATTTAAGCAATAGTCGCGTTCAGAATGAAGTAGCGCTATACACTAAATCGCAGCGGTGTAAGCAATAATCATCTCCCTTAAATTTTTGTATTGAACAATTTCCAGCAAAATTAAATGACAAATTTATGTAGAGTGTCTTTTGGTATATTTTTATATTATTTAAATTATTAATATATTATTAAACGGAAAATTTCTATTTTCTTCAAAATCAATTCTATAATTCTATTTCCATCCTTATTATTCTTTTATTTAAAATATTATGAAAATTCAAATTTTTAAAATTAATCAAATGCGTATGTAATTTTTTATCTTATATTTTTTATTTTTTAATCAATTTATATTTTTAATTTTATAAGAAATGCTTTACTTTCAAAAATTATAAGAAAAGTCTTGTAAACAAACACTTTTTACATTGAAATGGAAACACGTCAATTGATAATCGTTAAACAATAGGTACAATTCGTTCAGAAGACAATTTGATCGTGCGTTGAATTTTTCTTGTAGCGCTAGATGTTAATCTTTTTTTCTGTATAAGACAAAAGTACAATTTTATTTAAATTTACTCCTATTTGGTTCGACTTTAGTCTAACACAATGAAATCATATTATAATTGACTGGTTTTTTTATAAACCGTTAAAATTTAGAACTGCTCTCTTTGTATGTAATTTAAAATATTCAAACAATCAAATTGTTGACCTTATTTTAATTAAAAAACAAGTTAAGGAACAGTCAGTCGGTGCAACCGACTTAGAAATACCCTACACCTATTTGGTTCAAATTTAGAACATATCCATAAGTCATTTTAACACCATAAAAGCTGTTATTAATTTGATCGTAAGACATAGCTAACCAAATTAACTTTATAATACTAAAAACATTTTCTAATTACACTATCTATTAAAAAATATTAAAAATTCTTACTAATTTATCTATTTAAAAATATTAAAAAACAAACAAACTTGAAATAAATGAAAATATATTTATTCCAATTCAATTACATAATGAAAAAATTCTAATTATTAAATTTTGTGATAAAAAGATAATCAAAGCATAATATATTTAATAATCCAAATTTTTAAAAATTGCAATTATTTTAAATGGTTAGTTTATATACCTAATAGAAAAGCTTACAAACGCAAAATATGCAATAAATGTATTTCTAAAATACAATTACAAATTTAGACCTTTTCTTTTCTTTAAATATTCAAATAAATTTTACATAAATGCAGCAAGTACCTTTGAATATAGCTGAACCACTACAATTAAGTCTAGATTTCGGAGACACATAGGACATAGGAAATATATTCTTTGGCTTTGAAATTAAACTCAACCAGAACCAATTCCCATGGTACTTTCATTACTAGTAACCTAGAGTTTAAATTTCATCAAAATACCGGCATTATTTTTTGAAATAGGGTAATTTAAGATATATGTTTGTTAGTCCTTGAACTTGTCAAGGGTTCCAGAAACCCAAACCATGGTACGATTTCGTCCATATGCAGTCCCGTCATACTTTCAATACTAGTTAACCCTTGTATACAATTGGAACGTTCTATCTTAATTTTAAGTTACTAGTTTTTGTAATGTTTTCAAAAATTCATTTATAAAATAAAAACTCCTTAGTTCTTTTTTTGTTAATTTATTAATATATTTTATTAAAAACTTTTAATTTTATCTGATGGTTTTTTACAATTTGACTCAACCATCCGAGTCTTAAAATAATAATGCTGCTGTCTTTTACCAAAGAAAGACTTTTATAAATTTTCTTACTTACAATAATACAAATACAATAAATAATACAAATACAATTTAGTTTGTTACAAAGCAATATTACAAATTAGTTACAATACAATATTGTTCTATCCAAAAATAGACCAATATGTCAAGAATCATGCTGGCAATGCAAACCAGCATGTATTTACAAAATATTTTAGTTCAATATTGAAATATGAGAAATTAGTTCTACTTTCTTTGTTTAAATTTATTCTTTATATTTATTTTAATTCTTATTAAAATTTTAAGTATATCCATATGTAAAACATATGTTACATTATACTTTAACCTACTTTATTTATAGCTAAAAAGAAATTGAAAATAATATAGTTCTAATTTTAATTATTATACAATATTTTAGTTTATTTAATATTTACTTATGCATGTTTTGGAGTGGCATATTACACCTTCCCCCATGGAAAAAAAAAATTATCAGAAATTGTGATAATTGTTAGTTCAATGTTACTAGTAATTATTTTTTTTTTTTTTTTTTTTTTTTTTTTTTTGTTTTGTAATTTGAGACATTTTGTATTTTGCTTCTCCCACAATAATATCTAGTAATCTAGTATTCTTATCGTAGATTCTTTTGTTTATTTCTTTGGATTTAATTAAATTATTTCTAGCTTCATTATAACTATTTTGAATGCGTGATTTTAAGTTGAGAACGTAATCGTCAATATTATACAAAGGTTCAATAGTTTTAGAGATAGTTGATGGTAATTCAGATTTTATACCAAATAATATTTCATACGGTGTAAATTTTGTTGAAGTACTAGGAGTTGTATTATGTGCAAAAATAGCAAAGTCTAACCACGTATCCCAATTATCAGGATCTTTATTTGAATAACAAGCAAATAATTTCCCAAAGAACGATGTGCTCTTTCTAGGGAACCATTGGATTCTGGATGATAACTGATTGTGTTTATCTTTTTGATTTTTAATAATGAACAAGTCCTCTTAAACACTTCACTCATAAAATTAGTACCTTGATCAGTTAGAACTATTTTTGGAGTACCAAAAATGCAAATGATCTTCCGTACAAAAACATCGGCTACCGTGACAGCTTCTTGATTAGGAATAGGAATAGCTAACATAAATTTAGTGAGTAAATCTTGAAACGTTAGTATATACATATTACCCGATTCAGAAGTAGATAATGGTCCTACTATATTCAAAGCAATTTTTTCGAAAGGTTTATTAGGAGTATCAGTTATTTTCATAGGCATTTTAGTTTTAAAGCTTAATTTATTTTTTTGACATATTTCGCAAGAAGATACATATTTAATTATAGTTTGCTTCATATTTTTAAAGTAAAACTTTTGTTTAAGTCTTTGCAGTGTACGATTTACACCTTGATGTCCTCCAACTGGACTATTATGATATTCTTTTAGAATTGTTTTGATTTCTGTAGGATCGGTAAGAGTAGTAATTTTGTTTTCTAGTATATTATCGTCTGATTGCATATTTTGATTTGTAATATGTTTATTATCTTGGTCAGAATAGTTGTTTTCAGAATTATTATGGGTTTTGTCTTGTAATTCGTTCTTTTGACTGTGATTAATTTTATTAGATTGTGCTCTTGTAATAACGTTAATATTGGATATTTTTAATCTAGATAAAGCGTCTGCATTCGTATTCAAGTGACCCGATTTGTGGATAACACAATAATCGTATTCTTCTAATTTAATACGCCAGCGCATAATTCTAGAAGTTGGATTATTAATGTTAAAAATCCAAACAAGGGGTTTGTGATCGGTAACAACCGTAAATTTTCTACCATAAAGGTATGGTCGAAAATAAGATGTTGCCCAAACGACTGCTAACGCTTCTTTTTCAATAGTGGAGTAATTACGTTCGGCTTTGTTTAGTGTTCTACTAACATAAGCGATTGGTAGATCCATTACTTTACCTTGTTCTAAGGTTTGTTGCGATAAAACAGCACCTAAAGCTGTGTCGCTCGCATCAGTTGTGAGATAAAATTCTTTCGTGAAATCAGGATATTGTAATACTGGGTATTCAGTTATAGCTTTTTTTAAGATTTTAAAAGATTCATCGCAACATTCATCCCAAACAAATTTAGCATCTTTTTTTAATAATTTATTCATTGGTTGCGCTATAGCTGAGAACTTTGGTATGAATTTACGATAATATCCTATCAATCCTAGAAAAGATTTAATAGCTTTTTGGTTTTGTGGTGGATCTATATTTAAAATTGTATTTATTTTGTTTTTATCGGGTTTAATGCCCTTTTCTGTTATAACATGACCAAGATATAACACTTCTTTATGTAGAAATTTGCATTTATTAGGTTGTAATTTTAAATTATATTCATTTAATGCTTCAAAAACTTGAATTAATTTTTGATTATGGTCAACGAGATTTTTACCATAGATAACTATATCATCTAGGTACACGAAACCACGGATGCCTTGGAGGCCGGTGAGAACTATATTCATAAGCCTTTGAAAAGTGGGAGGTGCATTTCGCAACCCAAAAGGCATACGTG
Source organism: Dolichopus griseipennis (assembly GCA_963082915.1). NCBI lineage: Eukaryota > Metazoa > Arthropoda > Insecta > Diptera > Dolichopodidae > Dolichopus > Dolichopus griseipennis. The sequence goes on along the minus strand of OY720443.1, from coordinate 126,294,361 downwards.
TAAATTCAAAATGACCATACGGTGTACTAAAAGCTGTTTTTTCACGATCTTTTTCTGCAACACCGATTTGATGGAACCCGTTTGCTAAATCTAAAGTGGAAAAATATTTGGATTCTCCCAACTGTCCAAGAATATCTTCAATATTTGGCAGGGGATATGAATCACTTATGGTGATTTCATTTAATTTCCGATAATCAACCACGACACGCCATTTTTTATTTCCGTTAGCATCTGGTTTTTTAGGAACGACTAATAATGGACTGTTCCAAGAGCTTTTACTATGTTGGACTATCCCTTGCGTTAACATTTCGTCAACTTGTCTTTTTATTTCGGATTTATGAATTTCTGGCAGTCTATAAGGTCTAACATTAACGGGTGGTTTATCAGATTGTATGTTTATTTCGTGTTTAATTGTATCTGTACAGGTCAACTTATCACCTTCTAAGTAAAACAATTGATTATAATCTCTACATATGTTTATGATGGAAGTTTTTTCTTCCGAATTAAGATGAGACAGATCTAATTGTTCATTTAAGTTTTTTAAACGATTTTCTATTAAATTAGTAATTTCAGCTTGTGCTAAAGTATAAATATTAAAATTTTCGATAGGAGAAAAATTTATTTTTAATTCTTCATTGCGTAATTCATATGGCTTTGCATTTACGTTTATTATACTAAGATATATGTAACCCTTTTCTGGTTTTACGATAGTATTGGTTATAAATATCCCATTTTCATTTAATTTATTAGGATTTAACATTGTAATTGATTCTTCCTGAATTGTTACAGGACCGTATTTAATTAATTTTTCTGTGCGTGGTGGTATTACCACAACTTTATTTTCTGTTTGAAATTTGATTGGAACCTTTAAATCATTAAAATTAAAAATTACTTGATCATTACCATAGTCGATAACTGCTTTAGTTTTATTCAAAAAGTCTTCGCCAATTATACCATCTTGTGCGATTGGAAAATTAGCGGAAACTACATGAAAAAGTATAGCATATCTTTTCAGTTTATGACCAGGAACCTCAATAAATAATGTAGTAGTTCCAATTGTATTAATAGGTCCGGGTGAAATACCTTTCAATTCAATGGACATGAGATCAACATATGTGTTGTCATGCAAAGCATTTACTTTAATAATGCTTATATTTGCACCAGAATCTATCAACAAATTAGTAAATTGATTTTCCGCACCCTGCATTTCTAGCGACCCTTGATTTTGATTTTGATTTTGAATTCGATTTTGAATTTGATTTTGATTTTGAATTTGATTTTGATTTTGATTTTGAATTCGATTTTCATTTTGATTTTGATTTTGAATTCGATTTTGATTTTGAATTCGATTTTGATTTTGATTTTGAATTCGATTTCGAATTTGATTTTGATTTTGATTTTGAATTTGATTTTGATTTTGAATTCGATTTTGATTTTGATTTTGAATTCGATTTTGATTTTTGTTAAATTTGGGATTTGGCATTATGTTTGATTTAGAATTGGAGCTCTCTATTTTAATTGGCTCGCCTGTGTCCTGAGGCCCGAGGGACCAGGCTGCTGATAGTTTTCCTCATTTGTATGAGTTTGGGAATGATTAATATTATTCTTTTTATTTTTATTAAATGCTAGTTTCCTGCATTCTTCTAAAGTATGTCCAGGATTTTTACAATAACGACAAATTTTCTCTTGTGTTATTGTATTTACTTGTGGACTGGAATTGGAGTTTGTAAACCGCGGGTTATTAAATTTTGCGGAATTATTTAAGTTAGTTCTGAAATTTTGATTAAAATTTTGACGTACAACCGACCGTCGGCAATCTCTAGTGTAATGTGTATTTGTTTTACACAAATTACAATAGGGCATTTTGTTGTGATTATAATTATTATTATTATAATAATTTTTATTTTGGTTGCTACCTTTATAATTGGTAGCTAAATTTAATTTCTCTTCATTGATAGCTAAATTTATAGATTCGCTCAATGAGGGCAATCTGGCTGTGCGAACAATTATTCTTAGTGGATCTGATAATCCATTTATAAAATTGTTCATTACTCGAGATTCATTTAATTCGTGTATCGCTAGCACACCGTCTTGGGTCATGGAATCTTTAACACTTGCAATATTCAATTCGTCAAGAAGCCTTTCAGTTCTTTCCGAATAGTGTGTTACCGATTCCCTAGGACCTTGACTCAAAGAAAATATTTCTACTTGAATTATCTGGGTGGATCTCGTTTTGGAGAATTTCTCTGTAAGAGAAGTTTTGAGATCTTCCCAGTTATCACTTTTTTGATATCGTAATGTGGCGTTATATGCCCGCCCGGAAATTTTAGCAGTAATGACTTCTAAAAAGTCTGTTAAGTTGTCGTCCTTTATTGCTTTGTCGTGTTGTATTTCAGCGAGTTGCAGAAACCTATGTAATTCGTTAGAATCTCCGCTAAACACGGGAATCATTTTGTTTGCTCTGTCAATGTCGAAATGAGTCATTTTGTTTAAATTATTGTCTTCTGATTTCTTAGTCAATACTTCAGATTCTATCCCTACAAGATCTGTAGTCACTTTAATTAAGGACGATGGCTTTGGTGGAGAGCGAGAAATAGGCATAGGGACTGGTTTTGGAATTTTCCTCGTTCTTAAACTGAGGTTCATACAAAACCAAAAAATATAATTTTAGCAAATATAATTTCTCTAATATGTTAATATGTTAATTTGGTAATATGATAGAAGAATAAATATTTTCTTCTTTTTTTTTTTTTTATTTTTTTTTTTTTTAATTTTGATTTAGAATTTTAATCTTAACTTCTTTTTTTTTTTTTTAGAAAAAATGTAAAAATATTCTCTTTTTTTTTTTTTTTTTGTTGATAATTTATTTTTATAAATAAATTTTAATAGCAAAAGTAAAAAAAAATTTTTTTTTTTTTTTTTATTATATGAATAGAGAAAATTTATTAATGTTTAATTAGTAGCAAAATGTTGTAGGTATATAAAAAGTTTTTTTTTTTTTATAGCAAAAATTTTATATTTGGTGGCATATCATATTTTATATTTAATTTAATTTTAGTATATAATAAATATTTTTTTTTTTTTTTTTAAGTAATTTGATGTAACATAATTTATTCTTATATATAAATTTTTTTTTTTTTTTTACAAATATTACATTTTGTAACATACTTATTAGTAAAAATCTTTTTTTTTTTTTTTATTTATATAATTTACCACTTACTTTTAAGCTGGATCTTGGAATTGTCTGGATGCCTTCTTGATGAGACAATGCTTTAATGTGTCATATACAATGACAACAGTGACGGCTATTAATACCTCCTTTAAAATCTCCTCTGTGCTGTTGTTCAAGTAAACGCTCTGCGCTGCACCCATGGAATCGGATGGAAACGGCGCTCTTGGCCCCCGTTTCAAATAATTTTTTTTTTTTTTTCACAATTAGTTTGCTTAATTGAAACGGCGCTCTTGGCCCCCGTTTCAAATTTTCACAAGATATATATATTATATATATATATGCATATAAATATTTTTATATATTTTTTTTTTTTTTTAACGGCTCTTTTGGCCCCGCATGTCTTTAAAATTCACTTTTTTTATAAATATTTTTATATATTTTTTTTTTTTTTAACGGCTCTTTTGGCCCCGCATGTCTTTAAAATTCACTTTTTTTTTTTATAAACTTTAATAAAAAAAATTAATTGAAGTCTAGAATAATTAACACATTCCAGACCTCACACCTGACACCAATGGAATGTTTTCAAAAATTCATTTATAAAATAAAAACTCCTTAGTTCTTTTTTTGTTAATTTATTAATATATTTTATTAAAAACTTTTAATTTTATCTGATGGTTTTTTACAATTTGACTCAACCATCCGAGTCTTAAAATAATAATGCTGCTGTCTTTTACCAAAGAAAGACTTTTATAAATTTTCTTACTTACAATAATACAAATACAATAAATAATACAAATACAATTTAGTTTGCTACAAAGCAATATTACAAATTAGTTACAATACAATATTGTTCTATCCAAAAATAGACCAATATGTCAAGAATCATGCTGGCAATGCAAACCAGCATGTATTTACAAAATATTTTAGTTCAATATTGAAATATGAGAAATTAGTTCTACTTTCTTTGTTTAAATTTATTCTTTATATTTATTTTAATTCTTATTAATATTTTAAGTATATCCATATGTAAAACATATGTTACATTAAACTTTAACCTACTTTATTTATAGCTAAAAAGAAATTGAAAATAATATAGTTCTAATTTTAATTATTATACAATATTTTAGTTTATTTAATATTTACTTATGCATGTTTTGGAGTGGCATATTACATTTTATTAATTTCGATGATAAGCTTTTACACATTTGGGGGTCTAAGAGAGGTCCTGAACCACCACTCCAAATGATCCCAAATTAGGGGGGCACGGAAGAAATAGTAAAGAACACCCTGGGCCAAATTTGAAGCTTCTACATTTGTTTCAAGTTTCTATTTTTATTACTTTCGAAAATATGCTTTAAGGTCCTCGAAACTGAGTGCCTGGTCCCCGACCCACTAGTCCAATGGGGCCCAAATTTCAAGGACACTTACGCAATAGGAAGGGACACCCTGATACCAAATTTGGAGGTTATATCTTCATTGGTTTCGGAATTACGCTAGTTTGGCCTAAATTCGATCAAAAAGTTCCGAACCCATTGTCCAATCCTCACCGTACGTAGTCACCGCCGTAGTTTCATTACCAATAACCTACAGCACAAATTTCATGAAGATAGCCTCATTAGTTGTTGAGTTATCGTGATTTTTAATATATGTTCGTTATCCCTGACACCGACTAAAAAGTCCAGAATCCGAACCCATGGGCTGATTTCGCCCTTATACAGCCCGCGCTTTACTTATAGTACTAGTTAACCCTTGTACACAATTTAAACGGTCTATCTTAATTCTAATAACTATTTTTAGTAATTTCGATTATAAGCTTTTAAAACTTGGGAGGTCTGAGAGGGGTACTGAACCACCACTCCAATTGATCCCAAATTAAGGGACCACGCAAGAGATAGTAAAGAACACCCTTGTGGCAAATTGGAAGCTTCTACATTTTTTCAAGTTGTTATCTTTATTAATTTTAAAGATATGCTTTAAGGTCTTCGGAAATGTGTGGCTGATCCCCGACCCAGTACTCCAATGGGTCCCAAATTCACAAGACACTTAGGAGATAGGAGGGGACACCCTGATACCAAATTTCGAGGTTCTATCTTCATTGGTTTCGGAATTATGCTCGTTTGGCCTAAATTCGATCAAAAAGTTCTAGGTTCCGAACGCATGGTCCAATCCCCACCTTACGGAATCCCCGAAGTAGTTTCATTACTAGTAACCTAGAGCACAAATTTGATGAAGAAAGCGTCATTAGTTGTTGAGTTATCGTGATTTTTTATATATGTTCGTTAGCCCTTCGATCGATTAAAAGGTCCAGAATCCGAACCCATGGGCCGATTTCGCCCATATGCAATCCCCGCCGTACTTTCAATCCTAGTAACCTACAGTTAAAATTTCATCAAGATAGCTCCATTATTTTTTGAGTTATCGTGCCTACGGACGGACGGACGGACGGACATGGCTATATCGACTCAGGCGGTCACGCTGATCACAAATATATATACTTTTCCATATCTAACTCGCTTCCTTTAGGTGGTTAGAAACACCATACCAAAGTTAATATACCCCTTTACCTATTCTATAGGTGTAGGGTATAATAAAGAAAAAAAAAACATTTTTAATTTGCAACTGTCAAGATTATGTATATAGAGCAGTTCCAAAATTTGACATTTATTGGTGACATTTATTGGTGACATTATATGGTGATATGTTTTTATTGTGTAAAACTAAAATCGTATTAAAAGTGAGTAAACTTAAATAATATTGTTCTTTTGTCTCACGTTGACAGCCCGTGGAACTATTCTATACTACACTCATAATTCAAATTAAAAGTTTTGGTTCTCTTAATTAATTGTTCGCCACTGTTGCTTAAAAAATTGGTTTGTATTTTGTTATGAATGTGTAGGGATGTACATTTTTTATACTTTAAAACATTTTTCTAACCTAATTTTATAATCATTTAAAATTATTTACTATAATTCTTTGTTACTTTATACTTTATAGTTTTATTATTTTTCAAAACGGAATATCTCAACGTTCTTTCGTGTCAAAAAAAATGGCATTTAGGTTGTTTAACTTGCCCTACACGATACAACTCAAAATATAAACCAAAGACTTAGCCAACAAAAATCAAAATTTTGTGATTTTCTCACAACCAAATTTTCAACCTTCAAAATGGTTTTTTAACTTACCCATACACGATTTAACTTCGCAAGTACGCGTACCAAATATTCCTCAAGAAAGTTTGCTTAGTAAATAATTTTTTATTTATGATATTATTAAGTGAAATTACTAATAAAATTGTTTGACATAGATTTCATTTTGAAATTTATATATTAACTAGCATATTTATCCGGCGTTGCCCGGTATTTTGCAAAATTTACATTTATATTGTATAATCTATATATGTATAAAGCAAAGATTTTTTTTTTTTTATAGCGTATAGGCTCCAAACTTGCTCAGTCAATTATCATGAAAATTTGTATATAATGGTTTTTGGGTACGGGGAGGGTTTTAGTTTTAATGTTAGAACAATTTTCAAACTTCTTTGTAAAATAAAATAGATGTACCCGATTGCCTGCAAATTTTCTATACGTGTTCCTGTTAGACAATGCAGTTCTCTTTTTAATAGACTTGACATTTGTTAACCAATATTGGGATGATGATGAATTTGAAAAAACTTAGAAAATCCACGAACATTTTTAAAACACTTGTGTTAATTTCCGTTAATTTATTCCGGCACAATTTACAAATTGTAATTTTGCTTTCAATTAAAGACCCTTTGAGAGGCGCAGAAACAATCAACCGGGTATTATCTAATTTATATACTAAATTTACCATTACGTTTGTGGCGCGGAGAATAATGGGAGTAGATAGACTCTAAGGTATGGATCAGATCAGAATCTCAAAGTGAATCAATCTAGCTATGTATGTTAATTCATCCACACGATAACTGAAAAACAATATGGAGCTAGGATTCTCAAATTCGTTTTAATAAAAGAGCCGTCATCGTTATTGCAATACTATAATTTAGCTCCACGGGTTAACATTTGGTTGGTCTACTGCAGTAGAGTCGAGTAGTTGTCATACATTATATGAGCATTACTTTATATCAATAGTAGTTAACTTGAATAGCCAACGGCTAAATAAAATATAGTCAATGTACTAGAAGACGTTTAAAGAGCTGCTTTCATCTTATATTTTGTTTTGTTCTTAACTGAAAGTTCTGCTGCACCCTTCTTTCTTCTTTATGATTTTTCAAAGGAAATATAGGCTTTTTTTTTGGAAAAATGTTTTAAAATACTTGTATTTAAGCTTAATATATACGAAATCGAACTATTGATTTTTAGGTTTTATTAGAAAAAAAAGAAAACTGCATTTCGACACTGAAATCCATTTTTAAAGAACAGCAAATGTAAAGTATATAAGAAATAAAGATTTACGAATAAATCTGGAGGTGGAAAATGTTATGATACATAAATTTATGGATATTTTTATTATATTCTTTATTAGCTTTATTTTTATTATTATTAATACTAGAAATGTGCATTTAAAATCTTTTTTTGAAATAACGACTTTACAAAAATTAAGAGTATTAAAAATATTGTCATAAAGCTTTAGAAAAAGTCATTAGGTATCGTGCCAAACAGGTTATTATATCGCAACCAAAGTATCTCAATTAGCTTTTGCACTATTTGAGGAGAGGAAAAAAATGAGTTTTATCAAGTAAGTGAGCTTTTGGAAAAAAGGTTAACTTGCGTTAATACCAAAAATTGCGTTAATACCAAAGATTTTTGTGCAAAACGTGTAAACAGACTTCAATAATTAAAAACAATGCTGGGGCAAAATTTTCATGGAAAACTTCATGGCATTGTCGTGGCAAACAGGGGAATCGAACACAACTAAAAAATTTTGTAGCCTCTCTTTTGGACTTAAATTCAACCTCTAAAATTTATAGAAAACTTCAAGGCATTGTTGTGGCAAACGTGTTAATCGAAATCAACTAAAATATTTTGCTCAACTAAAATATAATACAGGTTTTTTGGACTTAAAATCAACCTGTAAAATTGGACACAAATCAAGTAAAAAATTTTTTGGAAGCCCACCGAACCAGTATGCTTTAATACATTCCAACTGTCTTTAATTAACTAATTCCGTTAGTTAAGAGGAACATTTGTGGAAAATTTGAAGTCAATCGGTCAAACTGCCCAACGGGCTAACCGAACTCAACAAAAATTTGTGTCAGCCTTTCTTTTCGCCAGCAAAGCCACTCTGTAAAATTGGACATAAATCGGAAACACAAAACTTTCTGGATGCCCGCCTAGCCGAAATGGGTTAATAGCCTATGTGACCCACGGGCGCTCAGAATTATTCCTTTAATATTTCGTGACAATCGCACCAGCGGTTTTCACGTGAATCCTGGACGAACAAACAAACAAATTTTCTTCTTTATAGATTAGATTAGAAAACTAGTGATAAAAAAAACCAAGGGTTTTTAAAAAAGCACATTTTCAAAATTATATTATATTACATACTGAGTTTAATTTTGGAAATATATACGCTGGTGACTAAGTTACTAGCTTACTTATAAAATTTACTGCTAACAGTAAATTTTTAACTTTAAAGTTCTAATAGCCTTTTGGTGGGGGACGGTTGGCAAATTTTTTAACTACAATTTTAAATTATAATTAACAATTTTTTGTAAGCAACTAGCTGCCAGGGCTATCGTCTTATTTTACAATTGTTTTATATTTTTAATTTTTGGTTACATTATTGTGTTCAATTGTAACTAAATAAATTTGATTTTGATATTTACTTCACTAATTTTAATTTTATTACAGTTTAATTTGGATACAAATTGTTTCTATAATTTACTATTCATATATATTTATCTTTTGATTAATTCGTTAATTTTAATTTTATTAAAGAAGTTATAGAGTTTTCTAATATTATTATCGGAGGGAGAACATAGGAAATCTGAAGGATTGTTGTTTTTAAATATGGAGTGGCGGTATTGTGAAATGGCAGTGCATTCTGTTAGGATGTGTGGAATGGTTAAGGCGGATCTGTTGCAAAATTGACATATTGGTTGTGCTTCTTTTTTAAGTATGTGCGAATGTGTTAATCGTGTGTGTCCTAGACGTGTTCTGACAAAGCACCGGTTCATTTTGGTTGGGGTTGTTGCGGGAAGTTGAATATCTGAACGATCTTTGTTAACTTATTTGTACTGGTGTGTATAATCTGCCCATTCAGTTTTTACAGTTCTTAAAATTATTTTAGATGTCTTTGTGTTTATTGATTTTTTAGAAAATGGCATAAATGTGTAAAGTGGGTATTTGTTTGCAGATTTTGCAGCTAAGTTGGCATACTCGTTGCCAATAATACCTATGTGACTAGGAACGCACATGATTTTTACTTTTTTCTGCATTATAAAACATTGTTGCCTTGCGTAGTTTATTGGACCGGATTCATTACTTGTTCTTTTTATAGCTTGAAATACTGAAAGGCTATCTGTGCATATGAGAAATTTACCTTTGTTTTCCATTGCATGTTGTAAGGAGCAGAGTATGCCTTGTAATCCAGCTTCGAAAATATTAGCACACTGCGGCAGAAGGCCTTAAGCTATGATGGTACCATTTTCGTTAACTACAGCAAAAGATACGGTTATATCATTTTTAGATCCATCTGTTAAAAGTAGTTTCCAGTTGGCTTGCTTAAAACTAGTAGATTGTTCTGCGTATAACTGTTGGTATTGAGTATTCGAAGTGTATTCTTTTGGGAAGTTTGAAAGTTCATCGATAAATACTTGTTCAGCTTGTTGCCACGGAGAAAATTTTATTTGTTTTTGCACCATTGGCTTTATGTTCAGATCCAGATTTAGATACAATTTGTATATAGCCGTTAAGCTTGATTCCATACGTAGGGTTCTTTTTCTCGATTTTAAATATTTCATCTCGGTGTGTAAGAGGTTATTTGAGTCACAGAATAACTTGGTAATAAGCCGACTTGTTAAGTACTGTTTTCGATCCTCTATTGAGGGAATCCCAGCTTCTGCTAGTAGATTTTTTGTTGGTGTTGTTCTAAATGCTCTTAGACTGGTTCTCATTGCAGCATGATAAGGAGCTTTAGTTTATTCAAATGATTTTTCGCACATTTTCCATATAATTGCAAACCATAGTCAATTTTCGAATTGAGTTATCGTGCCTTCGGACGGACGGACGGACATGACTATTACGAATCAGCAGGTTACGCTGATCACAAATTAAAAATAATAAAACTATAACAAAGAAATATGTAAAAAATTTGAAATAATTATAAAATTAAGTTAGAAAAATGTTTTAAAATATAAAAACGTACCAAGTTGAAACCCCGGTCCATGGTGTATGGGAAGCATTAGAAATTCGACATAGTTGGTACAATTGTGAAATATTTATTTATTCTTTTTCCTTCACACAAAATTTTAATAAAAGAATAGTATAAAATTCAATATTGTAAATGTACATACCTACACTTTCAGAACAAAATACAAACCGATTTCTTAAGAAATAGCAGCAAACAGTTAAGAGAACCAAAAAGTTTAACTTGATTTATGAGTGTCGTATAGAATAATTCCACGGGCTTTCAATGACTATTTTTTTGACTCAAACACGTTACAATTATTACTTAAAACTAACAAAGTTAATCAAAAAAATTAAATATTACAATACTAATTAATGCAAAATTAATATTAACAATCATACAAAAAAAAAGGAAAAATCAATTTAAAATCATTTAAAAAACATTTAAAAAAGTAGCAAATTCATTAACATTTGTCATTATAATAATAATTAAAATTATTAAACAAATTTAAGTATAAATTTAATATGGAAAATATCGGAAACTTCTCGAAGTTTTTCAAAAGGGTTCAGATTTAATAAATTTAGCCGATGCTCATACGGAGGAAGATTTAACGGGTCTTCCAAAGCAAGTGAGGAAAAGCAAATCTAAGAAATTTCTTTTGGACAGATTCAATCCCATTAACAAATTGTGTCTTACCAAGCAAGTACAAAGAGAATTAAAAACATAGGGGTCTTCAAATTCTCTTGCCCATCGCTTGATAAAACCGAGCATAGAATTTGCTTTATTTAATATATAGGTATAATTAGGTTGAAATGATAGTTTACTATCAAAAACTACTCCCAAATCTTTAATTAAAACAACAGATAGAATAGTTTGGTTATTAAAAGAATAAGTATGTGATAATGGATTTAAACGACGTGTAAAAGAAATAAAAGCACATTTAGTTATATTAGGAAGAAGGTTATTATTATTACACTAGTTATGAAAACGGTTAAAATCATATTGTATAGCTAACGAATCATCTAATGATTTAATTTTTTTTAAAATCTTCATATCATCGGCATATATTTTAATGTAACTGTTGTAATTTAAAAAAGTAATGTCATTTATCGAACTAATAAACAACAAAGGGCCAAGATGACTACTCTGAGGAACCCCAGTGAGAGCCAAGAATGGGTCGAAATTATAGATCTAAATAGAATTGAATAGCTACGATCTGAAAGATATAAGAAAATCCAATTTATAAAGTATGAGGGAAAACCGTTTTAACTTGAAGATGATAATATTGTGAGGAAGAAGATCAAATGTTTTACTAAAGTCGGTGTAATTTACATCAGCTTAAAAGCCATCCTCCATATTTTTAAGAAACATTGATGTTGCCTCAAAAAGTTTAGTAACAGTATATTTATTTATTCACAAAGACATGTTGATACCGCGATAAGAAGGTGACGCAGTGATCATAAATAGAAAAAGTTTTGAAATCGAGGATAATTTTGCTATCGGCTGATAATTAGTAATGTAATTTTTATGATCTTTCTTATGAATTGGTCTAATAAAAGCACTTTTCCAAATAGATGGGAAAACCCCTATTGAGCCATTGAGCAATTAAATATGGTGGAAAGTGGGCCAGCCATAGAGGCAGCGCAGTTTTTTAAAAATAAGTTAGGGATACCATCAATTCCAGGATTAGAATTATCATCAATTTTATTTAGGGTAATATATAATGAAATACCATTTTAGAGTCTATATTAATATTAGTAAGTGTAGTTTTAAAAAATTTTCAAGGTGAGAAAAGGTTTCAAGGTTTGCTTTATTTAAAGAAAAGGTTCAAGGAGAGTAACTAGAAGGAAAAAATTCGCGAAAAAATTTACAAATAATTTTGGAGTCATTACTAACAGAATTTTTATAATTAAAAAAAGGCTGGATATTGATCACTTTTTTTTTTTTAGAGTTTACAAATTTCAAAAACTGTTTTGGATTGGTTTTAATATTCGATGACATGTTACAAACAAAATTTGAATAAAGCTTATCAACCAATAATTTAAGTTCATTAAACAGAGTCAGAAAAAAGTTATTATCCTAATTCGAGTTACTTTTAAGAATCTTACGCCAAGCTTTATTTTTTTATGTTTTAAGATTTTTATTAAACCAGGCTGGGCTAGATGCATTCGTAGTATCAACTACAAGAGGAAAAAATTGAGAAATAGAAGACCGAGTAATTCCATAGAAGTTATTAACTGAATAATTTAAATTAGAAGAAAGAATAAATGGAAAATTATGAGAGTTCAAAAAGTTATTAAAATCATCAAAATTGACTTTTACTAAATTTAAACGATGTGGTAAAGTAGATTCAGCTTTTGCAGAGGAAAAAGAACAACAGGAAAAACAAATAGGAGGGTTATAAGCACCGATTTTACTAATTCAATAGAGCAATCAAGAATGACCAGATTGGTCCAGTTCGCAGTGAAATTAAGATCCAATTGATTACCTCTATATATGAATATCGAAGATATTTGTTGAAAGTTAAAGGAGTTTAAAGAATCAATTACTAAGCACTCGATATTACTACTCAGTTCTTTTGATACTAGTAAGGCTCTTCATCATGAGTAATCCAACTGATATTAGGTAAATTATGATATCATCATTTGCGTCGATTTTCCTAATATATGACTCAATTACTGATAAATAATTAGAATAAAGTTGAAAATTAGAAGCTGGATGAATGTACCAGTTAATGATGAATAAATTATTGCACAGCAATTCCACTTTAATAGCCATAATTTCAGTATTTTCAATTAGTTCAGATTAAGAGCATGTCAGTTCTGAGGAACAAAGTGAGTTTTTATTGGGATTAATACTCCTCCACCTTTCGAAGTATTATCCAAAGAAAGGGAACTCTATATATCCTTTCTAAAAACATTAAAAGATTAAGAAAATTGTTAATTAAAGAAGTAAGCCAAATTTCGACTAAAATAAAGATATCAAAGTCTAAAAGCGTAGAATTAGAGAGAATCGTTTTCGTTTTAGTACGTAGACCTCTAACCTATTGGTAATAGATAGACAATTTAGATAAAAGGTTGCAAGGATTAACTAAATTAATGTTAACTAGATTTTCTCTCACTTGGGAGCGGACGAAAGTACATAGCATGATTTTCTTGTTGAATGGCAACTTTCAGTGATGTATTAGGTTTTCCACCTATACATACATCATTAGACTTATTATGAAGATAGGCTAGATAAAATCTAACATTTTCAAAAATTCTACTAACCCTGAGTCTGACTAAAACATACCTGCTCTTATTATTATCTTCTAAAGATTTGAGTGTAACCTTAACAACAAATGGCAAAAGAGGGTCTACCGCCGATGGTAATGTTGGTATTGAATTAGAAAAACTTGAAGAACTTGAAGCTTGCAGTACTTGAGATTTTTATGGTAAAGATGATTTTACATGAGGATTTAATGTTTCACCTTGAACAAAATTTTGGTACTTTGTCAAAGTGGAAAAAAGAGTTTTATTTTAAACTAGCAGATTTACCCGGCGTTGCCCGGAAGCTTGAAAATGATAAAAAAGCAAGTTTCAGCCAATTTTTTGAGATACTACTTTGCCTATAAATGTCACAAAAAAATATTTGTGGAGTTCCGTTAACCCATCGTGGCCCAACAGCTTTTTATAGGTTTTTTCGTTGCTTTGCTATATATTAGAAATGATTTAACTGATTAACTTCAAATTTCGTATATGTGTTCTTCTTTGAAAATGAAGTTCAATTTACTAACAGACTTTAAAGTTGTTAACCCCTGCCGACGATTGTTCAAAAAAAAATTTGTAACTAAATTACGTCCAATTTTTGAAAGTAGGTACAACTTCTTTGAATTAGGGGAATACTTAAAAAAAAGGTTTGTCGAGTTCTTTTAATCGATTGCGAAACAAAAACTTTAAAAAACAGTTTGCAAAACAATTTGAACGATTATCTCTAATTTTTCTATACATGCTGCTTCTTGACAATTTGGTGCTCCTTGACGATATAGTTGAAGATGGTAGGTTTCCGGTGAACAATGTTAACTTAATTAAAATGACTATAGGTCAAAAGGGGATTTTCTTGAATTGCCAACGCTTGAATAAAATATAGACGATGGTTTAGAAAAGGTTTAAAAATTCGCTTTTCAACTTATATTTTGTTTAGTCCTGAAAGTTGTAATACGCTCTTCCTCGTTTTTTTATGATTTTATGAGAGAAATGTAGGCTTATTTTTTGGAAAAACTGTTTTAAAATACTATGTACTATGTATAAGCATTATATATAACAAATTGAATTTTTTGATTTTTAGATTTCATTTGAAGAAAACTGAAAATTTCATTGAATCTTTGTTCAAAACGCACAAACAGGTCAAAACCAAATTAACCCTGTGGGTTTTAATTAAAATGCTGGTACAAAATTTTCAATAAAATACTTTGAATCGTATAAGAAAATAAAATATATAGAAAACTTCATAGCGTCGTCGTGGAAAATGGGTTAATCGAACTTAACTAAAACTTTTTGCAGCCTCTCTTTTAGAATACAAAATCAACCTGTAAAATTGGACACAAATCGAAAACACAAAATTTTTTGAAAGTCCGCCAGGCCGAAATGGGTTAATTTATTCCAACCAAATTTATACAACTAAATGCGGTTGCTAAGAGGAACATTTGTGCCAAATTTCAAGTCAATCGGTCAAACAGTTTTGACTCGACATCAAAAACATTGAAAAAGCTTCTTTGCACTCTCGTGCCCAAACGGGTTAACCGAACCCAACAAAAATTTGTGCCAGCCTCTCTTTTTGACTGCAAAACTACCCTGTAAAATTGGACCCAAATCGGAAACACAAAATTTTTTGGAAGCCCGCCGGGCCGAAAGGGGTTAATTTACTCCAACCAGTTTTATACCATTAATTCCGTATAATAAGAAGAACATTCGTGCAAAATTTCAAGTGAATCGGTCAAACCGTTTCGACTCGACATCTAAAAAACGAAAAAGCTTAAAACGGCTCTGGAGCCGCAACCTGCTGACTTATAAAAATGCGACATAGCCTATGTCACCCCCCGGACTCCCAAAATTATTCCTCTAAAATTTGGTGTCAATCGGACCAGTGGTTTTCACGTGAATCCTGGACAAACAAACAAACAAACAAATAAACAAACAAATTTTCTTCTTTATATATTAGATTTAGAAATTTTTTTTATTAGTTTTAATAAAAGAATCACTAACATATTTATTTAAGGAGGATTTTGGATCGTTTGATCCAAAGTGAAGAATTACTTAATTTATTGAAGTGAAGAATTACTAAATTTAGATTTAATTTGTTTTTTATTATTAGGAGGTATATGATTAGTATTCTATAAAGAATTATTACTATTATTATTACTAGAGATCAATTGATTAATTTTATCATTAGAAGTAGAAATTGTTATGACTATGAGCAGTGAAATTAAGTATAAAAGTATCACTAGGAGGAATTATAGGTACATCGAAAAGATTTATTAAATCATTATTTACATTCTTTAATTTAACTCTATTAGAATTTTTATTATAATTAGGAGGATCGGTTATTAGTGAGTTAGTTAAATATTCTAAATTGTTGTTAGTGTAATTAGCATTATTGGAATGTAGGCTAGGTTTATTAGCATCTAGGATAGGTTTAGAAAGATTATAATTTGCATTTATCAGATTAAACGAAGGTTTAGGATTAACTTTAGTCCTTAACTGCTTTGGTATAAAAAACCGCTTAGGATTAACATGTCTATTTGAAGCCAAAATAACTGCATTCGAAGTTCAGTTGGTAGTATGTGCTCCAATTTTGTTCCAAATGTAACCATTGTTAGGATCCAATAACCACTGCATTGCAATGCATTGTACCCAGTTAATTTAAAACAACTAAATTTAATGTTTTTTCTTTTAATACGATTTGGAGTAGCATTACCACAGGAAACAGAATTGACACGGAACTCATCTTTTATAAACTGCAGTATTTTAATACAGTCACAGGAGGGTGGTTTTTTAATTTTTATTAGCTGAAGAGAGGTTAAAATTTATTTCGTTTATCGTTTAGATATTCTACGATATCGTTTATCGTTTAGATATTCTACGATCCCACTCATCTTCAGTCCATATAGTCCCAAATTTATGTACAATTATTGGATGCCAATGTCACAAGTCACCTTTTGAATGCCAATGTCACAAGTTTTCAATGTATTTTGGGTTCCAAATTCTCGCGTTATAAATGTACTCTGGATTCCTTTATTAAATGTTTCCACCTTTTTAGAGTTAGAATCTTGAAGGTTAGTGAGCAATTCCAATAAGAATAGATTCGTAGAATTATGTAAAGATTCTAGTTTTTCAATAAAGGAATTATGTTGAGAAACTAACAATTTGTTAAATGAAGAAACATCAAAACATTGTTTTCTAAATTACCAAAATGCTTAGGCAGAGAAGAGAGATTTTCCTTTTTAATTTTTTGCATTGTAGAATCATCATAAGTATCATTACTTTGACCAGGAACCCAACTACATAGCCCATCAAACGGTTTCGCCATTTCCATTTCGCCATGGAAAGCTTTTTTGTTATTTACGATTTTTTTTATTGCATAAATAAATTTTTTCATTTTTGTCAAACATTCCGCGCAACAAATCTTCATAGTTTTGACAATCTTCACAAATGAAAAAAGAGTCAAGAGATGGATGGTACCAATCTCTGCTAAAACCCATGCATACACCATGTAACTTTCTTATACAAAAAGCTTTGTATAAAACGAATTTACTTTTTTTTGTCAAAATTGAAACAATTCTCCAAATCGCATTTGTAACTCATTTTGAATGTCAAATTATAATACGACAAAAAAAAAGAAAACAAAGATGAACCAAGTTTATTCACTTTAATAATTTTAAGTTTATAATTTTAAATTACTCAATCAAAGGGATCAAATTACTTTTAAGCATTTGCCAAAACAAATAAAAATATATAAAAAATTTTCTTTGTGTCCATAATTTAAATAAATTAAATAAAATAAAAATATACCAAAAGTCACTCAAAATCAAAGCCATTTAATTTTGTTGCAAATTGTTCAGTACAACAATTTAGCGCTAGATGCTATATCGCTGGAATTCATTGTAGCGTTACTTCATTCTGAACGCTACTATTATTTAAATTTTTTCCAAAATTTTTTACATCAAAAAAAAGTGTGCAAAACAAATATATTACCGGAGTAGGTTACATGCAAAAAAAAATTTTACTTAAAAAATAAATTTTATCAGTCGTGTGGTGTTTTTCGTTGTTTGTTTCTAATATAACAAAATGATGAGTTATAAATTGAACAAACATATTTTGAATTTGGTACACATATATTAATTTGTTTTATATATATTTATGTATTTTTAATAAAATACAATATCTTTATTGCAATGTTTTGTTTTTTAAAAATGATAACCATCAAACTTTTTTACAGAAATATGTTAAGCGAGACTTATCAATTTCACCTTATAATTCATCTTCATACAATGTAATTCGATCATCAATTGTATTGATAAAACGGCAACAGATATGTATTTGAAATAGAATATAGAGGAAAATATAGAAAAAAAATTAATATGAATTGAATTTTTTTTTTATTTTTGTTAAAATTGTAATAGGAAAGCAGATTCAGAAAAATTTTAGACTAATAAAAGGATTAAGTTTTTAGTTTCTCACTAATTAAACTGGCAACGCGTTCGAAAATAAATTTTTAAAAACCTGAATTTTTAGCACATTTTCAAAAATTTTTGTAAATATGTGCCTATATAGCTTCACTCTGTCCGTCTGTCCGTCCGCCCGTCCGTATGTTTACAAAAACTTTTACACCGTTTGAAATAGAATAAAGAAATTTTAACCCTTGGTAGGTATTGCAAAAAAAATAATTTCGTAAAAGAATTTTTTTCTATCTGAAAACGGCAAACGATAGCTGATTTTATAAACTTTATAAATTTTTAAAAGGAAAATGTTGCCATACGGTACTAAAATTTAACATTACGCAAAACTCAATTTTTGCAAAATTTTTGGCCACACATATTTTTTGAACGGTTCAAGCTAGGGTCTTGAAATTTTGTGAGAAGTTAGATACTCGGAAATAAGTAAGAGTTGGTAAAGAACATTTTTTTTTCAAGCCCCCTATTTAGGAGCTATAAGGGCTCGAAAATTGAAATTTTGCTATTTTTAAACACCTGTAACTTGAATACCTGTCCAAATTTTTTTTAGTGATATACAAAATTCAAAGCTCTGTAATTATATTTCAACATGTGTCAATGGTTTTTCTTAATTTTGAAGGGTGACGGAGCTACAGCCCCTGCAATTTCCAAAATAGCCCTATATTTAAATATATATAAAAAGAGTTCTGTTAAGTTTATTTTCAATCGAAAAACGGTAGAGCTCTCTTCTTTAAACTTTTATAAACTTTACAGAAATATGTCGCTAAAATGTATAGGGTTGCCATACGGTACCAAAATTTACCATTATGCAAAACTAAATTTTTGCAAAATTTTTGGCCCTGCATATTTTCTAAACGGTTCAAGCTAGGGTCTTGAAATTTTGGGAAGAGTTAGATCCTCAGAAATTAGTAGTAGTCGGTTAACAAAGTTTTTTTTTCAAGGCCCATGTGCAGGAGCTATAAGGACTCGAAAATTTAAATTTTGCTATTTCTAAACACCTGTAACTTGAATACCTGTTTAAATATTTTTTCCTTAATATACAAAATTTAAAGGTTCATCATTATATTTTAACATATGTTAAAAGATTTTTTTAAATTTAAAAGAGATTTTTTAACCATTTTTGCTTAAATAGTAAAATTCTAAGTAAAATTCCAAATTTTGGTGGAATTCACAATTTAATTCCTAGAACCTAAAAAAGTTTGGGGAAAGCGGAGTAGTGAGGATTATATCCTTTAGAAATTTGGCAACCTTCCCCATAGAGGGGTTAATAGGGCTTAAAAATTAAAAATTTACTGTTTTTATAAGTAAGCAGTAACTTAGTCACTGACGTATATATTTCCTAAATTAAACGTTAATATTGAAGCTTCAACATTATATTCCGATAAAAAACTTAGTATGCAACAATTTATTATTTTGAAAATGTGCTTTTTTAAAAACCCTTGGTTTTTTTCATCACTTGTTATTTTTTATTTATACAATATTTATACAAAATGTAATTTAAATATTTGTCGAAGTATTAAAAAATTTTCTAAAGTAACTCGGTACAAAGTAATATTTAATGCTAAAAGTTATCGAAGATGTAAAAGAAAATGCCTCGGATAAAAAGATTGGATTTATTGGAAAAACACCTCGGAAAAGATTAAAGGACCATGATTTAAAAATTTGTACCTGGAATGTGAGAACTCTCTACAGCCCAGGTGCATATAACAATTTGGAAAATGTTCTTGAAAAGTATAAGCTGGACATCATTGCGATACAAGAAATACGTTGGAAAGGTAGTGGTGTAATTAAAAAAAGGAAAAGCGATATTTAATATAGCTGCCATTGAAAAGTTTGCGGGTTTATAGTTGGAGGTAAGCTAAGACGAAACATTATTGATTTTACACATGCCAATGAATGCTTAACCAAAATTCGTTTGAAAGGAAAATTTTATAATATATCCCTAATATGTGCGCACAAAGGATGAATTTTATTTAGTTCTAGAAAAGACTTACTCATAAAAGATCGTGCTGGGCGATTTTAATGCAAAAATCGGGAGGGAAGGAAGGCAAACTGTAGGTGACCGTAGCCTTCATGAACAAATAACTGATAATGGATACCGTATCATTAATTTTGCAGCAGCTAAAAGTAAAAAAAGGAAATTGAACATTAGGGCAAATAACTGATAATGGATACCGTATCATTAATTTTGCAGCAGCTAAAAGTAAAAAAAGGAAATTGAACATTAGGGCCCTTGAACCACCGGAGCACTGCCAGTGCATGTGCAGATTGTATCGAAGATATACTCACAGCCGAACCTCTTAATTACCCCTCCGTTAATGAGAAATGGAAACACTGCGCAGACGCAATGAAACAAGCGGCTTCGCAAATCATAGGTTTTGAAACAACGGTTAGAAACCCATGGTATGATAACGAATGTCGGGCACTAACTGAGATGAAAAACGAGCAGCACTGGAAGAGTATAAAGACAAAAGATCTAAAGAAGAAAAAAACGAATGTTTGAAAAGGAAAAAATAATTCCAGTTGAATCAAGCTGAAGCAGAGGCGATAAACGAAGCATTGACAGAAAAATCAAACAATTAGCGAATGGATATAAGCCAGGTACAAACGCGCTGGGGAATGATTCCGGAAATTTGATGAATGCAAACGAGAATTCTAATTAGAGCATGGAAACATAATTTTGAAAAATTGCTAACTAGTGGCAAACTAGTTTTTTGCTAACTTGTAGAAAATTGGTAGAGTACACCAATTGATTAAAAGAATCTGGCTCGAAAAAAGTATGCCTGATGAGTGGAGTGTGAGTGTTATTTCTCCAATTTTCAAAAAAGGGGATGCTACACTATGTGAAAATTATAGAGGAATCTCGTTGTTAAATATCGCCTATAAAATATTTTCCAACATACTGTGTGTAAGACTGAAGTCCCATTGCGACGCTATGATAGGTAACCATCAGTGCGACTTCCCACCTGGTAAATCTACCACCGGCCTGGTGTAGATAGTTTGCACTACACCGGTAGTTTGCACTACGCCAAATCCTGGAGAAGACTCGTGAATACCAAATCGATACTCACCACCTCTTTATCGATTTTAAAGCCGCCTATGACAGTATATTTCGAAAAACATTATATGACGCCATGTCTGAATTCGGTTTCCCGGCCAAAATCACACGATTGTCTAAAAAGACTTTGGAAAACCCAAAATGTATGGTAGCGGTTCGAACTAATATGTTTGATGAATTCCAAACATACTCTGGATTCAGACATGGTGATGGACTGTCCTGTAACTTTTTCAATCTTGTGCTGGAGCACATATTACGTCGTTCTGGTGTTAATATGGTAGAAAAATTTTTATAAATCAGTTCAGCTACTAGGTTTTGCTGGCGACGTTGATATTGCGGGAAGAATACGACGTTCAGTCACTGAAGCCTTCACCAAATTTGAAAAAGAGGCGAACAAAGTGGGTCTTCGTGTAAACGAGAATAAAACAAAGTATATGCCATCGACAAATTCGGAATTCAATCAACATAATATTGGATGCAATATCACTGTCGATGCATATAACTTTAAGGTAGTTAAGGAGTTTGTCTACCTTGGGAAAAATATTAACATCAAAAATGATATAACAAGCCGTTGCTACTTCGGTTTGTCAAAACAGCTTGGTTTAGAATCCCTATCGCGTAATACTAAAATGTCACAGTACGCTCATACTCCCAGTTCAGAATCATGAACACTACCAAAAGCAAGCATATGTCTGGCGGAGAAGATATAATGCCAAACTATACGAACTGTGTAACAATCGTGGCTACATATAACAATGACGTTGATGTAGCCACGAAAGTCAAAAACATACACCTTCATTAGCTCGGTCAAGAGGATATTTGAAGCCAAACCTCAAAAGAAGCGACCCCGAGGGAGACCGAACCTCCGTCGGGGAAATGAAACATCGGCAGATTTAAAAAACTGCATATCGCCAATTGGAAGAATGTGCGCAAAACCGAACAATTAAAGAAGTATCTAATGCTAAAAAAGATAAAATACTTTAGCAAAAATGCCTTAAAAAACCTGGGCAATTCCACTGTAGTCCTATTGGTATAATATAAAATAAGAATATTTATATCAATTTAATGTCCGTTATGAGCTACAGTTTTGAAATTTTCACACAGTTTTGAAATATCTTTCAAACAATTCCTAGGTTCCCTATTTTTTTGGGTTAAGTTCGGAGAAAAACTTCGGGTAGCTCTCAAACAACTGACTTTGCAATCTGAGATTGATGGATGATAATCATTATGAATATGATGATTATTATCTATCATGATGATGATTATATGAATATGATTATATAATGCTTATTTTGCTTAGGTTTAATATTTTCGTAAAAATTTTTTTTTTTCCGTTTCGTAATTAAAAATTAAATAAAAGAGATAGAATTCTAAGAATAAAAAATTGGAGCTAGAGTTTTGAAATTCATACAAAACATTTTTTGGACATTTTTGAGGTTCCCTCTTCTTAAAACCAGACCAAAGCTTCGGGGGGCTGCCATACAACTTATCTGCACCAATATGAATTTCTTGAAAACTGATTATACTGCGAGGATGAAAATTACACACTGTTAGTTATATAATGAATCGAGCACTTATATGAATTTTCAAAATGTTACGGCCTCATTTTCGGGGGCTGCCATACAACTTCTGTGTACCAATATGAATTTCTTCAAAACTAATTATACTACGAGAATGAATGTTACACACGGTTAGTTATATATTGAATCGTGCACTTATATGAAGTTTCAAAATGTTATGACCCCATTTTCGAGGGGCTGCCATACAACTTATCTGTACCAATATGAATTTCTTGAAAACTAATTATACTACGAGGATGAAAATTACACACAGTTGGTTATATAATGAATCGAACACTTATATGAAGCTTCAAAATTTTACGGCCCTCTTTTCGGGGGGCTGCCATACAAAGTGGTCAATTCGATTACTGTGAATCTAATGATGCTACGAGGTTAAGATTAAAACTGGGCAGGTAAAGTAATAGGGCAAGTTACTTGGCAAATTTGGACATCACTTAGACCAACATTTAGGGTGGGCAGTTTTTTTTTTTTTTTTTTCTAAGCACAAATTATAGGATAATGAATTAAAATTTTATTTTTTTTTTTAGCAAAAATTAGGGGATAATGAGTTAACTACTTTTTTATATTTTTGTTGTAATATATATAATTGAATAAGGGAAATAAATAACGGTTAGTGGTTATGCACGGGTATCTAAAAGTTGACAAGGGTAGCTATATAATCTTCCTCGTTCATTGAAAAATTTAATATTTTTTCGTAAATAAGATCTTAAACAAAATTACTCCGTTTTAGTTAAAAGTCGAAGAATGAAATTCTATAGTCAGACAAGCTATGTGCAAAAGTCGGACATTGATTAGAAATCTTTTTTTAATGTTTTATGTAACCGGACATTGGTTAAAAGTAATTTTTTAATTTCTTATGTTGCTAAGAAGTGTTTATTTTAAAAAAATTGAATAATGTGATAAAGTAAAAATATTCAAACAAAATATAAAAATGCCCTTTGAGTTCAACATAACGTCTTCATAATCAGTTTCAGGAAGGTTTCTAGATTTATTAATTCCAGTTCTGGACGGCTCTTCATGTAACTATAGTTTATTTTTTTTCAGGTCGTCTATTTGTAAACTGTGTTTTTCTTTTACCTTTCGATTTTTTGGACTGTGTTAATTAGACCGATTACCTTTATTGAAATACGGCACTTGGTTATATTTTGGACCCATTCCACTATTTGCTTTTCTTTTTTATTAGTTAAAACTGTTTTGTTCGAATACTTAGTTTTGCTCGTTTTCCAGTTAGTCTTGAAATATGCCAATTTGATCTAGTAAAATTTAAAACAAAAATAAAAAAATATAGTTAAATTATTTAACTATGTTGTTCTAATATGGGAGATAGCATGTACCATCCTAATACGTAGGCCTTGTGATTTATTATTTAACTATTATAGCTGTATTCTTTTCATTCCATTTTTGAATTACGTTTAAATTTATAATATTTAATTTTCAACTTAAAAATTGTACTTTTAGATAAAATTTGTTTAAAATATGATTAGAATTATAATAAAAATTGGATTTAAAAAAACATAAAGAAACAAGTGATGAAAAAAACCTAGGGTTTTTAAAAAGCACATTTTCAAAATTATATAGTGCTTCATACTGAGCATTTTATCGAAATATAATGTTGGAGCTTCAATGTTCACGTTTAATTTAGGAAAAAAATATACGTTTGTTTAAAAGTTTAGACTAAGTTACTGCTTATTTTTAAAAACAGTAAATTTTTAAGACTCCTTCCCTGCTAATTTTCTCAAGGATCTTAATTCACATCACCAACATTTCAAGTCTCCAGCTTCAAACATTTAAAAGGTTTTGAAAATTGGGTTTTGCATAATGCCAAATTTTAATGGCAACCCTATATATTGGCCTTTTAAAAACTTAAAAATATTAGTTTATTTTAATTGCATTTAATATTTTGTTGCATTTAAATTATTCTCATTTTAGTAGCGAAAGTGAATAAATTAAGAATTTTAACAAGTTGAACTAATAATAAACGTTTTTAATTAATATAACAATAAGAGATTGTACAAGCAAAAAGACGTCTTGTTTTCTTTTGAACGAAATAGTAAGCGGAAGGAAATTGCTTCATGTTTATGAAAATTTATCCATTTAAAAACAGAATTTAAAAAGCACGTAATGATATATTCTAATTCTTGTTCTTGGCAGAAAAAAAAATATTGTCACGGCAATGATGGTTCTTTTAATTAATAAAAAAGATTTAAAAACCGATCTCATTGAAAAGAAATTCCGAGAAACAGGTCACTCTCATCTTGAGTGTGATAATGGTCATAGTAATATTTAAAAAAAACAACACTAAAAAAAAGAAATATGTCATCCATATGAACACTTACAAAGAACATGTGGCAGCAAAGTAAGCTTAAATTTTTCTTCAACATTCAACATTCGGACACTTTTTCAAGAAATATAACATAAATGATCATTAAATTTGAAACAAATAGGTGTAGGGTTGCTATTTATATTTTCTCTATTTTTTGATTTTCAGTACCGACACATTCAATGTATACTGTAACTATTAACATTTTTTCTTTTTGAATTTTACTTGCTAAATTTTTTTAAGTGCATATCCAATTTATATAATTATTGTATATATTTATTTTGCTTCTATATATAGCTGTTTTTTATAAATCAAACGATGAATTCCATTCTGAATTCATAATTCATTAAGTACAGACGTAGTAATAAAAAAAATATTTAAATATCACGTGTAGAAAAAAAAAAAAAGAAAATAAATTTCTTTTTATATTGAAATTGGATCTTTATTACTAAAATTAATTGAGGAAAAAAAAAGCAAAAATCAGCAATATTAATAGTTGTTCCAACAACTATGGATTGCCATAAATGCAGAGTGAAAATTCGAAGAGAAACTGGGGTAAAATGTGCTGGAGTATGTGGTAAAATTTACCACTGTCAACCTAAATGTTCGGGATTGGATCAGGTCAACTCTAGGAATTTTAGACGTAAATTCACGTTTAAAATATATATGTGATGAATGTATAATGTATATAAAAAATATTGGTATTACAAGAAATGGAAAGATCAGTTAAGAAGAACAACGATTACCTAGTGGAATACAAAGAGGAATTTGACCGGGCTATTAAAAATAATGAAAGAGAAATAATTGGATTACTAAAGGCGGTAGAGGAGAGATATATGGAACGGTTACAACATATTAAAACTGAACAAAAATATGAAATTGAAAAAATGAATAAATTAACGGAAGCATTCAAAATGGAAAGTGAAAAAATAAATAGCAGTATAAAAACATCAATACTCAGGAACAATGAGCTGTTTACTGAATTGCAAATAAAAAATATAGCAATAAAAATTTGAAAAATGAAAATGTAGGTCAAAATGTATCGTTTGCCGAAATATTAAAAAATGGAAGTGTCAGTAAAAAAACTGTGTCATCCATAACAAAAGTTGTGCCTTTGATTGTGAAACCTAAGCAAAATCAAAAATGTGAACAAACTAAAGTGGATAAAAGTCGACCCAAAAAATCTAAAAATCAAAAATGTCGAGAATAGAAAAAATGGTATGGTACTAATTGAAACCGAAACAAAAGAAGAACGTGAAAAAATACAAAATTTGTTAGAAAAAAAAATGGGAGATTATGAAATAAAAGTGCCAATTGAAATCAAACCAAGAGTAGAAATCATTAATATGGGAGTCAATTATAATGAAGAGGAATTAATAAATAAATTAAAGGCCCAGAATCCTATCTTAGAACATAGTGTGATGAAAGTAATAAAAATTTATGAGGCAAGGAAAACAAACCATACCAGGTATAATTCCATAGTAGAAATAGATAAGGACACTTTCCCAAAGATAATTGGAAATGAAAAGGTCTCAATTGGATGGGAGCGCTGCAAAGTTTTTGACGCTATACGGGTTCTACGCTGATTCAAATGCATATGCTTTAATCATAAATCTGCCGATTGTAAAAATGATGAGATTTGTGTCAAATGTCATCAGAAGCATAAAAGTGCTGAATGTAAAAAGGATTACATCAATAAATGCATAAATTGTTTAAAAGTGAATGAGAAGCTAAAACTTGGTTTAAATGTTGATCATAATACCTTTAGTGTGATGTGTCAGGTATATCAAAAAAAGCTGTGTTTGGAAACAAATTGGCGGATAATATTATTGATGCAGAAAAATACAAAGTAAAAAACACTATTACTGAACGATCTATTTTTCTAAGAAAAACCAATGAAATAGGCCTACTTTGTATCTGCTTTATATCCATAACATCCATTGTGCTAATTTACAAGCCGACTACAAGATATTTGCGGATGACACATTGCTCATTTACAGTGCTAAAACCAGAGATGAACTAGAAAGAATAATAAATGAGGATTTGTACAAATATATTAATTGGCTTAAAGGCAACAAATTAAGTATAAATGCTGATAAAACTAAATTGATCACATATAAAATGAGGAATAAAGCTGATATAAATCTAAAAATATTGATAAACAATGTCCAAATTGAAAGAGTTGATACATATAAATACCTTGGTGTAATAATTGATGAAAAACTGAGATGGGAAAAACATATCAATAAAATAGCATCCAAAATTGCGCCAATGCTTGGTGCCATTAAAAGAAGTGGAATTAAACTAAACAGGAAAGCAGCCAATAATATATATCATGCTCATATCATGTCACATATTAGGTATAATATATGTAACTGGTCCAGTTGCGCTACATGGCTGAAAGAAAAGGTCAGTTCTTTAATAAATAAAGCAATTAAAAATTTATACAAGTTTAGCTGGCTGACACCAATAGTCGAAATTTATAAAAAAACGGGGTATTTGATGCTTCCGGAAATTATTATTATGGAAAAAGCCAAATTAATTTTTAAACTGGAAAAAGTAATTTACAGGAAGAATACTAATGTTACGAAAAGAAATAGTGTACATAACTATAACACCAGAAGCCTGAACTATTTAAATCATACAAGATCTAGAACGGAGTTATCTCACAGCAGCGGATTATCCTCAGTTATAAGAATTTATAATAAGCTACCAATTGATCTTAAACAGACCTCTAACATAAAATTATTTGTTAAAAATCTGAAGTACCTACTAAAGAGGGATACCATATTGCTTGACAGCGTTATGCAGAATGAATAATTGTATTAACATGCTAAATAAAGTATATCAATATTTTTTTTTTTTTTTTTTGAACAGATGATGCTAAATAAAGTATATCAATATTATATATATTAAAAAAAAAAAAACAATTTCTTAACACAAAATATGCAAGACTGTGACAAACAACGCAAAATAAATGAGTTCAATAGCTACTATGCCAATATTGGCAAGGTGTTAGCACAAAACTTTGAATCTGTATATCAGCCAAAAGTAAGAACCTTATCGAGATAACTTTAAAAATATAAGTGTAAGTGAAACTAAAATATTAATAGACAATCTAAAAAATACTAATTCAGTGGGCTAGGATAGAATACAAACGATAACAATAAAAATGTGTAAAGAAGAATTAGCTGAAAATCTATGTAGCATAATTAATAGATCTCTCAACCAAGGAGTGGTGCCGAATGAAATTAAAATTAGCAGAGTAATTCCAATTTATAAGGGAAATGGCGACATAAAAGTTATAAGTAATTATCGGCCAATATCGATTGCATCAATTATAAGTAAAATAATAGAAACCTGGGATAACAATAAATTGACAGAGTACTTATATGAAAATAAATTAACAGATGATAGACAGAATGGATTTCGAAAAAGTTCAAACACAAACTCTGCATTATTTGATCTAATAAAAAATGTGCAAGATAACTTAGGTAAAAAAAAGAAAATATGCCTCGTATTTTTCGATCTTACCAAAGCTTTTGACACAGTTGATAGGAGAATTCTTTTGCGAAAACTGTACGAATGTGGAATCCAAGGAAAAGAATTTAAGTAGTTTCAGAGCTATTTGACTAATAGAAAACAATATGCAGAATCTGATAATTATAAAAGCGATTTGGTTGATGTCGATTTTGGCGTAATACAGAGTAGTGCACTAGGACCTACACTTTTTTCATGCTATATAAACAGCTTCTATACACTCAAATTACATGGCACACCCTTTCTATATGCGGATGATTTAGTAGTCGTATCTCTGGAGAGAAACATGAATATTGATATGTTGGAAATAAATAAATGGATGTTAGAACATAAACTGACAGTAAATATTGATAAAACAGTAAATGTTGATTATATGCTTATTAGAAAACATGTAAACGTAAACTTAAAACTTACTTTTAATGAAGTGGAAATTGAAGAAGTAACAGTTTTTAAATATCTCGGTGTTTTAATCGACTGAGAATTGAATTGGGGCCAACAAATATCAAGTCAAGCTAAGAAGGAAAGAAAAATAGCAGGTGTTTTAAAACGAGTTCCATCAGAAATAAAAAGCTCAATATATTATAGTCTGTTTCACTCTAATATTACATATGGTATTCATGTTTGGGGAAATACACATTTAAAATATATAAACTCAATTCAAAGAATACAAAATTATGCTATTAAAAATTTATATGGGCTGCCTAGAAGAACATCAACATCTGCGATGCACACACAGTTAAAAATCTTACCTCTGGAGTTATACAAAAAAATGCAACAAGCACTCCAAATTCACTACTTGAAAAACAATTTAATTTATCATAACACGGTAATGATGTATAATAAAGATGTACACACATACAATACAAGAAACGCAAATTTAATACATATCAGAAACGCAGAATATAAATATAAAGAATTAGATAGTGTCTTCTCCACAGCTGTTAAAAATTATAATAATGTACCAAATGAAATAAAAGCCATTCCAAATTACAGACTTAGGGCTAATATAAAGAAATACTATTTGTCTCTGCTCCAATAACTAGCTTAAAGAGCACAAAATTAATTTAAAAATAATTAATTATACTAATTTTGTACTTAATACTTTTCAGTTTACTTTGCCATATTAATCTCTCTTTTTGTTTATTATTTTCTTTGAATAGTTACTACATAATGTTTATATCATTTTATTTTAATTCTATACTTTATTATTTTATTTTAATTCTATACTTTCTCTTTCAATTTGTTTTTGTTTACTTTATAAATATTAAATTTAAGCTTTTACTCTTTCTTTGTTTTTTTTAATGCATTTATTAACTAATAATACTATTGATAATTTTAGCTTTTGGAGTTAAACTTATATATACATTCTGTACGAGCTCAAAGCTCTTTTGGAGATATTAATAAATAAGTAAAAACAAATAAAACAAGTAAAGCAACAGTCCGTCGGTGCAACCGACTTTAAAATACCCTACACCTATTTGGTTCAAATTTAAGGACATATCCATAAGTCATTTTAACACCATAAAAGTTGTTATTAATTTGATCGTAAGACATAGCTAACCAAATTAACTTTATAATACTAAAAACATTTTCTAATTACACAATCTATTAAAAAATATTACAAATTCTTACTAATTTATCTATTTAAAAAAATTAAAAAACAAACAAACTTGAAATAAATGAAAATATATTTATTCCAATTCAATTACAAAATGAAAAAATTTGAATTATTAAATTTTGTGATAAAAAGATAATCAAAGCATAATATATTTAATAATCCAAATTTTTAAAAATTTCAATTATTTTAAACGGTTAGTTTATATACCTAATAGAAAAGCTTATAAACGCAAAATATGCAGTAAATGTATTTCTAAAATACAATTACAAATTTAGACCTTTTCATATAATTCATTTAAATATAAAAATAAATTTTACATAAATGCAACAAGTTCAACATAGCTGAACCACTACAATTAAGTCTAGATTTCGGAGACACATAGGACATAGGAAATAAATTCTTTGGCTTTGAAATTGAACTCGACCATAACCAGTTCCCATGGTACTTTCATTACTAGTAACCTAATGTTAAATTTCATCAAAATACCGGCATTATTTTTTGAGTTATGGTGTTTTTAAGATATATGTTTGTTAGTTCTTGAACTTTTCAAGGGTTCCAGAACCCGAAACCATGGTACGATTTCACCCATATGCAGTCCCGTCATACTTTCAATACTAGTTAATACACAATTGGAACGTTCTATCTTAATTTTAAGTTTCTAGTTTTATTAATTTCGATGATAAGCTTTTACAAATTGGGGGGTCTAAGAGAGATACTGAACCACCACTCCAATTGATCCCAAATTTGGGGGGCACGCAAGAAATAGTAAATAACACCCTGGACCAAATTTGAAGCTTCTACATTTGTTTCAAGTTACTATCTTTATTAATTTCGTAAATATGCTTTAAGATCTTTGGAACTGTGTGGCTGGTCCCCAATCCACTACTCCAATTGGTGCCAAATTTCAAAGACACTTACGAAATAGGAAGGGACACCCTGATACCAAATTTTGGAGGTTCTATCTTCACTAGTTTCGGAATTATGATCGTTTGGCCTTCGATCAAAAAGTTCTAACTTCCGAACCCATTGTCCAATCCTCACCGTACGTAATCACCGCCGTAGTTTCATTAACAAATTTCATGAAGATAGCCTCATTAGTTGTTGAGTTATCGTGATTTTTTATATATGTTCGCTAGCCCTGACACCGATTAAAAGGTCCAAAATCCGAACCCTTGGGCTGATTTCGGCCTTATATAGTCCGCGCTGTACTTATAGTACTAGTTAGTCCTTGTACACAATTTGAACGGTCTATGTTAATTTTAAGTAACTATTTTTAGGAATTTCGATTATAAGCCTTTAAAACTTGGGAGGTCTGAGAGGGGTACATAACCACCACTCCAATTGATCCCAAATTAGGGGAACACGCAAAAGATAGTAAAGAACACCCTTGTCTACTTCTACAATTTTTCAAGTTGTTATCTTTATTAATTTTAAAGATATGCTTTAAGGTCTTCGGATATGTGTGGCTGGTCCCCGACCCACTCCTCCAGTGGGGCCAAAATTCCCAAGACTCTTAGGAAATAGGGAGCGACACCCTGATACCAAATTTGGAGGTTCTATCTTCATTGGTTTCGGAATTATGCTCGTTTGGCCTAAATTCGATTAAAAAGTTCTAGGTTCCGAACCCATGGTCCAATCCCGACCTTACGCAATTCCCGAAGTAGTTTCATTACTGGTAACCTACAGCACAAATTGGGTGAAGATAGCGTCATTAGTTGTTGAGTTATCGTGATTTTTTATATATGTTCGTTAGCCCTTCGATCGATTAAAAGGTCCAGAATCCGAACCCATGGCCCGATTACGCCCATATGCAATCCCCGCCGTACTTTCAGTCCTAGTAACCTACAGTTAAAATTTCATCAAGATAGCTCCATTATTTTTTGAGTTATCGTGCCTACGGACGGACGGACGGACGGAATGACATGGGTATATCGACTCAGCCGGTCACGCTGATCACAAATATATATACTTTTCCATATCTAGCTCGCTTCCTTTAGGTGGTTACAAACACCATACCAAAGTTGATATACGCCTTTACCTATTCTCTAGGTGTAGGGTATAATAAAAAAAACAAATATCCTACACAAAAGGGTATATTAACTTTGGTATGGTGTTTGTAACCACCTAAAAGTGTTTGCAACCAGGAAGCTAACTAGATATAGAAAAGTATATATATTTTTCATCAGCATGACGTCATGAGTCGATATAGCCATGTCCGTCAATCCATCCCATAACCCAAATACTAATAAGGCACGATAACCCAAAAACTAATGGAGCTATCTTGATGAAATTTTAACTTTAGATTACTAGGACTTACAGTACGGCGGGGATTGCATATGGACGAAATCGGCCCATGGGTTCGGATTCTGGACTTTTTAATCGTTTGAAGGGCTAACGAACATAAAAAAAAATCAGCGTAACTCAACAACTAATAGCGCAACCTCGATGAAAGTTGTGCTCTAGGTAAATAGTAATTAGGCTACGGCAGGGATTGCGTATGATCGAGATCGGACCATGGGTTCGGGTCCTATAACTTTTTAATCGAATTTAGGCTCATAGATTTGGACTCTGAACCTTTTGACCGGTCTAAGGGCTAAAGAACATATAAAATAAATCAAGATAACTCAACTACCTTTACCTAATGGCGCTACCTTCATGAGATTTGTGTAGTAGGTTACTAGTAATAAGGCTATGGCGGTGATTGCGTGCAGTCGAGATCGAACTATGGGTTCGGATTCTAGAACTTCTGTTCTCCTCAGTCCTCACAATTTGGATTCAATTGAGGTAGTAAGTCGGGGACCATCCACACACTACCGAAAACCGTAAAGCATATTTTCGAAAATAATTGAGATAGTAACTAATGTAGCATCATCAAATTTGGCACAAGGGTGTTCTTTCCTATTTCATACGTGTTCCCCTAATTTATGATCAATTGGAATCGTAGTTCAGGTACCTCACCTAGACCTCCCAAGGTTTAAAATTTTATCATCGAAATTAATAAAAGTAATTACTTAAAATTAAGATAGAATGTTCCATTTGTTTACAAGGGTTAACTAGTATTGAAAGTATGGCGGGGACTGCATATGGGCGAAATCGGACAATGGTTTCGGATTTTAAAAGTTTTTGGTCGAATTGAAACCAAAAAAGATAGAACCTTAAAATTTAGGACACAAGGGTTTTTCCTATTTGCTTTGTGTCCTTAAAATTTTGGATCAATATGAATAGTGGTTTTTGTACCCCCAATTCCGTTTTTTTTTTTAAATATTTATATTTTTAAAAGGCTAAGAATTTTACTATAAAACATATTAGGTATCATATTTTGGGGATTCTAAGGTTTAACTAGTATCCGCGTAGGACCAAATGACTATATATAAAAGATAGCTGGTGTTGCCAGCTTTAAAAAAATATATAGCTTTAATGGCGCATATTATCCTTTAAGGACGAAAAGGACATTTAAAAGTATCCTTGTTATTTTAGTCTATTTTACAAAAACCGTTATAACTAGCGATCTGTTGAATATATATGTATTCAGTTCAAATTAATAATTAAGATGACGGTCTGGAGAATATTTTACCGTTTATTTGATGACGATAGGTGCTGCCGTTTTGGAGATATTGTAGTTCAAAGTTGAAAATTTTTGCAAAAAAGAAAATTTTTAACATCCTTTCTCTAAAACTCATATTTTTCATAATTTTGCAAATAAACCCTCTAAATATTTTTACATCTTTGGAAAGCTCTTATTTTTTGCTATAATTTGGGCATACATAAGGTATGTCTATATTAAAGCGTTTATTAGATATAAGCATTTATGAAATAAAAAATTTTTTGTTTTGAAATTTTTTCTGTATAAAAAAATGTTGATATGTTTTACAATTTTTTCAGCTGTTGATATGTATTACAATATTTCAGCCGTACTTTTTAAATGAATTAAATAATTTTATTTTTGAACAAAAAAATTTTAATATGTTATAAATATGTTTCCAGGTATAAAAAAATTCCAAAAAAAAAAAACAACTCCAAAAAAAATAATTCCAAAAAAAAAATTCCAAAAATCAAAATTTAATGACAAACTATTTTTTAACAAGTAAAGAAACAGTCAGTCGGTGCAACCGACTTAGAAATACCCTACAACTATTTGGTTCAAATTTAAGGACATATCCATAAGTCATTTTAACACCATAGAAGCTGTTATTAATTTGATCGTAAGACATAGCTAACCAAATTAACTGTATAATACTAAAAACATTTTCTAATTACACTATCTATTAAAAAATACTACAAATTCTTACTAATTTATCTATTTAAAAATATTAAATAACAAACAAACTTGAAATAAATGAAAATATATTTATTCCAATTCAATTACAAAATGAAAAAATTCTAATTATTAAATTTTGTGATAAAAAGATAATCAAAGCATAATATATTTAATAATCCAAATTTTTAAAAATTGCTATTATTTTAAATGGTTAGTTTATATACCTAATAGAAAAGCTTATAAACGCAAAATATGCAATAAATGTATTTCTAAAATACAATTACATATTTAGACCTTTTCATATAATTCATTTAAATATAAAAATAAATTTTACATAAATGCAGCAAGTACCTTTGAACATAGCTGAACCACTACAATTAAGGCTAGATTTCGGAGACACATAGGACATAGGAAATATATTCTTTGGCTTCGAAATTAAACTCGACCACAACCAATTCCCATGGTGCTTTCATTACTAGTAACCTACAGTTAAATTTCATCAAAATACCGGCATTATTTTTTGAGTTATGGTGTTTTTAAGATATATGTTTGTTAGTCCTTGAACTTTTCAAGGGTTCCAGAACCCGAAATTATGGTACGATTTCGCCCATATGCAGTCCCGTCATACTTTCAATACTAGTTAACCCTTGTACACAATTGGAACGCTCTATCTTAATTTTAAGTTACTAGTTTTATTAATTTCGATGATAAGCTTTTACACATTGGGGGGTCTAAGAGAGGTTCTGAACCACCACTCCAATTGATCCCAAATTAGGGGGGCACGCAAGAAATAGTAAAGAACACCCTTGTGGCAAATTGGAAGCTTCTACATTTGTTTCAAGTAACTATCTTTATTAATTTCGAAAATATGCTTTAAGGGCCTAAGAACTGAGTGGCTGGTCCCCGATCCACTACTCCAATGGGGCCCAAATTTCAAAGACACTTACGAAATAGGAAGGGACACCCTGATACCAAATTTGGAGGTTCTATCTTCATTGGTTTCGGAATTATGCTCGTTTGGCCTAAATTCGATCAAAAAGTTCTAAGTTCCGAACCCATTGTCCAATCCTCACCGTACGTAATCACCGCCGTAGTTTCGCTGCCAATAACCTACAGCACAAATTTCATGAAGATAGCCTCATTAGTTGTTGAGTTATCGTGATTTTTTATATATGTTCCTTAGCCCTGACATCGATTAAAAGGTCCGGAATCCGAACCGTTGGGCTGATTTTGCCCTTATATAGTCCGCGCTGTACTTATAGCACTAGTTAACCCTTGTACACAATTTGAACGGTTTATCCTAATTTTAAGTAACTATTTTTAGTAATTTCGATTATAAGCCTTTAAAACTTGGCAGGTCTGAGAGGGGTACAGAACCACTACTCCAATTGATCCCAAATTAGGGGAACACGCAAGAGATAGTAAAGAACACCCTTGTGGCAAATTGGAAGCTTCTACATTTTTTCAAGTTGTTATCTTTATTAATTTTAAAGATATGCTTTAAGGTCCTCGGAAATGTGTGGCTGGTCCCCGACCCACTACTCCAATGGGCCCCAAATTCACAAGACACTTAGGAAATAGGAAGGGATACCCTGATACCAAATTTGGAGGTTCTATCTTCATTGGTTTCGGAATTATGCTCGTTTGGCCTAAATTCGATCAAAAAGTTCTAGGTTCCGAACCCATGGTCCAATCCCGACCTTACGAAATTCCCGAAGTAGTTTCATTACTAGTAACCTACAGCACAAATTTGATGAAGATAGCGTCATTAGTTGTTGAGTTATCGTGATTTTTTATATTTGTTCATTAGCCCTGAAACCGATTAAAAGGTCCAGAATCCGAACCCGTGGGCCGATTTCGCCCATATGCAATCCCCGCCGTACTTTCAGTCCTAGTAACCTACAGTTAAAATTTCATCAAGATAGCTCCATTATTTTTTGAGTTATCGTGCCTACGGACGGACGGACGGACATGGCTATATCGACTAAGGCGGTCACGCTGATCACAAATATATATACTTTTCCATATCTAGCTCGCTTCCTTTAGGTGGTTACAAACACCATACCAAAGTTAATATACCCCTTTACCTATTCTATAGGTGTAGGGTATAAAAACAGTAATTTTTTACAAGCATATTTCAACAAATAAAAATTTAAAAATAGTGGGGGCTGCCGCCCCCAAACCCATACTAAACCAATTATTGAAACCCTGATTTTGAATCCAACTCTAAAATCCCTCCTAATTCAGAATCTCACGTATACATATGTATAAATATTCTGGAAAAAGCGTATAATCCTGATTTTGTAACAAACTCTAAAATTCTTACTCGCTAAAGCTATGGAAATATTTTTTGGCAAAATAAATTTATTAGAAATAAAGTATGAAAATGTATTTTTTAATAAAATTGTTGTGTCAGTTTTTCATTCATGTTCTCTGGTGGGG
This sequence comes from Dolichopus griseipennis, assembly GCA_963082915.1. Taxonomy (NCBI): domain Eukaryota; kingdom Metazoa; phylum Arthropoda; class Insecta; order Diptera; family Dolichopodidae; genus Dolichopus; species Dolichopus griseipennis. Next base: position 126,257,333 of record OY720443.1, on the reverse strand, counting down.
CTATTTATCAACATATACCATACTTATTATATACCGTTTGAAAGAGTGTCAAAAGACCTTTCTAACAGTATAATAAAAAATACAGGGTGCTTTTGGAAATTTTATAGTTATAGTGGTTTTTTTGAAAGTTCAAAATTTTTTTTTTGTTTTAAATCACCACTTGAAATTGCAATATCTCCAAAACGGCAACACCTATCGTCATCAAATAAACGTTTAAATATTTTTCAGACCGTCATCTTAATTAATAGCTTTGATTGAATATATATATATTGAACAGATCGCTAGATATACCGGTTTTTGTAAAATAGACTAAAATAACAAGGATACTTTTAAATGTCCTATGCGTCCTTAAAGGATAATATGCGCCATTAAAGCTATATATTTTTTGAAAGCTGGCAACACCATCTATCTTTTATATTTAGTCATTTGGTCCTACGCGGATACTAGTTAAACCTTAGAATAGCCTCTTTTTTTTTTTTTTCAAACATAATGAATGAAATAATATGAGTAGATATTATTATTATTTTTTTTGTATTAAACTTTATTGTTCTAATAAGCTGTGGAAATAAAATGTTTATTCAGAAATTTTTATCAATTTAATATTAAGGTCATTATTTATGTTAGTAAAAGCATATATGTTAAGGTAGGTTAGTTAGTAATAATTTAATTAGAACGATAATTATTTTGTCATAAAAATTTGTGTGTCAGCGTTTTTTTTGAAACATTGTGCATTATTATTATAGGATTTTTAAAACAGAAGAGTTTATTCTAATTTTCGAATTTAAATTTTCTTTTGAATTGATTTTTATAACGAGGAAGTGTTTCGTTGTTAATTTTGTAATGGTTTTCTCCTGATTCTATGATTTCAACTTTTTTATGATAGGGCTGTGATTTATTAATTCTGTTAAGTTTTAAATAATTTGAAGTTTGAGCATTATTTCTTTTACGGTTGCAAGATTCTATTATTTTTTCTTTATTTTTTATTAAGGTATCTTTTATTAATGGATATAATGCAGATGAAATTTTTCCGTTCAGGATAGATTCGTTATAAATTTGCAAACTTTTAATAATAGGATTTTCGTCTGAGGGTGATCCTTGTTCTTTTTCGACGACTCCTAGAATTCGTAAATGTTCATTTAACGTACTATGAAATCTTTCTATGTCTGCATTGCTAGTATGATTATTGGGAGTTGTGAAGTGAATATCTATTCCATCGTTTTCTAGAAAGTTTTTAAAATTTAGGCTGTTAAAGCCTTTTTCTCTATCCGTTATAATTTTGTTTGGTCGCCCAAATGAAGCGATGTACTGCATTAATGCATTTTTCAAATCATTCCAGTTTCTGGATTTTAATGAAATGATTTGCGGGTGTTTTGTAAATTTGTCTATTATTGTCAAGTAAGGGTTTCCTTTATTCTTGAACCATATGTCCATATGTATAATTTCTAAAGGTCTGTTTGGAGTTTCAGTGAATTTGGATGGTAATTTTATAGGATGTCTGTCATATTTAGCTGTATTACAAATATAGCAGTTATTTAGGACTTTTTGAATTTCTACTTTAAGTTTAGGAAAATAGATTTTATTTTTGAGGTTCAAGTAAACATCATTAATACCTCTATGGTTGGTGTTTGTATGTTGTTCTAGTATTCGTTCTTGAAGATCATGTCGGTTTGCGATGTCCGTAAGTACAAAAGAACATTTATTAATTTTTAATAATTTATTTTTATCGTCTATCATGATTCCAATTATTCCTTTACTTGGAATATGGTTTTTCAATATTTCAATAAAATAATTTTCACTTGGATTTGGGTGCGTAAATAATTTTCTAGTTCTATTATGATATTTTTCTGTCTTTATATTTTCTAAAGGTCCGACTTTTATAATGATTTGTGTTTTATAGAAATTTAAGGGCAGTTCAGTAATTGGTATATAATTCGTGTTGTCTTTGTCAGCTGAATGTATGGTATCATCTGTCGAGCGTATTTCAAAATCTTCCACTTCATTTATGTTGATTTCTACTCGAGATAATGCATCAGCTACTTTATTGTCTCTACCTATTAAATATTCGATATTGAAATTGAATTCTTCTAACTTTATTTTCCATCTCTGTAATTTTGAATTAGGTTCTTTCAAATTATGGAGCCATTGTAAGGGCTTGTGGTCGTTTCTGATTGTGAAACTTCGACCGTAGAAATAAGGGTCGAAATAAGAAGTATTTGGTTGCCCAAACAATCGCCAGTAATTCTTTCTCAAATGTTGAGTAGTTAATCTCATGTTCGTTGAGAATGCGTGAAGCATAACAGACAGGATGGCTTTCCTGAGAAAGAACAGCTCCTATAGCATAACCACTAGCATCTGTGGTCAGACAAAACCTTTTTTGAAAAATCGGGGTATTTCAGTATTGGGTCTGTTGTAATTAAAAGTTTTAATTTGTTAAAAGCTTCTACGTATTCAGGATTACTTGTATTCATACGTTTATTCTTTTTCAAATATACTGTCATGGGTTTTGCAACTTTTGCAAAATCCCGAATAAATTTTCTATAATATCTTACTAATCCTAAGAAGCTTTTTATCTGTTTCGTAGTTTTTGGTAGGGGAAATTTATTTATAGCTTCAATTTTATTGGGATTTGGTTTTATCCCACTTGTTGTTATTATATGACCCAAGAATTCCGATTCTTGTTTCATGAATTCGCTTTTGTCAAGTTGTATTTTTAGGTTTGCTTCTTCAAGTTTCTTTAATATTTTAGATAACGAATCAAAGTGTTCTTCTTTACTAGTGCTGAATATAATAATGTCGTCCAAGTAGATACCGATAAATTCTTTTAATACGGAATTCATTAATCTTTGGAAAGTGGCAGGAGCATTCTTTAGACCGAATGGCATCCTGACAAACTCAAAGTGACCATTTTTGGTATTAAATGCTGTTTTTTTTATATCATCTTTATCAATTTCGATTTGGTGGAAACCTTTGGCCAAATCGAGAGTAGTAAAGTACATAGCACGACCTAGTTTGTCCAGTATGTCATCTATGTTCGGTATAGGATATTTATCTTCAACAGTCACATTGTTTAATTTTCGATAGTCGATAACAATGCGCCATTTTTTCTTCCCGGACATATCTGATTTTTTTGGAACCACCCATATGGGTGCCGAAAATGGGGAGTCACTGGGCCTTATTATTCCCTGTTTTAGCATATCATTGACTTGCTCTTCAACTTCTAAACGGTGTATTTCTGGATACCGATAGAGTTTTGTATAAATTGGAATATCGTTAGTTGTATTGATCTTATGTTTTATTGCATGCGTGAACGTTAAGTCATCACCTTCGTGATAGAAAACTTTGTCAAACCTGTTTATTACTTTCAGAAGTTCTTGTCTTGTCACTACATCTAAATGATTAGTTCTAAATTCTTTTTCGTCAAGAAAAATTTCATTTTGAAATATCTCAAGTTCTTTAAGCGGAAAAGGAATAGAATATTGTTTTTCTTCATTTTCATTGAAGAATAATGGGAGTTCAACCCCAATTTTTTAATTTTAAGGTTTTATCTTTATAATTAATTATACCTTGTAGGGGTATTAAAATATTATTCCCTATTAATCCATCAAATTTTTTATGAAAGTTAAGTTCTAAAAATTCTATTTTATCATCGGAATTAAATTCTATGAATGGATCTAAAATAACTTTAGTATTACAATAAATCATATTTGTTAGAGTTTGAATGGGAATGGGTTTTATTTTAGTGGCGTATATGGGATTGCAAATTTTGGTATTTTTGATGCTTGTTGTAGCACCAGTATCAATAATAAATTTTAAGGGTCTACCTCGTGATTGTATTGTTATATAAGGTAGGGAACCTGATGATTGCTCGAGGCTTCCAATAGAAAATTTTCTTCACTTGGATTTTGTATTTCCAAAGTATTGATTCGCGAGTTTCTCGACGGATCGACTTCCATTGCCTCGTCTTGAGTACGACGATAATTTGTGTTAGATTGTCCTCTTTCTCTGAGAATTTTGTGATCTATTTGATTGGAAATTTCTATGGTTAGAAGTTTGGTTAGTTCTATTACTTTGATTAAAATTAGTACTGTTATTGTTAGTTAAATTCTTATTATTATTGTTATTATAACTGTTATTATTTCCGTTATAATTTAAATTTCTATTGTTGTTATTGTAAGTAGAATTATTACTGTTGTTAATTGAAAAATTATTATTACCGTTACTATTTCTATTATAATTATTAGATGTATAAATTCTGTTATAATTGAGATTTCTATTGTTAGTATTATTAGTAGAGCTACGATTTATTTTATTATTAGGATTGTAATATGCATAATTCCCTTCATGTAAAATATCTAGGGCTTCTTCGAGAGTTTGAGGGTTTCTGCTAAATAAGATCGACCGCATTGGTTCGGGTAATTTATCTTTAAAAATTTGCAAACTTGACTCAATATTTTCTAACATTCTAGCTTGTGCGTTAATTTCGTCTTTTATTTTATTATTAAGTCGTCTTAGAATACTTTTAATTTGATTGTAAAGCTCGACACTATTGGACGTGAAGGAAACTGATCTCATTTCATCAAAAATTTGATTTGCTGTTTTTTTTTCTCCAAAATTATTAATTAAAACAGTTTTTATTTCAGACCAGTTTGTAGCGTTATTATTTATTTCAATTACCTGCCTAGCCCTATCAACTAATTTACTCTTAATTGTATTTAACAAAATATTTTGACTTTCCATATTATATCTTAATATTAACACAATTATATTTTCTACAGATTCTATAAAGGAATATAAATCGTTACCTTTGCCATTATATTCTGGTAGCCGCTCGATGTACCTTAACGGGTCGATTTTTAAACTCAGTTCCTCTTGTTGAATCAAAAGTCTCGCTGGTTGTAGCAATGGTGCTGGTGATGGTACTGGATGTGCCATTGTGATTTTTGTATCACTTTTTTTTTTGTTTTTTGTATAGTTTTATTTTACTATTGTTTTATTTATTATTATTCTTTTTATTTTTTTTTTTTCAAAAAATGTTTGTATAAATATTAAAATAAAAAGTTTTAATTTTTTAAGAAATTTATTTATTTTTGTTTTATTATTATTATGTTATTTATTTTTTTTTTTTAATTATAAAGTTTTAGTTTTACAATTCTTGTTTTAGTTTTAAGCAACCAAGAATTTATACTGAATACTGTGATAACACTGTGATAATCACCTTTATAATTTCAAAATTTTTCAGTTTTCTTTTTGAAAGGTAGGGTTCTTTGAAAACTTAATGAATTTTGTCTCTTCAAAAAAAAATATTTTATTTCAGATAAGATTTGCAAAAAAATAAATTTTATCTTATCCTTTTTTGTTCCTTTGGAAAAATTGTTTTGAATTCACTTTTTTTTTTGTTAGGAAAATTAAAAATTTCACTACACCGCACTAAAGTTCTTTATCACTATGGTTCTTTTACTTAGAACCGTTGCCGACTGCGCCAAAAATGTTTAGTTCGAACCTTAGTTAGTTATAATTTAATAAAAATAATACGCATTAAAATTTTCACTTTTAATTTTCTTTTATTTTTATTTTTAATTTCTTTTAAAAAAAATATTTTTTTTAATCCTTCTTTCTAGATTGTTCAAAGTGAACTGATCTTTTTACAATTTTCCAAAATTTACTTTTTACAGCAATTTGGATTTTTTTTAAAGTGTTACATAAAATTTAATTTATTAATTATTTTTTCTTTAGAATTGACAGTTTATTTTTTTATAGCAATAAAAATTTAAATTGATTTCGTAACAAATTCTTTTTACGAAATTTCTTTTTATAAAAAATGTAATTTGAAACTTTTGTTTTTTAAACGTTACAATTTACTTAGGCTAATTCAAATGCACTTGTTTTTAGTAAAATAAAAAGGAATAATTCAGCATTTTGTTTTAGTTGAAAAAAAATTAATAATTTATTGATTGGGAAACAAAATGTTATGTGATACTTGTGATTTGGTAATTTTGGGTATTTTTTATTTCAAGTGGTTTCGAAATGGAATTGAGGATAAAAATTAAAAATGTTAATGATAACAAAATATGTTGGTAAAAGAAAAAAAAATAAGAATAAATATTATCATTGGAATGGCATACGTGTGTTTATTGCTACAGGGCGATCCGGTGGTGGGGGGCAATCCTGTGAGGATGTAACAATATGTATGTTAGAGTAATAGTATAAATAATTGTGTTTTGGATTTCTCATTGCACGCTTTTATACAACTCATTTCGAATTTACGTAGTTTTGCCACAATGGTTGAACTAATATTAAACCAAATAGGTGACTAATATGTTAATATTGGACGTATCAATGTCTTATACCAAGTTAGTTTAACGTTATTTGATACAATTTTATTATAGAACAATTTCTGGCATAACTTAAATACTTTTTTAGCTTTATTTAATTGGGTGTCAATGTGCTGAGTATATCTCAATCTATTATTTAATATTATTCCTTAATAACGAATATTATTTTTATTACTAATATTTAACCCTAGTGTTGTTTTGATCTGAAAATTTCTCCAATTTTTCCTCACATCTTGGTTACATTTTTCTAACCCTAAACGGAAGAGAATTGATTCGGTTTTGCTCTGATTTATACTTAGTTTCCAAGTATAAAGAAATTTTAATGACACATTAAATAGTTTTTGTTATTTGATATTTACATCTGTGGACTTTTTTTCAACTTGTATAAATAGCAATATCATCTGCATATGTTATTCCTTTATTTCAACTATTTTAAATATTGAAGTTGAAATATGTCACTTATAAATTTATTAAACAGTACAGGTGCTAATATTGTGCCCTGTTGAAGACAATTCATTACTTGGAATATTTTTTCTGATGTAGTATTGCCATCCGATACAATAAATTTTTTATTTGTTATTAATTTAGGCTATTCTAATGTTTAACTAGTATCCGCGTAGGACCAAATGACTAAATATAAAAGATAGATGGTGTTGCCAGCTTTCAAAAAATATATAGCTTTAATGGCGCATATTATCCTTTAAGGACGAAAAGGACATTTAAAAGTATCCTTGTTATTTTAGTCTATTTTACAAAAAACGGTATATCTAGCGATCTGTTCAATATATATATATTCAATCAAAGCTATTAATTAAGATGACTGTCTGGAAAATATTTAAACGTTTATTTGATGACGATAGGTGTTGCCGTTTTGGAGATATTGCAATTTCAAGTGGAAATTTAAAACAAAAAAAAAAATTTTGAACTTTCAAAAAAACCACTATAACTATGAAATTTTCAAAAGCACCCTGTATTTTTTATTATACTGTTACAAAGGTCTTTTGACACTCTTTCAAACGGTATATAATAAGTATGGTATATGTTGATAAATAGCCCCACCAGAGAACATGAATGAAAAACTGACACAACAATTTTATTAAAAAATACATTTTCATACTTTATTTCTAATAAATTTATTTTGCCAAAAAATATTTCCATAGCTTTAGCGAGTAAGAATTTTAGAGTTTGTTACAAAATCAGGATTATACGCTTTTTCCAGAATATTTATACATATGTATACGTGAGATTCTGAATTAGGAGGGATTTTAGAGTTGGATTCAAAATCAGGGTTTCAATAATTTGTTTAGTATGGGTTTGGGGGCGGCAGCCCCCACTATTTTTAAATTTTTATTTGTTGAAATATGCTTGTAAAAAATTACTGTTTTTAAAAAATAGTTTGTCATTAAATTTTGATTTTTGGAATTTTTTTTTTGGAATTATTTTTTTTGGAGTTGTTTTTTTTTTTGGAATTTTTTTATACCTGGAAACATATTTATAACATATTAAAATTTGTTTGTTCAAAAATAAAATTATTTAATTCATTTAAAAAGTACGGCTGAAAAAATTGTAATACATATCAACAGCTGAAAAAATTGTAAAACATATCAACATTATTTTATACAGAAAAAATTACAAAACAAAAAATTTTTTATTTCATAAATGCTTATATCTTCTAAACGCTTTAATATAGACATACCTTATGTATGCCCAAATTATAGCAAAAAATAAGAGCTTTCCAACGATGTAAAAATATTTAGAGGGTTTCTTTGCAAAATTATGAAAAATATGAGTTTTAGAGAAAGGATGTTAAAAATTTTTTTTTTTGCAAAAATTTTCAACTTTGAACTACAATATCTCCAAAACGGCAGCACCTATCGTCATCAAATAAACGGTAAAATATTCTCCAGACCGTCATCTTAATTATTAATTTGAACTGAATACATATATATTCAACAGATCGCTAGTTATAACGGTTTTTGTAAAATAGACTAAAATAACAAGGATACTTTTAAATGTCCTCTTCGTCCTTAAAGGATAATATGCGCCATTAAAGCTATATATTTTTTTAAAGCTGGCAACACCAGCTATCTTTTATATATAGTCATTTGGTCCTACGCGGATACTAGTTAAACCTTAGAATCCCCTTAATTTATATATAATATTTATAAGATTATCTGGGAACTTATACTTAATTGGCTTATATAAAAGTTCGTTTATCCACAAAGTATCAAATGCAGTTTTGGTATGTATAAAACCTGCTCCCACACAATTTTTATTATTCAATTGCCAACATATGTCCGATGCTATTTTATTCACCTGAAGGTCAATTGAAATAAAAACTTTTTCTAATTAAGAACCAAATCTAATTTCATTATATACATATTATACATTTATTGAATAGCAATACTATATTCTTAAATAAAATTACAACCGTTACATTTTATACTACGCATATTATGTTTCGATTTTAGTAGTAGATATACAAAACAAAATTGCTCATATTTCTTGTTGTATCTTAAAAATTTGAAGATGAATAAGTTATGTAGTCCACGTTTTGTATGTTTTGAATTTGATAAAATGTTGGGATCGTTAGTTCAAATCCTTTTTGGTGAAATTTTTTTTAATTTCATTAAAATTTTTTTTTTTTTAATTACGTTGGTACTTGTTTAAATTTGTAAAATTAAATAAATTTGTTTGTTAATAAAAGATTTTAAATTTTTTACAGTTTTTTTTTGTTTCAATAATAATCTATTGCTCCATCTATTAACTTTTTTATACATATTTTTAAAAAATGTTGCTAAATTATGTATATTGTTTCACAACATTTGTTTAAATTCAAATCGAAATACTTGTCTGTTGCCAACATTCTATAATGTACCTACTCAACATGCATTTTATGGACATAAAGTTATATTAAATAAATGTCTTGAATTGAGTTATTAATAGCATTATCAAATGCAAATTATAAATTTTATATTTTGTTTTTGCTATTATACCTAATTTAAAAAAAATTTACCTAGTTAAATAAGATATTCTTATTGATCCTATATGGTGCATTTCTTTTAGCTTTATTTCAGGGATGAGGGAAACTTTGGAATTGCTTTGATTACGTTGCTTGGTTTATTCAAAGCAAGGAAGCAACGCAACAAAGCTTCGTCGTTATTTCAGATTTTATTTCAGGGGTGAGGGAACCTTTGAAATTGCTTTGATTACGTTGCTTGTTTCATTCAAAGCAAACGCAACAAAGCTTACATAGTGCCCTCGCCATTATTTCAGTTTTTCACTGAAAATAATAAAGACTTCCTACAGAAATGCCCATTTGAAACATTGTCTCGATTTTTAATATCAAAATGTTTATTATTTATTTAAAATTTCCAGAAAATCTTCTGTGATTTTTAAAACTGAAATGAACTACTTGAAATACTAGCAAGATTTAAAAGTGCTAAAAATAAGGTAACTTATGAAATAACAAGAGCAAAACAGAATTATTTCAATAATAAAATACAATTGGCTGGCTCTGACCAAAGAAAAATCTGGAAAGTACTTAACAATTGTATCTTAAAAAAGTCAAATGATTGTAACAAAGTAATAAAAGAAATAAATATCAGTGGAATTAGAATATGTGATAGTTTTGAAATTGCAAACTGCTTCAATACTCACTTCAGTGAAATTGCAAACAAATTAGCAGACAAAATTATTGATTCTGAAAATTATACAATAAAAAACATTTTGAACGGTCAAACAATTTTTCTACAACCAACGGATGAAAAAGAAATATATAAAATCATTATGCAGTTAAAAAATAGTACACCAGGAGCTGATAATATAACAGCCGCAGATCTAAAGCATGTTGTAACATTAATAGCGCCTAAAATTGTTTGTTTGATAAATAAATGCCTATCTACTGGTATGTATCCTGAGTGTTTAAAATCAAGTATTGTTATACCTATACTTAAATCAGGGTCACCACTGGATGTGTCGAATTATAGACCAATTACTCTTACAAGCTGCGTAGGAAAAGTGTTTGAAAAAATTATAAATGTCAGAATTCAAGATTTCATTCAAGAGGTCGTGGGCTTTGATAGGAATCAATTTGGTTTTCAAAAACGAATTGGAACAGACTCTGCAGTTTTCGAATCTACTAACTCAATTATAAACAAATTGGATGAAGGAAATTATGTATGCTCTGTATTTGTTGATTTAAAGAAGGCCTTTGATACGGTGAATCATAGTATCTTACTTGATAGATTGTATGAAATTGGAATACGGGGAGCAGCTCAGGATCTACTTAACTCATACCTTAAAAATAGAAAAACTATTACGAAAATTAATGGAGTACTGAGTAATCAGATTACAATAAATATTGGTGTTCCTCAAGGGTCAGTGTTAGGTCCTACATTATATCTGCTCTATATTCATAATATCCAGTATGCGAATTTACTAGCTGAATATAAGATCTTCGCCGATGATACTTTACTTATTTACAGTGCCAAAAATTGTGATGAATTAGAAAGAGTAATAAATGCAGATTTGTGGAGATACAATAATTGGCTTAAAGGTAATAAATTAACTATAAATGCTGAAAAAACAAAATATATAGTATATAAAATCAGAAATAAAGTTGATATAAATCCAAAACTGCTAGTAAATAAGATTGAAATTGAAAGAGTTACTTATTATAAATACCTAGGTGTTGTAATTGATGAGAAGTTGAAATGGGAAGATCATATTATTAAACTAGAAAAAAAAATTGTGCCTTTGTTGGGTGCTATCAAAAGAAGTGGAATTATACTGAATAGGCAATCTACTAACAGTCTATATCATTCTCATATTATTTCACACATTAGATATAATATATGTAATTGGTCTAGCTGTTCCACTTGGCTGAAAGATAAAATTGGAATCATAATAAACAAGGCGATAAAATGTTTGCATAAATTTAATTGGCTTACCCCAACAGATGTAATTTTTAAGCGTACGGGTTACCTGAAGTTATCTCAAATCATTGTTTTGGAAAAAGCTAAACTAATTTTCAAACTGGAAAAAGGAATTTATAAAAAAGCAATTCAAATTACTAAAAGAAGTTGTGTCCACAATTATAATACCCGGAAGTTAAACAACCTAAACCATACCAAATCAAGAACTGAGTTATCACGCAACAGCTGCCTTTCGTCAGCTATAAGGATTTATAACAATCTACCATTGGATTTAAAGGAGTGTTCAAATTTAGATCTCTTTGTAAAAAAACTAAAGTATTTATTGAGAAACAATCCCTCACAAGTGGACAGAATAACGCAGGAGTGAATTACACATAACATAATTTTTATTATGTTATGTTATAGAATAATTGTATATATTTATTAATATACATATATATATGTATCCTTTAGATTGTAAGTAACTTTTACTTGTTTTATTAAATATGGAATTTTCTGTTATGTTTTATACCAAAACTTTATGTTTTGTTTATATCACAGTTAATAAATAAAAAAAGAAAATGTCGTAGTAAGATATAAGAAAATCCAAAAAAAAAATAATTAAAGAATTGTATTGAAAAAAATAAAATAAAGTAAAAAATAAAAAAAAAAAAAAAAAAAAAAAATAAAAAAAAAAAAAAAAAAAAAAAAAAAAAAAAATAATTCATAAACAAATAAATGAAATTAAGTTCATTAAAAATTTTTTTTTTATATTTATTTTTTTTTTTTCAAATAAATAAAATTGTTTTTGGCCTGCTTATGATAGTTTTTGATATTTTATTTTTTAAATTGAAATACATTCAACAAAACATTATTAATAATAATAATTTTGGATAGTATAATTTTTTTCAATATTTTGCTAGGGTTAGGTAATAAGTTTATTGGTCTATAATTTTCAACTTTTGTTGTATCTTTTCCTGGTTTTAAAATAGGAAATATCTTAGATCCTCCATCTATGTGGTACATAATTATTGTTTATTATCTGATTAAATAAAATACTGTATTCCCTTATGTATAAGTTTGGTAGATTCTTAAAAACAATATTTCTACTACTCCTTGATTTTTTATTATTTAATGTTTTGTAAATATACTCGACCTCTTCGTAATTAGTAAAAATACTTTGATTTAGTTCTTTCCACTTGCTTTATTTTGATGATTAAACTCCATAATCTTTTCTGTTCTTTGTAATTGTACTTTAAATTGCCTTAACTTCTCAGTTACTTTCCTTCTAATCTCTAATTGCGTTATTCATGTTCAATTGATGTACTTTTCGTAATAACTTCCTAATACTTTCAATTTTTATATGCTATTTTTTATAATATACGCATTTTATTCATCTTTTTTTAATTTCGTTTACATTTATACCAAGATTTGTAAATATTTCAGTACTTTTTATATTTGAGATACTTAATTTCGCCTTTTTTCCAAATATTTTCCTTACTTCTGAGAACATATTATTATTTTTATACCTTACATCTATAGAATAAGTAAAGGGGTATATTAACTTTGGTATGGTGTTTGTAACCACCTAAAGGAAGCGAGCTAGATATGGAAAAATATATATATTTGTGATCAGCGTGACCTCCTAAGTCGATATAGCCATGTCCGTCCATCCGTCCGTCCGTCCGTAGGCACGATAACTCAAAAAATAATGGACCTATCTTGATGAAATTTTGACTGACTTAGAAATACCCTACAACTATTTGGTTAAAATTTAATGAGATATCCATAAGTTATTTTAACACCATAAAAGCTGTTACTAATTTGATCGTAAGATATAGCTAACCAAATTAACTTTATAATACCAATAATATTTTCTAATTACACTATCTATTTAAAAAATATTACAAATTCTTACTAAAAAAACTTGAAATAAATGAAAATATATTTATTCAAATTTAATTACAAAAATGAAAAAATTTGAATTATTAAATTTTGTGATAAAAAGCTAATCAAAGCATAATATATTTAATAATTCAAATTTTTCAAAATTGCAATTATTTTAAATGGTTAGCTTATGTACCTATTAGAAAAGTTTATAAACGCAAAATATGCAATAAATGTATTTCTAAAATACAATTACAAATTTAGAAATTTTCATATAATTAATTTAAATATAAAAATAAATTTTACATAAATGCAGCAAGTACCTTTGAACATAGCTGAACTATTACAATCAAGTCTAAATTTCGGGGACACATATAGGAAATAGGAAATATATTCTTTGGATTCGAAATTAAACTCGACCAGAACCAATTCCCATGGTACTTTCATTACTAGTTACCTAGAGTTTAAATTTCATCAAAATAGCGGCATTATTTTTTGAGTTATAGTGTTTTTAAGATATATGTTTGTTAGCCCTTGAACTTTTCAAGGGTTCCAGGATCCGAAACCATGGTACGATTTTGCCCATATGCAGTCCGCGTCATACTTTCAATACTAGTTAACCCTTGTACACAATTGGAACGTTCTATCTTAATTTTAAAATACTAGTTTTATTAATTTCGATGATAAGCTTTTACACATTGGGGGGTCTAAGAGAGGTACTGAACCACCACTCCAATTGATCCTAAATTAGAGGGTCACGCAGGAAATAGTAAAGAACACCCATGTGCCAAATTTGAAGCTTCTACATTTGTTTCAAGTTACTATCTTTATTAATTTCGAAAATATAATTAAAGGCCCTCGGAACTGAGTGGCTGGTCCCAGACCCACTACTTTAATTGGGCCAAAATTTCAAGGACACTTAGGAAATAGCAAGGGACACCCTGATACCAAATTTGGAGGTTCTATCTTCATTGGTTTCGGAATTATGCTCGTTTGGCCTAAATTCGATCAAAAAGTTCTAGGTTCCGAACCCATGGTCCAATCCCGAACTTAGGCAATCTCCGAAGTAGGTTGATTACTAGTAACATACAGCACAAATTTGATGAATATAGCGTCATTAGTTGTTGAGTTATCGTGATTTTTTATATATGTTCGTTAGCCCTGGGACCGATTAAAACGTCCAGAATGTGAACCCGTTGGCCGATTTCGCCCATATGCAATCCCCGCCGTACTTTTAGTCCTAGTAACCTACAGTTAAAATTTCATCAAGATAGCTTCATTATTTTTTGAGTTATCGTACCTACGAACGGACGGACGGACGGACGGACTCTAGGTTATTAGTAATGAAAGTACCATGGAAATTAATTCTTGTCGAGTTCGCACAATGAGTTCGGATTCTAGACGCTTTTGATCGATTTGAAGCCAAACGAGTATGATTTCGAAGCCAAATAATAAATTTCCTGTTCCCTATGTGTCCCCAAAATTTAGACTTAGAAGTTTATCTTCGAAATTCATGAAGATAGAAACTTTAAATTTGATACACGAGGGTTCTTTCCTATTTATGTTTTTATTTAACACTTTTATATTTTTAAAAGGCATAGAATTTTACCCTAAAACATATTTTGTAAAGTATTTTGTAAATTAAAAACAAAATATTTTTGTAATAAACGATTCAATTCCTTTCATTACTAGTTTCAAAGGTACTTGCTGCATTTATGTAAAATTTATTTTTATATTTATCTAAATTTGTAAATGTATTTTAGAAATTCTTATTTTTATTATGTTATGTACATAAACTAACAATTTAAAATAATAAATTGCAATTTTGAAAACTTTTAATTATTAAATATATTATGCTTTGATTAGATTTTTATCATAAAATTTAATAATTCAAATTTTTTACTTTCGTAATTGAATTGAAATAAATATATTTTCATTTATTTAAAATTTTTTTGTTTTTTAATATTTTTAAATAGATAAATTAGTAAGAATTTGTAATATTTTTGAATAGATAAAGTAATTAGAAAATGTTTTTAGTATTATAAAGCTAATTCGGTTAACTATGTCTTACGATCAAACTAACAACAGAATAATATTACACGTAACTTATTGTTTTTTCCTATACATAATAAAATTTATGACAACAATGTTGTCAACAATTCTTACGTTTGAAATTTGGTTAAAAAAAAAATTTATAATTTCTTCAATTATTAAAACGTTTTTAAGTATTTTGAACTGTACAGTTATTACACAAAAAAAGCGTTTTACATTCTAAATATAAATAGTGTTTTAATATATAATGTTCTGAAAAGTTATTGATTTTTCTAAACAAATACATATGTATACATATTTACTGAAGTCAAGTAGCCAAAATTCGAGTTAATGCTGTCCTACATATAGAAAACTATACTTTTTTCTAAACATTTTAGTACGATTTGAACTATGTTGTATGCATTCTGTATCCTAATTAAAAAACTCTTAAATACATAATATGTACAACAAAATTTAACATACCTATCATAATTCAAAAGTTTACTACTTAGTATTATATTATATTGAAGCTGCCAGAAGTTCAAAATAATAGTTAAGTTGACAGAAGTCGAAATTTTTTTTAAAATCATAGTTTTAAGATTTATAACATATAAATCTACAAAGATATTAAAAAAATAATTAATCAATTAAAAAATTGATAAATTTTTGCTTTCCTTATTCCATTTTTAAATTTAGGAGCTACAGATCCAAGTATGCACAGCATTTCAATAATTTTTACTACAAATGTATGCATGCAAAAAATGGTTCTGCATTCTTTAGTTTACTTTATATTAGCCTAGTTTATTTATTTATTTTTTCTTATGTATGCCTAAATAACCCTAAATTAAAACATACGATGTGCAATTTTTATACGGCAGTACGTCAATATGTCTATCTACATATCCGTAAATCGAACGCGCGTACACATAAAAATATTTATTTTAGTACAAAAAATTTTTTTAATTTCATATAATAGGTATATTTTGAATTTTTTTAAATATAAGATATTTTTTAAAACATTATCTTAGAAATATAAGAAAAACCAAAAACAATATTTTTATACATTTTGTCAATTTGTAAATTTTAAAAATCCGAGTTACAGTACATCGCGTTACCCATATTTTGGTTGCTCTCATGTAAATTCATGTACCTATTTATTTGTAAATTTTTTGTCAGATATTATACGCCGAACGCTTTCATTTAAGTTGAAGATTATTTTTTCGTTTTTTTTTTTGGGAACGTATTATTACACAATACTTTAGTTTTCTTTTCAAGAAAGCTAGAGATCTTAAACGAGCAGGACAAGTAAAATATGCATGGGTAAAAGAAGGTAAAGTTTTCATAAGATATGATGATAAAAGCAAAGTAATTAAATTAAATTCAGAAAAAGATCTTAATTTCATAAATGAATAATAATAATAACAATGTAGATTTTGAAGCTTTACCAATTAATACCCAAGTTAAACAAATTGATTCAATAGATAATTTAAAATTTGAAAAACCAAACACATTGAAAGTTTTTTATTTGAATGCTAGGAGTATTAAAAATAAAATGGACGATATAAATTTTCTTCTTGACAATATAAAATCAATTATACACATAATTATTTTCACTGAGACCTGGATTTTGGAAGATGAACTTGACCTAATAAATATTATACACTACAATAAAGTTTTCGGTTGCAGAAAAAACCGTCGTGGTGGTGGCGTTGGAATATTTATTCACAAAAATCTTGATTTCACAATTCATAACACGTATAATGATAACATAAACAATTTTATAACCATATCAATCAATAACACAACACAAAAAATTCACATAACAGCAATATATAGACCTCCAAGTAATGATAAAGACAATGTAGTTCTTTTTTTTTCTATTTTCGATAAATATCTAGAAAGCATAAATAGTAACAATTCAATCTTAATTGGTGATCTTAATTTCAATATACTTAACCTACATGATCATTTAGTTAATGAATATAGTAATATTGTTGCCTACAATGGATATAATTTCTGCCATTCCCTACCAACTAGACCTGCTTCAGGTACGTGCATAGACCATATACTCACCAACGATTTTATAAGAAAAATTAATATTAACATGTTTGAAAGTAATATTTCTGATCACAATGTTTTCTTCATAGAAATTGATAATTATACTAAAATAAAACAACAAAAAAATAATGACATTCATATAATTACAACAAATATTGATGAAATAAAAAAACAGCTTGTGACAGATAGACACAAAATTGATGTTTCATCAAGTGTTGCCGTTGCCGTGTATAAAAATATAGTAGAAAAGCTTAATGAATTAAAACAAAAATATACATACAGTAAAGTCCTAAAAAAAAATAATAATAAATACAGTAAACCATGGATAGACAAAGAATGTTTTAAATTAATTAAAATAAAGAATTACTGGCATAAAAAACATTTATTGAATTTGAGTAATGAGTCTAATAAATCCAAATATCACTATTGGTTAAACAGGCTAACGGATACAAAAAGAAAAAAGCAAAGAGACTACGATAGTCATAAATTTAACAAATGTATGAATAATCAGCAAAAAATCTGGAATGTTGTTAAAGAAATTATTACTGATGGTGTGAGTAATGACAAACCAAATGAATTCTTTACTCAATGCAGAAAAGAGATAGATAAGTATGATAAAATTAATCAATTCAATAATTTTTACTGCAATGTTGGAAGTACAATGGCTAGCAAATTTGATCAATCATTTTACTACCCAAAAATGAGAACATGTAATAAATTTAAGTTAAAAAATATCAAAGAAAGTGAAACTTTAAAGCTTATCAGTACATTAGCTAACACAAATAGTGAAGGGGTGGATAGAATTTCGACTAAATTAATTAGATCATGTAAGGAAGAATTAGTAAAACCAATAACAAGATTAATAAATATCTCAATACAGGACGGTATAGTTCCAGAAGAACTAAAAATTAATAAGGTCATACCAATTTATAAAAAGAACGGAGATAAAAGTGACATAAATAACTTTAGACCGATCTCTATTTCGTCAGTTTTCAGTAAAATATTAGAAACGTATATTAATGAGCAACTGGTTGACTACTTAATTCAGAACAAATTAATTTGCGGTAGACAATATGGATTTACAAAAAATTCAAATACCAGCGCTGCATTGTTTGATGTTGTGGTTGAAATTCAAGAATGCGTTGGAAAAAGAAAAAGAATTGGTTTGATTTTTTTTGACTTAACCAAGGCATTCGATTCAGTTGACCGTAAAATTTTATTAAGAATACTGTTTGAGTGTGGAATTGTTGGGAAAGAGCACCTTTGGTTTAAGAACTATTTTGAAAAAAGAAAACAATTCTCTGAATGTGAAGGAATAAGAAGTGAACTAAAGGATATTGATTTTGGTGTAATACAAGGAAGCTCACTTGGTCCTACACTTTTTTCATGTTATATAAGTAATTTTTCAACCATGCCACTAAAAGGAAAAGCATATCTATATGCAGATGATTTGGTTATGGTATATGCAGAAAAAAATATATTAGAACTGCAAAACATAATAAATTCGGACATGAAATTGATACACAGCTGGATGAACCTACATAAATTAACAGTAAATGAGAAAAAACAAAATATATGCTACTAAGACATAAATCTGAAAAATTGCATATATTATATAATAACTGTGAAATAGAAAAAGTGAGCGAGTATAAATATTTAGGAGTCATTATTGATGAAAATCTGAATTGGAATCGGCATATTGTAGAAGTAAGAGCAAAAACTAGTAAAATAGGCGGAATATTTAATAAAGTAGGAAAACGTATACCTAAACAGATCAAAATCTCAACATTTTATAGCCTTTTTCATAGTACATTAACATACGAAATTGGAATATGGGGAAACACATTTGAAAAAAATATTAACACCTTACAACGGATACAAAATAAAGCTATCAAAAATCTCTTTGGGATCGAAAGAAGAACTCCGACAAACGAGATACACAAAAGTTTGAAAATACTAAAGTTAAGAGATCATATAAATTTGGTACAGATTACGCACATACATAACATTACGAAAAATCAGATTAAAACAAATACTCAAATAATAATAGGCTCACAAGTACACGAATATGAAACAAGAAACGCTCAACATCTACGATATTTGGCTGCAGTAAATTTATTTGGTTTAGACAAAATTTTGAATTCGTCCATAAAATTGTATAATGGTCTCTCTATAAATATAAAATTGTTAAACAAAAATTTATTTAAGAAGAATTGTAAACAAAAGTTTATTTCAAATTATTGAATTGCTATATAATTAGTTTGTTTTTATTATATTTTTATCGAATCGTATTTTACATTACATTTATTATCTGTTTAAAAAAAAAAAAAAAAAAAATTTAACACCTGTTTTTTGTTTTTTCTTAATTTTGTTTCACTGCAATATCTTCATTTAAAGATTTTAAGAAATGATATTTCTTTTTGTTTCTGCAAACATATTATAGGTATTTTAATTATTTTGTATGTATTTTTTAAAAAAAATATAGGTATTTTTAAAAACAATATTACTTTAAAATATTTTACTTTTAGAACAATATCAACAACATATGAAAAAAAAATAACATTTTTATATGCTTTGTCAATGTTTAAATTTCAAAAATTCGTGGTACAATAACTTATTCTCATGTGATACATGATATTTACTTAAAACTAATTTAAAACTTTTTGTTAGCAAATATACACCATATGGGCTGATTTTGGTTTGGCCCTAAGGAACAAATCATTTAATTTACAAATTATTTTTTAAGAAAGATTTTTCGTTTTTAATTTTTCGCAAACATATTTTATAAAAACTTTTGTTATACATCTCTCAAACGTAATGGCAACTACAGAATATATTTTAAAAGTCGGTTATTTTATTATTATAAAAAACTTAACAAAAAGCAACAACAATATACGAAGTAGCAAAATAATTTTTTTTAGCAAAATAAAATACATACAGTAGAGCTCGCGTATAACGACCATGAAGAGACAGAAAATATTCGTCGTAATAAATGAATGTCGTTTTAAAAGAATGTTGTGAATTTTGAAATATTAGTATAAAAATTGAAAATCGCAGAATGTGCTAATTCTAGAATGAACACTTTAAACTCATTTGCTAGAATTTTATTTGATGTGTCAGCGTCAAGCCTATGTATAATGCTTTTTCTTCTAATGAATTTTTTTTTGTATTTTTCATGCGTTATTATGATTTCTTTTAATATTCAAAAATAAATATAAAAATACTAAATTAATCACCAAGCAACATTATTAGATATAATAAACTTAAATAAAAGAAATATGAATGTAATAAACAACTTACATTTTTAGGTAAAATTTAATTCAATGGCAAAAATTGTAAAGTTTATTATAATTAAAATTGAACCGAGTTCGTTATAAATGAAAACTACTGTATAAACCAAATGTATTGCTTTCATTCCGAACAGAACTAATTTTTTTTTTGTACAATTTTAATTCTAGTTTACTTGTTAAGATAAAAAAAAAAACAAAAACAATACAAAAATTTTGAAAAAATTTCAATCTCCTTGTTCAAAACAAAAAAAAGAAAGACATAAGTCGGCGCATATAATAGTTTGATTGAGCTGCGAGTTACAATCGAAAATGAATTACATTTACACAGAAAGTCGGCGCATAATATTAGAGTTATAAGCCTAAACTTTTAACCGCGTGACCGTTAAATTCAAATTTACGTTAAATTAAAGCCGGGTTTTCACCTGAAAAAACGCAAAATTCTAAAAAAAAAAATATCATTGTAATATGAAAACAAAAAAAACCTTTCCTTTGGTTGTCGTTTCATTAAAATTGGTCTTATAGTTTATCCTGAAAAGAGATGTTAATATTTGTATGGGAAAAAATAAGCCGATTAAATATTATGATATCATTATTGTTTGTCCAGTTTTTTTATGAAATTTCCTCGAACATTTTTTTCGATGTTACCCCAGTTGTTATGTTTGGCATTCAGATCAATTCAGAAATAATAATTAATAAAATGAAATGAACAATGAAAGTTCCCTCCACCTTTAAAGCCTACTTTTCTGTCTGTTCTAATACAATTAAAATTCTCAAATTTTAAATTATGATTTTCATTTAATTTCATTCAGTAAACAAGCACAAAGTCAGATTTATGGATTTCCAGAAATTGTGTGAAATATAATCTTATTTCAATTGAAATTAAGGAATTTACATTAATTACAAAGATATTTACTATTCATCATCATCATCATCATTAGAGTAAATATAAATTTTTTGTGTGTTGTCACTAAAATTTTTTTCTAATTTTTTTAATCTATTATCAAATTTGTTAAACCTATTCAAAATATCCTGAAACATTTCTTTTGTAGTTTTTTATTTTTCGTCTAAATTATTATTATTATTCTTATTTGTATTATTCAAATCATTACCTCAATTTTTTAGGTGATTAGCATAACTATCATTTGGGTTAATATAATTGTTAACTTTATTTCAATTAACAATTGTAGATATAAGGTAATACAAACAATTTTTTGATTTACTTTCAAATAATTTAATTTTATTGGTTTTAAGTTCTAGTTATGATAGATCTAGTTATTAGTTTTGATATACAATTTGTTCAAAATATAAATTTGTGTTAATTCAATTACATCTCATTCTTAAGACATCGAAAAGCGGAAGAAAGATCAAACCGATAAAAAAATGTGATGTACTTAAAAAAGTACGTTCTGACATGTTACATATACTTGCAACATACCACAAACATCAAAACAATTATAATATGATGTATTGCTGAATAACAATTAATGAGATGTAATTGAAATACATGCATACATGTGTATTAAATAGTGAGCGATACAATTATATAATGTAAATCATTAAGATAATTACAGTAAAAAATAAACAAATTTATTTTAATGTAATAGAAAACAAAATGTGATTTATCAAATGCAATACAGTGAGCGCAATATGCGTACAAAAAATTAATGATATATTTTTTCAAAAATGTAAATATTCAGAAATAAAGATTGATTCAATTTCTTTCAAAACATATAAAAAGAAACAAATTTAAATTATTGTAATTAATTCCGAACATTCTGGCCCGCGGTAATTTAACTAGTTTTACAATTGGACGAACAAATTCTCCATGTTGGGTTTTAACTGTCACGACTCTGGTGAGACCATCCTTCCCAGCATGTTGTTTAATTACTCTACCTAGTAACCTAGTAATTACTCTACCTATTTGGAAGGCATATTCATGTCCTTTAATACGACAACATCATTTTATTTCATTGCCGGCTGCACACTATGCCATTTCGGTCGTTGCTGGAGGGTTGTGAGATAATTTGATTGCCAGGTTTTCCAAAAACCTCTAAGAAGGTTTTGCAGCAATTGTCAATTTGATAAGCGTGATGGTGGCTCATTACTAAGATCAATGTCAGATATAGTTGAATACGAGTGTCCAGTTAGTAAATGAAATGGTGTTAAGGCTTCGTTATCGTTTTCTGGAAGACTGCAAAGTGGTCTCGAATTCAAAACAGCTTCGATTTGTGTTAATATTGTGTTAAGCTCTTCAAATGTTAGGATATGATTGCCGATTACTCTTCTCAGGTGAGTTTTTACTGATTTAACCCCAGCTTCCCACAGTCCACCAAAATGGGGAGCAGCTGCTTGATGATGATTGTATGGTAAGTCGGACATCTGTAGTCTCCCTCCGACCCGAAGTATGCCTTGTTGATCAAGGAATGGTGCCAGTTTGATAATTTTGCTTGAGGTAGGTAGTTGATGGTTCTTTTTTAGGGATTCTGTGTCAGATTTAAATTCTAGTTGCTGGACATATTTTACACAAATCCATTGAGCTTTTAGCAGTTCTTCAGACGACAGCGTGCCAGTTAAATTTTTATTACGTTTACCTTGAATGATATTAAGTAAATTAATACAAAATCTATTGCAAAATGCCACCGTTCTAAAGAGTTTAGTCCAGGTTGAGAACCTTCTACTTAGATCATATAAAATGGTGTTATCCATTTCCGCTGTCAAAACTTGAATGAATGATTTTCTTTCTTCAAGCGTAGATGGGTCAAAGGTTGCAGATGTTTGTTGTGAATTGGTCAATGTGTTTTGATGGTAATGTTCCCCTTGATGCAATATCAGCTGGGTTGTCCTTGGAAGTCACATGTTGCCAACATGTCCTAGGTGTAAATTCCAAAATTTTAGATGTTCTATTTGCAACAAAACAACCCCATCGTCTTGGTACTGATGATAACCAATGAAGCACAACTTCTGAGCCAGTGTACATGAATACTGTTGGAGAAATTAACGCGAAGGCATATTTTTCATTAGATGGCTGAGTAACAGAGCTCCACAAAGTTCCAAGCAAGGTAGAGATATTTGTTTTAATGGGGCTACCTTGCTTTTCGATGCAATTAAATGTGTTATGTATAAATTGTCGGATTGCCTCACTCTAGCATAAACTACAGCAGCAAAGGCCTTTTCCGACGCATCTGCAAATCCATGAAATTCAAAGTCATTGGCTGAGCTATGCAACCACCGTGAAACCCGAACTTGAGAAAGAGTGGGTAATTCATTTTTAATTGTTGTCCAATGCTGTGCGACATCTGTTGGTATTGGATCATTCCAAGATAATCCGTGTAACCATAAACTTTGAAATAAAATCTTGATAGTAACGGTAATCGGTGTTAGAAAGCCTAACGGATCAAAAATACAAGCTGCTTCTGATAAAAAACTTCGTTTTGTAGCTGGTATTTCCTTTGGAAGTGTAATTTTGAAGAGAAAATTCATCCGCGTATGGATACCATACCATTCCCAGAGTTTTGATACATTGTGTTTCATCGTCAAAATCGACTGCTGAGAGTTCGCATTCATGTAATAACTCATTCATTCGATAATAACTCATCTGCAGTTTGGGCGCCAGTTATGACGTCATCAACGTAACAATCGTTTAGCAGAATTTTTGACACTACCGGAAATTGATTTACTGAATCTAAAGCTAGTTGCTTCAATGTGCGAATTGCCAGAAATGGTGCTGACGACGTTCCGTATGTTACGGTTTATAGCCGGTAATTCTCAACTGAATCTGTTGAAGATTTACGCATTTTATGGCGTTGATAATCAGTGTGATTGGGTGATACTCGAATTTGGCGGTACATTATTTCAATGTCCGCAGTGAAAACATAACGGTGGCGCCTAAATCGTAAACAAACAGTAAATAGCTCTTTCTGAATTGGTGGTCCAGTCAAGAGTGCATCATTCAATGAGTACCCGGATGTTTATTTAGCGGACCCATCGAATACCACACGTAACTTAGTGGTAGTACTCTCCGGTTTGAATACTGCGTGATGTGGCAGGTAATAGGAACTGTGATTTTGCATTTCAGCTTCTGGAATCCTTTCCATGTACCCTAACTGTATATATTCTTCCATGAATTTTTGGTAGCTTGTTAAAAAGTCCGGATTTTTAGTGAATCTTCTTCCCATTGAACGTAAACGATTAAACGCTGAATGATATGTATCACCTAATGGAATTGAAGGCATTTTAAATGGAAGACCAACGACATTTCGTCTATTGTCATCACGGTATGTGCTCTTAATATAATTATCCTCAGCGTGTGCTTCTTCGTCAGTTTGAATTGACGTTGTCTGAATTGAGTCAAGTTTCCAGAATTTTTTTTAAAGTTTAATCGACATCGAAGTTCGCATGTAAGGATGATACTGTACAAAAGGATGTCGTTATGGGGTGGCGTTCAGGTAATTTACCAGCAATAACCCAACCAAAAATTGTCAATTGTGCTGTCAAGGGTGTGGTTGTGATCTCAAAGCGTTCTTCTTCAAAAATGTTGAATACTACATCGGCGCCTAACAAAATATCAATTGGCCCTGGTATGTTGAACGTGGTATCAGCTAGTTGTATAGTTGTCACTGGATTTGGAAATTCATAGTTTGGTAAGGTTGGTGTTATTCGTTGCAATATAAAGGTGTCTACACTAATGGATTTTGAGTTGATTTTAGAATTAAATTTGATGTGGACCTCCCTTTTGGTGGTACCAGCTGCAATAGCGGATAATCCAATTACAGGAATTTTAGCATGACTACGAGGTAAGTTTAATTTGTTAACAAGTGATTCGGAAATGAACGAAGTTTGTGAACCTGTATTAAATAGATTTATGCAATCTTGATGAATTCCCAGGTAACGAGTTGTCTAGTACTCCATTACATACTAGGACATCTATTTTATTTGATCATAAATTTATAAAAGTGAACTTAGGTAAAAAATTTTTATACCTTGGAATCGTTTACTTTCCGCCCAATACTGACAATTCCATATATTCTGATTTCTTTGATATATATCATGATATTATATCAAAATTGAATGAGGATGATTCAATATTCATTTTTGGGGATTTCAATCGTCCTTCACTATCGTTTATTGTAGACAATTCTGATAACTTGCTACTACCAATTAATTTTAATGACGAAACTGATTTTGATATTATCAGTGAGTTTTATGGTAACGACTTACAGCAAATTATCAGATTTCCTAACAAAAATAATAAGTGGTTAGATCTTGCATTTTCTAATGCATATGATAAAGTGGAAGTTAAACTCGCTGATGATACAGCTAATTTATTCTCCAACTCATTTCATCATAAGGCAGTCATCTTTGAATTTTATTCCATCAAGCCACTTTTTGTTAAATCTTACAATAATAAAATGAAATTTTGTATTTGATTGTATTTGATTTTCTTAATGCCGATTATCAAAGCATTAATAATGCTTTATCGATTGTTAATTGGGACGAAATGTTAAGACAACAGAACATTGACTCAACAGTATCTATTTTCTATATGAAATTATTTCATATTGTCAACTCCTATGTACCTAAAATACGTAAAAAGGATAAGACCACAGAACCGTGGCTTAACCGAGAACTTAGGACTTTGCGCAATCAGCGCAACAAACTTTATAAAAAAATTAAATTTACAAAGGAGCCTGATACTAATTTATTAAATATGTATAAGGATCTCGCTTTAGAATTTAAAAATAAATCAAATTTGGCATATGATAATTATGTATCTGAGATCGGTAGTAAACTAATTACGGATCCAAAAAAGTTTTTTGACTTTGTCAATACAAAACGAAAGACTTGTGGGTATCCAAACTCTATGCCTAAAGACAATGTTTTCTCTTCAAATCCTAATGTAATGTAATTTCTTCGCAGATTGCTTTCAAAAAGTTTTTCGTCCGCTTGACGTATCCATCAATATCCCAATTTCAAACTCGGTTAATAATACTAATTCAATTATAAAAGATTTGTATATTTCGGAAAATGAAATTTATGAAGCAATTAATAACCTCGATCTCAAAAAAGGTGTGGGCCCGTATTTAATTGCTCCTTCTTTTTTATACAATTCCATTAGTTATTTGACGTATCCACTTCACATTATATTTCACGTCAGGCACCTTCCCATCTGCTTGGAAATCATCTTTTTTGACCCCTATTCATAAAAAAGGAGACAAAGCTTCTGTCGTAAACTATCGAGGAATAGCCATCCTTTCGACTATCCCAAAATTGTTTGAGAAAATTGTGGTGGGCAAAATCACACCTATTATTAATATGAAACTAAATGAACAACAGCATGGTTTCAGAAAGGGTCGCTCTACTACTACAAATCTTGTAGTTTACACTTCTGAAATCTTAAATGAAATGAAGAAGGGTTTTCAAGTTGACGCAATTTATACGGACTTTAGCAAAGCTTTCGATCGTATTGATCATAATATTTTGCTGAAGAAACTTGAAACGATGGGCATATCTGGTTCTTTCTTGGCATGGCTTGGCTCTTATCTTACTTGAAGAACTCAGAACATAAATTTCCAAGGCCATTTGTCAAACCCAATTTATGTTACTTCTGGTGTGCCTCAAGGTAGCCATTTAGGTCCACTTCTATTCAATGTATTCATTTCAAATCTTTCTGAAAAATTAATAGGTGTATCTCATATTGCATTTGCTGACGATCTTAAAATTTTTGATGTTATTAAAAATAACTCTGATGTTCAATTACTTCAAGAAAACATGCATTCTTTACATGAATGGTGCATATCCAATAGATTAGAACTAAATATTGAGAAATGCAAGGTCATAAGCTTTACATGTAAAAGAAATAAAATACTTTTTAATTATTCAATAGACAATTTAGCTCTCGAAAGGGTAAATAGCATGACCGATCTTGGGATTCTTTTGGATGATAAATTAAATTTTAATCTTCACTACGAACACATGATTGCAAAGGCAAATAAAATGTTAGGTTTCATAAAAAGAAGGGCCAAAGAGTTTAATGACGTAGCAATAACAAAGGCACTTTATAGTTCTTTGGTTCGATCTACTTTAGAATATGGTCACATTGTTTGGGATCCGGCATTTCAAACACACTCTAAAAGAATTGAATCTGTTCAAAAACAGTTTCTTTTATTTGCTTTAAGAAACCAATATGACCCTTTATATCATAAGTAATGACGCTCATATAGTGCTTTTGCTTTTTTCTTTTTGTTCGGTAAGCATTTTTTTTTGGTTAAGTTTTTAAAAAATTAAATTTTTATTATTTTGTACAATAAAAAAAAAAACTTTGTATTGCAATTTGACCTAAGTATTCTAATTTTTGTTAATTGTTCTTACACTTTTGTTTTTTTTTTTTGAAATTCTGTTTAAAAATTTAAATTATGAATAATGGTATAAGATATTTTTTTTCTTTTTTTTGTTTGTAAAAACCTTGTTTTGGTTAATGAAATAAAATAAAATAATCACTTACTGTACCAATTGCCGTGGTGTAGTGCATTCACTAATTCTAACACTACAATTATTACAATACCTATATAACTTCACCGTACACATACATTTAATTTATACTAATACAATACCTAGTTAACTTCAACGTATTTTTACATTCTTTCTCACAAACACAATACCTAATTAAAAAGTACGCTAATATACTTTTATAATCAATTTAATAAAGATATCTAATTTCATATATACCTTAAGTATAAACGAACACATTAATCACATTAATTCTTTAGCAAAAATGCTGATTCTAAACATTTAAATTTAAAACAACAATTAACACTCGCACCATATAATATTATATATTTTTACTGTTTTTTTTACATTTATAAAAAAAGTCATTATGAATAGAAATT
The DNA here is from genome assembly GCA_963082915.1 of Dolichopus griseipennis. Classification (NCBI taxonomy): domain Eukaryota; kingdom Metazoa; phylum Arthropoda; class Insecta; order Diptera; family Dolichopodidae; genus Dolichopus; species Dolichopus griseipennis. The sequence continues at coordinate 126,228,933 of OY720443.1, read as the reverse complement.
GCACATTCAGGGAATCTCCTTAAAAAGGTTAAAGAACTGAATGTAGCACATATGTTTAACACACAATTTAATATTTGTCAATTTAAATTATATTTTTAAGAAAATAGCCGATATGGCACTTTTTATTGTTAAATAATAATTTTAATAATGTAATTGTAAATACCTCTACTAAAAAAAAGTAGTGGGGATAAATTTTAAATATTGTATAAATACCGTTGTAAATTTTAAAAAAGATAACAATTAACGGCAACAATTACAACAACAAAAATAATCAAAACAGAAGTCGCAACAATTTCAACAATAAAAACCACAATTACAATCAAAATAAAAATAGAAACTATAGAAACGTAAATTACCTGAGCACAGAACAGGTAAACGAGAACAACCTCGAAGTACGACAACTTGCCGAGGATTTAAACAACTTACAAATGAATTAAAAATATACTTTATCAACAACAAAAAAATAAATTACATATTCTTAAAAACAAGCTTAACTCAAAAACCTTTAGCATTTTTACTAGATACAGGAGCAGAAATTTCAATAATAAAAAATAATTGTATAGATAATCATGAACTAATTAACTCAGAAAATAAATGCAAAATAACCGGTGTAAATGAACATGTCGTATTATCATTAGGTAACATACAAACAACAATAAAAATAGAAAATTTTAACTCAAATCAAAATTTTCAAATAGTAGACTCAGATTTTCCAATACCAACTAATGGTATATTAGCTACAGACTTCATACATAGATATTACAGCTTAATTGACTTTGATACCTTTACAATAACATTAAAAGTAAACAATACAGAAATAACCTTACCGATTGAAACCTACATCCCGAATTATGATAACATTGAAATACCACCTAGAACAGAAATGATCTATCCAATCAATATTAAAGTAAAAGAAGACAGCATAGTACTAAACAAACAAATAGGTAATCACGTATTCATCGCAAACACCATTATACCAGCAAAATGTATAGCACATGTAAAATTCATGAATACATCAGATCAAAAAATAACCATTTCGAACTTTAAACCTGAAATTAAACCACTTAAAAATTACATGATTATGAGTCTAAAACAAGATAAAACAAAAAGGGAAACAAAATTATTACAAGAACTTAAAATAAAAAATTTAGATGAAAAAGCCACAGATTCAATAATAAATATATGCAAAAATTTTTCGGATATTTTCCATCTACAGGATGACAAACTTTCATACAATCATTTTTACCAACAACATATAAGCCTTCAAGATAAAACTCCAGTTTACATTAAAAATTACAGACTCCCTCAAACACAGATAAAAGAAATTAATAACAAAGTCAATGATTTAATTAGAGAAAAATTAATAGAACCATCAAACAGTCCATATAATTCACCATTACTAATAGTACCAAAAAAATCTTCAGATGACACAAAAAAATGGAGATTAGTCGTGGATTATAGACAACTAAATAAGAAGATAACAGATGACAAGTTTCCACTCACTCGTTTAGACGATATTCTAGATAGTATCGGAAGAGCAAAATATTTCTCAACATTAGACCTTAGTAACTCCTTTCATCAAATCAAATTAGACAACGAGTCAAAACCATTAACAGCTTTTTCAACTAATAAAGGTCACTATCAATTTACCAGACTACCTTTTGGTTTAAAAATATCTTCAAACAGTTTTCAGAGGATGTTCACCATAGCACTATCAGGCTTAAATGCAGGCGCGTTTATCTATGTTGACGACATAATAATTTTTGGATGTAGTTTACAACACCATAATAAAAATTTAATTGACGTATTTACAAGACTTAGAAAATCTAATTTAAAATTAAATCCAGCTAAATGCACATTTCTACAAACCGAAGTAACATATCTCGGACATTTAATTACACAAAATGGTATAAAACCTGACCCTGCTAAATATAATACAATACAAAATTATCCAACTCCTACAAATGCTGACGACACCAGAAGATTCGGAGCATTCTGCAACTACTATCGCAGATTTATAAAGAACTTTGCCGAAAAAACGAAACCACTTAACAACTTATCTAAAAAGAATACAACTTTTGTTTGGACTTCAGAATGTGAAGAAGCATTTAAAACATTAAAAGAAAAGCTAATAAAACCACCAGTCTTAAAATTCCCGAACTTTGATGAAGAATTCATAATAACAACTGACGCATCCAACTTTGCTTTAGGCGCTGTTTTGTCACAAGGAGAAATAGGTAGCGACCGGCCAATCGCTTACGCTAGTCGATCTTTGAACAAACATGAACTAAACAAACCAATAATCGAGAAAGAATTATTAGGCATACATTGGGCAATAACACATTTTAGACCCTATGTATATGGCACAACGTTCACGATTGTTACGGATCACAGTCCGTTAGTCAGTTTATTTAAACACAAAAATCCTTCATCTAAAATGACAAGAATAAGACTAGAATTAGCCGATTATGATTTTAAAATAATATATAAACAAGGTAAAATAAATACAAACGCAGACGCACTATCTCGTATAAAAATCGATTCAGAAATATTAAAACAAATGATTCCAAAAAATAGAGTAAATATCATAACGAGAAATAAGAATAAAACATTACAAAAAACAGATAATAATAACAGCACTAGTACATTAACATAGAAGCCTCATGAACTTCATACGTGGCAATGTACATCCATATCTGAAACAAAAAATATGCATAAAATAAAATTTATTAACGTTAACGATTTAAAAAATATGAAAAATAAAATAAATGAAATAATTAAAAATGAAAAAGGGGATTTTATGGTACCAATAAGCATAAGTGATAATCCATATCAGGACTTAGGTCGGATCTTGGAGAAACTTATCTTATCTATGAAAAATAAAAAAATAATGAAACTAGCGCTTAGTGATAATGATTCAATATTTAGAAAAATTGATATAAGAGAATTTGAAACATTGTACAATGATATTATGAATAAATTAAAAATGAATGAATTAAAAATTTTAATATATACCCCGCCTAAGAAAATTGAAGATAATGAATCAAAAAATAAAATAATAAAAGAATATCATGACTCTCAACAAGGAGGTCATACAGGAATCAAAAGAACCATCAACAAAATAAAACAAAGCTATATATGGAAAAATTTAAACAAGATGGTCAAAGAATACATAAACAACTGTAAGATATTGGCAAAGAATAAAATTATAACACATAATAAAGAAAAATTTATTATAACTAATACACCATCATCTGCTTTCGAATCTATAAGCATAGACACCGTAGGACCTTTGAGAATATGTAATAACTACAGATATATATTAACAGTTCAATGCGAATTAACAAAGTACATAGAAGCTATACCAATAGAAACAAAAGAAGCAAAAACTATAGCAAAAACATTAATCACAAATATCATTTTAAGATATGGTAATTTTAAAACAATAAAAACAGACTTAGATACTGAATTTATATATGAAATTTTTACGAATATATGCAAAACTTTCAACATAGAACATTTAAAATCAACTCCATATCACCATGAGACACTAGGCTCAATTGAACGAAACCATAGAGTATTAAACCAATATCTCTTATCGTTCACTCAAGACTATCAATGGGACGAATGGATACCTTACTTTGCATATTGTTATAACACAACACCACACACAGATACAAATTATTCACCATTTGAATTACTTTACGGAAAAATATCAAGTATACCAACAAACTTTAATACTAATACACACATACCTATACAAGTCATGAACGACTATGTACTTGAACTAAAAACTAGACTCAAATTTGCAGCCGAACAAGCAAAGAATATGTTAAATATAGCAAAAATAAACAGAAAATATGTAAATGATATCAATGTAAAACCTATAAAATTTAAAATAAATGATTTAGTTCTAATAAAAACTGAAAGAAAAAATAAACTAGATAGTCCGTATGATGGACCATATAAAATAATAAAAACAAACAATGTAAATTCTATAATAAAAATAAAAAACAAACAAAAAGAAATCCACAATAATAGGTTAAAACTTTTTAAAACTAGCTAAAATCAAATATTTTATAAAACAAATTTTTTTTTACTTATTACTTTATAAAATTTTATTATTAAGAAAAATTTATTATTATATAAAAAAAAAAAAACATTGTAAATAAACAAAACAAATTTTTTTTTTACCTAATAAGCATAAACACAAAAAAAAAAAAAAAAAAACATGTATATATATTTTAGTATAACAAAAAAAAAAGAATTTTCTTCTTTTTGTACAAAAATCTTTTTTTTCTTTTACGGTAAGGGTGTAGTGCATTCACTAATTCTAACACTATAATTATTACAATACCTATATAACTTCACCGTACACATACATTTAATTTATACTAATACAATACCTAGTTAACTTGAACGTATTTTTACATTCTTTCTCACGAACACAATACCTAATTAAAAATTACGCTAATATACTTTTATAATCAATTTAATAAAGATATCTAATTTCATATATACCTTAAGTATATACGAACACATTAATCACATTAATTCTTTAGCAAAAATGCTAATTCTAAACATTTAAATTTAAAACAACAATTACACCCGTACCATATAATATTATATATTTTTACTGTTTTTTTTACATTTATAAAAAAAGTCATTATGAATAGAAATTGCACATTCAGGGAATCTCCTTAAAAAGGTTAAAGAACTGAATGTAGCACATATGTTTAACACACAATTTAATATTTGTCAATTTAAATAATATTTTTAAGAAAATAGCCCATATGGCACTTTTTATTGTTAAATAATAATTTTAATAATGTAATTGTAAATACCTCTACTAAAAAAAAGTAGTGGGGATAAATTTTGAATATTGTATAAATACCGTTGTAAATTTTAAAAAGATAACAATTAAAAGTTTAAGTTCTTAGATAGCTTAACTAAGAAAACAAAAAAAAGGCTTTTAATTTGACTAAGACAGAGTCTCTAAATTGGGTTCAGCCCATAGAGAAATAACCATCACAGTGTGACATAGGGCTTATGGCCCTCAGCACTTTGGTTAAGACAAGAACCGCATAACTATCAGGATAGACATAATAAAGTATCACCAAAGTAAGGATCTAATTTATTACCAATAAATATATTACCATAATAGGATAAAATTATTACAGTGGGAAGAACCGCTAATGTTCTTGTTTGACTTGCTTGGGATTTTGATGATGACTCAAACACAATATTATGACTGACTGGAGAAGACTGCTGGTTATTAGTGAAGTGAGCTGCGGTTGAAGATGAAGACGACATTTTTTTTGCTTGTGGATGTTGTGAATTTGTTTTGAACAGGTTGATGAACGAGAGAATGGTGTTTACGTGAGCACTGTTGGAAAGTATGTTTAGATTTGTATGTTGATGAATGATGCCCTGTACGTAGACAATTGAAGCATAGATTTTTTTCGTTAACGAATTTTTGACGTGATCTAATATCTAATGAGTGAAAATGTGGACAATGAACAAGTAATGAGTAGAATTACATTTTGGACATTGAATTGTCGTGATACATCTAATTGGTTTTACAGAACCTGCTTTATGACTCTTTGCAGAGCCTTGACTGTCTTCAAGTGATTGACAGCACCTCTCGAGAAATTCAAGTAATTGATCGAATGTTATTTTCTATTGATTCCTCAGCCCAATCTTGTCTAGTGACGGGGTCTAGCTTATGCAGAAGTAGGTGATTTAACCAAGGATCTCGGCCCTCTGCACAGTTGCGTAATGCTTTGAGCCCTCTGATTACTTCATCTGCTCCATCTACTATGCGTCTTAGGTTGATAGCGTTTACATTAGAGATGGATGGTAGGGCTAGGAATGTTTTTATAAATACTTTAGTGATTTTGTCTCTTTTGTTGTATCGTTTATCCAAACGATCCCACGCTTGTGTGTAATTCTCCTCAGATATGGGAATGTGTCGTAAAAGTGCAGCTGCATCATCTTTCAAGCAACCTTTCAAATAGTGAAATTTTTGAGTGTTTGTCAAGTTTTTCTGTTTGTGAATTATTGATGTGAATAAGTCTCTAAAGGACACCCATTCAGCGTAATTGCCGGAAAATATTGGAATATTGATTTTGGGCAATCTCTTTTCACTCGGCAAATCTTGTTTTCCCTGAACACAAGTACTTGAAAGCCTTTCCAGGAAACTAGCTTGCTGATCTGCCAACCGGTCAAAAGCTTCTTGTTGATCATGAGAAGAGGTGTGGCAATCCTCAACTGCTTTGAGACGTTTTTCCTTGATGGAAAAATATTTTGTTTCCAAAGATTCGGTTTCTTCTTCATCATCAGTATAATCTGGTTCACCTGAGGATTGACAAATCTGATCTTGGACAGACATAAAACCGTCCCAGCGGTCTGCGGCCTTGTCCAGGCGAATTTGTATAGCTTGCAGGGTTGTAGTTGCATTGATGCTGTTGCAGAAGTTCGACATACGGGTAAGTGTACCCTTAAAACGACCACGTTGGCTCTTGAGAATTGAATATTCCATTTGGAATTACAAAAATGTGCTAATGTTAATTTAGGCTAAATGTAAGATGATTAAATTAATAAGTAGCAAACGATGTAGATATTTCTGTTTTTGTTGTGTGTTTCAAATCAACACGTATACGTAATTGTCATAAATTCAATTTCAATGTAGAAATGCCCTCAGCTAAAATTCATATATATATCCATAGGAATCCATACGTTAAAATTTGTAATTTTATTGCCATATATATCCATATGTATCCATAGGTTAAAATTTGTAATTTTATTGCCATATATATCCATAGATATCCATAAGTTAAAATTTGTAATTTTATTGCCATATATATCCATAGGTTAAAATTTGTAAATTTATTGCCATATATATCCATAGGTATCCATAGGTTAAAATTTGTAATTTTATTGCCATATATATATATCCATAATTATCCATAGGTTAAAATTTGTAATTTTATTACCATATATATCCATTGGTATCCATAGATCCGGTTCGAAGGACCATAAAATTGTTAACTTTTTTTAAATTAACAATTGTAGATATAAGATAATACAAACAATTTTTTGATTTACTTTCAAATAATTTTATTTTATTGGTTTTAAGTTCTAACTTTATTTTTATTAGTTTTGATATACAATTTGTTCAAAATATAAATTTGTGTTAATTCAATTACATCTCATTCTTAAGGCATCCAAAAGCAGAAGAAAGATCAAACCGATAAAAAAATGTGATGTACTCAAAAAAGTACGTTCTGACATGTTACATATGCTTGCAACATACCACAAACATCAAAACAATAATATGTTGTATTGCTGAATAACAATTAATGAGATGTAATTGAAATACATGCATACATGTGTATTAAATAGTGAGCGATACAATTATATAATGTAAATCATTGAGATAATTACAGTAAAAAATAAACAAATTTATTTTAATGTAATAGAAAACAAAATGTGATTTTTTTTTTTTTTTTTTTTATTCAATTTTTTATTTAATTTCAGATAATTTTACAATAATATATAAAATTAAGTATAAGAAATTAAGTAATTCTTAAACTACAGCTTATAACTAACATTTAATAACTTAAGATTTTTTACAATTTTTCTAATTTCTAGATTTTTTTTTTTATTTTTTTTTTTTTTTAAATTTTCAAATTTTAAAGATTATTTTCTAAGATTTTTTACAAATTTTCTAAGTTTACTTTTAAATATGTTTAAATTTTGACTGTTTTTAATTTCTACCGGTAGCGAGTTGAAAAGTTTTATTGCGCTGCATTTTAGACTTTTTAGCTTCAACGTTGTTTTGGCTTTAGGAATTTCGATATTTTTCCTGTTTCTTGTCAGATAATTATGAATATTCTCCCTATTTTGTAGTTTTACTTTTGACTTAATATTATTGTTCAGGATATTATACATGTATTTACATTTTTCAAAGTAAATTAGTTGGTTAATACCCAGTGTATCAATTATTTTATATAAATTATTGGTTATGGTTTTTATATTCAAATTAAATAAAATTTTGAGGGCTCTATTCATTACCGCACTCATTTGATTTTTATGAAAATATGAACAATAACTCCAACTACATATATTATACCTAATTCTTAATAATATATGGCCATTATATATAAGTTTAGCAGCATAATTCGGAATACTCCCCATTCTTCTGACAGCCATTGTTATAGGAATAATTTTTTTTTTAATGCTTTTTATATGTTTATCCCATCTTATATTTTCATCAATTATCATTCCCAAGTACTTAACATTATCAACTTGTTCTATTATAGTATCCTTTACCTTAAGCGTAATAATATCATTTGTTTTCTTTTGCATTTTGAATATCATATAATTAGTTTTTTTCGCATTTATACATAATTCATTTTGGTCCAACCAACTGCAATATATCTTTAAGTCATCATTTAGTATATTTTGAAGCTCTTCTAATGTCTTCGCTTTTGCTATAAGGTTAGTGTCATCTGCATAAATGTTGTACTTTGACTTAATATTGTTTTTAGGTAAGTCCATTATATACAGCAGGTATAATAACAGCCCCAGTAATGAACCTTGTGGTACGCCTGTTTTTATTACTAGTTCATCACTTAGTACTTCATTAACTTTAGCATATTGGGTTCTGTTTTTCAAATAACTTTTTAGTAAAAGATTACTGTTACCTCGAATTCCTAAGTTGTCTAGCAATCTGATAAGTCTGGAATGACTTACCATACCAAAAGCTTTTGTTAAGTCAATAAAAACTGCGCCAACATAGTATCCGTCATCCAACGCGTCGTAAATATGTTCCAAGGTTGCTGCGATAGCTGATTCTTAGTAAAATCGTTGGTAATTAGAAAATTTTTTTTAATACGTTCTCCTATTTCAGTAAAAAAATTATTGAGAGTATTTGCAGTTTCATCATCATTTTTAGTTTTTTCAACATTGCTTTTAATAACATGACTGACATTTTTCAGGTTATCTTCATTGGTATTTTTTATAGAATTATTCAATATTTTCCATAATTTCCTAGAATCGCTCCCGGCTTTTTCAATATTTCTATAAAATAGTCCATAATCCAAATATTCCAAATAACTTCCACCATAATCTTAAATCCTTCCATATCCTCATCCCTGTAACCAAACTGTACATTTGTGTTACAGGTTCCCTCCTAAAGTTTGGTTCAAAAAGGGTGTGGTTTTGGTGTGTTAAAATCATACACTACCCAAAGAAACACCGCATAGTTTCAATGGGTGGCTTTCGAGCTTTCCATTCCCTCGTAAAAACAAAAAAAAAAAAAAAAATATATATCTAATTTTTTTTTTTCTTCTTTTATTAATTGTTCTACCTTTTTCTTCATTGTTATATATTTTGCCAATAGTGAAAGGTCGGATCACTTTTATGTCGATTATATAATGCTTTTCTTATTTTCAGCTTGTCATGAATAAAGGTGTTATTCAGCTATTATTTCTCGTTCTCATCGGTATTGTCTTAGTATATAATCTTTTTGCTTCTTGTATAATTTTTACTAAGGTTTCGATTTCTGGTATATTATTATTTTCAATTTTGTATTTTACTAGAGAACGCATTTGATTATAATCGATTTTGTTTATGTTGTACTTTTTCATTGGTAACTTCTCAATGTTAATTGCTTTAATAGTTACTATTGCCAATTGATGGTCCGATAGGCAGTTATTTTCTATTATATAATTAACATCATAACTGCCATTTATGTTTGTTATTATGTGATCAATTAAGGTGCTAGAGTTAGTTGTATTTCTTGTACTTTCCGTTTTATTAACTATGCTATATCCAGAAGTTGCTATAATATCCTTATACTTAATAATTATATTGGAGTTCTCAAATAGATTTAGATTGGTATCTGGAAAAAATATATGATTCGCCTTATCTACCAGTTTAGGTTCAAGAAACTCCATAAATAGGTTGCTGTTTTCCACTGGGCCTTATTTAACATACCGATTTTTAATTTTGGTTTTGAGTTCAGGATTTCAATTACAGTAAAGTTATATTTTTCATCTTTGCATATTTCATTGAAACTGATATTATTATACCCTACACCTATAGAATAGGTAAAGGGGTATATTAACTTTGGTATGGTGTTTGTAACCACCTAAAGGAAGCGAGCTAGATATGGAAAAGTATATATATTTGTGATTAGCGTGACCTCCTGAGTCGATATACCCATGTCAGTCCGTCCGTCCGTCCGTCCGTAGGCACGATAACTCAAAAAATAATCGAGCTATCTTACTGAAATTTTAACTGTAGGTTACTTGGACTGAAAGTACGTATATGGGCGAAATCGGCCAATGGGTTCGGATTCTGGACCTTTTAATCGATCGAAGGGCTAACGAACATATATAAAAAATCACGATAACTCAACAACTAATGACGCTTTCTTCATAAAAATTGTGCTGTAGGTTACTAGTAATGAAACTACTTCGGGGATTCCGTAAGGTCGGGATTGGACCATGCGTTCGGAACCTAGAACTTTTTGATCGGATTTAGGCCAAACGAGCATAATTCCGAAACCAATGAAGATAGAACCTCCAAATTTGGTATCAGGGTGTCCCTTCCTATTTCCTAGGTGTCTTTGGAATTTGGGTCCCATTGGAGTACTGGGTCGGGGACCAGCCACACATTTCCGAAGACCTTAAAGCATATCTTTAAAATTAATAAAGATAACAACTTGAAAAAATGTAGAAGCTTCCAATTTGTCACAAGGGTGTTCTTTACTATCTCTTGCGTGTTCCCTTAATTTGGGATCAATTGGAGTGGTGGTTCAGTACCCCTCTCAGACCTCCCAAGTTTTAAAAGCTTATAATCGAAATTACTAAAAATAGCTACTTAAAATTAAGATAGACCGTTTAAATTGTGTACAAGGGTTAACTAGTACTATAGGTAAAGCGCGGGCTGTATAAGGGCGAAATCAGCCCATGGGTTCGGATTCTGGACCTTTTAGTCGGTGTAAGGGATAACGAACATATATTAAAAATCATGATAACTCAACAACTAATGAGGCTATCTTCATGAAATTTGTGCTGTAGGTTATTGGTAATGAAACTACGGCGGTGACTACGTACGGTGAGGATTGCACAATGGGTTTGGAACTGAGAACTTTTTGATCGAATTTAGGCCAAACTAGCATAGTTCCGAAACCAATGAAGATATAACCTCCAAATTTGGTATCAGGGTGTCCCTTCCTATTGCATAAGTGTCTTTGAAATTTGGGCCCCATTGGACAAGTGGGTCGGGGACCAGGCACTCAGTTCCGAGGACCTTAAAGCATATTTTTGAAATTAATAAAAATAGTAACTTGAAACAAATGTAGAAGCTTCAAATTTGGCCCAGGGTGTTCTTTACTATTTCTTCCGTGCCCTCCTAATTTGGGATCATTTGGAGTGGTGGTTCAGGACCTCTCTTAGACCCTCAAATGTGTAAAAGCTTATCATCGAAATTAATAAAACTAGTAACTTAAAATTAAGATAGAACGTTCCAAATGTATACAAGGGTTAACTAGTATTGAAAGTATGACGGGACTGCATATGGGCGAAATCGTACCATGGTTTGGGGTTCTGGAACCCTTGACAAGTTCAAGGACTAACAAACATATATCTTAAAAACACTATAACTCAAAAAATAATGCCGGTATTTTGATGAAATTTAAACTCTAGGTTACTAGTAATGAAAGTACCATGGGAATTGGTTATGGTTGAGTTTAATTTCAAAGCCAAAGAATATATTTCCTATGTCCTATGTGTTTCCGAAATCTAGACTTAATTGTACTGGTTCAGTTATATTCAAAGGTACTTGCTGCATTTATGGAAAATTTATTTTTATATTTAAATGAATTATATGAAAAGGTGTAAATTTGTAATTGTATTTTAGAAATACATTTATTGCATATTTTGCATTTACAAGCTTTTCTATTAGGTATATAAACTAACCATTTAAAATAATTGCAATTTTTAAAAATTTGGATTATTAAATATATTATGCTTTGATTATCTTTTTATCACAAAATTTAATAATTAGAATTTTTTCATTTTGTAATTGAATTGGAATAAATATATTTTCATTTATTTCAAGTTTGTTTGTTTTTTAATATTTTTAAATAGATAAATTAGTATGAATTTGTAATATTTTTTAATAGATAGTGTAATTAGAAAATGTTTTTAGTATTATAAAGTTAATTTGGTTAGCTATGTCTTACGATCAAATTAATAACAGCTTTTATGGTGTTAAAATGACTTATGGATATGTCCTTAAATTTGAACCAAATAGGTGTAGGGTATTTCTAAGTCGGTTGCACCGACTGACTGTTTCTTAACTTGTTTTTTCTAAAATTATGTCTTAATATAGACTTTAAAGTTAACGAAAATTATAAATTTTTGGTACCTACTAACTTTCTTTGATAATAAAAACCATTTATTATTTAAATGTTGTAAAAGCCCTTCAGACGGAACTTCAAAAATGGGAAATAAAAATCCCAAGTTGAAAAGTCGGCATCTTCATTGGCTCCCTACTGAGATAAATGGGAGTGGTGGTTGGGGTAGCAGTCACTCCCTTCACAATAAGCAGCCTTCCGATGGTTACATACAACATACCAAAGTTAATATATCCCTATATCTACTTTAGTTGTGGGGTATAAAAATTTGCGTATTTTGCTTCTTTCCGTCTTAATGATTACAAAACTTCTACATTAATTAAAAAATAAAGGAAAGAAATTTTAGCCACAGATTTAGATTTCCAAAAAACAATATTTTCATGGAAAAAAGTTATATTTACATCCCCGCCAGTTACGGAGTTACAGTGTACCTAATTCCGGAACAGTTCTATACTTTAAAAAGAGACCATCTTAACTTTAAGAAAAACCTTTAACGTAAGTTGAAATATAATGGTTGAGCTGTAAATTTTGTATATTTCTAAAAAAAACTTTGAACAGGTGTTAAAGTTACAGGTGGTTGAAAATAGCAAAATTTCAATTTTCGAGACCTTATAGCTCCTAAACAGGGGGCGTGACAAAAAAAATTTTGTTAACCGACTCCTACTAATTTTGGAGGACCTAACTTCTCCCAAAATTTCAAGATCCTTCCTCGAACCGTTTAGAAAATATATGGGGCCAAAAATTTAGCTTAATGGTAAATTTTAGTACCGTATGGTAACCCTATACATTTTAACCTTATAGTTTTGTTAAGTCTATAAAAGCAGCTCTCTTATACCGTTTTCAGATTGCAAATACATTTAACAGAACTCTTGTTATACTAATTTAAATATAGGGCTTTTTTGCGATTTGCGGGGGCTGTAGCTTCGGTACCCTTCGAAAATAAGAAAAACCTTTGGCACATGTTGAAACATAACTAAAGATCTTTCAATTTTGTGTATTACTAAAAAAAAATTTGAACAGGTATTGAAGTTACAGGTGTTTGAAAATAACAAAATTTCAAATTTCGAGCCCTTACAACTCCTAAACAGGGGGCATGACAAAAAAATTTTGTTAACTGGCTCCTATTAATTTCGGATGACCTAACTTCTCCGTAAACTTTAAGACCCAGCTTGAACCGTTTAGAAGAACCGTTTTTATGTGTGGCCAAAAATTTTGTAAAAATTGAGTTTTGCATAATTGTATATTTTAGTACCGTATGGCAACCTTAAACATTCGCCGTTTAAAAATTTATAAATTTTATAAAACCAGCTATCTTTTGCCATTTCCAGATTGAAAATACACTTAGCAGAACTCTTGTTATAACTATTTAAAAATAGAGCTTTTTTCAACTTTGGGGGCTGTAGCTCCGTAACGAGTGGGGCTACAGAAAAATATTCTTCTACGAAATTATTTTTTTTGTAATATCCACCCGTGGTTAAAATTTCTTTTCTCTATTTCAAACGGTATAAAAGTTTTGTAAACATACGGGCGGACGGACGGACAGAGTGAAGCTATATGGGCACATTTTTACAAAATTTTTTGAAAATGTGCTAAAAAGTAAAACAAATAACATTTGTAGATAAATTAAAGTATATTTTTTTTATAAAATTGAAGAATTAAACAACAAACGGAAAACAAAGTGTTCAGTGGTCAAAGCCAATTGTTATCAGTGGTCAAAGCCAAATAGATAACAATTTGACAACGTAAAATAAAAGAATTAAATGTATTTACTCTTATTCCAGAACAGATTAATTGATCAGAAAAGAACATAAACTGAAACCATTTTAAAGTTTTTCAAACAAGTGAGAATGGACAAAAAATAATCAAAACAATGGATAAAAAAACAGTCCTTTTACTATATAAAAAAATTCTTACCAAAGCTGGATAAACAAATGTATCAGCGGCATCACGTCCAATTAAATTTTCTACTATACATTTATATGCTCCCATATCATCCCACTTCAAATCAATTATAATTAAATCTCCATCATTATTTATTTTTAATCGTGGATTATCACCATTTATAACGTTACCGTTTGAGTCAAGCCAGAATTTTTCAGTTTTCTGCTGGTTGGCTGCGGTTCTGCATGGCAGTAGTATTGTTGACCCAACAGTTTCCAAATATAATGAATAATTATAAATAATTTTTGGTTTTCGTTGTTTATGTTTTGTTTCAATAGCATTGTTAATATTTTTAGGGTGAACCGTAGTTGTTGTTGTTACTTGTTTACCAGCTGCGGTTGCCAAACAGGAAAATGATCTGGTATGCTTTAAGTGCTCAATTAGCAATATGGAACGTACTTTTACCAATGTTGAAGGTCCCATAAATGTAACAGTATTGCTCTAACAAAAAAACAAAAAATTCAAATAAATTTTTTTAATTTAGATTTAAATCAAAGTTTTTTAATTTATTTGGTATATGAAATGCTCTGACAAGTATATAAGCAGTATATTTTAGATCGGTTTGGTGAAGCTACTATTTATGGAATATAGTTATTACTTACAAAATTGTTTTCAGCTTAAGGCTTTTTAGAAGTTTTCTAAGTAAATTAAGAAAAAAAATTTTCACTATACTGTACGCGCAGTATTTTATTTATCGAAAAATATTTATTTGAGTGTTTAAACTTATATTGTAAGAAAATCCAATAACAATATTTTTATACCTTTTGTCAATTTGTAAATTTTAAAAAATCTAGTCATAACTACTTAACAAATAATTTCAAAATTACGCGTTGATGGCCTAAAGAAAAAATCTTTTAAATTACAAATTATTTTTTAAGAAACATTATTTTTTATTTTTAATATTTTGCAAACATATTTGATCATAACATTTGTTTGTCTCTCAAACGTAATGGCAACTACAGAATATATTTCAAAAGTCGGTTTTTTTATTTTACAAAATACTTAACAAAAAGCAACAACGTTATATGATGTTACAAAATCTTTTTATATTTTTTAGAAAAAAACGGGAAAGAGTGCAGTAAAGTGTGTCAACTCTGCGATACCGGTATGACAGTAATATAAACATTATAATCCGGTTAAATTGGCAACATTTCAAACATACAATCTTATTAGGTGTAGTGTAATGCTCTTATAAAAGAAGGAGTTGTATGGCAGCTACTTGAACCCTCTGCAGTAGACCAACCAAAATTTTGGCAAAATTTTAGACACCCAGCTTCAATAGGTATAGAGTAATGCTCACATAAAATAAGAAGTTGTATGACAAGTACTCAAGCCCGTGGACCAAAATGGCTGGATTTAAAATAGCGACGGCGGCTATTCCACAAAAACGAATTTGTGAAAATTTCAAAATCCTACCTCCTTTGTTTTTTGAGTTATCGTGATGACGGACGGACATACATAGCTACATCGATTTATTTGATCCGATCCATACACTCGATATCTCGATATCTACCTTCTCCTTCTCTGCGTCCCAAACGTCTACTCTACTACACTCTTCCTTGTTTTTTTGTATTTTTGATACGTTGATTTTGATGACTTTTTAGCATATTTTACAAAAAATTTTGTAAAAATGTGCTTCACTCTGTCCTTCCGTCCATCCGTGCGTCCGTAGGTTTACAAAACTTTTAGACCGTTTGAAATAGAGAAAAGAAATTTTAACCAAAGGTAGGCATTGTAAAAAAATAATTTTATAGAAGAACTTTTTTCTGTAGCCCCACCCGTTACGGAGCTACAGCCCCCAAGGTTGGGAAAAGCCCTTTTTTTAAATTGTTATAACCACAGTTCTTCTGTGGTAAAAGATAGCTGGTTCTATAAACTTTATATATTTTAGAAGACAAATGTTTAGGGTTGCCATATGATACTAAAATTTACCATGATACAAAACTCAATTTTCGCAAAATTTTTAGCAACACATATCTTTTAAACGGTACAAGCTAGGATCTTGAAATTTCGGGGGAAGTTAGCTCCTCAGTAATTAGTAGGAATCGGTTAACAACATTATTTTGTCAAGCCACCTGTTTAGGAGCTTTAAGGGCTCGAAAATTGAAATTTAGCTATTTTTAAACACCTGTAACTTGAATTTCAAATTTTTTTCTACAAATATTTTAATTTTACAAATATAAAGCTGCAGCATTAGCTTTCAACACATGTTTAAGGTTTTTTTTTTTTAATTTGAAATGGGCTCTTTAAATTGAAGAAACTGACTCTTAGTTTTAACCATTTTTGCTTAGATAATAAAATCCCAGGTAAAATTCCAAATTTTGGTGGAGTACACAACTGATTTCCTAGAACCTATAAAAATTGAAGGCTGGAGGCAGGAGCGAGTTGGGCAGATCCTCGAGAATCATCATAAGTTTGCTTAGCTAAAATTTGGGATCCTTCCGCATTGAAGGGCTACTATGTCTTCAAAATTAAAACTTTTATATTTTTATAACAGTAATTTATTCAACAGTGTATGTTTTTCCAAAATAAACATTAACATTGAAGCTTGAACATTATATTTTACACTTGTAACAGATTTCCTTAAGTGCATTAGGATTTTATTATAAGTGTTGATTTCACTATTATTTATAATTAATAAATTGATGAAATAACTAAATTATAATATTATCATTTATTTTATACTCTGTAAGAAACCCTATATAATTTTGGAATTGTGTTTTTTAAAAACCCTTGGTTCTTTTCATCCCTTTTTAGCACATTTTCAAAAAATTTTGTCGAAATGGCTGTAGCGGACTGCCGAATTGGGGCAGTGGGGACATTATTTAAGCTTTTTTGTTCTAAAATTAAAACGGTTTGACTAATTGACTTCAAATTTTTTATACGTGATGCTCCTTGAAAATTGAGTTAACACTATTGACAGTTTTAAAATTTATTAACCCATGTTGGGCCGACGGTTTTTCAAAAAAAATTTTGGTTCCAAATATTGTGCGATTTTACGAAACACTGCTTTGGCCAAAAAGAAAGCTTCAATAAAAATTTTGTTGAGCTCCATTAACCCATTGCGGCTCAAAAGCTTTTTATAGATTTTTTCAATATTTCACTCTAAATTATAAACGGTTTGACTAATTGACTTCAAATTTTGTATACGTGATGCTCCTTGAGAATTGAGTTGACACTGTTAGCAGATTTGGAATTTGTTAATCCATGTCGGCCCGACGGTTGGTCAAAAAAAATTTTGGGTCCAAATTTTGTCCGATTTTACGAAATACTGCTTTGAGAAAGACCCAAAAAAAATTTCGTTGAGCTCCATTAACCCATTACGGTCCAACAGCTTTTTATAGGTTTTTTCAATACTTTACTCTAAAATAGAAACGGTTCGGCTGAAATTACTCTAAATTAGAAACCGTTTAACCGATCTTCTTAAAATTTTGTATATGTGTTCCTTTTTGAGATAGACTTAACTCTATTAACAGACGTGGAATTGGTTAACCCATGCCGGCCGGACGATTGTCAAGAAAAAGTTTTGGAAGCAAATTACTTCCAATTTTGCGCAATACTGCTTTGCAAAGAGAAAGTCTCAAACATTTTTTTGTTGAGTTCCGTTAACCATTTGCGGCACAGCGGCTTTTTAAACATTTTTGCGTTACTTTACTCTACCTCCGTTACAAAACCTCCATTGTGAGGAAGTATAAATATATAAATAGGCATACATAATATTATATTTTGTATTTGGTCTGTGTTTCCGAATAATTTTAATCGATTTCGTTTAAAAACATGTCGGTATAAACGAAATTTTGCTATGTCGGAAGTTGTAATAAGCGGAAACAAATTTTAAGAAATTATATACACAATTTTTTGTTTTTTACTTTTCTGTCGCTTTAAACATAATATTGTTAAAACCAAGCTCGTTATAAATGAAAACTTCTGTATACAAAAAAATTAATTGGTTTCATTTCCGAAAGACCTTATTTTTTTTAACCAGAATTATAATAAAAAAGAGAAAAACCATTTCAGACAACCAGCTTCATTAGTTGTAATTTAATGCTCATAGAAAACAAGTAATGAAAAAAACCAAGGGTTTTTAAAAAAGCACATTTTCAAAACAATATAGTATTTCATACTGAGTATTTTATGGGAATATAATGTTGAAGCTTCAATGTTAACGTTTAATTTAGGAGATATATACGTTGGTGACTAAGTTACTACTTACTTATAAAAACCGTAATTTTTTAAATTTTTATGTCCTAATAGAGGGGCTATGGGGAAGGTTGCCCAATTTCTCAAGCATCTAATCCTCACTATTCCCCTTCCCCCATCTTTTTTAACTTCAAGGAATTAAATTGTGAATTCTACCAAAATTTGGAATTTTATTTAGAATTTTACTATATATGCAAAAATGGTTAAAACTGACAGACACTTTCTTCAATTTAAAGAACCGCTTTTAAATTTAAGAAAATCTTTTAACACTAGCTGTTGTCCCGTCACAGAATGACGGAAGGTCAAATTTAAAGAAGAACTTTTTCTAATTAAAAACTATTTTTAATTTCATTATTTACATTATGTTAAAAGTATGTTAAATAAAATTGCAACCGTTACATTTTATATAACGCATATTAAGCTTCGATTTTAGTAATAGGTACACAAAAAATAAATAAATGACTTATATAATTTCTTCTTGTATTTTAAAAACTTGAAGATGAATAAGTTAGTTAGCCTACTTTTTATATGTTTCGTGTTTGTAAAATTTTGGTTCAAATCCCTTCTTGGTATAATTTTTTTTTAATTTCAATTATTATTTTTTTTTGATTTAAGTGAATACTTGCTAAAATTAAATACATTAATAAAAGATTTAAAAATTTTTTATAGCTTTATTTTGTTTCAATAATGATCTATTTCTCCATTCATTAATGTTTTGTATATTATATTTTTTTAAAAAATGTTGCTATACATTCTATATCGTTTCCTTTGTTTCGATTCAAATCGGAATACTTGTTTGTTGCTAACATTCTACAATGTGTACTCAACATGCTAAATAATGTATCTATTATTTAAATTTACGAAAATTGTATTAAATAAATGTTGATTTTTGAATTGAGTTTTGCAATATCACAAATAAAATTTTATTTGAAATTTTTTAATATACCTAACCTAACTAAGTTTAAAAAAAATTTATTTTGTTTGGTTTTTATAGTGCATTGAACTCAGGTATTGTATACCCGAATCCACCTTCCCAACCAGCAGTCGTTACATTATTTTTTTCCATTTTTAACTTTTTTTAAATAGATAAATAAATAAAAGTTTATGAAGAAAGGGATGAGAGATAGTTGAGAGCGAGATAAGGGGAAACTTTGAAATTACTTTAATACATTGCTTGGTTTATTTGGTTAAGCAAACCAAGCAATGCATCAAAGCATACATTGGGCTTTCGCCCTTATTTTAGATTTGCACTGAAAATTATTAAGACTTACTACACAAATGTGCGTGTGAAGCATTGTCTTCTTAGTTTTTATTTACAAAATGTCTTACTATTTATTTAAAATTTCCAGAAAATCTTCTGCGATTTTTAAAACTGAAATGAAATTATTCATATACTAATAAATAAATTTCATTTCAAAAAAATTTTTTTTTTTTTTATTAAAAATAAATAAAATATTTTTTGGCCTGCTTATGATAATTTATGATATTTTATTTTCTAAAATAAAACACATTTAACAAAACATTAATATTTTATTTTTTTACAATTGAACAAATCCAACAAAACACATTTAATTGAATGCGTTTGTTACACCTCATTCTAGACAAATATATTAATATGTTAAAGTATAATGTTGGACCTTAAAATTTTGTATATTAACAAAAAAAAATTTGAACAGGTATTCAAGTTACAGGTGTTTAAAAATAGCAAAATTCAATTT
The DNA here is from genome assembly GCA_963082915.1 of Dolichopus griseipennis. Lineage (NCBI taxonomy): Eukaryota > Metazoa > Arthropoda > Insecta > Diptera > Dolichopodidae > Dolichopus > Dolichopus griseipennis. The sequence goes on along the minus strand of OY720443.1, from coordinate 126,208,644 downwards.
TCGGGCCCTTATAGCTGCTAAACAGGGGACGTGACAAAAAAATTTTGTTAACCGACTCCTACTTATTTCTGGAGAAAGATTTCAATTTCAACGTGGAGCTACTTATATTTCTACATTTCTTTAATTTCTCAGGAAGACAGTTGTGAATTCTTATTGAAGAACAAAAATTATTGTTTCAAGCTAATTCAGTTTGAGTTTTTTCATGACATAACTTATCCATATTTCTTGTGTTGTAGTTGTGAATATTCCTTCTCTTTTGTAAAAACGTTTTACTTTTAGTGACACCATAATCTATTTTATGAATAGTTTTAGCTTTTTCTAAAATTATTTATTCATCTAACTTAAGAAATCAAATACTTTTGTATAACTCATCAGTCGGAATACGCCGTTTTAACCTGTAGAGTATCTTGATTGCTTTGTTTATTAAAGTTCTTATTTTCTTTTTTAATATATTTGAACAACACGACCACGTCACCACATCTTATACGTGACATAATGTGCGCATGGAATAATAACTTAGCTGATTTATCATCTAATATAATTCTGCTTGTCCTAATAGAATCTAGTAATGGCTTTATCTTTTTTAAAATGTAATTAACATTATCATTCCAGCATAATTTATCATCTATTATAAATATGTCGGTATATATTTATAATTCTGTTATAATTTGCCTGCTATCAATACAAATTTTTGGGTTGATATCAGGCTTATTTAGTCGTTTGAAAATTTTATCCTTTTTGCAATGTTAATTGTTAGTTTATTTACATTTAACCATTTCATATATCTTTCCAAATCCTCATTGACCAATTCTTCTAATATCGCAGCATTTTTTGCTATATAGATTAGCAACGTATCATCAGCAATATTTTATAGTCAGCTTTAATATTTGCAAATTGCATATTATGTACACACACAATAAATATAAAGTGGGACCCAGAACTGACCCTTGTGGCACTCCTTTAGTTATGGCACGCTCATTGCTACAAACACCATTAACTTTGGTTTTGATGTATCTGTTTTCAAAAAAGGCTTTTAGAAGTTCATGGCGCAGACCTCTTATTCCAGTTTCATCTATTCTGCTCAAAAATATTTGATGGTTCACTGTGTCAAATGCCTTGCTCAGATCAACAAAGACTGAGCAGACATAGTTGCCTTTATCAAGACTTCCAATAATAGCTCTTATTAAATCATTGATTGATACATCAATGCCATGCGGTTTTTGAGCCAAATTGATTGATGTGAAATCCGCATGAACATTTAATAAAGTCACATATTCTTTTATTTATTATTTTTTCGATTATTTTACTCATACAGCTGGTAAGTATTATAAGCCGATAATTAGAAGTGTCCAAAGGAGAGCCACTTTTGTATATTGAAAACACGGTACTACATTTTAATGAATTAGGATAATTTCCTGTGCGAAAACTATCATTAACAAAGTTACTAATTTTCGGAGATATTATATTAGCTACAGCTTTTAATTCTTTTGCTGCAATGTTATCAGAGCCATGTGAATTGTCTTTCTGATCCTTTATAACATTATATAAACGAATTTCTTTTTCATTAGTAGGTACCAAGAACATGGAAGTTACATTTATTCGATTTTTTACAATATTTTCTTCTTCAATTCGTATTTTGTCAGCTACTTTTTTTCCAACATTACTAAAGTACTCATTAAAACCGTTGCCTATGTCTTTGCTATTATTGAACAGTTCATCACTATATCGTATTTCCTTAATTATTTTGATACAATCCGATTTTTGGTTTACTATCTGAGAATTCAAAACATTCCAAATTTTCTAGTACTTGTACCAACTGATAAATGATGCAGTATACCCAGGAATATTGAAGTATTTTTCTTCTTCTGAGTATAACCAAGTTTCTCCAACCATGATCTAGCATTAAAATGCACCATTTTCATATTCAAGAGTTTATTCATCGTCATGGTTTTCCAATCAAATAGTTTTGCCATGATTTTCTGCAGATGCTCCCTGTATTTATTTTACACATGTCTCCTGAAATAAGCTAAATCCTGTAGCACTTCCTTCCTTTTTATTCCTGTGGTTTCATGATAACTAAAGTTTAAGTTCGAAAGTTCATGATAGTTATTTGGCAGTCCTTCCTGGTGTATAAGTACTTTTAGACTAGTTTGCGTCATTCTCTGATAACATGTATCATAATTGTCATGAAAATATGCCAGAAACAATCTTACATTGTTGTATATTCTGTGTTCTCTAAATCGAGATGTAGGACAAATATTGATGTAAAAGCATTTCTTGCTAATCTGACACTCGGTGGAGCTAGTGGATTAATAAAGCTTTTGCCGTTAGACTTCACAATATCACTACTGGTCTCATCCTTAATCCAATTAGCATAGTTAGCTGATCGCACTTCAAGTTGGCTTCCATCTTTAGCTATATCTTTAATAATCTTCGTATTAATTGTATTAGCATTATTATTATTAACAATACTGTTTTTATTGATAGTATTATTATTTTGACTCTTATTATTATTTTGAATCTGATAATATTTCTTATCGGAATCTGCTACTATAAGGCAATATTTTTTAGAGTACATATGTATTATTTTTGCTATTATTATTAACTTGAATTGTGCCCGATTAATTATTGGCAGTTTTCTTCTTTTTGAAAGTTAATAATTTAAGTATAGCACTGCATTTTTTCCGTAGGCAGATTTCTTTGTAGATTCTTCTGTTTTCGATTCAACTTTTTTTACAATACACTCTTTATGTTCCTTTTTATTATTGTTATTGTAAGAACAATTTGTATTATTTTTATTGTTATTAATATTATTTTTATTATTATTATTATTTTTATTATTATTATTATTATTATTATTAGTATTAACATTAATATTACTATCATTATAGTATGTTCACTACTAATATCGAAAGCAATTGAGATTTTGTTTTCTTTCTCAACTATCATTGATTGCTAATATCCAATTTTTTGTATTTACAGCTTTGTGATTAAACCCCTTACATTTGTAGCATCGTAGAACTCTAAAAAAAATCGAAAACTTTACAAAGCTCCCATCCTATTGATACCTTTTCATTTTCAATTACTTTTCGGAAAGATTCTTTATCAATTTTTATTATAGCATTATATTTAGCATTTGTCAAATTTTTAGCTTCATATATTCACCATTTTTATAGAACTGTGCTCCAAATTACCGTTCTGTGCCTTAAGTTTGTTAATTAAATCTTCTTTAGTATATTTGACACCCATAAGTACAACTTCAATTTTTGTTTTTATTTCAGCTAGCACCTTAATTTCATAATCTTACATCTTATTTTCAAGTTTATTTATTATTTTATCCCGTTCTTCTGTTGTTTCGGTTTCAATAAGCAACATCCCATTTTTCCTATTTACCACATTTTTTATCTTGAGATTTTTTGGATCTTGGATCCACTTGTTTACTAAAATCCATTTTAGTTAATTGGCATTTTTGTTTTTGTTTAAATTTAATAATCAGTGGTACACCTGTTTTAATTGGTGGCAAATTTTTATGGCTTACACCAGCACTTTTTAAAATATCAGCAAATGAAATATTTTGATCTATATTTATATTTTTTTGTTTTCATTGTTTTAAATTTTTAATTCACTACACAGTTCATTGATATTAGAAATTGTATTTTTAAGATTGGCATTCATATTTGCACTCTCCGATTTAAAAGTTTCCGTAAGTTGACACATTTTCTCAATTTCACTTTTTTGTTCTTTGTTTCATTGTTCTAACCTCTCTAAATATTTTCCTTCGATAGCTTTTAATAAGTTAATAACCTCTTGTTCATTTTTCTTCAACACACATTCAAATTCAACCTTGTATTCTCTTTTAAATAATCACTATTTTTTTTGACTGAGCAATCTATGTTTTGAACCACCAAATCAACATTTTGGATGTATAAAACACACTCATCACATATAAATTTGATATTGGGATTCACATTTAATACTCCAATTGAAGATTGATCTAGTCCCGAGCATTTATTTTGACTGTGATATATCTTATTACATACCCCAGCACACCTCACACCTGTTTTACCACTAATTTTCAGCTTACATTTAGTAAAATAATATATTGTTATATAAATGTTTAATATTAATATAGGTAATACATATATATTTTATTTCTTTCTAGTTTATATAAATGCATATATTAATAGTTCTCTATATTATATAATTAATATATATATATATATATATATATATCTATATATATAAAAGGGAAAGTTTGTTTGTATGTTTGTTTGTTTGTTTGTTTGTTTGTTTGTATGTAGCGAATAGACTCCTAAACTGCCCTGCCGATTTTCATGAAAATTTGTATATAGAGGTTTTTGGGTACGGAAAGAAATCGTGGACCAAAACTTTTGCTCTAACGGACCGCCAAGTTGGGGCTGCGGTTCAAGTATTTAAACTTCTTTCTTCTAAAATGAAAACGATTTGACCGATTGACTTCAAATTTTGTATACGTGATGCTCTTTGAGAATTGAGTTGACCCTATTAACAGTTTTCGAATTTGTTAACCCATGTCGGACCGACGGGTGGTCAAAAAAAATTTTGGGTCCAAATTTTGTCCGATTTTACAAAATTCTGCTTTGGCTAAAAAGAAAGCCCCAAAAAAAATTTTGTTGAGTTCCATTAACCCATTGCGGCCCAACAGCTTTTTATAGGTTTTTTCAATACTTTACTCTAAATTCAAAACGGTTTGACCGATTTTCTTCAAATTTTGTATACGTGCTCCCCTGTGAGAATTGAGTTGACACTATTAACAGTTTTGGAATTTGTTAACCCATGTCGGGCCGACGAGTGGTCAAAAAAAATGTTGGGTCCAAATTTTGTCCGATTTTACAAAATTCTGCTTTGGCTAAAAAGAAAGCCCCAAAAAAAATTTTATTGAGTTCCATTAACTCATTGCGGCCTAACAGCTTTTTACAGGTTTTTTCAATACTTTACTCTAAATTCAAAACGGTTTGACCGATTTTCTTCAAATTTTGTATACGTGCTCCCCTGTGAGAATTGAGTTGACACTATTAACAGTTTTGGAATTTGTTAACCCATGTCGGGCCGACGGGTGGTCAAAAAAAATTTTGGGTCCAAATTTGGTCCGATGTTATGAAATTCTGCTTTCGCTAAAAAGAAAACCCCAAAAAAAAATTTTATTGAGTTGCATTAACCCATTGCGGCCCAACAGCTTTTTATAGGTTTTTTCAATACTTAACTCTAAATTAGAAACGGTTTGACTGATTTTCTTCAAATTTTGTATACGTGCTCCCCTGTGAGAATTGAGTTGACACTATTAACAGTTTTGGAATTTGTAAACCCATGTCGGGCCGACGGGTGGTCAAAAACAATTTGGGGTCCAAATTTTGTCCGATTTTATGAAATTCTGCTTTGGCTAAAAAGAAAACCCCAAAACAAATTTTATTGAGTTGCATTAACCCATTGCCGCCCAACAGCTTTTTATAGGTTTTGTCAATACTGAACTCTAAATTAGAAACGGTTTGACCGATTTTCTTCAAATTTTGTATACGTGCTCCCCTGTGAGAATTGAGTTGACACTATTAACAGTTTTGGAATTTGTAAACAGATGTTGGGCCGACGAGTGGTCAAAAAAAATTTTGGGTCCAAATTTTGTCCGATTTTTCGAAACTTTGCTTTGGCTTAAAAGAAAGCCCTAAAAAAATTTTGTTGAGTTCCATTGACCCATTGCGGCCCTACAGCTTTTTATTAATTTTTTGGTTATTTTACTCTAAATTAGAAACGATTTGACCGGTTGACCTCAAATTTTATAAGTGTGAATCAACTTGAAAATATATAATTAATTATTAATGAAATAACAAAATTATAATATTATCATAATATATATTTTTATAAAAATAAATGATAAAATACTCAGTAAGAAACCGTATATAATTTTGAAAATGTGCTTTTTAAAAACCCTTGGTTTTTTTCCCTCACTTGTTTATAATATAATTTAAGACGAATATTATTAGGACGAGATTTTACTAAAGAGCACATTTTATTTCTACGTTGTCTTAAGCGTAATAAGTAAGAAGTCATCCAAGGTTTTAGTCTTTTTTCGGAATTGCGAACAACTTTATGTCAACAATAATTAATATGGCCAAATAGAATATCAATAAAGCTAGAAAAGGCAAGAGGAGCGTAAGAAACACTATATACACTATACCAACACTTCAGCTTTAACCTATTCCTAAGTATAGGAAAATTAATTTTAGGTAAATTATATGAAGTATTTTTACTATTTTGAACGTTAATACTATCTGAAATAAGATTTGATAAAGAAATTATGGAATGATCAGATTGGTCAAGTCTAAGACCTCACTGGGTTAACTCCGCCGTAGCCGGTCCCAAGCCCGGTTGAGAAAGGAGGGGGGAAGAATAGTTGCAACCTGAATGGCCACATTCATCAGCGTCTCAGGAAGTAGGAAAACGCTATATAATGAAGTTGAACTCGTAACATAGTTATGAGAACTTCAACGCATTATATGGCAAATTCTGAAGCAACTCTTCAAACCCAACGGCCCTCCAAATATGGGGGTTTGGCACACGGTTAACAGCCCTATCCAGTAAAAATATTGTTACGAAACCTAAATCAAAGCCTCGGATACAAATGGAAGCACGGCACCGACCCAAACAACAGAAAGTGGATATTGATTTTGCAACATGGAATGTGAGAACACTGAACAAAGAAGGAGCGTTAAAATCCCTGCTACCTGAACTAATAAAATATAAAATAGCGATAGCAGCAATTCAAGAAACAAAATGGCACAACAAAGGTATTTCGGATCTTAGGAGCCACTCGGTATTCTTCAGTGGAAAAGATGGTGGAAAGAGAGAATTCGGCGTGGCATTTTTAGTTAACAAGCGTACAAACAGGCGATCCTAGATTTTAAACCGGTGAATGAGAGACTCTGTGTAATCCGCATCAAAACAAGATTGCACAATGTATCCTTGATAAACGCTCATGCACCTACCGAGGATAAGGCGGAACAGGTCAAAGAGGATTTCTATAGTAAACTGGAGGCTATCTACGGTCAAATACCATCGAACGGAAGTATACAAAGGCACGATTGGAGAACACAGTCTACATAGTTCCACCAACGATAACGGACAAAGATTAATCGATTTCACGAGTAGCAAAAGAATGGTTATATCATCCACATTCTTCCCACGCAAGGACATTCATAAGATCACATGGGTATCTCCCAACGGAAAAATGTTCAACCAAATTGATCACGTTTTAGTTGAAAAGAGAGGGGCATCCCACATCATGGATGTAAGAGCCTATAGAGGAGCCTGCTGTTGATCGGATCATAATCTTGTGAAAGTCAGATATAAGAGCAGAATCATAGCCAAACGAACATTGAGGAAACACAATGCAACGAAAGCTACTATGCAAAACACAAGCGCGAGGGTAAAAATCTAAGGGGACCTCACAGAACCCTTCAACTTCAAACAGGGACTGAAACAGGGGGATGGACTCGCGCCTATGCTTTTCAATCTTGCCCTGGAGCATATAGTCAGGAAAGACCCATCTGACCCGAATGCCACGTTGCTATTCAAAACCACCCAGATAGCAGCATACGCAGACGACTTAAATCTACTAGGAAGATCAGAGGTAGGTGTCAGAGAATGCTATATCCAGTTAGAGAAAACAGCTATAGAACTGGGTCTGAGGATAAACATCGATAAGACGAAAATGTTAGTAGTATCCAGACGTAACCAGAGAGAGAAACAAAACATTACTTTTGGTGATGACAATGTGGAAGTAGTAAAAAGTTTTGTCTATCTAGGGGCCGAAATAACAAGTGGAAACGATGAAACATCAGAGGTAACCCGAAGGATAGTCAAGGCAAACAACGCATACTACTCTGTGTTGAAGATAATGAGATCTCGAGAAGTCAGCAGAAAATGTAAACTTGAGCTGTACAAATCTCTTATCAGACCGATGTTATGCTACGGCAGTGAAACGTGGACGGTCACCCAAGCGACGGCAAACCTACTTTCCCGTTTCGAAAGAAAAATACTCCGTAAAATTATCGGGCCAATTATCGACCAGGGCCAATTTAGAATGCGACGCAACGCAGAGCTATCCAATGTATACACCGACAGCGATGTTGTAACATACATCAAGCTACAACGCCTTAGGTGGGCCGGTCACATACAACGTATGCCAGATTCCCGCATTCCAAAAAAAGTAGTGAACGGGAAAATAGATAGAAAAAGACCATTGGGAAAGCCGAGAAATCGATGGGTTGATGCAGTCGAGTCAGACGCTGCATCAATGCTGCAAGAGCAAAATTGGATAACTGCTGCCCAAAATCGCGTGAACTGGAAGAGGATGATTCAGGAGGCCACGGGTCGACAACGGACTGTAGCGCCATAGAAGAAGAAGAAACAGCTTTTTATAGGTTTTTTCAATACTTAACTCTAAATTAGAAACGGTTTGACTGATTTTCTTCAAATTTTGTATACGTGCTCCCCTGTGAGAATTGAGTTGACACTATTAACAGTTTTGGAATTTGTAAACCCATGTCGGGCCGACGGGTGGTCAAAAAAAATTTGGGGTCCAAATTTTGTCCGATTTTATGAAATTCTGCTTTGGCTAAAAAGAAAACCCCAAAACAAATTTTATTGAGTTGCATTAACCCATTGCCGCCCAACAGCTTTTTATAGGTTTTGTCAATACTGAACTCTAAATTAGAAACGGTTTGACCGATTTTCTTCAAATTTTGTATACGTGCTCCCCTGTGAGAATTGAGTTGACACTATTAACAGTTTTGGAATTTGTAAACAGATGTTGGGCCGACGAGTGGTCAAAAAAAATTTTGGGTCCAAATTCCGATTTTTCGAAACTTTGCTTTGGCTTAAAAGAAAGCCCTAAAAAAATTTTGTTGAGTTCCATTGACCCATTGCGGCCCTACAGCTTTTTATTAATTTTTTGGTTATTTTACTCTAAATTAGAAACGATTTGACCGGTTGACCTCAAATTTTATAAGTGTGAATCAACTTGAAAATATATAATTAATTATTAATGAAATAACAAAATTATAATATTATCATAATATATATTTTTATAAAAATAAATGATAAAATACTCAGTAAGAAACCGTATATAATTTTGAAAATGTGCTTTTTAAAAACCCTTGGTTTTTTTCCCTCACTTGTTTATAATATAATTTAAGACGAATATTATTAGGACGAGATTTTACTAAAGAGCACATTTTATTTCTACGTTGTCTTAAGCGTAATAAGTAAGAAGTCATCCAAGGTTTTAGTCTTTTTTCGGAATTGCGAACAACTTTATGTCAACAATAATTAATATGGCCAAATAGAATATCAATAAAGCTAGAAAAGGCAAGAGGAGCGTAAGAAACACTATATACACTATACCAACACTTCAGCTTTAACCTATTCCTAAGTATAGGAAAATTAATTTTAGGTAAATTATATGAAGTATTTTTACTATTTTGAACGTTAATACTATCTGAAATAAGATTTGATAAAGAAATTATGGAATGATCAGATTGGTCAAGTCTAAGACCTGACTGGGTTAACTCCGCCGTAGCCGGTCCCAAGCCCGGTTGAGAAAGGAGGGGGGAAGAATAGTTGCAACCTGAATGGCCACATTCATCAGCGTCTCAGGAAGTAGGAAAACGCTATATAATGAAGTTGAACTCGTAACATAGTTATGAGAACTTCAACGCATTATATGGCAAATTCTGAAGCAACTCTTCAAACCCAACGGCCCTCCAAATATGGGGGTTTGGCACACGGTTAACAGCCCTATCCAGTAAAAAATATTGTTACGAAACCTAAATCAAAGCCTCGGATACAAATGGAAGCACGGCACCGACCCAAGCAACAGAAAGTGGATATTGATTTTGCAACATGGAATGTGAGAACACTGAACAAAGAAGGAGCGTTAAAATCCCTGCTACCTGAACTAATAAAATATAAAATAGCGATAGCAGCAATTCAAGAAACAAAATGGCACAACAAAGGTATTTCGGATCTTAGGAGCCACTCGGTATTCTTCAGTGGAAAAGATGGTGGAAAGAGAGAATTCGGCGTGGCATTTTTAGTTAACAAGCGTACAAACAGGCGATCCTAGATTTTAAACCGGTGAATGAGAGACTCTGTGTAATCCGCATCAAAACAAGATTGCACAATGTATCCTTGATAAACGCTCATGCACCTACCGAGGATAAGGCGGAACAGGTCAAAGAGGATTTCTATAGTAAACTGGAGGCTATCTACGATCAAATACCATCGAACGGAAGTATACAAAGGCACGATTGGAGAACACAGTCTACATAGTTCCACCAACGATAACGGACAAAGATTAATCGATTTCACGAGTAGCAAAAGAATGGTTATATCATTCACATTCTTCCCACGCAAGGACATTCATAAGATCACATGGGTATCTCCCAACGGAAAAATGTTCAACCAAATTGATCACGTTTTAGTTGAAAAGAGAGGGGCATCCCACATCATGGATGTAAGAGCCTATAGAGGAGCCTGCTGTTGATCGGATCATAATCTTGTGAAAGTCAGATATAAGAGCAGAATCATAGCCAAACGAACATTGAGGAAACACAATGCAACGAAAGCTACTATGCAAAACACAAGCGCGAGGGTAAAAATCTAAGGGGACCTCACAGAACCCTTCAACTTCAAACAGGGACTGAAACAGGGGGATGGACTCGCGCCTATGCTTTTCAATCTTGCCCTGGAGCATATAGTCAGGAAAGACCCATCTGACCCGAATGCCACGTTGCTATTCAAAACCACCCAGATAGCAGCATACGCAGACGACTTAAATCTACTAGGAAAATCAGAGGTAGGTGTCAGAGAATGCTATATCCAGTTAGAGAAAACAGCTATAGAACTGGGTCTGAGGATAAACATCGATAAGACGAAAATGTTAGTAGTATCCAGACGTAACCAGAGAGAGAAACAAAACATTACTTTTGGTGATGACAATGTGGAAGTAGTAAAAAGTTTTGTCTATCTAGGGGCCGAAATAACAAGTGGAAACGATGAAACATCAGAGGTAACCCGAAGGATAGTCAAGGCAAACAACGCATACTACTCTGTGTTGAAGATAATGAGATCTCGAGAAGTCAGCAGAAAATGTAAACTTGAGCTGTACAAATCTCTTATCAGACCGATGTTATGCTATGGCAGTGAAACGTGGACGGTCACCCAAGCGACGGCAAACCTACTTTCCCGTTTCGAAAGAAAAATACTCCGTAAAATTATCGGGCCAATTATCGACCAGGGCCAATTTAGAATGCGACGCAACGCAGAGCTCTCCAATGTATACACCGACAGCGATGTTGTAACATACATCAAGCTACAACGCCTTAGGTGGGCCGGTCACATACAACGTATGCCAGATTCTCGCATTCCAAAAAAAGTAGTGAACGGGAAAATAGATAGAAAAAGACCATTGGGAAAGCCGAGAAATCGATGGGTTGATGCAGTCGAGTCAGACGCTGCATCAATGCTGCAAGAGCAAAATTGGATAACTGCTGCCCAAAATCGCGTGAACTGGAAGAGGATGATTCAGGAGGCCACGGGTCGACAACGGACTGTAGCGCCATAGAAGAAGAAGAAAAAGAAGACCTCACTGGAATATGAAAAAGCATTATTAAAAACATGACTAATAAAAGAATGATCAAAGCAAGTGCAGGAAGAGAGCCTAGTAGGCTCAGAAATAACTGAAATTAGACCAAACGAAGACAAAAGAGCTAAGTAACTGTCGGCATCAGTATTATTGTTCAATAATATATTCATGTTACAATCTCCTAATGAAATAAGATTTTTTTAAGATATTGTAGTTAAGGTACTTGACAATTCTTCAACAAAAGCACTAATCGTAATACCATTAATTTTATAGATGCAGACAAAACAAATGTTAACTTCAAACCGAAATCAACTTCAACTTTTAACAAATCAAACGAGATAAAATTAAATTTTTATGTCGTAATAGTTCCTCTATGGGGAAGGTTGCCCAATTTCTCAAGGATCTAATCATCACTATTCCCCTTCCCCCATCTTTTTTAGCTTCAAGGAATTAAATTGTGAATTCTACCAAAATTTGGAATTTTATTTAGAATTTTACTATATATGTCCCCTGTTTAACCGACTCCTACTAATTTCTTGAGTTCTAAATTCTCCCAAAATTACAAGACCCCAGCTGGAACCGTTTAGAAGATATTTGGGGCCAAAAATTTTGCAAAAATTGAGTTTTGCATAATGGTAAATTTTAGTACCATATGGCAACTCTGTACATTTTGGTGATGTATTTTTGTAAGGCCTAAGGAAACAGCTCTCTTCTTTTTTAGATTAAAAATATAGCTAAGAGAACTCTTATTATACCAATTTAAATATAGGGCTTTTTTGAAATTTGCGGGGGCTGTAGCTTCGTCACACTTCAAAATTAAGAAAAACCTTTGACACATGTTGAAATATGTTTAAAGAGCTTTTAATTTTGTAAATCACAAAAAAAAAATTTGGACAGGTGTTCAAGTTACAGGTGTTTAAAAATAGCAAAATTTCAATTTTCGGGCCCTTATAGCTGCAAAACAGGGGACGTGACAAAAAAAATTTGTTAACCGAACTATACTTATTTCTGAGGATCTAACTACTCCCAAAATTTCAAGACCCTAGTTAGACCCGTTTAGATGATATGTGTAGCCAAAAATTTTGCAAAAATTGAGTTTTGCATAAGGGTAAATTTTAGTATCGTATGGCAACCCCGAACATTTGTCTTTTAACAATTTAAATAAAGTTTATAAAATCAGCTATCTTTTGCCGTTTTCAGATTGAAAATATACCTAATAGAACTCTTGTTATAACTATTTAAAAACGAGGAAGATTATAGTTGCCCTTGTCAACTTTTAGATACCCGTGCATACCCACTATGGTGTATAAAATAAACCGTAATTTACTTCCCTTATACATTTAACTCATTACCCCATAATTTTGACGTAAAAAAAAAAAAAAAATCACAAAACAAAAAACAAAATTTTCATTCATTGTCCCATAACTTTAGCTTAAAAAAAAAAAAAAAAAAAATTAACAAAAAAAAAAAAATCACAAAACAAAAACAAAATTTTCATTCATTGTCCAATAACTTTAGCTTAAAAAAAAAAAAAAAAAAAAATTAACAAAAAAAAAAAAATCACAAAAAAAAAAAACAAAATTTTCATTCATTGTCCCATAACTTTAGCTTAAAAAAAAAACAAAAAAAAAAAAAATTGGCCCACTCTAAAAGTCCGAAGGTCCGAGTGATGTTTAACTTTGCCAAGTAACTTGCCCTATTAATTTATCTGCCCAATTTTAATTTTAACCTTGTAGCTTCATTAGATTCAAAGTTATTGAATTGAAAACTTTGTATGGCAGCCCCCCGAAAATGGGACCCTAACATTTTGAAACTTCATATAAGTGCTCGATTCATTATATAACTAACCGTGTGTAATTTTCAGCCTCGTAGTACAATTAGTTTTGAAAAAATTCATATTGGTGCAAAGAAGTTGTATGGCAGCCCCCCGAAAATGGGGCCCTAACATTTTGAAACTTCATATAAGTGCTCGATTCATTATATAACTAAGCGTGTGTAATTTTCAGCCTCGTAGTACAATTAGTTTTGAAGAAATTCATATTGGTGCAAAGAAGTTGTATGGCAGCCCCCCGAAAATGGGGCCCTAACATTTTGAAACATCATATAAGTGCTCGATTCATTATATAACTAACCGTTTGTAATTTTCAGCCTCCTAGTATAATTAGTTTTGAAGAAATTCATATTGGTGCAAAGAAGTTGTATAGCAGCCCCCCGAAAAAGGGGCCCTAACATTTTGAAACTTCATATAAGTGCTCGATTCATTATATAACTAACCGTGTGTAATTTTCATCCGCGTAGTATAATTAGTTTTGAAGAAATTCATATTGGTGCAAAGAAGTTGTATGGCAGCCCCCCGAAAATGGGGCCCTAACATTTTGAAACTTCATATAAGTGCCGGAGTCATTATAAAACTAACCGTGTGTAATTTTCATCCTCGTAGTATAAATAGTTTTGAAGAAATTCATATTGGTGCAAAAAAGTTGTATGGCAGCTCCCCGAAGCCTTGGTCCGATTTTAACCAAAAACAATAGGGAACCTAGAAATTGTCTAAAAATGACTTTGTGTGAAATTCAAGACTCTAGCCCTTTTAGTTTTTGAGTTATCGTGCTGACGGACGGACGGACACACATAGCTAGATCGATTCACTTTTCGATGCTGATTCGATACGTACCCTTGACACTATATCTAGCTCGTCTAGATCGATGCGTTACAAACGGAGGAGTAATTTTAATATACCCGATGTTCATATATGTATGCACGGGTATAAAAATAGAGCTTTTTTCAACTTTGGGGGCTGTAGCTCCGTAACGGGTGGGGCTACAGAAAAAAATTCTTCTACGAAATTTTTTTTGTAATACCTACTCGTGGTTTAAATTTGTTTTCTCTATTTCAAACGATGTAAAAGTTTTTGTAAACATACGGACAGACAAACGGACAGACAGACGGACGGACGCACAGAGTGAAACTATATAGGCACATTTTTACAAAAATTTTTGAAAATGTGCTAAAAATAGATTAAAAAATAAAGCAAATTACTGTAAATTAATTGATCACATTTTAACAAATTCAAATGATAAATATGATATTAATTTTACAATAGAAAGTAACGGTCTATCCGATCACCAATTGGCAATAGTATCACTAAAAGCAATAAGTATTACGAAAATATTAATGAAGAAGCACACTAAGTAAAACAGATTATAACCAGATGTCTCAAATTGTAAATAATAAAATAGAAAACACTAGCGTATTATAAATAGACACGTTAACAAAAATAATACAAGAAGCTAAAGTTTTATGTACAAATTCAATGTCGGTTAGAACTAGGAATAATACATGGATAACACCGTCGATATATAAAGAATTAAAAATTAGAAAATCACTATACGATAGCCATAAAAGAGATCCAAATAACAGAGATAAAAAGATAAAATATACTCTATGTAAGAAAAAGGTCGATTAAAAAATAAAAGAGGTTAAGAAAAGCCATATCAATAAAACCATTGAAAATGCTGGAAATGACTCTAGGAAATTATGGAAAGTTTTAAATAATACTATAAGGAATACTAATAAGGATATTTCAGAACATATAAAAAGCATTGTAAAAATAAGTGGAGAAAGAACAAAGGATGAAAATGAAATGGCAAACACGTTATTAAGGAATAAAAAAAAATAAAATAGCAACTATAGAACACATAAGAAATAATAAAACATTATTTCTTAGACCTGTTACTGAAACAGAGATTTATCAAATTATTATGAAGTTAAACAGAAATGCAGCCCCAGGATTAGATAATACAACGGTAAAGGATTTACAGGAATTAGTTAATATTATCAAAAAAACATTGGCAACATTAATAAATAAATGCCTTGAAGAAGGAGCATTCACTGATTCATTAAAAAAAGCGTACATAGTGAAAATTCATAAAAGTGGATCTAGAGATGAATGTGGTAACTCTAGAATAATTTCTACCCTGAACTCAATATCAAAAGTATATGAAAAAGTAATTAATATAAGGATAAGAAATTTTATTTCAAAAACGATTGGTTTTGATCCAAATCAATATGGTTTCCTAGAGAACAGCGGCACAGAATCAGCAATAACAGCTACATTAGAATATATTTATGACGCACTTGATGAAGGATATTTCATCGGTGCAGTATTTATTGATCTTACGAAAGCTTTTGATGTCGTAAATCATCGTAGACTGATTAGTTTTTTAGCTATATTGGGCATAAGAGGTACTAGTAATCTTTTATTAAGCAGTTACTTAACAAATAGGACTCAGTGTGTTAAAGTGAACGAAGTGCTTAGCGATGAACTTATTATAAAAACAGGTGTACCACAAGGCTCACTGCTAGGACCGCTGTTGTACCTTTTATATATAATGAATATGCCGAAAAATAATTTTTTTTTAAATTA
Organism: Dolichopus griseipennis; assembly: GCA_963082915.1. NCBI lineage: Eukaryota > Metazoa > Arthropoda > Insecta > Diptera > Dolichopodidae > Dolichopus > Dolichopus griseipennis. The sequence goes on along the minus strand of OY720443.1, from coordinate 126,192,541 downwards.
TAACGTTTATGCAGATGACACTAATATCATTGCTAAAGCTAGAACAGTACAAGAGCTCGAAAATATACTAAATAAGGATCTAAATGCGATATGTAATTGGCTAGATTACAATGAACTCTGCACTAACGCTAAAAAAACTAACTATTTGTTATTTAAAACACAAAGAAAAAATAGCGAAAATATTACTCTTAAAATAAGGGAAACAATTATTGAAAGAGTAGATAAGGTTAAATATCTGGGAATAATAATTGATGATAGCTTGAAATGGGACAATCATATCAAAAACGTGAAGAAAAAAGTTATGCCAATTATATTAGCTATAAAAAGATATGGCATTATTTCCCAGCATGCAGCAAAGCTTATCTATAATAGTCATATACTATCTAGAATAAGGTATAATGTAGTTGGAGTCAGTGCTCAAATTTCCATATTAATCAAATTGGTGTTTTAATGAATAAAGCGCTTAAAATTCTTTACAAATATAATTACAGAACTACTACTTAGTATTTGTATAAAAAACAAATGAATTAGATATTAACCATTAATCTATTTTGAAAAATATAAATATATTTATAAAGTAATAAATAGTAATATTAAATCGAATTTTAATTTAATAAATCGAGAAAATGTACATAAATGTAATACTAGAAATAAAAAAAATATTGAAATACCTAAAGCTAGAACCACAAAGAAACAAAAAAGTTTAAAATGTAGTGCTATTAAAATTTATAATTCATTACCATTAAACATTAGGAGAAGTCAAACTTTAGAAATATTTAATAGAAAATTTAAAAAATATATAAAAAGCTTTAGAAATTAAAATTAAAATTGGAAATAAGTAAAATTAGTGTATTCAAAATAATTATTTTTAAACTAAAATTAATTGTAATTATATAATTTATTAGATTGTAGTTTTAATTAAATAATTTCTTATACATAATTTTATATATATTGTAAAATTATCAGAAATTAAATGAAATAAAAAAAAAAAAATTTTAATTAAATAAAAATTTTTGGGAAAAAACATTTTATAGCAACTACTTGCATAGTGGAAGTAATATTAAATAGTTCACATTTAAAATTTTTGTTTACTAATATTGCTACACCTCCATGGGCTACAGTATCGGAACAACAATTTTTTTGAAATATTTCAAAGCCCTTGAATGTTGGATAGTAATGTTCTTTAAATTTATTTTCTGGAATACAAAAAATATTATTTACAGATTTATATTTTAATATTTCAAATTAGTTAAAATGCTTTTTATCACAAAATTTAATAATCAAAATATGAAATAAATGTATTTCCAAAATACAATGACAAATTTTGAACATTTCATATAATTTATTTAAATATAAAAATAAATTTTACAACTTAAGTAACGTACACCATTTCTTAATTATATATTACTTATGGTAATAATTCAATAAAATATAGATATGCTATAATAAAAATAAAAAAAAAAAATTTCGCTTAGCCTTTTAAAAATATAAAAGTTATAAATAAGAACGGAAATAGGAAATTTTGTATCAAATTTGATTTTTTTATGTTTATTAATTTCGAATATATTATGCTTTAAGGTCTTGCGAGTAGTGGGAGTGGTACGGAAACCGCTATTCCAATTTAATGTTTTCAATACTAGTTAAAACTTGTACACAATTGGAACATTCTATATTAATCTTAAGTTACTATTTATATTAATTTCGATGATAAGCCTTAAAACCTTTAGAGCTCTAAGAGGGTTACCTGGATCACCACTTCAATTGATCATAAATTAAGGGAACGCGAAGCAAATAGTAAAGAACACCCTACTTTTTGAAAATATGCTTTAAGGTCTTCGAAACTATGTGGATGGTCCCCGACCCACTATTTCAATTGGTGCTAATTTTCGAGGGCACTAAGGGAATAGAAAGGGTATATACCAAATTTGGTACCAAATACCAAATTTGGAGGTACTAACTTCATTGGTTCCGGAATTATGCTTGTTTATGCATATATTCAATGAAAAACACAGTTTAATTTAAACTACAATACAGTGCGGACGTGCTTTATTTTTCTTTATCGATTATAATATAATTATTGCAGGATAACGAAAAATTACGTGTCAGCGGTAATATATAATAAAAAATAAAAATAATTATTTTTTATTTTTTTGGTTAAGCGAAATGGCTTCGTGCCAAACTTACAAGTTAAAAATAAAAGGTGAAACAGGTATTGAATGTGCAGGAGTATGCAAAAATTTTTTTCATGAGGCGCTAAAATGTTCTGAGGTAGATCAGTCTACAATAAATATACTGTTTGCGAATAAGAATATAAAGTTCATATTTGACGATTGTGTACAGTACATCCAAAATGTAGGCTTAATTGTACAAAATATGGAACGAGCGGTCGCAAAAAATAGTGATTATTTGAAAGAACATAAAGAGGATTTTGAAAGGGCAATTAAGAACAATGAAAAAGAAGTGATCGATTTACTTAAAGCGATAGAAGCAAATTACAGATTACGGCTAGAAGAAATCAAAACCAGTCAAAAAAAGAAATTCAGAAAATGGAAAAAGTTACCAAAGTTTTTAAAACACAAAGTGAAAAGGTTAATGAATCATTCATTAATGCAATGAAAAAAAATGATGAGCTTTGCACAAAATTAAATGATAAAAATGAAAAAAATAAAAATTTAAATGTGGGTCAAACGGTGTCATTTTCTGATATTGTGAAAAATAATAAAACTTGTGGTAATTTAACAATGAAAAAGAATTACCTTTGATAATCAAACCTAAAAACAAACACAAAAGTGAAAAAACGAAAAGTGATCTAAATACTAAGGTAGATCCAAAAAATTTGAACATTAAAAATATCGAAAACAAAAGTAATGGAATGATATTAATTGAAACGGCGACAACAGAAGATCGGGATAATATCAAAAAGGTATTAGAAAAAACAATGAAGGAAGATTATGACATAAAAATACCAGTGACTATCAAACCCAAAATAGAAATAGGGCACATGAACAATAAATTGAGTAAGGAAGATATAGTAGAGGAGCTCAAAAAACAAAACGCCTTTTTGGAAAGGAGCGAAATGAAAGTGGTTAAAGTATTTAATGTAAACAAATATGGCAAGGAAATTTTTAACGTAATATTGGAAGTTGATAAGGAATCATTTCCAAAAATAATCGCTAGTGAGAAGCTATGTATAAGATGGGAAAGGTGCAAAGTGTTTGATGCGATAAACGTACCAAAGTGTTTTAAATGTAAAGGTTTCAACCATAAATCTGTTGACTGCACAAACACTGAAACTTGTTTGAAGTGTCACGGAAAACACAAAACCAGTGAATGCCAAAAAGAAGAAATCAATAAGTGTATAAATTGTGTAAAATCTAATTAAAAATTCAGTTTGGGTTTAGATGTAAATCACAAAACCTTAAGTAAATTATGCCCAGTGAACCAGAATAAATTAAATATGCTAAAGCGAAAAATTGGGTACTAGCAAATAAAGGAGTTAGAAGTGAAAGATAACAACTTAAATACAGATAACAAAAGTGTTTTTTCCTGTATCAACTATGCTTTTATCAATCCCAATACCGATAATGATAATAATAATTCTAAGTTTAAAAACAATAATAACATTAATGATAGTAATAGTTCTAATAATATTAGTAATGATATTCCTAATAAAAACGAAAATAATGATAGTATTAGTGTTAAGATAAATAATAGTAATGAAATTAGTAATAGTACAAAAAAAAAAGTATACAATAATATAAGTAATTCTGCTAGTATGATAGATATAAAAGATAAAAATAAAAATAGTGCTGAAATTTCGAGTAGCTACGGTAATAAAAATTATAATCTATTATCTAAAATAAACAAAAAAAAACGTGCCAACATACTTTCTTACATGCCTAAATTTTGGTCAAAAAAAAATAGAATATTAGTAAATGACAATAAAATTAATAAACGTAATACTAATAATGATAATGATAAAAATAATGTTAATATTAATGATAATTACAATACTAATACTGCTGCTCATAATAATAATAATAGCAAAATTTATAAAAATAATAGCAATAATAAAGAAACTAATAGTAATATTAATAATATTTATGATAATAGTAGAGATGAATTCTGTAATAATAAAGATGAAGTTGGGAATCGTAACGAAAACGTAGGCGTTAGCGATAGTGCCAATAAAGTGGAATTAGCTTCTAAATACCATAACTGGATTAAAGGAGAAACACTATATCAGCAAAATGAAAAAATGGAAAATGCTTCTCATAGTACTAAAAATCTACAACTTGTAAACAAGAGCTTTTTAAATCCAATGGAACCTCCAATAGTTAAATTAACAAGAAAGGCTGTTGAAAATGGTGATAGTATATATGTATTGTCACGATTACGAGACCACAGAATATACAATAACGTTAGATTATTTTTGTCTTTTTTGCACGATCAAGAGGATATTTGGAACTCCACGCAAAATTATTTAATTGGTAGACCGTAATGGTTGTCCAATCTACAAATACTTTAGAAACGGGTAAATTAAAAATTTTGTATCTAAATATATGCAACTTAAGAAATAAAATTTATAAATTAGAAACATTAATTAATGAGTGTAAAGAAATTGATATTGTGATTCTAACAGAAGTATGGATATACAGTAATGAAATCACTACTTATAATATTCCAAACTATAAGGCAGTTTTCAATTGTAAAGATGAGAAAAGAGGTGGTGAAACTGTCATCTTTATAAAAAATAATATCAATTTTACTGAAGTATTAAAAGACGAAAAATATAATTTTAGTGTAATTGAAATTCTGAATTCTGCACCTAGATTAAGAATTGGTACATTTTACAAGGCTCCAGCGGAAAATAGTAACATATTTATAGATTATTTAGAAAATAGATTAAAAAATAAAGCAAATTACATATTTTTTGCTGATACTAATTTAAATATATTTAATAATATATTCAGTTTAATATATGCAGTTTCTCATTAGTTCTCGTGGGGTGAACAAAGTGCTGAAGACTTTTAAAATTTAAAAAATTGATATAAATTTATTTAAGTTCAAATTTTTTATACGGTTGGCTTTAACTTATAAAGCATAAAATTTTCTAAAAATGAATGGCAAATGCAATATTTGTATGAAAAAAGTAGAACGAAATGATTTAAAAATTAAATGTTTAATTTGTGCAAATTTTAACCATGCAATTTGCGCCAAATTGGAAAAGAAAGAGTTGGAGATATTGGAGAGAAGTAAAAGTGGTTTTAAATGCAATGTATGCATTTCATCGCGTAGATTATCCTCTCAAAGAGATAATTTAGCAGCATCTCCTTCATCATTTTCAACCAATACAACTAATGATAAGAATTCGAAAATATTTTCTAATACATCTACTGTATCTAATATTTCAAAAACATCATCTTCATCACAAGCGATTACTCCTACTACACATAAATCATCTTTAACACACACAGATTCATCTAATTCTACTGATTCTGCGGAGAATAATCAAACTCAAACAGCTAACTTTGATATAGAGAATCAACTAGGAACCTTCGAAAAAGAGAGCTTCACAAATACCAGTGACACAAATCCCACTATTGTTTTGAAAAATTCAAATACACATTCACACACACAATTGACAGGTCAAATAGTTAATTTCGAAAATGAGAGCTTCTCACAAAAACAAAATACCAACTTCGAAAAAGAGAGTCTCTCAAACTCAAAACAAATTTCTCTAGAAGTTTTATATGATGAAATTGTAAGTTTAAAAAAAATAAATTTCGAGTGCCTTGCTGCTTTTTCTATATTAAAAGAAGAAAATACAGCGTTAAATAATAAAGTATCGTATTTAGAAAACAAAATCAGCTGGCTTGAGCAGAAAGATAAGATGAATGAGATAGAAATATTTGGAGTACAAGATGTAAACAAAAATAATGCTAAAAATTATTTAAATACAATTTTTAGTGAAGGTTTAAAAATTAATTTAAATGAAAATAATATTTCTAACTGCTACATAAAAGAGATTAAAGATGCAAAAGATGGATTAAAAAGTAAAAAGGTTAATAAAAAAATTTTGTGCGTGCGTCTTTCTTCGAATGAAATAAAGCAAGAAATTATGAAGTCTAAGTATAAAAATTATAATAATCTAGATACTGGATTATTTGGTGATGTAGATAAATCAAAAATTTACATAAATGACAGTTTAACCAAAGTAATTAGAACATTGTTCATGGCGGCTAAGAAGGCGAAGAAGGAGAAAAATTATAAATATTTGTGGTTTAGAAATAATAATATTTTTATGAAAAAACAGGACAGTGATAGGGTACTCATTATTAAAACTTTTGATGATTTAAAACTTTTATAGTATTTTTATTTTTTTTATGAATAATAATTTAAATTTTAATCTTTTTAATGATTACCCTATAATTGATCCTGAATATAATAATTGCGATAGTGTTTTTGAATTTACAAATTTTGATAATTCTTTACTTTTAGTTCATCAAAATGTTAGAAGTTTGAGGCAGAACTTTGATTCGCTTGTGGCCCACTTAGAAGTTTTTAAAAATATTCCGGATTTTATTTTTGTTTCCGAGCTTTGGATTTTCAATAATGAGATAAGTAATTATAACTTACCAAATTATAAATTTTATGCTAACACTAATGATTCGTATTGTGCTGGTGGCGTTGGTGTATTTGTTAAAGATAATATTGTGTGTGATGTTTTTTATTGCAATTTCACTTCGGCTGATGTTATCAAAATTAGTTGTACCATTAACGGCGTGTTTTTTACTTTCATTTGTATTTACAGACTGCACAGTTGCACAATCAACTTATTTCTGGATGAGTTCTCACAATTTTTGCGAAATCAAACTGCGAGTAACTTAATTGTGTTAGGAGATATGAATTTAGATATTTTGAATAGTAGTGAATGTGTTGATTTTTATTTGACATTACTAGCTGAGAATGGTTTGGCTTCTATTATAAATGAACCGACTAGACACATTTCGGGGACTTGTTTAGATCATATTCATGTTCGTCTGGCTACTATTCCTTTAAATTTTTGTGAGAAAGGTTTATTTAATTTTAATATTACAGATCATTCTATGACAGGATTGCTAATAAAAAAATGTAGAGAAAAATAGAAAGCCCAATGAATTTTCAGTTACAAAGATAGTTAATTATAATAAATTGAATAACTTACTAAGACTTGAATTTTGGGATGATGTATATAATGAGGTAGATGTTTGCTCTGCTTATAGTAGTTTTATCAGAAAATTAAATAAATATATTGAACTAAGTACTTCTGATATTAGGAATAGAAAGAAAAATACAAAACTTAAACCGTGGATGAATGATGTTCTTCTAAGGAAAATCCGGTTAAAAAATAAATTGAGAATTATGTGGTATAAACATAGAAATAACTATAGGTTGAAAATACGTTATAATAGGCTTTGTAAATCCGTAAAAAATGAAATATCAAAATGTCGAGATGAATTTTATCGTTCAGAATTTGTTAAATGTAAGGGGGATTTAAAAAGCGAATGGAAACTGTTAAATAGTTTGTTAAATACACCTCAAAATAGTTTTAATGAAATTCGACTTAATAAAAATGATGAACTTATTTCTGATGAAACTTTAATTGCATGTGAGTTTAATAATCATTTCTCCCCTGTTGCAATTGAGTTATCCTCTGGCCTTGGTAATAGTCATGGGTGGCGCGAAATAAAGCCATACGAAATAAAGCCATAAAATGACATTATGGCTTTATTTCGCATTAAAATGCGAAATAAAGCCATATCGAGAATTTTTTTGCGTATGGCTTTATTTCGCATTTGAATGCGAAATAAAGCCATATCATTTTCTAAAATTTTACGAAATAAAGCCATATAGTAAAATTGATACAAACTCTAGTTTAATAGTAAACAAATTAAAAAAAAAATAAAAATTAATAAGTTCCTAATATTTTTTAACACACTGTAATAAAACATGTTAAATAATATTATATTTTCATTACGGGGGCTGCCGCCCCCGAACCCCCGCTAACTCAATTATTGAAGCTAGATTTTGAATCCAACACTAAAATGAAAAGAATGGTATAAGAATTCGGATACCTAATTCATTAAAAAAATTAATAAGTTTCTAATTTTTTTAATACACTGTAATAAAACATGTTAAATAATATTATATTTTCATTACGGGGGCTGCCGCCCCGAACCTCCGCTAACTCAATTATTGAAGCTAGATTTTGAATCCAACACTAAAATGAAAAGAATGGTATAAGAATTCGGATACCTAATTCATTAAAAAAATTAATAAGTTTCTAATTTTTTTAATACACTGTAATAAAACATGTTAAATAATATTATATTTTCATTACGGGGGCTGCCGCCCCCGAACCCCCGCTAACTCAATTATTGAAACTAGATTTTGAATCCAACACTATAATGAAAAGAATGGTATGAGAATTCGGCATAGCTATTTCATACAAAAAATAATCAACCCTAATTAATAAATATAAATATTCTGGAAAAGGGGGCAATCCTGCTTTTGAATCCAACTCCAAAATCCCTCCTAATTGAGAATCCCACATATACACATATATATAAATATTCTGGAAAAAGCGTAAAGCCCTGCTTTTGAATCCAACTAACAACCCCACATATACACATATATAAATATTCTGGAAAAAGTGGCAATCCTGCTTTTGAATCCAACTCTAAAATCCCTCCTAATTGAGAATCCCACATATACACATATATAAATATTCTGGAAAAAGCGTAAAACCCTGCTTTTGAAACCAACTCTAAAACTCCTTCCTAACTATTTAAATAAAAAAGTTTGGAAAATTAAATTGCTTCTATTTTCACAAATAAAATTACATTTTTAAATGCGAAATAAAGCCATATGGCTTTATTTCGCAATTGAATGCGAATTAAAGCCATACGCGAAAAAATTGGCGATATGGCTTTATTTCGTATGGCTTTATTTCACGGCGCCATAGTCATGATAGTATTGCTGGCGAAATTCATTTGTGGGCATGAACTTTTGAATATTATTAAGTCATTGGATAATTCAAATTCTGTTGGTTTTGACGGAATTTCTAATAAACTCATTAAAGGTATTGCTTTCAATGTTATCGATGTTTTAACTTATATTTTCAATTTCAGTGTATTGTCTGGTGTTTTTCCTAGTCTACTGTCGAAATTCCGTCGCTGTCGAAATTCCGCTTTTCAAAAAGGGTATTCAAACAGACGTTAACAATTATAGGCCTATTTCTTTGTTATCAACATTATCAAAAATCTTTGAAAAAGCTATTAAACATAGAGTTCTAATTTACTTAAATAGGTAAAATTTCTTTTGCAATAAACAATTTGGGTTTAGGAGTGCCTGTTCTACCGAGGATGCCCTTCTGGCCTTTTGCTCTAATATTAATAAGGGTTTAGATAATAAAAAATTTTGCGCTGGGAATTTTATCGACGTTACTAAGGCGTTTGATATGGTAGATCACTCTATTCTTTTGCAGAAATATTTTGCTGTAGGGTTTCGAGGCTTTATGTTTAATTGGTTTGAGTCGTATTTAAGAGACAGGTCTCAGCGTGTCAAAATAGGCAGTAGTTATAGTAGTTCAAAAAATTTAAATTTGGGGGTACCACAAGGATCAGTTTTGGGCCCAATTCTATTCTTAATTTATATGAATTCAATTTTTTATCAAAAGTTTAAGGGAAATCTAACAGCTTTTGCTGATGATGTTGGTGTGTCATATTGTTGTGATAGTGCATTAAATTTAGTCTGTGATATAAATAACGACTTAAATGTTTTTAGGTCTTGGTTCTCTAAACATAGGTTAGTTGCTAGCAACAAAACGAAACTAATGTTTTTTAGCCTTAGCCAGCAGGATACTCCTGATATAGATTTTGTTTTTCATGCGACCAATTGTAATAAATACACACTAAATGGGCAGGGATTTACTTTCAATGATACCATTTGCTGTAGATCTGGTTTTATGGTATTTTTCATTCTAAGTTACAGTACGGCATGAGCTGTTGGGGTGGTACCTACAGAAATAAAATCAATCCGCTACTAATTTTGCAAAAATGCATTATTAGAAACATGTGCAACCGCAATAGATTTTCTAATAGTATGGAATCATTTAGGTATTTGAAAATTCTTCCTGCTAGACAGCTGTATTACTATAAAGTGTTCAAAATCTTTTTTACTAGAGGTGGATATCTAAACAGCAGATCCTCTAATGCTTATTCCTTGCGTTCTAATCAGAGATTTTTTGTTAATGTTCCAACTTTTCGTACTACAAGCTATCGTAACTTTTTTGACATTATGGCTGTTCGTTTGTTTAATAGGCTTCCTGAATCAATACGATTACTTAGAAATATAAATGTGTTCGGTAAGAAAGTAAAAAATTTGGCTTCTAAGTTTTGGGCACAACGAAATCGAGAGTTTGCTATCACCATTAACTTAAAAAATTATTTTTGTACATATTTAAATACTTAAACCGTTTTTTTTTTTTATATTAGTTATATTTTACATTTTATAGAGGATTTTTCATTTTTGCTTATTACTTTATATATATAATTTACTTCTTTTTTTTTTTTTTTAACTTTTTCGCACTTTTTTTTTTCCTCACCCCACAACAGGAAAAGAAAGTTTTACAAATTGTTGTGGCATTAAACACTACTTTTATTTTGAAGCATATAATGTCATTTTCTTATTCACTAGTTTTAAGTAATTTAGAATTAGTATGTTATTGAATTAATTTAATTTTAAATAATGAATATATAAAAATAATCAATTAAAAAATTAGAAAATAAGTATAAAAAAATTTAAAAAATTTTCATTTATTTATTATTTTTTAAGTTAATGAATTATAATTTAATACAACTAGTATGAATAAAGTTTAATTTAAATCTAAAAAAATCTAAAAAAAAAAATAATTCTAATACCGTAATTAAGTATAAAGACATGATAGCAACAATTGGGTATAAAATAATAAACAAAACACAAAATACAAGAAACACAGCTCATTCCAATACCTTAATTGATCACATTTTAACAAATTCAAATGATAAATATGATATTAATTTTACAATAGAAAGTAACAGTCTATCCGATCACCAATTGGCAATAGTATCACTAAAAGCAATAAGTATTACGAAAATATTAATGAAGAAGCACACTAAGTAAAACAGATTATAACCAGATGTCTCAAATTGTAAATAATAAAATAGAAAACACTAGCGTATTATAAATAGACACGTTAACAAAAATAATACAAGAAGCTAAAGTTTTATGTACAAATTCAATGTCGGTTAGAACTAGGAATAATACATGGATAACACCGTCGATATATAAAGAATTAAAAATTAGAAAATCACTATACGATAGCTATAAAAGAGATCCAAATAACAGAGATAAAAAGATAAAATATACTCTATGTCAGAAAAAGGTCGATAAAAAAATAAAAGAGGCTAAGAAAAGCCATATCAATAAAAGCATTGAAAATGCTGGAAATGACTCTAGGAAATTATGGAAAGTTTTAAATAATACTATAAGGAATACTAATAAGGATATTTCAGAACATATAACAAGCATTGTAAAAAAAAGTGGAGAAAGGACAAAGGATGAAAACGAAACGGCAAAGACGTTAAATGAATTTTTTAATGAAGTAGGAGAATCCATTATAAAAGGAATAAAAAAAAATAATATAGTAACTATAGAACACATAAGAAATAATAAAATATTATTTCTTAGACCTGTTACTGAAACAGAGATTTATCAAATTATTATGAAGTTAAACAGAAATGCAGCCCCAGGATTAGATAATATAACGGTAAAGGATTTACAGGAATTAGTTAATATTATCAAAAAAACATTGGCAACATTGATAAATAAGTGCCTTGAAGAAGGAGTATTCCCTGATTCATTAAAAAAAGCGTAGATAGTGCCAATTCATAAAAGCGGATCTAAAGATGAATGTGGTAACTATAGACCAATTTCTATCCTGAACTCAATATCCAAAGTATATGAAAAAGTAATAAATATAAGGATAAGAAATTTTAATTCAAAAATTATTGGTTTTGATCCAAATCAATATGGTTTCCTAGAGAACAGGGGCACAGAATCAGCAATAACAGCTACGTTAGAATATATTTATGACGCACTTGATGAAGGATATTTCATCGGTGCAGTATTTATTGATATTACGAAAGCTTTTGATGTCGTAAATCATCGTAGACTGATTAGTTTTTTAGATATATTGGGCATAAGAGGTACTAGTAATCTTTTGTTAAGCAGTTACTTAACAAATAGGACTCAGTGTGTTAAAGTGAACGAAGTGCTTAGCGATGAACTTATTATAAAAACATGTGTACCACAAGGCTCACTGCTAGGACCGCTGTTGTACCTTTTATATATAATGAATATGCCGAAAAATAATTTTATTTTAAATTATAACATTTATGCAGATGACACTAATATCATTGCTAAAGCGAGAACAGTACAAGAACTCAAAAATATACTAAATAAGGATCTAAATGCGATATGTAATTGGCAATGAATTCTGCACTAACGCTAAAAAAACTAACTATTTGTTATTTAAAACACAAAGAAAAAATAGCGAAAATATTACTCTTAAAATAAGGGAAACAATTATTGAAAGAGTAGATAAGGTTAAATATCTGGGAATAATAATTGATGATAACTTGAAATGGGACAATCATATCAAAAACGTGAAGAAAAAAGTTATACTAATTATATTAGCTATAAAAAGATGTGGCGGTATTTCGCAGCATGCAGCAAAGCTTATCTATAATAGTCATATACTATCAAGAATAAGGTATAATATATGTAGTTGGAGCCAGTGCTCAAATTTCCATATTAATCAAATTGGTATTTTAATGAATAAAGCGATAAAATTTTTTACAAATATAATTACAGAACTACTACTTAGTATTTGTATAAAAAACAAATGAATTAGATAATAATCAATTAATCTATTTTGAAAAAGGTAAATATATTTATAAAGTAATAAATAGTAATATTAAATCTAATTTAAATTTAATAAATAGAGAAAATTTACATAAATATAATACTAGAAATAAAAAGAATATTGAAATACCTAAAGCTAGAACCACAAAGAAACAAAAAAATTTACAATGTAGTGCTATTAAAATTTATAATTCATTACCATTAAACATTAGGAGAAGTCAAACTTTAGAAATATTTAATAGAAAATTTAAAAAATATATAAAAAGCTTTAGAAATTAAAATTAAAATTGGAAATAAGTAAAATTAGTGTATTCAAAATAATTATTTTTAAACTAAAATTAATTGTAATTATATAATTTATTAGATTGTAGTTTTAATTAAATAATTTCTTATACATAATTTTATATATATTGTAAAATTATCTGAAATTTAATAAAATAAAAAAAAAAAAAAAAAAGTTCCAGGATCCGAACCCATGGTTGGATTTCGCCTATATGTAGTCATCTTTCTTTCAATACTATTGAACCCTTGTACACAATTGGAACGTTCAGTCTTAATTTTAGCTAATTTTTTTATTAATGTCAATGCTAATGCTAATTTTTTTATTAATGTCAATGACATGCTTTAAGATCTTCAGAACAGTGTGGATTGTCCCCGACCCGCAACTCCAAATGGTCCTAAAATTGATTTAAAATTGATAAAGCAATAATTTTTTTTGAAATCATACTCAAAATTAGCCCCTATCCCAACAATAAATATTGTTAAACCAGAAACTACTAAAAGAAATCTGCCAGCTCAAGTATCACATTATAAAACATTAAACCGAATTAATAAATAAACCTCCGCCGTATCCAAAGTAAAAGAATGAACCAGCGCAAATAAAGGAGTAGGGGTAGCTATAGCTGCAGGTAATCAAGGAGAAAAAGGAATTTGAGCTCTTTTAGTTTTAGCGGCTAATATTAAAATCTAAATAAAAAATATAATTTCATCTACCATCATTTAATATTCAAGCAATAGAAGGTAATAAAGCTACATCACCAATTCGATTAGATAAAGCAGTTAATATTCCCGCGTTGTAAGACTTTTCATTTTGAAAAAAAATTACTAAACAGTAAGAAACAAGATCTAGCCCATCTCATCCCAATAAAGTTCTAATTGAATTAGGGCTAATAAACCGATTAATATTATGATCCTCGATATTCCTTTGCTGATACTGATTTCTAAACTAATTTACCAAAGAAGAAATTAAAAGGACAAAACTTATAAATATTTATCTAATTCAATTGAAAATGAAGGTTTTAACGATTCTTCTTGAATTTAAAGAAACAACTTCTCATTCAATAAATAAACTGTAATCATTTATTTAAAAATTAATACCAGTAATAAATAAAGATTTTCTAATAAACGAGCAAGACTATAGTTGCCCTTTCAGCTTTTAGATAGCCGTGCATACTCACTATGATGTATACAATAAAATAAACCGTTATTTATTTCTCTTAAGCTATTATATATATTACAAAAAAAAATTAAAAAAAGTAATATAGTTAAAAAATATTATCATCAACTCATTATCCCATAATTTTTATTTGAACAATAACAAAAAAAACCATAAAAAAACACAAAAAAAAAAAATAAATAAAATAAAAACAAATTTGAATTCATTATCCCATTTATTTTGCTTACAAAAAAAAATAATAAAAAACAAAAAAAAAAACTGGCCCGCTCTAGAAGTTGGTCCTGTGCTCGATTCATTATATTAACCCTGTGTAATTTTCATCCTCGTAGTATAATTAGTTTTGAAGAAATTCATATTTGTGCAAAAAAGTTGTATGGCAGCTCTCCGAAGCCTTGGTTCGATTTTAACCAAAAACAATAGGAAACCTAGAAATTGTGTCAAAATGTCTTTGTGTGAATTTCAAAACTCTAGCTCTTTTAGTTTTTGCGTTATCGTGCTGATACCCCCACGGACATACACATATAGCTAGATCAATTTACTTTTCAAAGCTGATCCGAGGAGCAATTTTAATATACCCGATGTCATATATGTATGCATGGGTATAAAAATAAAAAAAACAAATCTAATTAAACAAATAGATAAAATTTCCACGATCTAAAATGAAAGCTCATATAATTGCCACCACAAATCGATATCATAATATTTAATCGGCTTATTTTTTTTCATACAAATATAAACATCCCTTTTTAGGCCAAACTATTTGACCAATTTTAATGAAACAACAACCAAAAGAAAGGTTTTTTTTTGTTTCCATATTACAATGATATTTTTTATTTTTAGAATATTGCGTTTTTTCAGGTGAAAACACGTTTTAATTTAACGTAAATTTAAATTTAACGGTCACGCCGTTCAAGGTTGTGGCTAACGACTCTAATATTATGCACCGACTTTCAGTATAAATGTAATTCATTTTCGGTTGTAGCTCGCAGCTCAATCAAACTATATATTATAGACGCCGACTTATGTCTTTCTTTTTTTTTGTTTAGTTCAAATGTTCAATGAACCAGGAGATTAAAATCTTTTTAAATATTTTTTTATGCCCCTGCGGTAGGGGAATAGAATACTTCCGCAGTATGAACTGCTTGTCGTAAAAGGCGACTAAAAGTTCAAACAAAAATCTCGAAGCGACTGACTCGGAACGAGCGGCTCTCTGGTCTTCGTCTAATCCCTGAGGGACGGCAGTTAAACTCCTGGCAGTAGGTAAAATGCAACCAATATATAAAACAGAAAATATGAATAACTATAATAAAGAAATAAATCCGGTAGGGATATCCGGTAGGCGAGGGCTTTGTTGATCTTTTAAGAAGGTCAGAGGAGTCGCCAGTGGCCCAAAATTCAAAAAACAATATAGCGGACCCATTTAAGAAGAGCGGAAAAATGAACAGATCACCACCAATTAGAGAACTCCAAAATGAACATGCACTTGTATAAAAATCAATTTGTTAGATGAAGATGCTTACAGAACTTTAACAAAAGCGCTGTCAGAGTATAAATATAGTTGGCACTCATACGAAAGCAAACAGCAAAGGCCAATACGAGTTATGGTGAAGAACCTGCCTCACTCGTGTAAAACAGAAGAAATAATTAAAGATCTTGAAAATAGATAATATAAAATAATAGGAGCTGCAAATAAACGTAGCTGGAAGAATAAAGAACCTTTAAACATGTTTATGTTAACCTTCAAAGCGGAAGAAGATATTAGCAGAGTATACGGGATTAAAAGTATTCTAAAATGTATTGTGAATATCGAGCCCCTAAGAAAAAATAAGCTTGTAGTACAATGTAAATAATGCCAGGCATACGGTTACACACAAAAATATTGTGGAAAAACCCCAAGATGCGTAAAATGTTCAGGTTACTAAAAAAAGTAACTAAAATAGAAAGTTCTATGGTCAATACGGATTGTACAATAGGAGCACTAGAGGGCAGTACCAAAAACCTGCTTCGAAATCGAAAAGATGAATAAACTAAAAATTATTTCATGGAATGCCAATGGACTGCTACAACACCAACAAGAGCTACAAGCAGTCCTTGACATAAATAATATAGATGTTTGTCTTATAGCAGAAACACACTTTAACAAACAAACGCATATTAATTTTCATGGTTATAAAGCTTATCATAGCATACATCCAGGTAACTCTGCTAGAGGAGGAAGTGCAGTGATTATAAAACAAAGTATACAACATTTTGAAGAAGCCAAATTTGAAACAGAAGAAATACAAGCTATGGCCGTAAACGTAAAATGTAAAAACTACTTTATTGTAGTTGCAAGTATATATTGTCCACCTAAGTACTCTCTGAAGAAACATCATTATTTAGATCTTTTTAAGAAACTAGGAAAAAAGTTTGTTATAGGAGGTGATTTTAATGCCAAAAATACACACTGGGGATCACGGCTAACAACAACCAAAGGCAGGGAATTATTCCAAGCAACAAACGAATTTGGGTGTGAAATCATATCAACAGGAAAACCTACATATTGGTCTACAGATCCAAATAAAATACCTGATTTAATAGATCTTTTCATAATTAAAAACATTTCGAACAATTTCATACAGATATTAGATAGGTAGGAAATGGACTCTAACCACTCACCAATTCTGCTAACTGTAAGTGAAAACGCTATTGAAAAGGAAACGCTGTACCGTTGCAATACAAAGAACAATTGCATGCGGAGGTGGAAAACTACATTAAAGATATACAATTTACAGTGTGGGAAAATACTCCAGTAATTAAACAAAGAGTAAAAGAAAATAAATATCCAGCCGAAATCTTAGAACTAATTGCAATAGAACGCAGAGGAAGGAAAAAATGGCACCAAACTAGAGCTCCACAAGATAAAACTAGGCTGAATAATGTCACCCAACAACTAAGAAGAAGAATTAAGGAAGTGAAAAACAAATCGATAAATTTATATTTGGAAAAGCTAACAAATGATAAAAGTACTGATTACTCTCTTTGGAAGGCAGCTAAAAATCTGAAAAAACCTATTACAGCAATGCCTCCAATTAGAAAATTGGACGGAAAGTGGGCGAGAGATGATAAAAAAAAAGCCAAATTATTTGCGGAACACCTAGAAAAGATATTTTAAGTAAGCACTGGAGAAGAAGATGAAGATCTAGATGTAGAACAAATTCAGGAGCAAGAGGAAATCGCATTAACAAATCCAGCTGAAGTGAAAAAAGAAATTAAAAACAACATTAAATCTAAAAAAGCTCCGGGATATGATTTAATAACCGGACAAATTCTGAAGCAGCTACCAGAAAAGGCAATAGTTAAAATAACGAATCTTATACATGCTGCATTCAAGCTGAAATATGTGCCGAAATTGTGGAAAGTGGCCGAGGTCATTATGATACCCAAAGCAGGAAAATCACCAAATGAGATATCGTCTTATAGACCAATCTCGTTGCTGGCTATAATGTCAAAACTATTTGAAAAAATTTATCTGAGAAGACTAAAACCGGTTATGGAAAGGAAGAATCTAATTCCGGACGACCAATTCGGCTTTAGAGAAAAACACGCAACAATAGACCAGGTACACAGAATAACAAACACTATTGAAAAAGCTTTAGAGGAGAAGAAAGTCTGTTCAGCAATCTTTTTGGATGTGACTCAGGCATTCGATAAGGTGTGGCACAAGAGATTGAATTGTAAACTGAAAACTATCCTTCCAAAAGAGCATTCGGAAATGATAGAAAGCTATCTATCAGACATATACTTCTACATAAAACAAGAAGTAGAATATTCCGATCTTAAAGAAATCTGTGCTGGAGTTCCTCAAGGAAGTGTACTTGGTCCAACACTGTATTTGTTGTATACTTGTGATTTTCCTGCACTAGAAAATAATATAATTGCGACGTTTGCTGATGATACAGCGGTTTTGGCTGTCGGAGATAACGAATCTACAGAAAAACTGCAGAGAGCTATGACAAAAATCCAAAATTATACAAAACAAGTAAAGAAACAGTCAGTCGGTGCAACCGACTTAGAAATACCCTACACCTGTTTGGTTCAAATTTAAGGACATATCCATAAGTCGTTTTAACACCATAAGAGCTGTTAATAATTTGATCGTAAGACATAGCTAAACAAATTAACTTTACAATACTAAAACATTTTCTAATTACATTATCTATAAAATAATATTACAAATTCTTACTAATTTATCTATTTAAAAATATTAAAACAAAAAAACTTGAAACAAATGAAAATATATTTATTCCAATTCAATTACTAAATGAAAAAATTTCAATTATTAAATTTTGTGATAAAAAGCTAATACATTTAATAATTAAAATTTTTCAAAATTGCAATTATTTTAAATGGCTTGTTTATGTACCTATTAGAAAAGCTTATAAACGCAAAATATGCAATAAATGTATTTCTAAAATACATATACAAATTTAGACCTTTTCATATAATTCATTTAAATATAAAAATAAATTTTACATAAATGCAGCAAGTACCTTTGAACATAGCTGAACCACTACAATTAAGTCAAAATTTCGGGGACACATAGGAAATAGGAAATATATTCATAATATATAAGTTTGTTAGCCCTTGATCTTTTCAAGGGTTTCAGAACTCGAAACCATGGTACGATTTCGCCCATATGCAGTCCCCGTCATAATTTCAATACTAGTTAACTCTTGTACACAATTGGAACGTGTTATCTTAATTTTAAGTTACTAGTTTTATTAATTTCGATGATAAGCTTTTACACATTGGTGGGTCTGAGAGAGGTACTGAACCACCACTCCAATTGATCCAAAATTAGAGGGACACGCAGGAAATAGTAAAGAACACCCATGTGCCAAATTTGAAGCTTCTACTTTTGTTTCAAGTTATTATCTTTATTAATTTCGAAAATATGCTTTAAAGTCCTCGGAACTGAGTGCCTGATCCCCACCCACTACTCCAATTGGGCTCAAACTTCAAGGAGACTTAGTTAATCGAAAGCGACACTCTGATACCAAATTTGGAGGTTCTATCTTCATTGGTTACGGAATTATGCTAGTTTGGCCTAAATTCGATCAAAAAGTTCTAAGTTCCGAACCCATTGTCCAAACCTCACCGTGCGCAATTGCCGCCGTAGTTTCATTACCAATAACCTACAGCAAAAATTTCATGAACTTAGCGTCATTAGTTGTTGAGTTATCGTGATTTTTTACATATATTCGTTAGCCCTGACACGGATTAAAATGTCCAGAATCCGAACCCTTGGGCTGATTTCGGTTTTATACAGTCCGCGCTGTACTTTAAGTACTAGTTAACCCTTGTACAAAATTTGAACGTTCTATCTTAATTTTAAGTTACTATTTTTAGTAATTTCGATTATAAGCTTTTTAACTTTTGGAAGTCTAAAAGGGGTACTGAACCACCACTCCAATTGATCGCAAATTAAGGAGGCACGCAAGAGATAGTGAAGAACACCAAATTTAAAGCTTCTAAATTTTTTCAAATTGCTATCTTTATTAATTTTAAAGATATGATTTAAGGTCTTCGGAAATGTGTGGCTGGTCCCCGACCCACTACTCCAATGGGGCCCAAATTTCAAGGACACTAAGGAAATAGGAAGGGACACCCCGGTACCAAATTTGGAGGTTCTATCTTCATTGGTTTCAGAATTATGCTCGTTTGGCCTAAATTCGATCAAAAAGCTCTAGGTTCCGAACCCATGGTCCAATCCCGAACTTACGCAGTCCTCGAAGTAGTTTCATTACTAGTAACCTACGGCACAAATTTGATGAAGATAGCGTCATTAGTTGTTGAGTTATTGTGATTTTTTATATATGTTTGTTAGCCCTTCGATCGATTAAAAGGTCCAGAATCCGAACCCATGGGCCGATTTCGCCCATATGCAATCCCCGCCGTACTTTCAGTCCTAGTAACCTACAGTTAAAATTTCATCAAGATAGCTCCATTATTTTTTGAGTTATCGTGCCTACGGACGGACGGACGGACGGACGGGCGGACGAACATGGCTATATCGACTAAGGCGGTCACGCTGATCACAAATATATATACTTTTCTATATCTAGCTCGCTTCGTTTAGGTGGTTACAAACACCATACCAAAGTTAATATACCCCTTTACCTATTCTATAGGTGTAGGGTATAAAGATGGAGGCTAAAATTAAATGAAGCTAAGTCAATTCATGTGGATTTCACAAATAAAAAAATTGACCATATATATAAATGGTCAAGAAATACCTGATTCAAATACTGCCAAATATCTTGGTATGACATTAGATGCGAAGCTTCGCTGGAAAGCCCACATCAAAAACAAGAAAGAAGAGCTACAAATCCGTTATAGAAAAATTTACTGGCTCATAGGTAAGCATTCTACCTTGACAATACAAAACAAACTTCTGCTCTATAAACAAATATTGAAACCAGTATGGTCATATGGCATCCAGCTATGGGGATGCAACAAAAAGAGTAATAGAGATGTTATTTAGAGGTCCCAGAATAAAGTTCCAAGAAATATTATGATCGCGCCCTGATTCAACAAAAACTATGACCTACATAGAGATATGCAAATAGAATTTGTAGAAAAAGAAATCCATAATTTTGGAAGAAGTCACGAAAAAAGGCTCCAAAACCATGTAAATGTCGAGGTGGTCCAGCTTCTGGATAATACAAATATAGCCAGACGACTCAAAAGAGTAAAGCCTTTTGAGTTAGTGTAGCTATAATAAGAGAAAGAAACAGTTAGATAGACATCGCTGGATGGAATCTACATTTAAAACTAAAATAAAGCCAGATAAAAATTGCTCATTAGCCCTATAGGACTAGATCGCAATAGAGGAAGGGTGTGTTTAGTGGGTAAGAATCCCACACGCAATGGCGAGCTACGGGGCTCATTGTTTCTTTTGAAGATTTCATTCCAGCCTAAAAATAAAAAAAAATAAAAATATTTTTTTGTTTGCTTTTTTTTCTTTATTTTAAAAAGTGAGCGAGAATTTTTTATACAGTAGTTTTCATTTATAACGAACCCGATTTTAACAATATTATGTTTGCAGCGACAGAAAAGTATATATAATAAAAAAATATTGTACATATAATTTTAGCACATATTTGTTTAGCACATAATTTGAATTTGAATTAGCACATATTTGTTTAGCACATAATTTGAATTTGAATTAGCACATATTTGTTTATTACAACTTCGGATATAGCAATAATTCGGTTATACCGACACGTTTTTAAACGAAATCAATTAAAACGAGGAAGAGTGTAGTAGAGTAGACTGTGTCAACTCTGGGATACCCGTATGACCGTAACATATACATTATATCATCCGGTTAATTACTTTTGGCTTTATTAAGTGTAGTGGAATACTCATATAAAATAAAGAGTTGTATGGCAGCTACTCGAACCCTCTGTCGTAGATCAACCAAATTTTGCAGAAACTTTGGCCATTACACTAAACAATTTTTGGCAAAAATTCAGACATCCAGCTTCATTAGGTGGAGAGTAATGCTCATATAAAATAAGGAGTTGTATGGCAGCTACTAGAACCCTCTGCAGCAGACCAACAAAATTTTGCAGAAACTTTGGCCATTACAGTAAACAATTGTTGGCAAAAATTCAGACACCCAGCTTCATTAGGTGGAGAGTAATGCTCATATAAAATAAAAAGTAAAGCATGCTTCTGTGTTATTAATAGAGGATGTATTTTGTTAAAATATGCCCCACCCCAACACGATATACCATATTGAAGTTTAGAATGAAACATTGCGTAGGACACTGTGCATGAAATTTTCTGAGAGCAATATAAACTAACGTGATAAAGATTTCTGATAATATTCTTAAGATACTTATTAACGTAGGACGTATGATCTGACCAACATAATCTTGAATCAATTAAAATACCAAGATATTTAAACGAATTAACGTTTTCAATCAGGAAGCAGTTTGTATCGCAATGGTGGTTCATATAGTAACAACTTAAAGAATCAGAATTATACGCATTAATTAAAAGCTTTGCACACTTAGGAGCATGATAGAAAATATCTAAGTTATTACAAGCCGGACCATGGATACTAAAATTCATATATTTTGTTTTAGGACTAATTATTAATTTATTGCTTATTAAACCAGTGTCTGATAAGATCAAGATCATAGTTCAAGTTGACAGCTACATCAAAACTATTACTACAACTATACGTAAAAGCAGTATCATCAGCAAATGCAGTTATTGATCCTTTAAATTGTTGTAAGAAGAGCGAATTTATAAAAACTAAAAACAAGATAGGCCCTAGTACCGACCCTTGAGGAACACCATAAGATATTAAACTAAGGTCGGAACTTAAAATCTCTCCAATCTTTACTTTTTGCCTTCTTCCTGCTAAATATGAATTAAACCAATTAAGAATAAAACCTCTGAATCCAGCATTAAACAACTTTTTTAAAAGAATATTGTGGTCCACAAGATCAAAGGCTTTAGTAATGTCAATTAACAACGCAGTTGTAGTGTGACCTTTATTTACTGACTCATATAGTTCCCCACAGAATTTGAGTAAAGCATTCTCAGTGGATCTGCCTTTCAGGAAACCAAATTGATTCGAGCTAAAGAAATTAGTTTTGTCAAGGAAAGCTAAAATTCTACATTTTATTGCTTTTTCAAAAATTTTTGAGAAAGAGGATAAAAGAGAAATAGGCCTATAATTGTTGACATCAGTTCTATCACCTTTTTTAAATAGAGGAATAACTTCAGCATTTTTTAATTTTTCAGGAAATATGCCTGAAATTACACTATTATTAAAAATATGAGCCAAAATATCAATAATTTGATATGATATCTTCTTTAAAGTATTATTAGAAATATCTTCTGAAGTAGTAGAATCTGAGCTTTTTAGGCCAGTTATTATTTTATGAATTTCATAAGCTGAAATATGGTCAAAAAAGAAACTTCTCAATTCAAAACTTTCCTCGACTACTTTATCCGATAAGTATGCACTAAAATAATTATCCGTATCAAGTTGCTGGGAAATATTAACAAAGTATTGATTGAAATGATTAGCCACTTCTAAAGAATTATTTGTAATAACGTTATTGATATTAAGATTAATTATATTATTATCATAAGTAGAATCTTTGTTTAATATACTATTGACTATATTCCATTCTTTCTTAATATTACCCCTATTAGAATTGAACTTATTAATATAATAACTATTCTTACAGTTGGTAATATTTACTTTTACATCATTGCAAATTTTCTTATAATAGTTGAGTAGACGAATATTGTTATTATGTTTTAGCGTAATTTTTCTAATTTTATCCCTTTTTTTAATATTATTCAATAACGAATTTGTAATCCATGGTTTAAGCTTACATTTCTTACGACTTCTAGTGACAATAATATTACAATCCATAATATAATTATTTAGGATTTTTAAAAATTTGTCAAATGCTGTAGAGGGATTATTTTCAGAAAAAACATCTTCCCATAACTCTAAATTTAATAAATAAATTAATTTATCATAATCAATATAATTATAATTAAACCTAAAAGTTTTAGATTTTGGCAAACACGTGCTTAATTCAAATTTGATAATAATCATAACATGGTCCGTAATTTGAATATCATAAACAGAACTTTTAATTTTATGATTATTATTTTTTTGAGTTCTACAAAAAACATGATCAATACATGAAAATGAAGTGGTAGTATATCTAGTAGGTTCATTAATAAGAGATTCAAAACCGTTTGAAGCCATAAGAAAAAGATAATCATCACTACTTTTTGATTTACCAAGAATATCAATATTCAAATCACCTAAAATAATACAATTTTTGTACTTAACATTATTTAAATAATTAGAGAATTCAATAAGAAATTCATTAATTTTATGTTCTTGAAGTCTATAAACAC
Source organism: Dolichopus griseipennis (assembly GCA_963082915.1). Taxonomy (NCBI): domain Eukaryota; kingdom Metazoa; phylum Arthropoda; class Insecta; order Diptera; family Dolichopodidae; genus Dolichopus; species Dolichopus griseipennis. Next base: position 126,168,129 of record OY720443.1, on the reverse strand, counting down.
ATACAAAGCAATAAGAAATATTGTCAATTTCACACACTACATTTATAATATCAGCGCTAACAAAATTAACTTCTTTACAAACACATTTAATATCATTACTAACGTAAACAATAACACCACCTGATGCGTAATTATTATTACAAAGATGAAACATTTCGAAATTAGGAATTTTATAGTTATTAACTTCATGATCAAAGATCCAAATTTCACTTAAAAAAATTATACTTGGCATTATTTCTAAAGATTGTAAATGAACTAAATAAGAGTCAAAGTTACTTCGCATACTTCTAATGTTTTGATGAGAAACGAAAAAATTATTTACAGAATTATTTACTGAATTATTATGGCTTACATTACTAAACAAATTATTTAAGTTAAAAGAAGGCAAATTATCAAAATCAATATAGTTATTAATATTATTATTTAGAGACATTTATCAAAATTTTTATGCAAAAAAAATAAGAAAGAACTATTACTTAAGATTAAAAATATCATTATAATTACTAATTTTTATTGCCTTATCGCCTTCTTTTTTCTTTATTAATATTACAGAATTTTGCGTCCATAAATACCTGTATTTCTTTTCCTTTCTAACTTCTAACGCTTTGGTAAATAAATCTCTCATATGTTTAGTGAGCGTATTATTAATATAGATGTTATTAGTATTAGTATTACCAAATATGCCAGCAGTAAGATTTTTATGTAGTCTGTTGTTCTTCATAATTTTCTCTTTCATAGCAGCCGAGTTAAATTTTATACAAACAATATTTCTATTTTCAGTAGAAAGCGTGGGAGAGTTAGATAGATTTTTCTCTGAGAGAATTTTTGAATAAGTTTTTGGTTTCTTGATGTAGTAGTTATCGATGTCACTTACAGAAAAATCTACATTCAAACCTTCTTTAAAAAGTTTAACAACTTTCTCTTTTGCATTCTCATGAGAAATATCTGGAATACCAATAATATCAACACAGTTACGGTTTTCTTTTTGCTCTAATTGATTTATTCTCATTTCAAGAGAGTCAACTTTTTTTAACAGTGTTGCATTTTTATTCTCTAATTCTTCCATCTTACTCACCATTGCTTGTAGAATTTTAATTTCATTAAATAGTGTGAGTAGAGTGATCTCTTTTTCATTTGCTTGCACTGGTGAAGAAATACTTGAATGCTGAGTAACACCACCACAAGTAGAAGTAGACGCAAAAGAAGAGTCATCAGGTGCAACTACTAAAGCAGATGAAACTAATGTTGATGCTAATGTAGAAGAAGTCGGTATAGATGTTGATGTTGAAAAAGCCGATGTAGATGTAGTTTTAATGTTCTCTGATACAAGTGAGAATCTTCTAATACACGTACTGCACTTAAAACCCTGCTTACTCTTTTCATAATACTCAATATCATTTTTATTGATTTTGGCGCATTTTGCATGTAAAATTTTTTTGCAATTTACGCAGTGAATTTTTAAATCCAATCTTTCCACTTTATAGGAACAAATATTACATTTAGACATTCTCAAAATTTATATTAAAAAATTAATGAAGTAATATACGATAAAGTAATATACTATGTATTTTAAAAATTTATTATAAAAAACAAAATAAAAACTTTTAAGCAAGAAAAAATTCGCACTTGTGTTCCCCACTAACACATGATTGAACTAAACTACTATTGGCAAAATTTCATATACGCAGCTGTAATAGGTACAGAGTAATGCTCATATAAAAAAAGAAGTTGTATGGCAGCTACCCGAACCCATGGACCAAAATGGCTGGATTTAAATAGCGATGACGGCTATTGCAAAAAAAAGAATTTGTGAAAATTTCAAGATCCTAGCTTCTTTAGTTTTTGAGTTATCGTGCGGACGGACAGACGGACGGACAGACGGACGGACAGACGGACGGACGGACGGACATACATAGCTAAATCGATTTATTTTTCGATTCTGATCCGATCCATACACTTGAGTCTATATCTACCCCCCCTCCTTCTCTGCGTCACAAACGTAATGGCAAATTTATTATACCCTTTGACTATATTTCATACGGGTATAAAAATAAATTATAATATTAATTTAGTTATTTCATTAATTTATTAATTATATAACTAATAGGGAATGACTTTGAATATAACCCCAATGCACTCAAGGAAACCTGTTAATAAGTGTGGAAAATTATGTTGCAGCTTCAATGTTAAGGTTTAATTTTGGAAAAAACTTACAATGAATAAGTTATTGTTTTATATAATCATAAAAGTTTTAATTTTTAAGACTTAGTGGCCCTTCAATGGGGAAGGTTCCCATTTTATGTTTTTGCTTAGCAAAGTTATGATGGATCTGCCCGACCCCCTCCTGTCCTCACCCTTCAATTTTTTTTATGGAAATCAATTGTGAACTCCAAAATTTGGAATTTTACCTAAAATTTTATTATCTAAGCAGAAATAGTTAAAACTAAGAGACAATTTCTGCAATTTAAAGAAACCCTTTCAAATTTAAAGAAAACCTTTAACATATGTTGAAACATAATGATGCAGCTGTAAAATTTGTATATTTGTAAAAAAAATTTGAACAGGTTTTCAAGTTACAGGTGTTTACAAATAGCAAAATTTAAGTTTCGAGCCCTTATAGCTCCTAAACAGGGGACGTGACAAAAAATTTTGTTGAGTGACTTCTTCTAATTTCTAAAAGTCTAATTTCTCAAGACCCTAGCTTGAACCGTTTAGAAGATGTGTGAGGCCAAAAATTTTTCAAATATTGAGTTTTGCATAATGGTAAATTTAAGTACCGTATGGCAACCCTACACATTTTATCTTTATATTTTTGTCAAGCCTATAAATACAGCTCTCTTCTTCCGTTTTTAGATTGAAAATACATTTAGCAGAACTCTTGTTATACGGGGGCTGTAACTTCAGCACCTTTCAATATTGAGAATAACCTTTGAAAGTTTTTGTAAACACACGGACAGACAGACAGACGGACGGACAGAGTGAAACTATATAGGCACATTTTTACAAATTTTTTGAAAATGTGCTAAAAACGGATGAATTTCAAGAACGAGATAGTGGATGGGCGTTAATTAGAATTATTCATTTAGAAATTAACATCAACCAATATAAACCCTTGAGAGGCTCTCAATATCTACCGTTACCATCATTTATAAAAAACAAAAAAGCTTGTATTAACGTTATGAATTCTGATCAATATTGCTTCAAATGTAGTATAGCATCAGCATTTCACTTTGGAAAAGATATTGAACGGATATCAACATATAAAATATCTGATATACAAGCAGAAAGAATTACTCTACAAAATAAGATAGTTTTGAAATTTGATTGACTAACATTTCCCCTTAAAGTTGCTGATATCGCAATATTTGAAGAAATGAATCCATCAATCAGCATAAATGTTTTTGTATATGAAAAAGTTGAAGTAAATAGCAAGACTTTCTTTCAAATTAATGGTCCATATTATTGCACAAAAGAAAAGAAAATGCATCATATCAATCTGTTGCTGATAGAAAACGAAGAGAAAACCCATTATGTGTTTATTAAAAATATATCCAGATTAATTCGTTCGCAAATTAGCAAACATAAAGGAAGGATTTTTTTTTTGCAATAACTGCTTGATCCATTTCTATAGTGAAGCTGATTTAAAACGACATGACTCTGAGTGCAACAGAATTGTTACAACAATGCCGGAAGATAAAAATAAAATTTTAAAATTCAAAAACTTTATGAAAAAATTGGTTGTTCCTTTTGCGGTTTATGCAGATTTTGAATGTATTTTTCAAAATATTGATACGTGTTCACCCAATCCAAACGTTTTTTCAACAACAGATATTCTAGAACATATCCCTTGTTCTTTCGCTTATTACATCAAATATTCATATGGTGGTGGGTTAGATATATTCCGAATTATTAACTAATCCTGGATGTGAAGAAGATTTTGTGAAGAATTTGATTACAGATGTAAAAAATATAGCTTGTAAGTATTTTAAAAAAATAGTTCCAATGAAAAAATTAATAGAATTAGAACTAAAAAATTATAGAGGTCCAGCTCATTATATTTGTAATTTTCAATTTAAAAAACCAAATTTTATTCCGGTGTTTTTCCATAACTTTAGTGGTTATGATTGCCATTTAATTATTAAAGCTTTAGGAAACTTTCCTGGGAAAATTAATGTGCTACCAATTAATAAAGAAAACTATATTTCTCTTTCTAAGTGGGTTGAGTATGAAGAAAACAATTTTGTAGAAATTCGATTTTTAAATTCGTTTAGGTTTATGGATTCTAGTTTAGAATTATTAGCTTCTTATTTATCTAATGATGATTTATTTACTGTGAGGAAAATGTTTACGTAAAGGTATATTTCCTTATGAATACCTGAATTCGTGGGAGAAATTGAACGAAACTACATTACCGTCAAAAGAACATTTCAATAGTAGTTTAATAAATAGTGTTTGTTCAGAGGAAGATTATGCTCACGCGAAAACAGTGTGGGAAAAATTTGAATGTGAAAAGCTTCGCGATTATTTAGAAATTTATTTTAAAACAGATGTGTTGTTATTAACAGATATATTTGAAAATTTCCGAAAAATATGTCAAAAAATATACTCATTAGATCCTTGTCAATATTTTACAGCACTCGGGTTGGCTTGGGACTCCATGTTAAAAACTACAAAAATTTAGCTAGACCTCCGGTACGGTTAACATCATCCCATCGCATGCAGTTAAATTTTATGTTGTCCCAATCTGTGATTTCAGAAAGCTCAATGTATTCTCCAAATATAAAATTTTTGTAGTTGAGCCAAGCAGCCAGTGCTTGAGATTTCAGCGAAATCACTTGAATTTGTTTATTTTCTTTTTTTCCGCATTCCATTTTTAAAAAAATTATTTAGAACGAAAATGATTAATTAAATTAGAATTTAATTAAACAACCAGTGCTTATGTATTAAAAATTTGAACACACTAAAGCACATATTATATCCTATAACTTTTATGGACTATAAAACCACAATAATTTTTTATCTTAGTATAATAGAAGTACAGTTAATAAAAAAATTCTATGATGTTATTGTGTAGAATTTTTTAGAAGAATTCAAAAAAACTTATTAGAAATTGGTAAATTATAGATATTTTTTAGGTACCATAAAACCGCATACATCCTTCTATTTTGAAATATTCACAATTTTCGAATTTTGAACATTATATTGTAATTGCTATCTTATAAAGCATATAAAACCACAAAATAATGCTAAAAAAATTAGACTTTGGGTAATTTTAATTAGAAAGAACTTCCTTCAAAATTCATATAAATAAGATGAACATGTTTATATTTTAAATCATTTCAATTTCAACAATTGTGCTGTGTATAAAAACAAAATGGATTTTTTAACAAATATCAACAAACGGTTCAATTTTGACAACTGTAAAAGCATCAAAATATCTGAAATGACATTAAATAAGGTTTATCATATAATTGCGATGGAGAAATTAAACACAAAGTTTGGAGAAAGAATAATTCTCCGAACAACAAATTTCAAGGTATTTTTACCAATCAGGTTCTCGAAATTAACAGAGAAGGAACTGAAGAAACTCTCATCTGGTGAATATGGAGTTAAAAATGAAGGATAGATGGGAAGATCCGCCAAAGTTACATTTGCAAAATACGACAACAACAACGATGATGATGATAATGATGGTGATGATGATGTTGACGATGAAATAGAAGATGATGTCTTCAATAATGATGAAGTAGTAGACATTACAAATAATTAAAAATAAAAAAATTATTAAAAGAAATTAAAAACACTTTTTTTTATTTTTCAAATTATTATTTATTTTTTTCAGATTTTTATTCTAGGTTTTTTTTAGGTTTATTATTTTCCCTTTTTCCAGTTTGATATTCATTTAAGATTGATTTGTATTCAAGTTTTTGATTTTATCCATATCAATTAAAATTAACAAATAGGAAAATGGATAATGTTTCTGACCATTTCTTTTCTTCTTAAGTACCTTCGAATTAGCTAAATCAGCAATTTTAATATGTAAACATTTTCCAAAGCACACATACCAATATGGTTAAAAGAACATCTTTTAGAATAATGAATTTGTTGATTCTGCAAAATTTTTAAACTTGTAGAATCACGGTCATCCATATTAATTATATTGCAAATTTTAAAGTTTTTTTCCAACAATTTTTTTTTTTCACTACCTTTTACATAAATTTTGTTATAATTATTTACAAATATTTTTAAAAAATTGATGACATCAGAAAAATTTGCTTTACCGTCGAACCATTGAAACCCATCATGATTTTTTGTTAACCAATTATTTATTTGCCTTGTTTTTGCATTTAGATAATGATAACTGAATGGTGGTTTAATGATAAAATGTTGAATCTCATTTTCTGATGAAAGAACTCCTATTTCCTTTAAGATGAATTTATTGTCATTATCTCGAAATCCTTGAACATCAATGATTATATAATTCACTTTTATATATTTGAAGAATTGTCAGAAGATTCTGATAAAAATTTTTTAAATTTAAGGTTTCATAAATTTTGTAAAATAAATATGATATACAATGTAGAACTATGATGAAACACCAATATATGGGGGAATTTCAAAGACACAGTTAGATTCTATTCATTTTTTATTATTTAGAAATTTAGATTATTTTGTTAACTTCTCCTGTTAACGGTTTAAATTCGACTAAACGGTCATGCAAAATAAGACAATAAGCTGTAGTATTGTCTGGAATTTTTTTTAAAGTCTTAAATTCAATTTTGACATCAACTGGACCCATTTTAAGATTATCATTTTGATAACGAGTATCAATTATGAAGATTGGAGAATCAATTTTAAAGTGGTCGCATGAAACTAAAGGCTCTGATATTGAGTTATTATAATAAAAGCTTCTAAAATTCGAATATGCTTCATATGCTAAAGCATAACGATTTTTTGCAAAATCTAAATTCATATCTTCATATGGATATGATTCTGAATTTAAATATACTTTTATATTTTCAATATCACAATAATCAAAAGTTGAAGGATCTCCATCCAGTTTATTTTGTTTGCCAGTTTGTAGAGCAAAAAATATAAAACGAGGTTTTTCAAGTTGTGAGGCTGTTTTAACATTCCAAATATGATGTATAGTTCCAGCTGGTAACGTAGGATATTCATGTAATTCCCAATTTCTAAAAGGAATTTTCATAACTGACCCATTTTCAATACTTTTGTATAAATTTAATTTATGATTATCAGCTAAGTTAATATGTGGAACCTTCCAATATATTTTTGTAATAGTAATTTTTGGTTTTTCACTTGCATTAGCGCTGCTACATAATAATGAATTGTCATTAGTTCGAGAGCGAGTTAATATTAAATCATATTTTGCATTTGGAATAATGTTTTTGTAGTCTTCAGCAAACCCTATTAATCTTTTTAAGGGTATACAAAAATTAAAATATAAATTATTTATTTTAATTGATGCATCAGGTGACCAACTTCCATTGTATAAAGCTGTACTTTCATTTTGGTTCAGTGAAATATAGTTTTTTAATGTTGAAGTAATTCCAACATTACGATTATGATCAATTTCCTTACCATTAAGTTCATAGCGAATTTCATCAAATAGAAATGGTATAGCATTATTAACTAGTTTAGTGTGAGTGACAGTTGTGCCATCATGTTTTGATACATAACCTTCAATGTAGATTAGACTTGTTGAGGGTAATATATTTAGGTTTTGATTTTGTATTTGTATTCGTATAATATCACTTAATCCGAATGTGTTTAAGAATGGTGAATATGAATGCCAATGAGCACTAGTTATAGTTTCATCAAAAATAGGATCATTAAAGAGTTCCATTTTAATTTACTTTTAGTAAATGTCCAAGAGATTTTAAATATTCTTTATTTTCAAATGATAATAGTTTTTTGTATTTTAAATGTTGACTTCCACCTCCTCCTTCGACTGCCTTTAAAGAATTAAGGTGATGTTTATTATTCTGTGAATGTATATTGGATTGATAATTTTGATAAAATACGATCATTCTGAAGCTTTAAGTGTAATCTTATTGTTATTGTTTCTCCACAAAAATTTATTATATTACCGTTCTGATCAAGGAGTTTTACAGTAATAGATTATAATAATTTACAGTAATAGGTAAATAAATTACATTCTTAGGAACTTCAATTATTTTATAGCCAGGACTGACGTTAATAGAGAATTCATGTAAAGTGTGAGCCTCTTTTTCATTAATATAAGCTCCAGAAACAATATTGCATTCTACTCTTATTATATTTATTTTATTAATATCAACAAAAAGATCTGAAGTATGCCATTTATTGGCTAATAATTTCTTCTTACTGAAACCTAATAATCCGCCAATTGTATCTTCTTTTTCAAAATCAATATCCTTATCAGCAAAAATTTCACACTTTAATGTATTATTATTTGCTCTTATAATTAATTTTTCCTTATCTGCTTTAGTTACATTCAGCGTTTTCCTAAGAAATAGTTCAATATCACCAATTTCATATGAACCTGTTGGAATTGTAATAGGTTTATCATCAATAATAAATGTATTATTCTCCTCATCTATATTAGGTATTGAGTTATACGTTTGGAAATCAACTAAACCGCAGGTATATTCTCTTCCCTTTAGATCTATAGGGGGGAAATAATTAGTTGTCAATATGGAAGAATTTCCGTTTAAAGTTAATGTTATTGACATGTATGGATTTTTAAGGTTAATCCCAAAATTCAATGATTTAGATTTAAGGTTAATACGCATTAATAATGTAATATACATACATTAACATACAAAAATTTTTCGTTTAAATTTCTTTTGATATAACTAAATTCTAATTATTCTTTATCAGTTAGTTTTTTTATTTCATTTATGTTCAAATATAGAGAAATAACCTTGAACTTGAACAAAATTATTAATGTAGGTCAGTTTAAATAAAGCTAGACTAAGAATAAAACAAAATTTTTTTTATTTTTTATTATGTTTTATCTACTGATAATTTTTTTCTTAACAATATGAAATAAAAATTCTAAACATAAATGCCCACAATTGTAAGAATTAAAATTTTGATATTTATTATAATTATATGTAAGTTTATCTCCTAAATATTTTATTACTTCTAATGGGGGTCTTAAATTTCCAAAACTATCAAAATAATGAGTTATTTCAATATTTTTAAAATAAGCTACCCAATGCGTTCCATCTCCAATAGAATTATCTAAATTTATTATACCGCATTCATATTTCCAAGGTCTACCTATTGGTAAATTATCTCTCATAAAAACTCCTCGAAAATATTTTAAGTATTTTTTAGCAAAGTTTTCTAAATCAATATTTGTAAGAGCTCTATTGGGTAGCTTAGTTAATGGTTTTTTGGATTCAAATAAACTCCTAAACCATTCTTATTTAAGTGCAATCCATTTCCTCCTTTTAATGCTATTGCTTCCATCATTTTATTATGACGTTGACTTTCTTTTAACTCTTTGTGGGCATTTTTAGCATCGTTAACAGTTTTAGTTATTCCTGCAGCGCCACCTGAAAGTGCTCCAATAGCTGATAGACCCGCAAATATAAGTATTAAAGGTAAAACTCCTCCAATTTTTGGTACAGGAATTATTCGAGGAACCTTAATGTTTTTTTTCTGGCCTTTAGAAAAATTTCTAGCAGCATGCAAAGCAGTTTTTATAATATTCTTATTCTTCGTTGGTTTTTTTATAGTTTTAACAGCTATTTTAGCTTCCTTTATAACATTTTTCAAGAGCTTTTTTCTCGAAGTTTTCTTTTTTCTTAAAATTTTCTTTTTTTTCTTTTTTAAACCCATACCAAGCCTAACTTTAGCTTTAATTGAGTTTGTAACTAAGTATGAATTTAACCGTTCACCAAAACCTGAGTCTTTAGCTTTTATCCTTTTCCAAGCTTTCTCTGCCAATATTTTATCAACTATATGTCGTTGATTTTGATCAGTATTTTGAGAATTAATTGCTTTATCACCTCGTGCTAATCGTTTTGCTAGTTTTGTCCCAGGACCACAATAATTATAACCAGGTAAATGTGCTTCAAATGGTAGTTTATTAATTAGAGAATTAACTACACCTTTTCCATTAACAGTTTTTTGGTTACTGATTGAATATTTATTATGAAGTGGCATAATATTAAGTTGTTTAGTTTAAGAAAGTCACTCAAATACTAATCATCTTTTATATAATGAAATTTTTAAAACTAGATAATGCAGTTAAAATTAAAAATTTCGATCAAAATTCAAAAAAGAAAATTAAAAGACATGGTGAATGTTTTCCAGATAGTGTAAGAGGATTAATAGTCAGACCTTCAAATTGTGGTAAAACTAATGCTATGATAAGTATGCTTTTAGATCCTACAGGGCTTAAATTTGCAAACATCTACTCGAAATCATTACATCAACCTAAATATTAATATTTAAAAAAATTAATAAAACCAATCAAAGGAATGGGATATAACGAATTTTCAAATAATGCTGATGTAATTGAACCATCAGCCTCACAGCCAAACTCAATATTTATTTTTGATGATGTAGCTTGTGATAAGCAAGATAATATAAGAGTCTATTTTTGTATGGGACGTCATCAAGAAGTAGATAGCTTTTATTTATGTCAGTCATATACAAGAATTCCAAAGCACTTAATTAGGGATAATACTAACTTTTTATTTATATCTAAGCAAGATGATTTAAATTTAAAACATATATATGATGATCATGTAAATTCTGATATGACTTATAATGAATTTAAAAAATTGAGTTCATGCTGCTGGAATGATAATTATGGGTTTCTAACAATTGACAAAGATAGCGGTTTAAATAATGGACGTTATAGAAAAAATGTTGATGCATTTGCTAAATTTTAGTTAACTCAAAATTTATTAGCAGTTCGCACTTACTAACTGAACAGGTCATTTAATAGATATTGGGTAGTAGTTAGCAGATAACAGGTAGCAGTCACCAGTCAGCAGTCAGCGATTATCAGTTAACAGTTAGCAAGAGAACAGTTCAGTTGATAATTCACAGTTAATAATTGAACTAATCCATAAAAAAAAATGGATGAACAACTTATGGAAGATTTAATTAAAACTCGTAAAAATTTAAAAAGGAAATTTCAATCTTTAAAAGTTCATAAGTTATTGGAAGACCATAATCGGGAAGAAGCTTTCACTCCAATTATAAAACCATTGAAAGAATTAACAAATGTTGTTAAACAACAACAGCAACAACAATTTTCAAATAATGTTATCAAACCGGAAATTAAATTGTCTACTGGTGATGATAACACCTTAAAATTAATGAGATCATTTAAGCCGGCAGTTAAAACCCCTAGCAACAAAAGTAATATTTACAGTAAATTTATAACTTCTATAAAATACTATAAAATTTGAAACACCATCTATAACTGATAATATTATTGATGAAACATCAATTTCACAATTTCCTGTTCTAAACGAGTCACAACTTGATAAGTCATATGGACCCTATTTTGATGAGTCATTAAATGTTCGAAAACTTGGGAACGCTAATTTTGAAATAGATGAAACTACTAAAGATATTTTGATTGATAGTGAAGTTTTTAAAGGAACTATGGTCTATATGAATTGATATTTAAAAAAAAATACATCAGACAACATGACAACTGTTCCAGATACTTGTCCTTGTCATTCAGCAGATCATCATATGTTAAAATGTTCCAAACTAATGGATTTATATAAAAGAATAAAAAATAAATAATTATAATGTTATATAAATAAAGAATATAAATTTTAAACACATTTTATTGTTTTGCTTTTTATTATATATATATATAACAATTTTATATAAGTGCATTTTATTTAAAAATGAGTAAAATGGAGGTGGTTGAAGAGCTGCATAAGCCTGCACGAAGAAATTTTAAACGACGTAGAGTTATAATTAAAGGATTTGATGATCTTTGGCAAGCTGATTTAGTAGAAATGGGTTCATATGCTAAAGAGAACAAAGGTTTTAAGTTTTTATTAACTGTAATTGATACCTTTTCCAAGTTTGCATGGGCAATCCCTATAAAAGCAAAAACTTCAGAGAACGTCACAAAAGCAATGCAAAATATTTTTCTAACTTCTAAAAGACATCCTCAAAATTTGCAAACTGATGATGGAAAAGAATTCTTCAATAAAATATTCAAAAATTTAATGAATAAATATCAAATAAATCATTACTCAACATTTAGCATATTAAAAGCCTCTATTGTAGAGCGTTTTAATAGAACTTTAAAAGAAAAGATGTGGAAAGAATTTAGTTTTAACGGAAATTATAAATGGATTAACCTAATTCTAGAATTAACCAAACAATATAACAACACTAAACATCGAACAATTCAAAAACGACCGTCAGTTGTCAATAAAGATAATGCTGAAAATTTGCTTAAAACTGTATATAATCATATAAAAATTGCTTCACCTGCAAAATATAAAGTTAATGATTCAGTTCGAATAAGCAAATTCAAACATATTTTTGAAAAGGGGTATACACCCAACTGGACAACTGAAATATTTAAAATCAGAAAAGTTCAAATTACCAACCCAGTAACATACTTATTAGAAGATTATCAAGGACAACCAATACAATGCAGTTTCTATGAATATGAATTGTTAAAAACTAATAAAAAACCAGTTTTTTTAATTGAAAAAATTCTTAAAACTAGTGATAATAAAATTTTTGTTAAATGGTTAGGGTTTACTTCTGATCATAACTCATGGATAAATAAAAAAGATTTATTATAAAAACAATTGTTTATTTTATTATTATTTTACAATTATTACAATCTTTCTTTTTATATTAGTTTTATATAATTTCCATTTGATATGATGACTTTTGTTTTATTGAACGCAAATCAAGTATAGTGTAGTCAGATTTATAATTTGTGTCTATTAGAGGAATAGTTTCCACTTCTCCATTACTTAAAATTTTTTCTGCTTGCATTTCTCGATATTCAAAACATTGTATTTTGAGAAACCTTTCTATAAAATTGCTATCATATTCACATCTTACGTTAATGTCTTTATTATCACCATATTCTAATTGAAAATGTCTGTAAAATTTATGTTCACTATTTATAATTCCACCAATATTACGTTCTTTTAAAATTAATTCTTGTCTAAAAGCCTCAATAGCTTCATCAATAGAAACAAATTGCGGTACTGAGTCAGCAAGATCACCAGCTAATTGCGAATCTGATTTTAAAGTAATGATTGGTGCTGTTGTTGTTGTTGTTACAATTTTTGATTCAATTGTTGTTGCTGTGCTTAATTCTGATGAAATTACATGTTTCAACAGTTGAACTGATAAATTTACTTTGACTGTCTCATTATTTGGAAGTAAAATATTAAAGTATGTACTACCATAAGCTGATTCATCTAATCTAATATTAGAAATTGGGGCTGAATTTGCTTGAATAATGAACAGACTAAATAAATAACAAAAATGATTTCATTGTCACAAAAATATTAATCTATCTTCGTTCAAAGTTCATTTAGTAATGCACGATTAAAAATTATAAATATATAATTTAAACTTTTTGTTTTCTAGAAATTTCTTTATTATGTACAAACTTTACTTGACTTATAATAGAACACACATACATAAAGAGCGGTAAAAATCTATCTCTTCCATCTGAAAAAGCTTCCATATAATCTAAATATTCCTCTTTTAAACTTTCAAGTAATTTTCTAAATTTAATTAACACGTCACCAATTTTTGATTTTTTATTTTTTTTATTATATGTATTTTCTATTGAATATATAAATATAATTCCTTCATCGATTCGTTTCCTTATCATTGACTTTTTCAATTCATTCTGATTTTCTTCATATTCATTTCTTGTCAGTGGCAATAAATCAATATGTTCAGTAATTCCTTTATTCTTACCAGCTGGCAGAACATTTGAAATATTCTTTTCAATCATCTCCCAATCATCTTCTTGAGAAAAGGACAATCAGCATGAAAATGATTAGGTGCTGGCTTTTTTTTATTTGTTAAACCTCTTATTTTACCAAGAATAGATATGTCACCACCATATACTTCTATTTTTAGATGTTGCCAATCCAAAGAAGATAAATCGAATTGGTTAGTAAATGGTTCACCATTTCTAATTTTAAATAAACAATTTTTTTCACCGCCTTCTGGAGTTATATATACCTCCAAAAAATCGTGAAATATTCTCCAATTAATTATTTTAATTGAAGCCCATTTCCGACCACAAATACAATATTTATACCCATGTAAAATATTATCAGCCCAAAACATTATGATGCTTATACTTAATAGTCTAATCAGATTATGCTATATTTCATGTTAGAATTAGTCTTTTATAGAATTTTGAGTATCAAATTATTATTAGAAAAAAAAATACATATATATGTTTTAAATTATTTATTTATTATAAACACCTAAATAATTGTTACATTTCGAACAATAATGATTCACATTTTTCATGTTATCAGTACAATATGGAATGCAGCAACAACACCATAATCCTATCAAACACATTAGTAGAGCTGCAATATGAGTTTTGTTAGCATTTTCATATTCAACTCTCGTTAAATTTCTTTCACCACAATTGAAACATATTGCGACTTGAGGATAAGGTCCAAATGATGTTTTAAATGGTTGTCGTACAAATACATTGAACCAATACATCCTTGGTTTATGTTGTATGACGATGATGAATCCATGAATGTCTTTGATTAACTAAATTCTTTAGAAAAAAAATTAAAAAATTTTCTCTACACAAGAGCATAGAATTGGAATCGAACCTTATACTAATAAACTTAGCTAATAGATTTTATATGCACCCTAGCACTCCTACCCACAGAAGATTTAGTTAACACTTGCTATTTTCATATTTTATTTAGATAAATTAGCTGTTTAATTAGTTTTAGCCAAACAATGGAATTCGCAAGAACAATTCATATGTTTAATAAATTTTATTTAGAAAATAAAGTTTAGAAAGAAATACAAAAAGGAAATTAAGAACCATATTAAGTTTCTGCGGAATTATGCTGATTCAACACTAATTCAATTTAATTCACTCAAAGAAGATCAAGATGATAAATGGACGGATTTAGTTATACACAGTTCAACAAAATTTTTTAAATAATTAGCTAAAATCGTAAAAAAATTAAAAGAAAATAATTATAAATATCGGAAAACATTAAAAAGAAATAAAAAAACTTTATAATACTACTATATTTTGTTTTTTTCTTTTCAAATTAACAATAGGAATCCCCTGACGTCATTTCAGATTTTTATTTTACAATTTAAAATAATTTTAATTATTAGGTGATACATAATATAAGAACTTTTTTTGCTCTTTATACTTAAAAACTTTATTATCAAAAAAAAAAAAACAAAAAAATTCAACTTTCAATTCTTTCATTCTACTGCAAAACAACATAAAATTTTTAGTAAAATTTCTTATCTTTTATATAAAACATACATTCATTCATTCAACAAAACCGCAAAAAAAAAAAATATTTCTTAAATTTTTCTTATCTCTAAACTGAACTTTATTCATATAACTATAGGATATTCTCAAAACTATAAAAAAATTCGTAATCTCAACAGCAACAGCTATCTTTGAATCTAGAATTCTAGAACTACGAATTTAGAATTGGCAAGTTCTATATTAAATAATATAAAGATTAGGAGTTTCTCATACCAACCGCCGCTTTTATTAACCGCCGCAATTATTGCCCTGTTGCACCTCTCCTTATCCTGCCAAACCCCTATCTAGAATTCTAGAAGTACGAATTTAGAATTGCCAAGTTCTATATTATATAATATAGAGATTAGGAGTTTGTCAAACCAACCGCCGCAGTTATTACCCTGCTGCTACACCTCTCCTTCCTTACCCCCTACCAAACACAATACCTCATCACATTCTCATAGAACCTCCATTTATATACTACTTTTAAGAACTGTCGAATACTTTTTTAAATAAAAATCTGCACTCCTCTAAAATTTCAAACATTGCCTTTCAAACAAACTTTTTTCATCTGACGAGACATTTTGAAAATTTTCAAAAAGTACATTAAAAATTCTTACATTTTTGTTAGAATAGCATTTGGTGCTTGAGTAATCATTATTTATTTTGAAAGCTTCTCTGTTTTCTAAAAAAAAATAAATCATCCAAATTGTATAAAGAAATACATATATTATACAAAATACACAAATGTACATAAATATTCCATACATCGATTTTAAAATTTTTTAAAAAGAAATCGTCCAACTTGATAAGGAAATATAAACAACTAGCTAATACCCGGTGCGCGTTGCTGCGCCTCTCAATGGAGGTTTAATTAAAGTTAATGTTACTGCAAAAAGTTAACACAAAAATTACACACGGCTTACACATGTAAATTTTAAAATGTATGAAAGCAATCTTTTTAAAACGATTTTTCTAGGATTATTCTAGTAATTTTTGGAACTTTTTGTAATTCAAAGCTGTACAAACTACTTTCCAAAGTTTGACGTAGTAGAGTATGTCAACTCTGGGATATCCGTATGACCGGTATGTAGACATTTGATGATATAATGCTAACTACTTTTGCAAAATTTTATATTATAATTACTTCCAAAAAAATTTGTTGACCAATCGCAGGACCGACTGTTAACATACTCAACTCCATTTTCAAGTTGCTTCACACATATAAAATTTGAGGTCAACCGGTCAAATCGTTTCTAATTTAGAGTTAAGTAACGCAAAAATCTATAAAAGCTACTGTGCCCCATTGGGTTAACGGAACTATACTTTCTCTTTGGACAAAGCAGTATTGCGCTAAATTGGACGTAATTTTCTTCCAAATCTTTTTTTTGTCAATCGTCGGGCCGGCATGAGTTAACCAATTGCAAGTCTGTAAAAAGAGCTAATTTCATTCTCAAAACGGAACACATATACAAAATTTGAAGAAAATCGGTTAAACCGTTTCTAATTTAGAGTAAAGTTACCAAAAACTTTATAAAAAGCTGTTGAGTCGCAATGGGTTAATGCAACTCAATAAAATTTTTGTGTGGGCTTTCTTTTTAGCCAAAGCAGAATTTCGTAAAATCGAACAAAATTTGGACCCAAAATTTTTTTTGACCACCCGTCGGCCCGACATGGGTTAACAAATTCCAAATCTGTTAATAGTGTCAACTCAATATTCACAGGAGAGCACGTATACAAAATTTGAAGAAAATCGGTCAAACCGTTATTAATTTAGAGTTAAGTATTGAAAAAACCAAAAAAAGCTGTTGGGCCCAAATGGGTTAATGCAACTCAATAAAATGTTTGTGTGGGCTTTCTTTTTAGCCAAAGCAGAATCCAAAGTAAAATCGGACAAAATTTGGACCCAACATTTTTTTTGACCACCCGTCGGCCCGACATGGGTTAACAAATTCCAAAATTCTTAATAGTGTCTACTCAATTCTCAAGGAGCATCACGTATACAAAATTTGAAGTCAATTAGTCAAACCGTTTCGAATTTAGAGTAAAGTATTGAAAAAACCTATAAAAAGCTGTTGGGCCGCAATGGGTTAATGGAACTCAAGAAAATTTTTTTTGGGGCTTTCTTTTAAGCCAAAGCAGAATTTCGTAAAATCGGACAAAATTTGGACCCAAAATTTTTTTTGACCACCCGTCGGCCCGATATGGGTTAACAAATTCCAAAATTCTTAATAGTGTCTGCTCAATTCTCAAAGAGCATCACGTATACAAAATTTGAAGTCAATCGGTCAAACCGTTTTCATTTTAGAACAAAGAAGTTTAAATACTTGCACCACAGCCCCAACTTGGCGGTCCGTTAGAGCAAAATTTTTGGGCCACGATTTCCTTCCGAACCCAAAAACATCTATATACAAATTTTCATGAAAATCGGCTTGGCAGTTTAGGAGCCAACTCGCTACATACAAACAAACAAACAAACAAACAAACAAATAAACAAACTTTCGCTTTTTTATATATAGATTGTAGCCATACAAACAAAATAAAAAGAAAACGAGGAAGAGTGTAGTAGAGTAGACTGTGTCAACTCTGACCTCTGGGATACCCGTATGACCGTAACATATACATTATATCATCCGGTTAATTACTTTTGGCAAAATTGCAAACATACAGCTTTATTAAGTTTAGTGGAATACTCATATAAAAGAAGGAGTTGTATGGCAGCTACTCGAACCCTCTGCAATAGACCAATCCAATTTTGCTGTAACTTTGGCCATTACACTAAACTATTTTTGGCAAAATTTCAGACACCCAGCTTCATTAGGTGGAGAGTAATGCTCATATAAAATAAGAAGTTGTATGGCAGCTACTCGAACCCACCGCAGTAGACCAACCAAATTTTGCAGAAACTTTGGCCATTATACAAAACTATTTTTAGCAAAATTTCAGACACCCAGCTTTAATAGGTATAGAGTAATGCTCATATAAAATAAGAAGTTGTATGGCAGCTACTCGAACCCACTGCAGCAGACCAACCAAATTTTGCAAAAACTTTGGCCATAAAACTAAACTACTTTTGGCAAAATTTCAGATACGCAGCTGTTATAGGTACGGAGTAATTCCCATATAAAAAAAGAAGTTGTATGGCAGCTACCCGAACCCATGGACCAAAATGGCTGGATTTAAATAGCGATGACGGCTATTGCAAAAAAACGGATTTGCGGAAATTTCAAGATCCTAGCTCCTTTAGATTTTGAGTTATCGTGCGGACGGACGGACAGACGGACGGACAGACGGACGGACGGACGGACATACATAGCTAAATCAATTTATTTTTCGATTCTGATCCGATCTATACACTTGAGTCTATATCTACCCCCCCTCCTTCTCTGCGTTACAAACGTAATGGCAAATTTATTATACCCTTTGCCTATATAGTCATACGGGTATAAATATAATTCTCTATGTATATGATTTCTTTATGATAAAACTTTTAAATATGTAATTTTGTAATTGAATTTTTCAAATCCATTAATCTCAACTTTATTTGTTGTTTTATTAAAATAGATGTTTTTAAATAGATAATTAGTAAGAATTGCTAATATTTTTGAATTGATAAAATAATTAGAAAATATTTTTAATATTATAAAGTAAATTTGGTTAGCCATGTTTTACAATCAAACTAATAAAAGCCTTTATGGTTTTAAAATGACTTATGGACTTCCTATTAAATTTGAACCAAATAGTTGTAGGGTATTTCTAAGTCCGTTACACCGACTGACTGTTTCTTTACTTGTTTATATTTATAATAAGGTCATTATAAATATAAACAAGTAAAGATACAATAAATTTCTATATAATAATAAATAATTTATATAATTATGATTTATTGTATTTAGTTATAATTTTTGCATTTTTAGTAAAAATGCCAATCTTTTTAGTTCATTTATGGTTACCTAAAGCACTTGTAGAGGCTTCAGTTTCTGATTCTATAATTTTGGCTGGGCTTACATTAAAATTAGGGGGGTATGGTTTATTAAGTGTATTTTCTTTTTTACAGGTTAGTGGATTAAAATTTAACTATATTTGGATTATAATTAGTTTAGTAGGAGGGGTTTTGGTTAGTTTAGTATGTTTACGACAAACTGAACTCAAGGCTTTAATTGCTTATTCTTCTGTAGTTCATATGGGGATTGTTTTATGTGGCCTTATAGCTATAACTTACTGAGGACTTTGTGGGTCTTATACTTTAATAATTACCCATGGGCTTTGTTCATCAGGGCTATTTTGTTTAGCAAATATTTTTTATGAGCCATTATGTAGTCCAAGCTTATTAATTAATAAGGGACTTTTAAATTTTATACCGAGAATGACTTCGTGATGATTTTTATTAAGGCAAGCAGGCAATATGGCAACTCCTCCTACTTTAAATTTGTTGGGGGAAATTAATCTTTTAACAAGAGTTCTATTAAGTGTATTTTCAATCCGAAAACGGCAAAAGGTAGCTGGTTTTAAAAACTTTATAAATTTGTTACCATACGGTACTAAAATTTACCATTATGCAAAACTCAATTTTTGTAAAATTTTGGCTACACATATCTTCTATACGGGCCAATTTAGGGTCTTGAAATTTTGGGAGTTGTTAGATCCTCAGAAATATGTAGAAGTCGGTTAACAAATTTTTTTTGTTACGTCCCCTGTTTTGCAGCTATAAGGGCCCGAAAATTTAAATTTTGCTATTTTTAAACAGCTGTAACTTGAATACTTGTTAAAATTTTTTTTTGTGATTTACAAAATTGAAAGCTCTTTAATTATATTTCAACATGTGTCAAAGGGTTTTCTTAATTTTGAAGGGTGACGAAGCTACAGCCCCCGCAAATTACAAAAAAGCCCTATATTTAAATTTGTATAATAAGAGTTCTGTTAGCTATATTTTCAATCTAAAAGAGGCAGAAGAGAGCTGCTTTCTTAGGCTTTACAAAAATACATAACTCAAATGTACAGGGTTGCCATACGGTACTAAAATTTACCACTATGCAAAACTCAATTTTTGCAAAATTTTTGGCCCCACATATCTTCTAAACGGGCCAAGCTAGGTTTTTGAAATTTTGGGAGTAGTTAGATCCTCAGAAATAAGTAGAAGTCGGTTAACAAATTTTTTTTGTTACGTCCCCTGTTTTGCAGCTATCAGGGCTCGAAAATTGAAATTTTGCTATTTTTAAACATCTGTAACTTGAATACCTGTTCAATTTTTTTTTTGTTAATATACAAAATTTTAAGGTCCAACATTATACTTTAACATATGTTAAAAGATTTTCTTAAATTTAAAAGCGGTTCTTTAAATTGAAGAAAGTGTCTGTCAGTTTTAACCATTTTTGCTTATAAAGTAAAATTCTAAACAAAATTCCAAATTTTGGTAGAATTCACAATTTAATTCCTTGAACCCAAAAAAGTTGGGGGAAGGGGAGTAGCAAGGATTAGATCCTTGAGAAATTGGGCAACCTTCCCCATAGAGGGGCTATTAGGACTTAAAAATTAAAAATGTTTTTATAAGTAAGTAGTAACTTAGTCACCAACATACATATTTCCTAAATTAAACGTTAACATTGAAGCTTCAACATTATATTCCGATAAAATACTCAGTATGAAATACTATATTATTTTGAAAATGTGCTTTTTTAAAAACCCTTGGTTTTTTTCATCACTTGTTTAAATTATAAAAACGTTTTTAAGTATTTTTGAATTTTGTTCAGTATGAAACACTATATTATTTTGAAAACGTGCTTTTTTAAAAACCCTTGGTATTTTTCATCACTTGTTTAAATTATAAAAACGTTTTTAAGTATTTTTGAATTTTGTTCCTGTAGCTTAACGCGCTATAAAGAGAGTATAATTTTGTACAGTTATTACACAAAAAAAGCGATTTACCTTCTAAATATAAATAGTGTTCTAATATACCTATAATGTTCTGAAAATTTGATGATTTTTCGAAAAATATACATATTTAGTGAAGTCAAGTAGCCAAAATTCGAGTTAATGCTCTCCTAAATATAGAAAACTGTACTTTTTTCTAAATATTTTAGTACGAATTAAACTATGTAACCTAATTAATAAGCTTATTCATAGAGCATAACATGTACAACAAAATTTAACATACCTATTATAATTCATAAGTTTAGTACTTAGTATAATATTATATTGAATTAATATTATATAGAAGTACAAAATAATAGTTAAGTTTACAGAAGTCGAGATTTTTTTTAAAATCACAATTTTAAGATTTATAACATATCTACAAAGATGAAAAAAAATAACTAATCAATTAAAAAATTGATAAATTTTTCCTCCCTTTATTCGATTTTTAAATTTAGTAGCTAGATAGGAAAGTAGGCACTACATTTCAATAATAAAATCTGAAATTTTTAGCTTACTTTATATTATACCTATTTGTCTGTTTATTTATTTATTTTTTTCTATGTATGGTCATATTCGTCGTAATAAACGAATGTCGTTTTAATAGAATGCTGTGAAATTTGAAAAACTAGTTTAAGACTTGAACATTGTAGAATGTGCTAATTCTAGAATGGACACTTCTAACTCATTTGCTTGAATTTTATTTGATGTGTCAGCCCCAAGCCTATGTATATTTTTGATTGCGTTATTATGATTTTTTTTATAATCAAAAATAAATATAAAAATTCTAAATTAATCACCAAGCAATCTTTTTAGAAATAATAAGTTTAAATAAAAGAAATATGTAACAAAAAAAATGCTAGAAACTAAAATTGATTGAATACAATATACTATGTATGTACCAATATAAATATATAAATCATAATATTATATTTTGTATTTGGTCGGTATATCCGAATAATTATACCCGTATGACTATATAGTCAAAGGGTATAATAAATTTGCCATTACGTTTGTTTATACCCGTATGACTATATAGTCATTATACCCGTATGACTATATAGTCATTATACCCGTATGACTATATAGTCAAAGGGTATAATAAATTTGCCATTACGTTTGTGACGCAGAGAAGGAGGGGGGGTAGATATAGACTCAAGTGTATGGATCGGATCAGAATCGAAAAATAAATCGATTTAGCTATGTATGTCCGTCCGTCCGTCCGTCCGTCTGTCCGTCCGTCTGTCCGTCCGTCTGTCCGTCCGCACGATAACTCAAAAACTAAAGAAGCTAGGATCTTGAAATTTTCACAAATTCGTTTTTTTGCAATAGCCGTCATCGCTATTTAAATCCAGCCATTTTGGTCCATGGGTTCGGATAGCTGCCATACAACTTCTTTTTTTATATGAGCATTACTCTGTACCTATTACAGCTGCGTATATGAAATTTTGCCAATAGTAGTTTAGTTCAATCATGTGTTAGTGGGGAACACAAGTGCGAATTTTTTCTTGCTTAAAAGTTTTTATTTTGTTTTTTATAATAAATTTTTAAAATACATAGTATATTACTTTATCGTATATTACTTCATTAATTTTTTAATATAAATTTTGAGAATGTCTAAATGTAATATTTGTTCCTATAAAGTGGAAAGATTGGATTTAAAAATTCACTGCGTAAATTGCAAAAAAATTTTACATGCAAAATGCGCCAAAATCAATAAAAATGATATTGAGTATTATGAAAAGAGTAAGCAGGGTTTTAAGTGCAGTACGTGTATTAGAAGATTCTCACTTGTATCAGAGAACATTAAAACTACATCTACATCGGCTTTTTCAACATCAACATCTATACCGACTTCTTCTACATTAGCATCAACATTAGTTTCATCTGCTTTAGTAGTTGCACCTGATGACTCTTCTTTTGCGTCTACTTCTACTTGTGGTGGTGTTACTCAGCATTCAAGTATTTCTTCACCAGTGCAAGCAAATGAAAAAGAGATCACTCTACTCACACTATTTAATGAGATTAAAATTCTACAAGCAATGGTGAGTAAGATGGAAGAATTAGAGAATAAAAATGCAACACTGTTAAAAAAAGTTGACTCTCTTGAAATGAGAATAAATCAATTAGAGCAAAAAGAAAACCGTAACTGTGTTGATATTATTGGTATTCCAGATATTTCTCATGAGAATGCAAAAGAGAAAGTTGTTAAACTTTTTAAAGAAGGTTTGAATGTAGATTTTTCTGTAAGTGACATCGATAACTACTACATCAAGAAACCAAAAACTTATTCAAAAATTCTCTCAGAGAAAAATCTATCTAACTCTCCCACGCTTTCTACTGAAAATAGAAATATTGTTTGTATAAAATTTAACTCGGCTGCTATGAAAGAGAAAATTATGAAGAACAACAGACTACATAAAAATCTTACTGCTGGCATATTTGGTAATACTAATACTAATAACATCTATATTAATAATACGCTCACTAAACATATGAGAGATTTATTTACCAAAGCGTTAGAAGTTAGAAAGGAAAAGAAATACAGGTATTTATGGACGCAAAATTCTGTAATATTAATAAAGAAAAAAGAAGGCGATAAGGCAATAAAAATTAGTAATTATAATGATATTTTTAATCTTAAGTAATAGTTCTTTCTTATTTTTTTTGCATAAAAATTTTGATAAATGTCTCTAAATAATAATATTAATAACTATATTGATTTTGATAATTTGCCTTCTTTTAACTTAAATAATTTGTTTAGTAATGTAAGCCATAATAATTCAGTAAATAATTCTGTAAATAATTTTTTCGTTTCTCATCAAAACATTAGAAGTATGCGAAGTAACTTTGACTCTTATTTAGTTCATTTACAATCTTTAGAAATAATGCCAAGTATAATTTTTTTAAGTGAAATTTGGATCTTTGATCATGAAGTTAATAACTATAAAATTCCTAATTTCGAAATGTTTCATCTTTGTAATAATAATTACGCATCAGGTGGTGTTATTGTTTACGTTAGTAATGATATTAAATGTGTTTGTAAAGAAGTTAATTTTGTTAGCGCTGATATTATAAATGTAGTGTGTGAAATTGACAATATTTCTTATTGCTTTGTATGTGTTTATAGACTTCAAGAACATAAAATTAATGAATTTCTTATTGAATTCTCTAATTATTTAAATAATGTTAAGTACAAAAATTGTATTATTTTAGGTGATTTGAATATTGATATTCTTGGTAAATCAAAAAGTAGTGATGATTATCTTTTTCTTATGGCTTCAAACGGTTTTGAATCTCTTATTAATGAACCTACTAGATCTAATACCACTTCATTTTCATGTATTGATCATGTTTTTTGTAGAACTCAAAAAAATAATAATCATAAAATTAAAAGTTCTGTTTATGATATTCAAATTACGGACCATGTTATGATTATTATCAAATTTGAATTAAGCACGTGTTTGCCAAAATCTAAAACTTTTAGGTTTAATTATAATTATATTGATTATGATAAATTAATTTATTTATTAAATTTAGAGTTATGGGAAGATGTTTTTTCTGAAAATAATCCCTCTACAGCATTTGACAAATTTTTAAAAATCCTAAATAATTATATTATGGATTGTAATATTATTGTCACTAGAAGTCGTAAGAAATGTAAGCTTAAACCATGGATTACAAATTCGTTATTGAATAATATTAAAAAAAGGGATAAAATTAGAAAAATTACGCTAAAACATAATAACAATATTCGTCTACTCAACTATTATAAGAAAATTTGCAATGATGTAAAAGTAAATATTACCAACTGTAAGAATAGTTATTATATTAATAAGTTCAATTCTAATAGGGGTAATATTAAGAAAGAATGGAATATAGTCAATAGTATATTAAACAAAGATTCTACTTATGATAATAATATAATTAATCTTAATATCAATAACGTTATTACAAATAATTCTTTAGAAGTGGCTAATCATTTCAATCAATACTTTGTTAATATTTCCCAGCAACTTGATACGGATAATTATTTTAGTGCATACTTATCGGATAAAGTAGTCGAGGAAAGTTTTGAATTGAGAAGTTTCTTTTTTGACCATATTTCAGCTTATGAAATTCATAAAATAATAACTGGCCTAAAAAGCTCAGATTCTACTACTTCAGAAGATATTTCTAATAATACTTTAAAGAAGATATCATATCAAATTATTGATATTTTGGCTCATATTTTTAATAATAGTGTAATTTCAGGCATATTTCCTGAAAAATTAAAAAATGCTGAAGTTATTCCTCTATTTAAAAAAGGTGATAGAACTGATGTCAACAACTATAGGCCTATTTCTCTTTTATCCTCTTTCTCAAAAATTTTTGAAAAAGCAATAAAATGTAGAATTTTAGCTTTCCTTGACAAAACTAATTTCTTTAGCTCGAATCAATTTGGTTTCCTGAAAGGCAGATCCACTGAGAATGCTTTACTCAAATTCTGTGGGGAACTATATGAGTCAGTAAATAAAGGTCACACTACAACTGCGTTGTTCATTGACATTACTAAAGCCTTTGATCTTGTGGACCACAATATTCTTTTAAAAAAGTTGTTTAATGCTGGATTCAGAGGTTTTATTCTTAATTGGTTTAATTCATATTTAGCAGGAAGAAGGCAAAAAGTAAAGATTGGAGAGATTTTAAGTTCCGACCTTAGTTTAATATCTTATGGTGTTCCTCAAGGGTCGGTACTAGGGCCTATCTTGTTTTTAGTTTTTATAAATTCGCTCTTCTTACAACAATTTAAAGGATCAATAACTGCATTTGCTGATGATACTGCTTTTACGTATAGTTGTAGTAATAGTTTTGATGTAGCTGTCAACTTGAACTATGATCTTGATCTTATCAGACACTGGTTTAATAAGCATAAATTAATAATTAGTCCTAAAACAAAATATATGAATTTTAACTTAGATATTTTCTATCATGCTCCTAAGTGTGCAAAGCTTTTAATTAATGCGTATAATTCTGATTCTTTAAGTTGTTACTATATGAACCACCATTGCGATACAAACTGCTTCCTGATTGAAAACGTTAATTCGTTTAAATATCTTGGTATTTTAATTGATTCAAGATTATGTTGGTCAGATCATACGTCCTACGTTAATAAGTATCTTAAGAATATTATCAGAAATCTTTATCACGTTAGTTTATATTGCTCTCAGAAAATTTCATGCACAGTGTCCTACGCAATGTTTCATTCTAAACTTCAATATGGTATATCGTGTTGGGGTGGAGCATATTTTAACAAAATACATCCTCTATTAATAACACAGAAGCATGCTTTACTTTTTATTTTATATGAGCATTACTCTCCACCTAATGAAGCTGGGTGTCTGAATTTTTGCCAACAATTGTTTACTGTAATGGCCAAAGTTTCTGCAAAATTTGGTTGGTCTGCTGCAGAGGGTTCTAGTAGCTGCCATACAACTCCTTATTTTATATGAGCATTACTCTCCACCTAATGAAGCTGGATGTCTGAATTTTTGCCAAAAATTGTTTAGTGTAATGGCCAAAGTTTCTGCAAAATTTGGTTGATCTACGACAGAGGGTTCGAGTAGCTGCCATACAACTCTTTATTTTATATGAGTATTCCACTACACTTAATAAAGCCAAAAGTAATTAACCGGATGATATAATGTATATGTTACGGTCATACGGGTATCCCAGAGTTGACACAGTCTACTCTACTACACTCTTCCTCGTTATATATATTTTTATAAAAATAAATGATGAAATATTCAGTAAGAAACCGTATATAATTTTGAAAATGTCGTTTTTAAAAACCCTTGGTTTTTTTCCTTACTTGTTTTATTACTATTTTAATGCTTAATGTTTTAATTTTTAACGTTAACTAAATTTTTTAAAATATCTTTATTACGATTAGCTAAAATCGTAAAAAAATTAAAAGAAAATAATTATAAATATCGGAAAACATTAAAAAGAAATAAAAAAACTTTGTAATACTACTATATTTTGTTTTTTTCTTTTTAAATTAACAATAGGAATCCCCCTGACGTCATTTCAGATTTTTATTTTACAATTTAAAATAATTTTAATTATTAAGTGATACATAATATAAGAACTTTTTTTGCTCTTTTTACTTAAAAACTTTATTATCAAAAAAAAAAAAACAAAAAAATTCAACTTTTAATTCTTTCATTCTACTGCAAAACAACATAAAATTTTTAATAAAATTTGTTATCTTTTATATAAAACATACATTCATTCATTCGACAAAACCGCAAAAAAAAAAAATATTTCTTAAATTTTTCTTATCTCTAAACTGAACTTTATTCATATAACTATAGGATATTCTCAAAACTATGAAAGAATTCGTAATCTCAACAGCAACAGCTATCTTCGAATCTGGAATTCTAGAACTACGAATTTAGAATTGGCAAGTTCTATATTAAATAATGTAAAGATTAGGAGTTTCTCATACCAACCGCCGTTTTTATTAACCGCCGCAGCCAATTCTCCGCCGCTATTATTAACCGCCGCAATTATTGCCCTGTTGCACCTCTCCTTATCCTGCCAAACCCCTATCTAGAATTCTAGAAGTACGAATTTAGAATTGCCAAGTTCTATATTATATAATATAGAGATTAGGAGTTTGTCAAACCAACCGCCGCAGTTATTACCCTGCTGCTACACCTCCCCTTCCTTACCCCCTACCAAACACAATACCTCATCACTTTCTCATAATACCACTATAAAAATTCTATTCCCTAATACGTCTCATTATTTCATTATTCACAACTGAAATTCTATTCCCTAATACGTCTCATTATTTCATTATTCACAACTGTCAAATATTTTACTACGTCATCTGACAGCGCCAGAACCCCCATTTATATACTACTCTTAAAGGTTAGCTTTCTTTAAGAAACAAAATTTAATTTAAAAAAAACATTGTTTACTTAAAAATTCAAACTAAAAAATTAAGGCAAAAATTAAAAAAAGAAAACAATATTTATCTTTATGTAGCATTATTAATAGGCAGTTTCAATTGCGTAACGAAGCCAAACAATTTTTAAAAATGAATTTTAAAAGAATTGGTAAATGGTCCGAAGATGAAATAAATGTAGCAATAAATATTCATTTTAATTCACCTAAAGGGTTATAAATTTTTTAGAAATGGAGTAAAGGTTATTTTGCCCTATTTTAGTTCACTTAATAGATGGATCCCCATCAAACATTCAAATATAGGTCTTAACGACAAAAACATAAATTAAATTAATGAGTTGGGCATTATATTCTCAGAAAAATATTTAATTGAAAGGGAAGCTGTATTGGTATTCGATGAAATAGCCATTAGGCTATACTATAATAGTGCACTGAATTAAATAAGTGGTTTTTCTGATTATGGTTGCGGCAGAACAAAAGACATCGCAAAATACATAGACATGTATGAGTATATTTTATAAAGGGTTTTTTTTTTTATGCCGAATGGAATATGAATTTTGAAAGCTTATTTATTTACTTTTCCGTAATATATTTCGCCTAGCTTTTTCTCTTTTAGAATTGTAAATTAAATAATAAAACAAATTTTCAATAAGATAAACAAAAATTTTTAATTATATTTTTTTAGTAGTTAAAAACCTAAAAATTATAAAAAACTTTTACATATTTTAAACCAATTTAGAAGACAATTTATGGAATTATTTTCTTTATTATATAGATAAAACAGAAAGATGAATTTAAAAAAATAAAAAAAAGTTTGCCTCAGCCAATATTTTAATTTTTAGTTTTTTTTATTTTTTTTGTTTTTACTCGTATGTCAATTGATGTGTGTACATTTGTATATATTTCTTCTCTTTTTTGTTTTTTTTTTTTTTTTTTGGATGTATATCGTATTAATTGCTGTATCATGCATGTATGCAGATTGTGTATATTTTGAATATAAAATAAAAAAATATTATTGATAGAAAAAGAAGAATGAAATTTCTTTTTTTTGCTTTATATTTTTTAACTTGCATTATTTACTTATTCCAAATCTTTTAAATTATTAGAAAATAATAATTGCCAATTTTCGAGTTAATTCTTGTAATATTCGGGGCCTACAAGCTAATTTTCATGCCGTAGAATGTCATCTTAACTCTACAAAACCAGCAATTTTAGCCCTTAGTGAAGCATAAGTCAGTGGACAAAATAATAATTTTAATATTACTGGCTACTCACTTGTTTCACACTTCGTACCCAAAAGAGGAATCGCGATTTACATTAAAAATGACATTGCTTTCAACACCCTAGATAAATATAAACCTTCTAGCCCAACCCTCCATTATATTTGGGTTAAAATTCTCGTTGAAAAGCATGTAATACATTCCTGTTTTTTATACAGACCACCTAATTCAAATGAACAAGAAACTGCTGTGGAAATTGAGAATCTTTCAAACCAGATCAATGAAATTTTGGAATCATGTCCACAAACCGAAATTGTTCTGGCACTCACCCTGAAAAATATGTAGTTCATTTGGTTGTCCCCTGATGGGCTCTGACCACTGTCTGGTGACCACAAGCTTCCCGGTAAGCACATTAGCCAGACGAAAGATTCCTCCCAAAAAATTAGTATGGTAATATAGTCGTGCTAACTGGGAAGGATTAAACAATTTTTTCAAAGAATTCGACTGGTCATTGTTTTTCTGCGGTAAAAATGTTAACTTCGCTGCAAATGCGATTAGTGAAAGAATTTTACTTGGAATGAGGTTGTATACTCCTCACTCCATGAAAAGTATTAAACGAGATTCCAGAGGATGCTCTAATCAAACTTAATCAAAAGAGAAGGCTTTTAATCAATACTGGAACAGCGGGTTGGAGTATGACAGGGCCAACTATATCGTGGTTCGAAACAGATGTAAAAGAGTTATTAATAAGCAAAAATTCTTATTCAACCGAGGGTTGAAATGCAAATTCCTACATATGCCTAAGAATAGCAAATGGTTTTGGACGTTTGCAAAAAATCTAAAGGCGGACACTAGCGACTCGTCCTTCCCTCCGCTTATTGATTAAAACAACTCAATTATGTCAGGTTCAAAAAAAAAGGCGAACTGTTTGGCAAATAATTTTCCTTTATCTCAACACTGCTAAGTCAACTCAATGACCATCAAATATTCCAGAAGTTGGCTGCTCCTTTGATAGAATTTACTTTAGGACGCGAGCAGTGATGAAAATCTTGAAGAATCTAGATACATAAAAAACAACCGGTCTGCTCATATAACTAATTTAAATATAAAAATAAATTTTAGAACTTATCTTTAGTATCGTACACAATTTCTTAACTATACATTACCTATGGTAATAATTCAATAAAATATAGATATGATATAATAAAAATAAAAGACAAAAATAATTTCGTTGTTTATTAAAAAAAATATTTAGTTTTTAATTTATAAAATATAATGCATAATATGTTTAACAGTAAAACTCTTAGCCTTTTAAAAACATAAAAGTGTTAAATAAAAACGGAAATAGCAAATAGTGTATAAAATCTGATTTTTTTATCATTATTCATTTCGAATAAATTATGCTTTATGGTCTTGGGAGAAGGGGGGTTGTACGCAAACCGCTATTCCGCTAAATTTCACTTACACAAAACAAATAAGAAGAAACACATGTGTCCCAAATAAAATGTTCTATCTTCTTTGGTTTCGAAATTATACTAGTTTGACTTCTATTCGATCAAAAGCTTTTACAATCTGAACCCGACAGGAACATATTCCATGGTACTTTCATTACTAGAAACCTAGAATATAAATTTAATCAAAATAGAGTAACTAGTTTCTGAGTTTTGGTGTTTTTAAGATATACGTCTGTTAGCTTTTGAACTTTTCAAAGATTCCAGAACCCGAAAACATGGTACGATTTCGCCCATAAGCAGTCTCAGTCATACTTTCAATACTAGTTAACCCTTGTACACAATTGGAACATTCTACATTAATTTTAAGTTACTATTTTTATTAATTTCGATGATAAGCCTTTCAACCTTTAGAGGTCTAAAAGAGTTACCTGAACCACCACTCCAATTGATCACATTAAGGGAACAAGTAGGATATAGTAAAGAACAGCCTTGTGCCAAATTTGAAGCTTCTACATTTTTTTGAAGTTACTATCTCTATAATTTTCGAAAATATGCTTTAAGGTCTTTGAAACAATGTGGATGGTGCCCGACCCACTATTTCAATTGGTTTCAATTTTCGAGGACACTAAGGGATTAGAAAGGGACACCCTGATACAGGATTTGGAGGTTCTAACTTCTTTGAATTCGGAATCATGCTCGTTTGGCCTAAATTCGATTAAATAGGTGCAGGATCCGAACCCATACCCTAAGGACATATGAACACGCACACTGATACCAAATTTGAAGGTTTTATCTTCATTGGTTTCGGAATTATGCTTTTTTGGCCTAAATTCGATCAAAAACTTCTAGGATGCGAACCCATGATCCGAACTCGTTCGTACGTAGTCCACGTCATAGTCTCATTACTAGTAACCTACATTACAAAATTCATGGTTGTTACGCCATTAGTTGTTGTGTAATCCTTAGAACAATTAAAAGGTCCACAATTCGAACCCACGGGCTGATTTGGCCCATGAGCATTCCCCACCTTAATTTAAGCCCTAGTAACCTACAGTTAAAATTTCATCAAGATAGCTCCATTAGTTTTTAAGTTATCGTGCCTAGAGACGGACGGACATGGCTATATCGACTCAGGAGGTCACGTTAATACATATAGTTATGTCAACTATCCTCTTTGATGGTTTATTCAAGACTGATTTTATTTTCTACATTCAAAACTTATTTTACTTAAAACTAGTATAATTTTCAAACTGTACTTTTTACATAAAGTGCTTAGCAAGCGCGTTCTGTGATATTCATAAAAAATACTTATGCATTAAACACTGTGATATAGTGTGGACAATAATATTAGTTTATGTATTGAAATGCTGCGTTAGCAAAAGTAAGTTATTTTAAAAGATTATAGTTAAGCTAATTTCGTGAGAAAGGAAATTAGCTTGTATAATTTAAATGGAAAGAAAGAATTTATAATTTGTAGTGTACGAGGTTAAAGTTATATTCCGTACATAACTCCTCCACACCTAGATTTTTCCGTCCCGGAAAAATTATTAAGTGTTGCGTTCTCTATCATAGGTGTATCGCAAACTTTTTGTGCAATAGTATTAACTTTATTTCTTTCACGATATTTTAAAAGTATTATAAACATTATAACGATAAGCATTATTACAAATGTCACAGAGCTTAGCGAGTATTGAAATATTTTGTTCTTAAAATCTATGTATGTAATAGTTTTTCTATTTTCTATATTTTCTAAATTTACATTTTCCAGAGTTAAATTATTTATTATTTTATTTATTTTTAGGTTCAACATTGGTAACATAATTTTGTTTTGATACATTTTAATTTTATTTATAAATATTACATCATTAATTGTTACATCACAATTTATAAATTTTATTAAATTATGTTTTTCAATTATAACATCTTCTTTTTGACAATTTTGTGATAATTTACTTTGTTCAATGTTTTTTGTGATTAACAAGCCCGAATCTATTTCTTCAATAGACGGTTTATTGTTAATTTTAAAGTTACATGTATTGTTTTTATTAAATAAATTTGAAATACAGTTATTTTTATGTGATTTTAATTCTTTTTTTTCAACAATTTGCTTTTCAAATGTAAATATTACTTTTTTTTCAGATACTATAATATTTTCATTACTTATATCTAGTTCTTGTTTTACTTGATTTGGAAATGGAATTACAATAGCACTAAAATATTTTTGAACAGTGAATTTTGGAATTAGAATTGCTAAAATAATTTTTCTTTCTTTTAACATTACGCTACTTTTAATAAACGGAAAAGTTAACGTTGTTATATTGAAATCTTGGATTTCGTTAGGCGAAAGAATGTCATGTGCTAGTATTTTTGAATAACTGTCTACTTTTTTTTTGTATACGTTTAATTGTATAACCGTTTTTTGCAAATAAAATTTTAAACTTCATTCCTAAAAAGAGTAAACGTTTGGTAATTATATTTTCGTTTTAGTTGTGATTTGTAAAATTTTGTATTTCTTTTTGTATTTTTGTCAATTACGTAGTCATTAGTTTTTTCATAATTTGTTAGTTTCTTATATTTTGGGGTGCATTTTGCTATGTTTCTATTTTTTACAATATTTTCACTTAAATTAGGAGTGTGTTGCCTAGCTTTATTAACTTTTTCATTATGGGTTAATTTTTGAATTAAAATTTTATTTTTTAGTTTTTCTATATCGGTTTTGTCTAAATTTTTCGTTAAAAAATCGACAGGTTTTAATTTTGTTGTTGAGTGTATAGAATTATTATAGTAATTTATTATTTTAAAAAGATTGTTGTCTAAAGTATCGTTAGTGCGTTCGACATTCATGATTCTCAAGTGTTCGTTCAAAGTTCCATGTAGTCTTTCTATGTCACTATTGCCAGTTTTTAAAGCGGCAGTTGTTTGGTGGAATTCTATACCGTTTTCTTTCAAAAACTCTTCAACGGCATTGTGGATAATGCATCTATCTCCGTCTGATACTAACTTTTTCATTTTACCTAAGTATCTTATTCTTTCTTTAATGCCTTCTAAAACGCTAATCCAATTTCTATCATTTAATTTATGCAATGTAGCATATTTAGAGAATTTGTCAATAGTTGTTAGGTACATTTGGTTTCTTTCTGGAAACCAAATATCCATATGCACTATGTCGTTCAATTGAGCTGGCATAGGGCTCAATTTGAAATGAATTTTTGCAGGATGTCTATCGTGCTTAGCAAGACTGCAAGTTTCACAATTATTTATGAATTTAGTTATTTCTTTGCGAAGGTTTGGTTAAAAATATTTTTGTGTTAGTTCTAAGAAGACTTCATTAATACCTCTATGGTTATTTTTTAAGTGCTCATTTTTGATAATTGTAATTAATTCATTTTTGTCTAAAACGTTTATAAGATTTCGAGATGTTTTTAAAATTCTCAAATTTTTATTTGTAGCAAAGTTTCTAGAATAAAGCTCTTGAAATTTTAGGAATAATTTTGTATTTTCACAGTAAACACAGATCAGACCTTTGTCTGGTAGAATTCTTTGCATTAGCTGTAATAAATTGCTATTTTGTGCTATATGCACTGTATTTTGTATTTTTTTATGCACGATTTTTAAAGAAACTTTTTCTTTATTTCCTTCTTTTAGGAATATTTGGTTTTTAAATAGATTTATAGGTTTTTCCGTGATATATATAAGATCACTAGAATCTTCTTGAGCGCTATGAATCGTGGCGCCAGTTGATATAACATCTTCGTTATTACAATTTAGCCCATAATTCAAACTGTTTATCTCATTAGAAAGTTGGTTTGCATTTTCGTTTAAAAGAGGTTGTATTATTTCATCGTAATTTGTTTCCTCTTGATTTTCGTTTATTTCGTTATTATATTGTTCGTAATTTTTTTTCAACATTAATGCGGGACAAACCGTCCGCTACAACATTTTGTTTAACCTTAAGATACTCTATATCAAAGGTAAACTCATTTAGTTTGATTTTCCACCTCTGAAGCTTACAATTTGGTTCTTTCAAATTGTTGAGCCAGGTAAGTGGTCTATGGTCCGTTTTGATAGTAAATTTCCTACCATATAAATAGGGTCGGAATTGCTTAGTAACCCAAACAATAGCAAGTAGTTCCTTTTCTATTGTTGAGTAATTTTTCTCGTGCTTATTTAAAGTACGCAAAATAAATGAAATTGGATGATTATTTTGACTTAACACGGCGCCCAGTGCAAAGTCAGATGCATCCGTTGTTAAAAGAAAATTTTTACTAAAGTCAGGATATTTTAGAATGGGGTCTGATGCGATCAAACGTTTTAATGTTTCAAAACCCTTAGAATATTCTTTATCCTTTAAATTAATTTTTGCTCCCTTTTTTAAATATTTTGTTAATGGATACGCTACTTTAGCATTTTTTTTTTTTTTTATTCCTTTTCCACTCCTTTAAGGAGTATAGGGCATTCACCAAGTTTATTTTAAACTTGGCTTCAGTTTCTTTTTAATCATAATATTCACTAAGCCGTTGATTACTCGGCTGTAGCTATTGTATAAGGTTATGTAATATGAATGCGCAAATGGTAACTTTGTGCGCCATCTATTATCTTACACAAGAATTATTTATATATTTTTATTAAATTCTATTTACGATATAAACTATTACGATATAATTATATAATTTTACGATATTTTTTTATTAGATATGATCTGACCGGGGTTTGAACCCGAGACCTTCCGCATGAAGGGCGGCGTCTTTACCACTACGCCATTGGTCAGATCTACTTTAGCATAATCACGTATAAATTTTCTGTAATAGCCTGTTATGCCGAGAAAACTCTTTATTTCCCTTTGCGTCGTAGGCAATGAAATTTTTAAAATTGAATCTATTTTTTTTAGGTTGGGCTTAACACCTTCTTTCGTTACGATGCGTCCCAAAAATTCGGTTTCCCGATTTAAAAATGAACATTTGTCTAACTGTATTTTTAGATTTTCCTTCGATAAGGTTTGAAATATTTTTTGCAAAGAGTCTAAATGTTCTTGCAAAGATGAAGAGAAAATAAGGATATCATCCATATAAACTATACAAATTTTGTTTATGTATTTTTCCAACACTTGATTCATTAGTCTTTGGAATGTGGAGGGTGCATTCTTTAACACGAATGGCATCCTCATAAATTCATAATGTCCCGTAGATGTTGAAAACGCGGTTTTCTTTCTGTCTTTCGGGTCCACTTCTATCTGGTGGAACCCTTTGGCAAGGTCTAAGGTGGTAAAATAATTTGCTTTTCCTAATTTATCAAAAATGTCTTCCAAATTAGGTATTGGGAATTTGTCATCGACGGTTATGTTGTTTAATTTTCTATAGTCGATAACAATTCTCCATTTTTGCTTTCCACTGTTGTCAAGTTTTTTAGGGACAACCCAAATTGGGGAATTGTATGGGGAATTTGAGTGTTGAATGATGTTATCTTTCAACATCTCATCTATTTGTCTGTTGACTTCGTCCTTATGAATTTCTGGGTATCTGCATAGTTTGGTATATATAGGTATTTCGTTTTGAGTATTTATTGAGTGCTTAATTTTGTTAGTAAATGAAAGATTGTCGTTTTCTTTATAGAAAACATTTTTATTATTCAGTATAATTTTCCTTAATGGATTTTGCTCTTCTTTATTTAAATGTGATATATTTATGTGGTCAAGAACGTTAAAATTATTAACTTCATTTGAAAATAGTTCAATAGGATTATCTTGGAAACTTTTGGCAAAATAATTTTCCTCATATCTTGTCAAAAAGAAAGGAAGAATCGCGTTGTTAGTTTTTATAGTTCGATTTTTATAGTCGATAATAGCATTTAGAGGATCAAGAATATTGTTTCCGATTAAACCGTCAAAAATTTTGTGAAAATCTATTTCTAGAAATCCAACTGAAAAGTTTTCTTTAAAGATTTCAAAAAGTGGAAACTTATATTTGGTATTTGTTTGTACTTTGTGTTTTAAAGTTTTAAGTTCTTGGACATTAGAATTAATTTTATATTTAGGATGACACAAATTTGGATTTATTATGCTGAATTCAGCACCTGTTTCAATAATAAATCTCAATACTTTTAAAGGAGTATTGATAATAATATAGGGCATTTGTTTTAGTCAGGCGATCGGCCAGCTTTGGTTAGATGCGATGTCCATTGCATCCGAATTATTTGTATTTCTAGATATTTTAGACTGATTTGTTCTGTTATCATTGTGAAAATTTTTGTTATTTGGAGTATTATATTTATTAAAATAACTAGAGTTTTGATAATTTTTTTTGTTAAAATTTGAATTTGTTTGGCCTGAGTATGCTTGATGTGGATTACTTTTATTAGAATTATTTGGGTTTTTATAATTTATTTTATTTGTATTTAGGTATGCCTGATTTGAATTTGAATAGTTTGGTTTTGATGTGAAATTTTTTTTATTATAATATTTTTTGTTGAAATTATTATTATAATTTAAATTTGGTTTGGAGTTCTCCGCACGAAGGTTTTGATAATTACCTTCTTTTATTATTTCGTATGCCTCGTCTAAGGTCTTAGGTCTCCTACTGTATATAATACTACGTGCAGGTTCAGGTAAATTAGTTTCAAATATTTTTAAAGCTATTCTTTTATTGCTTTCTACATTTTCACTGTTTAAATTTTTATTTAAGAGATAATAGTTGTTCAATCTACAGAGGTAGTTATTAATTTCTTCATAAAATTTCTCAATATTTTTTGTGACTCGACATAATCTCATTTCGTCTAAGAGTGTCTCAGCTGATAACTTTTCGCCATGATTTTTTATCAAAATTTGTTTTATTTGGTCCCAAGTATTAGGATTTCCATTTTTCCTTAATGACACCCTAGCTTCGCCAATAATTCTGTCTTTTATGTACCCTATTATTAGCGCTGTATTTGTAGCGTCAAAAGTATTGAGTGATGGTATGAGCACATCTACTCGTTCAATAAACTCAGTCAAGTCGTTTGTATTTTTTCCCGTGAAGGGTGAAATTTTGCTCACAACTTCGAGCATAATTTTAAATTTGTCTATTTCCATTTTTTTTTTTTTTTTGATTTAAATTTATAAATTATTTATTTAATAATTTTTTTTTTGTTAAATTATAGACTTATTTTTTTTTTATTTAAGCTTATAAATTATTTATTTAATTTTTTTTTGTTAAATTATAGATTTAAGAGCGGAAGAAAAAAATATTCCGTTAAATTTTGTTGAATCTATTTACTAATGAAGAATTAAATTATTAATAGTTTTTCTAAAAAGGACTTATTTTTTCTTTTTTTTTTTTCAAGTCAAAGAGAAATTTATTAATAGGTATTTCAAAATTTTTTTTTTTTTTTTTTTTTTGATTATTTTGTCAATATAACAATAATAATATAATCATAATATAGATTTAGATAAAAACCATTTGTTTTTTTTTGTAAATTAAATTCATAAAAATTCTGTTTTTATTTTATTTTAATTTATGCTTTAAGTTGAGAATAAAATTATTTTTTTTGTATTTAAATATAATATTTTGTATATAAAACTGTAATTTTAGGCTAAGTAAAAAATTTAATTATTACGATATTTGTTTACTTTTCTAAACTTTTTCATAGGCACATACATACATTTTTTCTTTAAAATTGTAATTTAAAAAAAAAATTTTTTTTTTTTGATTTAATTGTAAATTAAGTTTTATATTTGTAATTTTTATAAAAAGATTTTTTTTTTAAATTTAGTTTAATTTAGATTAAAAATATTGTACTTAACTTTTTTTTTGTTGTGGAGTTGATTAGTTGAAACTAAGATGACTCGTTGATTTTGATGTTAAGATGGTGATGATTTGTTGATTTTGATGTAATTTGTTGATTTTGATGTTAAAATTATGATAATTTGTTGATTTTGATGTTAAAATGATGATAATTTGTTGATTTTGATGTTAAAATGATGATAATTTGTTGATTTCGATGTTAAAATGATGATAATTTGTTGATTTTGATGTTAAAATGATGATAATTTGTTGATTTTGATGTTAAAATGATGATAATTTGTTGATTTTGGTGTTAAAATAATGATGATTTGTTGATTTTGATGTTCTTGGTAATAGTGATTAGACAGATGTTTAAATTTCAGTCACTAATTGTTGAACACTTTCTTTTTTTTTTGTTTTATTAAATTAATTATTAAAATATTTTTGGTATTAATTTGATTGATTATTTAATAATTATTTAATAATTATAATTTTTTTTATAATTATTTGAATGATTATTTAATAATTATAATTCTTTTTATAATTATTTGATTGATTATTTAATAATTATAATTCTTTTTATAATTATTTTATTTTAGTTTTCACCGACTGCGCCAGTTATGTCAACTATCCTCTTTGATGGTTTATTCAAGACTGATTTTATTTTCTACATTCAAAACTTATTTTACTTAAAACTAGTATAATTTTCAAACTGTACTTTTTACATAAAGTGCTTAGCAAGCGCGTTCTGTGATATTCATAAAAAATACTTATGCATTAAACACTGTGATATAGTGTGGACAATAATATTAGTTTATGTATTGAAATGCTGCGTTAGCAAAAGTAAGTTATTTTAAAAGATTATAGTTAAGCTAATTTCGTGAGAAAGGAAATTAGCTTGTATAATTTAAATGGAAAGAAAGAATTTATAATTTGTAGTGTACGAGGTTAAAGTTATATTCCGTACATAACTATATACATTTTTATATCTAGCTCGCTTTCCTTAGGTGGTTACAAATACCATACCAAAGTTAATATAGGTCATAGGTGTAGGGTATAAAAATGCCCACTATTATAAGTAAAGAATCCAGTAAAGTATACAATAATAGATAAACACCAACCTGTAAGCGCTCAGGCTGATATCCTCAGTCAAGAACCAAAAATATTGTAGGAATTAAACTACCTTCAAAAAATAAATAATAAGAAATTTATTATAGAAAACCTTAAAACTAAAAGTAATAATAACATTAAAACATTAAATAAAATTTTTATAGTTATTATATTTTACTTTCGACTCTGTAACCAATAATATTAAGGCACTAATTCAAATAAAATTAATAAAACTAATCCGTAAGAAATTATGTCAAGTCCTAAGAAAAAACTAACCCCTATAAAATAATGACCGAAATAATTTATAACAATTAATAAAAAAGCATATATAACTAGTATATTTTGAACTATTCAAAATATATCATAATTCATAATATTTAATTGGCTTATTTTTTCCCATACAAATATAAACATCCCTTTTTAGGACAAACTATTTGACCAATTTTAATGAAACAACAACCAAAAGAAAGGTTTTTTTTTGTTTTCATATTACAATGATATTTTTTGGTAGAATATTGCGTTTTTCAGGTGAAAACCCGACTTTAATTTAACGTAAATTTGAATAAAATTTGGTATTGAGATAATAAATACAATTTTATTTTCATAAATTACAACATTATTTTTTATAAACGGTAATTTTTCTAGTGTAATATTAAAATTATTAATTTTCTCATTTTTCAAGATATTTTTTGATAGAATTTCTAATTTACTAGATAATATTACTTCTTTAATATTTGATATTTGTTCTGTAAGTAGTTTTATGTTATCTCTTATTTCTAATTCTATTCTAAGTAATTTAATATCCCAATCAATTTATTGACTTAACTTAATTATACCCGTGCATACATATATGAACATCGGGTATATTAAAATTACTCTTCCGTTTGTAACGCATCGAAATATAAGAGCTAGATATAGTGTCAAGGGTACGTATCGAATCAGCATCGAAAAGTGAATCGATCTAGCTATGTGTGTCCGTCCGTCCGTCCGTAAGCACGATAACTCAAAAACTATAAGAGCTAGAGTTCTGTAACTTTCACAAAGTAATTTTTAGACAATTTGTAGGTTCCCTATTGTTTATACCCGTGCATACATATATGACATCGGGTATATTAGATTTGCTCCTCCGTTTGTAACGCATCGATCTAGAAGAACTAGATATAGTGCCAAGGGTACGTATCGGCTCAGAATCGAAAAATGAATCGATCTAGCTATGTCTGTCTGTCCGTCCGTCTGTGTGTCAGCACGATAACTCAAAAACTAAAAGAGCTACAGTTTTGAAATTTTCACAAAATATTTTTCAATCAATTTCTAGGTTCCCTATTTTTTTTGGTTAAGATCGGACCAAAACTTCGGGTAGCTCTCGAACAGCTAACTTTTTTAACTCCAGTATTTTCATATAAAAATTTGAAATTTATCTGCACATCTTGTATATATGTAACATGAAATTATATGAATTTTGTTTTTGTTTGTTTTTTTGTTTGTTTTTTTTTTTTTTTGTAGATAGATAACGATTTCGATTTCGATTTCATACGATTTAAATGATGCGTAAAATTTTTAAAAAAATTTTAGATTTGGACTTTGTACTTTGAGATTTATGAATTAAAATGAAAAAATTTTTGAAATGAAATAATTTTTGATCATGATGATCTGATCATTATATGAGTATGATTATAATATGATGCTTATTTTGCTTGGTTTTAATATAAGTATTTGTGAATTAAAAATTAACTAGTATCGCGCTGTGCTCGAAATTCGAGCTATTTTTGCTTTTAAGTTAACATATAAAATTCGTTTTGTGTAAATTATATTAGACTATACATAACAAAAATTATGCCAACAGTGTTGTCAACAATTCTTGCGCTTGAAATTTGCTTAAAAAAAATTTATGATTTTTCTTAATTATTAAAACGTTGTTAAGTACCGATTTTTGAGTTTTATTTCTATAGCTTAAGCCGCTTTAAAGAGAGGACAAATTGGTACAGTTAAATTAAATTAAAATTCTAAATACATATAAATATTATTCTAATAAATACATATTTCTAAACATATACATATATTTATTGAAGTCAAGAACCCAAAATTCGAGTTAATTCTATCCTTCATATAGCAAACTGTACTTTTTTCTAAACATTTTAGTACGATATGAACTATGTTGTACGTATTCTGTATCCTAATTAAAAAACTCTATGAATACATAATATGTACAACAAAATATAACATATCATAATTCATAAGTTTAGTAATTAGTATTATATTATATTGAAGCTGCCAGAAGTACAAATAATAGTCAAGTTTACCGAAGTCTTTTTTTAAATTTCAATCTTAAGATTTATAAGTAAATTTCAATCTTAAGTTTTTCAATAAATCAAAGAATAATGTATGCCTATTTAAAATTCTGAAAACATGGGAAAAATGATTCTGAATTGCTTAGTTTACTTTATACCTTTTTGTCTAGTTTATTTATTTAATATTTCCTAAGTTTTTTATTGACAAAAATATATTTCTATACATGGTCATGAGCCATGACTCATAAGTTTCTTAAAACAAATAAATATTATTGCTTTTATTCCTTTAAGGGGAGTAAACTCTTTTCTACTCTCAACTATTGCCAGCTACTTCAGCCCTTGTAAAAGAGTATATAGCAGAGTAGATAAATAATTTCCGGCAGATGGCTTTAATTAAAATTCTCTTGAATAGGTTATGTTAAATCATATTTTTTATTTGATAACCAATAAGCACTTACCCCCTTCCATTTTAAAAAATATTCTTTATATTTATATCAGCAATAAACCTTAATTTTTTCACTTTATTAATATTTAAATACTATTAAATATAATTAACTTCTCAAATGACAGGTAGTTTTAAAATGTCAAATATATATATGATAATAATCTGACAATTATGTACTCCTGAAACAAAAATA
The DNA here is from genome assembly GCA_963082915.1 of Dolichopus griseipennis. Taxonomy (NCBI): domain Eukaryota; kingdom Metazoa; phylum Arthropoda; class Insecta; order Diptera; family Dolichopodidae; genus Dolichopus; species Dolichopus griseipennis. The sequence goes on along the minus strand of OY720443.1, from coordinate 126,125,287 downwards.
TGCGTTCTATTTACAAACTACGCCTATCTAATCTTCATGTACACTTTTTGATATATAAAAGTCGTTCGTTTTGTCAAAGTAAAACTAAAAATAGTTTTTTTAATTATAAAAAAACATTATTCGATTTTGAAAGTGTGAAATAAACTTTTCAAGAATGAAATCAAACATACGACGTACAATTTTTATACGGCAGTACGTCAATACGTCTGTCTGCATATCCATTATCGGTAAATCGATACGCGCGTACAATATTTAATTTATCAAAAATATTTATTTGAATGTTTTGATTTAGTACCTACAAAAAATATTTTTAATTTCATATTATAGGTATTTTAAATAATAAGATATTTTTTAATAAAAATTATTGTAAAAAAATATTATTTTTAAAACATAATATTAGAAATATAATAATATTTTTATACATTTTGTCAATATTTGTAAATTTTAAAAATCCGAGATACAGTACATTGCGTTACGCGTATTTTCGCTGCTCTAATGTAAATTTATGAACCTATTTATTTCTCAATTTTTTGACAGAAATTATACACTGCGCGCTTTTATTTAGGTTAGGACCTAAGGAACAAATAACTTTTTTTGAGAAAGATAATTTTTTTAGTTTTGCAAACATATTTACTGTAAGTATTTTTAATTTATTTGAATATTTGTATGTTTTAAACTAAATTATTTAAAAAAGAATGTTATTTTAAAATATTTTATTTTTAAAATTTAATCGCAGCAGCATAAGAAAAAACAATTACAATATGTATTTTTATACACTTTGTCAATTTTTAAATTTTAAAATTTAAAACGTCGCGTATGCTTTCATGTAAATTTTTTTACATAACTAATTATTTCAAAATTTTTTGACAGAAACTGAATGCCGTACATGCTGATTTTGGCTGATCCATAAGAAACAAATTATTTTTCTTAGAAATATTATTTTTTTTTTAAGTTTCTGCATATTTCAGAATTCGGTTCTTAATTTTACAAAAAACTTAACAAAAAGCAACCACAATTTACGATTTACAAAAAATTTTTTTTTTAGTACCTACTGTATTACAATAAATTGCGAACAAAAACAAAATACAGTACTTTTCGGTTATAACGACCATTATGGGACTGAAAATATTCGTCGTAATAAACGAATGTCGTTTTAAAAGAATGCTGTGAATTTTGAAAAATTAGTATAAGACTTGAACATTGTAGAATGTGCTGATTCTAGAATGGACACTTTGAACTCATTTGCTAACATTTTATTTGATGTGTCTCAAATAAAATGTTAAGCCTATATATAGTGCTTTTTCTTCTATTGAATTTTTTTTTGTATTTTTGATGCGTTATTATAATTGTTTTTATATTCAAAACTAAATAAAAAACACTTAATTAATCGCCAAGCAACATTATTAGATATAATAAGTTTAAATAAAAGAAATATCAATGTAATAAAAAACTTACATTTTTAGGTAAAATTTAATTCTTTGGCAAAAAGTGTAAAGTTTATTATTATTAAAATTGAACCGAGTTCGTTATAAATAAAAACTACTGTATAAACCAAATGTATCGCTTTCATTTCGAACAGCTCTCATGTAAATTCATGTACCTATTTATTTGCAAATTTTTTGACAGAAATTATACGTCAGCTTTTATTTCAGTTGAAGATTATTTTTTAGTTTTTTTTGCGAACATATTTTCAATTATTTGGAATGTATGTTTTTTTAAAAAAAAATATTATTTTAAAATATTTTATTTTGAAAACTTAATCATAGCAACATCAGAAAAAACAATTACAATATTTTTATACGCTTTGTCAAATTTTAAAATTTTAAATTCCGAAGTACAGTACATATAACATACCTACTTATTTCAAAATTTTTTGACAGAAACTGCACACCGTATGCATTTATTCTGGTTGATTCCTAATGAACACATAATTTTTCCTAAGAAATGTATTTTTTTGTTTCTGCAAACATATAGCAAAAAAAAAAAATACAGTAAAGCTCGCTTATAACGACCATGAAGAGACAGAAAATATTCGTCGTAATAAACAAATGTCGTTTTAAAAGAATGCTGTGAATTTTGAAAAATTAGTATAAGAATTGAACATTGTAGATTGTGCTAATTCTAGAATGGGCGCTTTGAACTCATTTGCTAGATTTTTATTTGATGCGTCAGCCTCACCTCTATGTTTATAGATGTATATATGCTTTTTCTTGTAATGAAATTTTTTTTATATTTTTGATGCGTTATTATAATTTTTTTTTATATTCAAAAATATTTATAAAAATGCTAAAATAATCACCAAGCAACATTATTAGATATAATAAGTTTAAATAAAAGAAATATAAATGTAATAAATAACTTACATTTTTAGGTAAAATTTAATTCTTTGGCAAAAAGTGTAAAGTTTATTATAATTAAAATTGCACCGAGTTCGTTATAAATGAAAACTACTGTATAAACCAAATGTATTGCTTTCGAAAAGAACTCATTTTTTTCGTTCACTTTTTAAGATAAAGAAAAAACAAAAACAAAAAAAAAATTTTAAAAAAATTTAAATCTTCTTGTTCATTAGATATTTGAACTAAACAAAAAAAAGAAAGATATACATAAGTCGGCGCCTATAATCTTTTGATTTAGATTTAGCTGCGAGTTAAAACCGAAAATGAATTACTTTTACACAGAAAGTCGGCGCATAATATTAGAGTCATAAGCCTCAACTTTTAAAAGCGTGACCGTTAAATTCAAAATTACGTTAAATTAAAGACGGATTTTCACCTGAAAAAGCGCAATATTCTAAAAAAAAATATCATTGTCCTATGAAAACAAAAAAAGCCTTTCTTTTGGTTGTTGTTTCATTAAAATTGGTCAAATAGTTTGTTCTAAAAAAGGATGTTTATATTTGTATGGGAAAAAATAAGCCGATTAAATATTATGATTACAAGAGATAGAATTGAAAAATTAGAGCTAGAGTTTTGAAATTTACACAAAACATTTTTTGGACATTTTTTAGGTTCCCTATTCTTTTTGGTTAAAACCAGACCAAAGCTTCGGGGAGCTGCCACACAACTTATTTACACCAATATGAATTTCCTCAAAAGTAATAATACCAGGAAGATGAAAATTACACACGGTTAGTTCCATAATGAATCAAGCACTTATATGAAATTTCAAAATGTTACGGCTTCATTTTCGGGGGGCTGCCATACAATTTCTTTGCACCAATATGAATTTCTTCAAAACTAATTATACTATGAGGATGAAAATTACACACTGTTAGTTATATATTGAATCGAGCACTTATATGAAGTTTCAAAATGTCACGGCCCCATTATCGGGGGGCTGCCATACAACTTATTTGCACCAATATGAATTTCTTCAAAACTAATTATACTACGAGGATGAAAATTACAAACTGTTAGTTATATAATGAATCAAGCACTTACATAAATTTTCAAAATGTTTCGGCCCCATTTTCGGGGTGCTGCCATACAAAGTTTTCAGTTCAATAACTGTGAATCTAATAAAGCTAGGAGGTTAAAATTAAAATTGGGCAGGTAAAGTAATAGGACAAGTTACTTGGCAAAGTTGGATATCACTCGGACCAACTTTTAGGGTGGGGCATTTTTTTTTTTTTTTTTTTTGTTTTTTTTAAGCAAAAATTATGGGATAATGAATTAATATTTTTTTTTTTGTTTTTTTTTTTTTAATCAAAAATTATAGGATAATGAGTTAAATTTTTTTAAACTATTTTACTTTTTTATATTTTTTGTAATATATTCTAGCATTATAGAAATAAATAACGGTTTATTTTTCATATTATAGTGGGTATGCACGGGTATCTAAAAGTTGACAAGGGCAACTATAATCTTCCTCGTTTTTTAATAAAATATATGTATTTATTTTATGTTTGAAAAAATTTTATTTTATAGAAAATTTGACAGAAGACTCTCATTTATATTAAAAATTATTATTTTTTTTTAATATTTCTATAAAAAAACTGTTATTTAAAACAAACAATTGATACCATAGCAACTATGATTATTTAAAAAAAAAATTAAGATAAATAAAAACTAGTTTTGTAGACATATTATTTATTGTTCTATGGTGTAGTGGTTAGGATATGGTACTAGTAGTAAAAACGTTTCGGTTCGATTTCTGGCTGGGGCAAAATGTTTTTTTTTTTTAAATTCATCTTAAAATTCTCATTTATAAATTATTTATTTTTTTTAATACATTTTTAAAAAAATTCAAAACAGTTATTCAAAACAAACAATTGATACCATCGCAACTATAATAATTTAAAAAAAAGATTGAGACGAACATAAAGTCGATGGCTTAGTGGTTAGGACGTCGACATTTTAATTGAAAAGGGTGGGTGGGTGTCATATTGGATGTGGAAAAGCTTTTTCTCTATCTGTGACTATTCTTTCTTTTTTACATGTTTGTCAAGAATGAGTTCTATAAAATATCGTCAAGAAAAAGCGAGCATTTATTTAATTTTAATAACTTATTTTTTTAGAAATATTTCAAATATGTATTTTGGAAAGCACTTTAAATTTTAATATCTTCAACCATAACTTCTACTATACCTTTTTAGCTATATGGTTTTTCATTTGGATCTGAGTGTGTAAAAATTTTTCTTTTTTTATTGTGGATATTTATTAAATTGAAGTTTTGTGGTGAACCCTTTTTAATTACAATTTGTGTTTTATATCCACATATATCCATTTCATTTTCAATACTATTTTCAATAGGGTTTGCAACAGTATTAATCGTAGTGTGTGTTTTATCAATATCCATTTCATTAACATTGATTTGTACTCTAGATAATGCGTCAGTGATTTTGTTTTCCTTTCCCACAAGGTATTCGATATCAAAATTATATTCTTCTAGTTTGATTTTCCATCTTTGCAATTTTGAATTAGGTTCTTTCAAATTGTGCAACCATTGTAAAGGTTTATAGTCTGTTCTGATAGTGAATTTGCGACCAAAGATATAGAGGCGAGTTCATTGAGTGTATGAGTATTGTTCATTTAGTGTACATGAAGCGTAACAAACTGGGTGACTATTCTGCGATAAAACAGCACCGATCGCGGAATTACTTGCATCTGTTCTAAGTAAAAAGTTCTTTGAAAAATCGGGATAAACCAATATTGGATCAGTGGTAATTAAGAATTTTAATTTTTCAAATGCTTCTTTGTATTCAGCATTTGTGACGTTAATATTTTTTCCTTTTTTTTGACAAATTGTTAGTGGTTTTGAAATTTTTGCGAAATCTCTAATAAATTTTCTGTAACACCCAACTAATCCTAAAAAACTTTTGATTTGTTTCTGTGTTTTGGAAATTTTATTATAGCCTCTATTTTATTTGGATTAGCTTTTCTTTACATCTTTTGGTGCGACTTCGATTTGATGGAAATCTTTGGCAAGATCGGGCGTATTGAAGTCCATAGCCCGACCTAATTTATCTAAAATGTATTACATTTTAGGAATAGTGATATTGTTTAGTTTCCGCCAATCGATTACGATGCGCCACTTTTGTTTTTTTGATGCATCCAATTTTTTTTGGAAAAACCCATATGGGTGCAGAATAAGGGGAATCAATATTTCTAATTATACCTTGTTGAAGCATTTCTTCAATTTGATTGTTTACTTCTTCGCGGTGGATTTCAGGATAGCGATATAATTTCGTGTAAATAGGTAATTCGTTTGTGGTATTAATTTTGTGTTTAGTCTCGTGCGTAAATGTAAGGTCATCATCTTCTTTATAGAAAGCTTGGTCAAACTTTTTTAAAACATTTAGAAGTTTATTATTTATAGTTTTATCTAAATGGCCATAAATGATTGGATTTTTATTGAGGAATACTTCGTTTTCAAATATTTCTAATTTTTTTAATGGTACTGGTATGTGATACTCCTTTTCTTCATTTTCATTGAAGTAAAAAGGAATTTCATTACCTGATTTGAATTTAATTACTTTATTTTCGTAATTAATATCAGTTACGAGAGGAATCAGAATATTATTACCTAATAACCCATCATATTTATCATGAAATTGCAACTCTAGAAATTCTAATTTAGTATCAAAACCAAACTCAAGAATATAAACGATTTTAATTTAAGTAATGCTTTTTATAGTATTAGTAAGTGTCTTTATGTTAATTGAATTAATTTTTGTGCTGTAAATAGGATTACAAATTCCTGTAATGATAACACTCATTGTCGCTCCGGTATCTACAATAAATTTAAGCGGCTTTCCTTTAGATTGGATCTTCATATAATGAAGACGTTTTTCTGTGTTTCCGAGGCTGGTAATTGAAAATTTTGTATCTCACTTGTGGATACATTATTAAATGTGCTTGTATTGTGGGGTCCACGTCCATATGGCTACGTTGTGAGGACTGTGAGGACGAAATTTATCGATTTACAAAATTGTAATTGTTATTTTGATTAAAGCTCCTGTTTTGATATGAATTATTTCTATTGTTAAAGTCATGTTTTTTGTTCGTATTAGGCGTATTTTGAGATCTATGGTTATTGTAATTATTGTTGTTATACCTTTGGTTATTGTTAGTATTATTAGGATTTCTATTATTGTATGTATTATTACTTCTAGGGTTGTTATTTTTAAAATGATTACTATAATTGTATGAACTTTTATTACTTTTATGTTATTGAAAATTTTGATTTCCATTATTACGAATATTTTTTTTATGCGGAGAATAATAAGCATACCCACTTTCATGGAGAATATCCATGGCTTTTTTAACAGTATCGCGGTTTCTACTTTAAAGTATAGAACGCATTGGTTCTGGAATTTTGTCCATAAAAACTCTTAAAGCGGTTTGAAAAGTGCTCTGCGCGGAATTTGGCGAATTTTGTTCGTTCTTATCACATTTTCAAAAACTTTTGTAAAAAAGTGCCTATATAGCTCACTCTGTCCGTCCGTCCGTCCGTCCATATGTTTACAAAACTTTTACACCGTTTTTTGTAGCTTGAATACTAGTTCAAAATTTTTTTTAGTAATATTTAAAATTGAAAGCTCTTTAATTATATTTCAACATGTGTCAAAGGTTTTCCTTAATTTTGAAGGGTGATGAAGCTACAGGCCCCGAAAATTTCAAAAAAACCCTATATTTAAATTGATATAACAAAAGTTCTGTTAAGTGTATTTTCAATCTAAAAATAGGGTAAAATAGAGCGGCTTTTATAGGCTTTACAAAAATATTACGCTAAAATTTATAGGTTGCCATGCGGCACTGGCCCCACATATCTTCTAAACAGTTCAAGCTAGGGTCTTAAAATTTTGGAGAAGTTAGATCCGTAGAACTTAGTAGGAGTCGGTTAACAAAATTTTTTCGTCAAGCCAACTGTTTAGAAGCTATAAGGGCTCGAAAATTGAAATTTAGCTATTTTAGACACCTGTAACTTGAATACCTGTTCAAATTTTTTTTTTACAAATATACAAAACTTAAAGCTGCAGCATTATATTTTAACATATGTTAAAGGTTTTTCTGAAATTTGAAAGGGATTCTTTAAATTGAAGAAATTGTCTCATATTTTTAACCATTTTTGCTTAGATAATAAAATTAGGCGTGAAATTCCAAATGGTGGTCGAGTTCACAATTGATTTCCTAGAACCTAAAAAAATGGAACGATGGGGACGGGAGGAGGATAGGCAGAACCATCATAAGTTTGATAAGCAAAAATTGAGGAACTTTCTGCATGGAAGGGCTATTAGATCTTATAAATTACAGCACTTATGCTTTTATAAAAGAGTATCTTATTCACCAGTGTATGTCTTTCCAAAATTAAACGTTATCATTGAAGCGCCAACATTATATTTCGCACAACAACAACGCTCCAAGATTATTTGTTAACAGGGATTGTATTCTAAGTATTGGTTTCACTATTATTCATAATTAATAAATTGATGAAATAAATAAATTATAATACTATTATTTATTTTTATATATATGTTTATAAAAATTAATGATAAAATACTCAGTAAGAAACCCTATATAATTTTGAAAATTTGCTTTTTAAAAACCCTTGGTTTTTTTCGTCACTTGTTTATTTAATTATTTAATCTCGAAACAGGAGTATCTAAAAAGGAAGTACTTCATGATTTAGCTTATTTTAGGAGGCACATCGATAATAAACACAGAGAACAGCTGCAAAAATTTAGAGAAAATTGGCAAAATTATATGATTAGTATTCCAACTCCATGATGCATAACAAACTTCATAAACTAAACATAGTTCATTTTAATGCAAGAAGTTTAAGAAAAAATATGCTCGAAATTGAATTATTTGTAAAAAATAGGAAATGTATTGATGTCATTATGATTGGTGAAACTTGGTTATACTCGGAGGAGGAAAAGTTTTTTAATATTCCAGGATACTCAGCTTATTTTAATTCCAATAATTTATCTAGAGGAGGTGGTACGGCGATTTATGTCAAACAGAATTTGGAACACAAAGTCGTGGAAGTGTTTGAGCAATTCAATACCATCATTATTTCACTAAGCGACACTACTCCAGATTTAAAAGTTGGTGTATGTTATAAAAGACCAAGTGATAATAATAATGAATTTATAGCACACTTAGACTTAATCTTTGATAGATATAAAAACATTATTATAATGGGTGACTGCAATATTGATTTATTAGTTGATGCAGAGCTCACTAGATCCTATAAATCAATGTTAGAATCTAATGGAATTAGTATTAAGAATAAATTAAGTAAGGAATATGCTACTCGAATAACTGAAAATTCTTCTACGATCAATCATTGATCACATTCTTTCAGATCTCGAAAAATATGAATTTGATTTCAAGTTGCATGATATTGTAAATTTAGATCATAAAGCCGTATTTGTCAAAATAAATAAAATTGTAAAAAAAATGGAACCTATTTTCAAAAAGGAAATTGATACCACAAATTATAAAATTTTTAAAGATAATGTTAGAAATCTACTTGTGACAAATAATAGTGATTGTGTCGATGATCTCATTGATATATTACAAAGAGCTAAGGTAAACTCTACAATAAAAAAGCAAATGAGAGTCAGAAAGGATAACTTATGGATGACAAATGATTTGTTAAGCATAATAAAAAAGAGGAATAGACTGTTTAAAAAGTTAAAAAAAAATCCCCATAACCTTGAAATACTAGCAAGATTTAAAAGTGCTAAAAATAAGGTAACTTATGAAATAACAAGAGCAAAACAGAATTATTTCAATAATAAAATACAATTGGCTGGCTCTGACCAAAGAAAAATCTGGAAAGTACTTAACAATTGTATCTTAAAAAAGTCAAATGATTGTAACAAAGTAATAAAAGAAATAAATATTAGTGGAATTAGAATATGTGATAGTTTTGAAATTGCAAACTGCTTCAATACTCACTTCAGTGAAATTGGAAACAAATTAGCAGACAAAATTATTGATTCTGAAAATGATACAATAAAAAACATTTTGAACGGTCAAACAATTTTTCTACAACCAACGGATGAAAAAGAAATATATAAAATCATTATGCAGTTAAAAAATAGTACACCAGGAGCTGATAATATAACAGCCGCAGATCTAAAGCATGTTGTAACATTAATAGCGCCTAAAATTGTTTGTTTGATAAATAAATGCCTATCTACTGGTATGTATCCTGAGTGTTTAAAATCAAGTATTGTTATACCTATACTTAAATCAGGGTCACCACTGGATGTGTCGAATTATAGACCAATTACTCTTACAAGCTGCGTAGGAAAAGTGTTTGAAAAAATTATAAATGTCAGAATTCAAGATTTAGGAATCAATTTGGTTTTCAAAAACGAATTGGAACAGACTCTGCAGTTTTCGAATCTACTAACTCAATTATAAACAAATTGGATGAAGGAAATTATGTATGCTCTGTATTTGTTGATTTAAAGAAGGCCTTTGATACGGTGAATCATAGTATCTTACTTGATAGATTGTATGAAATTGGAATACGGGGAGCAGCTCAGGATCTACTTAACGCATACCTTAAAAATAGAAAAACTATTACGAAAATTAATGGAGTACTGAGTAATCAGATTACAATAAATATTGGTGTTCCTCAAGGGTCAGTGTTAGGTCCTACATTATATCTGCTCTATATTCATAATATCCAGTATGCGAATTTACTAGCTGAATATAAGATCTTCGCCGATGATACTTTACTTATTTACAGTGCCAAAAATTGTGATGAATTAGAAAGAGTAATAAATGCAGATTTGTGGAGATACAATAATTGGCTTAAAGGTAATAAATTAACTATAAATGCTGAAAAAACAAAATATATAGTATATAAAATCAGAAATAAAGTTGATATAAATCCAAAACTGCTAGTAAATAAGATTGAAATTGAAAGAGTTACTTATTATAAATACCTAGGTGTTGTAATTGATGAGAAGTTGAAATGGGAAGATCATATTATTAAACTAGAAAAAAAAATTGTGCCTTTGTTGGGTGCTATCAAAAGAAGTGAAATTATACTGAATAGGCAATCTGCTAACAGTCTATATCATTCTCATATTATTTCACACATTAGATATAATATATGTAATTGGTCTAGCTGTTCCACTTGGCTGAAAGATAAAATTGGAATCATAATAAACAAGGCGATAAAATGTTTGCATAAATTTAATTGGCTTACCCCAACAGATGTAATTTTTAAGCGTACGGGTTACCTGAAGTTATCTCAAATCATTGTTTTGGAAAAAGCTAAACTAATTTTCAAACTGGAAAAAGGAATTTATAAAAAAGCAATTCAAATTACTAAAAGAAGTTGTGTCCACAATTATAATACCCGGAAGTTAAACAACCTAAACCATACCAAATCAAGAACTGAGTTATCACGCAACAGCTGCCTTTCGTCAGCTATAAGGATTTATAACAATCTACCATTGGATTTAAAGGAGTGTTCAAATTTAGATCTCTTTGTAAAAAAACTAAAGTATTTATTGAGAAACAATCCCTCACAAGTGGACAGAATAACGAAGGAGTGAATTACACATAACATAATTTTTATTATGTTATGTTATAGAATAATTGTATATATTTATTAATATACATATATATATGTATCCTTTAGATTGTAAGTAACTTTTACTTGTTTTATTAAATATGGAATTTTCTGTTATGTTTTATACCAAAACTTTATGTTTTGTTTATATCACAGTTAATAAATAAAATAAGAAAATGTCGTAGTAAGATATAAGAAAATCCAAAAAAAAATAATTAAAGAATTGTATTGAAAAAAATAAAATAAAGTAAAAAATAAAAAAAAAAAAAAAAAAAAAAAAAATCTTCGTAAACAAATTTTTATTTCATTAAATAGAACTACACTATTTGTAGAGAAACTGGCATTTCGTAAATTAGCATATAATTCTTAAGTGGATTTTTTTGTTCGAAATTATTTAAAAGTACAGTCCTAATTTCAGAACCTTTGTGTTATATGATTGTTTATTTCGACTATTTTCCTTGCTTTACTAATTAATTTATTTTTTACTCTATCTAATAATATTACCTGACTGACATTATCATATCTTAAAATTAAGGGTATTTTATTTTCTACTAAATTTAAAAATATGTTGAGATTATCAACTTTTCCATCGAATGTTGGTAAATTATCGATGTACTTTATTGTATCAATTTATAATGTTAGTGGTTGTTCTGGTTGTTGTTGTTCATTTGCCATTTTGCGTGCTGTATCCTTTGCCGTACATTTACTGGACTCTTGAGGTTTTTTATAGTTGATTGACTGAATCTTCTTTTTCTACGAAATTGGTTTCTTTTAAACATTTACTATTCAATTTAAATATTCTTATTATAGTTCTTATTATATTGTTTATCTGTTTGTTTTTTTTTTTTTTTTTGTTTTAATTTCAATTTATAATAAATAAGTGAATATTTTTAATTACAACTGGGAATAATTTTAATAGTATTAATTTAACGTTATATAATTTTAAAAGGGGATAAGATCCTTGTTTTTTTTTTTTTTATTATAGTTGAGTTTTTTCACAAGTTTATTATTTATTATTAATTTATTTGCACTATTTCATTTATTTAGATATTAGATTATTGAGTTCTTGCCTTTATATGTGCAGTTTTTTTAAGAAAATAATTTTAACTGAATAATAAAAAAAATTTATTTTTAACCTTTTTTTGAATTCTTTTTCCTTTACAACTTTATTTTGTTGTAAGAACTTTGTTACAATATTAAATTTTTATTTTTCTTTCACCAAAAAAACCTTTATCACTTGATACGTTATATTAATTTTTAGGATCCTACCGACTGCGACATTTACGTATTTCAGACTTTTTAGCTTTATTAGAATGTTAAATAAAAATTTAAAAAAAGTATATGTTTATTACTTGTTATCAGAAAAAGAACTGCTTAAACTGAATTTCTTAACTTAGTATAAAATTTTTAATTACAGACTACGTTTAAATTTTACATAATAATTTGCATTTTTATTTTAAGTATTTTATTAAAAGAAAAGAAAAATGCTGATTTTGCAATATGAGTGTTTTTCGGTAATTATCCTATAATATAATTTTATGTGTTATTTGTTTAAGTCATATGAACAAAAAAAAATGTTTGATCAGATAATTAGTTATTTTAAAGACAAAAATTGTTTGGTTAAAAAAAACGGTCGATTGTGTAATATTATGTGCTTAAGTCCAAGTGGGTTTAAAAAAAAAAATAGAAATGAAAGTATAAATGTATTTAAAGTTTAAATTAATTTTTTATTTTAGAGGAATAGAGTTTTATGTCCCTGTTGAGTAATTCCATCTCTTTGGAGGAGAGATACCAATCAGTAGGTAATGGTGTGGATGTAACTATATACTTTTCCATATCTAGCTTGCTTCCTTTAGGTGGTTACAAACACCATACGAAAGTTAATATACCCTTTTTCTATTTCATAGGTGTAGGGTATAATAATAATCATATTATATAGAGGAAACAAACTTTGTATACACCATACACCAACCACCTATAAAAAAGATGTTAAAGAAGCTTGCAACAAACTAAAACAACAAAGGAAATGTTCTGGATTAAAACCATCGCAAATATCAGCATAAAAGCTAACAATTTCACGTAGTCGACAGTACATAGAATAATAAAGCTTTGAGCGGCAGTTTTAAAGCAATGCATGAAAGCTTTTAACGCCAATTAAGTGCTTTAAGCTTTGGGTATTTTTCGGTTCCTATAAGCACATAAAGATCGTTCGTTATATTTGAAAATAAAGGTTATTTGATTATGAACTTGATTAAAAAACTTTTGAAACATGTAATAACAAGCTTGAACTAATATATAACATTTTTAAAAGAAATGTAGTAAATATTTTATATGAAAAGTTTTTCAAGGGTTTTTCAAATTCCACATTTTCACAATTATATTGTACTGAGTTCAATTTTAGAAATATATACACTGATGACTAAGTTACTTATAAAATTTACTGCTGCTTAGTTATAAAATTTACTGCTGCAAGTAACTTTTTAATTTGAGAGTTCTAATAGGTCTTCAATGGGGAAGGTTATCAAATTTTTTAAGGATCTAACCTCACTATCCCTCCCCCCAACAATTTTTTAAGGTTCTAGGAATTAAATTATGAATTCCACAAAATTTTGGAATTTTACTATCAAAACAAAAATGGGTAAGAGACACTTTCTTCAATTTAAAGAACCGCTTTTAAATTTCAGAAAAACCTTTAACACTCATGTTAAACATAATGTTGGACCTTTAAATTGTGTGTATTAAAAAATAAAAATTGGGCAGGTATTCAAGTTATAGGTGCTTAAAAATCAAAAAATTTCAATTTTCAAGCCCTTGTAGATCCTAAACAGGGCTTGATAAAAAAATCTGGTTAACCGACTCCTACTAATTTCTCAGGATCTAACTTCAACCAAAATTTTAAAATCTTAGCTTAAGCCGTTTAGAAGATATGTGGGGACGAAATTTTTGCAAAAATAGAGTTTTGTATTATGGTAAAACTTAGTAACGTATGGGAAACCCAAACATTTGTCTTTCACAAATTTATAAATTTTATAAAACCAGCTACCTTTTGCCGTTTCAGATTGATAATGCACTTAACATTTACACTGTTGTTATAACAATATAAATTTAGGGCTTTTTCCAATTTTGGGGGGCCGTAGCTCCGTAACGGGTAGGGCTACAGAGAAAAGTTCTAGAACGAAATTATTTTTCTTACAATACCTATCCGTGGTTAAAATTCTTTACTCTATTTCAAACGGTGTAAAAGTTTTTGTAAACGTATAAACGGACAGACGGACGGACAAAATGAAGCTATATAGGCACATTTTTACAAAACTTTTTGAAAATGTGCTAAAAAGATTACAAAGCTGGCCCGTTATGTTTAAAAATTATCTGTCAACTGCCATTTAAAAGTTGAAAAGGTTTAAAACAAGTGATGAAAAAAACTAAGGGTTTTTAAAAAGCAAATTTTCAAAATTATATAGGGTTTCTTACTGAATTTTTTATCATTTTTATACTTTACACCTATAAAATAGGAAAAGGATATAAAAACTTTGGTATGGTGTTTGTAACCACTCAAAGAAGCTAGTTAGATATGGAAAAGTATATATATTTGTGATCAGCATGACCTCCTGAGTCGATATAGCTATGTCTGTCCGTCCGTAGGCAAGATATCTCAAAAACTAATGGAGCTATCTTGATGAATTTTTAACTGTAGGTTACTAGGACTCAAAGTACGGAGGGAAATGTATATGGGCGAAATCGGCCCATAGGTTCGGGTTCTGGACCTTTTAGTTTTTCTAAGGGTCAACGAACATATGAAAAAACAAGTAAAGAAACAAACAGTAAGTCGGTGCAACCGACTTAGAAATACCCTACACCTATTTGGTTCAAACTTAATGAGATTTCCACAAGTCATTTTAACACCATAAAAGCTGTTATTAATTTGATCGTAAGACATAGCTAACCAAATTAACTTTTTAAAACTAAAAACATTTTCTAATTACACTATCGATTAAAAAGTATTACAAATTTTTACTAATTTATCTATTTAAAAATAGTAAAAAACAAAAAATCTTGAATTAAATGAAAATATATTTATTCCAATTCAATTACAAAAGTGAAAAAAATTTGAATTATTAAATTTTGTGACAAAAAGCTAACCAAAGCATAATATATTTAATAATTCAAATTTTTTAAAATTTATGTACCTATTAGAAAAGCTTATAAACGCAAAATACGAAATAAATGTATTTTTAAAATACAATTACAAATTTAGAACTTTTCATATAATTCATTTAAATATAAAAATAAATTTTACACAAATGCAACAAGTACCATTGAATATAGCTTAAGTATTGTACACAATGTCTTAATTATATATCACCTGTGGTAATAATTCAATAAAATATATGATATAATAAAAATTAAAAACAAGGAATGTAATCGTTTATTAAAAAAATATTTTGTTTTTAATTTATAAAATATTATACATAATATGTTTTATAGTAAAATTCTGAGCCTTTTAAAAATATAAAAGTGTTAGATAAAAACGAAAATAGGAAAGAACCCTCGTGTATCAAATTTAAAGTTCTATCTCTATGAATTTCGAAGATAAGCTTTTTAATTTTGGGATTTCTTAGGAATCATCTTTTTTTGTTTATTTTTTTTTTTTTTTTTTTATACTATATTTTTTTGTAATTCAATATTTTTATTTTCATTTTACATTGTAGTACAAAATTTTTAATAATAAAAATAGTTAGCTACCATTCTTTTGCAAAAGAAGAGACAAGTATCGAATGGCGCATCATACAAATCATTAACTAAATATAAATTTACTTACTTTAATATGTTTTTCAAATTATCAAGGAAAAAAAAAAAATAAAATGAAAATAAACGAGGAAGATTATAGTTGCCCTTGTCAACTTTTAGATACGTGCGTGTATTAAATAAATAAGAAATTCTTATATTGCAATTGAACTGTTTGACAGAAAATTCAAAATATTTGTTTTTTTATATTTAATTACAAAAAAAATGAATAAAAAAAAAATGAATTAAAAAATAAGATGAATTTAAAAAAAAAATATGCTCTCAACAATTTCGAACCCACACTTTTCAATTAAAATGTCGACGTCCTAAGTTAGGACCACTAAGCCATCGACTTTATATTCATCTCAATTTTTTTTTTAAATTATTATAGTTGCGATGGTATCAATTGTTTGTTTTGAATAACTGTTTTGAATTTTTTTAAAAATGTATTAAAAAAAATAAATAATTTATAAATGAGAATTTTAAGATGAATTTAAACAAGTGAGGAAAAAAAACCAAGGGTTTTTAAAAAGCACATTTTCAAAATTATATACGGTTTCTTACTGAATATTTTATCATTTATTTTTATAAAAATATATATTATGATAATATTATAATTTTGTTATTTCATTAATAATTAATTATATGACTAATAGTGAATTACTTGGAATATAACCCCAATGCATTCAAGAAAACCTGTTAATAAGTGCGGAAAATAATGTTGTGGCTTCAATGTTAACGTTTAATTTTGGAAAATTTGCACAGGTGAATAAATTACTGTTTTATAAGAACATAAAAGTTTTAATTTTGAAGACCTAGTCGCCCTTCAATGAGGAAGGTTCCCAAATTTTTGCTTAGCAAACTTATGATGGATCTGCTCACCCCCCTCCTGTGTTCACCCTTCCATTTTTTTCCGGTTCTAGGAAATCAATTTGGAACTCCAACAAAATTTGGAATTTTACCTAGAATATTATTATCTAACCAAAAATGGTTAAGACTAAGAAACAATTTCTTCAATTTAAAGAGACTCTTTCAAATTTAAGAAAAACCTTTAACGTATGTTGAAATATAATGCTGCAGCTGTAAATTTTGCATATTTGTAAAAAAAAATTTGAACAGGTGTTAAAGTTACAGGTGGTTGAAAATAGCAAAATTTCAATTTTCGAGCCCTTATAGCTCCTAAATAGGGGGCGTGACAAAAAAATTTTGTTAACCGACTCCTATTAATTTTGGAGGACCTAACTTCCCCCAAAATATCAAGAGCCTAGGTTGAACCGTTTAGAAGATATATGGGGCCAAAAATTTTGCAAAAGTTGAGTTTAGCTTAATGGTAAATTTTTGTACCGTATGGTAACTCTATACATTTTAGCCTTATTTTTTGTAAAGCTCATAAAACCAGCTATCTTTTGCCGTTTTTAGATTGAAAATACACTTAACAAAACTCTTGTTATAATAATTTAAAAATAGGGCTTTTTCCAAATTTGGGGGGCTGTAGCTCCGTAACGGGTGGGGCTACAGAAAAAAATTCTTCTACGAACTTAATTTTTTTGTAATATCTACCCGTGGTTAAAATTTCTTTAATCTATTTCAAACGGTGTAAAAGTTTTTGTAAACATACGGACGGACAAAGTCAAAATTAAGAAAAACATTTGACACTTATTGAAACTTTCGTTTTGGAGCTTTCAATTTTGTATAAAAATAAAACAAAAATTTTGACAGGTATTCAAGTTATAGGTGTTTAAAAGCTAAATTTTTAGCAAAATTTCAATTTTCGACCCCTTACAGTTCCTAAAGAGGGGACGTGACAAAAAAATTTTGTTAATTGACTCTTACTTATTTCTAAGGATCTAACTTCTCCCAAAATTTCAAGTTTCTAGATTTAGCCGTTCCGAAGTTATGAGGGACCAAAAATTTTGCAAAACTTAGTTTTGAATAACTGTAAATTTTAGTACCGTATGGTAACCCTATACAATTGGCTTTTAAAAACTTGTAAATCTTATAAAAACAGCTGTCTGTTGCCGTTTTCAGGTTGGAGATATACTTTATAGAACTCTAATTATAACTGTTTAAATATGGGGCTTTTGTGGGGCTGTAGCTCCGTAACGGGGGGGGGCTACAAAAAAAAGTTTTAACATTAAATTATTTTTATTGCAATACCTACCCATTCCTGATATTTTTTTGTCAATCGTAGGTAAAAAGGGACGGACGGACGGACGGACGGACAGAGTGAAGCTATATAGGCACATTTTTACAAAATTTTTTGAAAATGTGCTAAAAAAAAAAAATTTTGTCCCAGCCATAAATCGAACCGAAACGTTTTGACTACTAGTCCCATGTCCTATCTACTATACCATAGAACAATTAATAATTTGTCTACAAAACGTTTTTATTTATCTCATTATTTTTCTTTATAGAAATATTAAAAAAAATTAATAATTTTTAATATAAATGAGAGTTTTCTGTCAAATTTTCTATTAAATAAAATTTTTTCAAACATAAAATAAATACATATATTTAATTAAAAAAAAAATAGATAAAAAAAAATGAATTTAAAAAAAAAAAAAAAATTTTCCTTAGCCTGAATTCGAACCGAGACATTTTTGCTGCAAGTAACATGTCCTAACCACTACACCATGAATCGATTAATAATTAGACAACAATTTGTTTGTTTTTATATTTGGTTTCTATTTCGTTATTAATTTTGAAAATACTCATAAAATATCGAAAAATTTGTATGGCAGGTACCCGAAGCCTTTCTCCGATTTTAACCAAAAACAATAGGGAACCTACAAATTGTCTAAAAATTACTTTGTGAAAGTTTCAGAACTCTAGCTCTTATAGTTTTTGAGTTATCGTGCAAACGGAGGATGGACGGACACACATAGCTAGATCGATTCACTTTTCGATGCTGATTCGATACGTACCCTTGACACTATATCTAGCTCTTATATTTCGATGCGTTACAAACGGAGGAGTAATTTTAATATACCCGATGTTCATATATGTATGCACGGGTATAAAAACGTAGAAAACAAAATAAAAAATAACTAATTTTATCTTAAAAAAAGCGAAGGAACTTTACTCATTTAGTTAATTACCTTTAGTAGGTCTTCACAAATTACAAAGTTAATTTCTAAAAGCCAAGATTTCAAAAGTTTTAAAAACTTAGTTAAAATTCTAGTAAGTCTAATATAATCAGGTAGTTTGTCAAATATTCTGGGAGCTACTATAAAATAGAAATGACAAAAATGGAATTTACGGAAATGCGGAACTTTAACAGTATTTCTAGAATTAATTCTTAAATTGTAATTATTAATATACCTTAAAGCTGAATAGCCTGATTTCAAGAAAAAAACTTTTAGGGTTTTATAATAATATAAGTTTCTTATGGGAAGTATTTTTAACTTATTGAAAAGCACAAAAGAAGGATAATTACGGTTTTTCTTGCAAATAACTCTGATAGCATGCTTCTGTGTTATTAATAGAGGATGTATTTTGTTAAAATATGCCCCACCCCAACACGATATACCATATTGAAGTTTAGAATGAAACATTGCGTAGTACATTGTGCATGAAACTTTCTGAGAGCAATATAAACTAACGCGATAAAGATTTCTGATAATATTCTTAAGATACTTATTAACGTAGGACGTATTATCTGACCAACATAATCTTGAATCAATTAAAATACCAAGATATTTAAACGAATTAACGTTTTCAATCAGGAAGCAGTTTGTATCGCAATGGTGGTTCATATAGTAACAACATAAAAATCAGAATTATACGCATTAATTAAAAACTTTGCACACTTAGGAGCATGATAGATAATATCTAAGTTATTATAAGCCGGACCATGGATACTAAAATTCATATATTTTGTTTTAGGACTAATTATTAATTTATTGCTTATTAAACCAGTGTCTGATAAGATCAAGATCATAGTTCAAGTTGACAGCTACATCAAAACTATTACTACAACTACTTATACGTAAAAGCAGTATCATCAGCAAATCTAGTTATTGATCCTTTAAATTGTTGTAAGAAGAGCGAATTTATAAAAACTAAAAACAAGATAGGCCATAGTACTGACCCTTGAGGAACCCCATAAGATATTAAACTAAGGTCGGAACTTAAAATCTCTACAATCTTTACTTTTTGCCTTCTTCCTGCTAAATATGAATTAAACCAATTAAGAATAAAACCTCTGAATCCAGCATTAAACAACTTTTTTAAAAGAATATTGTGGTCCACAAGATCAAAGGCTTTAGTAATGTCAATGAACAACGCAGTTGTAGTGTGACCTTTATTTACTGACTCATATAGTTCCCCACAGAATTTGAGTAAAGCATTCTCCGTGGATCTGCCTTTCAGGAAACCAAATTGATTCGAGCTAAAGAAATTAATTTTGTCAAGGAAAGCTAAAATTCTACATTTTATTGCTTTTTCAAAAATTTTTGAGAAAGAGGATAAAAGAGAAATAGGCCTATAATTGTTGACATCAGTTTTATCACCTTTTTTAAATAGAGGAATAACTTCAGCATTTTTTAATTTTTCAGGAAATATGTCTGAAATTACACTATTATTAAAAATATGAGCCAAAATATCAATAATATCTTCTTTAAAGTATTATTAGAAATATCTTCTGAAGTAGTAGAATCTGAGCTTTTTAGGCCAGTCATTATTTTATGAATTTCATAAGCTGAAATATGGTCAAAAAAGAAACTTCTCAATTCAAAACTTTCCTCGACTACTTTATCCGATGAGTATACACTAAAATAATTATCCGTATCAAGTTGCTGGGAAATATTAACAAAGTATTGATTGAAATGATTAGCCACTTCTAAAGAATTATTTGTAATATCGTTATTGATATTAAGATTAATTATATTATTATCATAAGTAGAATCTTTGTTTAATATACTATTGACTATATTCCATTCTTTCTTAATATTACCCCTATTAGAATCAAACTTATTAATATAATAACTATTCTTACAGTTGGTAATATTTACTTTTACATCATTGCAAATTTTCTTATAATGGTTGAGTAGACGAATATTGTTATTATGTTTTAGCGTAATTTTTCTAATTTTATCCCTTCTTTTAATATTATTCAATAACGAATTTGTAATCCATGGTTTAAGCTTACATTTCTTACGACTTCTAGTGACAATAATATTACAATCCATAATATAATTATTTAGGATTTTTAAAAATTTGTCAAATGCTGTAGGGGGATTATTTTCAGAAAAAACATCTTCCGATAACTCAAAATTTTATAAATAAATTAATTTATCATAATCAATATAATTATAATTAAACCTAAAAGTTTTAGATTTTGGCAAACACGTGTTTAATTCAAATTTGATAATAATCATAACATGGTCCGTAATTTGAATATCATAAACAGAACTTTTAATTTTATGATTATTATTTTTTTGAGTTCTACAAAAAACATGATCAATACATGAAAATGAAGTGGTAGTAGATCTAATAGGTTCATTAAAAAGAGATTCAAAACCGTTTGAAGCCATAAGAAAAAGATAATCATCACTACTTTTTGATTTACCAAGAATATCAATATTCAAATCACCTAAAATAATACAATTTTTGTACTTAATATTATTTAAATAATTAGAGAATTCAATAAGAAATTCATTAATTTTATGTTCTTGAAGTCTATAAACACATACAAAGCAATAAGAAATATTGTCAATTTCACACACTACATTTATAATATCAGCGCTAACAAAATTAACTTCTTTACAAACACATTTAATGTCATTACTAACGTAAACAATAACACCACCTGATGCGTAATTATTATTACAACGATGAAACATTTCGAAATTAGGAATTTTATAGTTATTAACTTCATGATCAAAGATCCAAATTTCACTTAAAAAAATTATACTTGGCATAATTTCAAAAGATTGTAAGTGAACTAAATAAGGGTCAAAGTTACTTCGCATACTTCTAATGTTTTGATGAGAAACGAAAAAATTATTTACAGAATTATTTACTGAATTATTATGGCTTACATTACTAAACAAATTATTTAAGTTAAAAGAAGGAAAATTATCAAAATCAATATAGTTATTAATATTATTATTTAGAGACATTTGTCAAAATTTTTATGCAAAAAAAAAAAAAAGAAAGAACTATTAATTAAGATTAACAATATCATTATAATTACTAATTTTTATTGCCTTATCGCCTTCTTTTTTCTTTATTAATATTACAGAATTTTGCGTCCATAAATACCTGTATTTCTTTTCCTTTCTAACTTCTAACGCTTTGGTAAATAAATCTCTCATATGTTTAGTGAGCGTATTATTAATATAGATGTTATTAGTATTAGTATTACCAAATATGCCAACAGTAAGATTTTTATGTAGTCTGTTGTTATTCATAATTTTTCTGAACCACCACGATAATTAAGTCGGAGACACATAGGCAATTGGAAATATATTCTTGGGCTTCGAAATTATACTCGTTCGGCCTCAAATCGATCAAAAGTTTCTAGAATCCGAGCTCATTGTCCAAACTCGACCAGAACAGATTCCCATGGTACTTTCATTACTAGTAACCTAGAGTTTAAATTTTAACAAAATAGCGGCATTACTTTTTTGAGTTATGGTGTTTTTAAGATATATGTTTGTTAACCCTTGAACTTTTCAAACCATGGTATGATTTCGCCCATATGCAGTCTCCGTCATACTTTCAATGCTAGTTAATTCTTGTACACAATTGGAATGTTATATCTTAATTTTAAGTTCCTATTTTTATTAATTTCGATGATAAGCTTTTAACCCTTGGAGGGTCTAAGAAAGGTACTGAACCACCACTCCAATTGATCCAAAATTAGGTGGACACGCAGGAAATAGTAAAGAACACCCATGCGGCAAATTTGAAGCTTCTATATTCGTGAAGTTACTATCTTTATTTATTTCGAAAATATGGTTTAAGGTCTTCGGAACTGTGGTGCTAGTCCTTGACCCACTACTCCAATTGAGCCCAAATTTAAAGGACACTAAGGAAATCGAAAGCGACACCCTGATACCAAATTTGGTGGTTCTACCTTCATTGGTTTCGGATTTATCCTAGTTTGGCCTAAACTCGATCAAAAAGTTTTAAGTTCCGAACCCATTGTCCAATCCTCACTATACGTAATCGCCACCGTAATTTCGTTACCACTAACCTACAGCACAAATTTCATGAAGATAGCGTCATTAGTTGTTGAGTTATTGTGATTTTTTTATATGTTCGTTAGCCCTTAGACCGATTAAAAGGTCGAAAATCCCAACACTTAGGCTGATTTCGCCCATATGCAGTCCGCGCTTGGCTTTAAGTACTAGTTAACCCTTGTACACAAGTGGAACGTTCTATATTAAATGTTTTATTATGTATTATATTTTATAAATTAAAAAGAAAATATTTTTTTATTAAACGACGAAATTATTTTTTTTTTAATTTCTATTATATCATATCTATATTTTATTTAATTATTACCATAGGTAATATATACCATAGGTAATATATAATTTAGAAATTGTGTACGATACTTAAGTTGTAAAATTTATTTTTATATTTAAATGAATTATATGAAAAGTTCTAAATTTGTCATTGTATTTTAGAAATATATTTATTGCATATTTTGATTATGAAACTTTGTAAATAAGAGCTAATGCAAGCATTAATGGTTTTAACTAACATTTGAATTTTTTAAATATATTATTACAAATTAATATTTGTTTCGAATAACTTTGAGTTTAATTATTAAGACATTACAAAATATGTAAATTAAGAGATTATTTATAAAAATTATTTAAAATTGAAATAATTAATCAAGGGTACTAAATCATTCAACAGTAAATGCACTACAGCTAAAAACCCTGAAAAGAAATAATTGTTAAATGTTTGTTAAATTTTATTGAATTGGATAAAAGTATTAAATGTGTAATTTTATAATTTGCTGTTTAATATTTTTAAATAGATATTTTAGTAAGGATTGTTAATATTTTTGTATTGATAAAATAATTAGAAAATGTTTTTAGTATAATAAATTAAATTTGATTAGCCATGTCTTACGATCAAACTAATATAAGCTTTTATGGTTTTAAAATGATTTATGGACTTCCCAATAAATTTTACCCAAATAAGTGCAGGGTATTTCTAAGTCGGTTGTACCGACTGACTGTTTCTTTAATTGTTTTTATAAATCTAATATATAAAGGAGAAAATTTTTTTGTTTGTTTGTTTGTCCAGGATTTAAAAGAAAAATTCTGAGAGCCCGGGGGTGACATAGGTTATGTCACAATTTATAAGTCAACAGGTTGCGGCTCCAGAGCCGTTTTAAGGTTTTTCGTTTTTGGATGTCGAGTCAAAACGGTTTGACCGATTGACTTGAAATTTTACACAATATTCCGCTTAGCAACCGGAATTAGTTGTATAAATTAGGTTGGAATAAATTAACCCATTTTGGCCTGGCGGGCTTCCAAAAAAATTTTTTTTTTTCCGATTTATGTCCAAGTTTACAGGGTGATTTTGCAGTCGAAAATAGAATCTGGCACAAATTTTTGTTGAGATCGGTTAACCCGTTTGGACCCTCGTGGCCAATGAAGCTTTTTCAATGTTTTTAATGTCGAGTCAAAGCGGTTTGACTGATTGGCTTGAAATTTTGCACAAATGTCCCTCTTAGCAACCGGAATTAGTTGTATAAAATTGGATGGAATGAATTAACCCATTTCGACCTGGCGGGCTTCCAAAAAATTTTGTGTTTCCGATTTGTGTCCAATTTTACAAGTGGATTTTGCAGTCTAAAAGACAGGCTGCAAAAAGTTTTAGTTATGTTCGATTAACCCGTTTTCCACGACGACGCCATCAAGTTTTCTTTAAATTTTATTTGCTGAAACGATTAAAAGAATTTTATTGAAAATTTTGTACCAGCATTTTAATTATAAAAACCACAGGGTTAATTTGGTTTTGACCTGTTTATGTCTTTAGAACAAAGATTCAATGAAATTTTCAAATTTTTGGTACTAACGCAAGTTAATCTTTATTCCAAAAGCTCACTTAATTAATAAGACTAATTTTTTTGGTCTCTTTAAATAGTCTCAAATAGTGCAAGAGCTAAATGAGATAATATTAATAATAATAAAAATATAGCTTATAAAGAATACGAATAATAGTATCTTTAAATTTAAATAACCTAACATTTTCAAGGAAAATTGTAGGTTCTTCAAATAAAATCTAAAAATCAAAAAATAATTTCGTATATATTATGCTTAAATACATAGTATTTTAAAACAGTTTTTCAAAAAAAGAAGCCTACTTTTCTCTCATAAAATCATAAAAAACGAAGAAGACCATAGTAGAACTTGCAGGTAAGTACAAAGCAAAATATAAGTTGAAAAGCGGATTTTTAAACCTTTTCTAAACCATCGGTTAAAAAACCTCGACAAAACATTTTTTAAACATTCCTCTAATTCAAAGAAGTTTTACCTACTTTCAAAAATCGGACGTAATTTATTTCCAAATTTATTTTTGAACAATCGGCGGGTTGGCATGGGTTAACAAAATCCGAGTCTATTAATAGCGCTAATTCCATTCTCAAAGAGAAACGCATATATAAAATGTGAAGTCAATAGGTTAAACCATTTCTAATTTACAGGAAAGTAATGTAAAAACCTATAAAAAGTTGTTGGGCCACAATGGGTTAACGGAACTCAACCAAATATTTTTTTAAGGCTTCCTTTTTAACCAAAGTAGTACTTCAAAAAATTGGCTGAAACTTGGTTTTTTATAATTTCACGCTCCCGGGCAACGCCGGGTAAATCTGCTAGGATTTGAGAAAACTCAGAAATAAAAAGAATAAAGTTGGCGTTGTTATCTTAAATCTTTAATTAACAGCTGGGGGGTACAGTGGTTGAGTGCCGACCTTTGATGCGGAAGGGCCCGGGTTCGAATTCTAGTGAAAGTGAAAAAAACTTTTCTGGTTTTCGACTCGACTCAGCTACCATTCGCCATTGGGTTCAAATTAATGGCATAATCAATAATTAATAATTATAAATCTTTAATAAAAAATACTTTAATATAAAAAATATAAACAAATGCAAAATATAAACAAATAATTTAATTAAATAATATAACTCGCAGATATAGAATACCATATAAGTAAAATATAAAATATTACAATATAAACAAAAAATAGAATTGTAAATATTGAAAATCTAAGACGTTTCTACATGTTATAAGGCCTAGTACTATCTCATGTTTAAATTGTATGTGAAATTAATAAGACCAATTCTAATAACACGAATATAATATGATCCCCTCTTCCAACATGTACCTATGGTATAGACAGGCTTATTAGCCTAACAGTTGAACAGTTAGCGCTTAAAAAAAAAAAAAAAAAAAAAATCGAAGAATTCGCATGACTATAATAGATTTAAAATACTTTTTGATGAATTTAAATTATTGTCTGATTTACTCTATAATGAATTTATTTCTAGTACATCTTCAAAATTAATATCAAATCCAAAATGCTTCTGGAAATTTGTTAATTCCAAGAGGAAAAGTGACGAGTTTCCCTCTCATATGAAGTATATTGGTGATGATTCTAAAATAACATCTAATTTCTTTCGTGAATATTTCTGTTCTTTTTATAGTAATTCTATTTTTACACCAAATTATAATGATTTCTCATATATATTAATGAAGGTGTAATTAAAATGTATTTAGATAAACTTGGGAATAATAATCTTCCCGGACCTGATGGTATTCCGGAAGTTAAACTCAAAAAGTGTTCAAGTGCTTTGGCTATTCCCCTTTCAATACTGTTTAACTCTTCTTTAAATTCAGGAGTTTTCCCTTCTATCTGGAAACACTCATATGTTAAACCTAGTCATAAGAAAAATGCCAAAAATGAAATTACTAATTATCGACCAAGATGTTATCTCTACAGATTATAGTAAATCATTTGATGTCTTACCGCATTCTATTTATAATACTGATAAAGCAGAGAAAACTTGGTTTCCCAGATATTTTTCTAAAATGGATTGACCCATATTATCTGATAGGACCTACAGTGTTTTATTTAGAAACATTACTTCTAAACTTTTTAACGCCAATTCCGGAGTTCCACAAGGCAGTCACTTAGGTCCTCTTTTTTTATAATCTCGGTAAACGATGTTTCTTCAGTTATTGTTAATAGTGAGCTTCAAGTATATGCGGATAACAAGAAATTTTTGAAGAAAATTGAGTCACTAAATGATACTTTACTCTTACAAAATGATTAAGATAATTTTTTTAATTGGACTCTTAATTAATTGGACTAATTAATTAAACTCCGCCGTAGCCGGTCCCAAGCCCGGTTGAGAAAGGAGGAGGGAAGAATAGTTGCAACCTGAATGGCCACATACATTGGCGTCTCAGGAAGTAGGAAAACGCTATATAATGCAGTTGAACTCGTAACATAGTTATGAGAACTTCAACGCATTATATGGCAAATTCTGAAGCAACTCTTCAAACCCAACGGCCCTCCAGTCTGGGGGTTGGCGTAAGGCTAACTACCTTACCCATAAAAACCAACAAATAGTTATGAATGACGAAAATGCCTCGGATATGAGAACGAATAGATTACACGGAAAACGACCATGGAACATCTATAAGGACAAAGATTTAAGAATTTGCTCCTGGAATGTGAGAACACTCTACACCCCAGGAGCATCTAACAATTTGGAAAAGGTTCTCGCGCAGTATAAAGCCGATATTACTGCGATACAGGAAATACGTTGGAAAGGAACCGGTACACTAAAAAAGCGAAAATGCGACATTTACTACAGCTGCCATGAAAAGCACCACATATTAGGATGCGGTTTTGTAGTGGGAGAAAGGTTGAGGTCGTTGGTCATTGACTTTACACCTGTCAATGAACGACTTGCAACCATCCGCATCAAAGGCAGATTTTACAACATCTCCATAATATGTGCGCATGCTCCTACCGACGAAGCAGAGGATGCAGACAAGGAAGACTATTACGATACCCTTGAGCGAACATACGCAGCCTGCCCCGAACACGATGCCAAGATTGTAATCGGAGATTTTAATGCTAAAGTCGGTAGAGAAGCAATACATGGAAAAACAATTGGTAATCATAGTCTCCACAACACCACCACAGACAATGGTTCCCGATTAGTTAATTTTGCAGCTGCGCGTAACATGGTTATAAGTAGCACCAAATTTCCACATAAGAACATCCACAAAATAACCTGGCTATCCCCTGATGGTCGTACATCTAATCAGATTGACCATCTATTGATTGACGCACGACACTCAACATCCGTGCTAGATGTACGAACCTTCAGAGGGGCTAACATCGACTCTGACCATTATCTAATAGCGGCACAATTCAGAGCACGAATATCTAATGTGAGGAAGCTGCAGAACACACGATCACAAAAATTCCACATTAGAAGCCTACAATCGCCTGATATAGCCAGAGAATACAGCCAACAAATTAGCTCTAGACTCCAATCGGCACCTCCTTTGAATAATCCATCCATCGATGAACAATGGCAACATTGTTCTAACATTATCAAGGAGGTGGCTTCAAATACCATAGGTTTCGAACCAACACCAACCAGAAACCCTTGGTATGATGAAGAATGCTCAATTAAAACAGCACTCAAAAATGTAGCATACCGCAAGACCCTGCAGAGGAAAACCAGAGCGGCGCAGGAGGAGTACAGAGCTAAAAGACGAGATGAAAAGTACACCATTAGGCGAAAAAAAAGGGTTTATGAAAAATCTCGTCTTGTGGACATTGAAACATGCAGAGACAGAGGCGAAGTACGGAAGTTCTACAAACAAGCCAAGCAGTTGGCAGCTGGCTACAAACAACGTACACACGCGCTTAAAGACAGCATGGGAAATTTGGTAACCGATACGCGAGAGATATTGAAGACATGGAAACAACATTTCGAACAGTTGTTAAATGATGGGCATACAGAACACCAGAATAATGCACCAGTCACAGTGATCAACGATGACGAAACACTCCCACCGAGCCTAATGGAAGTTGATCAAGCCATTCAGAAACTGAAAAATAACAAAGCTGCTGGTTCAGATGGAATCCCAGCTGAGTTATTTAAGGTAGCAGGAGAAGATTTGGTTAGGAGCATGCACCAAATCATCACCAGAGTCTGGATGGAAGAATGCATGCCCGATGACTGGAACATTAGCACCATATGCCCCATCCACAAAAAGGGCGATGCCATGTCATGTGCCAACTATAGAGGAATATCTCTATTGAATGTCGCGTACAAGATCCTTTCCAACGTAATATGCGAACGACTGAAACCACATTGCAATAACATCATAGGCAACTACCAATGTGGTTTCCGTCCTGGTAAGTCTACCATCGACCAAATCTTCGCATTGAGGCAAATCCTGGAGAAGACCCATGAATTTCAAATCGATACACACCATCTTTTTATCGATTTTAAGGCAGCCTACGACAGTATCTATCGCCGGGAACTGTACATTGCAATGTCGGAATATAGCATACCATCCAAGCTAATCCGACTTTGCCAAGTAACACTGGAGAACACTAAATGTGCAGTTGCTATTGGAGGAAATATGTCGGAGCTCTTTCGCACATGCACCGGCTTCCGTCAAGGTGATGCACTGTCGTGCGACTTCTTCAATTTAGTGCTCGAACAGATTATACGCCGCTCTGGTGTCAACACCGAAGGAACAATCTTCAGAAAATCTGTTCAGCTATTAGGCTTCGCGGACGACGTCGACATAATAGCAACATCACAACGAGCCGTCATCGAAGCTTTCGTCCGTATTGAAGAAGAAGCAAAGAAAATGGGTCTTCTAGTGAACGAGAACAAAACGAAGTATATGTTATCAACAAATAAAGAGGCCAGAATACATCGAGCAGGTCCTAACATCACTGTTGGTACATATAACTTTGAGGTAGTTAAGGAGTTTGTCTACCTAGGTACAAATGTAAACTCCGCAAATGACATCAATGTGGAGATCCGACGAAGAATAAACCTAGCAAACCGCTGCTACTTCGGTTTGTCAAAACAACTGGGTTCAAAACTCCTCTCGCGGAGTTCCAAAGTGCAACTGTACAAAACGCTCATACTTCCGGTGCTACTTTATGGAGCAGAATGCTGGACATTGCCCAGAGCAAGTGAGCAAGCACTTGGAACTTTCGAGCGAAAGATTCTTCGTCGAGTGTTCGGTCCTTACTGCGACGATGGGACCTGGAGAAGAAGATACAATGCCGAGATCTATCAGCTGTACGGTGACGTAGACCTAGTTCAAAAAATTAAGATCAAAAGGCTGCAATGGCTAGGTCACGTTGAGCGAATGGATAACAATGCTCCAGCTAAAAAGATACTCGAAGCCAGGCCAGAGGGAACACGTCGCAGAGGTCGCCCAAACCTTCGTTGGAGAGACGAGATTTCGGCAGACATCAGAAGGCTCCAAATCTCCAACTGGAGAGAATCTGCTCGGGACCGAACGAGGTGGAGAGGAACGCTACGTCAGGCCCAGGACCTTCATGGTCTGTAGCGCCACCTAAGTAAGTAAGTAAGTAAAAACAATAATCTTCTTCTAAATGTAAATAAATGTGCACTTATGTGTTTCACACGTCGTCTTAATCCGATTT
The DNA here is from genome assembly GCA_963082915.1 of Dolichopus griseipennis. Classification (NCBI taxonomy): domain Eukaryota; kingdom Metazoa; phylum Arthropoda; class Insecta; order Diptera; family Dolichopodidae; genus Dolichopus; species Dolichopus griseipennis. Next base: position 126,094,767 of record OY720443.1, on the reverse strand, counting down.
ATTTAGTATTCCTAAAACGAATTCTATTAAAGACCTAGGCATTTACTTCGATGATAAGCTTAACTTTAAACTTAATTTCTGTTATATTATAAATAAAGCTAATTCTATGCTTGGTTTTATAAAACGTTGGTCTAAAGAATTTAATGTTCCTTATGTTCTTAAATCTTTATATTCTTGTCTTGTTAGACCTAATTTAGAATATGCTAGCCAAGTTTGGTCGCCATTTTACGAGGTACATATTAATAGGATGGAGGCGGTGCAAATTATTTTTTTTAAGATTTACTTTGAGAAATCTTCAATGGTCAAATCCGCTGATCTTACCTCCTTATGAAAATAGGTTCAATATAAATCACTTAAAGACTTTAAAATTAAGACGAGAAGTTGCTGATGTTATTTTTATTACTGAAGTTGTAAAAGGTAACATTTTTTCTCCTCAAATCCTCAATAACATTAAAATTAATTCAAATAATCGTTTACGTAATACTAATTTATTTACGTTAAGTTTTCATAGAACAAATTATGGCAATTATGAACAAATTCATAGGATGTTGATAATGGGTAATAAACACAAGAACAACATAGATTTCACACTTTCAAAACAAACACAAAAACTTAAATTGTATAAATAGAAATATAAATTCTTTTTTTTTATATATATTTAGTTGTTTTTATTGTTCACTTAAATTTTAATTTAAGAAATATGAAATTGTAACTTAATTCATAAGCTATTTTTTTTATATGTTGTATAAAACTAATTGTTAAAATTTTGTAAAGCTTGAGTTAAACTAATAAATAAATAAATGTGTATTACATACAAGTATAAATTATAATATATATAAAAATAAATGATAATATTATTATTTACTTATTTCATCAATTTAGTAATTATAAATAATAGTGAAATCAATACTTAGAATATAATCCAAACGCACTCAAGAAAATCTGTTATTAAGTGCGAAATATAATGTTGGAGTTTAAATGTTAACATTTAATTTTGAATAAACTTACACTAGTGAATAAGTTACTGTTTTATAATCACATAAAATTTTTTTCACAAAAGTTTTATTTTTTAAGTCCAAATAGCCTTTGAATGGAGGAGATTCCTAAATTTTTGCTAAGCAAACTTATGACGCTCCTAAACAGGGGACGTGACAAAAACAATTGTTAATCGTCTCCTACTAATTTCTAAGGATTTACTTCTCCTAAAATTTCAAGACTTTAGCTTCAACTGTTAAGAAGACATGTGTGGCCAAAAATATTGCAAAAAATAGTTTTGCATAGTAGTAAATTTTAGTACCGTATGGTAACCCTTAACATTTTATAAATTTATAAAGTTTAAAAAACCAGCTATCTTTTGCCGATTTCCTAAGAGAACCTTTGTTATAACAATTTAAATATATGGCTTTTTTCAACTTTGGAGGTTGGAGCTCCTTAACAAGTGGAGCTACAGAAAAATTCCTTCTCCGAAATTATTTTTTTTGCAATTTCCACCTGCGGTTAAAATATCTTTACTCTAATTCAAACGGTGTAATAGTTTTTGTAAACATACGGACAGAATGAAGCTATTTAGGCACATTTTTACAAAGTTTTTTGAAAATGTTCTAAAAAGCCATGGAAATTTTTTATTCAATTGTGAACTTGACTAAAAAAGTTTTGAAGCAAATAATTAGAAGCTTTAAATATAAAATTATAAAAGTTTAACTTAATTTACCTTTAATTAAGCTTCTTAATAATCTTGAAAGATCATGTATATAAACAAAATGATAGTTTTTGTTTTTTCAATTAAAATTAAATTAATGTGATGTCATTTCTCCAGATTTGTTGAGTAATACGGCCCCAATAATTCAATTTGTTTAATTTCAAACCAAAAATATTTACGCCAATATCAGGATTTCGTTTTTCGAACATCTTTAGATCAGTTATCTTTGCTGGAAAATCAATGCCTCTAAAGTCAACAGTTGATATTATCCTCCTTCTAAGTCAATAATTTCTAAGTTGATATCAGATAACAAAGCTGATATCAATAAGAAGTTTTTTCTGGATTACTTGTGGACGATTTTAAATCCGATATTACAACTTACTTAAAGCAATAATTTTCAAAATTTTTTATGTTAATGCAATGCATTTTGTTCATCCGCTATATCTTTTGGTAGTTTTATGAAACCAGATCCTCTTATGGGTTGGTATTTATTAATATTCCATTTTAATCCTATAATTCTTACTAAACCCCAGTCACTATCCTTCTCTTGAAATTCTTCTATTCGTTGTTGTATTTTATATAATATTTTCAAACTCAATTTCAATATTATCTTGATTTAATATTGCAGCCATTGAAATTATTTTGTATAAATAACCATCCCATCATCATTATGGTCTTTACTCACTTTTTTTTTTGTTTTTATTTTTTTTTATTTATTTTAAATTTAACAACAATTAATAAGCTTTAAGTTCTAGCAAAAATTTAAATATTTTTGGTTTTTTTTTTAATATTTAGCTACTCTGATTTTTAGCACATTTTCAAAAAATTTTGTAAAAATGTGCCTATATAGCTTCACTCTGTCCGTCCGTCCGTCCGTCCGTCCCTTTTTACCTACGATTGACAAAAAAATATCAGGAATGGGTAGGTATTGCAATAAAAATAATTTAATGTTAAAACTTTTTTTGTAGATCCCCCCGTTACGGAGCTACAGCCCCACAAAGTCGAAAAAAGCCCCATATTTAAACAGTTATAATTAGAGTTCTATAAGGTATATCTCCAACCTGAAAACGGCAACAGACAGCTGTTTTTATAAGCTTTACAAGTTTTTAAAAGCCAATTGTATAGGGTTACCATACGGTACTAAAATTTACCGTTATTCAAAACTAAGTTTCACAAAATTTTTGGTCCCTCATAACTTCGGAACGGCTAAATCTAGAAACTTGAAATTTTGGGAGAAGTTAGATCCTTAGAAATAAGTAAGAGTCAATTAACAAAATTTTTTTGTCACGTCCCCTCTTTAGGAACTGTAAGATGTCGAAAATTTAAATTTTGTTAAAAATTTAGCTTTTAAACACCTATAACTTGAATACCTGTCAAAATTTTTTTTTATTTGTATACAAAATTGAAAGCTCCAAAACGAAAGTTTCAATAAGTGTCAAAGTTTTTCTTAATTTTGACTTTGTCCGTCCGTCCGTCCGTCCGTATGTTTACAAAAACTTTTACACCGTTTGAAATAGAGTAAAGAAATTTTAACCACGGGTAGATATTAGAAAAAAATTAATTTCGTAGAAGAATTTTTTTCTGTAGCCCCACCCGTTACGGAGCTACAGCACCCCAAATTTGGAAAAAGCCCTATTTTTAAATTGTTATAACAAGAGTTTTGTTAATTGTATTTTCAATCTGAAAACGGCAAAAGATAGTTGGTTTTATAAGCTTCACAAAAATATAAGGCTAAAATGTATAGGGTTACCATACGGTACTAAAATTTACCATTAAGGTAAACTCAACTTTTGCAAAATTTTTGGCTCCATATATCTTCTAAACGGTTCAACCTAGGCTCTTGAAATTTTGGGAGAAGTTAGGTCCTTCAAAATTAATAGGAGTCGGTTAACAAAATTTTTTTGTCACGCCCCCTGTTTAGGAGCTATAAACTCGCAAATAAATGTTTTATTAACTGGCACCCAACGTTTTAAATTAAATATTTAATATTTAATAGTGAACTCACAAGCCTTAGAAATTTTCAGGCTAAATTTTAATAAATAATTATTAGTGATTTTAATAGTGATAATTATTAAAAGTTAAATATTATCAGTAAATTCTAATAGTGAATTATAATTATCAAAAGTTAAATATTTTCAAATAATAAGTGAAAACATAAACCAACGAAACGTTTCTCAAAGAAGCATGTGCTACACGTGTTTATTTTAACTATCAAATATTACTAAATTGGACACAAACTTTAACTAACTGAATAGAACTGATTATTTGTTAATTTGTTAATTTAAATAAAAATTATAGGTATAGTGCTACACGTGTTTAATTTAACTATCAAATATTACTTAATTGGATAAAAACTTTAACTAACTGAATAGAACTGATTATTTGTTAATTTAAATAAAAATTATAGTTATTAAAACCAAAAGCAGCAATCTATTCTAAAAAAATGTATTAAAAGAAATTGAACAAAATAAATCTTAAATCTGTTTTTAAACAGATCGAAAATTCAAAATAGTAAAAGCAAACCAAAAAAAACACTTCTAATAAATTCAAGAAAATTATATATGAATGAGTATATATATATACCTATATATTCAAAAAATACATAAACCTAAATTGTAAAACAAAAAGATATAATTAATGATTAAATAAAAAAAATACAAAATGTACTCCTACATAATTACATAAATGCAAAGTTCTTAATAAAAAAACAACAAATCAATAAAAAATATACAAACACAAATATATAAAAAAAATTAATATTTTAACCCTAATTATTAAAAAACTCAAATATTGTTAAAAATAAGAAGGAAATTTTATTAAAACAAACAAAATACAAATAGTGTTTAATTGTATCAATTTCTCAGCTGAAATAAATAAATAAATTAATATTTGGCATTAAAAATCTTAAAGCAAAATTAAATTTTTAAATTAATAGAATTTTGTAACATTTTAAAAAAAAAAATGCAAACAGTTAATTAGTAAATGTAAAATCTAGTAATTTTTTTTATAAAAATATTGAAATAAATTTAAAAAATTTTTTTTGAAATGAAAACCCATATAATTTAAATTTCTTTATTGAAATCATAATTAAAACTATATAGACGAAAAAATAATAAAATATAAATTTTTTTTTCTTCCAAAAAATTATTAAAAAAAAAAAAAAAATTTAATTTTGTAATAGAATTTTGTAACATTTTTAAAAAAATGCAAACAGTTAATTAGTAGATGTAAAATATTAGTAAATATTGAGATATTTTAAATTGGAAACTTTAATAATTTAATTTAAGTGTAAAGTTGCAATACCTTTGATTTTGATTCTTTTTAGCACATTTTAAAAAAATTTTGTAAAAATGTGCCTATATAGCTTCACTCTGTCCGTCCGACCCTTTTAACCTACGATTGACAAAAAAATATCAGGAATGGGTAGGTATTGCAATAAAAATAATTTAATGTTAAAACTTTTTTTTGTAGCCCCCCCTGTTACGGAGCTACAGCCCCACAAAGTCGAAAAAAGCCCCATATTTAAACAGTTATAATTAGAGTTCTATAAGGTATATCTCCAACCTGAAAACGGTAACAGACAGCTGTTTTTATAAGCTTTACAAGTTTTTAAAAGCCAATTGTATAGGGTTACCATACGGTACTAAAATTTACCATTATTCAAAACTAAGTTTTACAAAATTTTTGGTCCCTCATAACTTCGGAACGGCTAAATCTAGAAACTTGAAATTTTGGGAGAAGTTAGATCCTTAGAAATAAGTAAGAGTCAATTAACAAAATTTTTTTGTCACGCCTCCTCTTTAGGAGCTGTAAGGGGTCGAAAATTGAAATTTTGCTAAAAATTTAGCTTTTAAACACCTATAACTTGAATATCTGTCAAAATTTTTTTTTATTTGTTTACAAAATTGAAAGCTCCAAAACGAAAGTTTCAATAAGTGTCAAAGGTTTTTCTTAATTTTGACTTTGTCCGTCCGTCCGTCCGTCCGTATGTTTACAAAAACTTTTACACCGTTTGAAATAGAGTAAAGAAATTTTAACCACGGGTAGATCTTAGAAAAAAATTAATTTCGTAGAAGAATTTTTTTCTGTAGCCCCACCCGTTACGGAGCTACAGCATCCCAAATTTGGAAAAAGCCCTATTTTTAAATTGTTATAACAAGAGTTTTGTTAATTGTATTTTCAATCTGAAAACGGCAAAAGATAGTTGGTTTTATAAGCTTCACAAAAATATAAGGCTAAAATGTAAAGGGTTACCATACGGTACCAAAATTTACCATTAAGGTAAACTCAACTTTTGCAAAATTTTTGGCCCCATATATCTTCTAAACCGTTCAACCTAGGCTCTTGAAATTTTGGGAGAAGTTAGGTCCTTCAAAATTAATAGGAGTCGGTTAACAAAATTTTTTTGTCACGCCCCCTGTTTAGGAGCTATAAGGGCTCGAAAATAGAAATTTTGCTATTTTCAACCACCTGTAACTTTAATACCTGTTCAAATTTTTTTTTACAAATATGCAAAATTTACAGCTGCAGCATTATATTTCAACATACGTTAAAGGTTTTTCTTAAATTTGAAAGGGTCTCTTTAAATTGAAGAAATTGTTTCTTAGTCTTAACCATTTTTGGTTAGATAATAATATTCTAGGTAAAATTCCAAATTTTGTTGGAGTTCAAAATTGATTTCTTAGAACCGGAAAAAAATGGAAGGGTGAACACAGGAAAGCAAAAATTTGGGAACCTTCCCCATTGAAGGGCTACTAGGTCTTCAAAATTAAATTTTTATGTTCTTATAAAACAGTAACTTATTCACCAGTGTAAGTTTTTCCAAAATTAAACGTTAACATTGAAGCTCCAACATTATATTTTGCACTTATTAACAGGTTTTCTTGAATCCATTGGGGTTGTATTCTAAGTATTTCACTATTAGTCATATAATTAATTATTAATGAAATAACAAAATTATAATATTATGATAATATATATTTTTATAAAAATAAATGATAAAATACTCAGTAAGAAACCGTATATGATTTTGAAAATGTGCTTTTTAAAAACCCTTGGTTTTTTCCCTCACTTGTTTATTATTACTATTATTGGTTCACTAGTGGTTTACGGATCAATTTATTTGAATTTTTCTTCTTAAAAGCCATTCTATTCTGTTCTTATCTTTTTTTTGCTTTGTTTTTCACCATTTAAATCATAATTAAATTTTAAACAAATAAATAATGGCCAATTCAACGTCCTTTACACATACTCGAACAAGAACTTAACCTCCTAAGACAGGGTAGGCTTTCTATCGATACTAATTACGATAAGGTTGAGAAGCAATTAAGCCTCATCACGACTAAAATCAAGATGGAATATACATACCAGAACTTAATTGATTCCTTTATTATCAAGTATCGTGAAGATGCACTTCGTACCTTTATTTCCGGCCTCGATTCGATCATTGGTAACGTGATTTATTCAAAAAGTCCTATCGATCTTCCTTCCGCCTTAGTTATGGCGCAAGAGCTCGAAAGCAACAGGTGGCGATACCGTTTCGCAAATTCTGTTGCAGAATTCAACGGTAAAACCTCGAATAACCTTCTTTTAGAAGAGTCATCCCGCAACAAACACAACAACAAAATTTAAGTAATCCACACTTCAAAAAAGGCCCTCTATATTCTAGTTCTCACAAACCAACTCCTACGGATGTTGATCCATCACTGCCAATGATTGATTCATCAATAAACCAATAATACATCCGAAAAAGAACCTTCCATCAAACTAACCCACGCAATAACCAAACCCCAAAACGAGAAAGAGAGTATTCACATAAGTCTAACCCTCACAAAACCCAAAGGATTAACAACATAAATCTCGAAGAAATAGACTTCTTAGGCGTGTCTGACCATGAAGACAATATAAGTCATTCAAATTGGGGGGAAACATTTGAACATACAGGTTCTACATATTCTGACGAAGTGAATTTTTTAGATTAAATTCCTCTTCTCTACCCTACGTAGAGAAGAAGCTCAACGAATCAACAACTCTAAGAGTTCTTTTAGATACCGGCGCTTCTAAAAATTATATAAAAACGAGGAAGATTATAGTTGCCCTTGTCAACTTTTAGATACCCGTGCATACCCACTATAATATGAAAAATAAACCGTTATTTATTTCTATAATGCTAGAATATATTACAAAAAATATAAAAAAGTAAAATAGTTTAAAAAAATTTAACTCATTATCCTATAATTTTTGATTAAAAAAAAAAAAACAAAAAAAAAAATATTAATTCATTATCCCATAATTTTTGCTTAAAAAAAACAAAAAAAAAAAAAAAAAATGCCCCACCCTAAAAGTTGGTCCGAGTGATATCCAACTTTGCCAAGTAACTTGTTCTATTACTTTACCTGCCCAATTTTAATTTTAACCTCCTAGCTTTATTAGATTCACAGTTATTGAACTGAAAACTTTGTATGGCAGCACCCCGAAAATGGGGCCGTAACATTTTGAAAATTTATGTAAGTGCTTGATTCATTATATAACTAACAGTTTGTAATTTTCATCCTCGTAGTATAATTAGTTTTGAAGAAATTCATATTGGTGCAAATAAGTTGTATGGCAGCCCCCCGATAATGGGGCCGTGACATTTTGAAACTTCATATAAGTGCTCGATTCAATATATAACTAACAGTGTGTAATTTTCATCCTCATAGTATAATTAGTTTTGAAGAAATTCATATTGGTGCAAAGAAGTTGTATGGCAGCCCCCCGAAAATGAAGCCGTAACATTTTGAAATTTCATATAAGTGCTTGATTCATTATGGAACTAACCGTGTGTAATTTTCATCTTCCTGGTATTATTACTTTTGAGGAAATTCATATTGGTGTAAATAAGTTGTGTGGCAGCTCCCCGAAGCTTTGGTCTGGTTTTAACCAAAAAGAATAGGGAACCTAAAAAATGTCCAAAAAATGTTTTGTGTAAATTTCAAAACTCTAGCTCTAATTTTTCAATTCTATCTCTTGTAATCATAATATTTAATCGGCTTATTTTTTCCCATACAAATATAAACATCCTTTTTTAGAACAAACTATTTGACCAATTTTAATGAAACAACAACCAAAAGAAAGGCTTTTTTTGTTTTCATAGGACAATGATATTTTTTTTTAGAATATTGCGCTTTTTCAGGTGAAAATCCGTCTTTAATTTAACGTAAATTTGAATTTAACGGTCACGCTTTTAAAAGTTGAGGCTTATGACTCTAATATTATGCGCCGACTTTCTGTGTAAAAGTAATTCATTTTCGGTTTTAACTCGCAGCTAAATCTAAATCAAAAGATTATAGGCGCCGACTTATGTATATCTTTCTTTTTTTTGTTTAGTTCAAATATCTAATGAACAAGAAGATTTAAATTTTTTTAAAATTTTTTTTTTGTTTTTGTTTTTTCTTTATCTTAAAAAGTGAACGAAAAAAATGAGTTCTTTTCGAAAGCAATACATTTGGTTTATACAGTAGTTTTCATTTATAACGAACTCGGTGCAATTTTAATTATAATAAACTTTACACTTTTTGCCAAAGAATTAAATTTTACCTAAAAATGTAAGTTATTTATTACATTTATATTTCTTTTATTTAAACTTATTATATCTAATAATGTTGCTTGGTGATTATTTTAGCATTTTTATAAATATTTTTGAATATAAAAAAAAATCATAATAACGCATCAAAAATATAAAAAAAATTTCATTACAAGAAAAAGCATATATACATCTATAAACATAGAGGTGAGGCTGACACATCAAATAAAAATCTAGCAAATGAGTTCAAAGCGCCCATTCTAGAATTAGCACAATCTACAATGTTCAATTCTTATACTAATTTTTCAAAATTCACAGCATTCTTTTAAAACGACATTTGTTTATTACGAAGAATATTTTCTGTCTCTTCATGGTCGTTATAAGCGAGCTTTACTGTATTTTTTTTTTTTTGCTATATGTTTGCAGAAACAAAAAAATACATTTCTTAGGAAAAATTATGTGTTCATTAGGAATCAACCAGAATAAATGCATACGGTGTGCAGTTTCTGTCAAAAAATTTTGAAATAAGTAGGTATGTTATATGTACTGTACTTCGGAATTTAAAATTTTAAAATTTGACAAAGCGTATAAAAATATTGTAATTGTTTTTTCTGATGTTGCTATGATTAAGTTTTCAAAATAAAATATTTTAAAATAATATTTTTTTTTAAAAAAACATACATTCCAAATAATTGAAAATATGTTCGCAAAAAAAACTAAAAAATAATCTTCAACTGAAATAAAAGTTGACGTATAATTTCTGTCAAAAAATTTGCAAATAAATAGGTACATGAATTTACATGAGAGCTGTTCGAAATGAAAGCGATAAATTTGGTTTATACAGTAGTTTTTATTTATAACGAACTCGGTTCAAAATTAATAATAATAAACTTTACACTTTTTGCCAAAGAATTAAATTTTACCTAAAAATGTAAGTTTTTTATTACATTGATATTTCTTTTATTTAAACTTATTATATCTAATAATGTTGCTTGGCGATTAATTAAGTGTTTTTTATTTAGTTTTGAATATAAAAACAATTATAATAACGCATCAAAAATACAAAAAAAAATTCAATAGAAGAAAAAGCACTATATATAGGCTTAACATTTTATTTGAGACACATCAAATAAAATGTTAGCAAATGAGTTCAAAGTGTCCATTCTAGAATCAGCACATTCTACAATGTTCAAGTCTTATACTAATTTTTCAAAATTCACAGCATTCTTTTAAAACGACATTCGTTTATTACGACGAATATTTTCAGTCCCATAATGGTCGTTATAACCGAAAAGTACTGTATTTTGTTTTTGTTCGCAATTTATTGTAATACAGTAGGTACTAAAAAAAAAATTTTTTGTAAATCGTAAATTGTGGTTGCTTTTTGTTAAGTTTTTTGTAAAATTAAGAACCGAATTCTGAAATATGCAGAAACTTAAAAAAAAAATAATATTTCTAAGAAAAATAATTTGTTTCTTATGGATCAGCCAAAATCAGCATGTACGGCATTCAGTTTCTGTCAAAAAATTTTGAAATAATTAGTTATGTAAAAAAATTTACATGAAAGCATACGCGACGTTTTAAATTTTAAATTTTAAAATTTAAAAATTGACAAAGTGTATAAAAATACATATTGTAATTGTTTTTTCTTATGCTGCTGCGATTAAATTTTAAAAATAAAATATTTTAAAATAACATTTTTTTTTAAATAATTTAGTTTAAAACATACAAATATTCAAATAAATTAAAAATACTTACAGTAAATATGTTTGCAAAACTAAAAAAATTATCTTTCTCAAAAAAAGTTATTTGTTCCTTAGGTCCTAACCTAAATAAAAGCGCGCAGTGTATAATTTCTGTCAAAAAATTGAGAAATAAATAGGTTCATAAATTTACATTAGAGCAGCGAAAATACGCGTAACGCAATGTACTGTATCTCGGATTTTTAAAATTTACAAATATTGACAAAATGTATAAAAATATTATTATATTTCTAATATTATGTTTTAAAAATAATATTTTTTTACAATAATTTTTATTAAAAAATATCTTATATTTAAAATACCTATAATATGAAATTAAAAATATTTTTTGTAGGTACTAAATCAAAACATTCAAATAAATATTTTTGATAAATTAAATATTGTACGCGCGTATCGATTTACCGATAATGGATATGCAGACAGACGTATTGACGTACTGCCGTATAAAAATTGTACGTCGTATGTTTGATTTCATTCTAATAATTGAAAAGTTTATTTCACACTTTCAAAATCGAATAATGTTTTTTTATAATTAAAAAAACTATTTTTAGTTTTACTTTGACAAAACGAACGACTTTTATATATCAAAAAGTGTACATGAAGATTAGATAGGCGTAGTTTGTAAATAGAACGCATATTTTTGTTTCAGGAGTACATAATTGTCAGATTATTATCATATATATATTTGACATTTTAAAACTACCTGTCATTTGAGAAGTTAATTATATTTAATAGTATTTAAATATTAATAAAGTGAAAAAATTAAGGTTTATTGCTGATATAAATATAAAGAATATTTTTTAAAATGGAAGGGGGTAAGTGCTTATTGGTTATCAAATAAAAAATATGATTTAACATAACCTATTCAAGAGAATTTTAATTAAAGCCATCTGCCGGAAATTATTTATCTACTCTGCCATATACTCTTTTACAAGGGCTGAAGTAGCTGGCAATAGTTGAGAGTAGAAAAGATTTTACTCCCCTTAAAGGAATAAAAGCAATAATATTTATTTGTTTTAAGAAACTTATGAGTCATGGCTCATGACCATGTATAGAAATATATTTTTGTCAATAAAAAACTTAGGAAATATTAAATAAATAAACTAGACAAAAAGGTATAAAGTAAACTAAGCAATTCAGAATCATTTTTCCCATGTTTTCAGAATTTTAAATAGGCATACATTATTCTTTGATTTATTGAAAAACTTAAGATTGAAATTTACTTATAAATCTTAAGATTGAAATTTAAAAAAAGACTTCGGTAAACTTGACTATTATTTGTACTTCTGGCAGCTTCAATATAATATAATACTAATTACTAAACTTATGAATTATGATATGTTATATTTTGTTGTACATATTATGTATTCATAGAGTTTTTTAATTAGGATACAGAATACGTACAACATAGTTCATATCGTACTAAAATGTTTAGAAAAAAGTACAGTTTGCTATATGAAGGATAGCATTAACTCGAATTTTGGGTTCTTGACTTCAATAAATATATGTATATGTTTAGAAATATGTATTTATTAGAATAATATTTATATGTATTTAGAATTTTAATTTAATTTAACTGTACCAATTTATCCTCTCTTTAAAGCGGCTTAAGCTATAGAAATAAAACTCAAAAATCGGTACTTAACAACGTTTTAATAATTAAGAAAAATCATAAATTTTTTTTAAGCAAATTTCAAGCGCAAGAATTGTTGACAACACTGTTGGCATAATTTTTGTTATGTATAGTCTAATATAATTTACACAAAACGAATTTTATATGTTAACTTAAAAGCAAAAATAGCTCGAATTTCGAGCACAGGGCGATACTAGTTAATTTTTAATTCACAAATACTTATATTAAAACCAAGCAAAATAAGCATCATATTATAATCATACTCATATAATGATCAGATCATCATGATCAAAAATTATTTCATTTCAAAAATTTTTTCATTTTAATTCATAAATCTCAAAGTACAAAGTCCAAATCTAAAATTTTTTTAAAAATTTTACGCATCATTTAAATCGTATGAAATCGAAATCGAAATCGTTATCTATCTACAAAAAAAAAAAAAAACAAACAAAAAAACAAACAAAAACAAAATTCATATAATTTCATGTTACATATATACAAGATGTGCAGATAAATTTCAAATTTTTATATGAAAATACTGGAGTTAAAAAAGTTAGCTGTTCGAGAGCTACCCGAAGTTTTGGTCCGATCTTAACCAAAAAAAATAGGGAACCTAGAAATTGATTGAAAAATATTTTGTGAAAATTTCAAAACTGTAGATCTTTTAGTTTTTGAGTTATCGTGCTGACACACAGACGGACGGACGGACGGACGGACAGACACACATAGCTAGATCGAATAATTTTTCGATTCTGAGCCGATACGTACCCTTGACACTATATCTAGCTCGTCTAGATCGATGCGTTTCAAACGGAGGAGCAAATCTAATATACCCGATGTCATATATGTATGCACGGGTATAAAGATACCTATATTAAAAGGAATCAAGCCAGTCAATAAAACTTTTAATATTAAAACAGTCACTGGAATTTCTCAAATCAAAGAGAAATGTAAAGTAAACTTTTTAGGTAAAACCTCGGATTTTTATATTCTGCCAGGATTATCAAATTTTGATGCCATAATTGGCTTCGACCACCTTAAAGACATTCATGCTAAAATAGACACTTCTAAAGGAGAGGTATCTTATGTTAATGGAGTTGAAAGATTAAAATTCTTCCATGTCAAGAAGTTTCTCATCTTAGCATAGATTATAATAACATCCCCCTAAATATACTTTCCAAGTTTAAGTTACTTATGACAAACAATATAAGAGCCTTTGCAGAACCCAATGAATCTCTACCATATAACACAAATGTCAAAGCTACCATAAACACAGTAACTGAAGACCCTGTTTACACAAAATCATATCCCTATCCATTAGCATATGCCGGATTTGTTAATAAAGAAGTTCAGGAACTTATGAAAAATAAAATTATACAACCATCTCGTAGTCCTTACAATAGTCCTATATGGGTTGTCGCAAAGAAAACTTTGGATGAAAGTGGAAAACACGAGCTTCGTCTCGTTATTGATTTTCAGAAATTAAACAAATTTACTGTTTCTGATAGGTACCCACCCAATTCCAGACACATCCGTAATCCTTTCCAATTTGGGCAAAAAGAAAATCTTTTCTACTCTGGACCTAAAAAGTGAATTTCATCAAATCCTAATGAGTCCGAAAGATAGAAAGAAACAGCGTTTAGCGTTAACAATGGGAAGTACGAATTTTGTCGGCTTCCATTCGGTTTAAAAAACGCTCCGAGTATTTTCCAACGGACCATAGACGACGCTTTAAGGGAAGAGCTTGGAAAAACTTGCCATGTTTATATTGATGATATCATCATATTTTCAGAAAGTGCAGAACAACACTTAAAAGATGTAGAAAAAATTTTAAAAATGCTAACAGAAGCAAATATGCGTGTTTCCCCAAAAAAATCCAGATTCTTTATGAGAGAAGTTGAATTTCTTGGATTCATAGTGGGAGAAAAAGGAATTAAAACGTGTCCAAAAAAAGTATGTGACATTTTGCAATATAAAGAGCCTACCAATCTTCGTACCCTTCGCGCCAAAAAATGGTAATATTGGAACCAAAAATTCAAAAAGGTAAAATTTAAATTGGACGAGGAAGCACTACATGCTTTTAATGCTGTCAAACAAGTCTTGGTATCAAAAGAAGTATTGCTTCAACATCCCGACTTCATCAAACCTTTCGAACTTACAACAGACGCCTCTACTGTAGCATTAGGAGCAGTTCTGACACAAAATGGTAAACCGATAACTTTCATTTCAAGGACCTTGTCAAAAACGGAAGAAGCTTATGCAACTAATGAACGCGAATTACTTGCTATTGTGTGGGCATTGCAAAGTTTAAGGAATTATCTTTATGGCGCTTCTGACATTCGAATATACACAGACCACCAACCGTTAATTTTCGCAATTTTAGACAAAAATCCAAATAGTAAAATGAAGCGATGGAGAGCCTTTATAGAAGAATTTTCTCCAAAATTTTTCTACAAACCTGGTAGGCAAAATGTAGTAGCTGACGCCTTGTCAAGACAAGCAATTAACACGATAGAAACACTCGCTACTTTTCACAGCGAAGAATCACTGACTTTCACAATACATACTGTAAAAACACCCATGAATTGTTTTCGGAATCAGATAATAATCTCTCATGGAGATCCTAAACATAGACGGACGGTAGTTTTCACAGATAGGCTAAGACACACTATTACATCTAATACCCCCAACGAAATGTTAGAAATTTTGAAATTAGCTGTTAACCCTCAAATAGTTAATGGCATACATTGTTCTTTGGCAATTCTTTCACAAATCCAAGATCAGTTAAGGATAACGTTCCCTTCAGTAAAATTTAAACACACTGAAAAAATGGTTATGGATGTATTTAATGCGGATGACAAATTTGAAATAGTAGCAAACGAACATAATAGGGCACATAGATCCTATAAGGATAACCTATTACAAATACTCGATGAATATTTTTTCCCTGAAGTTAAAAATATTCTAAGAAAATTTACAAACGGATGCAAAATATGCCAAAAGGCTTAATACGATCGAAGACCTAAGTCTCATCCCATGGGTACCACCCCAATTCCGAATGAGGTCGGTGAAATTCTACATTTGGATATCTTTTCTACAGAGGGAACTTTATTTCTCATCTGTTTAGATAAATTTTCAAAGTTAGCCAGTGTTAAACCTTTAAATTCAAAATCAACCGTCGATGTTAGACCATGCATACTAGAAATTATTGCTACTTTTAACCCAAAAACTATTGTTACCGATAATGAGCGAGCATTTTGCTCCGAAACAATCCAAACAACATTAAGTAATCTTGGAATATTACACCATAAAGTTCCTACATTGCACAGCACAAGTAATGGGCAAGTGGAACGATTCCACTCAACTCTTATAGAAATAGCAAAGTGTAATAAAAATCTCAATGAAACAATAGACCTTACAGAACTCTTACTTACCAGCACTCATAAATACAACACCTCGATTCATTCTGTCACTGGCTATAGACCAGCTGATATTTTGAAAAACCAATCAGAAAAACTCCAATCGGAAGTTAAAAATAAATTAACAATAGCTCAAAATAAAAGCCTACAATACCATAATAGAAATAAGATAGAAAAAACATTTCAAACCGGAACAAAAGCTTTACTAAAGATTAATAATAGATTAGGAAGTAAAATCAAAAATAACTATAAAGAGGTTCAAATTTTACAGGATCTAGGTTCGACTGTTAAACTAACTGATGGTCGAATCATTCACAAAGACAATCTAAAACCATTTTCCAATAATTTACAAACATAATAGAAGAAAATTCAAATAATATCGTCATTTTAATTTCAACCATGATCTAAAATAGAATAACAGCTTTACGCCTAATTAATATAATAAACGGTATTGCACTTTCAAAACTCAACATTGCAAATCAATTAATTTGAAACACTTTTAAATAAATAAAACAACTGATCAAAATTTTTCAATATCAATTTTCGATGTAATGATATTGTTAAGAGTAAAAATTACAGTTCAACTAACCAAATTAATCACGTTGTTAAAAGTTCCGGTAGTAAAAGAAATTTATGAGCACGAGTTTTATAGCATTTAGATTTACTACAATTATCATTATAATAGTCGCTGTTACATTCATTACAACAATTAATGCCATACGATAAATTACACGAACCGAGGACGCTTCGTTTTAGAAAGGGAGTAGTTAACAGGGTTAGCATACTTTCCAATTTGATAAAATGCTTATCTCTTTGCTCTTACTTTATAAATTTAAGTTGATATGTAAAATATGTATGTAATATTGGTAGCTAGCTAACAGTAAAATGTCGTCACATGTCAAATTCTTGTTTTGTATCGTATGATTTTTAGTTTGGAATATTGTAATGCAAATCATTCGAGTTGATACCTCTAAACTATATAGTTTAAGTATAATTAATAAAGAATTATAAACTCGCAAATAAATGTTTTATTAACTTATACTATATTAGGGAGAAAGCCTGTCGTACGACAGGTGTAAGTGTCAAAATATTTTTGTTTAATTCTGAATCAATAAGAATAAATTAAAATCCTAAGCGGAAATAATAATGTTTAATGAATTAATTCGCATTTGCAAATATCTCAATTAAAACTGATCTGAAACAAACTGATCGTTTGGTTAGTTATACTTTACTTGCTAAGTGTTAATTTTGAATTAGCAGTAGTTTCTAGCCTTTTATTATATACTAGTATCGCCCTTTTTTTTCCTATACATAATAAAATGTATGGCAACAATTCTTGCGGTTGAAATTTGCTTAAAAAAAAAATTTCTAATTTTTTCAATTATAAAAACGTTTTTAAGTATTTTTGAATTTTATTCCTGTAGCTTAACGCGCAATAATGACAGTATAATTTTGTACACTTATTACACAAAAAAATACATAATGTTCAGAAAATTTGTAGATTTTCTAAACAAATACATATGTATACAAATTTACTGAAGTCAAGTAGCCAAAATTCGAGTTAATGCTGTCCTACATATAGAAAACCGTACTTTTTATACCCTACACCTATAGAATAGGTAAAAGGGTATATTAGCTTTGGTATGGTGTTTGTAACTAAAGGAAGCGAATTAGATAAGGAAAAGTATATATATTTGTGATCAGCGTAACCTCCTGAGTCGATATAGCCATGTCCGTCCGTCCGTTCGTCCGTTCGTATGCACGATAACTCAAAAAATAATGGAGCTATCTTGATGAAATTTTAACAGTAGGTTACTAGGACTGAAAGTACGGCGGGGATTGCATATGGGCGAAATCGGCCAATGGGTTCGAATTCTGGACCTTCTAATCGATCGAAGGGCTAACGAACATATATAAAAAATCACGATAACTCAACAACTAATGACGCTATCTTCATCAAATTTGTGCTGTAGGTTACTAGTAATAAAACTACTTCGGGGATTGCATAAGTTCAGGATTGGGCCATGGGTTCGGAACTTGGAACTTTTTGATCGAATTTAGGCCAAACTAGCATAATTCCGAAACCAATGAAGATAGAACCTTCAAATTTGGTATCAGGGTGTCGCTTTCGATTTCCTTAGTGTCTTTGAAATTTGGGCCCAATTGGAGTAGTGGGTCGGGGACCAGCCACCCATATCCGAAGACCTTAAAGCATATCTTTAAAATTAATAAAGATAGCAACTTGAAAAATATAGAAGCTTCAAATTTGGCACAAGGGTGTTCTTTACTATCTCTTGCGTGTCCTCCTAATTTGGGATCAATTAAAGTTCAGTACCCCTCTTAGACCTCCCAAGTTTTAAAAGCTTATAATCGAAATTACTAAAAATAGTAACTAAAAATTAAGATAGACGTTCAAATTGTGTACAAGGGTTAACTAGTACTTAAAGCACAGCGCGGACTGCATAAGGGCGAAATCAGCCCAAGGGTTCGGATTCTGGACCTTTTAATCGGTTTCAGGGCTAACGAACGTATATAAAAAATCGCGATAACTCAACAACTAATGACTCTATCTTCATGAAATTTGTGTTGCAGGTTATTGGTAATGAAACTACGGCGGCGATTGCGTACGGCGAGGATTGGACAATGGGTTCGGAACTTAGAACTTTTTGATCGAATTTAGGCCAAACTAGCATAATTCCGAAACCAATGAAGATAGAACCTTCAAATTTGGTATCAGGGTGCCGCTTTCGATTTCCTTAGAATCCTTGAAATTTGAGCCCAATTGGAGTAGTGGGTGGGGACCAGCCATTTTGTACCGAGGACCTTAAAGCATATTTTCGAAATTAATAAAGATAGTAGCTTGAAGCAAATGTAGAAGCTTCAATTTTGGCACATGGGATTTCTTTACTATTTCCTGAGTGTACCTCTAATTTTGGATCAATTGGAGTGGTGGTTCAGTACCTCTCTTACACCCCCAAGGTGTAAAAGTTTATCATCGAAATTAATAAAACTAGTAACTTAAAATTAAGATAGAACGTTCCAATTGTGTACCAGGGTTAACTAGTATTGAAAGTATGACGGGGACTGCATATGGGCGAAATCGTACCATGATTTCGTGTTCTGGAACTCTTAAAAAGTTCAAGGGCTAACAAACATATGTCTTAAGAACACCGTAACTCAAAAAATAATGCCGCTATTTTGATGAAATTTAAACTCTAGGTTACTAGTAATGAAAGTATGATGGAAATTGGTTCTGGTCGAGTTTGGTCAATGAGTTCAGATTCTAGAAGGTTTTGATCAATTTGAGGCCGAACGAGTATAATTTCGAAGCCAAAGAATATATTTCCTTTTTCCGATGTGTCTCCGAAATTTAGACTTAATTGTAGTGGTTTAGCTATGTTCAAAGGTACTTGCTGCATTTATGTAAAATTTATTTTTATATTTAAATGAATTATATGAAAAGGTCTAAGTTTGTAATTGTATTTTAGAAATACATTTATTGCATATTTTGTGTTTATAAGCTTTTCTATTAGGTATATAAACTAACCATTTAAAATAATTGCAATTTTGAAAAATTTGGATTATTAAATATATTATGCTTTGATTATCTTTTTATCACAAAATTTAATAATTAGAATTTTTTCATTTTGTAATTGAATTAGAATAAATATATTTTCATTTATTTTAAGTTTTTTTGTTTTTTAATATTTTTAAATATATAAATTAGTAAGAATTTGTAATATTTTTTAATAGATAGTGTAATTAGAAAATGTTTTTAGTATTATAAAGTTTTTTAAAATTTGGTTAGCTATGTCTTACGATCAAATTAATAATAGCTTTTATGGTGTTAAAATGACTTATGGATATCTAATTAAATTTGAACCAAATAGATGTAGGGTATTTCTAAGTTGGTTGCACCGACTGACTGTTTCTTTACTTATAAACAGTTTAGTACGATGTGAACTATGTTGTATGTATTCTGTATCCTAATTAAAAAGTTTATTCATAGAGGATAATATGTACAACAAAATTTAACATACCTATTTTAATTCATAAGTAAATAAGTTAAATAGTTAGTATTATATTATATTGAAGCTGCCAAAATTCCAAATTATAGTTAAGTTGACAGAAGTCGAGATTTTTTTTAAAATCACAATTTTAATATTTACTTATAACATATCTACAAAGATATTAAAAAAAAATAACTAATCTATTAAAAAATTGATAAAATTTTTCTCCCCTTATTCCATTTTTAAATTTAGTAGCTACATAGGCAAATAAGCAATACCTACATTTCAATAATAAAATCTGAAATTTTTACTACAAATGTATGTTCATATACAAAAAATGGTTCTCAATTCTTTACATTACTTTATATTATACCTATTTGTCTAGGAGTAAGCTACTCTTTTTACAGTTACACCACACCGTCTCTTGAAAAAGAGTAGATGAAAGGAGTAGATAATTAAATATTTATTTTATCTAAATTAAAGCATACGACGTACAATTTTTATACGGCAGTACGTCAATATATAGATCTATATATCAGTAAATTGATACGCGCGTACACACAAAAATATTTATTTGAATGTTTTAATTTAGTACAAAAAATTTTATTAATTTCATATAATAAGTATATTTTGAATTTTTTTCAATATAAGATATTTTTTAAAACATAATCTTAGAAATATAAGAAAAACCAACAACCATTTGTCAATTTGTAAATTTTAAAAATCCGATTACAGTACATCGCGTGACGCGTATTTTGGTTGCTCTCATGTAAATTTATGTACCTATTTATATGTAAATTTTTTGACAGAAATTGTTAGTCAACTTTTATTTAAGTTGAAGATTATTTTTTAGTTTTTTTTTGCGAACATATTATAGGTATTTTCATTTGAATGTATGTTTTTTTAAAAAAAAAATATTATTTTAAAATATTTTATTTTGAAAACTTAATCGTAGCAACATCAGAAAAAACAATTACAATATTTTTCTACGCTTTGTCAAATTTTAAAATTTTATTTTTAGAACAATAACAACATAAGAAAAATCAATAAAATTTTTATATGCTTTGTCAATGTTTAAATTTTAAAAATTCGAGGTACAGTAAGTTATTCTGATGTAATACCATGTACTTAACTACTAATTTTAAACTTTTTGTTAGCAATTAAAATAAATTAATCATCAAGCAACATTATTAGATATACTAAGTTTAAATACATTTTTAGGTAAAATTTAATTCTATGGCAAAAAGTGTAACGTTTATTATAATTAAAATTGAACAGAGTTCGATATAAATGAAAACTAGTGTATAAACCAAATGTACTGCTTTCATTTCGAACAGAACTAATTTTTTTTTTTCACTGGAATTTTAGAGAGATAAAGAAAAAAAAAACAAAACAAAAAAAAATTTTAAAAAGGTTTCAATCTCCTTGTTCATTGAATCTCCTTGTCCTTGTTCAAATGTACTGCTTTCATTTCGAACAGAACTAATTTTTTTTTTTCACTGGAATTTTGAGAGATAAAGAAAATAAAAACAAAAAAAAATTTTAAAAAAGTTTCAATCTCCTTGTTCATTGAACATTTGAACTAAACAAAAAAAAGAAAGACATAAGTCGGCGCATATAAAAGTTTGATTGAGCTGTGAGTTACAACCGAAAATAAATTACTTTTACCCAGAAAGTCGGCGCATAATATTAGAGTCATAAGTCTTAACTTTTAACAGCGTGACCGTTAAATTCAAATTTACGTTAAATTAAAGACGGGTTTTCACCTGAAAAAACGCAATATTCTAAAAAAAAAATATCATTGTCCTATGAAAACAAAAAAAAGCCTTTCTTTTGGTTGTTGTTTCATTAAAATTGGTCAAAGAGTTTCTCCTAAAAAGTGATATTTATATTTGTATGGGAAAAAATAAGCCGATTAAATATTATGATTAAAAAAATTTGTTATACCTCAAAATTTAAATTAACATTTTAATATTGTTTTTTTTTGTTTGAAGTTTATGTCTGTAAATATATTAGAATAACATTAATATTAGAAATCATTTTTAAACATTTTGATTTCTTTTTTTTTCCTATTTTTTCAAACATTAAAAAATTAACGAAAAGAAATTTGTTATAACTCAATATTATAATATGTTATAACTCCACATGGAGTTATTAATGTGGAGTTATAACATATTATAATATTGAAATGCAAATCAGCATTTATTACTTTTTCTAATTCATCACAAGTTCTGGCATTGTTAATAATTAGAGCATCATCAGCCAATATTTTATATAAGATTATGAATATAAAGCAGATAGAATGTAGGACCTAACACAATTGAGGAACACCAATATTTATTAAAATTTGATTACTTAGTACTCCATTAATGTTTGTAATAGTTTTCCTGTTTTTGAGATAAGAGTTAAATAGATCCTGAGTTGCACCCCGAATAGCAATTTCATGCAATGTATTCAGAAGGATACTAAGATTCACTGTGTCAAAAGCTTTTTTTAAGATCGATAAATACAGAACATACATAGCTTCATCCAACTTATTTAATTGAATTAGTAGATTCTTAAACTGAAGAGTCGGTTTCAATTTTTTTTTGAAACCCAAATTGATTCATATCAAAACCTAAGGTCTCTTGAATTAAATCTTGTAGTTTGATATTTATAATTTTTTCAAATACTTTTCCTAGGCAGCTTGTAAGAGTAATTCACCTTTAATTCGATACATCCAGTATAGATCCAGATTTATGTATAGGTACAACAATACTTAGACACTCTGGATATAAAAAGAGATATATTTACCAAAAAAAACAGTTTTAGGTGTTATTAATGTTGCAACATGCTTTAGATCTGCGGCTAGTATATTATCAGCCCCTGGTATACTATTTTTTAACTGCATAATGATTTCATATACTTCTTTTTCATTCGTTGTTTAAAGAAAATAGTTCGACTAGTCAATTTGTTTTTTATTGTATACTCTTCGTCATCAATAATTTTCTCCGCTAATTTGTTTCCAATTTGAATTGATTTATGTTTGAATGAATAAAATACTACGTAAGCAAAATTCTAATACATATCAATATTTAACTTGATTAGAATCATACGATTATAATCAAGTTGGTTTTTTGTTTTGTTATTTTCGTAAATAAGCGTTTACGAAATTTGATAAGTAAAGTACAGTTATGTATTTTAAAGAATGCGATTAAAATTTAAAAGTACAGTTTATAAATTGACTGTTTAAAATAAATGTATGCATTTTGCTTACGTAGCAATATATTTAAAGATACAAAGCTTACGTAAAAAATTGTTAATAAAATTCTTCAAACTGGTCTTTTCCCGTCTAATCTAAAGAGTTGTAAGTCCTATTCATAAAAGTGGGAATAGTACTGAATGTTGTAATTACCGTCCTATTTTGCTTTTACCAGCATTTTTAAAAATTTTTGAAATTGTTATTAAAAATAGATTGAATAATTTATTGGACTTCAATGGTATTTTAAGTGGTTTCTAAAAAGATCCAATACAACAGCAGCTGTCTATCCTTAGCTGATTTCATGTCAAGAAAGGTTGTGTTTTTTTATCTTAGAAAAGAATTTGATTGTGTTGATCATAAAATTTTACTAGTAAAACTCTACAAACTTAATTTTTCTGAGGTACAACTAAATATATTCAAATCTTAACTTGAAAACAGAGATCAAGTAGTTCGCGGAAATAACAGTTACAGCTCAAAAAAGAATATAACTAAAGGGGTCCGCAGCGATCCATTTTAGGCCTGATCTGTTTAAAATTTACATAAACTACTTTATTCGTTTAAACATCCAAGGAGCCCTGCAGTTATATGCAGATGACGCTGTACTAAAATATGCTGTGATAGTAAAGATAATTTGAAGAACTGCATTCAAAACGATCTGTGTACCATACAAACCTGGTTAAAAAAACACCGTCTTTGTTTAAATGTCAAAAAACGAAAATTTTATTCTTCGATAATAAAATTTTAAACATGGGGACGACATTCAACTGAAACAACGAAAAATAGAAGTTGTGAAAAAATTTAATTCATTAGGTCTTATACCAGACATGAAGTAAATTGGAGTGATCATATTGAGCACTTAATGAAAAATTTAGCTCCCTATATTTTTATTCTACCTAGGTTAAGAAACTTTCTGTCAGACAATCTTCTTTCTGTCAGACAATTATCTACTATATATTCTTCGCATGTTACTTACTTGAATCCTATATGGAGTAGAGCTCCTCAACAAAATCTAAATAAATTAGATATCTTGCACAAAAAAAGTATAAAAATTATTCACAAATTTCCAGTTTAACACCCTACATCTTCGATATACTCTACACAATATATTAGTTTTTCAAATATATGCAAATGCGAACTATATATTTTGGCTTTTAAAATTGTTAATAACGAGATCAAGCATAACTCCATACTTAACAGAACGATTGACATCCACAATCATAATACGCGCAACGAAGCAAATTTCTATTTGTCGTTATTTCGTTCAAATATAAAGAAAAACAATTGTTTATACAATTGTTTCAAAGTGTACAATGAACTTCCTGAAACGTTTAAATTAATTAATAGCATAAGAGAGTTTAAAAATAAAATTAAACCATATTTTTTAGGCCATCAATTGGAAATAACTTAGATTGTATATGAAATATATGTATAAAAGAGAAAACCTCAATAGAAAATGAATGTGTAAAATTGCAAATTTTTATATAATAACGTTTCGTTCGTTTCTTTATATTTTTTGAAAATTTTGTTTTAATATTCATGTAAAGTGCCTGTCTATTTTTTTTTTCATTGTATTACATAATTTTTATATGATATTGCTTTTAATTTTTTATAATGTTAATTATTTGTATATCTCAAAGAAAGAAAATACTATTTAATTTTGAATTATTATAATAACTAATAAGATCACAAAGCTCAGGCTAAGACCATAAATTAAAAAAAAAATTTTTTGTTAAGATTATAGAATATAAAAACTTATGAATTTAATAAAGAAAAAAAAAAAAAAACAGCCTAATTCCGGTTGCTAAAAGGAACATTTGTGTCAATCAATATTTGAAGTCAATCGGTCAAACCGTTTTGACTCGACATCAAAAAACGAAAAAGCTTAAAACGGCTTTGGAACTGTTTTCTTATAAAAATGTGACATAGCCTATATCATCTCCCGGGCTCTCAGAATTACTCCTCTAAAATTTTGTGGCAATCGGGCCAGCGGTTTTCACGTAAATCCTGGACAAACAAACAAACAAATTTCTTCTTTATATATTTGATTTGAAGATAATGTTAGAAACCTTCGATGAACTCATTGATACAAAGAGCTAAGATAAACTCTACAATAAAAGAGCAAATAAAAGTCAGAAAAGATGACTGGTAAATAACAAATAATTTGTATATATGTTAAATATTATAAAAAAGAGGAATAGATTGTTTAAAAAGTTGAAAAGAATAAGGTAAGGTAATGAAATTCTAGCAAGATTCATAAGTGAAAACAATAAGGTAACTCAAGATATAACCAAAGCAAAACAGAATTATTTTAATAATAGAATACTGACTGGATCTGGACAAAGAAAAATGTGGAATTTACTTAGCAATTATATCTTAAACGAGGAAGATGTTGCCCTTGTCAACTTTTAGATACCCGTGCATACCCACTAACCGTTATTTATTTCCGCTATGGTATTATAAATATTACAAAAAAAATATAAGAAAGTAAAATACCTAGTTAAAAAAAAATTTAACTTATCCCATAATTTTTGCTTAAAAAAACAAAAGAACAAAAATAAAATATGATAATCCTAATAATAATCAACAACAAACAAATTTCCAAACCTCAAATTTTCCCACGAATAATTACCACAATAACAGTTTCATATGTTGTATATATATTTATTTATTTATTTATTTATTTGACTCATGCTTAACTCAAACACGTTACAAATTTTTTACTTAAAACTAACAAAGTGTAATAAAAGATATTAAATATTACAAAACTAATTAATGCAAAACTAAATTTATATAAAAAAAATCATGCAAAAACAAAAAAAAAAAGGAAAATAGAATATTCAATTAAAATAAGAAACAAAATTCATTAACAATATTCATTATAATAATAATTAAAGGTTTAACAAAAAACAGAATTATTAAACAAATTTAAGAATAAAATTGAATATGAAAAATAAAAAAAAAATAAACAAAAATCAATAATAAACTATAGATAATCCCAAAATTTTACCGATGCAAACATAAATCTTTCTTTAATGTTAATTTGGTTAGTTGAAGGTTAATACAGTGTTTATATTTATTGCATAAAGCCATCATTCTGTTAAGAGGCTCGTATTTACCATAATTGGTACGGTGAAACTGAAGATAAAACATGTTATGTGTTCTTAATCTAGAAACTGGACAGAAAACTACCCTATCAAGTAATTCCTTAGAAATAGTGTTGCCTTTGAGTAATTCTGTTAAAAATATTATATCAGCAACCTCACGACGTTTTTCAAGAGTGTTATGATTTAATAAATTTAGCCGATGCTCATACGGAGGGAGATTGAACGGATCTTCCCAGGGCAGATGACGAAGAGCAAATCTAAGAAATTTCTTTTGGACAGATTCAATTCTATTAACATGGACTCTATAAAATGGATTCCATACCTGGCTGGCATATTCCAAATTGGGTCTTACCAAGCAAGTATAAAGAGAATTAAGAACATAGGGGTCTTCAAATTCTCTTGCCCAACGCTTGATAAAACCCAGCATAGAATTTGCTTTATTTAATATATAGGTATAATGAGGTTGAAATGAGAGTTTACTATCAAAAAATACTCCCAAATCTTTAATTGCAGCAACAGATAGAATAGTTTGATTATTAAAAGAATAAGTACGTGATAATTGATTTAAACGACGCGTAAAAGAAATAAAAGCACATTTAGTTATGTTAAGAAGAAGGTTATTATTAACACACCAGTTATGAAACGGTTTAAATCATCTTGTAAAGCTATCGAATCATCTAATGATTTAATTTTTTTAAAAATTTTCATATCATCGGCATATATTTTAATGTGACTATTGTAAATTAATGAAGTAACATCATTTATCGAAATAATGAACAATAAAGGGCCAAGATGACTACCCTGAGGAACCCCAGTGAGAGCCAAAAATGGGGTCGAAATTATAGATCTAAATAGAATTGAATAACTTCGATCTGAAAGATATGAGGAAATCCAATTTATAAAGTATGAGGGAAAACCTAATTTTCTTAACTTAAAAATTATAATATTATGGGGAAGAAGATCGAATGCTTTACTGAAGTCGGTGTAAATTACATCAGTTTAAAAGCCATCCTCCATATTTTTAAGAAAAATTGATGTAGCCTCAACAAGGTTAGTAACGGTAGACTTATTTTTCACAAAGCCATGTTGATATGGTGATAAGAAGGTGACGCAGTGATCATAAATAAAATCAAAAACAATTAATTCAAAAAGTTTTGGAATCGAGGATAGTTTTGCTATCGGTCGATAATTAGTAATGTCATTTTTATGATCTTTCTTATGAATAGGTCTAATAAAAGCACTTTTCCAAATAGATGGAAAAACCCCAGTAGCTAACGAGCAATTAAATATGGTGGACAGTGGGCCAGCCAAAGAGGCAGCGCATTTTTTTAAAAATAAGTTAGGGATACCATCACTTCCAGGACTTGGATTATCATCAATTTTATTTATGTAATTCAATACCATGTTAGAATCTATATTAATATTTGTAAGTGTAGTTTTCGGAAAATTTTCAAGGTGAGAGAAATTTGCTCATTTACAGAAAAGGTTGAAGTAGAGTAACTAGAAGAAAAGAATTCACGAAAAAAATTCGCAAATGATTTTGGAGTCATTACTAACAGAATTTTTATAATTGGAAAAGGTTGGATATTGATCACTTTTTCTTTTAGAGTTTACAAATTTCCAAAATTGTTTTGGATTGGCTTTGATATTCGATGACATATTGCGAACATAATTTGAATAAAGATTATCAGTCAAAAATTTAAATTCATTAAACAGAGTAAGTAAATAGTTATAGTCAGAATTCAGGTTACTTTTGACAAATTTACGCCAAGCTTTATTTTTTTTATGCATTCGTAGTATCAACTACAAGAGGAACAAATTGAGAAATAGAAGACCGAATAATTACATAGAAGTTATTAACAGAATCATTTAAATTAGAAGAAGGAATAAATGAAAAATTATAAGAGGTCAAAAAATTATTAGTGGTAAGGATCGATTCTGACTAATTCAATTGGGCAATCAAGAATAACCAAATCGTTCCAGTTCGTAGTGAAAATAAGATCCAATTGATTACCTCTATAATTGAATATCGAAGATACTTGTTGAAAGTTAAAGGAGTTTAAAGAATCAATTACTAAGCACTCAATATTACTAATCAGTTCTTTTGGTACGAAGTAAGGTTCTTCATCATGAGCAATCCAGCTGATATTAGGTAAATTAAAATCACCACATAGGATTACATCATCATTTGCGTTGATTTTGCAAATATATGACTCAATTACTGATAAATAATTAGAATAAAGTTCAAAGTTAGAAGCTGGTGGAATATAACAGTTAATGATGAATAAATTATTGGATAGCAGTTCAACTTTAATAGCCATAATTTCAGTATTTTCAATTGATTCAGTTTGAGAACAAGTCAATTCTGAGGAACAAAATGAATTTTTTATTGCGATTAATACTCCTCCACCTTTCGAGATAATATTTATCAGAGTATCATATCTATCCTTTCTAAAAATACTAAAAGATGAAGAAAAAAGTTCTAAATTGTTAATTGAAGAAGTAAGCCAAGTTTCAGTTAAAATAAAAATATCAAAGTTTAAAAGGGTAGAGTTAGAGAGAACCGTTTTCGTTTTGGTACGTAGACCTCTTACGTTTTGGTAATAGATAGATAATTAAAGTGTTGCAAGGATTAACTAAGGTAAGAGGAGATAAATTAATATTAACTAGATTTTCTCTCACTTGGGAGCGGACGAAAGTACTTATCATGATTTTCCCTTACCCTTTGAAGATAATTAATTCTGTTAGACGAAATATGAGAAGCATATGCCTTAAGATCATTCAAGGCATTTACCGCAGAAATTCCAAATGTGTCATGATATCTAATAAAAATATCACGCAACTCATTAACATCAGTTGGCAATCCTTCTTGTTGAATAGCAATTTTCAGTGATGTATTAGTTTTTCCACCTATACAAACATCATTAGACTTATTATGAAGATAGGCTAGATAAAGTCTAACATTTTCAAAAATTCTGCTATCCCTAAGTCTGGTTTTAACATACCTGCTATTATTATTATCTTCTAAAGATTTAAGTGTGACCTTAACAACAGGAGGCAAAAGAGGGTCTAACACCGGTGGTAGTGTAGGTATAGAATTAGAAACATTTGAAGAATTTGAAGCTTTCAATACTTGAGATTTTTTTGGTAGTGAAGATTTTACATGAGAATTTAAGGTTTCACCTTGAACAAAGTTATGATACTTAGTCAAAGTGGAAGAAAGAGATTTTTTAAATTTAGAAATTTTAGTTTTTCAGCAACGACCAACGTGCCACTCGTGTTACTAAATCCTTTTTATTTAGTGTCATTGTAAACGCCTTGCAATCCGTTATCAACTTAAATTTTTTCACCGCTTCCACCACAGCTAGTACTTCCAGTTCATAGCTACTCCACTTTTGTTGTGCATCTGTTGGTTTTTTGCTTGAATAGTGCACCGGGTGTAACGCTCCATCTTCTGGATCTCTTTGTAACAAAACAGCTGCTATTCCAAATTTGCAAGCATCCGTATGTAACTCAGTATAGTCTTCATAGCTAAAAATTTTTAAAACAGGTGATGTGCTTAAAATATTTTTTAATTTTTCGAAAGAACTCCTCTCGGTATTGTCAAATTTAAATTTAACATCCTTCTTGAGCATGTCACTTAGCGGTTTTGCAATGATTGAGTGTTGTTGGATAAATTTCCTAAAATAGCTCGTTAAGCCTAAAAAACTTTGAACCTGCTTTGCTGTCTTGGGTTCCGGGAAATTTTTGACTGCCTTAGTTTTGGAGTTGGACGGTGATACTGTTCCATCTTTTATTATATATCCTAGATACTCCACTTCTCTTTGTAGAAATTGGCATTTTGTCCACTTAATTTTTAATCCACTTTGAGCGGCCACTCGTAATACTTCTTTTAATTTTATTATCGCCTCTTTCTCAGTTTTAGCTGGAATTATTAAGTCGTCTATATAAGTTATTACATACTCTTTATTTATTAAGTCCTTAAATGTAAAATTGATAAATCTTTGGAAAACACTAGGAGAGTTACATAATCCAAACGGAACTCTCAAAAATTCAAATTGTCCTCTCTGTGTGACAAATGCTGTGAATTTCCGACTATTCTCCTCTATGCTGACATGGAAAAATCCATTTTCTAAATCCAGCGTGGTGAAGATTCTTGCTCCTTGTAGCTTGTCTGTTTGGTCATCGATGACTGGCAATGGAAAATGATCCTTGTGTATTTTCTTATTGACTCCTCTAAAATCCACACAAAGTCTGTTGGAACCACCCTTCTTTTTGACAAGAACTACAGGGCTGGCATAATCCGACGAGCTTTCGGTAACTATACCATTCCTGAGCCATTCTTCCACTTGGTCATTAATTATTTTTTGTTCTACAGGTGGGGATCTTCTTGGACTCTGAAACACGGGCTTATTGTCCAACGGCAGAATTTTCATTTGAATGGGTGATTTTATCATTGTTACCGGCAAGTAATTTTCAATTAAATTTACAATTTCGTTATATTTACCTTTTTCCAAATTGGCTAATCCTGGCAGATCTTGGTAAGTAAACTCATCTTCTAATTTTATTTCAGCTAAATAACAATCGTTTTCTTCTTTTTTAGTGTTGACTGTTGAAGTGCTATTCTTTTTTACGGAAATGACACCACCCTTTATTTTGACTACAGAGTGTTTTAGCAAACTCATACCTATGATAACAGGAAACTTCATGCTGTTGTTATCAATTATGTGTACCTCAACATTTTGGTAAGTATCTTCAATAGATAGATAAAACTCACAACAGTTTCGCTACAATAATTCAAACCCAGCTAAGTATAATTATAATAATTCACGACCAAACAATCGTCCAGTTAACTCACAAAATTCTGCAAGGTTCAATAGAACAAACAACTATCGCAATGCACAACCTCAATCTGGAAGGTATTCACGAAATTACCGAGGTTTAAGTCCAGATATCTCAAAGTCCCGAACTAATAAACCAATGGATATCGCAATGAACCTAAATGGTGAAACAAACTCAAATTTAAAAAATTTTCGCGACAGCACGTCAAACCACTACCCTATATAACAATCAAAACAAAAAGCAAAATACTCAGATTCATTATCGATACTGGTGCAGAGTATAGTATAATTAATACCAATCTTTGTCATTCTAAATGGAAAACTGTAATTAAACCTGTCCCACTTACAGCTTTCAATAGAAAACTTTCTTTAAATATTAGATGCAGGTTCTCCCTCTTCGAAATTTTTAAGGAACCTAATTTCTTCGTCGATTTTCTCGAATTTCCGTTCCACAGTTCTTTTGATGGACTAATAGGTAATAATATTTCGTCATCATTAAATGTTAACATTGACTACAAAGAAAGGTTACTTACAACACAAAAAGCTTCTATCCCATTCTTCCTAAATTATGAAGAAGAACAGTACTTTAAAAACAAATATGTCGATGATTCAATCAATGTTTTCAGCTTTAACTACAAAGATTCTAATAACGAACTTAACTTTAAATTTCCATCTCATCTAAATAACAAAAATATCGTGCAACTTAAATCAGTCTTAAATTACTTTAAACACATTTTTCATCAAGAAAATGAAAAACTCAATTTAACAGGTGAAATAATAACAAAAAATGACATTCCAGTTTACTCTAAAGGATATCGTTATCCTGAAATTCACAGAGACGAGGTGGACCGTCAAATAAAATAAATGTAACATCAAGGTATAATTGTTAATAGCATGTCACCATACAACGCACCCATTTGGATAGTCCCCAAGAAAATGTACAACTCCAATAAACAAAAGTGGAGGACCGTTATCGACTATCGTCGACTTAACGATAACACAATTGATGACAAATTTCCAATGCCCAACATCGAAGATCTTTTTTGAAAGATTATTCCAAAGTAGCTTACCCGTTAATACGTTACATAAAGAAAAAATCGAAAATTAATAAAAATGATAAAGAAAACATTGAAGTTTTTAAAAAACTAAAAACATTTTTACAACAGAATCTTTATAACAAATAGCATTGATAATGGTAAATTTGTAGCATGCATATTCCTAAATTTACAAAAGGCTTTCGATTGTGTTGACTACGATATTCTCATTTTAAAACTGATAAATCTTGGCTTCACCTCGAAAGACTTAAATTTTTTCAAATCTTATCTAACTGATAGGATGCAAAGAGTCAAAATAGGAAATTCTCTTAGCAATTATCTTAAAATTAAAAAAGGTGTCCCGCAAGGGTCTATCCTAGGGCGGGACCTTTTCAAAATCTACATCGATGACATATCCCAGCTAAACCTTAAAGGCTCAATTCAGCTGTATGCTGACGATGCAGTTATAAAATATTCTACAACTACTGAAATTGAATTGAGAATGTATATTGAGGACGATTTAAATAAAATTGAAATCTGGATTACTAACCACAAATTAAGCTTAAATATTAAAAAAATCAAGATTCTTTTGTTAGGCAACAAATCATATTGCTCATCAAACTTCTACTACAAAACACAAGTCATCGAAACTGTAGATAACTTTAACTATCTAGGTTTGATTATTGATAAGAGATTGAAGTGGGCTGATCATGTGCACCACATTATTACAAAATATCACCCTATATTTTCTTGCTACATAGACTACGAAAATTCATCTCCACGGATGCATTTTATTCAATATATTCCTCATTTATAATGTCACATATTGTTTATCTAAATCCAATATGGAATGGAGCTTCTCAAAGAACATTAAATGAGCTGGAAATTATTCAAAAGAAAGCAATAAAAATAATTGACTTTTATCCCTGTATGTATTTCACGAATTTACTTGAGTTTCACAAATGTTTGTAAACGGGAATTATACCTAACTGCGTTCAAAATTATTAATAATAGAATCAAACACAATTTTATATTAAATAGAATGATTGACATACGCACAACACGCGGAATAAAGCTAATTTTTAGCTCTCATTATTTAAAACAAATCAGCAGAATAATAAAAGTTTGTATAAGTGTTTGAAATTATTTAATGAGTTGCCAATTGAACTGAAACAAATCGATTCAATTGGCATCTTTAAAACACAAATGAAAAGATTCATTCGGAATAAAATCTAAACAAATAAAATAAAATAAAATGATATAATAAAATTAAATTAAATTAAAGATAAGAAAGAATATATTATGAAAATGAATTGGTTATTGTAAATATTTTTAATTTTCTAAATATGAATAGAAAGTCAATATACTTTCCTTTTTTATACCCTACACCTATAGAATAGGTAAAGGGATATAATAACTTTGGTATGGTGTTTGTAACCGCCTAAAGGAAGCAAGCTAAATATGGAAAAGTATATATATTTGTGATCAGCGTGACCTCCTTAGTCGCTATAGCCATGTTCGTCCGTCCAACCGTAGGCACGATAACTCAAAAAAATAAAGGAGCTATCTTGATGAAATTTTAACAGTAGGTTCCTAGGGCTGAAAGTACGGCAGGGATTGCAAAAGGGCGAAATCGGCCCATGGGTTCGGATTCTGGACCTTTTAATCGGTCTAAGAGCTAACAAACATATATAAAAAATCTCGATAACTCAACAACTAATGACGCTATCTTCATAAAATTTGTGTTGTAGGGTACTGGTAATAAAACTACGGCGGTAATTGCGTACGGTGGGTAATGTACTTATAACTTTTTGATCGAATTTAGGCCAAACGAGCATAATTCCGAACCCAATCAAGATAGAACCTCCAAACTTGGCATCAGGGAGTCTCTTTCTATTTCCTTAGTGTCCTTGAAATTTGGCCCCAATTGGATTGGTGGCTTGGGGACCAGCCACACAGTTCCAAAGACCTTAAAGCATATTTCGAAATTAATATAGATAGTAACTTCAAACAAATTTAGAAGTTTCAAATTTGTTCCATGGGTGCTCTTTACTATTTCATGCTCGTTCTCCTAATTTTGGATCAATCAGAGTGGTGGTTCAATACCCCTCTTACACCCCCAAGGTTTAAAAGCATCATCGAAATTAATAAAAATATTAACTTAAAATTAAGATAGAACGTTCCAATTCTGTACAAGGGTTATCTAGTATTGAAAGTATGACGGGGACTGCATATGGGCAAAATCGTACCATGGTTTCGGGTTCTGGAACCTTTAAAAGTTCAAAGGCTAACGAACATAGTATTGGTAGTATTGGTTCAGATGCCTCCTAAGAAATCCCAAAACTAAAAAGCTTATCTTCGAAATTCAAGAAGATAGAAACTTTAAATTTGATACACTGAGTGTTCTTTCCTATTTTCGTTTTTATTTAACACTTTTATATTTTTAAAAAGCTCAGAATAAAACATATTATGTATAATATTTTATAAATTAAAAACAAAATATTTTTTTTATAAACGGTTAAATTCCTTTTTTTTAAATGTTAATCATATCATATAATTTTATTGAATTATTACCAAAGGAGATATATAATTAAGACATTGTGTACAATACTTAAGCTATATTCAAAGGTACTTGCTGCATTTATGTAGAATTTATTTTTATATTTAAATGAATTATAAGAAAAGTTCTAAAATTGTAATTGTACTTTAGAAATATAATTATAGCATATTTTGCGTTTATAAGCTTTTCTAATAAATACATAAACTAACAATTTAAAATAATTGCAATTTTGAAAAATTTGAATTATTAAATATATTATGCTTTTTATCACAAAATTTAATAATTAAAATATTTTTACTTTTGTAATTGAATTGATGCCGAAACCATGCCCCGATTTGGACAATGTGTAGTTCCCACCATACCTTTAATACTAGTTAACCTTTGTACACAATTCGGAATGCCTTTTACGCTTTCTACTACTTTTTGATTTACTACTTGCTGTAAATAAAAATTTTTATGGTAGTCTTCATTTTGTTTCATTAAGAATAAAGAATAAAGTAGGTATACTGGATCGATAAGGGTCATGTAGGTATCCGGTATGGGTCATGTAGGCCAAACGAGCATAATTCCGAAACCAATGAAGATAGAACTTCCAAATTTGGTATCAAGGTGTCCATTCCTATTTCTTTAGTGTCCTTGATTTTTGGACTTGATTTTTGGAGTAGTGAGTCGGGGACCAGCCACACATTTCCGAAAACCTTGAAGCATATATATAAAATTAATAAAGATAGCAACTTGAAACAAATGTAGAAGCTTCAAATTTGGCACAAGGATGTTCTTTACTATTTGTGTGGCCCCCTAAATTGGGATCAATTGGAGTGGTGGTTCAGTACCCCTCTTAGACCTACCAAGGTTTAAAAGCTTATAATCGAAATTATTAAAAACAGTAACTTAAAATTAAGATAGAACGTTCCAATTGTGTAGAAAGGTTTACTAGTATTTAAAATACAGCGCGGACTGCATATGGGCGAAATCGTGCCATGGTTTCGGGTTCTGGAACCTTTGAAAAGTTAAAGGACTAACAAACATATATCTTAAAAATAGCATAACTCAAAAAATGATGCCGCTATTTGGAAGGAATTTAAACTGTAGGTTACTAGTAATTAAAGTATCATGAGAATTGGTTCTGGCCGACTTGGTCAATGAGTTCGGGTTATAGAAGCTTTTGATCGATTTGAAAAATTTGAATTATTAAATATATTATGCTTTGATTAGCTTTATATATTTAATAATTCAAATTTTTTAACTTTTGTAATTGATCGAAATAAATATATTTTCATTTATTTCAAGTTTTTTTGTTTTTTAATATTTTTAAATAGATAAATTAGTAAGAATTTGTAATATTTTTGAATATACGAAGTAATTAGAAAATGTTTTTTAGTACTATAAAGTTAATTTGGTTAGCCATGTCTTAAGATCAAACTAATAAAATCTTTTATGGTTTTAAAATGACTTATTAACTTCCCATTAAATTTGAACCAAATAGGTGTAGGGTATTTCTAAGTCGGTTGCACCGACTGACTGTTTCTTTACTTGTTTTTTTTTTGTTTTTTTTTAATTTATTTAACTAAACTAAGTTTGATAGTAATTTTTTTTTTAAAATATACATAACAAAATAAATTTGCAATTCTTTTGAAATTTCATTTTGAATTATAAAAGATCGGATGGCTTAGGCAGAGATCTAAAAATAACATATTAGTTTTAAGTTAATGAAACATTATTTAGAACTGTATATTTATATTTACCATGGAAATAAAGAAAAAAAAAAAAAAAAAAAACATATTCTAAAAACCCGGACTTCTCTAAACCTTTTACTTTAACTACAGACTCGTCCAATTTCGCCTTAGGTGCCTTGTTAAGCCAAAACAACCATCCGGTAGCCTATGAAATTTTAACATTCATTGTGATTATAAACCTTTGGTGTGGCTAAGCAACCTTAAAGAACCAAATATGAAGCTACAAAGGTGGAAGATCAAATTAAACGAATATAAATTTACAATTAATTACATAAATGGAAAGGATAATAAAGACGCCGATAGTTTAAGTCGACTCCCTTCTGCAAATGAAAACCTTTACGAAGAAACAGATTCCTTAATTGAGTACTCAAATTTACAATTTATGAACGAAATAGACACACATAGCGCAACAACCGTTGACAATGATGATGAAATCATGACAACTAATGTAACAATGAACTCTCCACCACACGACGACAACAATGATGAAATTATGTCTACTGCGGCTACAGTACATAGCGCTAACGAAGACGATCTGTATCACATTAAAATAACAGAAAAAACTATTTACTTATTTAAAAATCAAATTTATCTAATATCAAGTAATTACGAAAAACTTACCACGAAAATCGTAAATAAAAAGTGTCAAAACCTGCCCTATGTTACCAAAGAAAATAAATTATTAGAGAAGATGAAACGCTGTCTACTCGAAAAAGGACTAGTATGCGTTTATAGTGATGACATTGATATGTTTTTTAACTTTTTAAATCTTTATCTTAAATGCTTTGCTAATAACCAACGTTTAAAAATATTAAAGTCCAACAAAAAATTAAAAGACATAACGGACAAAAATAAAATCCTTGAAATTATAAAAGCTGAACATCTTCCCAATAACTACCGTGGCATATCTGAAATTTTTTTCGAACTTAAAGAAATGTATTATAACCCTAATTTGCAAATGCACATACAAAAATTCATTAGCAATTGCGAAGTTTATACTTAAGCTAAACACGATAAGAGACCTTTACAGCTTCCATTTGAGATTACACAATCTCCAATACAATTTAACGATATAGTCCACATGGACATTTGGTTCCCATGTAGAAATATTATGTATCTGACTATGATAGATAAATTTTCTAAACATGCAACCATTCACAAACTTAATGATAAAACGTGGATTTCCATCTTAAAAGCACTGTTAAAAGAAAGACAGACTAATTTATTTGAAAAAATGAAAAATATAATAACAGAGAATGAAAAGTGCATAATACATAGTGCCATTTCTTATAGAAAATGAAATTGAGTTTCACCAAACTACCCCTGGAAATAAAACCGGTAACTCGGACGTTGAACGATTACACAGTACACTTAATGAATATATTAGAATTCTCGAAATTGACAAAACAAACGAAACCGTCGATCTTGACGATAAAATTTTCAACATTATCATGACGTATAATAGAACCACTCATTTCACTACAAAACGAAGACCAATAGATTTTTTAAATAAAAATATTTCAAAAGAAGAAATAGAAATTTTAGCAAAACAATTCGAAGAAACTGAAAGAAGAAGGTTAGCGAACTTAAATAAAAATAAAACATCTAATGAAAATCTACATGCAAATCATAATATTTAATCTGCTTATTTTTTCTCATACAAATATAAACATCCCTTTTCTGGGTAAGCTATTTGACCAATTTTAATTAAACAACAACCAAAAGAAAGGTTTTTTTTGTTTTCATAGGACAATAATATTAAGAATATTCTTTAAGAATATTGCGTTTTTTCAGGTGAAAACCTGTCTTTAATTTAACGTAATTTTGAATTTAACGGTCACGCGGTTAAAAGTTGAGGCTTATGACTCTAATATTATGCGGCAACTTTCTGTGTAAGTGTAATTCATTTTCGGTTGTAACTCGCAGCTAAACCTAAATCAAAAGATTATAGGCACCGACTTGTGTATATCTATCTTTTTTTTGTTTAGTTTAAATATTCAATGAACAAGGAGGCTTAAATTTTTTTAAATTTTTTTGTTTGTTTTTATTTTTTCTTTATCTTAAAAAGTGAAAATAAAAATTAGTTCTGTTCGAAATGAAACCAATACTTTTGGTTTATACAGTAGTTTTCATTTATAACAAACTCGGTTCAATTTTAATTATAATGAACTTTACACTTTTTGCCAAAGAATTAAATTTTACCTAAAAATGGAAGTTTTTTATTACATTGATATTTCTTTTATTTAAACTTATTATATCTAATACTGTTGCTTGGCGATTAATTAAGTGTTTTTTATTTACTTTTGAATATAAAAAACAATCACAATAACGCATCAAAAATACAAAAAAAAAAAATTATTAGAAGAAAAAGCACTATACATAGGCTTGAGGCTGGCACATCAAATAAAATTCTAGAAAATGAGTTCGAAGTGTCCATTCTAGAATCAGCACATTCTAAAATGTTCAAGTCTTAGGGTGCGTTTATGTTGGAGCTGCGATAACTGATAAGAGCGTCGATAAGAGCATAGCGTAGAAAACTAAGTACATAATTTAAATAGAGGTGTTTATGTTGGAGCATCGCTTTGATCATCGATAAACGATAAGAGCGTAGAAAACTCTTTATTCTGTTTTCTACGCTCTTATCGATGATCAAAATGTTTGAATAATTGTTATTGTATGTGTAAAATAGACGAAGTAATTAGAAAATGCTTTTTAGTACTATAAAGTTAATTTGGTTAGCCATGTCTTAAGATCAAACTAATAAAATCTTTTATGGTTTTAAAATGACTTAGTAACTTCCCTTTAAATTTGAACCAAATAGGTGTAGGGTATTTCTTAGTCGGTTGCACCGACTGACTCTTTCTTTACTTGTTTTTTTTTTTGGTTTTTTTTTAATTTATTTAACTAAACTAAGTTTGATAGTAATTTTTTTTTTAAAATATACATAACAAAATAAATTTGCAATTCTTTTGAAATTTCATTTTGAATTATATAAGATCGGATGGCTTAGGCAGAGATCTAAAAATAACCTATTAGTTTTAAGTTAATGAAACATTATTTAGAACTGTATATTTATATTTACCATTGAAATAAAGAAAAAAAAAAAAAATAAACATATTCTAAAAAACCCGGACTTCTCTAAACCTTTTATTTTAACTACAGACTCGTCCAATTTCGCCTTAGGTGCCGTGTTAAGCCAAAACAACCATCCGGTAGCCTATAAAATTTTAACATTCATTGTGATCATAAGCCTTTGGTGTGGCTAAGCAACCTTAAAGAACCAAATATGAAGCTACAAAGGTGGAAGATCAAATTAAACGAATATAAATTTACAATTAATTACATAAATGGAAAGGATAATAAAGACGCCGATAGTTTAAGTCGACTCCCTTCTGCAAATGAAAACCTTTACGAAGAAACAGATTCCTTAATTGAGTACTCAAATTTACAATTTATGAACGAAATAGACACACATAGCGCAACAACCGTTGACAATGATGATGAAATCATGACAACTAATGTAACAATGAACTCTCCACCACACGACGACAACAATGATGAAATTATGTCTACTGCGGCTACAGTACATAGCGCTAACGAAGACGATCTGTATCACATTAAAATAACAGAAAAAACTATTTACTTATTTAAAAATCAAATTTATCTAATATCAAGTAATTACGAAAAACTTACCACGAAAATCGTAAATAAAAAGTGTCAAAACCTGCCCTATGTTACCAAAGAAAATAAATTATTAGAGAAGATGAAACGCTGTCTACTCGAAAAAGGACTAGTATGCGTTTATAGTGATGACATTGATATGTTTCTTAACTTTTTAAATCTTTATCTTAAATGCTTTGCTAATAACCAACGTCTAAAAATATTAAAGTCCAACAAAAAATTAAAAGACATAACGGACAAAAATAAAATCCTTGAAATTATAAAAACTGAACATCTTCCCAATAACTACAGTGGCATATCTGAAATTTTTTTCGAACTTAAAGAAATGTATTATCACCCTAATTTGCAAATGCACATACAAAAATTCATTAACAATTGCGAAGTTTATACTTAAGCTAAACACGATAGGAGACCTTTACAGCTTCCATTTGAGATTACACAATCTCCAATACAATTTAACGATATAGTCCACATGGACATTTGGTTCCCATGTAGAAATATTATGTATCTGACTATGATAGATAAATTTTCTAAACATGCAACCATTCACAAACTTAATGACAAAACGTGGATTTCCATCTTAAAAGCACTGTTAAAAGAAAGAAAGGCTAATTTATTTGGGAAAATGAAAAAAATAATAACAGAGAATGAAAAGTGCATAATACATAGTGCCATTTCTTATAGAAAATGGAATTGAGTTTCACCAAACTACCCCTGGAAATAAAACCGGTAACTCGGACGTTGAACGATTACACAGTACACTTAATGAATATATTAGAATTCTCGAAATTGACAAAACAGACGAAACCGCCGATCTCGACGATAAAATTTTCAACATTATCATGACGTATAATAGAACCACTCATTTCACTACAAAACGAAGACCAATAGATTTTTTAAATAAAAATATTTCAAAAGAAGAAATAGAAATTTCAGCAAAACAATTCGAAGAAAATAAAAGAAGAAGGTTAGCGAACTTAAATAAAAATAAAACATCAAAATATGAAAATCTACATGCAAATCATAATATTTAATCTGCTTATTTTTTCCCATACAAATATAAACATCCTTTTGCCGGACAAACTATAAGACCAATTTTAATGAAACAACAACCAAAAGAAAGGTTTTATTTTGTTTTCATAGGACAATAATATTTTTTTTTAGAGTATTGCATTTTTTCAGATGAAAACCTGTCTTTAATTTAACGTAATTTTGAATTTAACGGTCACGCGGTTAAAAGTTGAGGCTTATGACTCTAATATTATGCGGCAACTTTCTGTGTAAGTGTAATTCATTTTCGGTTGTAACTCGCAGCTAAACCTAAATCAAAAGATTAAAGGCGCCGACTTGTGTATATCTATCTTTTTTTTGTTTAGTTTAAATATTCAATGAACAAGGAGGTTTAAATTTTTTTAAATTTTTTTGTTTGTTTTTATTTTTTCTTTATCTTAAAAAGTGAAAATAAAAATTAGTTCTGTTCGAAATGAAACCAATACTTTTGGTTTATACAGTAGTTTTCATTTATAACGAACTCGGTTCGATTTTAATTATAATAAACTTTACACTTTTTGATAAAGAATTAAATTTTACCTAAAAATGTAAGTTTCTTATTACTCTTCCATTGCCGGTCCCAATGCCCGGATGCAAAAAGAGGAGGGGGAGGAGTAACAACCTTGTTAAAAAACCTTGGTTCAGCTGGCCCGGCTGATAGCACCTTGTAAGGGTTCCTGGCGAGGGTACACGTGAATAAATGGAGATGTCAGAAGAAGAAATAAAACTTACGGGACAGGGATTCGGATACCCAGAACCGGCACGTAGGGAGCGAGCGAGCGGGCTCCCACGGGTCGATATCATGCAACCGCCCAGTACATCGGTGAGTAACCAGGCTGATGTTACAGTTTATACTACTGGAAAATCACAAGCAGATTTTAGCAATAAGAGCAAGCTGACGGCTAGAACTCCGCCTAAGGTAAGGAAGCACATTGCAATCTGATCAATTACCAAAAAGTGAAAACAAAGAAATTGACCTCGAAAGCACACCAAAAATTCAACAAGTAAACACGGCAGAAGAAATGAAATTAATATATGAAAAATGGCAAAGTGAAAAAAAAGCAAGAATTGATTTAGAACAAGCAGTTCAAAAATTAAATCAACAAATTATAGAACTCCACAACAAAATTAGTTTGTTATCTAAAGACCAGAAAAACGAGATAAATGATTTTACAGATGAAGAACAGCTAGATGGCATAAATAAACCTGCACCTAAAGAAAAGAGAGAGCCATTACCACCTCCAATAACTGTTAGCAAGGTAGCAAATTTCAACATATTCAGAACTAACATATTGAATATTACACAACATCAAGTTACTTTCAAAGGCATAGCTAACGAAGATATAAAGATATCAACAACAAATAGTGATGATTACTGACAAATCAAAAATTATCTGAAAGAAATAGTTTCAAACCAAAAAATTCCAAAAAATATAGAATTTCACACATATCAGCTTAAGGACGATAAATGCTATAGATTCGTCATAAGAGGATTACCGGCTTCTACAAGTCTGGAAGACATTAAAAGTGAATTAGAACAAAAAGGCCATCAAGTGATTGCAATTTCAAATGTCATTAAAAAATCTATCGTAGAAGGTAAAAAAATTACAAAAACTTTTCCATTATTCTATGTGGATTTAATATCAAAAAACAATAATAAAGAAGTATTTCAAATGACAAATCTCCTACATTGTAAGATAAAAGTAGAAACACCAAATAAAATTAGAGGTATTCCTCAATGCACGAATTGTCAAAGATTAGGACATACCAAAAACTTTTGCCAAAGACAACCCAGATGTGTAAAATGTGCCGAAGATCATCACACTAGCAAGTGTAAAAAAAGTCCTGATACCCAACCTAAATGTACTCTATGTGGAAAAATCGGCCACCCGGCTAACTACAAGGGATGCGAAGTTTACCAAAAAGCTGCAAAAAACCAAGCACCGAAAAAGAGATCAGCAGTTCAAACTGTACAAGCTAAACCGGCAGAGAAAGTGACTGCTAATAAA
The DNA here is from genome assembly GCA_963082915.1 of Dolichopus griseipennis. NCBI lineage: Eukaryota > Metazoa > Arthropoda > Insecta > Diptera > Dolichopodidae > Dolichopus > Dolichopus griseipennis. The sequence goes on along the minus strand of OY720443.1, from coordinate 126,051,423 downwards.
ACTTTTGCGCAGGCTATAAAAATAGTAGAGGATAAACCAAATGAACAAACACAAAATCCTACAACAGAGAATGAAACAACAATAAATGACCTTATGAAGTTAATAACAAAGTTCCAGTCTGAAGCTAAACAAAACTTCAGGCAGTTAGCAAGGCGTGTAGATGAAATACAGAAAAAAACATCGACGCCATACCAGATTATAGAAAATAAAAATGACAGATAATTCTTTACGAATAATAACATGGAACGCAAACGGCTTAAACACAAGAGCTCGTGAACTAGAAGTGTTCCTTAACACAAATAATATAGACATAGCACTCATTTCAGAAACGCATTTTACAAATAAAAACTACATAAAAATTCAAGGGAATAAGAGTTACTGGACCACACATCCAAGTGAACGTGCTCGAGGAGGAACTGCAGTTATTATTAAGAAAAACATCTCACACTATCAACAAGATGACATAAGAGAAAATTATATACAAGCCACAATAATAACTGTGAACCATAATGATGCAGAATTGAACATTGCAGCAGCATATTGTCCACCATCTCACAAAACTGATAAAAAACAGTATATGGAAATCTTTAAGCAGCTGGGATCACGATTTATTATTGCCGGTGACTTTAACGTGAAGCATACAGCATGGGGTTCTCGGCTAATTACACCCAAAAAGGGCAATGAACTCTTAAATGCTATTAAGTTAGCATCTTGTGAATACCACTCATCCAACAGTCCAACATACTGGCCAACAGATTCCAATAAAATACCAGATGTGCTTGATTTTTATATAACGAAAGGTATAGCGTCAAGTTATATTAAAGTAGAAGGAATGGCAGATTTGTCATCAGATCATACTCCAGTTTTAATGGATATAAGCTCAAAAGTCATCAAAAAGCAGAGGAAACAAACTTTGACTAATAAGCACACTAACTGGGATCTATTTAGAGACAATCTGGAAAAATTAGTGAATCTCAAAATAAGAATCAAAACAATTGATGATTTGGAATCACAGGCACAGAGATTTATCAACAACATACAAGATGCTGCCAAAAGTGCAACTCCTGTTCCTGTAGAAACTGCTGCGAAAAGTATTTGTTATCCTCTTGAAATTAGGGAACTAATCAAGGAGAGACGTCGAATGACAAGAGTTTGGCATAGATCCAGACATCCTGCTGACAAAACAATATTTAATAGCACCAGTAACAAATTAAATAGATTAATCAAAAATTATAAGCAAAATGATATTGATAATTTTCTTGTAAATCTAAGTCCTAAAGCTGATAAAAACTACTCTTTATGGAAAGCAACACGATGTTTTAAAAGACCGGATACGCATGTACTACCTATAAAAACTCTACGAGGAACATGGGCGAGACGCGATGATGAGAAGGCAGAGTTATTCGCTCAACACTTGGCTTCCGTATTTAAACCTCATGATATGCAATCAGACATCAATACAACAAATATGTTTCTTGCTGAAAAAACTTTAAAAACAATTACACCTCTTGAAATTGCACAAGAAATAGATACAAATATAAATCCAAAAAAAGCTCCTGGAATTGATGAAATTTCACCTGGTCTTCTTAGAGAATTACCACGAAAGGGTATTATTTTGATGACATACTTGTTTAACGCCTGCTTTAGACTCAAACATGTACCATTATGTTTTAAGGTAGCCCAAATCATTATGCTGAAAAAACCAGATAAACCGCCGAATGAGATTTCATCATATCGCCCAATATCTTTGTTACCAGCTATATCAAAATTGTTTGAAAAATTAGTACTGAAACGTATAAGACCATTGATTAAGATACCAGATTTTCAATTTGGGTTTAGAAAGAAACATTCCACCATTGACCAAATACACAGAATCACTTCAGTAATTGAACAGGCTTTTGAAGAGAAGAAATATTGTCCATCCGTATTTATTGATGTTTCACAAGCATTTGATAAAGTCTGGCATGAGGGTCTCATTTATAAATTAAGTAAATTATTACCGAATAACCTTTGCCAACTCCTGAAATCATACATATCTGAGCGTAAATTTAGAGTAGCACATGAAGAAGCTCACTCTGACTTTTATCCAATACTAGCAGGTGTACCACAAGGAAGCGTCCTAGGACCATTTTTGTACCTAATTTATACCGCAGATATACCTACGTCAAGCGAAACTATTATCGGAACATTTGCCGATGATACAGTGATAATGGCAGTCTGTGAAACACAACAAGATGCAACAGGAAAACTTCAACGTGCTTTAAATAAAGTAACCAAATGGACAAATGATTGGAAGATTAAACTTAATGAACAAAAATCGGTACAAGTAACATACACATTAAAAAAGAAAAACGATCAATATTGCACTTATTTAAATGGCATTCAAATACCACAAGAAAAATCAGCAAAATATTTGGGGTTACATCTAGATGAACGGTTAAACTGGAAACATCACGTTAAACAAAAAGCATTACAAATTAACTTAAAACTACGTGAAATGTGGTGGATTATAGGCAAACATTCTAAACTCAAACTTTCATCCAAAAGAGTCATTTATTTGTCAATAATTAAGCCTATATGGACATATGGTATCCAGATGTGGGGATGTACAAAATCATCAAATAGAGCAATTATTCAGCGTAGTCAAAATAAATTTCTTCGTACGATTACCAACGCGTATCGTTATGTAACCAATGAAGAAATTCATAATGACCTTAACATAAAGGTAATCGAAGATGTAATAGGTGAATATGCCACAAAACATCAAAACAGACTTTCGCAGCATGTTAACATAGAAGTTTTACAACTGATGAACAACCGCAACAACTCAAGACGATTAAGAAGATTAAAACCATATAATCTAATTAAATAAATAAATACATGTAATGTAATGTAATGTAATTGTAGATGTAGTATAGAGAATAGGATATTGATTCTATAAACTCAAACAAGTTATGCTTAGTAATTCTAAGTACTTTGTTAAAAATAGTAATAATTTATATAATATTTTATAAGATTTACTAACCATATCCAAAAAGGGATGTTTAATAAAAAAAAAAAAAAAAAAAAATTACATTGATATTTCTTTTATTTAAACTTATTATATCTAATAATATTGCTTGGCTATTAATTAAGTGTTTTTTATTTAGTTCTGAATATAAAAAAAATCATAATAATCAAAAATACAAAAAAAAAATTCAATAGAAGAAAAAGCGCTATATATAGGCTTGAGGCTGACACAGCAAATAAAATTTTAGCAAATGAGTTCGAAGTGTCCATTCTAGAATCAGCACATTCTACAATGTTCAAGTCTTAAACTAATTTTTCAAAATTCACAGCATTCTTTTAAAACGACATTCGTTTATTACGACGAATATTTTCCGTCCCATCATGGTCGTTATAACCGAAAAGTACTGCATTTTGTTTTTGTTTGCAATTTATTATAATACAGTTATAAAAAAAAAATTTTTGTAAATCGTAAATTGTTATTGTTTTTGTTAAGTTTTTTGTACAATAAAAAACCGAATTCTGAAATATATTCTGTAGTTGCCATTATGTTTGAGAGTCATGATATTAAAATATATAAATATTTGCAGAACAGTTAAAAAAAAAAACAAATAATCTTTCTTAAAAAAATAATTTGTAATTTAAATGATTTGTTACTTAAGGACTAACCAACGCGTACGGTGTATAATTTCTGGAAATTTCTAGAAAATTTTGAAATTAATAGTTAGGTACAGGAATTTACATGCAATCGAAATACGCGACGTACTGGTACCTCGGATTTAAAAAATGACAAAGCGAAAAATAAAAATAGAAAATTTAAAATAATATATTTGTAAAATATTTGTTTATTAAAAAATACCTATAATATGTTTGCAGAAACTTAAAAAAAAAAATAATATTTCTTAAGAAAAATAATTTACTCTTATGGATCAGCCAAAATCAGCTTTTACGGCATACAGTTTCTGTCAAAAAATTTTGAAATAATTAGTTATGTAAAAAAATTAGCATGAAAGCATACGCGACGTACCTCAGAGTTTTAAAATTTTGAAATTGAGAAAGTGTATAAAAATACATATTGAAATTGTATTTTCTTATGCCGCTTCGATTAAATTTTAAAAATAAAATATTTTAAAATAACATTTTTTTTTAAATAATTCAGTTTAAAACATACAACTATTCAAATAAATTGAAAATACCTACAGTACAATATGTTTGCAAAACTAAAAAAATTATCTTTCTCAAAAAAAGTTATTTGTTCCTTAGGTCCTAACCTAAATAAAAGCGTACAGCGTATAATTTCTGTCAAAAAATTGAGAAATTAGTAGGTACATAAATTTACATTAGAGCACCGAAAATACGCGTAACGCAATGTACTGTATCTCGGATTCTTAAAATTTACAAATATTGGAAAAATGTAAAAAAATATTATTATTGGTTTTTCTTATAGTTTCTTGGACAAAATTAAGAAAAACCTTTGACACATGTTGAAAAATGTTTAGAGAGCTTTTAATTTTGTAAATCACAAAAAAAAAATTTGGACAGGTATTCAAGTTACAGGTGTTTAAAAATACCAAAATTTCAATTTTCGGGCCCTTATAGCTGCAAAACAGGGGACGTGACAAACAAATTGTGTTAACCGACTTCTACTTATTTCTGAGGATCTAACTACTCCCAAAATTTCTCCCAAATAACTATTTCAAATTTCCCTAGTTTGGCCCGTATAGGAGATATGTGTAGACAAAAATTTTGCAAAAATTGAGTTAGAACTCTTGTTATAACAATTTGAATATAGGGCTTTTCCCAACTTTGGGGGGCTGCAGCTCCGTAACGGGTGGGGCTACAGAAAAAAATTCTTCTACGAAATAATTTTTTTTGTAATACCTACTCGTGGTTAAAATTTCTTTTCTCTATTTCAAACGATGTAAAAGTTTTTGTAAACATACGGACAGACAGACGGACAGACAGACGGACAGACAGACGGACAGACAGACGGACAGACAGACGGAAGGACGGACGGACAGAGTGAAACTATACAGGCACATTTTTACAAAAATATTTGAAAATGTGCTAAAAAGGGTAGGAAAAATTTATTCTTTGATTTATTGAAAAACTTTTTTTTTTACTATAAATCTTAAGATTGAGATTTAAAAAAAGACTTCGGTCAACTTGACTATTATTTGTACTTCTGGCAGCTTCAATATAATATAATACTAAATACTAAACTTATGAATTATGATATGTCAAATTTTGGTGTACATATTATGTATTCATAGAGTTTTTTATTTAGGATACAGAATACGTACAACAAATTTCAAGTCGTACTAAAATGTTTAGAAACAAGTTAAGAAACAGTCAGTCGGTGCAACCGACTTAGAAATACCCTACACCTATTTGGTTCAAATTTAAGGACATATCCATAAGTCGTTTTAACACCATAAGAGCTGTTATTAATTTGATCGTAAAACATAGCTAGCCAAATTAATTTTATAATACTAAAAACATTTTCTAATTACACTATCTATTAAAAAATATTACAAATTCTTACTAATTTATCTATTTAAAAATATTAGAAAACAAACAAACTTGAAATAAATGAAAATATATTTATTCCAATTCAATTACAAAATGAAAAAATTCTAATTATTAAATTTTGTGATAAAGAGATAATCAAAGCATAATATATTTAATAATCCAAATTTTTAAAAATTGCAATTATTTTAAATGGTTAGTTTATATACCTAATAGAAAAGCTTACAAACGCAAAATATGCAATAAATGTATTTCTAAAATACAATTACAAATTTAGACCTTTTTATATAATTCATTTAAATATTCAAATAAATTTTACATAAATGCAGCAAGTACCTTTGAATATAGCTGAACCACGACAATTCAGTCTAGATTTCGGAAACACATAGGACATAAGAAATAATATTCTTTAAACTCAACCAGAACCAATTCCCATGGTACTTTCATTACTAGTAACCTAGAGTTTAAATTTCATCAAAATACCGGCATTATTTTTTGAGTTATAGTGTTTTTAAGATATATGTTTGTTAGCCCTTGAACTTGTCAAGGGTTCCAGAACCCCAAACCATGGTACGATTTCGCCCATATGCAGTCCCGTCATACTTTCAATACTAGTTAACCCTTGTATACATTTGGAACGTTCTATCTTAATTTTAAGTTACTAGTTTTATTAATTTCGATGATAAATTTTTACACATTTGGGGGTCTAAGAGAGGTCTTGAACCACCACTCCAAATGAACCCAAATTAGGGGGGCACGGAAGAAATAGTAAAGAACACCCTGGACCAAATTTGAAGCTTCTACATTTGTTTCAAGTTAGTATCTTTATTAATTTCGAAAATATGCTTTAAGGTCCTCGGAACTGAGTGCCTGGTCCCCGACCCACTAGTCTAATGGGGCCCAAATTTCAAAGACACTTACGCAATAGGAAGGGACACCCTGATACCAAATTTGTAGGTTATATCTTCATTGATTTCGGAATTACGCTAGTTTGGCCTAAATTCGATCAAAAAGTTCTCAGTTCCAAACCCATTGTGCAATCCTCACCGTACGTAGTCACCGCCGTAGTTTCATTCCCAATAACCTACAGCACAAATTTCATGAAGATAGCCTCATTAGTTGTTGAGTTATCGTGATTTTTAATATATGTTCGTTATCCCTTACACCGACTAAAAGGTCCAGAATCCGAACCAATGGGCTGATTTCGCCCTTATACAGCCCGCGCTTTACTTATAGTACTAGTTAACCCTTGTACACAATTTAAACGCTATTATGAAATTTGTGCTGTAGGTTGTTGGTAATGAAACTACGGCGGCAATCGCGCACGGTGAGGTTTGGACAATGGGTTCGGAACTTAGAACTTTTTGATCGAATTTAGGCCAAACTAGCATAATTCCGTAACCAATGAAGATAGAACCTCCAAATTTAGTATCAGGGTGTCGCTTTCGATTTCCTGAGTCTCCTTGAAATTTGAGCCCAATTGGAGTAGTGGGTGGGGACCAGCCACTCAGTTCCGAGGACCTTAACGCACATTTTCGAAATTAATAAAGATAGTAACTTGAAACAAATGTAGAAGCTTCAAATTTGGCACATGGGTGTTCTTTACTATTTCCTGCGTGTCCTTCTAATTTTGGATCAATTGGAGTGGTGGTTCAGTACCCCTCTTAGACCCACCAATGTGTAAAAGCTTATCATCGAAATTAATAAAACTAGTGACTTAAAATTAAGATTATACGTTCCAATTGTGTACAAGAGTTAACTAGTATTAAAAGTATGACGGGGACTGCATATGGGCGAAATCGTACCATGGTTTCGAGTTCTGAAACCCTTGAAAATCTCAAGGGCTAACAAACATATATCTTAAAACACCATAACTCAAAAAATAATGCCGCTATTTTGATGAAATTTAAACTCTAGGTTACTAGTAATGAAAGTACCATGGGAATTGGTCATGGTCGAGTTTAATTTCGAAGCCAAAGAATATATTTCCTATGTCCTATGTGTCTCCGAAATCTAGACTTAATTGTAGTGGTTCAGCTATGTTCAAAGGTACTTGCTGCATTTATATAAAATTTATTTTTATATTTAAATGAATTATATGAAAAGGTGTAAACTTTTAATTGTATTTTAGAAATACATTTATTGCATATTTTGCGTTTATAAGCTTTTCTAATAGGTACATAAACAAGCCATTTAAAATAATTGCAATTTTGAAAAATTTTAATTATTAAATATATTATGCTTTGATTAGCTTTTTATCACAAAATTTAATAATTAGAATTTTTTCATTTTGTAATTGAATTGGAATAAATATATTTTCATTTATTTCAAGTTTTTTTGTTTTAATATTTTTAAATAGATAAATTAGTAAGAATTTGTAATATTTTTTAATTGATAATGTAATTAGAAAATGTTTTTAGTATTGTAAAGTTAATTTGGTTAGCTATGTCTTACGATCAAATTAATAACAGCTCTTATGGTGTTAAAACGACTTATGGATATGTCCTTAAATTTGAACCAAATAGGTGTAGGTTATTTCTAAGTCGGTTGCACCGACTGACTGTTTCTTTACTTGTTTTTATTATGTATAGTCTAATATAATTTACACAAAACGAATTTTATATGTTAATTTATAAGCAAAAATAGATAGAATTTCGAGAACAGGACGATACTAGAATTATCGTTAATAGAGATGTAGGTAAATGTAAACCAAAATATAAAATTCTAATAAATTTTAAAATAGACGGCAAACACATAATCGATACAAGCAATAAAAGAAAAAGTATCAGTAACCCCTTTTGCACTTCAGCTTCTCGCACAAATAACTTCAATGAACAATCACCTACAATACATTAAGATATTATCTTGTTTAGTAGTTTAGAAGTTCTGGCACATGACATACTTACAGAAAATGAAATGCAAAAGTTCAACCTTACTATCGAAGATATACCTTATATAAAAAGTGACATTCTATTTAAAGACGGCCTTATAATAATTGTTTTATCTCTCCCAAACTTTACTGCCGAAAATTACTTTAATGCTCTAGTTATACCATTTCCAAAACACAAACAAGAACAATTAGATATACCTATACAAAACATCATTTTAAAAGACAAAGAAATTTTTGAATATAATAATAAACAAGTGAGGGAAAAAAACCAAGGGTTTTTAAAAAGCACATTTTCAAAATTATATACGGTTACTTGCTGAGTATGTTATTTATTTTTATAAAAATATTTATTATGATAATATTATAATTTTGTTATTTCATTAATAATTAATTATATGACCAATAGTGAAATACTTAGAATATTACCCCAATGCACTAAAGAAAACCTGTTTATAAGTGCAAAATATAATGTTGGAGCTTCAATGTTAACGTTTAATTTTGGAAAAACTTAAACTGGTGAATAAGTTACTGTTTTATAAGAACATAAAAGTTTTAATTTTGAAGACCTAGTAGCCCTTTAATGGGGAAGGTTCCCAAATTCTTGCTTAGCAAACTTATGATGGATCTGCTCACCACCCTCCTGTCTTCACACTTTAATTTTTTTCCGGTTCTAGGAAATCGATTTTGAAATCCAACAAAATATGGAATTTTACCTAGAATATTATTATCTAACCAAAAAGGGTTAAGATTAAGATACAATTTCTTCAATTTAAAAAGATCCTTTCAAATTTAAGAAAAACTTTTAACGTATGTTGTAATATAATGCTGCAGCTGTAAATTTTGCATATTTGTAAAAAAAAATTTGAACAGGTGTTAAAGTTACAGGTGGTTGAAAATAGCAAAATTTCAATTTTCGAGCCCTTATAGCTCCTAAACAGGGAGCGTAACAAAAAAATTTGGTTAACCGACTTCAACTAATTTCGGAGGACCTAACTTCTCCCCTAGGACCCTAGGTTAGGAATTTCAAGACCCTAGGTTAAACGGTTTAGAAGATATATGGGGCCAAAAATTTTGCAAAAGTTCAGTTTAGCTTAATGGTAAATTTTAGTACCGTATGGTAACCCTATACATTTTAACCTTATATTTTTGTGAAGCCTATAAAACCAGATATCTTTTGCCGTTTTCAGATTGAAAATACATTTAACAAAACTCTTGATATAACAATTTAAAAATAGGGCTTGTTCCAACTTTGGGGGCTGTAGCTGTGTAACGGTTGGGGCTACAGAAAAAAATTCTTCTACGAAATTAATTTTTTTGTAATATCTACCCGTGGTTAAAATTTCTTTACTCTATTTCAAACGGTGTAAGAGTTTTTGTAAACATACGGACGGACGGACGGATGGACAAAGTCAAAATTAAGAAAAACCTTTGACACTTATTGAAACTTTCGTTTTGGAGCTTCCAATTTTGTATGCAAATAAAAAAAATTTTTACAGGTTATCAAGTTATAGGTGTTTAAAAGCTAAATTTTTAGCAAAATTTCAATTTTCGACCCCTTACAGCTCCTAAAGAGGAGGCGCGACAAAAAAATTTTGTTAACTGACTCTAACTTATTTCTAAGGATCTAACTTCTCCCAAAATTTCAAGTTTCTAGATTTAGCCGTTCCGAAGTTATGAGGGACCAAAAATTTTTTAAAACTTAGTTTTGAATAACGGTAAATTTTAGTACCGTATGGTAACCTTATACAAATGGTTTTTAAAAATTTGTAAAGCTTATAGGAAAAGCTGTCTGTTTCCGTTTTCAGGTTGGGAATATACCTTATAGAACTCTAATTATAGTTGTTTAAATATAGGGCTTTTTTCGACTTTGTGGGGCTGTAGCTCCGTAACGAGGGGGGGGGGGGCACAAAAAAAAGTTTTAACATTAAATTATTTTTATTGCAATACCTACCAATTTCTGATATCTTTTAGTCAGCCGTAGGTAAAAAGGGACTTACGGACGGACGGACGGACATAGTGAAGCTATATAGGCACATTTTTACAAAATTTTTTGAAAATGTGCTAAAAAGATTTGTTGAAAAAAAAACTAATATTTCCAAATAATAACTGGATAAAAAATTTACTAAAAGATAATAATAAATGTAACTTTAAAATAAATAAATTAGAATCTATAAAAAAAATAACGATGAATTAATTGCAACTTTAAATTCAGCAAAAATAAAAATTGTACAAAATTGTATTGATCAAGAAATAGTTATTAAAGGAAATAATTTAATTAAATATAGCAGTAGTTTAAGATGTACCCATTATACCAATTGTAACTGAATCAAATTTAACAAAAATTGTAAATAATTTCACTTTAAAACAAGTAAAGAAACAGTCAGTCGGTGCAACCGACTTAGAAATACCCTACACCTATTTGGTTCAAATTTAAGGACATATCCATAAGTCGTTTTAACACCATAAGAGCTGTTATTAATTTGATCGTAAGACATAGCTAACCAAATTAACTTTACAATACTAAAAACATTTTCTAATTACATTATCTATTAAAAAATATTACAAATTCTTACTAATTTATCTATTTAAAAATATTAAAACAAAAAAACTTGAAATAAATGAAAATATATTTATTCCAATTCAATTACAAAATGAAAAAATTCTAATTATTAAATTTTGTGATAAAAAGCTAATCAAAGCATAATATATTTAATAATTAAAATTTTTCAAAATTGCAATTATTTTAAATGGCTTGTTTATGTACCTATTAGAAAAGCTTATAAACGCAAAATATGCAATAAATGTATTTCTAAAATACAATTACAAATTTAGACCTTTTCATATAATTAATTTAAATATTAAAATAAATTTTATATAAATGCAGCAAGTACCTTTGAACATAGCTGAACCACTACAATTAAGTCTAGATTTCGGAGACACATAGGACATAGGAAATATATTCTTTGGCTTCGAAATTATACTCGTTTGGCCTCAGATCCATCAAAAACTTTTAGAATCCGAACTCATTGTCCGAACTCGACCACAACCAATTCCCATGGTACTTTCATTACTAGTAACCTAGAGTTTAAATTTCATCAAAATACCGGCTTTATTTTTTGAGTTATGGTGTTTTTAAGATATATGTTTGTTAGTCCTTGAACTTGTCAAGGGTTCCAGAACCCAAAACCATGGTACAATTTCGCCCATTAGCAGTCCCGTCATACTTTCAATACTAGTTAACCCTTGTATACAATTGGAACGTTCTATCTTAATTTTAAGTTACTAGTTTTATTAATTTCGATGATAAGCTTTTACACATTGGGAAGTCTAAAAGAGGTCCTGAACCACCACTCCAATTGGTCCCAAATTAGCGGGGCACGGAAGAAATAGTAAAGAACACACTGAACCAAATTTGAAGCTTCTACATTTGTTTCAAGTTACTATTTTTATTAATTTCGAAAATATGCTTTAAGGTCCTTGGAACTGAGTGGCTGGTCCCCGACCCACTAGTCCAATGGAACCCAAATTTCAAAGACACTTACGAAATAGGAAGGGACAGCCTGATACCAAATTTAGAGGTTCTATCTTCATTGGTTTCGGAATTTCGCTAGTTTGGCCTAAATTCGATCAAAAAGTTCTCAGTATCGAACCCATTGTCCAATCCTCACCGTACGTAATCACCGCCGTAGTTTCATTACCAATAACCTACAGCACAAATTTCCTGAAGATAGGGTCATTAGTTGTTGAGTTATCGTGATTTTTAATATATGTTCGTTATCCCTGACACCGACTAAAAGGTCCAGAATCCGAACCCATGGGCTGATTTCGCCCTTATTCAGCCCGCGCTGTACTTATAGTACTAGTTAACCCTTGTACACAATTTGAACGGTCTATCTTAATTTTCAGTAACTATTTTTAGTAATTTCGATTATAAGCTTTAAAAATTTGTGAGGTCTGACAGGGGCACTGAAGCACCTCTTCAATTGATCCCACATTAGGGGAACACGCAAGAGATAGTAAAGAATACCCCTGTGGCAAATTGGAAGCTTCTACATTTTTTCAAGTTGTTATCTTTATTAATTTTAAAGATATGCTTTAAGGTCTTCGGAAATGTGTGGCTGGTCCCCGACCCAGTACTCCAATGGGACCCAAATTCCAAAGACACCTAGGAAATAGGAAGGGACACCCTGATACCAAATTTGGAGGTTCTATCTTCATTGGTTTCGGAATTATGCTCGTTTGGCCTAAATTCGATCAAAAAGTTCTAGGTTCCGAACGCATGGTCCAATCCCGACCTTACGCAAGCCCCAAAGTAGTTTCATTACTAGTAACCTACAGCACAAATTTGATGAAGATAGCGTCATTAGTTGTTGAGTTATCGTGATTTTTTATAAAAGTTCGTTAGCCCTTCGATCGATTAAAAGGTCCAGAATCCGAAACCATGGGCCGATTTCACCCATATGCAATCCCCGCCGTACTTTCAGTCCTAGTAACCTACAGTTAAAATTTCATCAAGATAGCTCCATTATTTTTTGAGTTATCGTGCCTACGGACGGACGGACGAACGGACGGACGGACATGGCTATATCGACTCATGCGGTCACGCTGATCACAAATATATATACTTTTCCATATCTAGCTCACTTCCTTTAGGTGGTTACAAACACCATACCAAAGTTAATATACCCCTTTACCTATTCTATAGGTGTAGGGTATAACAAGTCTATGTAAATCAAATTGAAAATTTGAAAGCTATCGAATATTTGGAATATAAATCAAATGTTAATTTTTACATCCTACTAACAACTAAAATTCTTGTATTAATTATAATTTTAACTATTATATTAAGCTATTATTATAAACACTTAAAATAAAGAAAAAATATTAAAATAAGTATAAATCAATCAGATGTAAAACAAAGGAACATGAAACAAGACCTTTTTAAATTTAAAATTTTGGAGACCAAAATCTCTTAGGGATGGAGGTATTATGTAAGCAAAATGCATACATCTATTTTAAACAGTCAATTTATAAACTGTGCTTTTAAATTTTAATCGCATTCCTTAAAATGCATAACTGTACTTTAACTATCAAATTTCGTAAACGCTAATTTACGAAAATAACAAAACAAAAAACCAATTTGATTATAATCGTATGATTCTAATCAAGTTAAATATTGTTATGTATTAGAAATTTGCTTACGTAGTATTTCATTCATTCAAACATAAAACAATTCAATTATATTTTTTTCAATTATTATATCAATCGATGTGGAATAAGCTCTTAATCGTGTGGATATACACTCAATCATGGAACAACTAACTCAATGGAAAGGCGGGGGGAATATACTTAATTACGTAAAAAACTTTCTGTCGAACAGAAAGAGAAAAGTCAAAAATAATAAATTCTATTTAGAGATTTGACCACTAAACAACGGAATCCCTGAAGGATCCCCATTATCAGTTCCATTATTTTTAATTGCCTATAATAAACTTAGTAAAATTATAGACGATCAAAAATATTTTAAGCACGTACTATACGCAGACGATCTTGTAGTGCATTCCACCATTAAAAACTATGCTCAATTTAAAATCAAATTTGAAGACCCAGTAAAAGAACTCACACTTCACAAATTGGGGAAACTTCAGTGACTCAAAAATATCTGTAATAAAATCAAAACTTTTACATATTTGTAAAAAACACAATTTTATTAATTTTGTAATAAACACTAATTCCTTAATTTTTCCAAATGTTTCAAGTTTAAAAATATTAGGTCTTGTTTTTAACTCTAGATACTTGTGGAACAGTCATATATAAATGTTATAGCAAATATCTAGAAAGCAACACAAAATCTTTGGTAGATGTAGTTAAAGCGGTTATTCTCTCCGAAATCGAATATGAACTTCCCATAAATGGTACAGCAGCAAAGCGGAGCTACAAAAAATTAAAACAATATATCATGCATTAGTACACTCAGCACTAGGGGCTTTCCGATCCACGCCAATACAGATCATCCTTGCAGAGGCAGGGCTTCCGTCCTTAAAAGAAAAAAATAAGCTCTCTACCAGGAAGCTAATAACCAAAATTATTTTTTCGGAGGGAGTTGAACTATATGACAAATGTAAAAGAGTCATAGCAAGAAAACGTATACCTAAAAGACCATTAATATTACTACAAGTCATTCTCTTTGCAAAGGAGAACAACTTCAATTTCAACTCCATCAGCAACCCGAGACTTCACTTTCCTCCATGGGAACTGAAGCTATAGCATCAATTTAAACCTCAGCAACTGGGACAAAAAAGAAACAAACTCAGCCTTATTTCAACAGAAATTTCGGTCCTTAAGAAACAATTATATGGCGGCTGGAATTTCATATTCGCCGGCGGTTCAAAATCCCACTTTGCAACGGCATTCAGTATAGTGAATGAAGATAAAAATATTCTAAAGATTGGTGCTCTGCCCCCATACTCGACAGCCTATTCTGCTGAGGCACTTGCAGTACTCGAAGCAGTAAAAATAAAACAAAACGCAAGAGAAAAACATATAATTTGCTATGACTCTCTTTCAACAATGAAAGCGGTAACGTCAACAACACCGAAAAGACTATAGAGGAAATACGGGACACCCTAATAAAAAAACCAGAAATTTTTAAAATTTATTTAGGTCCCAGGACATGCGGGAATAGATGGAAATGAGTTAGCCGATTAAGTAGCAAAATGGGCGGCAAATTCGCCTCTCGTATCACGCAACCCCACAAGTAAATCAGACCTAATCGAAGAAATAAAAAAGGTTACGGAACAGGAATCTTTACTTAGCTGGGCAAACTTCACTCATTTCTACAAATACATCAACCCCAAGAAAGAATTATCATGCTTTCCAAAGAACTCTAGGAGAAGGGACCTTACGGTGTACACAAAATTTAGAACTCGGCACATCTTTTCAGCAAAGAGCCACCCCCAATTTGCACATTTTGTAACAATCAAGTTATCACAATTAAGCACATAACTAATGAATGTCGCAAAATGTCATAACATTCTGAAACTTTCTAAAAACATTAAATATTTTCAATAAAATATTAAAAATAGACATTCTATACTGTTCCACAAATAAAAATTTGTTTTATCAAAAAAAACAAAACATTTAATAATAGAAAATAACTTTAGAAACAACAAGTAAGAAACAGTCAGTCGGTGCAACCGACTTATAAATACCCTACACCTATTTGGTTCAAATTTAATGGGAAGTCCATAAGTTATTTTAAAACCATAAAAGCTGTTATTAGTTTGATCGTAAGACGTAGCTAACCAAATTAACTTTGTAATGCTAAAAACATTTTCTAATTACACTATCTATTAAAAAATATTACAAATTCTAACTAATTTATCTATTAAAAAATATTAAAAACAAAAAAAATTGAAATAAATGAAAATATATTTATTTGAATTCAATTACTAAAGTGAAAAAATATGAATTATTAAATTTTGAGATGAAAAGCTGATCCAAGCATAATATATTTAATAATTAAAATTTTTCGAAATTGCAATTATTTTAAATTGATAGTTTATGTATCTATTTGAAAAGCTTATAAACGCAAAATATGCTATAAATGTATTTCTAAAATATAATTACAAGTTTAGAACTTGTCATATAGGTCATTTAAATATAACATTAAATTTTACATAAATGCAGCAAGTACCTTTGAATATAGCTTAAGTATTGTACACGATGTCTTAATTATATATCACCTATGGTTTTTAATTTATAAAATATTATACTAAATATGTTTTATGGTAAAATTCTTAACCTATTAAAAATATAAAAGTGTTAAATAAAAACGGAAATAGGAAAGAACCCTCGTGTATCAAATTTAAAATTTTTATCTTCATGAATTTCGAAGATAAGCTTTTTAATTTTGGGATTTCTTGGGAGGCACCTGAACCACGACTACAATTAAGTTTAAATTTTGGGGACACATAGGAAATAGGAAATATATTGTTTGGCTTTGTAATTATGCTCGTTTGGTCTCAGATCGATCAAAAGCTTCTAGAATCCGAACTCATTGTCCGAACTCGACCAGAACCAATTCCCATGGTACTTTCATTACATAAGCCTAGAGTTTATACCTAGAGTTTAAATTTCATCAAAATAGCGGTATTACTTTTTGAGTTGTGCTGTTTTTAAGACATATATTATTTAGAATTGAACTTTCCAAAGGTTCCAGAACCCGAAACCATGGTACGATTTTGCCCATATGCAGTCCTCGTCATACTTTCAATACTAGTTAACATTTATACACAATAGGAACGTTCTATCTTAATTTTAAGTTACTATTTTCATTAATATCGATGATAAGCTTTTAAACCTTGGGGGGTCTAAGAGGAGTACTGAACCACCACTCTGATTGATCCGAAGTTAGAGGAACCGCACAGGAAATAGTAAAGAGCACCCATGTGCCAAATTTGAAACTTCTAAATTTGTTTGAAGTTACTATTTTTATCTTCATTGGTTTTGGAATTATGCTTGTTTGGCCTAAATTCGATCAAAAAGTTTTAACTTTCGAACCAATTGTACATTCCCCTCCGTAAGGTCTTCAAAAATGTGTGGCTGGTCCCCGACCCACTACTCCAATAAAGCCCAAATTGCAAGGACACTAAGGAAATAGGAAGGGACACCCTGATACCAAATTTGGAGGTTCTATCTTCATTGGTTTCGGAATTATGCCAATTTGGCCTAAATTCGATCAAAAAGTTCTAGGTTTCGAACCCATAGTTTAATCTCGATTGTACGTACGCCTTAGTCTCATTACTAGTAACTTACAGCACAAATTTGATGAAGATAGCGTCATTAATTGT
Organism: Dolichopus griseipennis; assembly: GCA_963082915.1. Classification (NCBI taxonomy): domain Eukaryota; kingdom Metazoa; phylum Arthropoda; class Insecta; order Diptera; family Dolichopodidae; genus Dolichopus; species Dolichopus griseipennis. The sequence goes on along the minus strand of OY720443.1, from coordinate 126,034,146 downwards.
TGAGTTATCATGATTTTTTATTTTTTATCGACTTAGGAGTTCACGCTGATCACAAATATATATACTTTTCCATATCTAGCTCGCTTCCTTTAGGTGGTTACAAACACCATACCAAAGTTAATATACCCTTTTACCTATTCTACAGGTGTAGGGTATAAAAAAAACGTCAAAAACGTCAAAACGATCGGACGTATTTTAAAAAAGCGGAAGAAAAAAATTAATTAAATTAATAATATAGAATAATATAAATAACAAATTAAAAAAAAAAAAAAAATGTCAAATAAAACAAATTGTATTGGGTGCACAAAGAGTATCAATGTTAAGAAGGACAAAGAAATACTACAATGTGATGGAGATTGCAAAAAGTGGTATCATTATACTTGTGGCGGCATGAATATTGAGGAATACAGTCAAATACAAGAAGATCATAATAATTTGTGGTTTTGCTCTCAATGCAAGGATAAACGACAAAAGCGTAAATCAATTGGTCAACCTGCTAGTACAAATGTATCATTTAATGCTCCTAATAAACCAAAGGTCCTAAATTATGATGCTATCATGAAAAAATTGGATCAGATCATGGCAAAACACACATCACATGATAGTAGATTAGCTGACATACAGAAGGATATACAGATTTTTAAAACAACTATAGATTCTCTAATCGACGAAAATATCCAGCTGAAGAGTGAAAATGAAGTGCTGAGGATACAATTAGAAAAAAACTATCTAGAAATTCAAAACATAAAACAAAATAAGAATAAAAAAACATTGGAATTATCTGGTTTTCCGGAAGCTGTTGATATGGATCCAAAAGCTATTGCTATAAAAGTTACAGAAGAACTAGGTGTAAAACTGGAAGCTGGAGACATACGAGAAGCAAAATTTGTAAAACATCAATCAAAAAACTCGGGTGAGTCGTTTAAACTTTTTCTTAAACTTAATAGCTCTGAAATCAAAGCTCAAATAGTAAAAGCAACAAAATCCAAAACAATTAAATACGAGAAAATATTCCTACACTCCACTAAATTAAGTAAGCAGATAATATATGTAAATGAGCGTCTTACACAATACTTTAGTTTTCTTTTCAAGAAAGCTAGAGATCTTAAACGAGCAGGACAAGTAAAATATGCATGGGTAAAAGAAGGTAAAGTTTTCATAAGATATGATGATAAAAGCAAAGTAATTAAATTAAATTCAGAAAAAGATTTTAATTTCATAAATGAATAATAATAATAACAATGTAGATTTTGAAGCTTTACCAATTAATACCCAAGTTAAACAAATTGATTCTATAGATAATTTAAAATTTGAAAAACCAAACACATTGAAAGTTTTTTATTTGAATGCTAGGAGTATTAAAAATAAAATGGACGATATAAATTTTCTTCTTGACAATATAAATTCAATTATACACATAATTATTTTCACTGAGACCTGGATTTTGGAAGATGAACTTGACCTAATAAATATTATACACTACAATAAAGTTTTCGGTTGCAGAAAAAACCGTCGTGGTGGTGGTGTTGGAATATTTATTCACAAAAATCTTGATTTCACAATTCATAACACGTATAATGATAACATAAACAATTTTATAACCATATCAATCAATAACACAACACAAAAAATTCACGTAACAGCAATATATAGACCTCCAAGTAATGATAAAGACAATGTAGTTCAATTTTTTTCTATTTTCGATAAATATCTAGAAAGCATAAATAGTAACAATTCAATCTTAATTGGTGATCTTAATTTCAATATACTTAACTTACATGATCATTTAGTTAATGAATATTGTAATATTGTTGCCTACAATGGATATAATTTCTGCCATTCCCTACCAACTAGACCTGCTTCAGGTACGTGCATAGACCATATACTCACCAACGATTTTATAAGAAAAATTACTATTAACATGTTTGAAAGTAATATTTCTGATCACAATGTTTTCTTCATAGAAATTGATAATTATACTAAAATAAAACAACAAAAAAATAATGACATTCATATAATTACAACAAATATTGATGAAATAAAAAAACAGCTTGTGACAGATAGACACAAAATTGATGTTTCATCAAGTGTTGCCGTTGTCGTGTATAAAAATATAGTAGAAAAGCTTAATGATTTAAAACAAAAATATACATACAGTAAAGTTCTAAAAAAAAATAATAATAAATACAGTAAACCATGGATAGACAAAGAATGTTTTAAATTAATTAAAATAAAGAATTACTGGCATAAAAACCATTTATTGAATTTGAGTAATGAGTCTAATAAATCCAAATATCACTATTGGTTAAACAGGCTAACGGATACAAAAAGAAAAAAGCAAAGAGACTACGATAGTCATAAATTTAACAAATGTATGAATAATCAACAAAAAATCTGGAATGTTGTTAAAGAAATTATTACTGATGGTGTGAGTAATGACAAATCAAATGAATTCTTTACTCAATGCAGAAAAGAGATAGATAAGTATGATAAAATTAATCAATTCAATAATTTTTACTGCAATGTTGGAAGTACAATGGCTAGCAAATTTGATCAATCATTTTACTACCCAAAAATGAAAACATGTAATAAATTTAAGTTAAAAAATATCAAAGAAAGTGAAACTTTAAAGCTTATCAGTACATTAGCTAACACAAATAGTGAAGGGGTGGATAGAATTTCGACTAAATTAATTAGATCATGTAAGGAAGAATTAGTAAAACCAATAACAAGATTAATAAATATCTCAATACAGGACAGTATAGTTCCAGAAGAACTAAAAATTAATAAGGTCATACCAATTTATAAAAAGAACGGAGATAAAATTGACATAAATAACTTTAGACCGATCTCTATTTCGTCAGTTTTCAGTAAAATATTAGAAACGTATATTAATGAACAACTGGTTGACTACTTAATTCAGAACAAATTAATTTGCGGTAGACAATATGGATTTACAAAAAAATCAAATACCAGCGCTGCATTGTTTGATGTTGTGGTTGAAATTCAAGAATGCGTTGGAAAAAGAAAAAGAATTGGTTTGATTTTTTTTGACTTAACCAAGGCATTCGATTCAGTTGACCGTAAAATTTTATTAAGAATACTGTTTGAGTGTGGAATTGTTGGGAAAGAGCACCTTTGGTTTAAGAACTATTTTGAAAAAAGAAAACAATTCTCTGAATGTGAAGGAATAAGGAGTGAACTAAAGGATATTGATTTTGGTGTAATACAAGGAAGCTCACTTGGTCCTACACTTTTTTCATGTTATATAAGTAATTTTTCAACCATGCCACTAAAAGGAAAAGCATATCTATATGCAGATGATCTGGTTATGGTATATGCAGAAAAAAATATATTAGAACTGCAAAACATAATAAATTCGGACATGAAATTGATACACAGCTGGATGAATCTACATAAATTAACAGTAAATGAGAAAAAAACAAAATATATGCTACTAAGACCTAAATCTGAAAAATTGCATATATTATATAATAACTGTGAAATAGAAAAAGTGAGCGAGTATAAATATTTAGGAGTCATTATTGATGAAAATCTGAATTGGAATCGGCATATTGTAGAAGTAAGAGCAAAAACTAGTAAAATAGCCGGAATATTTAATAAAGTAGGAAAACGTATACCTAAACAGATCAAAATCTCAACATTTTATAGCCTTTTTCATAGCACATTAACATACGGAATTGGAATATGGGGAAACACATTTGAAAAAAATATTAACACCTTACAACGGATCCAAAACAAAGCTATCAAAAATCTCTTTGGGATCGAAAGAAGAACTCCGACAAACGAGATACACAAAAGTTTGAAAATACTAAAGTTAAGAGATCATATAAATTTGGTACAGATTACGCACATACATAACATTACGAAAAATCAGATTAAAACAAATACTCAAATAATAATAGGCTCACAAGTACACGAATATGAAACAAGAAACGCTCAACATCTACGATATTCTGCTGCAGTAAATTTATTTGGTTTAGACAAAATTTTAAATTCGTCCATAAAATTGTATAATGGTCTCTCTATAAATATTAAATTGTTAAACAAAAATTTATTTAAGAAGAATTGTAAACAAAAGTTTATTTCAAATTATTGAATTGCTATATAATTAGTTTGTTTTTATTATATTTTTGTCGAATCGTATTTTAATTATTTACATTTATTATCTGTATGAAAAAAAAAAATTTAACACCTGTTTTTGTTTTTACTTAATTTTGTTTCACTGCAATATCTTCATTTAAAGATTTTTTTTATATTTTGTTTCTCTTGCATTTATGTACATAAAACTAGTTTTGTTTGACTTTCTTTTTATTTTTTTTTTTGTAAATAATATATTATTATATGAAATAATTTTTTTTAAATATGTAATACTCTGTATGAGCTGAATTAGCTCTTTTTGAGAAATTAATAATAAATAAATAAATAAAAATAAAAACAATAATAAGAAGTTACTTAAATTCATTAATTATAAATTTGGTTTAAAAAATATCTCTTATAATGTACTTTGTAAAATAAAAAATGGCCGAAGGGCTCAAGTTGCTAGTGCAACTAATTGTATATATAATAAGTAATTAATTTTAATTATTATATAAGTTAAATAAATAAATAAATAAGTTTTAAATTTATGTTTTGCTCAATTTTGGTCAAAGTTAATGTAATGGTCCACCCTTATAATGTCTTTAATGGTATCAATGTTATCGAACCTCATCAGAGATAATTAACCAAAATAAAATAAAAAAGATGTATATGAGCAAAAAAAAAAATTATGCGCAGTTCTAATATACAGTAAAATGAGAACTACACAGAATTTAAATATATTATATAAACTAGTATCGCTCTTTGCTCGAATTCGAGCTATTTTTGCTTTTAAATTTACAAAAAAAATTTTTTGTGTAATTTAATTTAGACTAATATTTCACGAAAAATTATTTCTTTTTTTCCTATACGTAATATAAACTATGGCAACAATGTTGTCAACAATTCTTGCACTTGAAATTTGATTAAAAAAAAATTTATAATTTTTTCAATTATAAAAACGTTGTTAAGAATTCCTATAGCGTTCCTACAAAAGAACCGATTTAAATTCTAAAAATAAATATTATTCTTATATATAATGTTCTGAAAATTTGAATATGTTTCTAAACATATACATACATGCATGTATATATTTAGTGAAGTCAAGTAGCCAAAATTCGAGTTAATTCTATCTTTCATATAGAAAACTGTACTTTTTATAGCCTAAACCTATAGAATAGGTAAAGGGGTATATTAACTTTGGTATGGTGTTTGTAACTACCTAAAGGAAGCGAGCTAGATATGGAAAAGTATATATATTTGTGATCAGCGTGACCGCCTGAGTCGATATAGCCATGTCCGTCCGTCCGTCCGTAGGCACGATAACTCAAAAAATAATGGAGCTATCTTGATGAAATTTTAACTGTAGGTTACTAGGACTGAAAATACGGCGGGGATTGCATATGGGCAAAATCGGCCCATGGGTTCGGATTCTGGACCTTTTAATCGATCGAAGGGCTAACGAACATATATAAAAAATCACGATAACTCAACAACTAATGACGCTTTCTTCATCAAATTTGTGCTGTAGGTTACTAGTAATGAAACTACTTCGGGGATTCCGTAAGGTCGGGATTGGACCATGCGTTCGGAACCTAGAACTTTTTGATCTAATTTAGGCCAAACGAGCATAATTACGAAACCAATGAAGATAGAACCTCCAAATTTAGTATCAGGGTGTCCCCTCCTATCTCCTAAGTGTCTTGGAAATTTGGGTCCCATTGGAGTACTGGGTCGGGGACCAGCCACACATTTCCGAAGACCTTAAAGCATATCTTTAAAATGAATAAAGATAACAACTTGAAAAAATGTAGAAGCTTCCAATTTGCCACAAGGGTGTTCTTTACTATCTCTTGCGTGTTCCCTTAATTTGGGATCAATTGGAGAGGTGGTTTAGTACCCCTCTCAGACCTCCCAAGTTTTAAATTAAAAGCTTATAATCGAAATTACTAAAAATAGTTACTTAAAATTAAGATAGACCGTTTAAGTTGTGTACAAGGGTTAACTAGTACTATAAGTAAAGCGCGGGCTGTATAAGGGCGAAGTCAGCCCATGGGTTCGGAATCTGGACCTTTTAGTCGGTGTCAGGGATAACGAACATATATTAACATATATATCAACAACTAATGAGGCTATCTTCATCAAATTTGTGCTGTAGGTTATTGGTAATGAAACTACGGCGGTGATTACGTTCGGTGAGGATTGGACAATGGGTTCGGAACTGAGAACTTTTTGATCGAATTTAGGCCAAACTAGCGAAATTCCGAAACCAATGAAGATATAACCTTCAAATTTGGTATCAGGGTGTCCCTCCCTTCCTATTTTTAGTATAATAAAGTTAATTTAAGTTAAATTATAATGAAATACACATAACAAATATTACTCCTAAAAATCTTAGATTTAAACCTAAATATAGGTCTTTTAAAGTTATGGTACCCGAATCCAAAATTTATGTAATAATGAATTATAAAAAATGGAAAAAAGGCACTATAATAAAAAAATTCATAGACAATAAAAACACTTCCAACACAATTTTAAAACACAATAATAAACTTTCTACTAAACAGAAAACACTTCTTTTAAATCCGTTTGCCGTTCCTTTCAACAATCATACAAAAAAAACACATACTAGTCAAAACACAACAACTAATAGTTCTAAATACAAAAAATTTACTAGAGGAGAAACTTTAAAGCCAGCTTCTTTTAATATTATTAAGAATGCTAATAATAATAATAACAATAAGAATAATCATAATAATATTAATAATAATAATGACAATCATAATAGTAATAATATTAATATTAATAATGATAATACTTATACTATTAATAATAATAATAATAACAATAATAATAATAATAACAATAATAATAATAGTAATAATAATAATAATAATATTAATAATAACAATAATAATAATGACAATAATAACAGTAATAATATTAATATTAATAATGATAATACTAATACTAATACTATTAATAATAATAATAATAATAATAATAACAATAATAATAATAATGTTAATAATGATATTGCTACTACTAATAATAATAATAATAATAATAATAATAATAATAATAATAATAATAATAATGTTAATAATATTATTTCTAATACTAAAAATAATATTAATAATAATAACCTTAAAGCTAATTTCTCGTTAAACCCTCTGTTACCTCCAATTGTAAGAATGACTCAGAAATCTCTAACAGAAGACTGTACCTACGCACTTTCCAGATTTAGAGATGAAAAAATTCTAAATTATGCGAGGCTATTTCTAGCATTTTTACATGATGACAAAAATAATCGATAATAATTGAGGGTAAAACAAGAACAAATGTACTTGTGTTGATACATAATGAAGGGTTACCATCTAATTACAAGGAATTATATGACCTTTATTTTAAGTATCACATTAAAATTGGTTTCACTTCCAAACAGGTAGAAGAAGATCTTAATGCTTTTCGTAGTCATTGCAATAGCAATTACTACAATCACTTGTACCAATCTCGTGAAAATTATAATAAGTTTTTTCGGCCGAGCAGAAAATAACTATTTAAATTCAAAATTCTATATCGATTCTTACACTAATTCCAATTTAGTCACACTGTCTAACCATAGTATCAAAAATAAAAATAGCGTTAGTTCCTCTAATAAACTGAAATTATTCTACCACAATTGCAGTGGTATGAGGGGAAAGCTTAAGAAATCATATATTGATGCTAAGTCATGTGAATTTAATATTATTGCTATCACTGAAACATGGTTAAACGATTCCTTTGTTAATGAAGAAATTTTGGACAGTACTTGGTCGATTTATAGAAAAGATCGGGATTATCTTGCTACAAATTGTTCCCGTGGTGGTGGTGTACTACTTGCAGTAAACAATACCTTATCTAGTGTGGCATTAATCACTAGGACTTACCACTCTTTTGATCACCAATTTATTAAAGTTAACTTAGGTAATAATTTTTTATACCTGGGTATTGTTTACTTTCCTCCTAATTCTGACAATTCCTCTTATTCGGAATTTTTCGAGATATACCAGCAGGTTATATCAAATATGAATGAGGATGATTCAATTATAATTTTAGGGGACTTTAACCGTCCTTCTTTATCTTTTATTGTTGACGAATCTGATAATTTGTTACTACCAATCAACTTTCAGGACGAAATAGATTTCGATCTAATTAATGTATTTTATGGTAATGATTTACAACAAATTATCAGCTTTCCGAATAATTATTACAAGTGGTTAGATCTTGCATTCACGAATGCATATGATAAAGTGGTGGTAAAGCTCGCTGATGATTCAGAAAACCTTTTTACAAACACTCCGCATCATAACGCAATCATCTTCGAATTTTCCACTGCTATACCTCTTTTTACCAAATCTTACAATAATACTTTTGTATATGACTTTCTTAATGCTGATTATCAAAGCCTTAATAATGCTTTATCAGTCATCAGTTGGGACGACCTGTTAATCGAACAGGATATTGATTTGATTATCTCTCAATTCTATGCAAAGTTATTTGAGATAATTAACTCCTTTGTTCCTAAAATTCGCAAAAAGGACAAGACAACCGAACCTTGGCAGAACAGTGAACTTAGGACATTGCGTAACCAACGCAATAAACTATACAAAATAATTAAAAATTCAAAAGAACCTAATAATGACTTATTAAACAAGTACAAGGATCTTGCTTTTGAATTTAAACAAAAATCTAATTTGGCTTATGATAGATATCTCACTAACGTAGGCGACAAATTAATTACAGATCCTAAAAAGTTTTTTGACTTCGTTAACACAAAACGTAAAAGTTATGGTTATCCAAGCGTAATGTCAAAAGACAATACGTTTTCTAATTGTCCTAAAACGATCTGCAATTTCTTTGCTAAGTCTTTTCAAAAAGTTTATCGTCCACACGAGTCTCCAATTAATTTCGATTTCTCTAACTTAATTAATAATTCAAATCCTATTATTACGGATTTATACCTTTCCGAAGTTGAAATATTTGAAGCAATCACTAAACTTGATACTAAAAAAGGTATAGGACCTGACATAATCCCACCGACTTTTTTATACAACTGTGTTAGTTATCTAACTTATCCACTTATATTTTTAATAAATCTCTTTCTTCAGGTATTTTCCCTCTTGTTTGGAAATCTTCTTATCTTACCCCTATTCATAAAAAGGGAGATAAATCATTCGTCGAAAATTACCGTGGCATTGCTATTTTATCAACTATTCCAAAGTTGTTCGAAAAAATGGTTGTTAACACAAATATTAATACAAAATGTTAATACAAAACTAAACGAACAACAACATGGATTCAGAAAAGGTCGTTCCACAACAACAAACCTTTTGGTTTATACTTCTGAAATCCTTAATGAAATGGAAAATGGGCACCAAGTTGATGCTATTTACACGGACTTTAGCAAAGCATTCGATCGTGTTGATCACAAAATTCTACTAAACAAACTTGCAACTTTAGGTATTTCTGGCTCTTTTCTTTACTGGATATTCTCCTATATTTCAAATAGATCGCAAAATATCAAATTTCAAGGATTTTTGTCGGACCCAATTAATGTTACATCAGGAGTACCACAAGGTAGCCACTTAGGACCACTCTTGTTTAATATATTCATTTCCGATCTTTCCAGTAAACTTTTCGGTGTGTCACATGTTGCATTTGCTGACGATCTCAAGATTTATCATGTAATTAAAAATAGCTCTGATGTTGCATTACTTCAGACAAATCTTAATTCTCTACAAGAATGGTGCTTCTCTAATAAACTAGAACTAAACATTGAAAAATGCAAGGTTATAAGTTTTACACGTAAGAGATCTACCATTTCATTCGGTTATAATATAAATAATGTAACCCTTGAAAGGGTTAGAAGCATTACCGATTTAGGGATTCTGTTGGATGATAAACTGAACTTCCATCTCCATTATGAGTATATGATTTATAGGGCAAACAAAATGCTCGGCTTTATAAAAAGAAGAGCTAAAGAATTTAGCAGCATTGCTGTAACTAAAGCTCTTTATTGTTCTTTAGTAAGTTCTATTCTTGAATATGGTAATATTGTGTGGGATCCTGCATTTCAAATACATTCTGATAGAATAGAATCCGTACAAAAGCAATTTCTTCTTTTCGCTTTAAGAAATCAATATAATCCTAGAGATTATTCAATTCTGCCTAGCTATCTCGTAAGACTTAATTCATTGAATATGTTAACGTTATCCTCACGCAGGCAAATTCTTTCTTCCTGCTTTACTTTTGACGTCTTAAGAAAAAACATTGACGTTCGGTATTTATTGGATAACTTTAAAATAAACAATGGTGCGAGAAATACGAGAAGCACTAAATACTTAGTTGAAAATACTCATAGAACTGAATATGGAAAAAATGAACCAATAAATAGATGTTGCATTACATTCAATAAACACAGTCATCTTTATTCTACACAAATTTCTCGATACACTTTTAAACATAAATTAAACTTAAAATTCATTCATGACCTAAGACAATAATTTTAACCTTCATTATATCATATTACACTTCAAGTTCATATTATTTTTTTTAATTTAGTTATTTTATACAGTTAGTTAATACAGTTAGTATTCATAAATTTAATTTCAACTGTGTTTTTGCTTTGTATGCATTTTCTACAAATAAACAAATAATTATACTTTTGATTCTTAATGTATTTAAATTTTTTTGGCTATGTAATCAAATTTCATGTTAATTATAAGTTTTAGTTTTAAGAATTTTTTTGTAAAAACCTTGTTTTGGTTCAAATAAATAAATAAAATAAAATAAAAATAATTTAGTCAGCTATGTCTTACGATCAAATTAATAACAGCTTTTATGGTGTTAAAATGATGTTAAAATGTCCTTAAATTTGAACCAAATAGGTGTAGGGTATTTCTAAGTCGGTTGCACCGACTGACTGTTTCTTAACTTGTTTCTAAACATTTTATAACGATTTGAACTATGTTGTACCCTAATTAAAAAGCTCTATGAATACATATCATGTACAACAAAATTTAACATATCATAATTCATAAGTTTAGTATTTAGTATTATATTATATTGAAGCTGTCAGATGTACAAAATAATAGTCAAGTTGACAGAAGTCTTTTTTTTTTTTTTAATCTCAATTTTAAGATTTATAACATACCTACATAAATATAAAAAAAACTACTACATAAAAAAAAATTTTTCAATAAATCTAAGAATAAGTTTTAACTATTGATAAATTTTTCTGCTCCTTATTCCATTTTTAAATTTAATAGCTATATGGGTAAGAAGAAACTACATTTCGATAATAAAATAAGTAATTTTAACTACAAATATATGTATGCAAAAAATTGTTCTAAATTATTAAGTTTACTTTATACCTATTTGTCTGTCATTTTTTTATTGACAAAAATATATTTCTATGTATTGCCTTGAGTCATGACTCATAAGTTTCTTAAAATAAACAAATGTAATTGCTTGCGTTCCTTTATGAGGAGTAAACTCTTTTATACTCTCAACTACAGTCAGCTACACTAGCTCTTGTAAAAGTAGATAATTAAATACTTTCCGGTAGATGCGTTTAATTAAAATTTTTCAGAATAAATGGATTTTCACTTGAATAGGTTTTGTTAAATCTTTATTTAATAACCAATAAGCACTTACCCTTTCCATTTTAAAAAAATATTCTTTATATTTATATCAGCAATAAACCTTAATTTTTTCACTTTATTTTCAATATTTAAATATATTAAATATAATTAAGTTCTCAAATGACAGATAGTTTTCAAATGTCAAATATCTGTATGACAATTAATCTGATGGAGTATAGGAGTATATCTAAAGCAAAAATTAGCGTTCCATTTACAAAAGGCCTTTTTAGCACATTTTCAAAAAATTTTGTAAAAATGTGCCTATATAGCTTCACTCTGTCCGTCCGTCCGTCCGTATGTTTACAAAAACTTTTACACCGTTTGAAATAGAGTTAAGAAATTTTAACCATGGGTAGTTTTTGCAAAAAAAATAATTTCGTAGAAGAATTTTTTTTTGTAGCCCCACCTGTTACGCGGCTACAGCCCCCCAAAGTTGGAAAAAGCCCTATATTCAAATGGTAATAACAAGAGTTCTGTTAGATATATTTTCAACCTGAAAACGGCAAACGATAGCTGGTTTCATAAACTTTATAAATTTTTGACAGGAAAATATTTAGGGTTACCATACGGTACTAAAATTTAACATTACACAAAACTCAATTTTTGCAAAATTTTTGACCACACATATCTTCTGAACAGTTCAAGCTAGGGCCTTGAAATTTTGGGAGAAGTTAGATTCTCAGAAATTAGTAGGAGTCGGTTAACAAAATTTTTTTGTCAAGCCCCTTATTTAGGAGCTATAAGGGCTCGAAAATTGAAATTTTGCTATTTTTAAAAACCTGTAACTGGAATACCTGTCCAAATTTTTTTTTAGTGATATACAAAATAGAAAGCTCTAGAATTATATTTCAACATGTGTCAAAGGTTTTTCTTAATTTTGAAGGGTTACGAAGCTACAGCCCCTGCAAATTCCAAAAAAGCCCTATATTTAAAATGATATAACATGAGTTCTGTTAGGTTTATTTTCAATCGAAAAACGGTATAAGAGAGCTGCTTTTATAGACTCAACAAAAATACGTCGATCAAATTTAAAGGGTTGCCATACGGTACAAAAATATAGCATTATATAAAACTCAATTTTTGGTCCCACATATCTCCTAAACGGTTTAAGATAGGGCCTTGAAATTTTGGGAGAAGTTAGATACTCAGAAATTAGTAGGAGTCGGTTAACAAAATTTTTTTGTCAAGCCCCCTGTTTAGAAGCTATAAGGGCTTGAAAATTTAAATTTTGCTATTTTTAAGCACCTGTAACTTGAATACCTGTCCAATTTTTTTTTTATTAATATGCAAAATTTAAAGGTCCAACATTGTATTTTAACATATGTTAAAGGTTTTTCTTAATTTTAAAAGCGGTTCCTTTAATTGAAGAAAGTGCCTCTCAGTTTTACCCATTTTTGCTTAGATTATAAAATTCTAAGCAAAATTTCAAATTTTGGTTTAATTCCTAGAAACCACAAAAATGGAGAGGGAGGGGGTGGCAACCTTCCCCATTGAAGGGCTATTAGAACTTTAAAATAAAAAATTTAGTGTTTTTATAAGTAAGCAGTAACTTAGTCACCAACGTATATATTTCGTTAAACGTTAATATTAAAGCTTGAACATTATATTCCGATAAAAGTCTTAGTATGAAACACTATATTATTTTGAAAATGTGCTTTTTTAAAAACCCTTGGTTTTTTATCATCACTTGTTTTTTATAATCTGAGCAGAACATGAACTGCCAAAAAAAAGTCGCTTAAAAAACAATTTATCTCTGAGCGGTCATGACTTGTGATTCGTGTTTTTTTTTTAATCAGAGCGTGCTCACAGCGTGTTCTATGTGCTCACTGGAAATATATCGAGCACGGCTGAGCAAAATAAAATACAAAGACATTTTGACGTTTGTTTAAGATTTTACTTGTAAAATAAAACTCAGAATGTTTTGTTTAATTATCTTTTTTTAATTTAATTTATTTTTTTGAGAATTTAAAACATAACTAAAATAAAAATGACAAATTTTTCTAATCGTGTTTTTTTATTATATTAAAAAAAAAAAACACCTAAACTACTCCTAGCTATATACTTTTCATCTACACTTTTTGCAAAAAGGAACGCATACATTATATAACATTCGTTCGTTATGTAAAAGTAAAAGATGTAAAATAAACTTTTCAATTATTAGGGTTTAACCTAAATCAAAACATACGACGTGCAATTTTTATACGGCAGTACGTCAATAAATCTATCTACATATCCGTAAATGGTTCACGCGTGTTATGTATAGTCTACTTGTACATTCCAAAATAAATGCTGTAGACGCTAACTTAGCATTTCCTGTTATTTAAAATTAATGCATTAGCAAATAAAATATTTTTATATAAAACTATTTCATAATGCAAATACTCTTATTACAAGCTTCTAATAAAATAATGCTAAATTGACAAAATGCTACTTTAAGCAATTAACCTTAATTAATTAAAAAAATATAATTTGAAATTCAGTCATGTAAAATCAGCCAGATCAATCAGATCAAAACACTGTATTTGTGAATAGAAAATATAATAAAAGTGTTTGTTTTGTAACATTAATAACTGTGTTTTTATTCAATTTTTTTTTTTTAAATAAAGAAAAATCGTTTGTTAAAGTGGCGCAGTCGGTAGGATTGTACAAAATGAAAATAAAAAGTGCAATCCAGCGGTCCAAATTTAAAAATTTAATTAAAATTAAAAATAAAAACAATTTTTAATAAAATTAAATATAAAAAAAAAAAAAAATTTATATGTATATAATCAAATATATATTAAAAAAAAAAGAAAACTTTTGTGCATTCATAATTTACTTTCTTACGGTCAGTCCCGAAAAAAATTAATTAGTAAAAATAAAAAAAAAATAAATAAATAAAAAAAAAAAAAAAGCAAATTTTAAAAATTTATGAGACTAACCCGTTGTTCACAAATTTACGACAGCAATAGGAACAACATGCCTCAACAAGAACACTAATTATCAATGGAAAAACTGCTAATACAAACACAACAAGTCGAAAGACTAACTACAGTTATACATCAATATCAACACCAAGCAGCACAACATCAAAATAATCAAAATAACCAACAAAATCAGCAGATCAACAAATTAACAGAAAAAAAATTTTTAAGGAAATTCGTTATATGTCCACATTTTAACGTACATAGCGAAGGAATATTATTTAGCAAGTATTCAGGATTTTAACATAAAAAGACAAGCTGTGAGATCAATTTATTATGAAAAAATTCAGGGTGAAGGAAAGGATTCTATCATCAGTTTACCAGATCCAGATCACTGAGAATCAATTAAAATACATGATATGGAACCAGCCGAGCTATATAGAAAAATTGGCAGTATACAAGTTAATTCGGTTACTGAGTTAGCAATTACTATTCAATCTTTAAAAAACAAAGCAAATGAATTCAAAATTTATTTTAATGATAATAATTTTATACACTTAAGTAATGTAGATACATTTTTTTTAAGTACAATTAAAGAAATGAGTCAGGGTATTAGAAAAAATTTATGGTAAAAATAATTTAAATGATGTATAGAAATTATGCATGCAAAATTTTATGAAGACTCTTGCATTAGGCCTGAGTTCAAAAAGCATTTTAATTATATAATATAATATTAATACTTAAAAAAATAATCATTTTAATAATAATAAACAAAATAAAAGTAAAAATCAAATGTTTCAAATAAAAAAATTCAGTGATAATAATTTAAATAATAACGAAAGGTATAACAACAACAATAAATCTTATAACGATAGGTATAATTATAATAAAAATAAGAACAATTATAGTTCAAATTACCAAAATGGTAACCACTATATGATAATACAGCTTATATCAATAACAATTATAACAGTAATTCAGGTGAGTTTCGTAGGCCATATCAAACGTCAGAAAATTCCAGACAAAACTCGGGAAAAAATCGCTTAGAACAGGGTGACTTTAGACAAAGACAGTTTGAATCAATGAAGGTAGATAACATTCAAAAAGAAGAATTACCAGAATCTAATAATTTAGATTTTTTTACAAACTAGCCTCGGATGAATTACCTATTGTTAAATTATCCTTTAAAAATAAAGAATATAAAGCTTTGATTGATACAGGATCAAAATTTAGTATAATCACTGATACTCTAAAAGATTTTGAAAAAATTAAAATTAAACCAAACGCTTTCTCTGCAATAAATGGAAAAGATTTAATTAATTTTGAAGTTCACACTCGAGCACCAAGTGAATTTAATCTTCCACCAAATGCTCTAGTGAGATGGCAATTTAAAAACCTTCCAAATCGAAAATATGAATTTATAATCGGTATTGATTTATTAAAAAATGTAAATAGTGTTATTAATCTAGAAGAAAGAATAATTTAATTTAATGAAAAATGTAGTAAATTTTTAAACAATCCTTATGCTGTAAAAGAAATATGTACTTTAGAAATCATCAATACAAATTTAAATTACCTAAACTTAATCCATTTAAATGCTGGAGAATATAAAGAAATTGAAAAAATTGTGAAAAGATTTAGTAAATTATTTTTTAAAGACGGTGACATATTCACAAGTACAACTGAATTACAACATGAAATAGTGACTACAACTGAACAATCAATAAAATAGCAAAACCTATCACCAAATATTTAAAGAAAGACGCAAATGTTAACATAAATGACCCTAATTACATAGACGCAGTTGAAAAATTAAAAACTTTAATACAACACATCCAATTATAAAATATCCTAATTTTGAAAAATCGTTTACATTAACAACAGACGCATTAAATTATGCGGTGGGTGTTGTTCTCTAACAGGAGGTACACCCTGTTTGTTTTGCTTCAAGGACATTGAACAATCACGAGAAGAACTATTCAGCAACCGACAAAGAATTTTTTACAATAATGTGGTCTGCTAATTATTTTAGGCCTTATTTATATGGAAAAAAAATCAAAATTTTAAGTGACCATTAACTAATTAAATATCTTCATGCAAAGCATAGAGGTAAAGGACTTTCACCTACACACCAAAGGTGGCTTCTTAAGTTTTCATTCAGTCTTCAAAGTTCAATAAAGTGTTTTATTTTAAAAATGATCATCAAGGAACGGTAGCAAAACTAACTACCGTTATTAAGAACAATGGTGCTAATTTCCAGGAAATGGAAAAAAATTTTGAATCATTAAACAATAATTTTAGCATTTGTCCCGGTGATATAAAAAAATATTTAAAAGTACAATTAATGGAGTTAAAAAGTGAAATACTATCACTTAAGGGTATTGTTGAGCCGCTATCTGCACAAAAAATTTCAATCAAGAAGAGTTTAAGAATTTGGCAGATAGTTTGAATGAGCAGTATTCATCTCTAAAACAAAGTATTACAGTTCGTGATATATCAATGAGTTTTAGGGATGTCGTCTTAGCCGATTTAGATTTAGTTAAAACTAAACTGCAAATAATTCAGGACAACTTTAGAACTGAAAATCTAACCGTGGTTCCTGAACTGGCTAATAGTGTATCTTTATTAAAAGAATTAAGGATAGCTGGCTGCTTTGATGAAACGCTTGCAAAAAACAAACTCAGATATCAGACCCCATTATGGTTCCATCGTTAATACCCGTTGAAAAAAATGATCAAGCACCATGCAGTTCTTCAGCCGAATTTTAATTTAAGAATTTCAAATTTGAGCACCAACACTACAAAACAGCGTTTGGTTGATTTTATAAAGAAAACATTCAATTGTGAAGATATTTGCTGTAAATTAATTACTCCACGTGGGTTAAAATTTCAACCGAAATATTTTACTTATAAAATCAGCGTTCCATCATCAATGGTGAAGGCTATCAAAAAATCTAAGGCATGGAAACCAGGTACGATAGTGAGGGATTTTAAGGATTCAAGAAAGAAAATTGTAAGTAAAAATATACGAGTAGAACAGAATAGTAATTTAAATCTAAAAAATAAAAATGAAAAAAATAAAAATAAATTCTAGAAATGTAAAAAAAAATCAAAATAAAAATAAAAAAAAATTAGTAAATAGAAGTAATAAATTAAATAAAAATAAAAATACTAAAATTAGTCCAAATAAGAAACAGGTTAGTTTTTATAGCCATAATGCTAACACTCATACAGAATTATTTACAACTTCACAACAAAACAATACTAATTTGAATACTTCTATTCTATCTGATAACAATTTTACTTTCCGCACCTCACCGCACAAGGAAAAACACCGTTTACTACCTTCTTTCAACAAATCCACATTTTTTAGTACTAATTTAATGTTACCGATTAACAATAATATTAATAATGTTGTTAATAAAGTTCTTCTCAAACTTTATTCTGAGAAAAATCTAAATTTAAATTCAAAATTTTTTTTTTCTTTATATACAATTTTTATTTTTTCTTCTCTTTAATTTTTTTTGTATAAACTATTAATAAATGTAAATTTTACAATTAATTTTTTATTTTTTTTCTCTTTCTTTTTTCGATAATCTTAACTTTATGTACAAAGCCAAGTAAATAGGCGTTTTTTTTTTTTTTTGCTGCAGTGATTCTGCTGTCGGACACTATCTCATGCTGGAAGGTGTATATACTACAGTATGGGATAACTGGCCGTGGCTGCGTCACTGTAAGCAAACTCAATTCGATTGATAGCTTTGACTGAATCAAACAAAAAAAAAAAAAAAATTCCACTCATTATTTCGTATAGTTGTAATTCTTCTTGAAAATCTGATTTATGCTGAGTCAAACCAGCATAAATTTTGCAAACATTAGAGGGCTAGATTCCAATTATTTCGGAGTATATGTTCACCTTACGTCAAAAAATCCAGCCGTGTTAGCACTAAACGAAACTCAGGTTTTTTCAAACCAGGATGCGGTTAAGTTCAGTATTCCTGGTTACAAACTTGAAACGTTTTTTAGTCCTCATAGAGGTATTGCTCTTTATATTCGTAACGATACGGCCTACCAAATTCTGGATAAATATAACATAGGCACAAATCCAGAGTTTAACTATGTTTGGACCAAATTTATTTTTGGTGGCCATTCAACGCATTTTTGTTTTTTGTACAGAAGTCCAAATATTTCGAAGGAGAACACAATTGTAGAATTTGATATTTGATCGGATTCTATAATTAGTATCCTTCAGGATAATCCCGAAACTGAAATCGTTGTAGCAGGCGATTTCAATATCCACAATAAAAATTGGCTTCTATACTCTCCTCATACATCGGCAGAAGGCAAATATGTAGAACTTTTTAGCGCTCTTCACCAACTTACACAATTGGTGAAAGAACCTACTCGCATACCAGACTGTTCAAGCCATAGTGCTTATACTCTGGATCTATTTCTAACTTCTCATCCGGAAAAATACAACATTTCTGTCATTAGCCCATTAGGCAGCTCTGACCACTGCCTTATCAGTTCTCAATTTCAAATGCAAAATTTAATTAACCAAAAAGTTCCTTCTAATCATAAAATTTGGCTCCTAAATAAAGCCAACTGGGATGGTTTAAACTCCTTTTTCAAAATCTTTAATTGGTCTCTTTTTTTCAACAATAGAAATGTTGATGTAGCTGCCAGGGCATTAACTAGCGCTATTCTCCTTGGCATGAATCTTTTCATACCAAGTAAGATTACAAGTGCTAAACACCGTAACCAGAATTGGTTAAACAAAAAATGCAGGCAAGCTATTAAGAAAAAAAATAAAGCTTTCTTTGAGTTCAAGAGGCAACCAACCGAAAGCAACCGGCTCTCATTTACAGAAGTTAGTAAGCGATGCAAAAGAATTTTAAGGCAGCAAAAATTTAAACATGATTTTTTACTAAGGCAAAAAGTTATTCGCTTCCCAAAAGGCAGCAAAAGTTTCTGGTCATTTGTTAAATCAGTAAAAAACAACTTCACTTCTTCTACAACTCCTCCACTAATTTATAATAATGTTGTCATTGCTGACCCTGAACAAAAGGCAGATTTGCTGGCTCAAATCTTCGCAGCCAATTCAACACTGCCGGCAACAACAGCCTCTCCTCCGGTCTATGTACCAACAAATTCAAAACTTAAAAAAATTTATTTTCGCCCACGAGTTGTTGCTAAAGTTCTTAAGGGTCTGAATGTTCACAAATCTGCTGGTCCTGACGATATTCCACCAATTGTCCTCCAAAAATGCGCTAACACCCTAGCTGGTCCACTAAGCAAACTTTTTCACATATCCTTTGTTTCTGGAACTTACCCTTCTATATGGAAAGTTGCTTATGTCCAGCCAATCGCAAAAAAGGGTGCCCAGAGCAATCCTGAAAATTATAGACCAATTGCTCTAACATCAGTAATATCAAAGGTTATGGAGTTAATAATTAATTTCCATTTAAAAAGATATCTGGAGAGTAATGACCTCATAAGTGACCATCAATATGGTTTTAGGTCAAATAGATCAACAGGTGACCTGCTGACATTTTTGACTGAAAAATGGGGTCGTTGCTTGGAAAAATATGGCGAGACGAACTTAATCGCTCTAGATATATCCAAAGCCTTTGATCGCGTTTGGCATGCCGCGCTATTAAAAAAGCTAGAAGCTTTTGGTCTAGGAAAAATCTTCAATTCATGGATAGAATCTTTCCTTTCACACCGTTCAATACAAGTTGTATTGAATGGTTTTACTTCCAAAAAATTTGAAATCAATGCTGGTGTCCCTCAAGGCTCGGTCCTATCACCAACCTTATTTCTAATATTTATCAATATATCAATAATATTAATTCATAGCTTTGCTGATGACAGCACTCTTGATTGCTCTTACCTTTTTGAGAGAGCAGCTGATGCTACCTCAACATCGGTAAACACTGAACGAACCAAAGTTTCAAGTTCCTCAAATAATGATCTCCAAATAATTCAAGATTGGGGAAGCGTGAACAGGGTAAGTTTTAATGCTTCTAAAACCCAAAGCTGTTTGTTATCAACCAAGCGAAGCGATCCTTTACTTAACATTTCTTTTGGCAATGTAGGTATTCAAAACTCCGAATCATTAAGAATTCTAGGCATGGAAATAAATGCAAAACTTTCGTGGAACGACCACATTTTTTCGGTCGTAACAGATGCCGCGAAATGCCTGGGATTCTTAAGTAGGAGTAGGAAATACTTTACACCTCCAAATCAATTACAAATTTATAAAACCTATATTCGGCCGAGACTTGAGTATAACTCTCACATATTTGCTGGAGCTCCCAGCACCGCTCTTCAGTATCTGGATAAGATACAAAAGAGAGCTGTTCGTATTATCAATGATAATAACGTCACAAAAGACTTAACGTCTTTAAGTCACCGCCGTAATGTAGGAGCTGCTTGTCTGTTTTATAAATATCTTCTAGGCAATACTTCAAAAGAAATCAAAAACATGATGCCTAAAATCAAACCCTACCGCCGTAACACACGGTTAGCAGCTCAATCACATCCATATACAGTTGAGCTTTTCAGAACAAGAACTCTGAAATTTAGGAACTCTTTTCTGAGTCGCACCTCCAAATTGTGGAACACATTACCCCCATATGTGTTTCCCAATTCGTTTAAACCGGAAAAATTCAAGAAGAATGTCAACTTATACCTCCTGGGTTGCCCTTTCAACCCCTAAAAGTCATTTATATGTATGACTAGTAGTAACTTTTCAGCCATAATACTGCGCAAGCAGCTAGGGTGCTTATCCCATTATTTTGGCTACGGGGGGAGGTTGTTTTAGTGTAGTAAAAATCTCACACTACCTGGGGGATTAGGTTACCAGGTGCCTTTTGAAGGTTTTTTCCTCCCATAGGAAAAAAAAAAAAAAATGAAAGTGTTGATACTATTAGTATAAATAATGATAATAGTATTATAAGTACTGATAATAGCAATACAGGCAATAGTAATAATAATACTAGCTCTTTAAATACTTTAACTTATTCGACTTCGAATAATAATAGTTCTTTAACTTCAGTAACTTATTAAACTTCTTCTATTGATAAAATTAAAAATAAGTACTCTAATTTTGTACATGGTGGTATCCACAATAGTAAAATTGACAATGGTAATAATATTATCAGCTATGCAAATGTAGCCATTAATTCGGTTGCACCTACAGATGTACTTGAAAAAAGTCATTCTAATACTGTAAACGGTGGTACAATAAAAAAGTCGTTTGTTAAACCTCTTATGCCACCCATTACTAGAATGACTCATGAATCACTACTCGGAGAGGCCGTTTATGCTCTTTCAAGATTTCGGGAGGAACGAGTTTATAATAACGTTAGGTTATTTTTAGCTTACCTTCACAATGATGGTCTAGAAGGTAAAACTCGTACTATGCTATTATCAGTACTTATAATACTATTATTACTATAAAGTTTTAATTCATAACGAAGGACTCCCAACTAAATATGAAGACCTATATAAGTTATATATTAAATTTCACAATTCTATTGATGTTTCGGAAAAAGATGTAAAAGATGATCTTAAATCTTATCGAAGTCACTGTGAGAGTGATTATTATAAACATTTAAACTCAGCTCGTGAAAGTTATAATAAGTTTTTTCTCCCCAGTGCCTCGAAATAATCTACTCAAGGTATCTATCAACAGCAACTTAAATAAATATAAAATGTCTTTTTATTATCAAAATGTTAGAGGCTTGAGATCAAACACTAGGGATGTTTTTTTAAATTCATCTATTTTAAATGTTGACGTATTTGCATTAACTGAAACGTGCTTAAATCCAACCATATTGGACTTAGAACTTTTTGATTACTGTTACACAGTTTTTAGGAAGGATAGATATTGTGATCCATCCGATTACCCAAATGGTGTAATTCCTAAAGGGGGTGGAGTTTTAATTGCGGTAAAAAATAACTTTAATGAAAATCAAGGCAATGTTCCTGGATTAGAAGACCTTGAAGTTATTATTGTGAAAATTGAACTTCCTTCTAAAAATTTATATCTTGTTAACTGTTATATTCCTCCTTCGTCTGATTCTGATATTTATACTTCTGTTAGGTAAAACAATAGATTTTATTTGCAATGACTTGAGTCCTAAGGATGAATTGATTTTATGTGGTGATTTTAATCTGCCCAATCTTAAATGGGTAAAGCATGACGAGGAACATTTTATGATTCCGAAACATATTAGGGCCGAATGTGAATATGTATATAAAGATAAATTAAATACTAATTATTTGCAACAAGTCTCAGAAATTTGTAACTTTCAGGGTAAACAACTTGATTTAGTGTTTACTTCTGAATGGAACAATTTAATTTTCTGCGAAAATACCTTCCCTTTAATAGGTTGTGATAAGTTTCATCCACCATTAAGTTTTACTCTTTGTGTAAATTCACCAATCAATTCTGATTATTCTAATTCTTATAGTTTTAATTTTAATAAAGCTAACTTTGCTGCTTTAAATGAATTCATTAGTTCCTTTGATTTTTATTCTGTATTTAATAATACAGATGATAATATAATGACAAAAAGGTTTTATGAAGTTATTTTTGAAGGCTTTCGGTAATTTGTACCAAAATCTAAGAACCGAAACCCTTTATTATGACCACCACGGTTCAATTCGGATTTGAGAAAACTCAGAAATAAAAAGGATAAAGCTTGGCGTTGTTATCTTAAATCGAAGAATTCACATGACTATAATAGATTTAAAATTCTTTTGATGAATTTAAATTATTGTCTGAACTACTCTTTAATGAATTTATTTCTAGTACATCTTCAAAATTAATATCAAATCCAAAGCGCTTCTGCAAATTTGTTAATTCCAAAAGGAAAAGTGACGAGTTTCCTTCTCATATGAAGTATAATGGTGTTTCAGGTAATGATTCTAAAATAATATCTAATTTCTTTCGTGAATATTTCTGTTCTTCTTATAGTAATTCTATTTTTACACCAAATTATAATGATTTCTGTCATTTGGATACTTTTCCGAAAACTACTTGGTCTAATATAAATATTAATGAAGGTGTAATTAAAATTTATTTAGATAAACTTGGGATTAATAATCTTCCCGGACCTGATGGTATTCCGGAAGTTATACTCAAAAAGTGTTCAAGTGCTTTGGCTATTCCTCTTTCAATACTGTTTAACTCTTCTTTAAATTCAGGAGTTTTCCCTTCTATCTGGAAACACTCATATGTTAGACCTAGTCATAAAAAAATGCCAAAAATGAAATTATTAATTATCGACCAATTGCGAAACTTTCTTCACTTCCAAAACTGTTCGAACTAATAATGTATGATTCTATTCATGGTCACTGTATATCTTTTTTGGTCCATAATCAACATGGATATATGGATAAAAAATTGACAGTTACTAATCTTGTTGAGTTAGTTTCAACTTTTACAAAAAATATCGAAGAAGGTTTTCAAACAGAATTTATCTTTACAGATTATAGTAAAGCATTTGATGTTTTACCACATTCTATAATACTGATAAAGCTGAGAAAACTTGGTTTCCCAGATATTTTTCTGAAATGGGTTGACTCATATTTATCTGATAGGACCTACAGTGTTTTATTTAGAAACATCACTTCTAAACTTTTTAACGCCAATTCCGGAGTTCCCCAAGGCAGTCACTTAGCTCCTCTTTTTTTTTATAATCTCAGTAAACGATGTTTCTTCAGTTATTGTTAATAATGAGCTTCAAATATACGCGGATGACATGAAAATTTTTTAGAAAATTGGGTCACTAAATGATGCTTTACTCTCAAAAAATGATTTAGAATAATTTTTTTTTAATTGGTGTAAAAACCATAATCTTTTCTAAATGTAAATAAATGTGCACTTATGTGTTTCACACGTCGTCTTAATCCGATTTGTTTTAATTACTGCTTGAATGGAATTAGCATTCCTAAAACGAATTCTATTAAAGACCTAGGCGTTTACTTTGATGATAAGGGTTTTAATTCAAAAGAAAACAAAAGCAATTTTTATAGTTTTTTTTTATTTATTTAATATACTTTATTAATTTTTATTTATTTGCGCTTAAATATTATATGTTAGTAAAAAGAAATAGTTAATTTATAATTATAAAATTTATTTACTAGAAAGGACTACTTCCTTTGTACGTTCTAAGAACTCTGCCTGCGTTTCTTCTTTTTTTTGTTCTATATATACCTTCTTGAATGACGCCACGCTTTAAAGTACATATATATATATAAAAAGATATATTTTAATATATAATACAATGGGGACAGATTAATAGAAATATGTCAAGCAAACAATCTGGTAATAGGTGGTACTATATTCCCGCACAAAAACATTCACAAATATACATGGACTTTACCAGGCGGTAGAGTAAGAAATCAGATAGACCATATATGTGTGAGTAAGAAATGGAGGAACTCCCTCATGGACGTAAGGAATAAAAGAGGTGCAGATATACATAGCGACCATGAATTAATAACTGGAGACCTCCAGATCAAGTTAAGGATCAAAGACCTCCAGATCATGCACAGTCCAAATTGAATCACTTGCAACAAATAGCGCGAAACGTTGGATTAGAAATAAACATCAATAAAACCAAAGCTATGCACATACACCTTCCAAATGATAATCCAATCAAGCTAGATGGCCGCGACATAGAGTGCACAACTAACTTCTGTTATCTGGGCAGTATCATCACGCCAAAAGGCGGCACTAGTGAAGACGTTCCAAACAGAATTGATAAAGCCCGAACAGCCTTCGGAAGATTTCGCCCCATATGGAACAGTTCGCAAATATCCAGACGAACTAAGTTAATGATATTCAAGTCATGTGTAATATCTACATTAACATATGGCAGCGAATCATGGTTGCTAACTAACTCCATCAAGAATAAACTACAAGTCTTCATCAACAAACATCTTAGAATAATATGCCGAATATTCTGGCCCGAAAGAATTATGAATACGGACTTGTGGGAGTTAACAAATGAAGAGCGAATAGTGAAGCAAATTACCAGAAGGAAATGGAAATGGATTGGACACACACAAAGGAAAAGTGAAGATTGCATAACAAGGATGGCGCTATGTTGGAACCCTCAAGGTGGGTCCAGAACAAGAGGAAGACCCAGAACAACATGGAGGAGAACAGTACTAGATGAAATAAGCAGAAGCGAGAGCTCCTGGAACGAAATAGAAGCAGTAGCAAGAAATAAAGTAGAATGGAGATTTCAAGTTGAAGCCCTATGCTCCCTAGTGGAGTAACAAGAAAAAAAAAAATAAAAAATTTTAATATTAACAAAACATTGATTTTGAAATCGGAAATGATTTCGAAATCAATATAAAAATTTATTATTTTAATTCTTTAAGTGAAATTTCGTTTTTTTACTTTTTTAAAGAAAGTGTAATCTGCTGACCAAATGTTTATTACTTTTCTCTTTTCATAATATAAGTCAGTATATTTTTCATAATATAGGTCAGAACATTGCATAAAAAATTATCGTGTGGCGTGAAATAAGAATAAGCAAAAAATATTTTCAAGTACAACGTACTTTTTATTAAAACGTTTTTGTTTTGTTTGTAATATGAAACCGTAACAAAAATTAAAATAAAATAAAATAAAAAAGATGAAACATTATTAGAATTTAGTTTAAACGTAAGAAAGAGTTATATTATAATCTTCGTTTTAGGTTTTTGAGGGTTAGTAACGTTATCATTTATAACACCCCCACCGTTAGTCTGAGACTCCGACGAAGAATTTATTACAATTTTTTTTTTCTTACATACTAATTTTTTTAAGAGGAATAACATAGCTATTGTAAACATGATCATTACAAAATTTATTGATGAGATTATTAAAATGTTTTCCGTTTTTTTATTCAAAATATTATTAATTTTATTTCTATTATCTGTAATGTTTCTTAAATGTATACTTTCAAAATTTAAATACTCTATGGTATTGTTTCCACTATATTTGTGGTGAAGTAAGGTAGAATTACATTATCATTTATTTTAATGAATGAATTTTCAAATAACGCGCCGTTTTAGTTAATTTTACAATTTTCGTATTTTATTAAGTAATTCCCCATAAGGGTGAAATTTAAATTATTACAATTATGTGACACATTTAGTTTGTTTACATTTTTAGTTATGATGATACCTGTAATAATTTCCTTTATTTCTGTTCTTTTAAAATTTTGCATTGTGCAATAGGCAGTTTCAAATTTCATTATATTAGCTATGCAACTATCTTTAATTTCAACAAGATTTTTTTTAATTTATCTTTTACATTATTATTATATACATTGTTATACCCTACACCTATAGAATAGTTAAAAGGGTATATTAACTTTGGTATGGTGTTTGTAACCACCTAAAGGAAGCGAGCTAAATAAAGAAAAGTATATATATTTGTGATCAGCGTGACTTCCTGAGTCGATATAGCCATGTCCGTCCGTCCGTTCGTAGGTACGATAACTCAAAAAATAATGAAGCTATCTTGATGCAATTTTAACTGTAGGTTACTAGGACTGAAAGTACGGCGGAGATTGCATATGGGCGAAATCGACCCATTGGTTCGGATTCTGGACATTTTAATCGATCGGATGGCTAACGATCATAATATAAAAAATCACAATAACTCAACAACTAATGACGCTTTCTTCATCAAATTTGTGCTGTAGGTTACTAGTAATGAAACAACTTCGGGGATTGCGTAAGTTCGGGATTAGACAATTGGTTCGCAACCTAGAACTTTTTGATCGAATTTAGGCCAAACGAGCATAATTCCGAAACCAAAGAAGATAGAACCTCCAAATTTTGTATCAGGGTGTCCGTTCCTATTTCCTTAATGTCTTTGAAATTTGGGCCCCATTGGAGTAGTGGGTTGGGGACCAGCCATACATTTCCGAAGACCTTAAAGCATATCTTTAAAATTAATAAAGATAACAACTTAAAAAAATGTAGAAGCTTCCAATTTAGCACAAGGGCGTTCTTTACTTCCCTTGCGTGTCCCCCTAATTTGGGATCAATTGGAGTGGTGGTTCAGTATCCCTCTTAGACCCTCTTAAGTTTTAAAAGCTTATAATCGAAATTATTAAAAATAGTGACTTAAAATTAAGATAGAACGTTCAAATTGTGTATAAGGGTTAACTAGTGCTTAAAGTTAAGCGTGGACTGCATAAGGGCGAAATCAGCCCAAGGTTTCGGATTCTGGACCTTTTAATCGGTTTCAGGGCTAACGAACATATATAAATAATCACGATAACTCAACAACTAATGACGCTATCTTCATCAAATTTGTGCTGTAGGTTATTGGTAATGAAACTACGGCGGCGATTGCGTACGGTGAGGATTGGACAATGGGTTCGGAACTTAGAACTTTTTGATCGAATTTAGGTCAAACAAGCATAATTCCGAAACCAATGAAGATAGAACCTCCAAATTTGGTTTCAGGGTGTCGCTTTCGATTTCCTTAGCGTCCTTGAAATTTGAGCCCAATTGGAATAGTGGGTGTGGATCAGCCACTCAGTTCCAAGGACCTTAAAGCATATTTTCGAAATTAATAAAGATAGTAACTTGAAACAAATGTAGAAGCTTCAAATTTGGAATATGGGTGTTCTTTACTATTTCCTGCGTGTCCCTCTAATTTTGTACCTTTCTTAGACCCCCCAATGTGTAAAAGTTTATCATCGAAATTAATAAAACTAGTAACTTAAAATTAAGATAGAACGTTCCAATTGTGTATAAGGGTTAACAAACATATATCAAGGGCTAACAAACATATATCTTAAAAGCACCATAACTCAAAAAATAATGCCGCTATTTTGATGAAATTTAAACTCTAGGTTACTAGTAATGAAAGTACCATTGGAATTGGTTCTGGTCGAGTTTGATCAATGAGTTCGAATTCTAGAAGCTTTTGATTGATCGATCGATTTGAGGCCGAACGAGTATAATTTCGAAGCCAAAGAATATTTTTTCTATTTCCTATGTGTCGCCGAAATTTAGACTTAATTGTAGTGGTTCAGCTATGTTCAAAGGAACTAACTGCATTTATGCAGAATTTATTTTTATATTTAAATGAATTATATTATGAAAAGGTGTAAATTTGTAATTGTATTTTAGAAATACATTTATTGCATATTTTGCGTATAAGCTTTTCTATTAGGTATATCACCTAGCCATTTAAAATAATTGCAATTTTGAAGAATTTGGATTATTAAATATATTATGCTTTGATTAGCTTTTTATCACAAAATTTAATAACTAGAATTTTTTCATTTTGTAATTGAATTGGAATAAATATATTTTCATTTATAACAAGTTTTTTTGTTTTTTAATATTTTTAAATAAATAAATTAGTAAGAATTTGTAATATTTTTTAAAAGATAGTGTAATTAGAAAATGTTTTTAGTATTATAAAGTTAATATGGTTTCTACTGATTGTTTCTTTACTTGTTTTTATAATTTATTAGAACAATATTTTCGTTAATTAGTATAGCTTTCATGTTTTTATTTGGAATCGGTTCTATTTGGATTTTTGAAATTAGTTTTTCCACAAAGGCCACAACAATTTTTATATCTTCTAAACTTTCGAGATCAGGAATTAAATCCATTTCTTTTTCTGTTAGTATATTTCTTGTTAGTATACCTAGTTTACTTGTAAGTACTATATCTTCTTTTTTTATACCCGTATGACAATATAGTCAAAGGGTATAATAAATTTGCCATTACGTGACGCAGAGAAGGAGGGGGAGGGGGGGGGTAGATATAGACCGTCCATCCACACGATAACTCAAAAAGTAAAGGAGCTAGAGTATTGAAATTTTCGCAAATTCGTTTTTTTTCAATAGCCGTCATCGCTATTTAAATCCAGCCATTTTGGTCTATGAGTTCGGGTGGCTGCCATACAACTTCTTTTTTTATATGAGTATTTCTCTGTACCTATTTCTCTGTACAGCTACGTGTCTGAAATTTTGGCAAAAGTAGTTTAGTTTTATGGCCAAAATTTCTGTAAAATTTGGTTGGTCTGTTGCAGTGAGTTCGAGTAGCTGCCATACAACTTCTTATTTTTTATGAGCATTACTCTATACCTATTGAAGTTAGGTGTCTGAAATTTTGCCAAAAATAGTTTAGTGTAAAGGCCAAAGTTACTGCAAAATTTGGTTGGTCTACTGCAGAGGGTTCGAGTAGCTACCATACAACTCCTTCTTTTATATGAGCATTACACTACACCTAATAAAGCAGGTACGTTTGAAATTTTGCCAAAAGTAATTAATGTTTATAATAATAATGATATAATGTTTATATAACGGTCATACGGGTATCCCAGAGTTGACACAGTCTACTCTACTACACTCTTCCTCGTTTCTATATGGTTTTTTAACAAATCTATGTCATAGTTTATTTGGTAGATTTTTTGCATATACTGAATTTCGTCTTCTATCTCTAGAATTTTGTTTTTATTATTTTCGTTAAAGGTGTTTAAATATTGAGCTATAAGGTTTTGTTGGAAATTTATGTGATTAGTGATATTTTTGATTTGATTGGAAATTTCATTGTTTATTGAGATTTGTTTGTTGCTTTCTGCTATTAAGTCGGTACTGCTTTTTGTCAGGGCTTCTAATTTGGCTTTGATTTCTATCTCATCATTGTAATCCATTTTGCCGGTTAAGTATTTTAGTCCAGTACCTAAGGCATTAATAAGGTAGCGTTTTTGTCTTTGGTGCGGTCTTATATTATTTAATTTCTGTTCTAGTGAGTGATAATTGTGTATAAGTGTATTATACATCTTTTATTGATAGAATATTTTTATGAATTATATCTTTTGTATTTAAGTACTCTGTAATATTGATTGTATGTAGAATTTTTTTATACTTTTTTATTATTTTGACGTCTTCTAGTTTTGTAGTCATGTAGCCATTGTTGTCATTTAAGTTTTGCAATTCAATTTTTTGGCATTGCACTTGGAACATTTGCAGAATTAGAAGCGGTATTATTGTTAGAAGTAACATCTTGCCCTGAAAGAGAAATAGATTTCTTTTTAGATTTTTTCTTTGTTTTGAGTTTTGCTTTAATTGTAGGTAAGTTAATATTTTGAAATTTCTTTTTCTTTTGGATATGTGTTTTGTAATATTTTAAGCCCGAATTTTTATCTATAAGGTGGTCATCGTCAATTTGTTCATTTTCAATCTTTCTAAATTTAGAGTGGTTTTTAACTCCCCGAGTATCTTTTAGAAATGTTGTATCAGTCCCTTGTTCTATCTCTATTTCCTGTCTGTTTTTATTTAAATAGTTTATAGTCTTCTTTTGTACTTTCAAAATTCTATTATAGATTTCTTCATAATCTGTGTCTTTTATTTTCCCATTAATAAAATCATTTGGCTTAACGTTCGTCGTTGAATGGATAGTATTGTTATAAGCAGTTATAGTTCTTAGTATTTTCTCTTCTACTGTGTCAAGGTCAATTCTTTCGTCATGTCTAAGTAATCTTATATGTTCATTAATTGTATTGTGAAGTCTTTCAATATCCGAATTCGATGTGTGGTTGTTGTTAGATGTATAGTGAATTTCAGTATGTTTTTTACGCAAAAATTCTCTGAATGGAAGGGCCTTAAGTCCCAGTTCATTGTCGGCTACAATTTTTTTTATGTATCCAACAATTGACAGGTATTGTAATATCGCTCTTTTAAATTCAACCCAAGTTCGTGAGTTTATTTTGATTGCTTGTGCAAACTTTGTGAACTTGTCGATAAAAGTTACAAATAACGTTTGATCTAAACTATAAAAGACATCGATATATACTATCTGATTGGGACGTGAGGGTGTTTCTGTAATCTTGAATTTTGGTTTAATAGGTTTTCTATCGTATTTTTCTATATTACAGATTTCACAGTTATTTATGAACTGCGTAATTCTGTCATACAGTTTAGGGTGGTAATTGCATTTCTTTAGAAACTTCTACGATTCCTCTATGGTTGTTTCTGAGATGTTATTTCTCTATTAATTCAACCAATTTCTCTTCATCCGTAATGTCTTCTAAGATTTTACAACATTGAATTATTTTCGTTTGAGGAAAGTGGTCATGGTGAACCTCTTGAATTATTTTGAGGAATTCTTAATTTTCTGCATGTAAGGACCCGGAATTACTTTTTTGAATGATTATTTGCCTTGTAAACAAATTTAGAGCAGATTTACTTATATCAAAATTGTTTTCGTTAGTTTCTTCTGTTAGATTCATTTCGATACGTGATAGTGCGTCAGCATTTCCGTTTTGAATTCCCTTTTTATATTTTATCTCATAATCAAATTCTGATAGTTTAAGACGCCATCTCACGAGTTTTGAATTTGGCTCTTTTATTGAAAACAGCCATTATAGTGGCTTGTGGTCCGTCTCTTTAATAAATTTCCGGCCAAATATATATGGACGAAAGTATTTTGTGGCCCATACCACACCTAATAATTCTTTCTCAATAGTACTATAATTCTGTTCATGTTCGTTAAGTGTGCGACTTGCATAACATATTGGATGCCCTTCTTGAGAAAGTACGGCACCTAAAGCGTACTGACTCGCATCCTTTGTGACAGTGAATGTTTTGTTAAAGTTGGGATATTTTAGAATTGGATCGTGAATTAGCATTTTCTTTAGCAATTCGAAACTAGATTTATATTCAGTGTCGTTTGTATTTATTTTTGAATTCCTTCTAAGGTGACAACATGCCCTAAAAATTCAGTTTCTCTTTTGAGAAATTCAGATTTATCTAGTTGTACCATTAAATTTACTTCTTTCAATCTTTTAAAAATTTTGGTTAAGGAGTTATGTGTTCTTCGAGTGAAGAAGAGAAAATTATAATATCGTCCATGTATGCAAGGCAGATTTTGTTTATATAGTTTTTGAGAATATAGTTTATTAGTCTTTGAAACGTTGCCGGGGCTGTTTTCAACCCGAACGGCATACGTACAAACTCGTAGTGCCCATCTTCGACACTAAAAGCTGTTTTGTAAACGTCCCTTTCATCAATCTCTATTTGATGAAACCCTTTTGCTAGGTCTAGGGTTGTAAAGTATTGGCATCTACCCAACTTTCCCAGGATGTCATCTACATTGGGAATAGGGTATCAGTCGTATGACTGTGTTGTATAGCGCCTGAACCTCCTGGCTATTTAGGTGTTCAGTTCTTATTTGCTCGAATATATTTATGTGTTCGAGTTCTTCGATAATGTTAAAGTTTTCATAGTTTACTACTTGAGTTGTGATAGGTTTTACGTCGATGATATTTTTTTTATTGTTATTAATTTTAAAATTAGCTTCTACTTTATAATTTTCAACATTATATATGCCCTCACAGAGAGTGACAGTGCCATCTAGGGACTTCTGCTCCTCTAGATAAGCTTGACCTTTTCTTTGTTGGACTGGAATAGACAATGTATAGTTTCCTTTTGCTTTTATTTTATAATTATAATTTTCTTGTTTATATGAAAAATGTTATTAGTATTTTTTTTTCGTAGTCTATTTTTGATTTAAGGGGTATTAAAATGTTGTTTCCTATTAAACCATCATATATTTCATGAAAAGGAAATACGTAAAATTCAACTTTTGTATCTGTACTACCGAATTCTTTGAATAACGGAATAACGGCTTTTTGAGTTATTTGAATTTTCTGTTGAACTGTTTTTGGTATGATATTACTATTTTCTAAATATTTTCGTTGACAGAGATTGGGGTTTATTATAGAATGCGTAGCACAAGAATCTATAATAAATTTTAACGGTCTAGTATTGCTGTCTACTATTATATATACTATTATATATATATTATATATATATTAAACCTACTATTATTATTATTATTATTATTTTGATAATTTTGGAAATTTCTATGATTTGGTTGGCTAATCCTATTGTTATTGCTATTATTATTATTATTATTTGTATTTCTAACGTAATATTGGTATTGCTATTATTTTTTTGAATATTTTGGTTATTATAGTTCCTATTACTATTGCTATTCCCAAAGTTTCTATATGCATACCCAGCTTCGTGTAATATGTCCATTGCCTCTTCTAACGTTTCCGGTTTTCTACAATATAAAATGGACCTCATGGGTTCTGCTGTCTTGTTCTTAAATATGTTCAATGCTGAAATTTTATTATTGTTAATAGATTGTTCTATCGCGCGGAGGTCGTCCGAAAGCGAGAGTTTTGTTTTTACGTTAAGTCTTCTTAAGGCTGTTTTTAATTCGTTGTAAAATTCTATACAATTTGTCCTAAAATTTGTACCACGTAATTCGTCAAATAATTACTCCAAACTAGTACGATCGATCTCCAAAGTTGTTAATTAGTATCTCTTCAATTTCTAACCAACCTGTAACTTGGTTATTTATCTCAACCACTTCTCTTGCTCTTCCTTTTAGTTTAGATTTTATTGAATCAGAAAAAATACTTTGGTTTAAAGGGTCGTATCTTAGCAATAAAGGATGTATTTTATCTATAATATCTGTAAAATTTTGTAAATCTCTAAAATCTCCATTAAAGTCAGGCATTACCGATTTAGGGATTCTGTTGGATGATAAACTGAACTTCCATCTCCATTATGAGTATATGATTTCCAAGGCAAACAAAATGCTCGGCTTTATAAAAAGAAGAGCTAAAGAATTTAGCAGCATTGCTGTAACTAAAGCTCTTTATTGTTCTTTAGTACGTTCTATTCTTGAATATGGTAATATTGTGTGGGATCCTGCATTTCAAATACATTCTGATAGAATAGAATCCGTACAAAAGCAATTTCTTCTTTTCGCTTTAAGAAATCAATATAATCCTAGAGATTATTCAATTCTGCCTAGCTATCTCGAAAGACTTAATTCATTGAATATGTTAACGTTATCCTCACGCAGGCAAATTCTTTCTTCCTGCTTTACTTTTGACGTCTTAAGAAAAAACATTGACGTTCGGTATTTATTGGATAGCTTTAAAACAAACAATGGTGCGAGAAATACGAGAAGCACTAAATACTTAGTTGAAAATACTCATAGAACTGAATATGGAAAAAATGAACCAATAAATAGATGTTGCATTACATTCAATAAACACAGTCATCTTTATTCTACACAAATTTCTCGATACACTTTTAAACATAAATTAAACTTAAAATTCATTCATGACCTAAGACAATAATTTTAACCTTCATTATATCATATTACACTTCAAGTTCATATTATTTTTTTTTTAATTTAGTTATTTTATACAGTTAGATAATACAGTTAGTATTCATAAATTTAATTTCAACTGTGTTTTTGCTTTGTATGCATTTTCTACAAATAAACAAATAATTATACTTTTGATTCTTAATGTTTTTAAAAATTTTTTTGGCAATGTAATCAAATTTCATGTTAATTATAAGTTTTAGTTTTAAGAATTTTTTTGTAAAAACCTTGTTTTGGTTCAAATAAATAAATAAATAAATAATTTTCCTATGTACTTTAGAGGGTCGATAGAGAGAGAAAGGGGGGTAACTTGAACTGGACCATCATTTGCCATTCTTGAAATTTGATTATTACTAACTTGACTGTTACTAACAAGATGTCTATTTTGTAATGAAATATTGTTCAATAGTCTAGATAATTCGTCTACAGTCCCTTCATTAATATCTTTGGACATAAGAAGATAAAATTTTGTTTTATTATGAGTTTCTTATATTTACCGTATCAAAAAAAAAGGAGAAAGTCAAGTTTATCTACGACCAGATTTGAACTAATTTAGTAGTGTTAAGTTAAAATAAACCATAAAGAAAATTATGTTAAATGACATAAATATATTATAAAAACTTTTAGATATTAGATTTATTATAATTTTAATTAATAAAAAGAACTTTGTATTTTCAAAAGTATTCAGAAATATAATATAACATTAAAAGAAGGATAAATATATTAATTTTTAAAAAAAATTTCGAATGTTTTCAAAAATTCAACTTAAATAACGATTTACAAGATATAATTATTTAAATTTTTTTTTTTTATAAGTTTTTACTATACTAAATTTTAAACTTTTAAAAATCTTTTAATCTATTTTAAAGTACCAAATTGATTTGTGATATTTTAATTTAATATTGTTAACTAATTTTAAAATATTTTTCACAAGATAAAATTTAAAATTATATATTTCTATTTCAATTTAATAAAAAATAAGTTTCTTAAATAAGTCAAAATAAGAGAAAAAAATTTTTTTAAAATAACTTACTTTGAAATTGGTGAATCTCTTGATGTGTTTTAGATGGAATTTGGTTGCTTTATATATATTCTTCTTTATTTTTAATTTTCTCCTGTCTGGAATGGTTGTCACAATTTGAAATAAAATGGTTGTTTTTGCTTGTAGATTTCTTGTAGCTTTCAGTCATTGCACTCCACTTGTTACGTAAACTTTTTGTATTTGGTTATTATATAAAAATTTTTTTTTATTTTTTATTAATATATATGTATTTGTATTATGTTTCGTTTTTTATTGAAATTTTTGTTATTTTATTATTTTTACTTAGAGTCACTGAATTAGCAGAAAAGCTTATATGCTTTTGTTTTAAATTTCTTTTTATATAAATATTTTATTATCACTTCTACTGATAATTGTTTTATTAGTAAGCAAGTGAAAAAAGGTAGATTATATTTTTTTTTTTTTTATTAATTTTCTTAAATTAATTTATACCAAAAAAAAAAATGTGCACTTGTGTGTTATTTCACTTGACACATCCTACCGACTGCGCCAGTTTTAATTCAAAAGAAAACAAAAGCAATTTTTATAGTTTTTTTTATTTATTTAATATACTTTATTAATTTTTATTTATTTGCGCTTAGATATTATATGTTAGTAAAAAGAAATAGTTAATTTATAATTATAAAATTTATTTACTAGAAATGACTACTTCCTTTGTACGTTCTAAAACTCTGCCTGCGTTTCTTCTTTTTTTGTTCTATATATACCTTCTTGAATGACACCACGCTTTAAAGTATATATATATATATATAAAAAGATTTAAGAAATTTATTATTTTAATTCTTTAAGTTAAATTTCGTTTTTTTACTTTTTTAAAGAAAGTGCAATGTGCTGACCAAATGTTTATTACTTTTCTCTTTTCATAGTATAAGTCAGTATATTTTTCATAATATAGGTCAGAACATTGCATAAAAAATTATCGTGTGGCGTGAAATAAGAATAAGCAAAAAATATTTTCAAGTACAACGTACTTTTTATTTAAACGTTTTTGTTTTGTTTGTAATATGAAACCGTAATAAAATTAAAAATAAAATAAAATAAACAAGTGATGAAAAAAACCAAGGGTTTTTAAAAAAGCACATTTTCAAAATAATGTAGTGTTTCATACCGAGTATTTTATCGGAATATAATGTTGAAGCTTCAATGTTAACGTTTAAATTACGAATTATATTTGTACGTTGGTGACTAAGTTACTACTTACTTATAGAAACAGTAAATTTTTTAATTTTTAAGTCCTAATAGTCCCTTTATAAGGGAAGGTTGCCCAATTTCTCAAAGATCTAATCCTCACTACTCCCCTTCCCCCAGCTTTTTTAGGTTCAAGGAATTAAATTATGAATTCTACCAAAATTTGGAATTTTACTTAGAATTTTACTATTTAAGAAAAAATGGTTAATGGTGTCTCTTAGCCACTTTCTTCAATTTAAAGAACAGCTTTTAAAGTTAAGAAAATATTATAACATATGTTATAGAATAATGTTGGACCTTCAAATTTTGTATATTAACAAAAAAAATTTTTAAACAGGTCTTCAAGTTACAGGTGCTTAAAAATAGCAAAATTTCAATTTTCGAGCCCCAGTATCTGCTAAATAGGGGACGTGAAAAAAATTTTTTGTTAACCGACTCCTACTAATTTCTAAGGATCTAACTTCTCCTAAAATTTCAAGACCCTAGCTTAAACCATTTAGAAGATATGTGTTGCCAAAAATTTGGCAAAAATTGAGTTTTACATAATTGTAAATTTTAGTACCTTTTGGCAACCCTAAACATTTGTTTTTAAAAACTTATAAAGTTAATAAAACCAGCTATCTTTTGCCGTTTTCAGATTGAAAATTCACTTAATAGAACTCTTGTTATAACAATTTGAATATAGGGCTTTTCCCCAACTTTGGGGGGCTGCAGCTCCGTAACGGGTGGGGCTACAGAAAAAAATTGTTCTACGAAATTATTTTTTTTGTAATACCTACTCTTGGTTAAAATTACTTTTTTCTCTTTCAAACGATGTAAAAGTTTTTGTAAACATACGGACAGACGGATGGACAGAGTGAAACTATAATGGCACATTTTTAAAAAATTTTTTGAAAATGTGCTAAAAAGAAGAAACATTATTAGAATTTAGTTTAAAAGTAGGAAAGAGTTATATTATATTCTTCGTTTTAGGTTTTTGAGGGTTAGTAACGTTATCATTTATAACAGATAAGCTTAACTTTAAACTTAATTTCTGTTATATGTATTATAAATAAAGCTAATTCTATGCTTGGTTTTATAAAACGTTGGTCTAAAGAATTTTATGATCCTTATGTTCTTAAATCTTTATATTCTTGTCTTGTTAGACCTAATTTAGAATATGCTAGCCAAGTTTGGTCACAATTTTAGGAGGTACATATTAATAGGATAGAGGCGGTACAAAGAAATTTTTTAAGATTTACTTTGAGAAATCTTCAATGGTCAAATCCGCTGATCTTACCTCCTTATGAAAATAAGTTCAATATAAATCACTTAAAAACTTTAAAATTAAGACGAGAAGTTGCTGATGTTATTTTTATTACTGAAGTTGTAAAAGATAACATTTTTTCTCCTCAAATCCTCAATAACATTAAAATTAATTCAAGTAATCGTTTACGTTATACTAATTTATTCACGTTAAAATTTCATAGAACAAATTATGGCAATTATGAACAAATTCATAGGATGTTGATAATGGGTAATAAACACAAGAACAACATCGATTTCACACTTTCAAAACAAACACAAAAACTTAAATTGTATAAATAAGAAATATAAATTCTTTTTTTTTATATATATTTACTTGTTTTTATTGTTCACTTAAATTTTAATTTAAGAAATATGAAATTGTAACTTAATCCATAAGCTTTTTTATATGTTGTATAAAACTAATTGTTAAAATTTTGTTAATAAAGGAAAAATCGGAATATTCTCAGAACTTTCAGATTCTAAATATAATGTAATTCAATTAAAATTAATCGAAATATACTGTAATGATAGTCAAATTAAATTTATAAAGTATTCATTTAGAGTTCAAGACTTAACAACTGAAGTCGAAGCAGTAAAAAAAATATCCCTTTACCATGTTAAAGAAAGTTGTCACTCAGGAATCCGAGAAACATACAATCAAATGAAATTAAAAATATATTATACAAATTGTTCGAATCAATTCAAATTATAATAAATAATTGTGAAGTCTGTCAGCAAGTTAAAATTGACAGAAACCCAATAAAAACAAAATATCACATAATTGAAACACCAAATGATACTTATCAAATTCTTCATATAGACAAATATGTTATAATGAAAAATACTTTTCCGACAATAATCGATTAATTTTCAAAATTCGGTTCTGTGTATCATTTAACAGCAGAAACCATTTAACTATCATAGAAAAGTTTTAAGAACATATCACAAAATTCGGTATACCAAATAAAATAATAGCCGATAATGGATTTAAGGCATTTCATATTCGTGAGTTCTTACAAGAACAAAATATTTCACTTCATTTAACAAAACCTTACTGCCACACAGGCAACGGTGACATTGAACGACTTTACAACACAATCGCTGAGAAATTCGGAATAATAAAACAAACTAATAAAAATCTATCAGTTCAAAGAATGTCACAACAATATGTCTGAATATATAACGATAGATACCATTCTAGTATTAAAAATACCCCATTAAACTTACAAAATCATAAAATAGAACCAATTAAAGTTAAAGAAATTTCAGAAAGAAATAAAACAAAAAAAAATAGAAAAATTAAATGCAAACAGATACTGATTATAAATCAGTTCGACCGAAAGAACAACCAAAATTTAAAAAACTAAAACTTACTAACATACATACATCTAATATTAAAAGACCATTGAAACTTACAGATATACTAAATGTTAAGGATGACAACGATAACAACAGTAGCAATTCCTCAGGTTAAATCAAACCTTCTAGAAGTTAATAACACAAAATCAAATACAGGATTTATTAAAATTAACTTAGATAAAACTGAATAAATAACTCAAACTGACATCGTCATTCACATTATTCATCCGATGGAAATATTAACGTTACTACATAACATATTAATTAAAACTGCAGTACTTGACGACAACCAAGAGACTATTGTACAAAATGAAATCGCCGATCTAAAAAACAAAGTTAAAACTATAATACCAGTGAACTAATTAATGCTACTGGCACAACATCCAAATGGTTATTCCGTCAAAACTTTGAAATATCTTTCTATTAAATCTAATACAAATAGAAATACGTCTAATTTAATACAAACTATTAAATCTAATAATGACCAAATTATATCACAATATACCGAAAAAGTAAAAATTAACAATCAATTCTATAATACAATTAAACAACTCAAAATAATAATGGAAAATGATAGGGAAATAATTTTAAACCAAATTAATAAAATTGAAACATTTAAATCATATAAAATAGTAACTCGAAAGATTTGTTATCTACAAAAAAAAAACAACAAAACAAAAAAAAAAACAAAATTCATATAATTTCATGTTGTATACAAGATGCATAGCAAAATTAAAAATTTTTATGTGAAAATATTGGAGTTAAAAAAGTTAGTTGTTCGAGAGCTACCCGAAGTTTTGGTCGGATCTTAACCAAAAAATTAGGGAACTTAGAAATTGTTTGAAAAATATTTTGTGGAAATTTTAAAACTGTAGCTCCTTTAGTTTTTAAGTTATCGTGCTGATACATAGACGGACGGACGGACAGACACACATAGCTAGATCGACTTATTTTTCGATTCTGAGCCGATACGTACCCTTGACACTATATCTAGCTCGTCTAGATCGATGCGTTATAAACGAAGGAACAATTTTAATATACCCGATGTCATATATGTATGGACGGGTATAACGATGTCATATATGTATGCACGAGTATAAATACTAAATTTATCGCCAACCAACATTATCAGACATAATAAGTTTAAATAACAGAAATATGAATGTAATGAACAACTTTAATTTTTAGCTACAATTTAATTCTTTTGCAAAAAGTGTAAAGTTTATAATAATTAAAAGCAATCATCATCATCAGTAGCGCTACAGTCCTGTGTGGACCTTGGCTTCCTTCACAATTCTTCTCCAGATATCTCTATCTCTCACAGCATCTCTCCAATTTCTGACTTCGATTGTGTTTAAGTCTTCATTCACATCGTCCTACCATCTTTTCCGTGGTCGCCCTCTAGCCCTTGTACCACTCAGCTGCCCATTTAATAAATTTTTTTGCATACGGTTGTCGTCCATTCTTTGTACATGGCCTATCCATCTAATTCTTTGCGATTTTATAAATTTCACAATGTCCGCATTATTAATTATATCATTCAGTTCTGCATTTGTTCTAATTCTATAATTATTTTCGTTTATTCTGATAGGTCCTTAGATTTTTCTCAATATTTTTCTTTCAAATATTGTTAAGGCGTTTTCATCTTGCATCGTTATAGTCCAGCTTTCTGAACCATATGTCACAACAGGCCTTATAATAGATTTATATATTGTCATTTTCGCCTTCCTTGATAAAATTCTTGATCTTAACATTTTTGCATTAGCAAAATAACATTTGTATCCTGCTTGTATTTTTTCTTGAATGCAGGTGCTCGTTAGGTTATTGCTACTTATCTGGGCACCTAAGTAACAAAATTGCTTCACCCCTTCAAAATTATAGTCTCGTATTTGGAAATTTTGCCGGCTTCTACTTGTTTCCCTTCTGGACATTGCCATGAATTTAGTTTTATTTTCATTGATTTTAAGTCCTACTTTTTCAGCGTTCTGTTCTAAGATAATGAAATTTTCTCTCAAATCATCTTCTCTTTTAGAAATCAGCGCTATGTCATCATCGTATGCATTTATTTGTATCGATTTTGTCAAGATGGTTTTGTTTTTCTCGACACGTTCCATCACCGATTCCAATGTCATATTAAAAAGCAGCGTTGATAACGAGTCTCCTTGTCTTACTCCACTATTTATTATAAATTCTTCCAAGGTGTTATTATTTATACTGACTTTGGCTTTAGTATTTCTTAAGCTAAGTTGTACAAGTCTTATTAATTTATGTGGTACCCCAAATTTTTCTAATGCTTCGAAAATAGTGCTTCTATTTATTTTGTCAAATGCTTGCATGAAATCAATAAATATCACGTATAAATCAGTCTTGAATTCGTAGCATTTTTCCATAGCTTGTCTTACTGCAAATATAGATTTGGTCGAAAGCCCGATTGGTACTCCCCTAGTCTTTCTTCTGCATATACATTGAGCCTTGCATGTAACATATTTGAAAATATCTTGTAGGCTACATTGAGTAGCGTTATTGGTCTATAGTTTTTACTTGCTAATTTGTCGCCCTTCTTATAAACAGGGTTGATGATTCCGACATTCCAAGATGCTGGCATTACCTCATCTTCCCATACTTTAGTAATTAATTTATACATTTTTTCAAGTAGCTCTGAGCCACCATATTTGAAGAGTTTGGTTGTTGTTGAATCTTCTCCTGGGGCTTTTCCGTTATGCATTTTATATATTGCATTTTCTACTTCCTCTCGAGAGGGTTTTGCAGTGAGCGGCTGTGCTGTTACGTAACTTACGTAGGTGTCATTATCTATATTTTGTTGTTCTCCATTCAGTACTTCGTTGAAGTATTCAGCCCATCTTCTGAGTACCTTGCTTTCTTTGCTTATTATCTCACCGTTTTCATCTTTTCAAATATTTATTCTAGGTTTGAAGATCGAGTTTTGTGCTTTTAGTTCTCTAAGGAAGCTTTTGCTTTCGTTTTTAACACTATGCTCTTTTAATTCTTTGATTTTGTTTTCCATTGCTATTTTCTTCTTCTTTTTACACAACTTTTTCGCTGTCCGCCGTAGTTCTTCGTAATTTTTTACACTGATTCTAGTTTTTCTTTGTAGCATTACCTTCCTTGCCTCATTTTTCCACCTAATTAAATTTTCACATTCTAGGTCATACCACTCGTTTCTTACAGTTTGTTTTAGGCCGACAATTTCTTGCGCGGACTGGTGAATTGCCTTTTGTATCAGCTCCCATTTTTTGTTAACGTCACTAGTTTCTTCAGTTTCTTCGATATTATCTAATCTTCTGGACACATTTTCAATATATTGCTCTCTTGCTTCATTTTCTGTCAATTTTCCTACGTTCCATTTTTGTCCTCTTATACCGCGGTTTACTAGTATATTTGATATTCATTGTCTTACTGTAGATTGCACCAGGAAATGGTCCGAGTCACAGTTTGGTCCTCGACAAGCCCTTACATCTATTATTGAAGATGCATGTTTTTTCGATACCAATATATGATCAATTTGATTTATTGTATTTCTACTTAGTGACGTCCAATTATAAGTAATAGGTACATAAAATAAAACATATTCTTATTTTACGTTGATCTAATAAATACATAACAAAACAAAATCCGGAATTGCAATAAACCGAAGCAAATATAAAGAAATTATATATGCAATTTTTATTTTTTGATTTTCTGCCGTTGTAAACATAATAATGTTAAAACCAAGCTCATTATAAATTAAAACTACTGTATAAACAAAATTTATTCCTTTCATTTGGAACAGAACTCATTTATTTGTTTCCACCAGAATTTTAATTCCCGTTCAATTGTAAAGAAAAAAAACAAAAAAAAAAAAAAAGAAATTAATAATATTTCAATCTACTTGTTTATTGAACATTTGAACTAAACAAAAACAAAGCAAAATATACACAAGTCGGTGCCTATAATAGTTTGAATGAGCTGCGACTTACAACAAAAAATGAATTACA
Organism: Dolichopus griseipennis; assembly: GCA_963082915.1. NCBI lineage: Eukaryota > Metazoa > Arthropoda > Insecta > Diptera > Dolichopodidae > Dolichopus > Dolichopus griseipennis. The sequence goes on along the minus strand of OY720443.1, from coordinate 125,990,337 downwards.
TTTACACAGAAAGTCGGCGCAATAATATTAGAGTCACAGCGGTTCAAAGCGTGACCGTTAAATTTAAGACGGGTTTTCATCTGAAAAAACGCAATACTCTAAAAAACAAAATATCATTGTAATAAGATAACAAAAAAAACCTTTCTTTAGTTGTTGTTTCATTAAAATTGGTCAAGTAGTTTCCCCTGAAAAGGAATGTTTATATTTGTATGGGAAAAATAAGCTGATTAAATATTATGATTATAATGGTCAGCTGTTTTTGATATTAAAAAATATTTTATGCAAAATGATCGAATAAGAATTACAAGAATTATGACTTTTAAAGTAGTATTACAGAATATGCCGAGTGTTGATTTATGGTTTTTAATTATTGAAAAACAAAAAAAATAAGACTAAAATAAAAAATAAATATATTAGAAAACTAGGAAGAGTCTAGCAGAGTAGACTGTGTCAACTCTGGGATACCCGTATGACCGTGACATATACATTATATCATCCGGTTAATTACTTTTGGCAAAATTTCAAACAAACAGCTTTATTAAGTGTAGTGTAATGCTCATATAAAAGAAGGAGTTGTGTGGCAGCTACTCGAATCCTCTACAGTAGACCAACCAAATTTTGCAGAAACTTTGGCCATAAAACTAAACTATTTTCAATAAAATTTCAGACACGCAGCTATAATAGGTACAGAGTAATACTCATATAAAAAAAGAAGTTGTAGGGCAGCTACCCGGACCCATGGACCAAAATGGCTGCATTTAAATAGCGATGACGGCTATTGCAAAAAAACGAATTTGCGAAAATTTCAAGATCCTAGCGCCTTTAGTTTTTGAGTTATCGTGCAGACGGACGGACGGACATACATAGCTAAATCGATTTATTTTTCGATTCTGATCGGATCCATACACTTGAGTCTATTTCCACCCCCCAAAAAATTTTCTGTTTGATTTGTGTCCAATTTTACAGGTTGATTTTAAATCATAAATAGAGGTTCCAAAATATTTTAGTTGATTTCGATTAACCCGTTTTCCACGACAATGCCATAAAGTTTTCTATAAATTTTATTTGTTTAAATGGTTAAATGAATTTTATTGAAAATTCTGCACCAGGATTGTTTTTAATTATTAAAGTCCACCGGGGTAATTTGGTTTTGATTTGTTTACGCGTTTTGCACAAAAATTCAATGAAATTTTCGAATTTTGGTATTAACGCAAGTTAACCTTTATTCCAAAAGCTCACTTACTTAATAAAACTAATTTGTTTCCTCTCCTGAAATAGTGCAAAAGCTAAATGATATACTTTCGTTGCGATATAATAACCCGTTTGGGCACAATAGCTAATGACTTTTTCTAAAGTTTTATAACAATATTTTTAAAACTCTTAAATTTTGTAAAGTTTTTATTCCATAAACAAATTTTAAATACATATTTCTAATATTAATCATAATAAAAATAAAGGTAATAAACAATATGAATAAAAATATCCTTAAATTTAAGTAACATAACATTTTCCATCTGTAGATTTTTTCATAAGTCTTTATTTTTTATCTACTTTACATTTGTTGTTCTTTAAAAATAGATTTCACTGTCGAAATGCAGTTTCCTTTTTTTTTAAATAAAATCTAAAGTCAAAAAGTTCGATTTCGTATATATAAAGCTGAAACGATTAGTATTTTAAAACCTTTTGCCAAAAAAAAAGCCTATATTTCCTTCGAAAAATCATAAAAAACAAGGAAGGGTGCAGTAGAACTTTCAGTTAAGAACAAAACAAAATATAAGTTGAAAAACAGGTCTTTAAACGTCTTCTAGTACATTTACTATATTTTATTCAGCCGTTGGCCATTCAAGTTAACTACTATTGACATAAGGTAATGTTCATATAAAACAAGAAGTTGGATGGCAGTGCGTTCGGTTTGCTCCAAATACCCCAATTAAACTTTGCACAAACTTTGTCAATAAAGCTAAAATATTTTTGGGGGAATTTCAGACACCCTGCTTAATTAGGTATAGAGCAATGCTCTTATAAATAAAGAAGTGGTATGGCAACTACTCGACCTACTGTTGTACACCAACCAAATGTTAACCCGTAGAGCTAACTGATAGGATTGGAATAACGATGACGACTCTTTTATTAAAACGAATTTGAGAATCCTAGCTCTATATTGTTTTTCAGTTATCGTGCGGATGGATTAACATGCATAGCTAGATTAATTCAATTTGTGATTCTGTTCTGATCCATACCTTAGAGTCTATCTACTTCCCTTTTTCTCTGCGCCACAAACGTAATTGAAAATTTAGTATGTAAATTAGATAATACCCGGTTGAGTGTTTTTGCGCCTCTCAAAGGGTTTTTAATTGAAATCAAAACTTACAATTTGTAAATAGTGCCCGAATAAATTAACGGAAATCAACACAAGTGTTTTAAAAATGTTTGTGGATTTTCTAAATTTTTTTAGAGTCAGTATCATCCCAATATTGGTTAACAAATGTCAAGTCTATTAAAGAGTGAACTGCATTGTCTAACAGCAACACGTATACAAAATTTGCAGGTAACCGGTCACACCTATTTTATTTTACAAAGAAGTTAGAAAACTGTTCCAGCATTAAGTCTAGAACGCTCCCCGTACCCAAAAACCTTTATATACAAATTTTCATGATAGTTGACTGCGCAAGTTTGGAGCCTTTGGAGAAAAATTTCGGGCAACGCTGGGTAAGTCTGCTAGTATTATATATTATTAAATAAGCAGAGTTTAAAAATAAAAAGAAATTGTCTTTAGAATAAAAATTAAATGTTTTACAATGAAAAATGTAATGAAATGAATAAATGAAATAATTATAATAAAAGAATACAAAAAAAAAAACATACTTGTTTTTTCATTAAGATAAAAAAAATTGGAATGTTGGCAAGTGAAGTTATAGGTTAGGTATTTTAACAAAATAAAAATAAGAATGAATATTGTTAAAATTTTTGTTGAAATGCTAAGATCCTCAACATAAAACGAATGTATAAATAATCTATACTTAATACAAAACAAATTTGAGAAAGTTAATTTAAAGATTTTAAATTCTAACTTACTTATTAATATGATTTTGAATAAAAGTGATATCATTAAAATTTTGTATTTTCAACACCTTCGAGTTATCGGGTTTGCGCATAAAAACTGTGTGTTTTTTGATCCAAAGATATATAAATTCCTTTGACAATTTAAGCTGCTTTAACTCATAATACAATTTACTTTGAAACGGTGTGAGATGGTGTCAAAAAAAATTTTCTTCAAAGCCAACCTCTGGATTAAAACGATGTTTATGCATTTTTTTTTACGTAGCAGATCAGCTTAAGTATTTTCTGATTTAAACTCAACCAAATATAAATCTTGTTTTGATTTCTCTGAATGTTCATTAAATCTGGATTCATTTATGAGATCGTCGCATTCTATATTTGCCTATATTTTTTTCTATTATTTTAAATACAACATTTTTTGGATTTTGAATCTCTCGCGGGAGACCGGCAATTACGACATTGTACCTATTTTTTTTTTTTTGTTGAAATTTATTTATTTGAGATTGCATATTGTTTACTAAATTTTTCAGCTTTACATTTCTTTCTTCCGGGCACTTGATTTTTTCTTTTAATACTATATTTTCTTCTAACATTCGTTTGTTTTGTAGGATTAGATCATTAATTTTTGTATTAAAAAACGATTGTGACAAATGAATATTCTTTACTGTACTTACAAGCCGCTGTAAACAATTTGTTAAGTTTTCCCCTTTCAGCTTTTCACCTACAAATTCATTTAATACTAACTTGGACCAATTAAAATCCTGATTCATACATATATTTACATTTTCTTCTACAAGCAATTGAGTTTCATCCGCAATATCGTCATCTTCCGATATAATCAGTGATTCATTGCTCATTCCAGGGCAGCTTTAAAATCTTCAGGTAGTATTACCTGCCTGTATTGCAAAAACCTCATCTGCAATACCAGCCCATTTGATGTGAAATTCTTTCTTACAAATTTTCGCTGTATTGAATGCCTTTATTTTTTTTTTAAAGCCATTCATACAAGTAAAGCATTTCTATTCTTTTTGGTTTTTTATAAAATATATTTTTCCGCCAAAATAGGAAAAACTATGGCTGATTTTATTTAAATAATTTTTTATTTTCGTTTTCTTAATATTTGTATATTCACAATTAGTTAAATTTTATTTATTCGTTAATTATTCTTTATTAATTTTATTTTTATTTAATTTTTTAATTTGAAAATTTGAAAACACTTTCTTATTGATTTGACGGCATATTTTTTTTTTTAGAACTAATGAGTTCTAAGATTAGTTTTAACTTTTGTAAATGTTTTAGTTGTTTAAATTTGGTTGAAATGAATTTACCCATTTCGGCCTGGCGGGTTTCTAAAAAATTTTGTGCTTCCGATTTGTGTTCAATTTTACAGGGCGGTTTTGCAGTTGAAAAGCGAGGCTGAAACAAATTTTGGTTGAATTCGGTTAACCCGTTTGGGCACGAGTGCGCAATCAAGCTTTTTCAAAGTTTTTGATGTCGAACCGAAACAGTTTGACCGATTGACTTGCAATTTTGCATAAATGTTCCTCTTAGCTAGTGGAAGTAGTCGTAAAAAATTGGTTGGAATATATTAACCCATTTCGGCCCAGGGGCCTTCCAAAAATATTTTTGTTTACAATTTGTATTAAATTTTACAGAGTGGTTTTGCAGTCGAAAAGAAAGGTTGACAAACATTTTTGTTTAGTTCGGTTAACCCATTAAGACATGAGGGCGCAATGAAGCTTTTTAATATTTTAGATGTCGAGCCGAAACGATTTGACCGATTGTTTCAAGTCAATTGTACAAATGTGCCTGTTAGCTAAAGGAATTAGTTTTATAAAGTTGGTTGGAATATATTAACCCATTATGGCCTGGCGGGCTTCCAAAATTTTTTTTGTTCCCGATTTGTGTCCAATTTTACAGGTTGGTTTTGCAGTCCAAAATAGAGGCTGCAAAAAATTTTAGTTAAGTTCGAATAATCCATTTTCCACGACGACGCTATGAAGTTTCTATAAATTTTATTTGTTTAAACGATTAAATGAATTTTATTTAAAATTTTGTACAGCCATTTTAATTATAAAAGCCCACCGGGTAAATTTGGTTTTGACCCGTTTACGGGTTTGCACAAAGATTCAATGAAATTTTCAAATTTTTGGTATTAACGCAAGTTAAACTTTATTCCAAAAGATGACTTAATTAATAAGACTATTTTTTTTGCCCTCCTCAAATAATGCAAAAGCTAGAGAGATTATATTAATAATAATAAAAATAAAGCTAATAAAGAATCCGAATAATATAATCTTTAAATTTAAATAACATAACATTTTTAAAAAAAGTAAAAATTAAATTTCGTATATATTATGCTTAAATACATAGTATTTTAAAACAATTTTTCCAAAAAAAAAGCCTATATTTCTCTCCTATATAAAATCTTGAAAAAACGAGGAAAAGCGTACAATCTCACATTGTTGTAAATTATATGATCTAGTGACCTAGATAAAGCATATGTATTTGTTAATTTTTCAATTAGTGGAACGAAAGGGTGAATAAGACTTGTATTCTTATCTGGAGTTTTTGAATTAATTTCTGGTTTATCACTTATTTTAACAGATTTATCATTGATAACCGGAATCAGAGTTTCAGCTTTAATTATTCCGTGGAAGATCCTTCTTTAATTTTTTGTAATTCTTGTTAATTCTTCTGTAATTACCGTATTTGAGCTGTTTGTCATATGTGTGGTTGAAATTTCGTTTTTAATATCACTATAAACGAAATTGCAACCATAGTATTGGTGTTAAAATTAATAATGGTAATGAAGATTAATAATGGTATATAGTATTAGTGTTAAGATTAATAATGGTAATGAAATTAATAATAGTACAAAAAAAAAATGTATACAATAATATAAGTAATTCTGCTAGTATGATAGATATAAAAGATAAAAATAAAAATAGTGCTGAAATTTCGAGTAGCTACGGTAATAAAAATTATAATCTATTATCTAAAATAAACAAAAAAAAACGTGCCAACATACTTTCTTACATGCCTAAATTTTGGTCAAAAAAAAATAGAATATTAGTAAATGACAATAAAATTAATAAACGTAATACTAATAATGATAATGATAAAAATAATGTTAATATTAATGATAATTACAATACTAATACTGCTGCTCATAATAATAATAATAGCAAAATTTATAAAAATAATAGCAATAATAAAGAAACTAATAGTAATATTAATAATATTTATGATAATAGTAGAGATGAATTCTGTAATAATAAAGATGAAGTTGGGAATCGTAACGAAAACGTAGGCGTTAGCGATAGTGCCAATAAAGTGGAATTAGCTTCTAAATACCATAACTGGATTAAAGGAGAAACACTATATCAGCAAAATGAAAAAATGGAAAATGCTTCTCATAGTACTAAAAATCTACAACTTGTAAACAAGAGCTTTTTAAATCCAATGGAACCTCCAATAGTTAAATTAACAAGAAAGGCTGTTGAAAATGGTGATAGTATATATGTATTGTCACGATTACGAGACCACAGAATATACAATAACGTTAGATTATTTTTGTCTTTTTTGCACGATCAAGAGGATATTTGGAACTCCACGCAAAATTATTTAATTGGTAGACCGTAATGGTTGTCCAATCTACAAATACTTTAGAAACGGGTAAATTAAAAATTTTGTATCTAAATATATGCAACTTAAGAAATAAAATTTATAAATTAGAAACATTAATTAATGAGTGTAAAGAAATTGATATTGTGATTCTAACAGAAGTATGGATATACAGTAATGAAATCACTATTTATAATATTCCAAACTATAGGGCAGTTTTCAATTGTAAAGATGAGAAAAGAGGTGGTGGAACTGTCTTACTGAAAAAATAACTTATTGAAAAAATAATATCAATTTTACTGAAGTATTAAAAGACGAAAAATATAATTTTAGTGTAATTGAAATTCTGAATTCTGCACCTAGATTAAGAATTGGTACATTTTACAAGGCTCCAGCGGAAAATAGTAACATATTTATAGATTATTTAGAAAATAGATTAAAAAATAAAGCAAATTACATATTTTTTGCTGATAATAATTTAAATATATTTAATAATATATTCAGTTTAATATATGCAGTTTCTCATTAGTTCTCGTGGGGTGAACAAGTGCTGAAGACTTTTAAAATTTAAAAAATTGATATAAATTTATTTAAGTTCAAATTTTTTATACGGTTGGCTTTAACTTATAAAGCATAAAATTTTCTAAAAATGAATGGCAAATGCAATATTTGTATGAAAAAAGTAGAACGAAATGATTTAAAAATTAAATGTTTAATTTGTGCAAATTTTAACCATGCAATTTGCGCCAAATTGGAAAAGAAAGAGTTGGAGATATTGGAGAGAAGTAAAAGTGGTTTTAAATGCAATGTATGCATTTCATCGCGTAGATTATCCTCTCAAAAAGATAATTTAGCAGCATCTCCTTCATCATTTTCAACCAATACAACTAATGATAAGAATTCGAAAATATTTTCTAATACATCTACTGTATCTAATATTTCAAAAACATCATCTTCATCACAAGCGATTACTCCTACTACACATAAATCATCTTTAACACACACAGATTCATCTAATTCTACTGATTCTGCGGAGAATAATCAAACTCAAACAGCTAACTTTGATATAGAGAATCAACTAGGAACCTTCGAAAAAGAGAGCTTCACAAATACCAGTGACACAAATCCCACTATTGTTTTGAAAAATTCAAATACACATTCACACACACAATTGACAGGTCAAATAGTTAATTTCGAAAATGAGAGCTTCTCACAAAAACAAAATACCAACTTCGAAAAAGAGAGTCTCTCAAACTCAAAACAAATTTCTCTAGAAGTTTTATATGATGAAATTGTAAGTTTAAAAAAAATTAATTTCGAGTGCCTTGCTGCTTTTTCCATATTAAAAGAAGAAAATACAGCGTTAAATAATAAAGTATCGTATTTAGAAAACAAAATCAGCTGGCTTGAGCAGAAAGATAAGATGAATGAGATAGAAATATTTGGAGTACAAGATGTAAACAAAAATAATGCTAAAAATTATTTAAATACAATTTTTAGTGAAGGTTTAAAAATTAATTTAAATGAAAATAATATTTCTAACTGCTACATAAAAGAGATTAAAGATGCAAAAGATGGATTAAAAAGTAAAAAGGTTAATAAAAAAATTTTGTGCGTGCGTCTTTCTTCGAATGAAATAAAGCAAGAAATTATGAAGTCTAAGTATAAAAATTATAATAATCTAGATACTGGATTTTTTGGTGATGTAGATAAATCAAAAATTTACATAAATGACAGTTTAACCAAAGTAATTAGAACATTGTTCATGGCGGCTAAGAAGGCGAAGAAGGAGAAAAATTATAAATATTTGTGGTTTAGAAATAATAATATTTTTATGAAAAAACAGGACAATGATAGGGTACTCATTATTAAAACTTTTGATGATTTAAAACTTTTATAGTATTTTTATTTTTTTTATGAATAATAATTTAAATTTTAATCTTTTTAATGATTACCCTATAATTGATCCTGAATATAATAATTGCGATAGTGTTTTTGAATTTACAAATTTTGATAATTCTTTATTTTTAGTTCATCAAAATGTTAGAAGTTTGAGGCAGAACTTTGACTCGCTTGTGGCCCACTTAGAAGTTTTTAAAAATATTCCGGATTTTATTTTTGTTTCCGAGCTTTGGATTTTCAATAATGAGATAAGTAATTATAACTTACCAAATTATAAATTTTATGCTAACACTAATGAATCGTATTGTGCTGGTGGCGTTGGTGTATTTGTTAAAGATAATATTGTGTGTGATGTTTTTTATTGCAATTTCACTTCGGCTGATGTTATCAAAATTAGTTGTACCATTAACGGCGTGTTTTTTACTTTCATTTGTATTTACAGACTGCACAGTTGCACAATCAACTTATTTCTGGATGAGTTCTCACAATTTTTGCGAAATCAAACTGCGAGTAACTTAATTGTGTTAGGAGATATGAATTTAGATATTTTGAATAGTAGTGAATGTGTTGATTTTTATTTGACATTACTAGCTGAGAATGGTTTGGCTTCTATTATAAATGAACCGACTAGACACATTTCGGGGACTTGTTTAGATCATATTCATGTTCGTCTGGCTACTATTCCTTTAAATTTTTGTGAGAAAGGTTTATTCAATTTTAATATTACAGATCATTCTATGACAGGATTGCTAATAAAAAATTTTTATGTAGAGAAAAATAGAAAGCCCAATGAATTTTCAGTTACAAAGATAGTTAATTATAATAAATTGAATAACTTACTAAGACTTGAATTTTGGGATGATGTATATAATGAGGTAGATGTTTGCTCTGCTTATAGTAGTTTTATCAGAAAATTAAATAAATATATTGAACTAAGTACTTCTGATATTAGGAATAGAAAGAAAAATACAAAACTTAAACCGTGGATGAATGATGTGAAATCTAAGGAAAATCCGGTTAAAAAATAAATTGAGAATTATGTGGTATAAACATAGAAATAACTATAGGTTGAAAATACGTTATAATAGGCTTTGTAAATCCGTAAAAAATTAAATATCAAAATGTCGAGATTAATTTTATCGTTCAGAATTTGTTAAATGTAAGGGGGATTTAAAAAGCGAATGGAAACTGTTAAATAGTTTGTTAAATACACCTCAAAATAGTTTTAATGAAATTCGACTTAATAAAAATGATGAACTTATTTATGATGAAACTTTAATTGCATGTGAGTTTAATAATCATTTCTCCTCTGTTGCAATTGAGTTATCCTCTGGCCTTGGTAATAGTCATGATAGTATTGCTGGCGAAATTCATTTGTGTGATAGTTTCTTTTATGACAGTATTACTGGGCATGAACTTTTGAATATTATTAAGTCATTGGATAATTCAAATTCTGTTGGTTTTGACGGAATTTCTAATAAACTCATTAAAGGTATTGCTTTCAATGTTATCGATGTTTTAACTTATATTTTCAATTTCAGTGAATTGTCTGGTGTTTTTCCTAGTCTACTAAAATCTGCTGTCGAAATTCCGCTTTTCAAAAAGGGTATTCAAACAGACGTTAACAATTATAGACCTATTTCTTTGTTATCAACATTATCAAAAATCTTTGAAAAAGCTATTAAACATAGAGTTCTAATTTACTTAAATAGGTAAAATTTCTTTTGCAATAAACAATTTGGGTTTAGGAGTGCCTGTTCTACCGAGGATGCCCTTCTGGCCTAATATTAATAAGGGTTTAGATAATAAAAAATTTTGCGCTGGGAATTTTATCGACGTTACTAAGGCGTTTGATATGGTAGATCACTCTATTCTTTTGCAGAAATTGTTTGCTGTAGGGTTTCGAGGCTTTATGTTTAATTGGTTTGAGTCGTATTTAAGAGACAGGTCTCAGCGTGTCAAAATAGGCAGTAGTTATAGTAGTTCAAAAAATTTAAATTTGGGGGTACCACAAGGATCAGTTTTGGGCCCAATTCTATTCTTAATTTATATGAATTCAATTTTTTATCAAAAGTTTAAGGGAAATCTAACAGCTTTTGCTGATGATGTTGGTGTGTCATATTGTTGTGATAGTGCATTAAATTTAGTCTGTGATATAAATAACGACTTAAATGTTTTTAGGTCTTGGTTCTCTAAACATAGGTTAGTTGCTAGCAACAAAACGAAACTAATGTTTTTTAGCCTTAGCCAGCAGGATACTCCTGATATAGATTTTGTTTTTCATGCGACCAATTGTAATAAATACACACTAAATGGGCAGAGATTTACTTTCAATGATACCATTTGCTGTAGATCTGGTTGTTTTAATATTGAAAAAGTTGAGAATTTTAGGTATCTTAGTATATTTATCGATAGAAATTTTAATTGGTTACAACATACTACTACGCTTAAGTCATATTTACGCTGCGCGCTAAGGAATTTTTATTACCTAAAAAAATTATGTTCGCTAAATGTACTTAAAATGTTTTACTATGGTATTTTTCATTCTAAGTTACAGTACGGCATGAGCTGTTGGGGTGGTACCTACAGAAATAAAATCAATCCGCTACTAATTTTGCAAAAATGCATTATTAGAAACATGTGCAACCGCAATAGATTTTCTAATAGTATGGAATCATTTAGGTATTTGAAAATTCTTCCTGCTAGACAGCTGTATTACTATAAAGTGTTAAAAATCTTTTTTACTAGAGGTGGATATCTAAACAGCAGATCCTCTAATGCTTATTCCTTGCGTTCCAATCAGAGATTTTTTGTTAACGTTCCAACTTTTCGTACTACAAGCTATCGTAACTTTTTTGACATTATGGCTGTTCGTTTGTTTAATAGGCTTCCTGAATCAATACGATTACTTAGAAATATAAATGTGTTCGGTAAGAAAGTAAAAATTTGGCTTCTAAGTTTTGGGCACAACGAAATCGAGAGTTTGCTATCACCATTAACTTAAAAAATTATTTTTGTACATATTTAAATACTTAAACCGTTTTTTTTTTTTTATATTAGTTATATTTTACATTTTATAGAGGATTTTTCATTTTTGCTTATTACTTTATATATATAATTTACTTTTTTTTTTTTTTTTTTAACTTTTTCGCACTATTTTTTTTCCTCACCCCACAACAGGAAAAGAAAGTTTTACAAATTGTTGTGGTATTAAACACTACTTTTATTTTGAAGCATATAATGTCATTTTCTTATTCACTAGTTTTAAGTAATTTAGAATTAGTATGTTATTGAATTAATTTAATTTTAAATAATGAATATATAAAAATAATCAATTAAAAAATTAGAAAATAAGTATAAAAAAATTTAAAAAATTTTCATTTATTTATTATTTTTTAAGTTAATGAATTATAATTTAATACAACTAGTATGAATAAAGTTTAATTTAAATCTAAAAAAATCTAAAAAAAAAAATAATTCTAATACCGTAATTAAGTATAAAGACATGGTAGCAACAATTGGGTATAGTATAATAAACAAAACACAAAATACAAGAAACACAGCTCATTCCAATACCTTAATTGATCACATTTTAACAAATTCAAATGATAAATATGATATTAATTTTACAATAGAAAGTAACGGTCTATCCGATCACCAATTGGCAATAGTATCACTAAAAGCAATAAGTATTACGAAAATATTAATGAAGAAGCACACTAAGTAAAACAGATTATAACCAGATGTCTCAAATTGTAAATAATTAAATAGAAAACACTAGCGTATTATAAATAGACACGTTAACAAAAATAATACAAGAAGCTAAAGTTTTATGTACAAATTCAATGTCGGTTAGAACTAGGAATAATACATGGATAACACCGTCGATATATAAAGAATTAAAAATTAGAAAATCACTATATGATAGCCATAAAAGAGATCCAAATAACAGAGATAAAAAGATAAAATATACTCTATGTAAGAAAAAGGTCGATAAAAAAATAAAAGAGGCTAAGAAAAGCCATATCAATAAAAGCATTGAAAATGCTGGAAGTGACTATAGGAAATTATGGAAAGTGTTAAATAATACTATAAGGAATACTAATAAGGATATTTCAGAACATATAACAAGCATTGTAAAAAAAAGTGGAGAAAGGACAAAGGATGAAAACGAAACGGCAAATAGGTTAAATGAATTTTTTAATGAAGTAGGAGAATCTATTATAAAAGGAATAAAAGAAAAAATAATATAATAACTGTAGAACACGTAAGAAATAATAAAACATTATTTCTCAGACCAGAGATTTATCAAATTATTATGAAGTTAAACAGAAATGCAGCCCTAGGATTAGATAATATAACGGTAAAGGATTTACAGGAATTAGTTAATATTATCAAAAAAACATTGGCAACATTGATAAATAAATGTTTTGAAGAAGCAGTATTCCCTGATTCATTAAAAAAAGCGTACATAGAGCCAATTCATAAAAGTGGATCTAAAGATGAATGTGGTAACTATAGAAAAAATTTCTATCCTGAACTCAATATCCAAAGTATATGAAAAAGTAATTAATATAAGGGTAATAAATTTTATTTCAAAAACGATTGGTTTTGATCCAAATCAATATGATTTCCTAGAGAACAGCGGTACAGAATCCGCAATAACAGCTACGTTAGAATATATTTATGACGCACTTGATGAAGGATATTTCGTCGGTGCAGTATTTATTGATCTTACGAAAGCTTTTGATGTGGTAAATCATCGTAGACTGATTAGTTTTTTAGATATATCGGGTATAAGAGGTACTAGTAATCTTTCATTAAGCAATTACTTAACAAGTAGGACTCAGTGTGTTAAAGTGAGCGAAGTGCTTAGCGATGAACTTATTATAAAAACAGGTGTACCACAAGACTCACTGCTAGGATCGCTGCTGTACCTTTTATATATAATGAATATGCCGAAAAATAATTTTCAAATTATAATGTTTATGCAGATGACACTAATATCATTGCTAAAGCTAGAACAGTACAAGAACTTGAAAGTATACTAAATAAGGATCTAAATGCAATATGTAATTGGCTAGATTACAATGAACTCTGCATTAACACGAAAAAAAACCAACTATTTGTTATTTCAAACACAAAGAAAAAATAGCGAAAATATTACTCTTAAAATAAAGGAAACAATTATTGAAAGAGTAGAAAAGGTTAAATATCTTGGAATAATAATTGATGATAACTTGAAATGGGACAATCATATCAAAAACGTGAAGAAAAAGTTATGCCAATTATATTAGCTATAAAAAGATGTGTGCAGTATTCCCCAGCATTCAGCCAAGCTTATTTATAATAGCCATATACTATCAAGAATAAGGTATAATATATGTAGTTGGAGCCAGTGCTCAAATTTCCATATTAATCAAATTGGTATTTTAATGAATAAAGCGATAAAATTCTTTACAAATATAATTACAGAACTAGTACTAAGTATTTGTATAAAAAACAAATGAATTAGATAATAATCAATTAATCTATTTTGAAAAAGGTAAATATATTTATAAAGTAATAAATAGTAATATTAAATCTAATTTAAATTTAATAAATAGAGAAAATTTACATAAATATAATACTAGAAATAAAAAGAATATTGAAATACCTAAAGCTAGAACCACAAAGAAACAAAAAAATTTACAATGTAGTGCTATTAAAATTTTTAATTCATTACCACTTAACATTAGAAGAAGTCAAACTTTAGAAACATTTAATAGAAAACTTAAAAAATATATAAAAAACTTTAGAAATTAAAAATAGGAAATAAGTAAAATTAGTGTATTCAAAATAATTATTTTAAACTAAAGTTAATTGTAATTATATAATTTATTAAATAATTTTATATATATTGTAAAATTATCTGAAATTAAATGAAAAAAAACAAAAAAAAATTATTATTAGGCTTATTAGTTTTACAATTTTTAATTTTACTAAACGACATAATTTTCAGAAATTTATTCTTTTTTCCATTAGTTATATTTTTTATATTTTGACCTTCTTTCATTTCACTGTTGAAGATTTGTTTATTTCAACATTTTTTGTTTCAAATTTCTTGTCCATTACGTTTTTTATATTCAACTTGTCAGTATAGTTATTATTAGTAATATTATTTATTTATTTATTTTATTTATTTATTATTAATTTCTCAAAAAGAGCTAATTCAGCTCATACAGAGTATTACATATTTAAAAAAAATTATTTCATATAATAATATATTATTTACAAAAAAAAAAAATAAAAAGAAAGTCAAACAAAACTAGTTTTATGTACATAAATGCAAGAGAAACAAAATATAAAAAAAATCTTTAAATGAAGATATTGCAGTGAAACAAAATTAAGAAAAAAACAAAAAACAGGTGTTAAATTTTTTTTTTTCATACAGATAATAAATGTAAATAATTAAAATACGATTCGACAAAAATATAATAAAAACAAACTAATTATATAGCAATTCAATAATTTGAAATAAACTTTTGTTTACAATTCTTCTTAAACAAATTTTTGTTTAACAATTTAATATTTATAGAGAGACCATTATACAATTTTATGGACGAATTCAAAATTTTGTCTAAACCAAATAAATTTACTGCAGCAGAATATCGTAGATGTTGAGCGTTTCTTGTTTCATATTCGTGTACTTGTGAGCCTATTATTATTTGAGTATTTGTTTTAATCTGATTTTTCGTAATATTATGTATGTGCGTAATCTGTACCAAATTTATATGATCTCTTAACTTTAGTATTTTCAAACTTTTGTGTATCTCGTTTGTCGGAGTTCTTCTTTCGATCCCAAAGAGATTTTTGATAGCTTTATTTTGGATCCGTTGTAAGGTGTTAATATTTTTTTCAAATGTGTTTCCCCATATTCCAATTCCGTATGTTAATGTACTATGAAAAAGGCTATAAAATGTTGAGATTTTGATCTGTTTAGGTATACGTTTTCCTACTTTATTAAATATTCCGGCTATTTTACTAGTTTTTGCTCTTACTTCTACAATATGCCGATTCCAATTCAGATTTTCATCAATAATGACTCCTAAATATTTATACTCGCTCACTTTTTTTATTTCACAGTTATTATATAATATATGCAATTTTTCAGATTTAGGTCTTAGTAGCATATATTTTGTTTTTTTCTTATTTACTGTTAATTTATGTAGATTCATCCAGCTGTGTATCAATTTCATGTCCGAATTTATTATGTTTTGCAGTTCTAATATATTTTTTTCTGCATATACCATAACCAGATCATCTGCATATAGATATGCTTTTCCTTTTAGTGGCATGGTTGAAAAATTACTTATATAACATGAAAAAAGTGTAGGGCCAAGTGAGCTTCCTTGTATTACACCAAAATCAATATCCTTTAGTTCACTCCTTATTCCTTCACATTCAGAGAATTGTTTTCTTTTTTCAAAATAGTTCTTAAACCAAAGGTGCTCTTTCCCAACAATTCCACACGCAAACAGTATTCTTAATAAAATTTTACGGTCAAATGAATCGAATGCCTTGGTTAAGTCAAAAAAAATCAAACCAATTCTTTTTCTTTTTCCAACGCATTCTTGAATTTCAACCACAACATCAAACAATGCAGCGCTGGTATTTGATTTTTTTTGTAAATCCATATTGTCTACCGCAAATTAATTTGTTCTGAATTAAGTAATCAACCAGTTGCTCATTAATATACGTTTCTAATATTTTACTGAAAACTGACGAAATAGAGATCGGTCTAAATTTATTTATGTCACTTTTATCTCCGTTATTTTTATAAATTGGTATGACCTTATTAATTTTTAGTTCTTCTGGAACTATACTGTCCTGTATTGAGATATTTATTAATCTTGTTATTGGTTTTACTAATTCTTTCTTACATGATCTAATTAATTTGGTCGAAATTCTATCCACCCCTTCACTATTTGTGTTAGCTAATGTACTGATAAGCTTTAAAGTTTCACTTTCTTTGATATTTTTTAACTTAAATTTATTACATGTTCTCATTTTTGGATAGTAAAATGATTGATCAAATTTGCTAGCCATTGTACTTCCAACATTGCAGTAAAAATTATTGAATTGATTAATTTTATCATACTTATCTATCTCTTTTCTGCATTGAGTAAAGAATTCATTTGGTTTGTCATTACTCACACCATCAGTAATAATTTCTTTAACAACATTCCAGATTTTTTGCTGATTATTCATACATTTGTTAAATTTATGACTATCGTAGTCTCTTTGCTTTTTTCTTTTTGTATCCGTTAGCCTGTTTAACCAATAGTGATATTTGGATTTATTAGACTCATTACTCAAATTCAATAAATGTTTTTTATGCCAGTAATTCTTTATTTTAATTAATTTAAAACATTCTTTGTCTATCCATGGTTTACTGTATTTATTATTATTTTTTTTAGGACTTTACTGTATGTATATTTTTGTTTTAAATCATTAAGCTTTTCTACTATATTTTTATACACGACAACGGCAACACTTGATGAAACATCAATTTTGTGTCTATCTGTCACAAGCTGTTTTTTTATTTCATCAATATTTGTTGTAATTATATGAATGTCATTATTTTTTTGTTGTTTTATTTTAGTATAATTATCAATTTCTATGAAGAAAAAATTGTGATCAGAAATATTACTTTCAAACATGTTAATATTAATTTTTCTTATAAAATCGTTGGTGAGTATATGGTCAATGCACGTACTTGAAGCAGGTCTAGTTGGTAGGGAATGGCAGAAATTATATCCATTGTAGGCAACAATATTACTATTCAGCTGGATATTTTCGTCGATTAGAGAATCTATAGTTGTTTTAAAAATCTGTATATCCTTCTGTATGTCAGCTAATCTACTATCATGTGATGTGTGTTTTGCCATGATCTGATCCAATTTTTTCATGATAGCATCATAATTTAGGACCTTTGGTTTATGAGGAGCATTAAATGATACATTTGTACTAGCAGGTTGACCAATTGATTTACACTTTTCTCGTTTATCCTTGCATTGAGAGCAAAACCACAAATTATTATGATCTTCTTGTATTTGACTGTATTCCTCAATAGTCATGCCGCCACAAGTATAATGATACCAATTTTTGCAATCTCCATCACATTGTAGTACTTCTTTGTCCTTCTTTACATTAATACTCTTTGTGCATCCAATACAATTTGTTTTATTTGACATTTTTTCTTTTTAGTTTGTTATTTATATTATTCTATATTATTAATTTTATTAATTTTTTTCTTCCGCTTTTTAAAAATACGTCCGATCGTTTTGATGTTTTTGACGTTTTTTTTTATTACCGTTATTATTTTAATTATTAATATCATCAATATTTGTATTTTCAGTAGTATTCATATCAATTATATTCGCTATTTCTATAGAATTAGCCATGCTTTCTACGACAATCTCAGCACAACCATTAGATATTGTTTCAATCCCTTCTTTGATTTTTTACAATTTATGCATTCCATAATTTCCTTCTGTTGATCACAATCACTTTTTTTGTGATGTTTGTGACATTTAAGGCACTTTTCTTGATTTGTACAGTCAGCTGATTTGTGATTGAAACCTTTGTATATGTAGCATCTCAATACATCGATAGCATCAAAAACTTTGCATCTTTCAGAACCTTTACAGAGTTTTTCAGAATTTAGAATTTTAGGAAAAGATTCCTTATCCACTTCAATAATAACGTTTTTCATTTCTCTGTTATATTTTTTTACAGTATTTAATTTTACTACTTTTAATTCACTCATTTCCAAAAAGCTATCCTGCTTCTTAATCTTTTCAATTATTTCATCACCAGTAAATTTATTATTTATATGCACAATTACAAATTTGATTTTAATTTCAACCGGGATTTTGATATCAAACTTGTTTTTTATTTTATTTTTAAGTTCACTCTTAATTATACAAATTTTCGTTATCTGTTTTTTAGAATTGACTAAGTTTAAAAATTTTTCCAATTCTTTTTGTTGAACACTTTTTCTATTTTCTAACCGATCGGTATAATAATCTTCTATAGCTTCCAAAAGCTGCATTGTTTGTAGTTCATTTTTTTAAGCGCATTTTCAAATTCTTGTTTATTTGCACTAAGAAATCCTTGTTTTTTGTAACTGCGAGATTAGTGTTTTCAAAAATAGAATTGACATTTGGAATGTATTGGATACTTCAGCAAGTTACTTGTTGACTGTTCTAGCCCCGAGCATTTTGCGATGCAGTGAAAAATTTTGCCACACACTCCGACACATCTAATACCCGATTCACCTCTTATTTTGGTCCGAAATTTATTACAATCAGCCATACCTGTTAGTGTAATGAACAACTACTAAGAACATTTACATAAAAAAGAACCACCGTATGCGTTAAAAGTAAAAATATTACTCGATCTTTGCATATTCACGAAGCCAATGATGTTTCATGGGACGTAACATATTCCTACGTCTTGAAAATTTAGCATTACAAATGTTGCACTTACTTCTGTTATAATTTTCGTGAATTCTCATGTGCTCTTTTAAATGATTTTTACTTGTAAAACTTTTTGAACAAGTTTCACAGACGTAACTTTCTTTATATTAATAATAATATTAACGGCAAAGTTTCATGTGGCCTTGGGCAATATGTCCCACCTAATAGCATAATATCTCAATACCAGTGAGTCATTATGTCCTTACCAACAAATTATCCATATAATAGTTGTTATTTTTTGATCTTTAGACCCACTAAAATGGGACAAAATAATTTAGGATTTTATGACCTAAAAAAATTAAATTAAAACATTTCAAACAGAAAAAAACAAAACAGTTCCAAAAATAAGGCTTTTTGTTAGATAAATAACTTAAATTTATTATTAAAATAATATTATTTTTTGTATTACAAAGTTTATCAGAAAAGCTTTTAAATAAAATAAAAATATTATTTATATATTATAAACGCAAAATATGCAAAAAACCTATTTCTAAAATACAATGACAATTTAAAATACAATTTTTCAAAATTGCAGTAAATTGTATGTACTTATTAGAAAAGCTTATAAACGCAAAATATACAATAAATCTATATGTAAAATACAATGAAAATTTTAGAACTTTTCATTTAGGTAATTCACTTAGCAAGTACCTTTGAACATAACTTAAGTATCTTACACAATGTCTTAATTATACTCGTATATTACCTATGGTAATAATTCAATATAATAAAATATAATACATAATATGTTTCAATGTATAATTTTTAGCCTTATAAAAACCTAAATGTGTTAAATAAGAACGGAAATAGGAAAGAACTTTCGTATATTATATTTAAAGTTTCTATCTTCATGAATTTCGAAGATAAGACTTTTATTCATTAACATTCAATCTTTACTTTAAGTTACTATTTTTATTAATTTCGATAAGCTTTTAAACTTTGGGATGTTTATAAAGGTACCTGAACCATCACTATAATTGATTTTAAATTAGATGAACACGCAGGAGATAATAAAGAACACCATTATGCCAAATTTGATGCTTCAACATTTGTTTGAAGTTACTATCTTTATTATTTTCAAAGATATGTTTTAAGGTCATCGGAACTATGTGGATGGTCCCCAACCCGCTACTACAATTGATTCTAAATTTCCAGGAAACAAAGAAAGTAGGAAGAGACACTCTGACACCAAATTTAAAAGTTTTATCTTATTTAGTTTCGGAACTATGCTCGTTTGGTCTAAATTCGATGAAAAGTTCTAGGATCCAAACCCATGGTCCGATCTCAACCGTATGCAATCCCTGCGGTAGTCTCATTACTATTAACCTACAGCAATTTCATGAAGATAGCCTCATTAGTTGTAGAGTTGTGGTGAATTTTATTTTATGTTCGTTATTTCTTAGACCTATTAAAGGGTCGACAAACCGAACCCATGGGCCGATTTTATATCATATGATAACCACGCCGTATTTTCAGTACTGGTAAGCTACAGTTAAAATTTCATCAAGGCAGCTCCGTTAGCTTTTGATTTATCGTGTTTTTTTATATATGTTCGTTAGCCTTTGAACCGATTAAAAGATCCAAAATCCGAACCCATGGGCCGATTTCACCCATATGCAGTGCCCGCCATTCTTTGAATACCAGTTAACCCTTGTACACAATTGGATGGAAGCTCTAATTTAATTTTAAGCTACTTTTTTTAATAATTTCAATAATATGCTTTAAGGTCTTCGGAACTTTGTGGATGGTCCCCAACCCACTACTCCAAGTGGTCCTAAAGTTCAAGGACTCTAAAGACATAGTAAAAGGCACACGGATACCAAACTTGGAGGTTCTATCTTCATTGGTTTCGGAATTATGCTCGTTTGGCGTAAATTCGATCAAAAAGTTCTAGGTCCTGAACCCATGGTCCGAACTTAACCGTACACACGAAAGCAGCGAAACTAGTTGTTGAAATATCCAGATCTTTTACATAAAGATATAATAAAGATAATAACTTTAAACAAACGTAGAAGCCTGAAATTTGGCGCAAGGGTGTTCTCTGTACGTTCGCCTAATTCGGGATCAATTGGAGTACTGAATCGGGGACAGTTTATACAGTTTCGAAAACCTTAAAGCATAACACCGAAATTAATAAAAATAGTAACTTAAAATTAAGATAACCCTTCCAATTGTGTGCAAAAGTTAACCATAGTTGAAAATACGGCGGAGACTGCATATGGGTGAAATTGGAACATGAATTCTTTTTCTGCAATCTTTGATCAGTTCAAGTGCTAATGAACATATATTCAAATAAGTGAGGAAAAAAGCCAAAGGTTTTTAAAAAGGAAATTTTCAAAATTATATACAGCTTCTTAGAGAGTATTTTATCATTTATTTTTATAATATATATATTATGATAATATTATATTTTGTTATTTCATTAATTTATTCATTATATGACTAATAAAGCCAAAAAGTAAAGCCACGGATAACAGCAGCATTATAATTGTAATACTAATTTGTACAGAAGTGTTTAAAATTCCTTATCATAATTATAAAAGATGACAATTAACCAATTCTAATCGCATTATTTTAATCTGAAATTAATCTTTTCCATACCGGTAATCTGGATCTGGATCACAGGATAACTAAAAAGATTGTTGAAGATCTATAAATTAAATCTAACCAGAATTTTTCAAATAAAAAGAATTAAAATATTAAATATTGAATTATATATAACATTACAAAATAAGTAAATTAAGAGAATAAATTTTAAAAATTATTTTAAATTGAAATAATTAAACAAGGGTTCTTAATCATTCAACAGTAAATGCACTACGGCAAAAACTCCTGTAAAATTATTTTCCTCCTTGAATTAAAAAAATTAAGAACTAAAAAAAATAAAAGTTGGCGCAAATACCGTGCATAAAAAACAGGTACTGATTTCAACATTTTCTTAGTACTATTAAAATAAGTTTAAAAATTTATCTGAATAAAGCTCAATTGTACGTTTGTAATATGAAAGAATTCACATAAATAATTACATAAATAACCATTCTCAAATTTCGTTGGACTTACAGATTGCAAGTACCCTAGTAATTGATTATCTTGAAAAACTTAACATGAACTATCTCCGGATCCGATGGTGTCCCACAAAGTGTTTTAAAAAATTTTCAAATTCTCTTGCACTTCGACTATCTTTTCTTTTTAATACTTCGTGGTGGTATTTTCCCAGATATCTGGAAAAAAAGAATTCATTAGACCTATTTTTAAACGAGAAAGATTATAGTTGCCCTTGTCAACTTTTAGATACCCGTGCATACCCACTAACCGTTATTTGTTTCCCTTATGCAATTATAAATATTACAACAAATATATAAAAAAGTAAAATAGTTAAAAAAAAATTTAACTTATTATCCCATAATTTTTGCTTAGACAAAAAAAAAGAACAAAAAAATAAATTAAGTTTTTAATTCATTATACCATAACCTTTGGTAAAAACAAAAAAAAATAAACCATTTTCTATCTCTAATAATTAATTTTTACGAATATATTACATTTAAGCAAAATAAGCTTCATATAATCATATTCATACAATGATCATCATGATAGATAATAGTCATCATATTCATAATGATTATATATCTCAAATTCAAAATACAAAGCATGCAAAATATTACACATATACATATTATATATTTTTTTTTTTTTTTTTTTTTTTTTAAGCGCTAACTGTTCAACTGTTAGGCTAATCAGCCTGTCTATACCATAGGTATATGTTGGAGCAGGGGGTCATATTATATTCGTGTTATTAGAATTGGTCTTATTGAATTCCACATATAATTTAAACATGTAATAGTACTAGGCCTTATAACATGTAGAAACGTCTTAGATTTTCAATATTTACAATTCTATTTTTTGTTTATATTGTAATATTTTGTATTTGAGTTATATGGTATTCTATATCTGCGAGTTATATTATTCAATTAAGTTATTTGTTTATATTTTGTATTTGTTTATATTTTTATATTAATGTATTTTTATTAAAGATATATAATTATTAATTATTGATTATGCCATTAATTTGAACCCAATGGCGAATGGTAACTGAGTCGAATCGAAAACCAGAAAAGTTTTTTCACTTTCGCTTGAATTCGAACCCGGGCCTTTCCGCATGAAAGGTAAGCACTCAACCACTGTGCCACCCAGCTGTATGAATACATATAAATTATTTGATGAAGCCATTTACTTAAAAAAAATCGTTGTGTTCTTTTTTGCTTATCTTAAATTTTTTTTAAACTACGCATTATTTCAATTATATGAAATCGTAACTCGAAATCGTTATCTACAAAAAAAAAAACAACAAAAAAAAAAACAAAATTCATATAAATTTCATGTTAAATACAGGATGCATTGCAAAATTTCAAATTTTTATATGAAAATATTGGAGTTAAAAAAGTTAGTTGTTCGAGAGCTACCCGAAGTTTTGTTCCGATCTTAACCAAAGAAAATAGGGAACTTAGAAATTGATTGAAAAATATTTTGTGAAAATTTCAAAACTGTAGCTCTTTTAGTTTTTGAGTTATCGTGCTGACACACAGACGGACGGACAGACACACATAGCTAGATCGACTCTTTTTTCGATTCTGAGCCGATACGTACCCTTGACAATATATCCAACTCATCTAGATCGATGCGTTACAAACGGAGGAGCAATTTTAATATACCCGATGTCATATGTATGCACGGGTGTAAAAAGATAGTATAAATGTTGTAAATCACAACCGTCCAATAGCAAAATTATCTGGTGTTCCTAAAATTTTTAAATTAGTGGTTTTTGATTTAATTTACTCAAAGTGCTCTAATATTTTTTCGGGTATTCAACATGGCTTTGTGAAACGTAAATCTACTTAAAACTAATTTAGTAAAATCCACAACTACCTTCCTAAATAATATGGAATCAGATTTTTAAACTGATGTTATCTACACTGACTTCTGCAAAGCTTTTGATATCTTACCACACAGCATCATTCTACTAAAAATAGAAAAATAAGGTTTTCCAAGCAGCTTTACTAAGTGGATTGGATCTTATCTCAATAGAAGAACCTAGAGTGTTACATTTAGAAGAACGTACAGTGCTCATTTACACCAAATTCAGGTGTTTCACAAGACGTAACTGAATACCTTTGCTCTTTATTTTATCTGTTAATGTTGTTGGGCCTTTTATAAATCATAGCAATTTAAAAATTTACGCTGACGTTATGAAAATTTTTTAAAAAATTACTTCAATGTGAGATGCGGCATTACTGCAAAGTGATCATAATAATTTCTTTTCTTCGTGCACCATAAATAATCTTCTTCTTAATGTTTCTAAATGTGCACAAGTTACCTATTCACGACGCTCTAATAATTTTAATTTCATTTATTCTATTGATAATTCCAATTTGAATAAAACTGAATCAAAAAGAGATATAGGAGTACTTTAGTAAACTTAACTTCAGAGCTCATTATAAGTCTATTATTCATAAGGCAAACTCAATGCTAGGATTTGTTAAACGATGGTCTAAAGAATTTAAAGATCCCTATACTCTTAAATCTCTTTATACAAGTCTCGTCAGGCCTAACTTAGAGTATGCTGGTCAAGTATAAAATGGTCACCTTTCTATCAAATTCATGTAAATAGAATTAGATAGATTCAGAAAAACTTTCTTCGTTTTGTTTTAGGAAATTTACGTTGCAATGACCCTATAATTTTATGAAAATAGATTAAAATTAATTCAACTAAATACTCTTAAGCTTAGAAGGCAGGCAGCTGATGTTGTTTTTCTAACTGAAATAATAAAGCGCAACATAATGTCACCTGAGATCTCAAACAAAATTAATTTTAACACAATATCTAATCTTAGCTCTTCTAACCTATTCATTACAACACATCACAGAACTAATTATGGGTGTAATAAACTAATTCACAGAATGTTATCTATGGGTAATAAATTATACATAAATCATACATAGATTTTACACAAAAACAAGTGACGAAAAAAAACAAAGGTTTTTAAAAAGCACATTTTCAAAATTATATAGGGTTTGTTACTGAGTATTTTATCATTTATTTCATGTTGTGTGAAGTATAATGTTAGCGCTTCAATGTTAACATTTAATTTTGGAAAAATATACACTGGAGTAAGAGCAAGAGAGGGACCCATCCCCCTCCGGCCGCCACCGTTCCATTTTTTTATATTCTATCAAATCAATTGTGAACTCCACCTAATTTTATTATCTAAGCAAAAATGGTTAAAACTAAGAGACAATTTCTTCAATTTGAAGAAGCCCTTTCAAATTTGAAAAAACCTTTAACATATGTTAAAATATAATGCTGCAGCTTTAAGAAAATGCCGAAACATTTGCCTTTTAAAAATTTATATACTTTGTAAAACCAGCTATTTGGTGCCGTTTTCATATTGAAAATACACCTAAGAGAACTCTTGTTTTAACAATTTAAAAATGGGACTTTTTCCAACTTTAGGGGGCTGTAGCTCCGCAACGGGTGAACCTACAGAAAAAAGTTCTTGAACGAAATTATTTTTTTTGCGATACTTTCCGTGGTTATTTTTTAACTCCATTTCAAATGGTGTAAAAGTTTTGTAAACATACGGACGGACGGACGGACAGAGTGAAGCTATATAGGCACATTTTTACAAAATTTTTTGAAAATGTGCTAAAATAAGCCATTAAAACATAAAATATTTGAAAATCATAATTGTTCATTTTTAATTTGTAACTTATTGTTATTTATGTTTTTTAAGTTAATATACTTAGATGTTCACATACATATGTACATATTAAGAATTTAAATTGTAACTTAGTTTTAAGGATAAGAAAAAAATTTTATTATAAAATTGTTTGAATTAAACAAATAAATAAAAAAATAAGTAAATCAATAAATGTAGAAGCTTCAAATTTGGCACAAGGGTGTTCTTTAATATTTGCTACGTGTTCCCCTAATTTATGATCAACTGAAGCGGTGGTTCAGGTATCTCTCTTAGACCTCCCAAGGTTTAAAAGCTTATTATCGAAATTGACGAATTTTAAACTCTAGGCTACTAGCAATGAAAGTTCCGCAGGGATATATTATTATATATAATATTTTTAAATAGATAAATTAGTAAGAATTTTTAAATATATTTGAATAGATAAAATAATTAGAAAATATTTTTAGTATTATAAAGTTGATTTGGTAAACTAGGTCTTACGATCAAACTAATAAAAGCTTTTATGGATTTAAAATGACTTTATGACGAATTAGGTGTAGAGTATTTCTAAGTCGGTAGCACCGATGACTGTTTCTTTACTTTTTTATCTTGCTTAATATATTTAAAAAAATTTCACTTAGGTACCCGAAAAGGTTTTTAGTAAAAATATTTATTTTGTTTTTTCATTTTCTTTTTAATATTTAAAAAAATTTCAGTGGCTGGAAATGGTTTTCTTAGGTCCTGAACCGGTCTCCAAATGTCAGAAAAAGGTGTATAACGGAAGTCCGACTAAAGAATCTGACTGCTCAGGCCAAAATCTGTGCCTTCATCCTGATTTCGACCGAATTCGGCCAGAAATATAAATGTTTAATATTAATATAGATAAAAAATATATTTTATTTCTTTCTAATTTATATAAATGCATATATTGATAGTTATATATAATATATATTAATTTATAATATATTATTATAAAAATGTTTAATATTAATATAGATAATACGTATATATTTTATTTCTTTTTAATTTATATAAATGCATATATTAATAGTTCTATAATATATAAGAAATCTGGCGAATAGAAAATTCGACCGGACTCTTGCGTATTAATAAATAAAGGTTGTCTTAAAATTTCTTTTATAGTAAAGAACAAAATAAGCAGCAGAAAGGCGGAAGTTGGTTTATAATTTGTTCTTGAAAACGATAAACATGATTTCTTAAAGGAATTTGCTTTGGTAGCTGAAGGGTCAGTGGTACCGACACTGTAAATGTTTAAAGCGCCGTATTCGTTCGAAGAGTTAAATAGCAGTGTTAAACAACAAAATGAATTCAATAAAATGCAAATAAATGGTCTCGACTGGGATGATGAGATTATTGAACATTTAAAAATTAAAAATATCTTAACGAAACATTTAAATTCATTCAATTTCGTTTACGTGTAAAAGGTCACCAAAAAAAGATATTTTTAATTAAATTTTAATTAAATATGTTTCGAATTCAGTAGAGTTATTAATTTAGATAATAAAATTTCACCTCTACAAAAACTAAAGAATTTCATCACAATTTGCCCTCACCATCACAATACGGGAAATTTACAAAGATGTGCTGTAAAAAATTGTATGAATTTATATATGTATTTAATAAAAGACAATAATTGGTTTTAAGAAATGTTTGTTTTATTTATTGTTGACAAATATATTTGCCCTGACAAGCACATAGGTATTTCATAAAATAGGCTGGAATTGTTGCACTGAGCTATATGTAAATTCATAGGTATGTAGAAATCTTCTTCTCCCAGTTTGAGTTTGTTTTTTTTAATGCATCTATCAAAATATTTACATACATATTCTCGTACATTCACTTCAGCTTCATTGTTGTATAACATCACTGCTTGTATAAAGTCTAACATAAGAAAAAGGCGGGTGTACTCATCCAGTTGCAATGTAATTTTTTTAGTTGCCACAGTATGATTAAATGTTAGCGAAATCCTTTTGAATTTAATTTGGGTTGATTGATTGTAAGATCTTGATAAAATTCATACACGTCAAATAATTCATCTCACAAATGACTTTATGATAACGTTGAAAAATTATTGATGCAGAATTATCCGAAAAATTCTTTGTATTTTTTTATAATTTTTTAGTGGGGATTATATCGCAACATTTTCAAAATTATATACAGTTTCTTACAGAGTATTGTATCATTTATTTTTATAAAAATATATGTTATGATAATACTATAATTTAGTTATTTCATTAATTTATTAATTATATGACTAATAGTGAAATACATAGAATATAACCCAAATGCACTCAAGAAAACCTGTTAATAAGTGCGAAATATAATGTTGGAGCTTCAATGTTAATGTTTAATTTTGGAAAAACTTACACTGGTGAATAAGTTACTGTTTTATAAGAACATAAAAATATTAATTTTTAAGACCTAGTAGCCCTTCAATGGGGAAGGTTCCCAAATTTTTGCTTAGCAAACTTACGATGGATCTGCCCACCCGTTTCCTATCCTCACCATTAAATTTTTTGCGTTCCTAGGAAATCAATTTTGAACTCCAACAAAATTTGGAATTTTACCTAGAATTTTATTATCTCCAAAATGGTTAAACTAAGAAACAATTTCTTCAATTAAATATAGCCTTTAAAATTTAAAGAGAACCTTTAAAATTTAAGAAAAACCTTTATCGCATGTTGAAATATAATGTTTCAGCTATAAGTTTTATATATTTGTAAAAAGAAATTTGAACAGGTATTCAAGTTACAGGTTTTTGAAAATAGCAAAAATTCAATTTGCGAGACCTTATAGCTCCTAAACAGGGGGCGTGACAAAATAATTTTGTTAAAAGACTACTACTAATTTCTGAGGACGTAACTTCTCCCAAAATTTCAAGACCCTACCT
This sequence comes from Dolichopus griseipennis, assembly GCA_963082915.1. NCBI lineage: Eukaryota > Metazoa > Arthropoda > Insecta > Diptera > Dolichopodidae > Dolichopus > Dolichopus griseipennis. Next base: position 125,961,580 of record OY720443.1, on the reverse strand, counting down.
TGAACCGTTTAGAATATATGTGGGACCAAAAATTTTGCAAAAGTTAAGTTTCGCTTAATGGTAAATTTTAATACCGTATGGTAACTCTATACATTTTAACCTTATATTTTTGTAAAGCCTATAAAAACAGCTCTCTTATACCGTTTTTAGATTGAAAATACATTTAACAGAACTCTTGTTATAACAATTTAAAAATAGGGCTTTTTCCAAACTTTGGGGGCTGTAGCTCCGTAACGGATGGGGCTACAAAAAAAAATTTTTTCTGCAAAATGGTTAAAATATCTTTACTCTATTTCTAAAAGTGTAAAAGTTTTGTAAACATATGGACGAACGGACGGACAGAGTGAAGCTATAAAAAAAAATTTGTCTATCCGTGGTTAAAATTTCTTTACTCTATTTCAAACGGTGTAAAAGTTTTGTAAACATACGGACGGACGGACGGACAGAGTGAAACTATATAGGCACATTTTTACAAAATTTTTTGAAAATGTGCTAAAAAAAGGTTCGGAAAAATTTTTTGGTATTTGATCGAGAGCAAAAACACCTTTAAATAGTTTACATGTTGTAATATTATATTTCAGCGCTTTCGCTACCTGAATTGTATTCACTATTTGTAATTTGTAAACGAGAAATATCAAGTAGACGATTATTACCTCTTATATTTGTTGTCGGAAATTCAGTTTTAAGTTTTCTAATTGTTAAGACTATATTGAATTCTTAAGTAACTAGATTAAACTGTTTGTTGCTTTTTTGTTATCGATATGACCAAAAGAGTAATTTTCAATGTTAATTCTTTTTAAATCTCTGGTCGATGTTAAACTTGTTCAATTGCAGAATTTACATACCCGTGCATACCCACTATGAACTATAAAATAAAATAAACCTTTATTTAATTCCTTCATGCTATTGTCTGATAAGAAACCGAATTTAAAATACAATTTAGAGATAATATAAAAGCAGCGAACATATTCTTAGGACAGTCATTATGAATTATGGAACTAGAGGAGTTCTTAAATATTTATTCCTCGGTCTTATTAGATGATCATAAAAGACTAATATTACATCATAATATTTAATCGGCTTATTTTTTCCCATACAAATATAAACATCCTTTTTCCGGACAAACTATAAGACCAATTTTAATGAAACAACAACCAAAAGAAAGGTTTTTTTTGTTTTCATAGGACAATGATATTTTTTTTTAGAATATTGCGTTTTTTCAGGTGAAAACCCGTCTTTAATTTAACGTAAATTTGAATTTAACGGTCACGCTGTTAAAAGTTAAGGCTTATGACTCTAATATTATGCGCCGACTTTCTGGGTAAAAGTAAGTCAATTTCTTTTGTAACTCGCAACTCAATCAAACTATACATTATAGGCGCCGACTTATGTCTTTCTTTTTTTTGTTTAGTTCAAATGTTAAATGAACAAGGAGATTGAAACTTTTTTAAAAATTTTTTTTTTTTATCTCTCCAAAATTCCAGTGAAAAAAAAATGAGTTCTGTTCGAAATGAAAGCAATACATTTGGTTTATACAGTAGTTTTCATTTATAACGAACTCGGTTCAATTTTAATTATAATAAACTTTACACTTTTTGATAAAGAATTAAATTTTACCTAAAAATGTAAGTTTTTTATTACATTGATATTTCTTTTATTTAAACTTATTATATCTAATAATATTGCTTGGCTATTAATTAAGTGTTTTTTATTTAGTTTTGAATATAAAAAAAATCATAATAACGCATCAAAAATACAAAAAAAAAATTCAATAGAAGAAAAAGCGCTATCTATAGGCTTGAGGCTGACACAGCAAATAAAATTTTAGCAAATGAGTTCGAAGTGTCCATTCTAGAATCAGCACATTCTACAATGTTCAAGTCTTAAACTAATTTTTCAAAATTCACAGCATTCTTTTAAAACGACATTCGTTTATTACGACGAATATTTTCAGTCCCATAATGGTCGCTATAACCGAAAAGTACTGTATTTTGTTTTTGTTTGCAATTTATTATAACACAGTAGGTACTAAAAAAAAATTATTTTGTAAATCGTAAATTTTTGTTGCTTTTGTAAAATTAACAAGTAAAGAAACAGTCAGTCGGTGCAACCGACTTAGAAATACCCTACACCTATTTGGTTCAAATTTAAGGACATATCCATAAGTCATTTTAACACCATTTAACAGCTGTTATTAATTTGATCGTAAGACATAGCTAACCAAATTAACTTTATAATACTAAAAACATTTTCTAATTACACTATCTATTAAAAAATATTACAAATTCTTACTAATTTATCTATTTAAAAATATTAAAAAACAAACAAACTTGAAATAAATGAAAATATATTTATTCCAATTCAATTACAAAATGAAAAAATTCTAATTATTAAATTTTGTGATAAAAAAAAAATCAAAGCATAATATATTTACTAATCCAAATTTTTCAAAATTGCAATTATTTTAAATGGTTAGTTTATATACCTAATAGAAAAGCTTATAAACGCAAAATAAACAATAAATGTATTTCTAAAATACAATTACAAATTTAGACCTTTTCATATAATTCATTTAAATATAAAAATAAATTTTTCATAAATGCAGCAAGTTCCTTTGAACATAGCTGAACCATTACAATTAAGTCTAGATTTCGGAGACACATAGGACATATGAAATATATTCTTTGGCTTTGAAATTAAACTCGACCAGAACCAATTCCCATGGTACTTTCATTACTAGTAACCTAGAGTTTAAATTTCATCAAAATACCGGCATTATTATTTGAGTTATGGTGTTTTTAAGATATATGTTTATTAGTCCTTGAACTTGTCAAGGGTTCCATAACCCGAAACCATGGTACGATTTCGCCCATATGCAGTCCCGTCATACTTTCAATAGTAGTTAACCCTTGTATACAATTGGAACGTTCTATCTTAATTTTAAGTTACTAGTTTTATTAATTTCGATGATAAGCTTTTACACATTTGGGGGGTCTAAGATAGGTCCTGAACCACCACTCCAAATGATCCCAAATTAGGGGGGCACGGAAGAAATAGTAAAGAACACCCTGGGCCAAATTTGAAGCTTCTACATTTATTTCAAGTTACTATTTTTATTAATTTCAAAAATATGCTTTAAGGTCCTCGGAACTGTGGCTGGTCCCCGACCCGGTACTCCAATGGGACCCAAATTCCCAAGACACTTAGGAAATAGGAAAGGACACCCTGATACCAAATTTGGAGGTACTATCTTCATTGGTTTCGGAATTATGCTCGTTTGGCCTAAATTCGATCAAAAAAAAGGTTCCGAACCCATGGTCCAATCCCGACCTTACGCAATCCCCGAAGTAGTTTCATTACTAGTAAACTACAGCACAAATTTGATGAAGATAGCTTCATTAGTTGTTGAGTTATCGTGATTTTTTATATATGTTCGTTAGCCCTTCGATCGATTAAAAGGTCCAGAATCCAAACCCATGGGCCGATTTCGCCCATATTCAATCCCCGCCGTACTTTCAGTCCTAGTAATCTACAGTTAAAATTTCATCAAGATAGCTCCATTATTTTTTGAGTTATCGTGCCTACGGACGGACGGACGGACAGACGGACGGACGAACATGGCTATATCGACTCAGGCGGTCACGCTGATCACAAATATATATACTTTTCCATATCTAGCTCGCTTCCTTTAGGTGGTTACAAACACCATACGAAAGTTAATATACCCCTTTACCTATTCTATAGGTGTAGGGTATAAAAACCGAATTCTGAAATATGCAGAAACCTAAAAAAAAAAATAATATTTCTTAAGAAAAATAATTTGTTTCTTATGGATCAGCCAAAATCAGCATGTACGGCATTCAGTTTCCATCAAAAAATTTTGAAATAATTAGTTATGTAAAAAAATTTACATGAAAGCATACGCGACGTGCTGTACCTCAGAGTTTTAAAATTTAAAAATTGACAAAGTGTATAAAAATACATATTGTAATTATTTTTTCTAATGCTGCTGCGATTAAATTTTAAAAATAAAATATTTTAAAATAACATTTTTTTTTTTTAAATAATTTATATAATAACATATTATATAAATAATAACATACAAATATTCAAATAAATTGAAAATACCTACAGTACAATTTATATGTTTGCAAAACTAAAAAAATGTTATTTGTTCCTTAGGTCCTAACCTAAATAAAAGCGTGCAGCGTATAATTTCTGTCAAAAAATTGAGAAAAAAATAGGTACATAAATTTACATTAGAGCAGCGAAAATACGCGTAACGCCGGATTCCCGGATTTTTAAAATTTACAAATATTGACAAAATGTATAAAAATATTATTATTAGTTTTTCTTACATTTCTAATATTATGTTTTAAAAAATAATATTTTTTTACAATAATTTTTATTAAAAAATATCTTATATTCAAAATACCTATAATATGAAATTAAAAATATTTTTTGTAGGTACTAAATTAAAACATTCAAATAAATATTTTTGATAAATTAAATATTGTACGCGTGTATCGATTTACCGATAATGGATATGTAGACAGACATATTGACGTACTGCCGTATAAAAATTGTACGTCGTATGTTTTGATTTCATTCTAATAATTGAATAGTTTATTTCACACTTTCAACATCGAATAATGTTTTTTTATAATAAAAAAACTATTTTTAGTTTTACTTTGACAAAACGAACGAATTTTATATGTCAAAAAGTGTACATGAAGATTAGATAGGCGTAGTTTGTAAACGGAACGCTAATTTTTGTTTCAGAAGTACATAATTGTCAGATTAATTGTCATATATATATTTGATATTTTAAAACTACCTGTCATTTGAGAAATTAATTAAGTATTTAAATATTAATAAAGTGAAAAAATTAAGGTTTATTGCTGATATAAATATAAAGAATATTTTTTAAAATGGAAGGGAGTAAGTGCTATTCAAGAGCATTTTAATTAAAGCCTTCTGTCGGAAATTATTTATCTACTATGTCATTTACAAGGACTGAAGTATCTGGCAATAGTTGAGAGTAGAAAAGTACAGCATTAACTCGAATTTTGGGTTCTTGACTTCAATAAATGTATTTATATGTTTAGAAATATGTATTTATTAGAATAATATTTATATGTATTTAGAATTTTAATTTAATTTAACTATAGAAATAAAACTCAAAAAATCGGTACTCAACAACCTTTTAATAATTAAGAAAAATTATAAATTTTTTTTAAGCAAATTTCAAGCGCAAGAATTGTTGACAACACTGTTGGCATAATTTTTATTATGTATAGTCTAATATAATTTACACAAAACGAATTTTATATGTTAACATTTTATATGTTAAAAGCAAAAATAGCTCAAATTTCGAGCACAGGGCGATACTAGTCTATATAAACATATTAAAAATTTTTTGGAGTTAATAAATACACTACAATTTGCGGTACTCATTTCACCCTTTGTTCGTGGGCATATGATAATTCTACTTCTGGACCGGGTTAATGTGAATATCATACAATAGAAAATGATAAATTCACTTTGGAAAATTTAATTAAATGGTACGAGAAAAATGTCGAGGTTAAAAAATATTTTTAAGCGTGCTGGTAAAAAATCCAAAAATTTACAATCTGATGAAGGTACGGAATTTTTTAACAAAAAATTTCAAAATCTAATGAGGCAAAAAAAATTAACCACTATCACATATATTCAGAACTAAAAGCATCAATTGTAAAAGTTTTAATCGCACCCTAAAAAAATGCAGTTTACAAGCCACATATAAGTGGTTAACTCTTCTACCATCGCTAATAGAAAAATATATCTCAACTTATCATCATACAATTAAACTTCCACCTAAAAAGGTAACTTATTTATTTATTTATTTATTTGACTCATGCTTAACTCAAACACGTTACAAATTTTTTACTTAAAACTAACAAAGTGTAATAAAAGATATTAAATATTACAAAACTAATTATTGCAAAACTAAATTTATATAAAAAAAATCATGCAAAAAAAAAAAAAGGAAAATAGAATATTCAATTAAAATAAGAAACAAAAGTCATTAACAATATATTATAATGAATAAAAACAAAATATTAAACAAATTTATGAACAAAATTGAATATCAAAAATAAAAAAAAAAAAAACAAAAATCAGTAATAAACTAAAGATAATCCCAAAATTTTACCGATGCAAATATAAATCTTTCTTTAATGTTAATTTGGTTAGTTGAAGGTTAATACAGTGTTTATATTTATTGCATAAAGCCATCATTCTGTTAAGAGGTTCGTGTTTACCATAATTGGTACGGTGAAACTGAAGATAAAACATGTTATGTGTTCTTAATCTAGAAACTGGACAGAAAACTACCCTATCAAGTAATTCCTTAGAAATAATGTTGCTCTTGAGTAATTCTGTTAAAAATATTATATCAGCAACCTCACGACGTTTTTCAATAGTGTTGTGATTTAATAAATTTTGCCGATGCTCGTACGGAGAGAGATTGAACGGATCATACCTGGCTGGCATATTCCAAATTGGGTCTTACCAAGCAAATATAAAGACAATTAAGAACATAGGGGTCTTCAAATTCACTTGCCCAACGCTTGATAAAATCCAGCATAGAATTTGCTTTATTTAATACATAGGTATAATGAGGTTGAAATGAGAGTTTACTATCAAAAAATACTCCCAAATCTTTAATTGAAGCAACAGATAGAATAGTTTGATTATTAAAAGAATAAGTACATGATAATTGATTTAAACGACGCGTAAAAGAAATAAAAGCACATTTAGTTATGTTAAGAAGAAGGTTATTATTAACACACCAGTTATGAAAACGGTTTAAATCATCTTGTAAAGCTAATCATCTAATGACTTAATTTTTTTAAAAATTTTCATATCATCGGCATATATTTTAATGTAACTATTGTAAATTAATGAAGTAACATCATTTATCGAAATAATAAACAATAAAGGGCCAAGATGACTACTCTGAGGAACCCCAGTGAGAGCCAAAAATGGGGTCGAAATTATAGATCTAAATAGAATTGAATAACTTTGATCTGAAAGATATGAGGAAATCCAATTTATAAAGTATGAGGGAAAACCTAATTTTCTTAACTTAAAAATGATAATATTATGGGGAAGAAGATCGAATGCTTTACTGAAGTCGGTGTAAATTACATCAGTTTGAAAGCCATCCTCCATATTTTTAAGAAAAATTGATGTAGCCTCAACAAGGTTAGTAACGGTAGACTTATTTTTCACAAAGCCATGTTGATATGGTGATAAGAAGGTGACGCAGTGATCATAAATAGAATCGAAAACAATTAATTCAAAAAGTTTTGGAATCGAGGATAGTTTTGCTATCGGTCGATAATTAGTAATGTCATTTTTATGATCTTTCTTATGAATAGGTCTAATAAAAGCACTTTTCCAAATAGATGGAAAAACCCCAGTAGCTAACGGGCAATTAAATATGGTGGACAGTGGGCCAGCCAAAGAGGCAGTGCATTTTTTTAAAAATAAGTTAGGGATACCATCACTTCCAGGACTTGGATTATCATCAATTTTATTTATGTAATTCAATACCATGTTAGAGTCTATATTAATATTTGTAAGTGTAGTTTTCGGAAAATTTTCAAGGTGAGAGAAATTTGCTTCATTTACAGAAAATGTTGAAGTAGAGTAACTAGAAGAAAAGAATTCACGAAAAAAATTCGCAAATGATTTTGGAGTCATTACTAACAGAATTTTTATAATTGAAAAAGGTTGGATATTGATCACTTTTTCTTTTAGAGTTTACAAATTTCCAAAATTGTTTTGGATTGGCTTTAATATTCGATGACATATTGCGAACATAATTTGAATAAAGATTATCAGCCAAAAATTTAAATTCATTAAACAGAGTGAGAAAATAGTAATAGTCAGAATTCAAGTTACTTTTGACAAATTTACGCCAAACTTTATTTTTTTTATTTTTTAATGTTTTGAGATTTTTATTAAACCAGGGTGGGCTGGATGCATTCGTAGTATTAACTACAAGAGGAACAAATTGAGAAATAGAAGAATGAATAATTGCATAGAAGTTATTAACAGAATCATTTAAATTAGAGGAAGGAATAAATGAAAAATTATAAGAGGTCAAAAAATTATTAATATCATCAAAATTGGCTTTTACAAAATTATAACGATGTGATAAAGTAGATCCAACTTTCGCAGGGGGAAAGGAAGAAAAGGAAAAACAAATAGGGGGTGATAAGGATCGATTTTGACTAATTCAATTGGGCAATCAAGAATAACCAAATCGTTCCAGTTCGTAGTGAAAATAAGATCCAATTGATTACCTCTATAATTGAATATCGAGGATACTTGTTGAAAGTTAAAGGAGTTTAAAGAATCAATTACTAAGCACTCAATATTACTAATCAGTTCTTTTGGTACGAAGTAAGGTTCTTCATCATGAGCAATCCAACTGATATTGGGTAAATTAAAATCACCACATAGGATTACATCATCATTTGCGTTGATTTTGCTAATATATGACTCAATTACTGATAAATAATTAGAATAAAGTTCAAAGTTAGAAGCTGGTGGAATATAACAGTTAATGATAAATAAATTATTGGATAGCAGTTCAACTTTAATAGCCATAATTTCAGTATTTCAATTGACTCAGTTTGAGAGGAAGTCAGTTCTGAGGAACAAAATGAATTTTTTATTGCGATTAATACTCCTCCACCTTTCGAAGTATTATCCAGAGTACCATATATATCCTTTCTAAAAACATTAAAAGATGAAGAAAAAAGTTCTAAATTGTTAATTGAAGAAGTAAGCCAAGTTTCAGTTAAAATAAAAATATCAAAGTTTAAAAGGGTAGAATTAGAGAGAACCGTTTTCGTTTCGGTACGTAGACCTCTTACGTTTTGGTAATAGATAGATAATTTAGGTAAAGTGTTGCAAGGATTAACTAAAGTAAGGGGAGATAAATTAATATTAACTAGATTTTCTCTCACTTGGGAACGGACGAAAGTACTTATCATGATTTTCCCTTACCCTTTGAAGATAATTAATTCTGTTAGACGAAATATGAGAAGCATATGACTTAAGATCATTCAAGGCATTTACCGCAGAAATTCCAAATGTGTCATGATATCTAATAAAAATATCACGCAACTCATTAACATCAGTTGGCAATCCTTCTTGTTGAATAGCAATTTTCAGTGATGTATTAGTTTTTCCACCTATACAAACATCATTAGACTTATTATGAAGATAGGCTAGATAAAGTCTAACATTTTCAAAAATTCTGCTTTCCCTGAGTCTGGCTAAAACATACCTGCTATTATTATTATCTTCTAAAGATTTAAGTGTGACCTTAACAACAGGAGGCAAAAGAGGGTCTAGCACCGGTGGTAGTGTAGGTATAGAATTAGAAACATTTGAAGAATTTGAAGCTTTCAATACTTGAGATTTTTTTGGTAGTGAAGAGTTTACATGAGGATTTCAGGTTTCACCTTGAACAAAGTTATGATACTTAGTCAAAGTGGAAGAAAGAGATTTTTTAAATTTAGAAATTTTAGTTTTAAGAAAAGAATCACTAACCTGTTTATTTAAGGAGGATTTTGGATCATTTGAAAGTGAAGATTTAGATTTACATTTAATTTGTTTTTTATTGTTAAGAGGTATATAATTAATATTCTGTAAAGAGTTATTAGTATTACAAGTAGGGGCTGTTATTGGAAGTTCAAGAAGGCTATTAATATTATTTACTTTTGAGTTTGTGTTAGCAGTGAAATTAAGTGTATAAGTTTCACTAGAAGGAACTTTAGGTACATCGAAAAGATTAATTAAATTATTACCTGCATTGTTTGATTTAACTGTATTAGAATTATTAACATCTGTAGAAGTATCAGTTATTAGTGGGTTAATTGAATTTTCAAAATTATTATTAGTATTATTAGCGTTAGTAGAATGTAGGTTAGGTTTAATTGTATCTATGTTAGGTTTAGAAAGATTTGAATTTGCATCTATCAGATTAAACGAAAATTTGGGGTTACCTTTAGTCCTTAGCTGCTGTGGTGTAAGAGGTCGCTTAGGTTTAGCAGATTGCTCTGGTTTAACCGGTCTATTTGACGTCAAAATAACAACATCCGAAGTCCAGTTGGTAGTATGTGCTCCAATTTTGTCCCAAATATAACCATTATTGGGATCCAGTAACAACTGCATTGAACCATATGGGCCAGTTAATTTAAAACAGCGAAATTTAATGTTTTTTCTTTTAATACGATTTGGAGTAACATTAAGACAGGAAACTGAATTGACGCGAAACTCATCTTTTATAAATCGAAGCATTTTAATACAATCAAAGGAACGTGGAGCTCCGTTAATGCAAATAGATGAATTTTTTAACTTCTCAATATTAGCTGAAGAGAGATTAAAATTGTGTAGTTTCGATATTCTACGATCCCATTCATCTTCAGTCCATATAGTCCCAAATTTATGTACTATTATTGGATCTGTTTGAATACCAATATCTTAAGTTTCCAGAGTATTTTGAGTGCCAAATTCACATGTTGTAAGTGTACTCTGGACTCCTTTATTAAAAGTTTCAACCCTTTTGGAGTTAGAATCTTGAAGGTTTGTGAGCAGCTCCAATAAAAATAAATTTGTTAGAGTTATGTAGTTGTTCTAGTTTTTCAACAAGAGAATTATGTTGAGAAGCTAACAGTTTGTTAAATGCAGATACATCAACATGTTGGCGACTAGAACCAGCTCCGATGATATCTCTAATGTTGTTTTCTAGGTTGCCAAAATGTTTAGGCAGATGTGCGAGAACTTCTGTTTTGATTTTTTCAATACCATTGTCATTATTATTTTGACCTGAGACACGGCAGCATAGCCAATCAAACGATTTCGCCATGTCCTGAAAAGCGTTTGTATTACTCACAATGGTGTTGTTAGTTTTATTACATAGTGATGTTTTCTCATTGGCAAGATCAGATATTGTTTTATGAATATTGTCAAACATACCACGCAACAAGCCTTCGTGGTTTTGACAATCCTCACAAATTAAAAATGAGTCAAGAGATGGATGGTACCAATCTCTGCTTAAACCTATATAACTTTCTCCATGTAACTTTCTTTTACAAAACGCTTTGCAAATAACAAATTTGCTTTTCTTGTCAAAATCGAAACAATTTCCCAAATCGCTTTTGTAACTCATTTTAAATATGATGTGTAAAAAATTATACAAAAAAACGAAGGTTAAATAAGTTTATTCACTTTAATAATTTAATTTCAAAGAATTTACGATTAAGCATAAGCCAAAAAGAATAAATAAAAGTACACAAAAGTTGTTTTTATTGTATTATTAAATTGTTCTTTAAAAAAAAGCAAAATAAATTATGAGTGATCAAATTACATATGAAAACAATTGCAAAATTTTATTTTTGTTAATTAATTAGAAAAAAAAAGACACGTTTTCTTTTTATTTAAATAATTAAAATAAACCGTAATTTCGCGAAAAGCGTGTGATTCAATTGAGTAATTTAATAATACTGAAAAAAACCAAAAGAAAAATGTTACAAAGAAAAATGTCTCCTATTAATTAAATTTATATTGATTTAATGTCTTCTATAAATAAATTAAAAGTGTTCCGAAAAGCAAAATACAATGTTAAAGTTTTTTTTCTGTAACTTAATTTAAAGGTATATTTACAAAAGCTTATGAAACTTATTGGTCAACAGAAATGTATACAATAGCGAATATAAAAAGAACTGGTCCAATAACATACACTTTACTTGACTACACACAAAAGCAAATAAAAGGCTAAATTGTTAAATTTTCTAATGTTTACCTTGTTTACCAAAAAGGAAATCAAGTTTTGGGTAAGTGGCTAGGCTTTAATAAAAGCCATTATTCATGGATAAATAAAAAAGATATTATTTAATGAATAATAATTTATAAACTTTTAGTAAAAAATTCAATGCTGTTATTTAATACTAAAAACTACTTTTTCAACCCAAACTTTTTATTTAATTTTTTTTTTTTAACTTGAACTTCATCACGTTTTCAATTTGTATTTCAGTATCAAGGCTTTATATTATTGATAATATAATTTTAAAAGTTTATTTGTTTAATTTTTTAAAACTTTTTAGTTGAGTGAATAATCAATCAAAAAAAGTTCCATCGATTCTTAAGCTTTAAAACTTTAAAATTAAAGTTGGCAGCTCAATTTTCAACCAAGCTTTATTAGCTTTGAATTCAAAACCAACTTTAAAAATTTTTTCTATATATCGAGTCCCCATATCCTATCTACAGCTCTTTACACTTCATGGAAAAAGTCACAATGCTGTGATAGCTATGATATTTTTTTCAATGAGCTGCAAAACATTGGAAGCATATAATGAATTTTTCTATGAACTAATATCAATATTTAATTCAACTGCGTTCAATTGCAGTTAAATTCAGTATTAATATGAAACCTAAAAGGATTTTTACTGATTCTGAAAAAACCATTGCTAATTCTGCCAAAATATTCTTTTCACAGTGTGAGGAGAGGATGCTTATTTCACTTTGGCCAAATACTGTAGGGCAAAATTCAATCACTACGACTCGTTTAACTTAACGTTCTTTTATAAAAATGTAATTCAGCTAGGTATTGCTAAAGAATACCACAACAACAACCTAAGCTACCAGAAAAAGAACAGAAAATCAAAAATGGGAGAATATCCAAAATTAATTTTAAAGTGCTATATAAGCTCACCCCAATAAAGATAACGGCAACCAAGAAGATAATGCCTGTCGCAAATCCAGGAATTGAGATAACAAAAAAAATTTATCACAAAAAATTTTATCAGCCAAGCCGCCAGTTTCCACACGAACGAGATATTGAAAGAGGTTGCAAGAACCATCATCGTGCTTTTCATTTACGAGATTAAAAAGTACTTCAACAACAGAAAGGCGTCAAAAAATCTGTTAGACTACAAATATCTAACATATAAAAATATTTATAAATTAAAATGAAATCAAATTAATATAGTTTTAAAAATTTCTCAAAGAAAAAAAAATATTTAATAATAATAATAAAAATGTCAATTAAATCAAATTAGTAATTTTTCTCAAAAAAAAAAAAACATTTAAATCAAATTTAATCTTAACTCGAAATATTTGTTATCTACAAAAAAAAAAACAAAATTCATAAAAATTCATGTTGTATACAAGAGGTATGCAAAATTTCAAATTATATTGGAGCTAAATAAGTTAGTTGTTTAAGAGGTACCTACCTGAAGTTTTGGTCGGATCTTAACCAAAAATAAGTGATGAAAAAAACCAAGGGTTTTTAAAAAAGCACATTTTCAAAATTATATTGTATTACATACTGAGTTTAACTTTGGAAATATTTACTTGGAAATAGTTACTGCTTACTTATAAAATTTACTGCTAACAGTAAAGTTTTTATTTTAAAGTTGTTATAACCCGTCGATAGGGAAGGCTGCCAAGTTTCTCAAGGATCTAACTTCATCTTACTCCCCCCCCTCCTTTTTTTTGGTTCTAGGAATTAAATTGAGAATTCCACCAAATTTTGGAATTTTACTTAGAATTATACAATCTAAGCAAAAATGTGTAAAACTGAGAGACACTTTCTTCAATTTAGGGAACCGCTTTTAAATTTAAGAAAAACCTTTCACATATGTTTAAATATAATGTTGGACCTTTAAATTTTGTATATTAGTAAAAATTGGACAGGTATTCAAGTTACAGGTGCTTGAAAATAGCAAAATTTCAATTTTCAAGCCCTTATAGCTCCTAAACAAGGGGCTTGACAAAAAAATTTTGTTAACCGACTCGTACTAATTTCTGAGTATCTAATTTCTCCTAAAATTGCAAGACGCTGTCTTAACGATATATGGGACCAAAAATTTTGCAAAAATTGAGTTTTATATAATGGTAAATTTGAGTACCGTATGGCAACCCTAAACATTTGCTTTTTAAAAAAAATTTATAAAGTTTATGAAAGCAGCTATCGTTTGCCGTTTTCAGATTGGAAATATGTTTAACAGAACTCTTTAAATCACAATTTAAATATAGGGCTTTTTTCAAATTTGGGGGGCTGTAGCCCCGTAACAGGTAGGGCTACAGGAAAAAATTTTTCTACGAAATTATTTTTTTTGCAAAAACTACCAATGGTTAAAATTTCTCTACTCTATTTCAAACGGTGTAAAAAATTTTGTAAACATACGGACGGACGCACAGATGGACGGACAGAGGAAGCTATATAGGCAGATTTTTACAAAATTTTTTGAAAATGTGCTAAAAATAGTTAACCTAGAAATTGTTTGAAAAATATTTTGTGAAAATTTCAAAAGTGTGGCCCCTTTAGTTTTTGAGTTATCGTACTGACACACGGACACACGGACGGACAGACACACATAGCTAGATTGATTTATTTTTCGATGTTGATCCGATACGTAACCTTGACACTGTTGTCAAGGCTCTTCTAGATCAATGTGTTACAAACGAAAGAGCAATTTTAATATACCCGTTGTCATATATGTATAAAACATAAGACTAAATCTCCTGTTATAAATGGCAAGATACGATGACAAAATTGCAAAAAAAAAAATTCTAGACAAAATAAAAATATTGCATTCAAAAAACAAAACCGACTGAAAACTTTATAACTGAAAAAAACAATCAGGCTGATCAATTCAAAATAACATTCTCTGAAAGGCTAGATCTCACCGATTTCACAGAGACAAAAAAAGAATATTCTAGATCAATATTCTTAGACTATTATAAACATACCAAAGAAAAACTATACAACATTAAAAAAAAACTGACAAAAATGGATTTCGATATTGACAAGACAATTAAAATTATACCTTTATTCGAAGGGGATAAGGACAAACTTTTAAATTTTTTAAATTTAACGAAATATCTATATGAAGCCATAGTGGCAACTGATGAAGAAAAGTTGATACAATTTATTTACAACACTAGGTTAACAGAAAGACCTAAAAACAAATTGATTATTCCTTCTCCTAATTTAGATGAATGAAAGCTTTACAAAAAACGTATCAATTTGCACGCCCATTGGAAATTGTTCAACCCGAGCCAAATTAGTTTCCACAGTAGAGGCCCAAAGCCCTCTACATAAATATATAAAAAAATATAAAAGTTAATTACAGAAATCAATGCAATGCAAATCAGTCAAAAAGAAGAAAACTACAGACAAATTATAACATCTTTTAACGACCAATACGCTATTGCAATTTTTAAATCCAGTCTTAACTAAAATATAGCTCAAACTGTACATCCACAAAGACCTGAAACACTAGCCAACGCAGTTCAAATGCAACAGAGTATGACGCTAGCAAAAATAAGACAAAATCGGTAATGATTTTGAGAAATAATAACTATAGAAATAACAATTATAATAAGAGAAACATTAATACTAACACCAACAGAAATTTTAACAACAATAGGAATTAATACTAACACCAACAGAAATTTTAACAACAATAGGAATTTCAACAACACAAATTTCAACAATAATAAAGTTAATAAATACAGAAATTTCAACAGTAATTCCAACAACTTTAACAGAAATAATAACAGAAACAATAACTTAAGGAATTACAACAACAATAACAGAAACAACAGAAATATGAACAACAATTATAATAGAACTACAATGGTAGAAACAAGAAATACAGAAACACCAATTATATGACAAACCACGAAAACCAAATGGACTCCAAAGTACAACAACATTCAGAGGAAATGAACAATTTATGAATAAACTAAATATATTTTACATAGATAATAAATAGATAAACTATATACCCATAAAAACTAAACTCACGAATAAAACACTAAATTTTTTAAAAGACATTGCAGCGGGATTCTCCATAACTAAGCAAAAATTCAAAGACGCAGAATATATAGACTCAAACAACGTTTGCAAGATCACTGGAGTCAATGAACAAGTCGTATCATCACTAGGTAGTAGGTACTGTTTACACCGGCTTAAATATAGAAAATTACAAATTAAATCAAAATTTTAATGTCTAGATTCCAATTTTCCTATACAAACAGATGGAATTCTAGGCTTTGTACATTATTACCACAGTTTATTAGATTTTGACACTTTCACGACTACACTTAAGATCCAAAAAATGAAATTTCTTAAACTATCAAAACTTATATACCAAATTTTCATAATATAGTAGTACTATCCATAACTGAAATAATCCATCAATTAAACATAAAATAGAAGAAGATAATGTAATATTGAGCAAAGATCTAGGACAAGGTATATTTATAGCCAACACAATGATACCTTCCAACGATATACCACACGTCAAAATTGTAAACACTTCAAATAACCAAATAACAGTTTAAAACTTAAAGGTAGAAAATAAACCTCTTAGGAATTATGCATTCTTGAATAGCAAAATAAATAAAAACAACAGGCAACAAAACTTACTAAAGGAACTCAACATAGATAATTGAGATTTAATAGCGAAATCATAGAATTCAATCATAGAAATATGTAAAACATATTCTGACAAGTTATCCTATAACAATTTTTATAAACAACATATTTCATTAGAAGACAAGACACCGGTTTACATAAAAAATTACAGACTACCACAATCTCAATTAAATCAAATCAAAAAAAAAGTAAAGGACCTTATTTCAAATAAATTGGTAGAACCATCGAGATGTCCTTATAACTCACCACAGCTCATTGAACCAGAAAAATCGACTGTTGATGAGAAGAAATTGAGACTAGTAATAGATTACCGTTAATTAAATAAAATTTCACCAAATTAAATTAGACGAAAAGTCAAAACCAAGAATTCGTGATTTAGAGGGTTCAAACTTCGCGCTAAGAGCAGTTTTATCTCAAGGAGAAATTGGAAATTACGCTAGTACATCCCCGAATAAACACGAACTCAACAAACCCATAATCGAAAAAGCAGTACTACAATAACGTATTTTAAGCCATTATTAAGTCTTTTTTCTCACAAGAACCCATCTTCAAAGATGACCAGTAAAACTAGATTTAGCGGATTACATTTTTAATACCTATATATATAAAAGCAAAAGTGTGTTTGTATGTTTGTTTGTGTCTTATAGACTCCTAAACTGCTCACCCGATTCTTATGAAATTTGTGTATAGGGGTTTTTGGGTACGGAAGGAAATCGTGGGCGAAGTCCTAAAATGAAAGCGGTTCGACCGATTGACTTCAAGTTTTATTTACGTGATGCTCCTTGAGAATTGAGTTGACACAAATAACAGTTTTGGAATTTGTTAGCCCATGTCGGCCGGACGGTTGGTCAAAAAAAACTTTTGGTCCAAATTTTGTCCGATCTAACGAAATATTAATTTGGCTAAAAAGAATGCTTCAAAAATTTTTTGTTGAGTTCCATTAACCCATTGAGGCCCAACAGCTTTTTATAGGTTTTCTCAATAATTTACTCTAAATTAGAAACGGTTTGACCAATCGACTTCATATTTTGTATAAGTACGTGATGCTCCTTGAGAATTGAGTTGACACAAATAACAGATTTGGAATTTGTTAACCCATGCCGGCCAACGGTTAGCCAAAAAAAATGTTGGCAGAAAATATTGTCCAATTTTTCGCAGTACTGCTCTGAAAGGAGAAAGTCTCAAAACATTTTTTTTTTTAGTTCCGATAACCCATTGCGACACAGCGTAATGTTTTAGATTTTTTCGTTACTTTATTTTAAATTCGAGACGGTTTAACAGGATTATTCCAAATTTTGTACGCGCGAAGCACTTTGAAAATGGAGTAGAGTCTGTTAGCAGGCTTGGTGTTTGGTAACACATGTCGGTCCTACGATTGGTCAAAAAAAAATTTTGGAAGTGAATTACGTCCATTTTTGGGAAGTAGTTAGAACTTCTTTTATTACAGGAACTTTAAAAAATGAATAGAGCAATCCTAGCAAAATCATTTAAAAAGAATTGCTTATTAACAGTACATATTAACACTGTACATATTAACAGTACAGTGTGAACTAACCAAATACAAAGAAGCAATTCCACTAGAAAGCAAGGATGCAAATACAATCGCTTTATTAACAACATTATTTTAAGATATGGACATTTAAAAGCTTAAAAACAGATTTAGGAACAGAATTTGTAAATAAATTATTCACCAATATAAGTACAACTTTTAACATCATCATAACTGGCGTTACAGCTCGGGGTGAGCTTGAGCCTCTTGCACAACTAGTCTCCAGATATTTCTGTCTCTTGCTTTTATCTTCCAGTTTTGTACATTTAGTGTTAGTAAATCCTTTTCTACACTGTCCAGCCATCTCAGACGAGGTCTTCCCTGTGGTCGATTTATAAGTGGGCGATACTGAAGTATTTGTTTCTGGGGCCGTGTTTCTTCCATCCTCATTATATGTCCAGCCCACCGAATGCGTTGCGCTTTGTAGAACCTGACTACATCTTTCCCCTCGATTATACGGTCCAGCTCTTCATTTGACCTTTGAAAATATTCCCCGTCCTCTGTTATCCTAGACCCGTAGATTTTTCTTAATATTTTGCGTTCAAATACTCGCAAACTTTTCTCTTCAGTGACCGTAGGGGTCCAAGCTTCACAACCGTTAATAAGTACTGGTCGCACGGTTGTTTTGTATATATTGAGCTTGGATTTTCTGGTGAGTAATCTGGATTTAAATAATTTGAGATGCGCGTAGTAGCATTTGTTTGCAGCCACTAATCTGTCAGTTATACAATCTTGCATACTATTGTTTTTTTTATTATCACACCCAAATACTTAAAACTTGCAGTACCTTGAAATTGGTACTCCCCGATGGTAATGCTTTCGGGTTGTTTTCTGCTTTCTCTTCTTGATACCTTCAGATATTGTATTTTTGGTTGGTTTATTCGCAGTCCAATAGCTTTTGCAGCTCCTTCTATGGATGTGAACATGCGCATCATATCGTTCTTGTTTTTTGATATTATTACTATATCATCAGCATACGCATAAAACAATTCTGATCTGCAGAATATGTGACCTCCTCTATATAGATCTCTGACCGCATGATGTAGCATCAAGTTGAAGATTGTTGTCGATAGTGTATCTCCCTGTCTTACTCCTGATTTAATTCTAAAAGACTCGGATATATTTCGCTGTAATAAGACCTTACCCATGGTATTGTTTAGTGTCATCATGGTGAGATTTATTAGTTTTGTAGGTATACCCAAGTTATGCAAAGAGTTTGGAATTTTGCTTCTTTCAATGCAGTCGAACGCCTGTTTAAAATTCAAAAACAGTAGGTGTAAATCTGTGTTGAATTCATAGCATTTATCTATAGTTTGCTTTAGTATGAACACTTGATTAGTTGTTGACCGGTTTGGTCTAAATCCACACTGATATTCATCCAATATTAGCTCAGCTTTTTCCTTTAATTTTTTCGAGAGAATAATTGAGAGCACCTTGTAGCATACATTCAGTAATGTAATTCCGCGGTAGTTCTCGCAATTCAGTTTGTCACCTTTTTTATGGATGGGTACTATTAAGCCCGTAAGCCATCCTGTTGGCATACATTCCTCCTGCATTATTAGTTCCATCAGCTGGTGCAGCGTTAGAATGTTTTCCTCACCAATTTTTTTTATCAATTCGGCCGTTATTCCATCTTCGCCGGGTGCTTTATAGTTTTTAAGATTTTGTATGGCGTCTTTTACTTCATCTAACGATGGAGCTTCAATTAAGTAACGTTGTTGCTCAGTTTGCTCACTGATGTTTCTTGGTGGTACAATATTGCTTGATTCCCCTTCCTGCGTGTTAAGTAGCTCTGAAAAGTATTCTCTCCAACGAGTGACTTTCTTCTTCTGCAAGGGTGGCGCCGGTTTTATCTTTACAGTTTATTAGTTTCGGTTGGAAGCCGTTTTTTTGCTGTTTAATGCCGTTAAAGAATTTCCTCATATCATTTCGATGAAAGTTCTCAGCTATGCTCTCCACTTTAGCTTTAAGGTGTAATTTTTTCTTCCTTCTGCAGAGTTTTGTGGCTTCTTTTCTTAATTCAATGTAAGCATTTCTATTACTCCTAGTGTTTCTTTCTAGACATTTTTGCCTTGCGTTATTCTTTCTTTCAATCGCTCTTTTACAATCTTCGTCAAACCATTCCACATTTCTAGCAACTTGCTTTTGACCAATACATTCGGTTGCTGCTTGTGTTATTGCCTTTTCTAAAATTTGCCAATTGCTCTCAATACTGTTGGTCGTTTGTTCTGTCTGGCTTTCTCTTATTACTGATGCGATTTTGCGTTGGTATGCCGCTAGATTTCCTATGTCTTTTAAACTTTTAACATCACATGTCTTAAATCTACTTCATATCATCACGAAACCTTAGGTCTATAGTACGTAACCATAGGATATTAAATCAATATTTACTACCCTTTGAATGGGATGAATGGATTCCAAATTTTATATTTTGCTACAATACTACACCTAACACAGACACTAACTACACACCTTTTGAATTACTTTATGGACGAATACCAAGTTTACTGACAGATCTTAAAACAAACACGAGTATACCTATACAAAACATAGACGATTTCGCTTTGGAATTAATGTTATCATGTTATTATAATAACATTAATTCCAAAGCGTTATTGTTTAACCATGTTATTGTTTAACCAACATTATTTCATAATGGAGATTTAGTACCTTTAAAAAATGAAAGAAAAAATATATTAGATAGTCTCTATAATGGACCATATGAAAAAATAAAACCTGACAAAGTAATCTCAACAATTAAAATAAATTAGTTCATAACAATAATCTTAAATTAATTACTAAAAAATTCTAAAACATTAATAACATTTAAAAGAAAAACAAAATTTATAAACATAACTGTTAATATAATCATTTTATGTAAAATTATAAAGATAAAAACAAAAAAAAAAAAACAAAAACACAAAAAATGTTATTTTTAAGAATTGTATTTTAAATGAACAAATAACAAATAAAAATTTTCTTTTTCTACAATATCCTTTTTTTTCTTTTAACGGTAAGGGTGTATCATCTATCTTATCATCTATAATATAAACCTCCACATTCTTTTCAATTTCAAAAATTTTTATTTTCAAAGTTGTCAAACCATTTGTTTTTTTCACACCATTAATTGTTATTAAATTTTCTTGATTTGAAATATTTACTTTATTGTTTCTTAATTTCAATAATTTTGAGTTTATTAAAGAAACATTCGATCCTGAGTCGTATATTCCAAATATTTCTAATTTATTTTCTAATAATAGTTTGACTTTTATTAATGGTGTAATTACCAGTTTTTTTGATCGGTGTTATTTAATTCAGCTTCAATTACTGAACTATTCACATTTTTAATTTGATTTTTTTTTTCCTTTATCGTTTTCATTTGTTTTAAACCAGCATATTGATTCAGAATGATAACGATTTTTTTTGTTTAAGCCCTCACAAATTCCACATGGCTTTTTATCTTCAATTTTTGATTTATAGTCAGACCTTGAATTTTTTTTATTGCCATAACTTCTATTATTTACTAAGTGCTCCAACCTTCCAATGTCATTGAACAAATCTTTTGTTTCCAGTATTTCTTCTCTGTTTATTCTGTCAGAAATATAATCTGGTAAACCAGCTGCAATTATGTCAATCAATGTTCCTTGGTCTATTGAGGTTCTCACTTCAAGCATTAGTTTTTCTTTCTTTAGTGCATATTCCAGTAGAGAACCTGTTTGGTATTTGAATGATAAAGCATACTTACTACTTGACCACCCTTTGTTAGCTTATGTAGTGCAAAAATTTTCTTTCCAGGTATCCCATTCAGAATTTAAAGTATATTTTATCATTATAGCACTGTACCAGTCTAAACAGGATTTTTCTAAAAAAACTTTTAAAATTTCAATTTTTTCTTCGTTTTTTGTATCTAATCTTTCACATTCTTTTTCAAAATTATTTAACCATTCATGAGCATTACCTTTTCCACTGTATTTTTCAATTATAAACTTTTCTGACAATTTCCTTAGACTCGGTCTTTCATTACTTTTTTGATCGTTCATTATCATTTGAAAAGCCTTTGCCATTTGGTCTGCTATTGAATTTTCTGACATGCTTGTATTATTTTCGTTTTCATCTTTAACCGTAATCTCTTCTGGGTATGTATCTCCAAGCGCCACATTTCCATCAGCATCCCAGTATGCTTTTTTCATACTTTCAGTTACCTTAATCCAGACATTTCTTGTTTGATGTCGTTTTTTTAGTGTATTTTTGATATTTGCATAAACTGTAGATCCTGTGATACTCGCATGTTGAACTGCTGGTTGGAGTTCTTTTGCTACTTTATAGCTTTTACCATCTTCAGTTGTGATTGAGGTTATACAAATTATATTCGTTTTTCCATCATCTGATGCCTTTACTGTAAACGTGAAGTATAATTTATCCATTTCTTTTTTTCACCTTGTTGACTAATATTGTCGTTTTATAAGAACTATCTTTTAAATTTTTTTCAGGAATTAGAAATAAAGAAAAACAAATGTGTTGCTCTGTAAATAGAGAAACGACAATAAAAGCTAATTCCTCAATTTACTAATTCCCTTTACTTTTTTAATTAATTTAAATATTTTGATTTTATTTAAAAACCTAGATTTATTTTGATTTTATTTTTTTGGATTTTGTTAACCTTGTTCAGCTTGATAAAATGCAAAAGAAATGCCCACACCTGATTTCAAACCTTCCACATATGTCATGTGTCATTGTAACTACCGGCAGAGTAAGCCAAATATTTAGTAGCGTCAAATATTTAAATTAAAGAAATAACATAAATTTCTTTACATGCATTTAATAACATAAATTAAAATCATAAATCCTTTTAAAATACTTAAATAACTTCAACGTATTAATGCATTTTATTTTTACTAATATATTAACTGACTAACTTAACGTTATTTTATAAAAATGCAATTTCAAAGTATCTCATTTAAATTTTTTTACCTTAAGTACATATGAACATAAACTTATATATTAAACAAGTAAACAACCAGTCAGACGGTGCAACCAACTTAGAAATACCCTACATCTATTTGGTTCAAATTTAATGGGAAGTCCATAAGTCATTTTAAAACCATAAAAGCTGTTATTAGTTTGATCGTAAGACATAGCTTACCAAATTAACTTTATAGTACTAAAAAACATTTTCTAATTACTTTATCTATTAAAAAATGTTACAAATTCTTAATAATTTATCTATTTAAAAATATTAAAAAACAAAAAAACTTGAAATAAATGAAAATATATTAATTTCACTTCAATTACAAAAGTTAAAAAAAATTTCAATTATTAAATTTTGTGATAAAAAGCTAATCAAAGCATAATATATTTAACAATTAAAATTTTTTAAAATTGCAAGCATTTTAAATTGTTAGTTTATGTACCTACCTATTGGAAAAGCTTATGAACGCAAATTATGAAATAAATGTATTAAATTTAGAACTTTTCATCTAATTCATTTAAAATAAAAATAAATTTTACAGAAAAGCAGCAAGTACCTTTGAATATAGCTTAAGTATCGTACACAATGTCTTAATTATAAATCACCTATGGTAATTCAATAAAATATATGATATGAGTGGCTCAGAAGTAAAGTGGCCTAACCCTCAACACAAAAAATTTTGCTTTTTTTGCATAAATCGCATAAGAATTAAATGTAGAATTAGGCTGCAAACTTAAAAAGTTCATTTTCCTATTCCATTTGGGTTATTTTTTTTGGCATAACCCATTTTTCATATTTTTTTTAGTGCAAAAGTGGCTTAACCCACATTGTGGCTTAGGCCACTTTAACACTAAAAAAAAACAATATACTTTTAAAAAAATTGTGGCTTAGAATTTAATTTTTTTAATCAAAGATATATTTTGTAAGCTTCTTTTTAGCAGATTATCAAAGAAATTTCAATTTTATTATAAAATAAATAAATTATTATATCTTAATTTATGAAAAACTCAAATATTACCATTTAATAATCGAAATGTAATATATTGGCATTACATAAAGACGAATTACCATTAGACAAACTCAACAAATGCATATATATATTAAATATATGTATATAATATACGTATATATATTATATTAAATTAATAAAGTTTTAATTTAGGTCATTTTTCTATTGAAAAAATTAAATAAATAATAATAATAAATTTTAATAATATTAAATATTTGCATCGTTTGTGTAATTTTATTATCGATATCAAAAATGCATTAAATTCATTAAATTTATCATAACATAGTGTTTTGTTTGATAAGAAAACCGGTTTTTGTTTTTTTTTTATTAAAATATTATTAATATTTGTATTTAAATATAAATTTCATTAAATATCATTTTGTCATATTAAATATTATTTAAATATTCCCAAACCCATCTATAAGAAAACCTTAAAAAGCTTAAAAGAATAAGAGTTTGGAATTTCTTTTTTCATTCTACCATACTAGTTGACTGTTTTATAAGAAACCCGATAAGAACAAAATACTTTTGTGCAAAGTTATAATTTAGATTTAATTTTGAACTTTATAAAAGTACATACGGTATTTCCGTATGTCCGTATTATATACATGAAGTGCTCGGAAAGCAAAAAAAAAAGTTTTTTATAAGTGGAGCCCGGTGTAAAAATTATTAATTATGTTATAAAATGAAGCATTAGGTTATTGTACACATTATTATTAAAAAAATTATTTTTACGAATTAAAAATAGATCACTATTTTGTTGTAAGTTTCAGGGAACACAATATAATTTTTTTTATATTGTAAAATTAAAAATTATTGTTTGCTAAACAAAATTAAACCTAAAATAAATATGGAAACTGAGAAACGTAAAAATATATAATTTAACATAAAAAACTATTCTTAATAAATTAAATATTAGATCTTTTAGCGGATTCTGGCTCAGTATATTTTCGCCCCACACAAAGGAGTTCCTCCAGAAAATTTTTTAAGTCGAGGCCCATATCGTTTGGAAGATATACCTTACACTCAGTTTAATATTAAAAAAATACACAAAATATTTTAAATGTGCTTTCTTTAGATAACACTATATCATCAAATATCAGCAATGATATTACACAATATAGCTTGGATTTAACTGGTCCGAATCAGAAGTCGCGCAAAAGGAAAAAACAACCAGAAACCTAAAAAAGAAATGTTAAGAAAAGAAAGCGTAATTCAGGACAACAATATGAAAATTACATGGGTGTCGTTGTACCTGGAAAAGAATTTGCAATTGGAACATGCAATTGTAAAAAAAAATGTCCTTCAAAATACTCTATTTCACATCAAAAAATATACATTACTGTATCCAAATGGAAGAAAAATAGCATCAGAAAAAAAAAGACTTATTGAATTTGTTGAATTTTGTACCACCAGTCCATCATTTTTTCTATAATTGCCTGGAAACCGAAAATGACGTGGATGAAATTATTTTTAGTGAGTCAGAAGAGCACTAACTATTCTATAATATGAATATTTTTTTAAATTTTTAGATTTTATTTAATTTATTGCGAAAAAAGAATATATTTTGCTCATATTTTTGTTTATAAATAATAAATAGTTGGTATATTTTCCCAGAAACTTGCTCTTTGTTTCATTTTAATTTTTTTTTATTCCCTTTTTTTTAAGTATATTTTTTTTTAAAATATATTAAATCAAAATTACTTTATAAAAAAAGTAATTTATAAAATCTCTTAGGTCCCAGAGTGCTATTAACAACATCTATTCTATTCGTAAGGAGTTATAATGCGTGTAAAATTTTAAGTTGAACACTTTAGCAGAAATCCATAAATGTTCAAACAAACTTACTTTTTTACAATTTTGATCTTATTCTACAAAGTATTTTTGGTTTTTCGATTTTCTTTTTAAATAAAATTTTCTAACTCAAATTTAAGCGGCCTAACCCACAAATAATTTTAAATATTTCAATTTTTTTAAAAAGGCAAACGGACTAACCCACATTTTTTTAAAGATATCGCTAAAATAATACCACCATCGTAAAGAGCTTGAAAAATTAAAAAAACATATATATATATTCGTTCTCGAAGTCACAATCATAGTTAATATTTTATAAAAATAATAAAAAAAAAATTTGAAATGTATTTTTCACGATAAAAATTCTATGTTGGTTAGGCCACTTTACTTCTGAGCCACTCATATAATAAAAATTAAAACAAGAACCAATTCCATGGTACTTTCATTACTAGTAACCTAGAATATAAATTTCATCAAAATAGCGTAATTAGTTTCTGAGTTTTGGTGTTTTTAAGATATACGTTTGTTAGCTTTTGAACTTTTCAAAGGTTCCAGAACCCGAAACCATAGTACGGTTTCGCCCATATGGATTCCCAGCCATACATTCAATACTAGTTAACCCTTGTACACAATTGGAACATTCTATATTAATTTTAAGTTACTATTTTTTTTTATTTCGATGATACGCCTTTCAACCTTTAGAGGTCTAAGAGAGTTACCTGAACCACCACTTCAATTGATCATAATTGCTATTTTGAAGAAATTCAAAATTTAGGTTACTAGTAATGAAAGTACCATGGAAATTGGTTCTTGTCGGGTTCAGATTCTGGAAGCTTTTGATCGAATTGAAGTCTAACTAGTATAATATATATTTGGGTTTACGTACCACCCCCTCTATTTCCAAGACCTTAAAGAATAATATATTCGAAATTTATAAAAATAAAAAATACAATTCGATACACTATTTCCTATATCCGTTCTTATTAATTAACACTTTTGTTTTTGTTTAAAGGCTAAGAGTTTTACTATTGAACATATTGTATATCTAATATATAAAGAAGAAAATTTGTTTGTTTGTTTGTTTGTTTGTTTGTTTGTTTGTCCAGGATTCACGTGAAAACCACTGGTCCGATTGACACCAAATTTTAGAGGAATAATTTTGGGAGTCCGGGGGGTGACATAGGCTATGTCGCATTTTTATAAGTCAACAGGTTGCGGCTCTAGAACTGTTTTAAGCTTTTTCGTTTTTTTGATGTCGAGTCGAAACGGTTTGACCGATTAACTTGAAATTTTGCACGAATGTTCTTCTTATTAAACGGAATTAATGGTATAAAGTTGGTTGGAATAAACTAACCCCTTTCGGCCCGGCGGGCTTCCAAAAAATTTTGTGTTTCCGATTTGTGTCCAATTTTACAGGGTGGTTTTGCAGTCAAAAAGAGAGGCTGGCACAAATTTTTGTTGGTTTCGGTTAACCCGTTTGGGCACGAGGGCGCAATGAAGCTTTTTCAATGTTTTGGATGTCGAGCCGAAACAGTTTGACCGATTGACTTGAAATTTTGTACAAATTTTCCTCTTAGCAAACGGAATTAGTTGTATAAAGATGGTTCGAAAATATTAACCCATTTCGGCCCGGCGGGCTTCCAAAAAATTATTTGTTTCCGATTTGTGTCCAATTTTACAGGGTGGTTTTGCAGTCGAAAAGAAAGGCTGGCACAAATTTTTGTTGGGTTCGGTTAACCCGTTTGGGCACGAGGGCGCAATGAAGCTTTTTCAATGTTTTTGATGTCGAGCCGAAACAGTTTGACCGATTGACTTGAAATTTTGCACAAATCTTCCTCTTAGCAAACGGAATTAGTTGTATACAGTTGCTTGGAATATATTAACCCATTTCGGCCTGGCGGGCTTTCAATATTTTTTTTGGCCGTTTGGGCAAGAGAGCGCAATGAAGCTTTTTCAATGTTTTTGTTGTTGAGCTTAAACGAACACTTTTTTCAGCTAATCTTGAACACATTTTTCAGCTAATCTTTATTAGCAAAGCTCACAGGGTTAATTTGATTTTTATCATTTAACCTCTTTTGTCACAAGGGTTCATTAAATTTGATCTCCTTAAAGAGTTCAATCTTTAATATAAATTTGTTTTTCCGTTGAAAAGGTTTAATCAATATGTTAAAAGAAAAACAATTGTTCGACTAACACAGTTTAAAGTTAACGCAAACATTGCAATATTTCACAAGCGCTATGAAGTTTTCTATAAATTTTATTTTCTTATACGATTAAAAGTATTTTATTGAAAATTTTGTAGCAGCATTTTAATTAAAACTCACAGGGTTAATTTGGTTTTGACCTGTTTGTGCGTTTTGAACAAAGATTCAATGAAATTTTCAGTTTTCTTCAAATGAAATCTAAAAATCAAAAAATTCACTTTCAGATATATAATTCTTAAATACATAGTATTTTAAAACAGTTTTTCCATAAAATAAGCCTACATTTCTCTCATGAAATCATAAAAAAACGAGGAAGAGCGTATTACAACTTTCAGGTGAGTACTTAACAAAATATAAGTTGAAAAGCAAATTTTTAAACCTTTTCTAAACCATGGTCAAGGTGCACCAAATTGTCAAGAAGCACCATGTAGAGAAAAATTAGAGATAATCGTTCAAATTGTTTTGCGAACTGTTTTTTAAAGTTTTTGTTTCGCAATCGATTAAAAGAGCTCAACAAACCTTTTTTTTAAGTATTCCCCTAATTCAAAGAATTTGTACCTTCTTTAAAAAATTGGACGTAATTTACTTACACATTTTTTTTTGAACAATCGTCGGGCCGGCAGGGGTTAACAACTTCCAAGTCTGTTAGTAAATTAAACTTCATTTTCAAAGAAGAACACATAAACAAAATTTGAAGTTAATCTGTTAAATCATTTCTAATATATAACAAAGTAACGAAAAAACCTATAAAAAGCTGTTGGGCCACGATGGGTTAACAGAACTCCACAAATATTTTTTTGTGACTTCATTTATAAGCAAAGTAGTATTTCAAAAAATTGACTGAAACTTGCTTTTTTACAATTTGCAAGCTTCCGGGCAACGCCGGGTAAATCTGCTAGTCTAATATATAAAGAAGAAAATTTGTTTGTTTGTTTGTTTATTTGTTTGTGTGTCCAGAATTCACGTGAAAACCACTGGTCCGATTGTCACAAAATTTTAAAGGAATAATTCTGGGAGCCCGGAGGTGACATAGGCTATGTCACATTTTTATAAGTCAACAGGTTGCGGCTCCAGAGCCGTTTTAAGCTTTTTCGTTTTTTTTATGTCGAGTCAAAACAGTTTGACCGATTGACTTGAAATTTTGCACAAATGTTCCTTTTAGCACCCGAAATTAGTTGTATAAATTTGGTTGGAATAAATTTACCCATTTCGGCCTGGCGGGCTTCCAAAAAATTTTGTGTTCAATTTTACAGGGTGGTTTCGCAGTCAAAAAGAGAGGCTAACACACATTTTTGTTGAATTCGGTTAACCCGTTTAAGCACGAGGGTGCAATGAAGCTTTTTCAATGTTTTTGATGTCGAGTCAAAACGGTTTGACCGATTGACTTGAAATTTTGCAGAAATGTTCCCCTTAGCAACAGCAATTAGTTGTATGAATTTGGGTGGAATAAATTAATGCATTTTGGCCTGGCGGGCTCATAATAAAATTTTGTGTTTCCGATTTGTGTCCAATTTTACAGGTTGATTTTGCAATCTAAAAGAGAGACAGCTAAAAATTTTACTTAAGTTCGATTAACCCATTTTCCACAACGACGCCATGAACATTTCTATAAATTTTATTTGCTTAAACGATTAAAAGAATTTTATTGAAAATTTTGTACCTGCGTTTTATTTATAAAAACCCACAGGGTTAATTTGGTTTTGACCTGTTTACGCGTTTTGAACAAAAATTCAATGAAATTTTCAAAATTTTCGTATTAACGCAAATTAACCTTTATTCCAAAGGCTCACTTAATTAATAAAACTAATTTTGTTGCCTCCTTAAATGGTTTCAAATAGTGCAAAAGCTAAATGAGGTAATATAAATAATAATAAAAATAAAATTAATAAAGAACGCGAATAATAATGTCTTTAAATTTAAATAACATAACATTTTCCTTCTCTACATTTTTTTCGTAAGCCTTTGTCTTTTATCTACTTTGCAGTTGTTGTTTTTTAAAAATAGATTTCACTGTAAAATTGCAGTTTTCTTCAAATAAAATCTAAAAATCAAAAATTAACTTCCTATATATTATGCTTAAATACATAGTATTTTAAAACAGTTTTTGCAAAAAAGAAGCCTACATTTCTCTTATAAAATCATAAAAAAACTAGGAAGAGCGTAGTAGAACTTGCAGGTAAGTACAAAACAAAATATATGTTGAAAAGCAGATTTTTAAACTTTCCTAAACCATCGACTCTATTTCATTCAAATGTTGGCAATTCAAGAAAACTACTATTGACATAGTATAATGACATAATGGCCAATTTAGTATACCCGTTTGACCTATAGTCTAGTTTTTAAAACGGTTTTTTTAGAATTATTCTTGCATTGTTTCAACAACTTTATCAAATTTCACTTGAAACTTTTCATAGTTATTAAATAAAAATTAAAATTTTAATACATTATTCACAGTTAACATTATTCGCCGGAAGCCCACCATTCTCAACTCTATCGTCAAGGAGCAGCAAATTGTCAAGAAGCACCACGTATAGAAAAATTAGAGATAATCGTTCAAACTGTTTTGCAAACAGTGTTTTAAAGTTTTTGTTTAGCAATCGGTCAAATCAAAGTCTTTGATTTTTTGGAGAAATGTAAGGCTGTTTTCGAGACACATACGCTTTAATTTTCTTTTCTTTTAACCTTCTCCAAACTGTGGTTTTGCTAATTTCTTTCCTTTTATTACGATTAACATTTTTTTGAATGTTTCTCAAACTTTTGGTCGGATTTCTCTTTACATATCCAACAATATAATTATCTTCTTTCTCATTTGTTACCCTTTTCTTGCCTCTTCCAGGTACATTTAGAAGGCTTTTTTTATTATTTTGCTTGGAAAGTTGATAATAAACACTACGCTTGTGGCATTTATATTTTTTTGAAAGCTCAGAAGCCGAAATACCACTTTTATAATCAGCAACGATTGCTAAACGGGTTTCCAAAGTTAATTCTTTACTTCGCGGCATTATTATTCGTTTAAATTACTTCACTGTAATAAAAATAAAACTCAACTGGCTATAAAATCTCTATTTCAATAAATTCTAAAAAATATGAATGCCGTTAGTTTCCAGAATTGCATTTTGTTTCTTTGTTTTTGCTAAGTGTAAATAATATTGAAACGATAAACACGTGTGCAAATAATTATGAAATTTTTGTTTTGTTTATTATTGTTTTGTTTTTAAACTTTTTTTTGTTGTTCTTTTTTTGAATTGTTAAAAAAATAGTACAGAATTTATAAATAAAATTTGAGTTCAATTTGATAATAATTGTAGAAGATTTTTATTTAAGTTCATAAACATTCCAACAAAATTTGTTGTGTGCAAATAATATTGAAACGGACTGTATCCATAAGTCATTTTAACACCATAGAAGCTGTTATTAATTTGATCGTAAGACATAGCTAACCAAATTAACTGTATAATACTAAAAACATTTTCTAATTACCCTATCTATTAAAAAATACTACAAATTCTTACTAATTTATCTATTTAAAAATATTAAAAAACAAACAAACTTGAAATAAATGAAAATATATTTATTCCAATTCAATTACAAAATGAAAAAATTCTAATTATTAAATTTTGTGATAAAAAGATAATCAAAGCATAATATATTTAATAATCCAAATTTTTAAAAATTGCAATTATTTTAAATGGTTAGTTTATATACCTAATAGAAAAGCTTATAAACGCAAAATATGCAATAAATGTATTTCTAAAATACAATTAAAAATTTACACCTTTTCATATAATTCATTTAAATATAAAAATAAATTTTACATAAATGCAGCAAGTACCTTTGAACATAGCTGAACCACTACAATTAAGTCTAGATTTCGGAGACACATAGGATATAGGAAATATATTCTTTGGCTTCGAAATTAAACTCGACCACAACCAATTCCCATGGTACTTTCATTACTAGTAACCTACTGTTAAATTTCATCAAAATACCGGCATTATTTTTTGAGTTATGGTGTTTTTAAGATATATGTTTGTTAGTCCTTGAACTTTTCAAGGGTTCCAGGACCCGAAATTATGGTACGATTTCGCCCATATGCAGTCCCGTCATACTTTCAATACTAGTTAACCCTTGTACACAATTGGAACGCTCTATCTTAATTTTAAGTTACTAGTTTTATTAATTTCGATGATAAGCTTTTAAACATTGGGGGGTCTAAGAGAGGTTCTGAACCACCACTCCAATTGATCCCAAATTAGGGGGGCACGCAAGAAATAGTAAAGAACACTCTTGTAGCAAATTGGAAGCTTCTACATTTGTTTCAAGTTACTATCTTTATTAATTTCGAAAATATGCTTTAAGGGCCTAAGAACTGAGTGGCTGGTCCCCGATCCACTACTCCAATGGAGCCCAAATTCACAAGACACTTAGGAAATAGGAAGGGACACCCTGATACTAAATTTGGAGGTTCTATCTTCATTGGTTTCGGAATTATGCTCGTTTGGCCTAAATTCGATCAAAAAGTTCTAGGTTCCGAACCCATGGGCCTATTTCGCCCATATGCAATCCCCGCCGTACTTTCAGTCCTAGTAACCTACAGTTAAAATTTCATCAAGATAGCTCCATTATTTTTTGAGTTATCGTGCCTACGGACGGGCGGACGGACGGACGGACTGACGGACATGGCTATGTCGACTAAGGCGGTCACGCTGATCATAAATATATATACTTTTCCATATCTAGCTCGCTTCCTTTAGGTGGTTACAAACACCATACCAAAGTTAATATACCCCTTTACCTATTCTATAGGTGTAGGGTATAAAAATTATTGAAAATTGAAATAATTACCCAAGGGTACTAAATCATTCAACAGTAAATGCACTACAGCTAAAAATCCTGAAAACCAGTAATTGCTGCATGTTTGTAAAATTTTATTGAATTGGATAAAAGTTTTAAATATGTAATTTTATAATTGCATATTACGAATCCATTTATTTCAACTTTATTTGTTGTTTAATATTTTTAAATAGATAAATTAGTAAGAATTGCTAATATTTTTGAATTGATAAAATAATTAGAAAATGTTTTTAGTATTATATAGTTAATTTGGTTAGCTATGTCTTACGATCAAATTACTAACAGCTTTTATGGTGTTAAAATGGCTTACGGATATCTCATTAAATTTTAACCAAATAGGTGTACGGTATTTCTAAGTTGGTTTTATTTTACATTTTAAACATCACATAATGTTTTTATACCCTACACCTATGAAATAGGAAAAGGGTATATTAACTTTGGTATGGTGTTTGTATCCACCTAAAGGAAGCGAGCTAGATATGGAAAAGTATATATATTTATGATCAGCGAGACCACCTGAGTCGATATAGCCATGTCCGTCCGTCCGTAGGCACGATAACTCAAAAAATAAAGGAGCTATCTTGATAAAATTTTAACTGTAGGTTCCTAGGACTGAAATTACAGCGGGAATTGCAAATGGGCGAAATCGGCTCATGGGTTCGGATTTGGGATCTTTTAATCAATCCAAGGGGTAGAAAAAAAACTTATGTAGAAAAAAACGATAATTCAACAACTTTCGACGCTATCTTCATCAAATTTGTACTGTAGGTTACTAGTAATGAACTACGTCGGGAATTGCGTACGGCCGAGATTGGACCATGGGTTCGGAACCTAGAACATTTTGATTGAATTTAGGCCAAACGAGCATAATTCCGAAACCAATGAAGATAGAACCTCCAATTTTTTCTATCAGGGTGTCCATTCCTATTTCCTTAGTGTCCTTGAAATTTGGACCAATTGGAGTACTGGGTCGGGGACCAGCCCCACATTTCTAAAGACCTTAAAGCATATCTTTAAAATTAATAAAGATAGCAACTTGAAAAAATGTAGAAACTTCAAATTTGGCACAAGGGTGTTCTTTACTATTTCTTGCGTATCCCCCTAATTTGGGATCAATTGGAGTGGTGGTTCAGTACCCCTATTAGACCTCCCAAGGTTTAAAAGTTTATAATCGAAATTACTAAAAATAGTAACTTAAAATTAAGATAGAATGTTCCAATTATGTACAAGGGTTAACTAGTATTTAAAGTACAGTGCGGACTGCATATGGGCGAAATCGTACCATGGTTTCGGGTTCTGGAGTCTTTGAAAAATTCAACGGCTAACGAACGTATATCTTAAAAACAGTATAACTCAAAAAATAATGCCGCTAATTTGATGAAATTTAAACTCTAGGTTACTAGTAATGAAAGTACCATGTGAATTGGTTCTGGTTGAGTTCGGACAATGAGTGCGGATTCTAGAAGCTTCTGATCGATCTGAGGCCAAACGAGTATAATTTCAAAGCCAAATTTAGACTTATATATATATATTGTAGTGGTGCTTCAGGTGGCTCCTAAGAAATCCCAAAATTAAAAAGCTTATCTTCGAAATTCATGAAGATAGAAACTTTAAATTTGAAACACGAGGGTTCTTTCCTATTTCCGTTTTTATTTAACAATTTTATATTTTTAAAAGGCTACGAATTTTACCATAAAACATATTTTGTATAATATTTTATAAATTAAAAACAAAATATTTTTTTAATAAGCGATTAAATTCCTTTTTTTTTATTTTTGTTATATCATACATTTTATTGAATTATTACCATAGGTGATATATAATTAGGAAATTGTGTACGTTACTTAAGCTTTATTCAAAGTTACAAGTTAAGAATCTCGCATATACATATGTACCAGTGGCGGCTTCTCCTAAGATTCAACTGATTCATTGAATCAGTTGTAATTTTTGCTTTACTGAAAATCTAAAAGTTTTAAAAAAACTTATATTTTTATAAATTTATATTATTTCGAACAAAACAAAAGAAAACACATATTTTGGTCCAAATGCCAATATCAATTTTACCTTAGATTCAGTAGAACAAATTGAATCCACAATATTAAATCTTCTTCATATATTTTTATTTTTATTATTTGCATACATTTAAAAATGTTCAATACCTATATTTATTATTCGCGTTAAGTTGTATGTATGTATTATATTATTATGTTAAAGTATGCAATGTAATATAGTACCATGTGCATGCCCATACATTCAATTTAGTTATTTGAATCTATGAAGTTTAAACTATGAAGAAAACATGAACCAACGACAAAATTTGATTTTTATTTTCTCTTCGGCGATTTCGATATTTTTTTTTTAACGAAGATTCAATTTTATGTTTTGAATCTAAGGAAAAAAGAAGAATAAGTACCTATTTTGACTATTGAGTATTGTATTTTATAAAAACAAAAATAAAAAAAAAAACAAAATAAAAAAAACGAAAACCATAGCGACGAAGAGATCATCAATAAACAAACGAAAAATTGAGATTACTTTTAATACTTTTACTTATAATTTCATAATAGAACATAGTTATACGTATACCATACCAATACAATAGTACAAACGACTTATGAGAGGATACCTATATTAAATATGATTTTTTCGTTGTTGTATATATGCATATTATTCATATATGAATAAAAAAAATTACATTTCTCCTAATAAGAAACGACAGCAATCTAGAAAGATTCAATTGTATATTTTGAATCTAGGCAAATTTCTTATATAACAAAATAACAAAAATAAAAATAGAAAAAGCAAAACAAAATACTGAAAAATATGAATCAAACTAAAAAATTATTCAAAATTATAATTTTTTAACGAATTTTAAACTATTTCTTTTTTCAATCTAATTTCTTTTATGAATTTAAAAAGTATTATAGTTGTTTGTAATTTGCAATTCCAACTTGTTGTCATTACAACAAGTGTATGTCAATGAGTTTAATGTTTTGCAGCCTTTGTTTTATTTTTATTTAGACTTTAGTAGAGTTTAATATTTTTAAACAATTTCATATTAAAAATTTCCAATTAGTTACATTAATTCATTAAAAGATAATTTTCTTTCAATTTTCGATTTTATTTCTTTAAGAAATGATT
Source organism: Dolichopus griseipennis (assembly GCA_963082915.1). Taxonomy (NCBI): domain Eukaryota; kingdom Metazoa; phylum Arthropoda; class Insecta; order Diptera; family Dolichopodidae; genus Dolichopus; species Dolichopus griseipennis. The sequence continues at coordinate 125,925,550 of OY720443.1, read as the reverse complement.
TAATTTTAGTTTATAGGATACAAGATTTCCGAAAATTTCAAAATATTGCAGATTTTATAATATATTGTAAAAAAAATTACTTGGTAGATAATATAAAAGAAGCACTCAAACTTGCATTACCAAGAGAAGCTATACCAGCTTCTTCTACGTCAGTAGAAAGATCTTTTTCAAGTTTAAAAAATATAAAAACTTAGACAGAATGTCTAGTTTGTCATTCATTGTCATTGTCAAAAAAAATGTTGCAAGAACTCATACTTTTTATGAAAATGTAATAAATATTTTTGCAACTAAAGAAACCAGAATAAAATATAACTCTTTAAATAATTTTTGGTTTTATTTAAACTTTTTTTTTATTTTGAATCAGTATGTGGAAAATCCACGAGCCGCCACTGATATGTACATATGTCTGTAAAAGGCGTACAATCCCGTTTTTGTATCTAGTATATATAAAATCACTCCTTATTATGTTTTTGACATATTTCAATATTAAGACATTAAAAACGTTTTAAAATATACACCCTTCATAAGAAATTTCTAATGCTTATTCATCTTCATTATTACATTCTGAATCACAAGTTTGTCCTTCCCTAGCTTATTCTGAAAATGTTATAATTTTATTTAATATATTAAAATATTAATTTTAATTAATATTAATTAAAATTAAAAAAATAAAACAAATAATTTTATTGAATAATACAACTCACAGATATAGAATACCAAATAACTCAAATACAAAATATTACAATATAGGCAAAATAGAATTGTATCTATTGAAAATCTAAGACGCTTCTACATGTTATAAGTCCTATCTCATGCTTAAATTGTATGTGGAATTCATTAAGAACAATTTTAATAAAACAAATATATAATACTAGCTAATACCCGGTGCGCGTTGCCGCCCCTCTTCATGGAGGTTTTGTTGAAGTTGATGTTACAGCAAAAGTTAACACAGAAATTACACACGGGGCAAATGTTAATTTTAACATGTATAAAAGAAATTTTTTTAAAACGATTTTTCTAGGATTATTTTAATAATTTTTGAAACTTTCTGGAATTCAAAGCAGTACTAACTACTTTCCAAAATTGGACTTAATTTACTTCCACAAAGTTTTTTTTTACCAATCGTAGGACCGACATGTGTTACCAGACACCAAGCCTGTTAACAGACTCAACTCCATTTTCAAGGTGCTTCATGCATTCAATTTGTAGAAAATCGGTCGAACCGTTTCTAATTTAGAGTAACGCATTGAAAAGACCTATAAAAAGCTGTTGGGCCGTAATGGGTTAATGGAACTCAACAAAAAATTTTTTCCGGCTTGCTTTTTAGCCAAAACAGTATTTCGTAAAATCGGACAAAATTAAGACCCAAAATTTTTTTTGGCCAACTGTCGGGCCGACATGGGTTAACAAATTTCAAAACTGTTAATAGTGTTAACTCAATTCTCAATCTGTCAAAACGTTTCTAATTTATAGTAAAGTAATGAAAAAACCTATAAAAAGCTGTTGGGCAGCTATGGGTTAATGGAACTCAACAAAAATTTTTTTTGCGGCTTTCTTTTCAGTTAAAGCAGTATTTCGTAAAATTGGACAAAATTAGGACCCAAAATTAGGCCGACATGAAGAAAATTTTTGAGAACAAAAAAATTCATTTTAGAACAAAAAAAAATTAAATACTTGCACCACAACCCCAACTTGGCGGCCCGTTTGAGCAAAATATTTTGGCCTATGATTCTTTCCGTACCCAAAAACCCCTATATACAAATTTTCATGAGAATTGGCTTTGCAGTTTAGGAGTCTATTCGTAACATACAAACAAACAAACAAGCAAACTTTCGCTTTTATATATATAGATGACTTCCCGTTCCAATATGCACCTATAGTATAGATAGGCTTATTCGCCTAATATTTGAACAGTTTGCACTTAAAAAAAAAAAAAAAAAATTTAACGCAATGGTTCAAAAAAGGACGAAATTTCCAAGGTTCAAAAAAGGAAAAATCTGGGCAAGTAATTCTTTAATATGAACTATTAAACACATTTAGTAGATCTTCTAGCTGAAAACTCCAACAGTTATAAAATATTAATTACTAATGAATAATTAGCAGAAATTAAAGGTTATGGCCAAGCAGTAGATTCTTAGGAACCCATTATTATTCACATTTTGCTCAAAAAGTAGATATAGAATCAAAATAAAAAATGTGAAGATAGAGAAAAATGAAGAAATTCCATCAAAAGGAATCAATTAACTTAATTATTATCTTCCACGTCATGCTTTATTTGAGGCAATCAGCACAACAACTAAAACCAGAGTAGTTTTTGATGCTTTTGTCACATCTCCAGTTGGAAAATCTCTTAACATCCGACAGATGAAAATAAAGTTTATAGATTGGCATCTATAACGTTTAATGTGGCATCAGATCCATTTTTGCTAATTATAACTTTACATTAAATAGAATGTTCAATAAAATTCAAAAATTCAAAATTAGCGAATGTTATTCTTAAAGATTTTTATGTAGACGCTGTCATACCAGGTACCAGTGAAAGTTTCTTTAAAAAAAATTTCGGAACTTACATATTTAAAGGCTATTGAAATTACCTTTCCAAAGGACTTGAAAATTTTCTTATTTTTAAAATTATTATAATATAAATATTAGAACTTGAAAATTTTCTTATTTTTAAAAACCAGCAGCTTATACTAAATAATATTCAATAGTACTTTAACTTAAATAATTATTTGAAAACAGCAAAAATAAAATGAACAAATACATTGAAAACAAAAATTTTCAAATTATATCCTCAGGTTGATTTTCATAAAATTTCAAAGTTTTTAATTTTTCTACATATAAAAAATAATTGGTTTTACCTCTTTATTTGCATCTCGAGGAAACCACTGAATTTCTGGAATTGGTGAACCTAATGCTTCGCATTCAATTTCAGTAATTGAGCCTATATCATGATATATATCTGCAGGAGGAACTTTCGTTAATTTGATCCATTCGTGTGGCTCTGCTGGATGATTTTTCTCATCTGCATTTGACTGTATAGAGTTAATCATACTATTATCGCTAGTAACTCTCCCATAAACTTCAAATGTCAAAGCTAACCAACTTAGATAAAATATTTTTAATTTCATTTTCTAAAAATAGAGAAAAAATTTATGTATATATATAAATAAATGTAATTTATATAATAAATCAAAAAAGTTTATAAAAAATCTTTATTTATTTGTTGTAAAGCAGTTATGGGTAAATGCAAAAAAAAAAGGTATTGAATACAGGTAATATTATTGCAAGAAAGCTAATTTGTTTTGAACATTTAATATAGTTTTCAAAAATGTGTGCAACAATATTTTTATAGTAAACATTTACAGTTGAATGAAAAATCAAGTTATTTTTTGCTGTATAACACATATTATATTATTTTGGGGCATATATTTTTTTGGCTTTAGAAGTCGCGTGGCAACTACAAGAACTATAAAGGAAACAGAATAGTAGATCATTTTAGGAATTTTCATGTTTTTATATTTGGTAATTTTCATTCTTGTTAATTCTTTGAGAGTTGTGTGGAAGGTAATTTAAGAACCACTCTAATTAATACTCATATTGAGGGACAAAGTGAAAAGGGAAAAACGCCAAATTTTGTACCAAATTTGAAGTTTCTCACTTTATTAACTTCCCAGATATAAAATGTAAGAGATTGTGGATAAACCACATATTAATATAATCATATTGAGGGATAAAGTGAAAAGGGAAAAACGCCCAAATTTTGTACCAAATTTGAAGTTTCTCACTTTATTAACTTCCCGGATATAAAATGTAAGAGTTTGTGGATAAACCGGCATTTCAATTCATCAAAATCTTAGGCATATAATAGAAACAGTTCAGAATACCCTACAGTACATTTAAGGTTCTTTCTAGCTTTTATTTTGAGATGTACACAAACCACTATTCAAATTCATTCAAAATCTAAGGGATATAACAGAAATAGGACACCTTGTTTTGAATTAAATGTTTTTATCATTATTAATTTCGGAAATATGCTTTTGGAATCTTGAGAAGTTGCAAAACAATGCGAAACAAATAAAAATTAAGGTATATTGAGAGAAACTTGGTAATATATTATGTGTTCAGATTTTAGTATTAAGTCAATTTAAAGTACAATATTAGTTTAAATTCTGATAATAGTTTCATTTATAAATTAAATAATAAATTAAACATTATCATTTTGAAGGTTATAGCACGATTTCAAAATCTACTTAACATACTTTTAATATAAGTTCTTTAACTTAAAGATATTTTATTGTATATTGACTTTTATTAAAATTTTGTATTTAACTGTTTAAGAATTTATACATCATCAACAAAAATTGTTACAAAACGTTTAAAGTTATACGTGAAAAAGAAATTGCATTTATTATTAAAAATTATGATGTTACCAAAAAAGTTTGTATATAAAAACTTTAATAGTTTAACAATTATTTGGAACAATAAAAAAATTTCATCAAACAAAACATTGAACCATCAAGCCGGATCAATTAAATGAATGATTAGTTCAGAATTTAAAGTTATTCAAAAATATTTAAAATTGTGACAGTTTAACCAGATTTAACATATTTATTTTTAGCACATTTTCAAAAAATTTTGTATAAAATAATAATTTTTTTTTTTTATAGAATAGTTCTCATTACACAAAAAAATATTTTAGTTTTAAAATTCTTTATTTAATGTGAAACGTTACGAATCTAGACTTAAACTAAATTTTAAATTTTACAAATTTTATAATTAACATTAAATTTTAAAATATTGAGTATTATTAATATGTATTTTACAAAGAAAAACGAGAAAAAGAAATTTATTACATTTTCAAGTGTTTTTCATAATATTGCACTTGAAAACGAAATTGTGTAAGAATTTAATTTGAAATAAAAAATTGTCTCGCTTTGTAGTTCGATCTCTTTATCATAATATTTAATCGGCTTATTTTTTCCCATACAAATATAAACATCCTTTTTCCGGACAAACTATAAGACCAATTTTAATGAAACAACAACCAAAAGAAAGGTTTTTTTTTGTTTTCATAGGACAATAATATTTTTTTTTTAGAGTATTGCATTTTTTCAGATGAAAACCTGTCTTTAATTTAACGTAAATTTGAATTTAACGGTCACGCTGTTAAAAGTTAAGGCTTATGACTCTAGTAATATGCGCCGACTTTCTGGGTAAAATTAATCCATTTTCGGTTGTAACTCGCAGCTCAATCAAACTATTATATGCGCGGACTTATGTCTTTCTTTTTTTTGTTTAGTTCAAATGTTCAATGAACAAGGAGATTGAAACTTTTTTAAAATTTTTTTAGTGTTTTTTTTTTATTTTTTTCTCTAAAATTCCAGTGAAGAAAAAATTAGTTCTGTTCGAAATGAAAGCAATACATTTGGTTTATACAGTAGTTTTCATTTATAACAAACTCGGTTCAATTTTAATTATAATAAACTTTACACTTTTTGATAAAAAATTAAATTTTACCTAAAAATGTAAGTTTTTTATTACATTGATATTTCTTTTATTTAAACTTATTATATCTAATAATGTAGCTTGGAGATTAATTAAGTGTTTTTTATTTAGTTTTGAATATAAAAAAAATCATAATAACGCATCAAAAATACAAAAAAAAATTTCAATATACATAGGCTTGAGGCTGACACATCAAATAAAATTTTAGCAAATGAGTTCGAAGTGTCCATTCTAGAATCAGCACATTCTATAATGTTCAAGTCCTATAATAATTTTTCAAAATTCACAGCATTCTTTTAAAACGACATTCGCTTATTACAACGAATATTTTTAGTCCCATAATGGTCGTTATAACCGAAAAGTACTGTATTTTGTTTTTGTTTGCAATTTATTAAGGCTAATTTTCATTACGGCAATTTACTGGGCAAAAGTTAGAGCATAGGCAGAAGATACAAAAATACTATTTGTGCGACAAAGAAAAAACGATAAATTACTGGGAGAAACATCCATATTCCTTGGAGAGTTATCCATAATCCTTAGACAAGTATTGAGAGAGCGCCATAATCCTTGGCAAAAAGATGTTCTCTTAGATCTTTTTCCTATAAAGTTGCTACTACATACAAAAAAAAAGTGTATTCTACACAAAAATTTTTTGCATACTATTACATATTTTTATGGATACATGACATTTGAATTTTGTAAACAAACAAGAGAATGTAAACAAAGAAAAAAAACATTTTATATTACGGTTTGATGAACGAATTTTTATTTAAAATTATTTGCAATTGATTAAAATTTTATTATTTATTTTAAATTAATAAAATTTTAACTTTGAATTGAAAAATTCGCGAAATATAAATTTAAAAATTAAAAAATAAGGTTATGTAATTTTTTTTTGTCAAAACATATAAAAAAATTTTAATATAAATTTTATCATTTTGCTCTTTCTCTCCTATTGAGAGCATACTATATACCTCTCTCTCTAAAGTCAAGAATACTGGGCAAAATTTTCTCATGAAAACCTGCCTTTATAATACAGTAGGTACTAAAAAAAAATTTTTTTGTAAATCGTAAATTGTTGTTGCTTTTTGTTATGTTTTTTGTAAAATTAAAAACCGAATTCTGAAATATGTAGAAACTTAAAAAAAAAAATAATATTTCTTAAGAAAAATGATTTGTTTCTTATGGATCAGCCAAAATCAGCATGTACGGCATTCAGTTTCTGTCAAAAAATTTTGAAATAATTAGTTATGTAAAAAAATTTACATGAAAGCATACGCGACGTGCTGTACCTCAGAGTTTTAAAATGTACCTCAGAAGTGTATAAAATACATATCGTCACCTGAATTCTTTTTTGCTCCATATGCCTCAATGTATATTCCGAGTAAATCGAAAAAGAAAGTTTGGGAATTAAAAGGCAAAAATTGATCCGATAAACTATAGTCAAAATTTTAACGTAAAGTTTGTTGATTTTTTAACTAATCATATGCTAAATTTTAGGCAATGTCCTCAAATACTTTTCGAGATATTTGATATTTTATCAGAAAAGTCATTGTGGACAGTTTGCTCCACACAATACAAATCGATTACAAAATAGTTTTCTCTGTGCGTATGAGCAAACATGCATTGATCTTCTATTATAATGGTGCAAATAAAAATTAAGAAGGGTGTTAAACAAAAATTGATGGAGCAAATTAGATTAAAAATCGATTACGACTAATACGAGAAATATAAATTAAAAATCTAAATTTTTAAATTGTAGTAGAAACTGTTAAAAAATTAAAATAATCAAATTTAACTTAGTTTTTTATGTTAATTATACCCGTATGACTATATAGTCAAAGGGTATAATAAATTTGCCATTACGTTTGTAACGCAGAAAAGGAGGGGGGGTAGATATATACTCAAGTGTATGGATCGGATCAGAATCGAAAAATAAATCGATTTAGCGATGTATGTTCGTCCGTCTGTCCGTCCGTCCGTCCGTCCGTCCGTCCGCACGATAACTCAAAAACTAAAGGAGCTAGGATCTTAAAATTTTCGCAAATTCGTTTTTTTGCAATAGCCGTCATCGCTATTTAAATCCAGCCATTTTGGTCCATGGGTTCGGGTAGCTGCCATACAACTTTTTTTTTTATATGAGTATTACTCTGTACCTATTACAGCTGCGTGTCTGCAATTTTGGCAAAAGTAGTTTAGTGTAATGGCCAAAGTTTCTGCAAAATTTTGTTGGTCTACTGTAGAGGGTTCGAGTAGCTGCCATACAACTCCTTCTTTTATATGAGCATTACACTACACCTAAAGAAGCTGCATGTCTGAAATTTTGCCAAAAATAGTTTAGTGTAATAGTCAAAGTTACAGCAAATTTTGGTTGGTCTACTGCAGAGGGTTCGAGTAGCTGCCACACAACTTCTTCTTTTATATGAGTATTCCACTACACTTAATAAAGCTGTATGTTTGAAATTTTGCCAAAAGTAATTAGCCGGATGATATAATGTATATGTTACGGTCATACGGGTATCCCAGAGTTGACATAGTCTACTCTACTACACTCTTCCTCGTTTTTATTTAATATTATTTTTAAATCAATCATGTAATTATATACTTCAATTATAACAATATGAACATAACAGCTATTTTACAGGATTTTTATAAACGAAATTAAATAATATTATTAATTTTAATATAAATATTTTAATCAAAACTAAAAAAACAAACATAATAGTAATTTCACAACTTTTTAATATTTTTGAAAATTAAACTTATTTTAAGAAATTTAAGAAATAATTTTTTTATTCAAATATCATAGTTTTTGTACTAAACACATAATATATATACATAATAATTATTGTATCACAATATAACTTTGTAATATACATATACATATTTTTAAACTGATCCAAAAATATTTCAATTAATTTGTAATGTTTAAAATTGCTTCAAAATAGTTTTGATCTGGTAAAGGTAAAAAAGGTATTAATGATTTTAAATCGTCTTTTTTTTCTTTTGAGAAAATTGGTCGCTCCTGCAAAACTGGAGGTTTACAAAGAAACAAATTTAAAGGCGTAGCTAAAACTTTTTGATTTGCTAGTTTTTTGATATCAACTTTTTTAAAGTCCAAATTTGAAAAGGTTCTGATTTTTGATATCGAATAATCTTTGTTTTTGAAAACGGAAATTTAATAAAACTTAATTTCGCTGCAGGTACAGTGTATGGATACACAATTATTTTGTTGTATTTGCAAAATATCTAGTTTAATTTTAGGATAATTTAAATTTAATAATAATTTTAGTAAATGAACTGGACTATGTATATCGAGATTTTTTAAATGTTTTTCAATCACTGAATGCACACAGTCAACTTCTTGCAACAGTGAGTGGCCCGGCTCAGAAAATTTTTGGACCAATTCTACGAGACTATTAGAATTTTGTAAAAAATATTTTAAGGCAGTTGACATTATTTTATTTCGATTTTGTGGTATACAACTATCACGCCAAAAAGTAATTTTTCTCAAATTTGAGTTATCGAGACAAATTTTATTTAAAAGTTTTATTATAGCGTTAGTGAGATCGTTTCCTCTCCTTCCTGTTTATGCCTCCGTCCATATGGCACAGTACGTAATTTTTTCTTTTTCAGGAATAATTACCATTGCAATTAAATTATACACATTTAGTTTGCGCGTGTAGAAAAGTATGGAAGAATTACCTTTTGGAACAGTAATAACATTTTGCAAATCTAAACAAATGATACAGTGATGATCCATATTTGTACGATCCAAATCTCTTTTGGCGTGGGACATGTTTTTACTGCCTTATGTAAATCATTAGAATAAATCTCATCAGCCGTAGGGTTTGAATTTATTTTGAACAAAACGCATTTATTACATAAATCTTTTTTTGGTAACAAAAATGACAAATTAAATTCTTCATTAAAAATTTTTCTATACATATTTATTTTTAATGGCATAGATGTTTCTTCTACATAATAATTGTACATTTTGGCAATCGATAAACCTGGTTCGAGATATTTTCTTTCACTTGTAGCACGACAATAGTGAGAGTCTATTATAGGGAAAGCTTTTATGTGCTGGCAAATTTCATCCAATATTCTTCAGGTGTAAATGTTTTCTTATGTTTCTCTTTTTTGCGAGGAAGAGGAGTTTTAGAATGTGGTAAGCATAAGGTGTTGAAACTATAATAAACTCGTTTTTGGTTTATTGCTAAAGTGTTTACAAAGAAAGTTCGGCATACTCTACTAATTTCTTCATTCAAATTAAAATAAAAGTGATATGTAAACTTTTTGGTTTGGGATGATGTTCTGTGGCGTTTCACTGGAACACTATATGAAGTATAAATGCAAAAACAAAAAACTAATTTATTGGTTAAAATTAAAATTTTTTGGAACAGTTAACATTTTTCTGTTTTTAAATAATAAAATTAATATTCACAAATCACAATGTGAATATTATGTGTAATTGTACACAAATAGGGGAAACAAGCTTTAAAAATTTGCTTTCCAAGTTTGCTTCATGGGTATTGAAAATATAATAGTAATTAGTAATAATGATAATTTTAAATACCTATGGACCAAATAAGTACTCAATATAATGGTAATTATATAAGCCTCATAGAGCATGGTAATGTGTATAGAGCAAATGAGAATTAACAATGTTAATACCTTTTTTTTCATACAAAAGTTGCTCCATAAACCAAAAATTTGCTTAAGGAGCAAATAAGCACTACAAAATCAAAATAATGTGTCTTATGGAGCAAAATGCACACTGTATATCTCGGAAACTATAGCAGATAGGAAAATTCTGATAACAGCATTAGAAAGAGATTGTTTTAAAACCTATAGAACCACTTCTAAGTCAAAAAGTCAAAAAGTGACGTATGGAGCAAAAAAGATTCAGGCGACGATATTGTAATTGTTTTTTCTTATGCTGCTGCGATTAAATTTTAAAAATAAAATATTTTAAAATAACATTTTTATACCCGTATGACTATATAGTCCAAGGGTATAATAAATTTGCCATTACGTTTGTGACGCAGAGAAGGAGGAGGGGGCAGATATAGACTCAAGTGTATGGATCGGATCAGAATCGAAAAATAAATCGATTTAGCTATGTATGTCCGTCCGTCCGTCCGCACGATAACTCAAAAACTAAAGGAGCTAGGATTTTGAAATTTTCGCAAATTCGTTTTTTTTCAATAGCCGTCATCGCTATTTAAATCCAGCCATTTTGGTCCATGGGTTCGGGTAGCTGCCATACAACTTCTTTTTTTATATGAGCATTACTCTGTACCTATTACAGCTGCGTGTCTGAAATTTTGCCAAAAGTAGTTTAGTTTTATGGCCAAAGCTTTTGCAAAATTTGGTTGGTCTAGTGGAGTGGGTTCGAGTAGCTGCCATACAACTTCTTATTTTATATGAGCATTACTCTCCACCTAATGAAGCTGGGTGTCTGAAATTTTACCAAAAATTGTTTAGTGTAATAGCCAAAGTTAATGCAAAATTTGGTTGGTCTGTTGCTGAGGGTTCGAGTAGCTGCCATACAACTCCTTCTTTTATATGAGCATTACACTACACCTAATGAAGCTGGGTGTCTGAAATTTTGCAAAAAATAGTTAAGTGTAATGGCCAAAGTTACAGCAAAATTTGGTTGGTCTCCGGCAGAGGGTTCGTGTAGCTGCCATACAACACCTTCTTTTATATGAGCATTATATTTCCCCTAATAAAGCTGGTATGTTTGAAATTTTGTAATTAACCGGATGATATAATGTATGTGTTACGGTCATACGGGTATCCCAGAGTTGACACAGTCTACTCTACTACACTCTTCCTCGTTTTTTAAATAATTTTGTTTAAAACATACAAATATTCAAATAAATTGAAAATACCTACAGTAATATGTTCGCAAAACTAAAAAAATTATCTTTCTCAAAAAAAGATATTTGTTCCTTAGGTCCTAACCTAAATAAAAGCGTGCAGCGTATAATTTCTGGAGAAAAAAATGGAGAAATAAATAGGTACATAAATTTACATTAGAGCAGCGAAAATACGCGTAACGCAATGTACTGTATCCCGGATTTTTAAAATTTACAAATATTGACAAAATGTATAAAAATATTATTATTGGTTTTTCTCATATTTTTAATATTATGTTTTAAAAATAATATTTTTTTACAATAATTTTTATTAAAAAATATCTTATATTCAAAATACCTATAATATGAAATTAAAAATATTTTTTGTAGGTACTAAATTAAAACATTCAAATAAATATTTTTGATAAATTAAATATTGTACGCGAGTTATGTATAAGAATACCTCCAACATTGAAAAAGGATATTTTAATACAAATATCACCGATAACAGGGATGCAATACCTCGCGCCATCGGCGGGAACCTCCCGCTTAGAGCACATAATTCCCGCTTCCCGCTTAGGCCTGCCAAACTCCAGCCAGTACTGAATTCGCTAATTTTCTTTTCATTTTCATTTTAAAGACGCTACCAACCAGTACCGATCAACTTACTATACGCTCTAACCGAATTCGCATTTTTGTTTATAGGGTGTTGGGGTTTAAAACTTCAAATTTGTGTCAAACATGAAAAGCTTTAAATTTGTGTCAAACAAATCAGTAGTTTTGAAAACGATTTCATATAATTAAGAGTAGAGTTAAAAGTAGGTGATTATTATTATTTCCAGGTGACCATAAAAAATTATCATAAAAGTTAAAATTAGTTTGGTATTGTTTAATTCGTATTTGTTTCCAGCATCCAGCCAGGTTTAATTCGTTTAATTAATTGACTATAGTAAAATTAAAATCTATAGATGCAAAAATTGAAGTTCTGGAAGCCATTTAAAAATATAGAGCTGTTTAAAGAAATTAAATTTAAATTAATAATTAATTGTTATAAAAAATTGACTAAGGTTAGTAATTTTTAATTGAATTGGCTTATGTCAGTAATTTAACTATTTTTTTTTGTTATTTTTTTTTTATAAATTATAAAATAAAATTTATAAACTGAAATTTTTTGTTTTTTTTTTTCCAATATTTTTTGTAAAAGAAGTAGTGTGACATAAAATTAATTTATATGCAATAATAAATAAGACACCTGCACTCCAAAATTTTTTTCCCGCCGAGACACTTTAAAAATCTGACATCCCTGAACGATAATAGCCTTATTGATACAGATATACAATACAATACAAAATATCGAACTAAAAACAAAATTCGCGCGTATCGATTTACCGATAATGGATATGTAGGCAGACATATTGACGTACTACCGTATAAAATTGTACGTCTATGTTTGATTTCATTCTAATAATTGAAAAGTTTATTTCACACTTTCAACATCGAATAATGTTTTTTTATATGTAATAAAAAAACTATTTTTAGTTTTACTTTGACAAAACGAACGAGTTTTATATATCAAAAAGTGTACATGAAGATTAGATAGGCGTAGTTTGTAAATGGAACGCTAATTTTTGTTTCAGGAGTACATAATTGTCAGATTAATCGTCATATATATATTTGACATTTTAAAACTACCTGTCATTTGAGAAGTTAATTATATTTAATAGTATTTAAATATTAATAAAGTGAAAAAATTAAGGTTTATTGCTGATATAAATATAAAGAATATATTTTAAAATGGAAGGGGGTAAGTGCTTATTGGTTATCAAATAAAAAATATGATTTAACATAACCTATTCAAGAGAATTTTAATTAAAGCCATCTGCCGGAAATTATTTATCTACTCTGTCATATACTCTTTTACAAGGGCTGGAGTAGCTGGCAATAGTTGAGAGTAGAAAAGAGTTTACTTCTCATAAAGGAATAAAAGCAATAATATTTATTTGTTTTAAGAAACTTATGAGTCATGGCTCATGACCATGTATAGAAATATATTTTTGTCAATAAAAAACTTAGGAAATATTAAATAAATGAACTAGACAAAAAGGTATAAAGTAAACTAAGGAATTCAGAATCATTTTTCGCATGTTTTCAGAACTTTAAATAGGCATACATTTGTAGTAAAAATTTACCTATGTAGCTATTAAATTTAAAAATGAAAAAAGGGTAGGAAAAATTTATTCTTTGATTTATTGAAAAACTTTTTTTTTTTCTATAAATCTTAAGATTGAGATTTAAAAAAAGACTTCGGTCAACTTGACTTTTATTTGTACTTCTGGCAGCTTCAATATAATATAATACTAAATACTAAACTTATGAATTATGATATGTTAAATTTTGTTGTATATATTATGTATTCATAGAGTTTTTTAATTAGGGTACAGAATACGTACAACATAGTTCATAATAGTAGCATATCGTACTAAAATGCTTAGAAAAAACCACAGTTTGCAATATGAAGGACAGCATTAACTCGAATTTTGGGTTCTTGACTTCAATAAATATATGTATGTATATGTTTAGAAATATGTATTTATTAGAATAATATTTATATGTATTTAGAATTTTAATTTAATTTAACTGTACCAATTTATCCTCTCTTTAAAGCGGCTTAAGCTATAGAAATAAAACTCAAAAATCGCTACTTAACAACGTTTTAATAATAAAGAAAAATTATAAATTTTTTTTGCAAATTTCAAGCCCAAGAATTGTTGACAACACTGTTGGCATAATTTTTATTATGTATAGTCTAATATAATTTACACAAAACGAATTTTATATGTTAACATTTTATATGTTAAAAGCAAAAATAGCTCGAATTTCGAGCACAGGGCGATACTAGTTTAATTTAATGACCTAATTTTAGTTTATTGTTTACAACGGAATAAAAGAAAAAGAAGAACAACAAAAAATTATAATATCAAGTATGTTGAAATACCTGATTTTCAATGTAATTGATTAATATGAAAGTAAGAGAAAGAATTATAAATATTAGTTTATTGATTAGACCTCCTAGAAATTATATCTTCTAAGAATAGGTTTGCTGGATATATCACTCCCCCATTCTTAGGATTTTTGTACTCCTGGACAATATCATTAGTTTTAGTATTGGTTATATTATTGATTATTTTTCCTTTTCTTCTTTTACTTTGTAGAATTACAAAAATTAATAAAATTACAATTATTATTTATTATTAATATATTTGTCTAGAATGAGGTGTAACAAACGCATTCAATTAAATGTGTTTTGTTGGATGTGTTCAATTATAAAAAAATAAAATATTAATGTTTTGTTGGATGTGTTTTATTTTAGAAGATAAAATATCCAAAAATATCATAAGCAGGCCAAAAATATTTTATTTATTTTTAATAAAAAAAAAAAATTTTTGATAAAATAAAATTTATATATTAGTTTATGAATTAATTCATTTCAGCTTTAAAAACCACAGATGATTTTCTGGAAATTTTAAATAAATTGTAAAACATTTTGAAAATAAAAATTAAGAAGTCTATGCTTCACAAAAACATTTAGACTTACTTAATTATTTTTAGTGAAAATCTGGAATAAGGGCGAAGGCCCAATGTACGCTTTGATGCATTGCTTGCTTTGCTTAAGCAAATAAACCAAGCAATGTATCAAAATAATTTCAAAGTTTCCCTCATCTCTCCTTTAACTCTCCCACATCTCGCTCTTAACTCTCCCTCATCTATCCATCATTCTTGCATCTTTGC
Organism: Dolichopus griseipennis; assembly: GCA_963082915.1. Lineage (NCBI taxonomy): Eukaryota > Metazoa > Arthropoda > Insecta > Diptera > Dolichopodidae > Dolichopus > Dolichopus griseipennis. The sequence goes on along the minus strand of OY720443.1, from coordinate 125,910,386 downwards.
CTCATTCTTGCGTCTTTCCCTCATTTTTGCATCTTTCCTCATAATCCTCATAATCTTTTAAATATTTTTCTATTTAAAAAAAATTAAAAATGGAAGATTACACCAAGGTTGGGAAAGTGGCTTCGGGTATACAAATACCTGAGTTCAATGCACCATAGAAGCCAAACAAAATAAATTTTTTTTAAACTTAATTAGGTATTTATATTAAAAAAAATTCAAATAAAATTTATAAATTGAATTTGATAATGCAAAATTCAATTCAAAAATCAACATTTATTTAATACAATTTTATGTACATATAAATAATGGATACATTATTGACCTTCCGTCATTCTGTGAAGGGCCAACAGCTAGTTATAATTATTATAACAATTGTATTAGTATGAGTTAAATTATCATAAATTTTTCGTTTATAGTTAATTTCAACAATTTCTCTATTATTTTCTGATTGTTTTAAATTTAAAGTTTCAAGTTTAACGGTATTATTTATATTTTTAATTGTTATATAATTAGGTATTACAATATTATGTTTGAATTCTTTGTTTTTATTAGAAAATTTAATGTTATCGATTTCGATATTACAATTATTAAAATAAATAATATAGTTTTTGTTTAAAAGATAATTCATATTGTTACAATTGTTTGTTAAATTTTCATTTTGGGCATTTTTTATTAATATTACACCTTGATCCAATTCCATTATTTTAAAATCTTCTTCGATAATTTTAGAACAGTTTTTATATGATTTAATAAAAATATTTGATATACAGTTTTAGGTTGGTGTTAGTTTGTTTTTATATTTTTCTTGAGTAATATAATATGTTTTATTTTCAAAATAGATAATATCAGAATTTGGTATATCAATTTGTCCAAATTTTGAATTTGGTAATGCAAATATTTTATATTTGGTAGCATTTTCTTTACTAAGTACTGGTATTTCCAATTAATAGGTAATTTTCTTATATCTAGGCTGTTCTTTATACCGTACTATTGCAGGGTTTTGTATTAGAATATCGTTATCATTAGGGAGTTCAAAAGTTTTTCTATTTTTGTTTAATTTAGAAATAATTTTCTCTTTTTTATGTAATAATCTGTCTTTGATTTCTTCTAAACTACGAATTTTATTATTGGTAAAGTCAATGGGTTTTACTTCAGTTACAGAATGTAGTGTATTATTATAAGTTTCAACAGCTTTTAATATACAACTTTCAGTATCAAGGTTAGGATCAGTTAATGTTAAAATCCTAATATGTTCTGTAATTGTTCCGTGAGCTCTTTCTATATCAGAATTACTTGTATGACTTCTGGGAGAGGTAAAATGGATTTTTATATTTTCTACTCTACAAAAATCCTTCAAATTTAAACTATTGAATTCCTTGTCAAATACAAATGTTTTTAGTTTACCGAACAGAGAATTTCTTAACCTTAAAGCTTGAATTATGGTAACGCTATTTCTATCATTTAGTTTAATTATTGATAAATGTTTTGTAAATTTATCTATAATTGGTAAAAATACTTCTTTTTTTAAAAAGTAAGTGTCTCCGTGAACTATTTCATTCGGTTTAGAAGGTGTTGCAGATATATTAAAATTATATTGATTAGGTTGCCGGTCATACTTTGCTAGATTACAAATATCATAGTTATTTATTTATTTGTAAATAAGGTCTTTCATTTTTGGAAAATAGTACTTGTCTTTCATTTCATTAAAATTTTCTAAGAAACCTCTATGATTTGTTTTTTCATGAGTTTCTTTTATTATTTTTAGTAAGTCGTTTTCGCTTTCATTTCTCAACTAGTTTAGTACATTTAATAAATTTTACCTTACTATCGTTACTGAATAATTCTATTCGTTTAATTCTGAATAAATTGCAGCAATACCTTTTTTTATGAACCTTCGTAGTAAATCATTTAAATAAATTTGATTTTTTAAATCGTCTTCAGATATAAAAATTTTTTTATATTTGTTATATTTAATAATCGATTAACCTGGTTTAGTTATTACTAGGTGGATTTGATTAAAATATTTGTTTACTATATTTTCTAAAATTGAGATGTGATCATCCAAATTTTCGATGCCAATATGAATTGTAGCTAAATAACTTTCAATGTTAGAAGACTCATTTAATTGAAAAATATTATTTATTACATTTTGATCAATATTGATCTGCTAAGGAAATCAGCCACTTTATTGTCTTTTTCTTTAACATATTCTATTTCAAAATTAAATTCATTTAATTTAATTCTCCATCTTTGGAGTTTTAAATTTGGTTCTTTTAATGAATTTAGCCAAACTAAAGGTTTATAAACCGTTTTTATTGTAAACCTAACGCCAAAACGAGGAAAAGTGTAGTAGAGTAGACTCTGAGATACCAGTATGACCGTAACATATACATTATATCATCCGGTTAATTACTTTTGCAAAATTTCAAACATACAGCTTTATTAAGTGTAGTGTAATGCTCATATAAAAGAAGGAGTTGTATGGCGGCTACTCGAACCCTCTGCAGTAGACCAACCAAACTTTGCAGTAAAACACTAAACTATTTTTGGCAAAATTTCAGACACCCAACTTCAATAGGTATAGAGCAATGCTCATATAAACTTAGAAGTTGTATGGCAGCTACTGGAACCCTTTGCAGTACTCCAACCAAATTTTGCAGTAACTTTGGCCATTACACTAAACTATTTTTGGCAAAATTTCAGACAGCTACATTAGGTGTAGAGTAATGTTCACATAAAATAAGAAGTTGTACGGCAGCTACTCGAACCCACTGCAGTAGACCAACCAAATTTTGCAAAAACTTTGGCCATAAAACTAAACTACTTTTGGCAAAATTTCAGACACGCAGCTGTAATAGGTATAGAGTATTACTTATAAAAAAAAAGAAGTTGTATGGCAGCTACCCGAACCCATGAACCAAATTGGCTGGATTTAACTAGCGATAACGACTCTTGCATAAATACGAAGTTGCGAAAATTTCAAGATCTTAGTTCCTTTAGTTTTTGAGTTATCGTACGGACGGACGGACGAACATACATAGCTAAATCGATTTATTTTTTGATTCTGATCCGATCCATACACTTGAGTCTATATCTAACCCCCTTCTTCTCTGCGTTACAAACGTAATGGCAAATTTATTATACCCTTTGACTATATAGTCATACAGGTATAAAGATAGGGTCTAAAATACTTGGTTGCCCAAACAATTGCCAAAAGTTCTTTTTTGATAGGACTATAACAATTTTCGTGATCTTTTAATGTTCCACTTGCAAATCCAATCGGGTGTCCATTTTGCGGTACAACAGCCCCTAAAGCAAAGTCACTTGCATTAGTAGTTAAGGTAAATTTTTGATTAAAATTTGGATACTTTAATATTGGATCACTACTAATGATTTCTTTAAGTTTCTCGAATGTTTGAATATATTTAGGATTGTTAATGTCAATTTTATTATCTTTCTTTAGGCAAAAAGTTAGTGGTTGAGCAATTTTAGCGTAGTAAAGTAGTCTTTAATGAATTTACGATAATACTCTGTAATACTTAAAAAGCTTTTAATAGATTTTCGAGAGTTTGGTAGTTTTAATTTTTTTATCATTTCAATTTTTTTTGGGTTTTGGTTTCATGTGTTAATTTAATATAGTTTAAAATACTATTATATTCACTCATAGTTTGGGTTTAAGTTTTTGTTTATTCTTCAAAGAGATACGATATGGTTTCATTCACTAAAACAAAATTTTTTTTTCTTTTTATCGCTATAAATTTTAAAAAAAATTTTGATGTCACTTTTGTCACTTTAGTTTTTTTTTTATACAATGTAATTCAATATAAATTTAAGAGTTAATTGAAGTTATCTTGATTTAACTTTTAGTATTAATATTGAAAAAGTTTCTTTTTTTTTGTGAAGCTTTATTATTTAATTTAAATGTTTTTTCTCAATGAAAATGTCTAAAGTTACCGGTAAAATCTTATTAATAACATTCACTTTTATTTATATATTTTACCTACCGTTATCAGACGTCAGTTAGCGATCCTACCGACTGCGCCAGTTTTAATATTTTATAAGAGGAATTTTATAAAATGAAATTTTTTTTTTTTTTTTATAGAATAGTTCTTATTTATTTTATTAAAACACAAAAAAATATTTTAGTTTTAAAATTCTTTATTTAATGTGAAACGTTACGAATCTAGACTTAAACTATTTTTTTAATTTTACAAATTTTACAATTAACATTAAATTTTTAAATATTGATTATCTATATATATAAAAGCGTAAGTTTGTTTGTTTGTTTGTATGTAGCGAATAGACTCCGAAACTGCCCAGCCGTCCAAATTTTATCCGATTTTATGAAATTCTGCTTTGGCTAAAAAGAAAGCCCACAAAAAAATTTTATTGACTTGTATTGACCCATTGGGGCCCAACAGCTTTTTATAGGTTTTTTCAATACTTAACTCTAAATTAGAAATGATTTGACCGGTTGACCTCAAATTTTATATGTGTGAAGCAACTTGAAAATAGAGTTGAGTCTGTTAACAGTCGGTCCTACGATTAGTCAAAAAAAATGTTTTGGAAGTAAATTACCTCAAATTTTGGAAAGTAGTTTGTATTGCTTTGAATTACAGAAAGTTTCAAAAATTACTAAAATAATCCTAAAAAAATCATTTTAAAAAGATTGCTTTCATACATTTTAAAATTTACATGTGTAAACCGTGTGTAATTTTTGTGTTAACTTTTTGTAGTAACATCAACTTCAAGTAAACCTCCATTGAGAGGCGCAGCAACGCGCACCGGGTATTAGCTAGTTATTAATATTTTACAAAGAAAAACAAGAAAAAGAATTACATTTTCAAGTGCTTTTCATAATATTGCACTTGAAAAGGAAATTGTGTAAGAATTTAATTTGAAATAAAAAATTGTCTCGCTTTGTAATTCGATCTCTTATATTTAATTTAATGACTTAATTTTAGTTTATTGTACTTGAAGTAGAAATTTTGTAAGAATTTATTTGTAAATAAAACGAGGAAGAGTGTAGTAGAGTAGACTGTGTCAACTCTGGGATACCCGTATGACCGTTACATAAACATTATATCATTATTATTATAAACATTAATTACTTTTGACAAAATTTCAAACATACCAGCTTTATTAGGTGAAATATAATGCTCATATAAAAGAAGGAGTTGTATGGCAGCTACTCGAACCCTCTGCAGTAGACCAACCAAATTTTGCAGTAACTTTGGCCATTACACTAAACTATTTTTGGCAAAATTTCAGACACCCAACTTCAATAGGTATAGAGTAATGCTCATATAAAAGAAGGAGTTGTATGGCAGCTACTCGAACCCTCTGCAGTAGACCAACCAAATTTTGCAGAAATTTTGGCCATAGAACTAAACTACTTTTGCCAAAATTTCAGACACGTAGCTGTAATAGGTACAAAGAAATACTCATATAAAAAAAGAAGTTGTATGGCAGCCACCCGAACCCATGGACCAAAATGGCTGCGATGACGCGATGACGGCTATTGCAAAAAAACGAATTTGCGAAAATTTCAAGATCCTAGCTCCTTTAGTTTTTGAGTTATCGTGCGGACGGACGGACGGACGGACGGACGGACATACATCGCTAAATCGATTTTTTTTTCGATTCTGATCCGATCCATACACTTGAGTCTATATCTACCCCCCCTCCTTCTCTGCGTTACAAACGTAATGGCAAATTTATTATACCCTTTGACTATATAGTCATACGGGTATAAAAATTGTTGTTTGTAATTTGATCCTTTTTTATTTAATGACCTAATTTTAGTTTATTGTACTTTAAAACCAATTGTTGCATTTTGCTTAATAGCAGGTCTAGGGAATAAAAGAAAAAGAAGAACAACAAAAAATTATAATATCAATATGTTGAAATACTTGATTTTCAATGTAATTGATTAATATGAAAGTAAGAGAAGGGATTATAAATATTAGTTTATTGATTAGACTTCCTAGAAATTATATCTTCTAAGAATAGGTTTGCTGGATATATGACTTGCGTCCGTCTATCCGTATGTCCATATGTTTACAAAAACTTTTACATCGTTCGAAATAGAGAAAAGAAATTTTAAACACAGGAACGCATTGCAAAAAAAATTATTTCATAGAAGAAAACCCTATTTTTAAATTGTTGTAACAAGAGTTCTAATAAGTGTATTTTCAATCTGAAAACGGCACAAAATAGCTGGTTTTATAAGCTTTATGAATTTTTAAAAGTCAAATGTTTAGGATTTTTGGCCCTATATATCTTCTAAACGTTTCAAGCTAGATCTTCAAATTTTGGGAGAGACTAGACCTTCAGAAATTAGTAGGAGTCCGTTAAGAAATTTTTTTTGTCACATTCCCTGTTAAAAATCTATAACGGCTCGAAAATAGAAATTTTGCTACTTTTAAACTCCTGTAACTTGAAAACCTGTTCAAATTTCAGCATATGTTAAAGGTTTTTCTTAAATTTAAGAATTTGTCTCTTAGTTTTAACCAGTTTTGCTTAGATAATAAAATTATATTCCCCATTGAAGGACTACTAGGTCTTCAAAATTAATACTTTTATATTTTTATAAAACAGTAAGCTATTCACCAGTGTATGTTTTTCCAAAATTAAACGTTAACACTGAAGCTCCAACATTATATTATCTTCATTAAATTTTTTATTTAATTCCAGATAATTTTACAGTAATATGTAAAGTTATGTATAAAAAATTAAGTAATTCTTAAACTACAGCTTATAACTCACATTTAATAACTTAACATTTAATAAAGATTAATTTCTAAGATTTTTTACAAATTTTCTAAGTTTACTTTTAAATATGTTTAAATTTTGAATGTTTTTAATTTCTACCGGTAGCGAGTTGAAAAGTTTTATTGCGCTGCATTTTAGACTTTTTTGCTTCAACGTTGTTTTGGCTTTAGGAATTTCGATATTTTTCCTGTTTCTGGTAAGAAAATTATAAAAAGAATTCTTATATTCAAATTAAATAAAGTTTTGAGAACTCTATTCATTACTGCACTCATTTGATTTTTATGAAAATATGAACAATGACTTCAACTGCATATATTATACCTAATTCTTGATAATATTATATATCCATTATATATAAGTTTAGCAGCATAATTCGGAATACTCCCCATTCTTCTGACAGCCATTGTTATAGGAATAATTATTTTTTTAATGCTTTTTATATGTTTATCCCATCTTAAGTTTTCATCAATTATCATTCCCATGTACTTAACATTATCAACTTGTTCTATTATATTATCCTTTACCTTAAGCGTAATATCATCATTTGTTTTCTTTTGCATTTTGAATATCATATAATTGGTTTTTTTCGCATTTATACATAATTCATTTTGGTCCAACCAACTGCAATATATCTTTAAGTCATCATTTAGTATATTTTGAAGCTCTTCTAATGTTTTCGCTTTTGCCATAAGGTTAGTGTTATCCGCATAAATGTTGTATTTTGACTTAATATTGTTTTTAGGTAAGTCCATTATATACAGCAGGTATAATAACGGCCCCAGTAATGAACCTTGTGGTACGCCTGTTTTTATTACAAGTTCATCACTTAGTACTTCATTTACTTTAACTCATTGGGTACTGTTTATCAAATAACTTTTTAGTAATAGATTACTGTTACCTCTAATTCCTAAGTTGTCTAGCAATTTGATTAGTCTGGAATGACTTACCATATCAAATGCTTTTGTTAAGTCAATAAAACTGCGCGAATATAGTCGGCGTCATCCAACGCATCGTAAATATGTTCCAAGGTTGCTGGGATAGTTGATTTTGTACCACTTTTTTCTAAGAAACCATATTGATTAGCATCAAAGCCTATTGTTTTAGTAATGAAACTTATTACTCTTGAATTAATAACTTTTTCATATATTGAGGTGTACAACTACATAATTGGATACAAAACAAGAGTATTTGTTTTAAGCTTTAAATACATATGACAGATGCACCCACACTACCACGTGCAAACTCATATGTAGATTTGATAATAACAGATACCAGAATTAGAGTTAATTATTCTCACGCACATAAAAAACTCACCACACTCCCATATAATAGTGATCATGACCATACATCTCTCTTTCTCTATAAATAATGAACAGCTTTCTTTAACAGAATTGCCAACTGTAGAAAATAATTTTAATTTTAAATATACCAATTGTGAAATATTTCAAACTAAATTGGATCAAAATTTTTATAAGGAATATACGACAGATAATAACAATAACAAAAATAATAATAATAATAATAGTAATAATAATAATAATAATTATAATAATAATAGTAATAATAATGATAATTACATTCCAGATTGGTATGTAATTACGAAATAAAGCCATAAAATAATACGAAATAAAGCCATAAAATGACATTATGGCTTTATTTCACATTTAAATGCGAAATAAAGCCATATCGAGAATTTTTTTGCGTATGGCTTTATTTCGCATTTGAATGCGAAATAAAGCCATATCATTTTCTAAAATTTTACGAAATAAAGCCATATAGTAAAATTGATACAAATTTTAGTTTAATAGTAAACAATACACTGTAATAAAACATGTTAAATAATATTATATTTTCATTACGGGGGCTGCCGCCCCCGAACCCCCGCTAACTCAATTATTGAAGCTAGATTTTGAATCCAACACTAAAATGAAAAGAATGGTATAAGAATTCGGATACCTAATTCATTAAAAAAATTAATAAGTTTCTAATTTTTTTAATACACTGTAATAAAACATGTTAAATAATATTATATTTTCATTACGAGGGCTGCCGCCCCCGAACCCCCGCTAACTCAATTATTGAAGCTAGATTTTGAATCCAACACTAAAATGAAAAGAATGGTATAAGAATTCGGATACCTAATTCATTCAAAAAATTAATAAGTTCCTAATTTTTTTTAATACACTGTAATAAAACATGTTAAATAATATTATATTTTCATTACGAGGGCTGCCGCCCCCGAACCCCCGCTAACTCAATTATTGAAGCTAGATTTTGAATCCAACACTAAAATGAAAAGAATGGTATAAGAATTCGGATACCTAATTCATTCAAAAAATTAATAAGTTCCTAATTTTTTTTAATACACTGTAATAAAACATGTTAAATAATATTATATTTTCATTACGGGGGCTGCCGCCCCCGAACCCCCGCTAACTCAATTATTGAAGCTAGATTTTGAATCCAACACTAAAATGAAAAGAATGGTATAAGAATTCGGATACCTAATTCATTAAAAAAATTAATAAGTTCCTAATTTTTTTAATACACTGTAATAAAACATGTTAAATAATATTATATTTTCATTACGGGGGCTGCCGCCCCCGAACCCCCGCTAACTCATTTATTGAAGCTAGATTTTGAATCCAACACTAAAATGAAAAGAATGGTATAAGAATTCGGATACCTAATTCATTCAAAAAATTAATAAGTTCCTAATTTTTTTTAATACACTGTAATAAAACATGTTAAATAATATTATATTTTCATTACGGGGACTGCCGCCCCCGAACCCCCACTAACTCAATTATTGAAGCTAGATTTTGAATCCAACACTAAAATGAAAAGAATGGTATAAGAATTCGGATACCTAATTCATTCAAAAAATTAATAAGTTCCTAATTTTTTTTAATACACTGTAATAAAACATGTTAAATAATATTATATTTTCATTACGAGGGCTGCCGCCCCCGAACCCCCGCTTACTCAATTATTGAAGCTAGATTTTGAATCCAACACTAAAATGAAAAGAATGGTATAAGAATTCGGATACCTAATTCATTAAAAAAATTAATAAGTTTCTAAATTTTTTAATACACTGTAATAAAACATGTTAAATAATATTATATTTTCATTACGGGGTCTGCCGCCCCCGAACCCCCGCTAACTCAATCATTGAAGCTAGATTTTGAATCCAACACTAAAATGAAAAGAATGGTATAAGAATTCGGATACCTAATTCACTAAAAAAATTAATAAGTTTCTAATTTTTTTAATACACTGTAATAAAACATGTTAAATAATATTATACCCCCGTTAACTCAATTATTGAAACTAGATTTTGAATCCAACACTATAATGAAAAGAATGGTATGAGAATTCGCCATAGCTATTTCATACAAAAAATAATCAACCCTAATTAATAAATATAAATATTCTGGAAAAGGGGGCAATCCTGCTTTTGAATCCAACTCCAAAATCCCTCCTAATTGAGAATCCCACATATACACATATATATAAATATTCTGGAAAACGCGTAAAGCCCTGCTTTTGAATCCAACTAACAATCCCACATATACACATATATAAATATTCTGGAAAAAGCGGCAATCCTGCTTTTGAATCCAACTGTAAAATCCCTCCTAATTGAGAATCCCACATATACACATATATAAATATTCTGGAAAAAGCGTAAAACCCTGCTTTTGAAACCAACTCTAAAACTCCTTCCTAACTATTTAAATAAAAAAGTTTGAAAAATTAAATTGCTTCTATTTTCACAAATAAAATTACATTTTTAAATGCGAAATAAAGCCTCACGGCGCCTCCAGATTATTGTAATATATCAATTCAAAACATTGACTATCAGCTGGAAAAACTTAATAATATGATAACAAAAACAATGAAAGAAATTATTCCAAAATTTAATAACAAAAACAACATAATGAAATTCTACTCTTCAAACTTAAAAAGATTATTAAAAAAAAAAACAGAATTAATGAAAGATATACACAAAATTCACAAACAAAGATTAAATTTTTCTTCTTCCAACATGCAACTTCTAAAAAGTCTACTTAACAATATTAATTCATTGATAAAACAACAAATTAAATCGAAATAAATAAATATTGGACTATACGTCTGCAAAATATTGCACCCAATAATAGTACAAACATGTTCCCAGAAATAAATAAAATTTTTCGGAGAAAAAATTATTATGAAATCTCTCAACTACACATAGACCATAATGACGCACCACTCTTATTTCAAAATAATATAGATGTTAATTACTTAAAAAAAACAAATTCTAATAAATATAATCAAAAATAATACACAAATTTATAATATAATAGGTAAAATAAATAAATAGAAAAAATACATGCAATTAATACACCAACAAATAGTAGATTTCATAACAAAATTATCAATGCAGTCCAACACTTCTAAAATCACATACATAATTTAAGAATAAACAATTTCACCATATGTAATTTTTCTACCGCAAACAAAGCTTCAAACCAGAATTTCGAAAGTAGTGAATTCACAAACCTATAAGAACTTGAATTAAAATTTAAAAGCTTAAAAAATAAAGTTTCTTATGGTATTGATGAAATTCCAAACATTGTTTTAAAAAATTTAAGTTCTTTAATAATTTCTAAATATGTTATTATTTTTAATAATGCAATTAATCACTCGTATTTTCCCAAAGCATGGAAAATGTCGAAAATTATTTTGCTAAAAAAACCTGGCAAAGACCCAACTAATCCAAGTAACTACAGACCGATTAGTTTAATGCCAAACATAAGTAAGGTTTTCGAAACACTGATTAATGACAAATTAACAGCGTTTTCGATTACCAAGGAAGTTATACCAGATAACCAATTCGGATTTAGACATGAACATGGCGCAGTACATGCCATTACAAAATTAACCTCAGATATTTGTTGGTTCATAAACTTGGTTCATATTTGTTGGTTCATAAATTCAAATTAACATAAAAGTTAAGCTAATAATTTAAATGTTAAGTATATAAGAAAGAAAGCCGTTTTTGTAAATTTTTCTAGGTTAAGATATTTGTAAGATGTATAAAGGGATAAATAAAATTTAAAGTTAAAAAAAAAAAAAAAAAACTTTTTCATTAATTTTTGAAATTGAGTTTAGAATTGAAATTGGTCTATAGTTACCGCAGTCTTCTTTTGAACCACTTTTGTGAATAGGAACTAAATATGTTTCTTTAACGAATCAGGAAATATACCATTAGTGAAACTTTCATTTATCAGTTTCACTAAAGATGGGGTTAAAATATTGACCAACTCTTATAGATCTCTCACTGTAATTTTATCCAATCCTGGAGTTGCATTTTTATTTAAATTCATAATAATTTGATGGATTTCTGGTTCTATAACTGGAATAAGAAATAACGAGTTGCTATTAAATAGATTTTGTGAGCAGTTAGTAAAATCGTTGGTGTTTTGAATATTTTTTTTTAATACGTTCTCCTATTTCAGTAAAAAAATTATTGAGAGTATTTGCAGTTTCATCATCATTTTTAGTTTTTTCACCATTGATTTTAATAACATGACTAACATTTTTTAGTTTATCTTCAATGGTATTTTTTATAGAATTATTCAATATTTTCCATAATTTCCTAGAATCGCTCCCGGTTTTTTAAATATTTCTATTAATATTGTTACGTAAGCAAAATGCATACATTTATTTTAAACAGTCAATTTATAAACTTTACTTTTAAATTTTAATCGCATTCCTTAAAATGCATAACTGTACTTTAACTATCAAATTTCGTAAACGCTAATTTACGAAAATAACAAAACAAAAAATCAACTTGATTATAATCGTATGATTCTAATCAAGTTAAATATTGTTATGTATTAGAATTTTGCTTACGTAGTATTTTATTCATTCAAACATAAAACAATTCAATAATAAAATAATTTTGTATTAAGTCAGCTTTTAAGAACAACTCGAAAAGAGAACAGGAATTTCTCTGTAAATAAATTATTAGAATAAATAAAAACGATTTTATTTTTATTTGAATAATAATTTAAAACTGGCACAGTCGATGAAATAAAAAATTCAAAAATTATAAAAGAATATAATTAAAAACAAAAAAAAACAAAAAAAAAAATTATAAAAGATTATAATTTTAAAAAAAAAAAATATTTAAAAAATTATAAAAGATTATAATTTAAAAACAATAAAATTAATTTCAAAAATTAAAAAAATTATAAAAGATTATAATTTAAAAACAATAAAATAAAAAAAAAAATTTTGGAAACCTAAGTTAAATAAAGATAAAAAAAAACAAAAACAAAATTAAATAAATTAACAAAAAAGAATATAACTAACAATTTGATCATCACCAACACCAAACATCATCAGTCATAATAAATAATTCATCAACAACCCCCAATTTCGGGATTATCATCACCAGCATCAGCAGCAACAAAACACATTTTTTAATTCTGTAACAACAACATCAAACATCATACATAGCTAATATCATCATAGCTACATCATCAACAATCATAATAAATAATTCATCAGTTCCAACAACCACCAATTTCGTTTCATATTTTGATTATCATCACCATCATCAGCAGCAACAAAAGTTAAGTAATTCTTTTATTATTATAATTTAATATTTTAAAATAATAAGTGAAGAATCAACATTTTAAAGTTAAATAAATAACTACATTAAATTTTAATAATTCAAATTTTTTTGTGTAAATAAGTAAATACCACTATTTTAAATTTCATTTAAATGATTAAATTTTAATTTAAATAAACAAATTTTAACTACGTTAAATTCTAAATAATTAAAATTTAAATTTAAACAAATAAATATTACCTACCACTTTAAATTTTAAATAAACAATATAATTTTCTATTTCTAAGGAATAAGTATCTTAGAAAACCAAAGTCTAATTTAAATAATTTTTCGAAATGCCTAACGCAAACGACAGTCAAATACCTGCCTTTAATTTAATTGTAAAGTGCATATCTCAAATACCGCCCTTTAATGGTGATCAACGTGATCTTACTAGTTTTATAGAAAGGATAGAATCCTTTATTGATTTTTTTCATGATTTTTTATTAGAACAGATTTTAATAACGGCCCATGTCTCTATTGGTCCGTGAGCAAGTATGAATTGTTTTGATTTACCTACAATTTTATCTTGGATATGCTCCAAAAAAAGTTTTTTGTAATTTTGTTCCGTTAGACCCTCTATTAGGGGCCCATGTCTCTATTAGTCCGTGAGCAAGTAAGAATGGTTTTGCTTTGCCAACTATTTTATCTTGGATATGCTCCAAAATAAGTTTTTTTAATTAATTTTGTTCCGTTAGAGGGTCTAACTTTAAAAACAAATGTGTCGATGATTCAATCAATGTTTTCAGCTTTAACCAAAGCGATTCTAATAATGAACTTTAAATTTCCATCTCATCTAAATAACAAAAATATCGCGCAACTGAAATCAGTCTTAAATTACTTTAAAGACATTTTTCATCAAGAAAATGAAAAACTCAATTTTACATGGGAAATCAAGCATAAAATAATAACAAAAATGACATTCCAGTTTACTCTAAAGGATATCGTTATCCTGAAATTCACAGAGACGAGGTGGACCGTCAAATAAAAGAAATGTTACATCAAGGTATATTTGTTAATAGCATGTCACCATACAACGCACCCATTTGGAAAGTCCCCAAGAAAATGGACAACTCCAATAAACAAAAGTGGAGAATCGTTATCGACTATCGTCGACTTAAGGATAACACAATTGATGACAAATTTCCAATGCCCAGCATCGAAGATCTTTTTGGGAAATTGGGAAATTGTCGCTATCTTAGCACTTTAGATCTGGCAAAAGAATTTCATCAGATTGAAGTTCACCCAAATGATCGGTGCAAAACGGCATTCTCAACTAGAAGTGGTCATTACGAGTTCACTCGTATTCTCTTCGGTCTAAAAAATTCACCGTCAACTTTTCAAAGATTGATGAATCACGTGTTAAGCGAATTCAGTAATAAAATATGTGTCGTCTATTTGGACGATATCTTAATCTTCTCGTCATCATTTGAAGAACATTTAGTTTCAATAAAGAAAATCTTAAACAAATTGCGTGCAGCAAATTTAACAATACAAATAGAAAAATGTAATTTTGCTCAACTAACTACTAACTTCTTGAGCCATGTAATCACCCAAGGTGGTATAAAACCTGATCCTTTAAAAATAAGCACTATTCAAAATATCCCTCTCCCAACGTCACAGAAAGAAATAAAATCCTTTCTAGGATTAAACGGCTACTACCGCAAATTCGTGAAAGATTATTCCAAAGTATACCCGTTAATACGTTACTTAAAGAAAAAATCGAAAATTAATAAAAATGATAAAGAAACATTGAAGCTTTTAAAAAAATAAAAACACTTTTAACAACAGAACCTATTCTAAAAAACGCGGACTCCTCTAAACCTTTAACTTAATTAAAGACGCGTCCAATTTCGCCTTAGGTGCCGTGTTAAGCCAAAACAACCATCCGGTAGCCTAAGCGTCCAGAAGACTAAATGACCATGAAATAAGGTACTCACCAACAGAGAAAGAAGTTCTCGCTATTGTGTGGGCCACCAAACATTTTCATACCTACCTTTATGGTAGAAATAACATTCAATGTGACCTTAAACCTTTGGTGTGGCTAAGCAACCTTAAAGAACCAAATATGAAGCTACAAAGGTGGAAGATCAAGTTAAACGAATATAAATTTACAATTAATTTCATAAATGGAAAGGATAATAAAGTCGCCGATAGTTTAAGTCGACTCCCTTCTGCAAATGAAAACCTTTACGAAGAAACAGATTCATTAATTGAGTTCTCAAGTTTACAATTTATGAACGAGTAGACACACATAGCGCAACAACCGTTGACAATGATGATGAAATCATGACAACTAAAGTAACAATTAACTCTCTCATATACGACGACAACAATGATGAAATTATGTCTACTGCGTCTACAGTACATAGCGCTAACGAAGATGATCTGTATCACATTAAAATAACAGAAAAACTTATTAACTTATTTAAAAATCTAATTTATCTAATATCAAGTAATTACGAAAAATTTACCACGAAAATCGTAAATAAAAAGTGGCAAAACCTCCTCTATGTTACCAAAATAAATAACTTATTAGAGAAGATGAAACGCTGTCTACCCGAAAAAGGACTAGTATGCGTATATAGTGATGACATGGATATCTTTCTTAACTTTAAATTCTTTATCTTAAATACTTTGCTAATAACCAACGTCTAAAAATATTAAAGTCCAACAAAAAATTAAAAGACATAACGGACAAAAATAAAATCCTTGAAATTATAAAAACTGAACATCTTCGCAATAACCACCGTGGCATATCTGAAATTTTTTCCGAACTTAAAGAAATGTATTATTCCCCTAATTTGCAAATGCACATACAAAAATTCATTAACAATTGCGAAGTTTATACCTTACCTAAACACGATAGGAGACCTCTACAGCTTCCATTTGAGATTACGCAATCTCCAATACAATTTAACGACATAGTCCACATGGACATTTGGTTCCCATGTAGGAATGTTATGTATCTGACTATGATATATAAATTTTCTAAACATACAACCATCCACAAACTTAATGAAAGAACGTGGATTTCCATCTTAAAAGCACTAAAAGAAAGGCTAATTTATTTGGGAAAATGAAAAAATTAATAACAGAGAATGAAAAGTGCATAATACCTAGTGCCATAGAAAAATTTCTAATAGAAAATGAAATTGAGTTTCACCAAACTACCCCTGGAAATAAAACCGGTAACTCGGAAGTTGAACGATTACACAGTACACTTAATGAATATATTAGAATTCTCGAAATTGACAAAACAGACGAAACTGTCGACCTAGACTATATAAAGAAGAAATAGAAATTTTAGCAAAGGAATTCGAAGAAAATAAAAGCAGAAGGTTAGCGAACTTAAATACAAATAAAACATCAAATGAAAATCTAAATGCAAATATTGTCGTTAATAGAGATGTAGGTAAATGTAAACCAAAATATAAAATTCTAAGAAATCTTAAAATAGACGGCAAACATATAATCGATACGAGCAATAAAAGATTTTTTGAGAGAATTAATTATGTAAAAAAACAGCGAAAACGAAAATTCAAATTTCAATAAATCTAATACATTTTATACCTTTTATTTTTAGAGAATGGAACTACTGCAGTTATTATTCCTCTTCATTTCACAAGTATCCCTTCAATCTATACAAATAAGTCAACTTAAAGACGAAAATGGTTTCGCTATTATAAAACTGGAAGAACAAATACTTATTGAAAATTATACGAAAACGTTACATATTGTAAACCTTACTGAATACCAAGAAATAGTTAGAAATTTAAATAATAATTTCTATCTTCTTAACCTAAATGAAACAAGCACAGAACATAAAATTTTAAAGACAGAATTTTTAAGCTTGCAACATACTCTGAATTCATTAATGCCTAAACTTGATGGGAAAATTCGAAATAAACGTGGATTGGTTAACGCCGGGGGACAACAATGAAATTTTTGACAGACACAATGGACAACGAAGACTCGGAACAAATATTTAAACAATTGCAAAATTTAGACCTTAATACCCGACAAATAACAAACACAATTGACAACCAAATAATTATTAACAAAAATTTCGAAAAAAATATCCAAACAATTGCAGAAAACGTGAATAATCAACAAGTGGAAATTAGCCAATTTCTCAATAAAATCAAAAATCAAACCAACAATTTTATTGCAAACCCCTTGTATCACAAACCCCTTTTGCACTTCAGATTCTCGCACAAATAACTTCAATTAACAATCACCTACAACACATTAAAGATATTATCTTGCTTAGTCGTTTAGAAGTTCTGGCACATGACATACTTACAGAAGATGAAATGCAAAAGTTCAACCTTACTATCGAAGATATGCCTTATATAAAAAGTGTCATTCTATTTAAAGACGGCCTTATAATAATTGTTTTATCACTCCCAAACTTTACTGACGAAAATTACCCTAATGCTCTAGTTATACCATTTCCAAACTACAAACACGGACAATTAGATATACCTATACAAAACATCATTTTAAAAGACAAAGAAATTTTTGAATATAATAATAAAAAAGATTTGTTGAAAAAAAACCTAATAATAACTGTATAAAAATTTACTAAAAGAAAATAATAAATGTAAATTTCAAATAAATAAATTAGAATCTATAAAAAAAATTAACGATGAAATAATTGTAACTTTAAATTTAGAAAAATTAAATATAAATGTAAATGAAAATAAAAACAAGTAAAGAAACAGTCAGTCGGTGCAACCGACTTAGAAATACCCTACACCTATTTGGTTCAAATTTAAGGAAATATCCATAAGTCATTTTAACACCATAGAAGCTGTTATTAATTTGATCGTAAGACATAGCTAACCAAATTAACTGTATAATACTAAAAACATTTTCTAATTACCCTATCTATTAAAAAATACTACAAATTCTTACTAATTTATCTATTTAAAAATATTAAAAAACAAACAAACTTGAAATAAATGAAAATATATTTATTCCAATTCAATTACAAAATGAAAAAATTCTAATTATTAAATTTTGTGATAAAAAGATAATCAAAGCATAATATATTTAATAATCCAAATTTTTCCAAATTGCAATTATTTTAAATGGTTAGTTTATATACCTAATAGAAAAGCTTATAAACGCAAAATATGCAATTAATGTATTTCTAAAATACAATTAAAAATTTACACCTTTTCATATAATTCATTTAAATATAAAAATAAATTTTACATAAATGCAGCAAGTACCTTTGAACATAGCTGAACCACTACAATTAAGTCTAGATTTCGGAGACACATAGGACATAGGAAATATATTCTTTGGCTTCGAAATTAAACTCGACCACAACCAATTCCCATGGTACTTTCATTACTAGTAACCTACTGTTAAAATTCATCAAAATACCGGCATTATTTTTTGAGTTATGGTGTTTTTAAGATATATGTTTGTTAGTCCTTGAACTTTTCAAGGGTTCCAGGACCCGAAATTATGGTACGATTTCGCCCATATGCAGTCCCGTCATACTTTCAATACTAGTTAACCCTTGTACACAATTGGAACGCTCTATCTTAATTTTAAGTTACTAGTTTTATTAATTTCGATGATAAGCTTTTACACATTGGGGGGTCTAAGAGAGGTTCTGAACCACCACTCCAATTGATCCCAAATTAGGGGTGCACGCAAGAAATAGTAAAGAACACCCTTGTGGCAAATTGGAAGCTTCTACATTTGTTTCAAGTTACTATCTTTATTAATTTCGAAAATATGCTTTAAGGGCCTAAGAACTGAGTGGCTGGTCCCCGATCCACTACTCCAATGGAGCCCAAATTTCAAAGACACTTACGAAATAGGAAGGGACACCCTGATACCAAATTTGGAGGTTCTATCTTCATTGGTTTCGGAATTATGCTCATTTGGCCTAAATTCGATCAAAAAGTTCTAAGTTCCGAACCCATTGTCCAATTCTCACCGTACGTAATCACCGCCGTAGTTTTGCTGCCAATAACCTACAGCACAAATTTCATGAAGATAGCCTCATTAGTTGTTGAGTTATCGTGATTTTGTATATATGTTCCTTAGCCCTGACATCGATTAAAAGGTCCGGAATCCGAACCGTTGGGCTGATTTCGCCCTTATATAGTCCGCGCTGTACTTATAGTACTAGTTAACCCTTGTACACAATTTGAACGGTCTATCCTAATTTTAAGTAACTATTTTTAGTAATTTCGATTATAAGCCTTTGAAACTTGGGAGGTCTGAGAGGGGTACAGAACCACCACTCCAATTGATCCCAAATTAGGGGAACACGCAAGAGATAGTAAAGAACACCCTTGTGGCAAATTGGAAGCTTCTACATTTTTTCAAGTTGTTATCTTTAGTAATGTTAAAGATATGCTTTAAGGTCTTCGGAAATGTGTGGCTGGTCCCCGACCTACTATTCCAATGGGACCCAAATTCACAAGACACTTAGGAAATAGGAAGGGACACCCTGATACTAAATTTGGAGGTTCTATCTTCATTGGTTTCGGAATTATGCTCGTTTGGCCTAAATTCGATCAAAAAGTTCTAGGTTCCGAACCCATGGTCCAATCCCGACCTTACGCAATTTCCGAAGTAGTTTCATTACTAGTAACCTACAGCACAAATTTGATGAAGATAGCGTCATTAGTTGTTGAGTTATCGTGATTTTTTATATTTGTTCGTTAGCCCTGAAACCGATTAAAAGGTCCAGAATCCGAACCCATGGGCCTATTTCGCCCATATGCAATCCCCGCCGTACTTTCAGTCCTAGTAACCTACAGTTAAAATTTCATCAAGATAGCTCCTTTATTTTTTGAGTTATCGTGCCTACGGACGGACGGACATGGCTATGTCGACTAAGGCGGTCACGCTGATCACAAATATATATACTTTTCCATATAAAGCTCGCTTCCTTTAGGTGGTTACAAACACCATACCAAAGTTAATATACCCCTTTACCTATTCTATAGGTGTAGGGTATAAAAAGTGATTCTGCATGCAGAACTGATAATGTTAATGATAATATTAATAAGAATAATATTAATGTTAAACCAAGTATTAATAATATTAGACACACTAACAGTGATATAACTCATATAAAAAATGAAAATAATAATAATAATGGTAATAATAATAATATTAACCATAACAGTGAAAAGACTAACAAAATTGATTCTAATAAAGATAAAAAGAAACGTAGCTATATTCTTTCATATTTTCCAAAATTATGGTCAAATAAGAACACTATCCTTAAAAGTGATATAAAAATAAATAAAACTATTAATAATAATTCAAAAAGTAGCATTAAAAATGATAAAATTAACCAAAAAAAATGATAACAATAATATTAATAACACAGAAAAAGTAGAAAATTATAGTACAAGTAAGATTAAAAACGATAGAATTCATCAAACCAATGATAATGTAAAAAGTAAAATTAAAAACGATAAAATTAACCCAAGCTATGATAAAAATACAGAAAAAAGGGAAAATGATAGTATTAGTAAGATAAAAAATGATACAATTAATCAAACCAATGATAATAGTAATAATAATGTAGAAATAAAAGACTCCGAATACCCAAACTGGAATAAAGGCGAAACAATAAATCCACAGAACACAACTGAAAGAAAAATAGGTTACTCTAAATTCCAATATGATAGCAAAAGTTTTGTTGATCCCATGTCACCCCCAATTGTAAGGCTTACAAAAAGAGCAATTGAAAATGGAGATAGTGTATATGTTCTTTCCAGATTAAGGGATTACAGAATATATAACAATGTGCGATTATATTTAGCATTTTTCCACGATCAAAATGATATTTGCTTTGATGGTATAACAGAAACCAATATAAAGGTTTTAATTAATCAAGAAGGACTACCAACTGACTATCCGGAACTTCGGAGAATATATGACAGATACCACGAAAACATAGGAATCTGCAATAAAGATGTTTTGAATGATCTAGTTACATATAGGCGACATGTTTATAACAAATATAGGGAAAATCTTCAAAAGACAAGAGAATCTTGGCAAAATTACCTGATCGGCAGATAATAATGGCAGAACAAGAAAATATAATGCAAATTGGTGATCTAAAGATATTGTATTTAAATATATGTAGCATTAGAAATAAAATACTGGAACTGGAAACATTAATTAATGAATATAAAGAAATAGACAAAGTAATAATTACAGAGGTTTGGATTTATGATTATGAAAAAGATACCTACAACATCCCCAAATATCAAGCAGTTTACAACTGTAGAAATAAAAAAAGAGGAGGTGAACTGCCATTTTTATTAAAAATAATATCAGTTTCAATGAAATATGTAAAGATTAAATATATGAAAAATATAACTTTACTGTAATTGAAATCCTGAACTCAAAACCAAAATTAAAAATCGGTACATTTTATAAAGCTCTTGTGGAAAACAGCAACCTATTTATGGAGTTTCTTGAACCTGAACTGGTAGATAAGGCAAATCATAATATATTTTTTACAGATACCAATCTAAATCTATTTGAGAACTCCAATATAATTATTAAGTAAGTAGATATAATAGGTACGTTCTGGGACAGTCAAATGACGTCACAGCATTTTGACAGCCGTTAATTTGAATAAATTGGTCGTTATTTTTGAATAATGTGTGGTATGTTATAGAATTGAAATGATTGAGGTGTGTTATGAAATTGAAGATTCGTTGAGTTGCAGATTGTGGGTGTGGAATTAGTAGTGTGGGGAGGGGGGAGAGGAGGGGGAGAGGAGTAGTAGATGGAGTTGTAAGTTAGTGGAGGGGATGAAGTTGAATTGTTAGTTGAAATTGAGGAAGGAATTAGGAAAATGGAAATGTAATTCGGTATATATATATATATATATATATATATATACATACCGAAATTATCTATATATATATATAGATAATTTTAGGTAGTAATCTGTTCTTTAGAACCATATCGAAGTTCTTTGTACCTTTGGAATTATGTTGAAGTTTTTTTAGAAAGCAAATTCTTTGAAACCATGACAAAGTTGAAAGCTGAAAATTTTTAGATATCCTATAGTATTTAGGAAATGAATTTATTTCACTGATAAGAGAATAAAATTTTAAAATTTAGAATTTTGTTTTGCTGTTTTGATTATTTTATAGTTTAAATGGATGAATAATGAGTGTTTGTGTGTATATTTCCATCACCATTAAAAAATATTAACATTGTACCCTATAAAATTGTACGATTTTAAAATTGAAAAATAAAAAACTTGTGGTTTTAATTTAAAAGTTTCTTATCAGTTGAAAAAAAACATTAGAAAAAGAATTTCTTATCTGTATTAATAATATATAATATTCAAATATTTCGAAAACAGAAAATAAAAGAAATTAACTTGAAGGTTCTTAATTAAAATTATTTAAATTGTAAAATAAAAATCTGAAATGACGTCAGGGGATTCCTATTGTTAATTTTAAAAAGAAAAAACAAAATATATTGGTATTACAAAGTTTTTTTATTTATTTTTTAAAGTTTTTCGATATTATAATTATTTTCTTTAAATTTTTTTACAATTTTAGCTAATCGCAATAACGATATTTTAAAAAATTTGGTTGAATTATGTGTAACCAAATCCATCCATTTATCATCTTGATCTTCTTTGAGTGAATTAAATTGAATTAGTGTTAACTCAGCATAATTCCTCAGAAACTTAATAAGATTCTTAATTTCCTTTTTGTATTTCTTTCTAAACTTTATTTTATTTTGTAAATAAAATTTATTAAACATATGAATTGTTCTTGCGAACTCCATTGTTTGGTTAAAACTAATTAAATAGCTAATTTATCTAAATAAAATATGAAAATACCAAGTGTTAACTAAATCTTCTGTGGGTAGGAGTTCTAGGGTGCAGATAAAATAAATTAGGTAAGTTTATTAGTATAAGGTTCGATCCCAATTCTATGCTCTTACCCAGAGAAGATTTTTTTTAATTTTTTCTAAAGAATTTAGTTAATCAAAGACATTCATGGAGTCATCATCGTCATACAACACAAACCAAGGACGTATTGGTTCAACTGTATTTGTACAACAAGCATTTAAAACATCATTTGGGCCTTATCCCCAAGTTGCAATATGTTTCAATTGTGGTGAAAGAAATGTAACGAGAGTTGAATATGAAAATGCTAACAAAAATCATATTGCAGCTCTATTAATGTGTTTGACAGGATTATGGTGTTGTTGTTGTATTCCATATTGTACTGATAACATGAAAAATGTAAATCATTATTGTTTGAAATGTAACAATTTTTTGGGGGTTTATAATAAATAAATCATTTAAAGAAAAATTTTTTGTATCTATGCAATTGTATAAAAAGCTAATCTTGATATTGAAAAGCGTCATAACACGATAAGCTGAGTAAATAACACGATCATAATGTTTTGGGCTGATAATATTTTACATGGATATAAATATTGTACTTGTGAACGGAAATGGGCTTCAATTAAAATTATTAATTGGAGAATATTTCATGATTTTTTGGAGGTATATATAACTCCAGAAGGTGGAGAAAAAATTTGTTTATTTAAAATTAGAAATGGTGAATTATTTACTAACCAATTCGATTTATCTCCTTTGGATTGGCAACATCTAAAAATAGAAGTATATGGTGATATATCCATTATTGGTAAAATAAGAGGTTTAACAAATAAAAAAAAGCAAGCACCTAATCATTTAAATGCTGATTGCCCATTTTCTGAAGAAGATGATTGGGAGATGATTGACAAGAATATTTCAAATGTTCTGCCAGCTGATAAGAATAAAGGAATTACTGAACATATTGATGTATTATCACTGACAAGAAATGAATATGAAGAAAATCAGAATGAATTGAAAAAGTCGATGATAAGGAAACG
Organism: Dolichopus griseipennis; assembly: GCA_963082915.1. NCBI lineage: Eukaryota > Metazoa > Arthropoda > Insecta > Diptera > Dolichopodidae > Dolichopus > Dolichopus griseipennis. Next base: position 125,886,034 of record OY720443.1, on the reverse strand, counting down.
AATCGATGAAGGAATTATATTTATATATTCAATAGAAAATAAATATAATGAAAAAAATAAAAAATCAAAAATTGGTGACATGTTAACTAATTTTAGAAAATTACTTGAAAATTTAAAAGAGGAATATTTAGATTATATGGAAGCTTATTCAGATGGAAGAGATAGATTTTTATCGCTCTTTATATATGTGTGTTCTATTATAAGTCAAGTAAAGTTTGTACATAATAAAGAACTTTCTAGAAAATAAAAAGTATAACTTATATATTTATAATTTCCAATCGCACATTACTGTATAAACCCTGAATGAAGATAGATCAAAGTTTTTTTGTGACAATGAAATCATTTTTAATTTTAATATTTTGCTTGTTTACTATTCAAGCAAATTCAGCTCCAACTTCTAATATTAGATTGGATGAATCAGCTTTTGGGAGCACATATTTTTATATATTACTTCCAAATAATGAGACTGTTAAAGTAATTTTATCAGTTCAGTTTTTTAAACATATAGTTTCCTCAGAAACAAATACTAGTGAAATTACAACCACAACTACAATACAACCATTAACTACTTTGCAAGCAGTTAATCAATTTTTATCAGATAAAGCTGATTCAGTACCACAATATGCATCTATAGATGATGCTATTAAAGCTTTTAGAAATGAATTAGTTTTAAAAGAGCAGAATATTGGTGGAATAATAAATAGTGAGCATATATTTTATAGACATTTTATATTGAATTTTGGTGAGAATCAAAAACTCACTGTGAGATGTGAATATGAAAGCATTTTTATTAAAAAGTATCTCAAAATTCAGTGTCATGAATATCGAGAAATATTGGTTGAAAGAATTACAAGTGATGGAGAGGCAGAAAAAATTATGATGGTGGATACAGAATATAAATCTGATTTCACTGTAATTAATTTACGAACAATCAAGCAGGATCCAAAATATCAAATGGAAATTCATTAAAAAACAAAAAAAAATGTAATTAAAAAAATAATATGAAATAAAAAAATTTTTTTTCTCTATATTAAATCAGTTTTATTTATCCATGAATTGTGATCAGATGAGAATCCAAGCCATTTTACAAAAATCTTATTATCTTTACTTTTAATAACTTTTTCAACTAGGTAAATATTATTATGTTTAGATTTTAACAATTCATATTCATAGAAGCTTCCTTGTATAGGTTGATCTGGATAATCTTCCAGTAAATATGTTACAGGGTTAGTGATTTGAACTTATATTTAAAAAAAATATTTCAGTTGTCCAATTTGGTGTGTAGCCTTTTTCAAAAACATGTTTATACTTGCTTATTCGAACTAAGTCGCCAATTTTAAATTTGTATGGTGGTGAAATTTTAATATGATTATATATAGTTTTAAGTAAATTTTCAGCATTATCTTTATTGACATCAGATGGTCGTTTTTTAATTGTTCGATGTTTAGTGTTGTTATATTGTTTTGTTAATTCTTGAATTAGGTTAATCCATTTATAATTTCCATTAAAACTAAATTCTTTCCACATCTTTTCTTTTAAGGTTCTATTAAAACGTTCAACAATAGAGGCTTTTAATATGCTAAATGTTGAATAATGATTTATATGATATTTATCCATTAATTTTTTGAATATTTTATTAAAAAATTCTTTCCCATCATCTGTTTGTAAATTTTGCGGATGTCTTTTAGAAGTTAGAAAAATATTTTGCATTGCTTTTGTAACGTTCTCTGAAGTTTTTGCTTTTATAGGGATTGCCCAGGCATACTTAGAAAAGCAGTCAATCACAGTTAATAAAAATTTAAATCCTTTATTCTCTTTAGCATATGAACCCATTTCTACTAAATCAGCTTGCCAAAGATCATCAAATCCTTTAATTATAACTCTACGTCGTTTAAAATTTCTTCGTGCAGGCTTATGCAGCTCTTCAACCACCTCTCTTTTACTCATTTTTAAATAAAATGTGCCTATATAATTTATATATATAATAAAAAGCAAATAATAAAATGTATTTGAAATTTATATTCTTTATTTATGTATGTATATAAAGTTATATAATTATTTATTTTTTATTCTTTTATATAAATCCATTAGTTTGGAACATTTTAACATATGATGATCTGCTGAATGACAAGGACAAGTATCTGGAACAGTTGTCATGTTGTCTGATGTATAGGGACATATATCCCAATGATATCCATTCTCTTTCGTTTCAATTAGGATAGAATTTTTAAATAATTTTAAAAAATTAAAGTGAATTTTTAATTGTTCATAATGTTCCTCCAATAAAATATCATCATATTTAGATAAAAAATTATTTAAAGAATATCCGATTCGATGTACATCCATTTCGAAAAGTAAATGAAGACTGATCCCCAATTATGTTTTTATAAGTTCTAAACTACTAAGTAAATCCAATGCTGATCGAGCTTGGGCTTCAGCTTTTTGCAATCTCTCATGAATAAATTTAATTGGTTTTTTAATTTGAAATTCAATGACATCACTCATATTTGAAAATTTTTCATTTAACAATCCCGAGAATTTGATATGGATTTCCTCTAAACTAACTTGTATTTTTTCTTCTAATATTTTTAATTTTTCTTCTGCTAATTTAAGTTCTATAGATACTGTTGTCTCTAAATGATTAGACATTTCTCGCATTTCGTTTTGTAATAGTTCTTTCTGAAAGAAAATATGATTATTTACAGAATTTTGTGTTGCTGCATCACTGCCAATAATAGGTTCTCGGACATTTGATAAAATTTTGTTATCTAAATCATAATTTCCTTCAGAAGTCAATTTAAAACCAATACCTGGAGAACCTTGAGTATGTAGTTTTGTAGAAGAAGAAGCTGTACTACGCCCAAACTTATCAAGTGACATTATGGTTTTAACTGATTGTTAATCTAAATAGCTATTGAATTATATTTGCTTCTCTTAACTCTTCAATTATAGATACAATTTCATTGTGATGATTATTGTTACCAGCTGATTGTGAACTAATTAAAAGTTTTAATCTGTCAACTAATTCATTAGGATCATCCCAATAAACATACTGATTTGATTGATTTGTATAATTTAAATGGGTTTCCGGTGTAGAAGAAGATTTATTAAAATAATTAATAAATTTTTTTTTCAAACAACCTGAACCAGTTTTTTTATGTCTAGTATTATAATCATGTTCATATAATTTTCTTAATATATTTTTATATTTAAAACCTTTGTTTCCTTTTATTTGCTCTAATTGATCGTAATTTCTTCTATGTGCATTTGTTTTGTTAAGTAATTGATGATATGTTTTTAAATCACTTTCAGTATAGTTTATGGGTTTTTTTTTAAATATCAATTCATATAGACCATCAGTTCCTTTAAAAACTTCAGTATCAATCACAATATTTTTAGTAATTTCATCTATTTCAAAATTAGCATTCCCAAGTTTTCGAACATTTAATGACTCATCAAAATATGGTCCATATGTCTTATCAAGTTCTGACTTGTTAAAAACAGGAAATTGTGAAATTGATGATTCATCAATAATATTATCAGTTATAGATGACGTCTCAAATTTTATAGTATTTGGCGTTGAAGTTATAAATTTACTGTGTGTATTACTTTTGTTGCTAGGCGTTTTAACTTCCGGCTTAAATGGCCTTAATAATTTTAAGGTGTTATCATCGCTAGCAGACAGTTTAATTTCCGGTTTGATAACATTATTTGAAAATTGTTGTTGTTGTTGTTTGACAGCATTTGTCAATTCTTTCAATGGTTTTGTAATTGGAGTGAAAGCTTCTTCTCGATTACGGTCTTCTAATAGCTTTTGAACTTTTAAAGATTGAAATTTCCTTTTTAAATTTTTACGAGTTTTCATTAAATCTTTCATAAGTTGTTCATCCATTTTTTTTTATGGATTAGTTCAATTATTAACTGTGAATTATCAACTGAACTGTTCTCTTGCTAACTGTTAACTGATAATCGCTGACTGCTGACTGGTGACTGCTACCTGTTATCTGCTAACTACTACCCAATATCTATTAAATGACCTGTTCAGTTAGTAAGTGCGAACTGCTAATAAATTTTGAGTTAACTAAAATTTAGCAAATGCATCAAAATTTTTTCTATAACGTCCATTATTTAAACCGCTATCTTTGTCAATTGTTAGAAACCCATAATTATCATTCCAGCAGCATGAACTCAATTTTTTAAATTCATTATAAGTCATATCAGAATTTACATGATCATCATATATATGTTTTAAATTTAAATCATCTTGCTTAGATATAAATAAAAAGTTAGTATTATCCCTAATTAAGTGCTTTGGAATTCTTGTATATGACTGACATAAATAAAAGCTATCTACTTCTTGATGACGTCCCATACAAAAATAGACTCTTATATTATCTTGCTTATCACAAGCTACATCATCAAAAATAAATATTGAGTTTGGCTGTGAGGCTGATGGTTCAATTACATCAGCATTATTTGAAAATTCGTTATATCCCATTCCTTTGATTGGTTTTATTAATTTTTTTAAATATTAATATTTAGGTTGATGTAATGATTTCGAGTAGATGTTTGCAAATTTAAGCCCTGTAGGATCTAAAAGCATACTTATCATAGCATTAGTTTTACCACAATTTGAAGGTCTGACTATTAATCCTCTTACACTATCTGGAAAACATTCACCATGTCTTTTAATTTTCTTTTTTGAATTTTGATCGAAATTTTTAATTTTAACTGCATTATCTAGTTTTAAAAATTTCATTATATAAAAGATGATTAGTATTTGAGTGACTTTCTTAAACTAAACAACTTAATATTATGCCACTTCATAATAAATATTCAATCAGTAACCAAAAAACTGTTAATGGAAAAGGTGTAGTTAATTCTCTAATTAATAAACTACCATTTGAAGCACATTTACCTGGTTATAATTATTGTGGTCCTGGGACAAAACTAGCAAAACGATTAGCACGAGGTGATAAAGCAATTAATTCTCAAAATACTGATCAAAATCAACGACATATAGTTGATAAAATATTGGCAGAGAAAGCTTCGAAAAGGATAAAAGCTAAAGACTCAGGTTTTGGTGAACGGTTAAATTCATACTTAGTTACAAACTCAATGAAAACTAAAGTTAGGCTTGGTATGGGTTTAAAAAAGAAAAAAAAGAAACTTTTAAGAAAAAAGAAAACTTCGAGAAAAAAGCTCTTGAAAAATGTTATAAAGGAAGCTAAAATAGCTGTTAAAACTATAAAAAAACCGACGAAGGATAAGAATATTATAAAAACTGCTTTGCATGCTGCTAGAAATTTTTCCTTTAATACCTATATTTGCGGGTCTATCAGCTATTGGAGCACTTTCAGGTGGCGCTGCAGGAATAACTAAAGCTGTTAACGATGCTAAAAATGCTCACAAAGAATTAAAAGAAAGTCAACGTCATAATAAAATGATGGAAGCAATAGCATTAAAAGGAGGAAATGGATTGTACTTAAAACCATATAAGAATGGTTTAGGACTTTATTTGAATCCAAAAAACCATTAACTAAGCTACCCAATAGAGCTCTTACAAATATTGATTTAGAAACCTTTGCTAAAAAATACTTAAAATATTTTCGAGGAGTTTTTATGAGAGATAATTTACCAATAGGTAGACCTTGGAAATATGAATGCGGTATAATAAATTTAGATAATTCTATTGGAGATGGAACGCATTGGGTAGCTTATTTTAAAAATATTGAAATAACTCATTATTTTGATAGTTTTGGAAATTTAAGACCTCCATTAGAAGTAATAAAAAATTTAGGAGATAAACTTACATATAATTATAATAAATATCAAAATTTTAATTCTTACAATTGTGGGCATTTATGTTTAGAATTTTTATTTCATATTGTTAAGAAAAAAAAAATATTATCATTAAATAAAACATAATAAAAAATAAAAAAAATTTTTATACTTAGTCTAGCTTATTTTAAATTGACCTACATTAATAATTTTGTTCAAGTTCAAGGTTATTTCTCAATATTTGAACATAAATGAAATAAACAAGTGATGAAAAAAAACCAAGGGTTTTTAAAAAACCACATTTCCAAAATTATATTGTATTACATACTGAGTTTAACTTTGGAAATATTTACTTGGAAATAGTTACTGCTTGCTTATAAAATTTACTGCTAGCAGTAAAGTTTTTATTTTAAAGTTTTTATAGTCCTTCAATGGGGAAGGTTGCCAAGTTTCTCAAGGATCTAACTTCATCTACCTCCCCCCCCTCTCCGTCCCCCTCCATGTTTTTAGGTTCAAGGAATTAAATTGTGAATTCCACAAAAATTTGGAATTTTACTTAGAATTATGCAATCTAAGCAAAAATGGGTAAAACTTAGAAACACTTTCTTCAATTTAAGGAACCACTTTTAACCACTTTAAGGAACATATGTTAAAATATAATGTTGGGCCTTTAAATTTTGCATATTAATAAAAAAAAAATTTGACAGGTATTCAAGTTACAGGTGCTTAAAAATAGCAAAATTTAAATTTTCGAGCCCTTATAGCTCCTAAACAGGGGGCTTGACAAAAAAATTTTGTTAACCGACTCCTACTAATATTTGAGGATCTAACTTCTTCCAAAATTTCAGGCCCCTATCTTAAACCTTTTAGGAGATATATGGAACCAAAAATTTAGCAAAACATGAGTTTTATATAATGGTAAATATTCATACCAAGTGGCAACCCTATACATTTGAGCGACATATTTTTGAAAAGCCTATAAAAGCGCCTCTCTTCTTTCGTTTTTCGATTGAAAATAAACCTAATAGAACTCTTGTTATATCAATTTAAATATAGGGCTTTTTTGGAATTTGCAGGGGCTGTAGCTTCGTCAATCTTCAAAATTAAGAAAAACCTTTGACACATGTTTAAGTATAATTAAAGAGCTTTGAATTTTGTATATCACTAAAAAAAATTTGGACAAGTATTCAAGTTACAGGTGTTTAAAAATAGCAAAATTTCAATTTTCGAGCCCTGATAAAAAAATTTTGTGAACCGATTCCTACTAATTTTTAAGTATCTAACTTCTCCCAAAATTTCAAGACCCTAGCTTGAACCGTTCAGAAGATATGTGTGGCCAAAATTTTTGCAAAAATTGAGTTTTGTGTAATGTTAAATTTTAGTACCGTATGGCAACCCTAAACATTTTTCTTTTATATATTTATAAAGCTTATGAAACCAGCTATTGATTGCCGTTTTCAGATTGAAAACATGTTTAACAGAACTCTTGTTATAACAATTTAAATATAGGGCTTTTTCCAACTTTGGGGGGCTGTAGCCCCGTAACAGGTGGGGCTACAGAAAAAATTCTTCTACGAAATAATTTTTTTTGCAAAAACTACCCATGATTAAAATTTTTTTACTCTATTTCAAACGGTGTAAAAGTTTTTGTAAACATACGGACGGACGGACGGACGGACAGACGGACGGACAGAGTGAAGCTATATAGGCACATTTTTACAAAATTTTTTGAAAATGTGCTAAAAACTAACTGATAAAGAATAATTAGAATTTAGTTGTATCAAAATAAATTTAAACGAAAAATTTTTGTATGTATGTATGTATATTATATTATTAATGCGTATTGACCTTAAATCTAAATCATTGAATTTTTGGGATTAACCTTAAAAATCTATATAAAAACAGAATACACTACTAAAATATCTCATTGTATCAATTAAAGACATGTCAATAACATTAACTTTAAACGGAAATTCTTCCATATTGACAACTAATTATTTCCCCCCTATAGATCTAAAGGGAAGAGAATATACCTGCGGTTTAGTTGATTTCCAAACGTATAACTCAATACCTAATATAGATGAGGAGAATAATACATTTATTATTGATGATAAACATATTACAATTCCAACAGGTTCATATGAAATTGGTGATATTGAACTATTTCTTAGGAAAACGCTGAATGTAACTAAAGCAGATAAGGAAAAATTAATTATAAGAGCAAATAATAATACATTAAAGTGTGAAATTTTTGCTGATAAGGATATTGATTTTGAAAGAGAAGATACCATTGGCGGATTATTAGGTTTCTGTAAGAAGAAATTATTAGCCAATAAATGGCATACTTCAGATCTTTTTGTTGATATTAATAAAATAAATATAATAAGAGTAGAATGCAATATTGTTTCTGGAGCTTATATTAATGAAAAAGAGGCTCACACTTTACATGAATTCTCTATTAACGTCAGTCCTGGCTATAAAATAATTGAAGTTCCTAAGAATGTAATTTATTTACCGGTAACTATTAATCAGATAAGTTCTATTACTGTAAAACTCCTTGATCAGAACGGTAATATAATAAATTTTCGTGGAGAAACAATAACAATAAGACTACACTTAAAGCTTCAGAATGATCGTATTTAATCAAAATTATCAATCCAATATACATTCACAGAATGATAAACATCACCTTAATTCTTTAAAGGCAGTCGAAGGAGGAGGTGTAACTCAGCATTTAAAATACAAAAAACGATTATCATTTAAAAATAAAGAATATTTAAAATCTCTTGGATATCTGCTAAAAGTAAATTAAAAAGGAACTCTTTAATGATCCTATTTTTGATGAAACTATAACTAGTGCTCATTGGCATTCATATTCACCATTCTTAAACACATTCGGATTAAGTGATATTATACGAATACAAATACAAAATCAAAACTTAAATATATTACCCTCAACAAGTCTAATCTACATTGAAGGTTATGTATCAAAACATGATGGAACAACTGTCACTCACACTAAACTAGTTAATAATGCTATACCATTTCTATTTGATGAAATTCGCTATGAACTTAATGGTAAGGAAATTGATCATAATCGTAATGTTGGAATTACTTCAACATTAAAAAACTATATTTCACTGAACCAAAATGAAAGTACAGCTTTATACAATGGAAGTTGGTCACCTGATGCATCAATTAAAATAAATAATTTATATTTTAATTTTTGTATACCCTTAAAAAGATTAATAGGATTTGCTGAAGACTACAAAAACATTATTCCAAATGCAAAACATGAGTTAATATTAACTCGCTCTCGAACTAATGACAATTCATTATTATGTAGCAGCGCTAATGCAAGTGAAAAACCAAAAATTACTATTACAAAAATATATTGGAAGGTTCAACATATTAACTTAGCTGATAATCTTAAATTAAATTTATACAAAAGTATTGAAAATGGGTCAGTTATGAAAATTCCTTTTAGAAATTGGGAACTACATGAATATCCTACATTACCAGCTGGAACTATACATCATATTTGGAATGTTAAAACAGCCGCACAACTTCAAAAACCTCGTTTTATTATTTTTGCTTTACAAACTGGCAAACAAAATAAACTGGATGGAGATCCTTCAACTTTTGATTATTGTGATATTGAAAATATAAAAGTATATTTAAATTCAGAATCATATCCATATGAATTTATGAATTTAGATTTTGCAAAACATCGTTATGCTTTAGCATATGAAGCATATTCGAATTTTAGAAGCTTTTATTATAATAACTCAATATCAGAGCCTTTAGTTTCATGCGACCACTTTAAAACTAATTCTCCAATCTTCATAATTGATACTCGTTATCAAAATGATAATCTTAAAATGGGTCCAGTTGATGTCAAAATTGAATTTAAGACTTTAAAAAAATTTCCAGACAATACTACAGCTTACTGTCTTATTTTGCATGACCGCTTAGTAGAATTTAAGCCATTAACAGGAGAAGTTAATAAAATTATTTAGATATGCATTAATAAATAATATGAGAATATATATATATACCTTACGAAATTTTAAAATCGCAATTAGTCGAAAAAGTTTATTCCGATAGTGAGTAACTAAATATAAAACTAAAAAAAGAAAAAACATGGAAAAGAAAGAATCATATAAAAATCCATCCAAATCAACTACATCTGCATCATGCACCATATCATGTGTAAAATCATCATCATCTACAAGTATTTTCCAAAAAGGAAATGGTGGAAAGAGGAATTGCTGTCCACTATCATAGTGGGCTTACTTTTTAATTCAAAAAAAGATAATATATTTCTTTTAAAATTAAATCTTTATTGTAATAAATAAAATAAAAAAATTTTTTTTGTTTTTTTTCCTATTAATTTATTCAGGTTATTTTTAAAATATAAATATTACTCAGATTCCATAAGAAATTATGTTAATGTTATGAGTTAAATTATTACCAAGGAAAGAAAAATAGTATAATTTTAGACATACTAATATTACAATCCTAATTATTAGAAAGAAAAACCTGGGTACCTGAAACATTTAGAAATTCCCTCTTTCTCTATATTGCTGAAATTAGTAAAAATCTAAGTTTCTAATTTAAGGGAAATCTGAAAAAAACTTTAGAAAAACTAAAAAAATAATTAAAATTTGGTTTCTTTTTAGCACATTTTCAAAAAATTTTGTAAAAATGTGCCTATATAGCTTCACTCTGTCCGTCCGTATGTCCGTCCGTCCGTCCGTCCGTATGTTTACAAAAACTTTTACACCGTTTGAAATAGAGTAAAGAAATTTTAACCATGGGTAGTTTTTGCAAAAAAAATATTTTCGTAGAAGAATTTTTTCTGTAGCCCCACCTGTTACGGGGCTACAGCCCCACAAAGTTGGAAAAAGTCCTATATTTAAATTGTTATAACAAGAGTTTTATTGGAGATATTTTCAATCTGAAAACGGCAAATGATAGCTGGTTTCATAAACTTTATAAATTTTTGCCAGGCAAATGTTTAGGGTTGCCATACGGTACTAAAATTTAACATTACACAAAACTTAATTTTTGCAAAATTTTTGACCACACATATCTTTTGAACGGTTCAAGCTAGGGTCTTGAAATTTTGGGAGAAGTTAGATACTTATAAATTAGTAGGAGTCGGTTAACAAAATTTTTTTGTTCAGCTCCATGCTTAGGAGCTATAAGGGCTCGAAAATTGAAATTTTGCTATTTTTAAACACCTGTACTTTGAATACCTGTCCAAATTTTTTTTTAGTAATATACAAAATTCAAAGCTCTATAATTATATTTCAACATGTGTCAAAGGTTTTTCTTAATTTTGAAGGGTGACGAAGCTACAGCCCCAGCAAATTCCAAAAAAGCCCTATATTTAAATTGATATAACAAGAGTTGTGTTAAGTTTATTTTCAATCGAAAAACGGTAAAAGAGAGCTGCTTTTATAGGCTTTCCAAAAAAACGTTGCTTAAATGTATAGGGTTGCCATACGGTACTAAAATTTACCATTATATAAAACTCAATTTTTGCAAAATTTTTGGTCCCACCTATCTCCTAAACGGTTTAAGATAAGGTCTGATTAAATTAATAGATAACGGTCTAAGGTGAAATTTTGGGAGAAGTTAGATCCTCAAATATTAGTAGGAGTCGGTTAACAAAATTTTTTTGTCAAGCCCCCTGTTTAGGAGCTATAAGGGCTCGGAAATTTAAATTTTGCTATTTTTAAGCACCTGTAACTTGAATACCTGTCAAATTTTTTTTTTTATTAATATGCAAAATTTAAAGGCCCAATATTATATTTTAACATATGTTAAATGTTTTTCTTAAATTTAAAAGCGGTTCCTTAAATTGAAGAAAGTGTCTCTCAGTTTTACCCATTTTTGCTTAGATTGTATAATTCTAAGTAAAATTTCTAATTTTTGTGGAGGGGGACGAAGTGGGGGGGAGTTAAAACTTGGCAACCTTCCCCATTGAAAGGCTATAACAACTTTAAAATAAAAATATTTACTGTTAGCACTAAATTTTATAAGCAAGCAGTAGCTATTTCCAAGTAAATATTTCCAAAGTTAAACTCAGTATGTAATACAATATAATTTTGAAAATGTGCTTTTTTAAAAACCCTTGGTTTTTTTTCATCACTTGTTTATTATTATTTATTATTATTTTTGTTTACAAATAAAATCTATTGTAATAATAGAGTGGTTTTTATACCCGTGCATACATATATGAACATCGGGTATATTAAAATTACTCCTCCGTTTGTAACGCATCGAAATATAAGAGCTAGATATAGTGTCAAGGGTACGTATCGAATCAGCATCGAAAAGTGAATCGATCTAGCTATGTGTCAGCACGATAACTCAAAAACTATAAGAGCTAGAGTTCTGAAACTTTCACAAAGTAATTTTTAGACAATTTGTAGGTTCCCTATTGTTTTTGGTTAAAATCGGAGAAAGGCTTCGGGTAGCTGCCATACAAATGTTTCGATATTTTATGAGTATTTTAAAAATTAATAACGAAATAGAAACCAAATATAAAAACAAACAAATTGTTGTCTAATTATTAATCGATTCATGGTGTAGTGGTTAGGACATGTTACTTGTAGCAAAAATGTCTCGGTTCGAATTCAGGCTACGGATTTTTTTTTTTTTTTTTTTAAATTCATTTTTTTTTATCTATTTTTTTTTTAATAAAATATATGTATTTATTTTATGTTTGAAAAAATTTTATTTTATAGAAAATTTGACAGAAGACTCTCATTTATATTAAAAATTATTATTTTTTTTTAATATTTCTATAAAAAAATTCAAAACTGTTATTTAAAACAAACAATTGATACCATAGCAACTATGATTATTTAAAACTGTTATTTAAAACAAACAATTGATACTATAGCAACTACAATTATTTAAAAAAAAATTAAGATAAATAAAAACTCGTTTTGTAGACATATTATTTATTGTTCTATGGTGTAGTGGTTAAGATATGGTACTAGTAGTAAAAACGTTTCGGTTCGATTTCTGGCTGGGGCAAAATATTTTTTTTTTTTAAATTCATCTTAAAATTCTCATTTATAAATTATTTATTTTTTTTAATACATTTTTAAAAAAATTCAAAACAGTTATTCAAAACAAACAATTGATACCATCGCAACTATAATAATTTAAAAAAAAGATTGAGACGAACATAAAGTCGATGGCTTAGTGGTTAGGACGTCGACATTTTAATTGAAAAGGGCGGGTTCGAATCTTGTTGAGAGCGTATTTTTTTTTTAAATTCATCTTTTTTTTTAATTCATTTTTTTTTTATTAATTTTTTTTATAATTAAATATAAAAAAAACAAATATTTTGAATTTTCTGTCAAACAGTTCAATTGCAATATAAGAATTTCTTATACATTTAATACACGCACGGGTATCTAAAAGTTGACAAGGGCAACTATATTCTTCCTCGTTTTTAATGATCTTAAACCCATACTCTATTTTATTTAAAATAATTTTTTTATTTATTATTTCAATAATTTCTTTACTATGCTGTTTAGCATAGTATGTAGGTAAATATGTAAAAAAGTTATCACTACATGCGATGACACATTTACCTGGTTCTTTTTCTTCCTCTCCATCCTCCTCCGATTTTTTTTGTTTTTTTGTTTTAAATTTAGATGCAACCTACTTTAGCTGTATAATATTATATACGGTCCCGATTTTTAAATCACTCATTGATTGAAACTCCTTTCGATTGTTAATTTTTTTAATAAATTCATCCAGCTTGTTATCCTCTTCCTCTTCTTCCCCTTCATCTGATGAGAAAAGATCTTGGTCTTCATCAATTGTCCGCTTCATGTTAGTTTTTTTTTGTTTTTTTGGAGTATGACTTTTTTCTAACTAATGAAAAATTTAGCAAAATCACCATATTTATACCTAGTTTTAGTATAAAATTATTATGAATTACATTTATAAAAGGAGGATGTTTGTGGTTTTATAGTCCAAAAAAATTCTTAATATTTCTTTAGATTAATATGATTCTAATGTTTAGCAGCCTAAACTTTTGTTATGGAGCAGATATTAAGTTTTAATGTTCTTACTTATTTACAATTATCATTGCGGTTTCCTAGTTTAGCAAAATAAAAAAAGAAAAGTGATTATAATGAAAGAGCTCAGGAAATAATAAAACATAAGTAAAAGAAAAATGAAATAATAAATGAATCGAAAAAAACTTTTTCTCATTATAATATTTCAACTAATCAATTAAGCAGTTAAAGTTAATAAAAAAAATATTTTAAAGCGCAATGAATTTGATAGAGTTAATATTAGAATACTGGCAATGTGATTTAGGACTAACCACATATTATTGTGAGGAGCACAAAACTGAAGAAATGGATCACAGAATACAACACAGAAGTTTTGAGAATCTAGGAAATTTTGCAGAATTTGTACTGGAGCATAGAAGGTTTATTAAGTGCTTCAATAGATACTGTAACAACTTGTTGTTCCGAGAAAGATCACCTCCCATACAGATTCCAGAAATTAGTTCTACAAATTTAAAAACTGAAATTTGTAATATTTAAAAATATTTATCAAATAATTATAATAAAAACTAAAAAATATCTTGAACAAAAAAACATTTTATAAAAAGTAATAAAACAAATAATTGATGAATATTATTTAATTTTGTTTTTATTTTATTGCAAAATGACCCCAAGTCAATGTGTTTACATTATCAGCTAAAATGTATCTTTTATCATCGTGATGACATAATGAAATTTTATTTAAATTTTGGGTATACAATTTATGAATCTTACTTCTAAAAATATACATTTTACTTTTTATACCCTACACCTATAGAATAGGTAAAGGGGTATATTAACTTTGGTATGGTGTTTGTAACCACCTAAAGGAAGCGAGCTAGATATGGAAAAGTATATATATTTGTGATCAGCGTGACCGCCTTAGTTAATATAGCCATGTCCGTCCGTCCGTCCGTCCGTCCGTCCGTCCGTCCGTAGGCACGATAACTCAAAAAATAATGGAGCTATCTTGATGAAATTTTAACTGTAGATTACTAAGACTGAAAGTACGGCGGGGATTGTATATGGGCGAAATCGGCCCATGGGTTCGGATTTTGGACCTTTTAATCGATCGAAGGGCTAACAAACATATATAAAAAATCACGATAACTAAACAACTAATGACGCTATCTTCATCAAATTTGTGCTGTAGGTTACTAGTAATGAAACTACTTCGGGGATTGCGTAAGGTCGGGATTGGACCATGGGTTCGGAACCTAGAACTTTTTGATCGAATTTAGGCCAAACGAACATAATTACGAAACCAATGAAGATGGAACCTCCAAATTTGGTATCAGGGTGTCCCTTCCCATTTCCGAAGTGTCTTGGGAAATTGGGCCTCATTGGAGTAGTGGGTCGGGGACCAGCCACACATTTCCGAAGACCTTAAAGCATATCTTTAAAATTAATAAAGATAACAACTTGAAAAAATGTAGAAGCTTCCAATTTGCCACAAGGGTGTTCTTTACTATCTCTTGCGTGTTCCCTTAATTTGGGATCAATTGGAGAGGTGGTTCAGTACCCCTCTCAGACCTCCCAAGTTTTAAAAGCTTATAATCGAAATTACTATAAATATTTACTTAAAATTAAGATAGACCGTTCAAATTGTGTACAACTTAACTAGTACTATAAGTAAAGCGCGGGCTGTATAAGGGCGAAATCACCCATGGGTTCGGATTCTGGACCTTTTAGTCGGTGTCAGGGATAACGAACATATATTAAAAATCACGATACTCAACAACTAATGAGTCTATCTTCATGAAATTTGTGCTGTAGGTTATTGGTGATGAAACTACGGCGGTGATTACGTACGGTGAGGATTGGACAATGGGTTCGGAACTGAGAACTTTTTGATCGAATTTAGGCCAAACTAGCGTAATTCCGAAACCAATGAAGATATAACCTCCAAATTTGGTATCAGGGTGTCCCTTCCTATTGCGTAAGTGTCTTTGAAATTTGAGCCCCATTGGACTAGTGGGTCGGGGACCAGCCACTCAGATCCGAGGACCTTAAAGCATATTTTCGAAATTAATAAAAATAGTAACTTGAAACAAATGTAGAAGCTTCAAATTTGGCCCAGGGTGTTCTTTACTATTTCTTCCGTGCCCCCCTAATTTGGGATCATTTGGAGTGATGGTTCAGGACATCTCTTAGACCCCCAAATGTGTAAAAGCTTATCATCGAAATTAATAAAACTAGTAACTTAAAATTAAGATAGAACGTTCCAATTGTATACAAGGGTTAACTAGTATTGAAAGTATTACGGGACTGCATATCGGCGAAATCGTACCATGGTTTCGGGTTCTGGAACCCTTGACAAGTTCAAGGACTAAAAAACATATATCTTAAAAACACCATAACTCAAAAAATAATGCCGGTATTTTGATGAAATTTAAACTCTAGGTTACTAGTAATGAAAGTACCATGCGAATTGGTTCTGGTCGAGTTTAATTTCAAAGCCAAAGAATATATTTCCTATGTCCTATGTGTCTCCGAAATCTAGACTAAATTGTAGTGTTTCAGCTATGTTCAAAGGTACTTGCTGCATTTATGTAAAATTTATTTGAATATTTAAATGAATTATATGAAAAGTTAAAAATTTGTAATTGTATTTTAGAAGTACATTTATTGCAAATTTTGCGTTTATAAGCTTTTCTATTAGGTATATAAACTAACCATTTAAAATAATTGCAATTTTGAAAAATTTGGATTATTAAATATATTATGCTTTGATTATCTTTTTATCACAAAATTTAACAATTAGAATTTTTTCATTTTGTAATTGAATTGGAATAAATATATTTTCATTTATTTCAAGTTTGTTTGTTTTTTAATATTTTTAAATAGATAAATTAGTAAGATTTTGTAATATTTTTTAATAGATAGTGTTATTAGAAAATGTTTTTAGTATTATAAAGTTAATTTGGTTAGCTATGTCTTACGATCAAATTAATAACAGCTTTTATAGTGTTAAAATGACTTATGGATATGTCCTTAAATGTGAACCAAATAGGTGTAGGGTATTTCTAAGTCGGTTAATCACCACTATTTATTTTATGTAAAAATGTCCTTATATGATATAACCATTCTTTCAAAGGTATATCTATTTTACAGCTTTCACAGGACTTAATATCTGAGTAACCACAGATTTATCACTAGACCGTTTCATTTTTCTCTCTTTTTTTATTTTTTTTTATTAAAAAACAATAAATTTTTGATTTAATATTGAATGATTACTAATAAGTTTTTACAAACTGCAACCTTTTATATACCAATTTGTTAAGATATACATATGTATATATATATATATATATATATTATATATATATATATATTAAATAGAAATTTTTTTTATTTTTGTAAATATATTTTGTTTTTTCTTTTTAAAATTAACAATAGGAATCCCCCGACGTCATTTCAGATTTTTATTTTACAATTTAAATAATTTTAATTAAGAACCTTCAAGTTTATTTCTTGTATTTTCTGTTTTCGAAATATTTGAATATTATATATTATTAATACAGATAAGAAATTCTTTTTCTAATGTTCTGTTTTTTTCAACTGATAAGAAACTTTTAAATTAAAACCACAAGTTTTTTATTTTTCAATTTTAAAATCGTACAATTTTATAGGGTACAATGTTAATATTTTTTAATGGTGATGGAAATATACACACAAACACTCATTATTCATCCATTTAAACTATAAAATAATCAAAACAGCAAAACAAAATTCTAAATTTCAAAATATTATTCTCTTATCAGTGAAATAAATTCATTTCCTAAATACTATAGGATATCTAAAAATTTTCAGCTTTCAACTTTGTCATGGTTTCAAAGAATTTGCTTTCTAAAAAAACTTCAACATAATTCCAAAGGTACAAAGAACTTCGATATGGTTCTAAAGAACAGATTACTACCTTGAACTAGCTAGATGGCGTAACACGGCTAATGGAAATTCGTTTGTCATGCGCTCTTCTCGTTTATGGAACCATATTCCATCAAATGTGTTCCCCAAAGTTGATAATGTATATATGTACGATTTGAACAAATTTAAGAAGAACATTAACATCTTTCTTCTAAATATCCCATCCAATTTTCCCCATCCCCCATAATCCAAATATTCCAAATAACTTCCACCATAATCCTAAATCCTTCCATATCCTCATCCCTGTAACCAAACTGTACATTTGTATTACAGGTTCCCTCCTAAAGTTTGGTTCAAAAAGGGTGTGGTTTTGGTGTGTTAAAATCATACACTACCCAAAGAAACACCGCATAGTTTCAATGGGTGGCTTTCGAGCGTTCCATTCCCTCGTAAAAAAAAAAAAAAAAAAAAAAAAAATTATCTATATATATATATATATATATATATATATTATATATATATACCGAATTACATTTCCATTTTCCTAATTCCTTCCTCAATTTCAACTAACAATTCAACTTCATCCCCTCCACTTACTTACAACTCCATCTACTAACCCTCTCCCCCCCCCTCTCCCCCCTCCGCACACTACTAATTCCACACCCACAATCTGCAACTCAACGAATCTTCAATTTCATAACACACCTCAATCATTTCAATTCTATAACATACCACACATTATTCAAAAATAACGACCAATTTATTCAAATTAACGGCTGTCAAAATGCTGTGACGTCATTTGACTGTCCCAGAACGTACCTATTATATCTACTTAAGTATAAGGATATTATAGCAACTTCTGGATATAGAATAGTTAATAAAACGGAAAGTACAAGAAATACAACTAACTCTAGCACCTTAATTGATCACATAATAACAAACATAAATGGCAATTATGATGTTAATTATATAATAGAAAATAACTGCCTAGCGGACCATCAATTGGTGATAGTAACTATTAAAGCAATTAATATTGAGAAGTTACCAATGAAAAAGTACAACATAAACAAAATCGATTATAATCAAATGCGTTCCATAGTAAAATACAAATAAAATAATAATATACCAGAAATCGAAACCTTAGTAAAAATTATACAAGAAGCAAAAAGATTACGTACTAAGACAAAACCGATGAGAACGAGAAATAATAGCTGGATAACACCTTTTATTCATGACAAGCTGAAAATAAGAAAAGCATTATATAATCGACATAAAAATGATCCGCCCAATAGTGAAAAAAAGGCAAAATATATAAAAATGAAGAAAAAGGTAGAACAATTAATAAAAGAAGAAAAAAAAAATTATATTAATAGAAATATTGAAAAAGCCGGGAACGATTCTAGGAAATTATGGAAAATATTGAATAATTCTATAAAAATACCAATGAAGATAAACTGAAAAATGTCAGTCATGTTATTAAAAGCAATGGTGAAAAAACTAAAAATGATGATGAAACTGCAAATACTCTCAATAATTTTTTTACTGAAATAGGAGAACGAATAAAAAAAACATTCTAAATACCAACGATTTTACTAACTGCTCACAAAATCTATTTAGTAGCAACTCGTTGTTTCTTATTCCAGTTATAGAACCAAAAATCCATCAAATTATTATGAATTTAAATAAAAATGCAACTCCAGGATTGGATAAAATTACAGTGAGAGATCTACAAGAGTTGGTCAATATTATTACCCCATCTTTAGTGAAATTGATAAATGAAAGTTTCACTAATGGTATATTTCCGGATTCGTTAAAAAAAGCATATTTAGTTCCTATTCACAAAAGTGTGTCAAAAGAAGTCTGTGGTAACTATAAACCAATTTCAATTCTAAACTAAATTTCGAAAATATATGAAAAAGTTATTAATTCAAGAATAAGAAGTTTCATTACTAAAACAATAGGCTTTGATGCTAATCAATATGGTTTCTTAGAAAAAAGTGGTACAGAATCAGCTATCGCAGCAACCTTGGAACATATTTACGATGCGTTGGATGACGGATACTATGTTGGCGCAGTTTTTATTGACTTAACAAAAGCTTTTGATATTGTAAGTCATTCCAGACTTATCAGATTGCTAGACAACTTAGGAATTCGAGGTAACAGTAATCTTTTACTAAAAAGTTATTTGACAAACAGAACCCAATGTGCTAAAGTTAATGAAGTACTAAGTGATGAACTAGTAATAAAAACAGGCGTACCACAAGGTTCATTACTGGGGCCGTTATTATACCTGCTGTATATAATGGACTTACCTAAAAACAATATTAAGTCAAAGTACAACATTTATGCAGATGACACTAACCTTATAGCAAAAGCGAAAACATTAGAAGAGCTTCAAAATATACTAAATGATGACTTAAAGATATATTGCAGTTGGTTGGACCAAAATGAATTATGTATAAATGCGACAAAAACCAATTATATGATATTCAAAATGCAAAAGAAAACAAATGATAATATTACGCTTAAGGTAAAGGATACTATAATAGAACAAGTTGATAATGTTATGTACTTGGGAATGATAATTGATGAAAACTTAAGATGGGATAAACATATAAAAAGCATTAAAAACAAGTAAAGAAACAGTCAGTCGGTGCAACCGACTAAGAAATACCCTACACCTATTTGGTTCAAATTTAAGGACATATCCATAAGTCATTTTAACACCATAAAAGCTGTTATTACTTTGATAAGACATAGCTAACCATAGCTAACCAAAGTAACTTTATAATACTAAAAACATTTTCTAATTACACTATCTATTAAAAAATATTACAAATTCTTACTAATTTATCTATTTAAAAATATTAAAAAACAAACAAACTTGAAATAAATGAAAATATATTTATTCCAATTCAATTACAAAATGAAAAAATTCTAATTATTAAATTTTGTGATAAAAAGATAATCAAAGCATAATATATTTAATAATCCAAATTTTGCAATTATTTTAAATGGTTAGTTTATATACCTAATAGAAAAGCTTATAAACGCAAAATAAACAATAAATGTATTTCTAAAATACAATTACAAATTTAGACCTTTTCATATAATTCATTTAAATATAAAAATAAATTTTACATAAATGCAGCCAGTACCTTTGAACATAGCTGAACCACTACAATTTAGTCTAGATTTCGGAGACACATAGGACATAGGAAATATATTCTTTGGCTTTGAAATTAAGCTCGACCAGAACCAATTCGCATGGTACTTTCATTACTAGTAACCTAGAGTTTAAAATTCATCAAAATACCGGCATTATTTTTTGAGTTATGGTGTTTTTAAGATATATGTTTTTTAGTCCTTAACCCGAAACCATGGTACGATTTCGCCCATATGCAGTCCCGTCATACTTTCAATACTAGTTAACCCTTGTATACAATTGGAACGTTCCATCTTAATTTTAAGTTACTAGTTTTATTAATTTCGACAATAAGCTTTTACACATTTGGGGGTCTAAGAGAGGTCCTGAACCACCACTCCAAATGATCCCAAATTAGAAGGGGCACGCTAGAAATTGTAAAGAACACCCTGGGCCAAATTTGAAGCTTCTACATTTGTTTCAAGTAACTATTTTTATTAATTTCGAAAATATACTTTAAGGTCCTCGGATCTGAGTGGCTGGTCCCCGACCCACTAGTCCAATGGGGCCCAAATTTCAAAGACACTTACGCAATAGGAAGGGACACCCTGATACCAAATTTGGAGGTTATATCTTCATTGCTTTCGGAATTACGCTAGTTTGGCCTAAATTCGATCAAAAATTCTCAGTTCCAAACCCATTGTCCAATCCTCACCGTACGTAATCACCGCCGTAGTTTCATTACCAATAACCTACAGCACAAAATTCATGAAGATAGACTCATTAGTTGTTGAGTTATCGTGATTTTTAATATATGTTCGTTATCCCTGACACCGACTAAAAGGTCCAGATTCCGAACCCATGGGCTGACTTCGCCCTTATACAGCCCGCGCTTTACTTATAGTACTAGTTAACCCTTGTACACAACTTAAACGGTCTATCTTAATTTTAAGTAACTATTCGATTATAAGCTTTTAATTTAAAACTTGGGAGGTCTGAGAGGGGTACTGAACCACCTCTCCAATTGATCCTAAATTAAGGGAACACGCAAGAGATAGTAAAGAACACCCTTGTGGCAAATTGGAAGCTTCTACATTTTTTCAAGTTGTTATCTTTATTAATTTTAAAGATATGCTTTAAGGTCTTCGGAAATGTGTGGCTGGTCCCCGACCCACTACTCCAATGGGGCCCAAATTCCAAAGGCACTTAGGAAATAGGGAGGGACACCCTGATACCAAATTTGGAGGTTCCATCTTCATTGGTTTCGGAATTATGCTCGTTTGGCCTAAATTCAATCAAAAAGTTCTAGGTTCCGAACCCATGGTCCAATCCCGACCTTACGCAATCCCCGAAGTAGTTTCATTACTAGTAACCTACACCACAAATTTGATGAAGATAGCGTCATTAGTTGTTGAGTTATCGTGATTTTTTATATATGTTCGTTAGCCCTTCGATCGATTAAAAGGTCCAAAATCCGAACCCATGGGCCGATTTCGCCCATATGCAATCCCCGCCGTACTTTCAGTCCTAGTAACCTACAGTTAAAATTTCATCAAGATAGCTTCATTATTTTTTGAGTTATCGTGCCTACGGACGGACGGACGGACAGACGGACATGGCTATATCGACTAAGGCGGTTACGCTGATCACAAATATATATACTTTTCCATATCTAGCTCGCTTCCTTTAGGTGGTTACAAACACCATACCAAAGTTAATATACCCCTTTACCTATTCTATAGGTGTAGGGTATAAAAAAATTATTCCTATAACAATGGCTGCCAGAAGAATGGGGAGTATTCCGAATTTTGCTGCTAAACTTATATATAATGGCCATATATTATCAAAAATTAGGTATAATATATGTAGTTGGAGTCATTGTTCATATTTTCATAAAAATCAAATGAGTGCAGTAATGAATAGAGCCCTCAAAACTTTATTTAATTTGAATATAAGAACCATAACCAATAATTTATATAAAATAATTGATACACTGGATATTAACCAACTAATTTACTTTGAAAAATGTAAATACATGTATATCTTGAATAATAATATTAAGTCAAAAGTAAAACTTCAAAATAGGGAGAATATTCATAATTATCTAACCAGAAACAGGAAAAATATCGAAATCCTAAAGCAAAACAACGTTGAAGCTAAAAAGTCTAAAATGCAGCGCAACAAAACTTTTCAACTCGCTACCGGTAGAAATTAAAAACAGTTAAAATTTAAACATATTTAAAAGTAAACTTAGAAAATTTGTAAAAAATCTTAGAAATTAATCTTTAAAATTTGAAAATTTTAAAAAAAAAAAATAAAAAAAAAAATCTAGAAATTAGAAAAATTGTAAAAAATCTTAAGTTATTAAATGTTAGTTATAGGCTGTAGTTTAAGAATTACTTAATTTCTTATACATAATTTTATATATTATTGTAAAATTATCTGAAATTAAATAAAAAATTTAATAAAAATTAGAAAAAAAAATAACGAGGAAGAGTGTAGTAGAGTAGACTGTGTCAACTCTGGGATACCCATATAACCGTTATATAAACATTATATCATTATTATTATAAACATTAATTATTTTTAGCAAAATTTCAAACATACCAGCTTTTTTAGGTATAGTGAGTTGTATGGCAGCTACTCCAACCCACTCCACTAGACCAACCAAATTTTGCAGAAACTTTGGTCATAAAATTAAACTACTTTTGGCAAAATTTCAGACACGCAGCTGTAATAGGTACAGAGTAATGCTTATATAAAAAAAGAAGTTGTATGGCAGCTACCCGAAACCATGGACCAAAATGGCTGGATTTAAATAGCGATGACGTCTATTGCAAAAAAAACAATTTGTGAAAATTTTAAGATCCTAGCTCCTTTAGTTTTTGAGTTATCGGGCGGACGGACGGACGGACATACATAACTAAATCGATTTTTTTTTCGATTCTGATCCGATCCATACACTTGAGTCTATATCTGCCACCCCCACCACCCCCCCCCCCACTCCCCCCTCCTTCTCTGCGCCCCAAACAATGGCAAATTTATTATAACTTTGACTATATAGTCATACGGGTATAAAAATTGTAGAAAATTGTATTGATCAAGAATTAGTTATTAAAGGAAATAATTTAATTAAATATAGCAATTGTAATTTAACGATTAAAAAAAAATAAAATAAAAAGAAATATTAAGTCCGAATACATTTTTGCACATTGTATGTATGTTTGTAAATACCGGGTTCTTTGTATATGGTCTTTTATAATATCTCTGCACACATATACATATATATACTCATAATAATATAACAATAACATGGTTGAAAATCTAATTCGAAATATTAATGTCACTAAAAAAAAATATTCACTTAAATATTTTTTGTTTACATTTGCATATACTATAGTATATAGTCTATACACCTACACCAAAAACAAAATACGCACTCGCTTTTTCATATAAGATTATTATCTTACTTATTATCTATAATTTATACATATATACATACGAGTATATTATATTGCATATTATTACAAATTAACAAGTAAAGAAACAGTCAGTCGGTGCAACCGACTTTGAAATACACTACACCTATTTGGTTCAAATTTAGTGGGAAGTTATTAAGTCATTTTAAAACCATAAAAGATTTTATTAGTTTGATCTTAAGACATTGCTAACCAAATCATAATATTTAATCGGTTTATTTTTTCCCATACAAATATAAACATCCTTTTTCCGGGTAAAATATAAGACCAATTTTAATGAAACAACAACCAAAAGAAAGTTTTTTTTGTTTTCATAGGACAATGATATTTTTTTTTAGAATATTGCGTTTTTTCAGGTGAAAACCCGTCTTTAATTTTCCGTCTTTCTTTTTTTTATTTAGTTCAAATGTTCAATGAACAAGGAGATTGATACTTTTTAAAAATTTTTTTTTTGTTATTTTATCTCTCTAAAATTCTAACGAAAAAAAAATGAGTTCTGTTCGAAATTATAGCAATACATTTGGTTTATACAGTAGTTTTCATTTATAACGAACACGGGTCAATTTTAATTATAATAAACTTTACACTTTTTAATAAGAATTAAATTTTACCTAAAAATGTAAGTTTTTTATTACATTGATATTTCTTTTATTTAAACTTATTATATCTAATAATGTTGCTTGGAGATTAATTAAGTGTTTTTTATTTAGTTTTGAATATAAAAAAAATCATAATAACGCATCAAAAATACAAAAAATAGAAGAAAAAGCACTATACATAGGCTTGAGGCTGACACATCAAATAAAATTTTAGCAAATGAGTTCGAAGTGTCCATTCTAGAATCAGCACATTATTCAATGTTCAAATCTTATAATAATTTTTCAAAATTCACAGCATTCTTTTAAAACGACATTCGTTTATTACGACGAATATTTTCAGTCCCATAATGGTCGTTATGACCGAAAAGTACTGTATTTTGTTTTTTTTTGCAATTTATTATAATACAGTAGGTACTCAAAAAAAAATTTTTTGTAAATCGTAAATTGTTGTTGCTTTTTGTTAAGTTTTTTGTAAAATTAAAAACCGAATTCTGAAATATGCAGAAACTTAAAAAAAAAATAATATTTCTTAAGAAAAATAATTTGTTTCTTATGGATCAGCCAAAATCAGCATGTACGGCATTCAGTTTCTGTCAAAAAATTTTGAAATAATTAGTTATGTAAAAAAATTTACATGAAATCATACGCGACGTGCTGTACCTCAGAGTTTTAAAACTTAAAAATTGACAAAGTGTATAAAAATACATATTGTAATTGTTTTTTCTTATGCTGCTGCGATTAAATTTTAAAAATAAAATATTTTAAAATAACATTTTTTTTTAAATAATTTAGTTTAAAACATACAAATATTCAAATAAATTGAAAATACCCTCAGTACAATATGTTTGCAAAACTAAAAACATTATCTTTCTCAAAAAAAGTTATTTGTTCATTAGGTCCTAACCTAAATAAAAGCATGCAGCGTATAATTTCTGTCAAAAAATTGAGAAATAAATAAATACATAAATTTACATTAGAGCTGCGAAAATACGCGTAACGCAATGTACTGTATCTCGGATTTTTCAAATTTACAAATATTGACAAAATGTATAAAAAAATTTTATTATTGGTTTTTCTTATATTTTTAATATTATGTTTTAAAAAATAATATTTTTTTACAATTATTTTTATTAAAAAATATCTTATATTCAAAATACCTATAATATGAAATTAAAAATATATTTTGTAGGTACTAAATTAGAACATTCAAATAAATATTTTTGATAAATTAAATATTGTACGCGCGTATCGATTTACCGGTAATGGATATGTAGACAGACGTATTGACGTACTGCCGTATAAAAATTGTACGTCTATGTTTTGATTTCATTCTAATAATTGAAAAGTTATTTCACACTTTCAACATCGAATAATGTTTTTATACCCGTGCATACATATATGACATCGGGTATATTAGATTTGCTCCTCCGTTTGTAACGCATCGATCTAGACGAGCTAGATATAGTGTCAAGGGTACGTATCGGCTCAGAATCGAAAAATTAGTCGATCTAGCTATGTGTGTCTGTCCGTCCGTCCGTCCGTCCGTCCGTCCGTCCGTGTGTCAGCACGATAACTCAAAAACTAAAAGAGCTAGAGTCTTGAATTTCACACAAAGTCATTTTTAGACAATTTCTAGGTTCCCTATTGGTTTTGGTTAAAATCGGACCAAGGCTTCGGGGAGCTGCCATACAACTTTTTTGCACCAATATGAAATTCTTCAAAACTATTTATACTACGGGGATGAAAATTACACACGGTTAGTTTTATAATGACTCCGGCACTTATATCAAGTTTCAAAATGTTAGGGCCCCATTTTCGGGGGGCTGCCATACAACTTCCTTGCACCAATATGAATTTCTTCAAAACTAATTATACTACGCGGATGAAAATTACACACGTTTAGTTATATAATGAATCGAGCACTTATATGAAGTTTCAAAATGTTAGGGCCCCATTTTCGGGGGGCTGCCATACAACTTCTTTGCACCAATATGAATTTCTTCAAAACTAATTATACTACGAGGCTGAAAATTACACACGGTTAGTTATATAATGAATCTAGCACTTATATGAAGTTTCCAAATGTTAGGGCCCCATTTTCGGGGGGCTGCCATACAAAGTTTTCAATTCAATAACTTTGAATCTAATGAAGCTACAAGGTTAAAATTAAAATTGGGCAGATAAATTAATAGGGCAAGTTACTTGGCAAAGTTGGACATCACTCGGGCCTTCGGACTTTTAGGGTGGGCCAATTTTTTTTTTTTTGTTTTTTTTTTTTTTATTTTTTTTTTTTTTTTTTTTAAGCTAAAGTTATGGGACAATGAATGAAAATTTTGTTTTTTTTTTTTGTGATTTTTTTTTTTTTGTTAATTTTTTTTTTTTTTTTTTTTTAAGCTAAAGTTATGGGACAATGAATGAAAATTTTGTTTTTTGTTTTGTGATTTTTTTTTTTTTTGTTAATTTTTTTTTTTTTTTTACGTCAAAATTATGGGGTAATGAGTTAAATGTATAAGGGAAGTAAATTACGGTTTATTTTATACACCATAGTGGGTATGCACGGGTATCTAAAAGTTGACAAGGGCAACTATAATCTTCCTCGTTTTATAATAAAAAAACTATTTTTAGTTTTACTTTGACAAAACGAACGAATTTTATATATCAAAAAGTGTACATGAAGATTAGATACGCCTAGTTCGTAAATGGAACGCTAATTTTTGTTTCAGGAGTACATAATTGTCAGATTAATCGTCATATATATATTTCACATTTTAGAACTACCTGTCATTTTAGAAGTTAATTATATTTAATAGTATTTAAATATTAATAAAGTGAAAAAATTAAGGTTTGTTGCTGATATAAATATAAAGAATATATTTTAAAATGGAAGGGGGTAAGTGCTTATTGGTTATCAAATAAAAAATATGATTTAACATAAACTATTGAAGAGAATTTTAATTAAAGCCATCTGCCGGAAATTATTTATCTACTCTGTCATATACTCTTTTACAAGTGCTGAAGTAGCTGGCAATAGTTGAGAGTAGAAAAGAGTTTACTAATTTATCTCATTAAGGAATAAAAGCAATAATATTTATTTGTTTTAAGAAACTTGAGTCATGGCTCATAATCATGTATAGAAATATATTTTTATCAATAAAAAACTTAGGATATATTAAATAAATAAACTAGACAAATAAAAAGTAAACTAAGGTATAAAGTAAACTAAGGAATTCAGAATCATTTTTCGCATGTTTTCAGAACTTTAAATAGGCATACATTTGTAGTAAAAATTTACCTATGTAGCTATTAAATTTAACAATGAAAAAAGGGTAGGAAAAATTTATTCTTTGATTTATTGAAAAACTTTTTTTTTTGCTATAAATCTTAAGATTGAGATTTAAAAAAAAACTTCTGTCATCTTGACTATTATTTGTACTTCTGGCAGCTTCAATATAATATAATACTAAATACTAAACTTATGAATTATGATATGTTAAATTTTGTTGTACATATTATGTATTCATAGAGTTTTTTGATTAGGATACAGAATACGTACAACATAGTTAGTATCGGTATCAAAAATCGGTACTTAACAACGTTTTAGTAATTAAGAAAAATTATAAATTATTTTTAAGCAAATTTCAAGCGTAAGAATTGTTGACAACACTGTTGGCATAATTTTAATTATGTATAGTCTAATATAATTTACACAAAACGAATTTTGTATGTTAACATTTTATATGTTAAAAGCAAAAATAGCTCGAATTTCGAGAACAGGGCGATACTAGTTAACTTTATAGTACTAAAAAACAGTGCTTTTTTTGGAAAAAAATATTTACCGGAACGCCATATTATTTTTAATTCTGTAAGAAAGAAAACTGATACAGAAACTGAATTTAATTTATTGAATAATTATTATTTATTATACGAAAAAATAATATTAAAATTACAAGTTTTTCCATAAAATTGCCAGGTTTTCATCATAACCTTTTCACGATTTCTTTTTTTGCTGTTTGTGTCCGTAGCTGAATGATGACCTCGAATTAGCCATGATTTGACATATTTTTGCGGGTTGCGGGTTAACAGCAAAGATCTGCTTGGAGTTATGATTAAATTCATCTGCGAAAATCCTCTCTCACATTCGCTTGTAGAAAGTGGAACAACATCTAAAATATTTACCAATGGGAGGAGTGACGAAGATATCTGTTTTTCTTGCAAATATTTACGGAAACCTCTGGTAATCTGTCGCTCATTTAAACCAAATCTTTTGCTCAGAATTTGAATTTCAGTTTCACCGTACGTTATGTTTTTTTGTATGTCATTGGGCCAATTTTCGGGATATAGTACTTTAGAATGTTGTGGTAATTCTATGTCTTCTAGTGATAATAGTCTCTTTTCTATTTTCTATCAAATGTTTATAAAATGCACTCGAACTTATAGTTTCTGTTTCATATCTACCAAATTTGTTCGTTTTGTTAATAGAAACATTTTTAAATTTCAAGCTATCAACTGCAGTAGCAGCATTTTTATAATAAGTTCCAAAGCTAGTAATTCTTTCTTCAAAAAATTGAGTTTGCAATTTTATCTTTTGATGTGCTGTATATAAGTTTATATTACGTGATTGTAGTTCAAGCGACATTTCGGATAGTTCCTGTAATGCATCGCACATCAATGCAAGATCCAGAATAAATCCAGACGAAGTAATTTTAGAAAGCAGTCCAGAATACATACTTCTATCCTTTGCATCTGTCTGATTATCCGATTGCGCCTTTGTAAAGTGTTTCACCAAAACTTCATAATTTTCCCATACCGCATAAACTGATCTGAAGCTTGAAGCTACCCACCGAGTACTTAAAATTCGTCCAGTTTTTAATATTTAAACCTCAAGTTCGGTTGCACATATACTAAGTTCTCTTGAATTTTTTGGTGACGCGTGATATAGAACATATAGTTTATCCATAAAAGATTTGAACCTATTAATTCTCGAAACAGATTTAACCGCATCTGCAACAGAAAGTTCTAATCGGTGGTTAGCTCAGTGCCATATCAAAATAGACGGTAACATATTCTTTATTAAAGTGCTAACCCCACTACGCCTACCAAGCATTACTGCAGCACCATCGCAAGCAAATACTACCAAATTCTTTTTTAAATAATCTTGTGTAAGTCTTATTAAGCAAAGATTTTCTATTAAAGAATTAAAAATTCCTGTAGCGGTAACATCGGTAAGTTCAATTAAATTTATAAATAAATTTACAGGTTTTCTTGTTACATCAATATTTTCGTTATTTGGAATAAACACACGAAAATATATAATTAAAGTAGAGAATTGGCTTAGCGTAGTGCTTTCATCAACCAACAAAGCAAATTTTAAGTCCTTATCAATTATATTGGCAACTATTGCTGTTTTCATCTCTTTGCTAATGTGTTTAATTATATTTATGCACGCATTTGTGGAATGAAGTATGTGCCCCATGTCTATTCCATTTAGCTCCTGTAAATCTATTTCTGTTTCAAAATCATTAAATGCTTGATTTTTTTTAGCTATTTTATAAGCAGTTCGAAATATTTTTTCAGTAGTATCGGTTTGATGAGAAATCGCCTTAAAACAAACATTTTCCAATATCTTCTTTTTTTAATTCATTTCGAATTTTAATTACAGCTTTATGAGATGCACTTTCTTTATCTTCATATATCTTTTTCTTAAAGTAGATAATTGTCGCTGTCTAGTTTCTCCATTCGGAATTACAGTTATTGTTGTCCATTCTTTCGAAATTTTCATTCCAACATTTTGCTCGATTCCAAGGCTCCTATTTCTCGACAGATTGCACAGCCCAACTTTTTGTTCTCTGTAATTAGCCAGTCATATTTCAAACAAAATTTGACTTTTTGATCCATATTCCAGCAATCCGGATAATCACTTATGATTTCGTCATTGGTACTTTTATTTAATTCAGCAGCAATTTCTGTTGATTGTGATTGCACATTAATAATAATAGGCGGATTAGGCGTTGGAACATGGCAAGATGCGTTACCCATCTCGTCTCCTTTGACTTTTTTTGGTATGGTACTAAAGTAACTATTTATTCTTTTCATATTCTTGGGATATATTTAAAAACTATATTGTAAGTAACACTTTGAATAAATTTAAATTCTTCCTAAATGCGATCAAAAAGTTCTTAGTTCCGACCCCATGGTACATTACCTACCGTACGCAATCACCGCCGTAGTTTCATAACCAGTACCCTACAACACAAATTTTATGAAGATAGCGTCATTAGTTGTTGTGTTATCGAGATTTTTTATATATGTTCGTTAGCCCTTAGACCGATTAAAAGGTCCAGAATCCAAACCCTTGGGCCGATTTCGCCCATTTGCAATCCCCGCCGTACTTTCAGTCCTAGTAACCGACACTTAAAATTTCATCAAGATCTCCATTATTTTTTGAGTTATCGTGCCTACGGAAGGACGGACGGACATGGCTATATCGACTAAGGAGGTCACGCTGATCACAAATATATATACTTTTCCATATCTAGCTCGCTTCCTTTAGGTGGTTACAAACACCATACCAAAGTTAATATACCCCTTTACCTATTCTATAGGTGTAGGGTATAATAAAATCATATTTCGTAATGAACCGTTACATTTTTATTACGCAGATTATGCTTCGATTCTAATATACATATACAGAAAAGTAAACAAAAACAAATGACTGATAAATTTTTGTTGCATTTTAAAAATTTGAAGATGAATAAGTTATGTATTTTACTTTTTGCATGTTTCGCATTTTATAAAATGCTGAGATCGGGTTCAAATTCGCTTCTTAGTGAAATTTTTTTTATACCCGTATGACTAAATAGTCAAAGGGTATAATAAATTTGCCATTACGTTTGTGACGCAGAGAAGGAGGGGGAGGGAGGGGGGGTGGTAGATATAGACTCAAGGGTATGGATCGGATCAGAATCGAAAAATAAATCGATTTAGCTATGTATGTCCGTCTGTTTGTCCATCCGTCTGTCCGTCCGTCTGACCGTCCGTCTGCCCGTCCGTCTGTCCGTCCGTCCGTCATCACGATAACTCAAAAACAAAAGGAGCTAGGATCTTGAAATTTTCGCAAATTCGTTTTTTTGCAATAGCCGTCATTGCTATTTAAATCCAGCCATTTTGGTCCATGGGTTCGGGTAGCTGCCATACAACTTCTTTTTTTATATGAGTATTACTCTGTACCTATAACAGCTGCGTGTCTGAAATTTTGTCAAAAGTAGTTTAGTTTCATGGCGAAAGTTACTGCAAAATTTGGTTGGTCTACAGCAGTGGGTTTGAGTAGCTTCCATACAACTTCTTATTTTACATGAGCATTACACTACAACTAATGAAGCTGGGTGTCTGAAATTTTGCCAAAAATAGGTTAGTGTAATGGCTAAAGTTACTGCAAAACTTGGTTGATCTACTGCAAAAGGTTCGAGTAGCTGCCATACAACGCCTTCTTTTATATGAGCATTAGACTACACTTAATAAAGCTGTATGTTTGAAATTTTGCCAAAAGTAATTAACCAGATGATATAATGTATATGTTATTATACGGGTATCCCAGAGTTGACACAGTCTACTCTATTACACTCTTCCTCGTTTAATTTCAATCTAATTTTTTTTTTTTATTTATGTATCTACTTGTATAAATTTTAAATTACTGAACCAAAAATGTACGGGCTAACTTAAAAAAACTCTAAAAATTTTTTATATGAAACTGATCGCCTATATAATTATTTGGTCTATGGTTTTATATTGTAAAAGTGAAGTATTTTAGTTCTTTAAGGAAACTATACAAATAAATTAATTTTATTTGTAATTTTTTTTATTATATTTGTTGAATTTAAAAAAAAACAAAAAAAAATTTTGTCTTTGAAGGAGGATCGAACTCAGATATACTTACACTCTAAGCCACTTTGCTAACCACTGAACCATACAATTCTTAAAAATTTGTGGTCAGATTTCTCATATAAATGTATCACTAACAGAATGAAAAATCCAAAAAAGCCATAGACACAGGCAAGTTCAATTAAAAGTATATAATAATGAATTTTATAACAAAGTTGAGAAATATAAAGATGTACCCATTATACCAATTGTAAATGAATCAAATTTAACAAAAATTGTAATTAATTTCACTTTAAAACTAGTCTATGTAAATCAAATTGAAAATTTAAAAGCTATCGAATATTTGGAATATAAATCAAATGTTAATTTTTACATCCTACTAACACCTAAAATTCTTGTACATATTAATTATAATTTTAACTATTATATTAAGCTATTGTTATAAACACTTAAAATCAAGAAAAAATATTAAAATAAGTATAAATCAATTAGATGTAAAACAAAGGAACATGAAACAAGACCTTTTTAAATTTAAAATTTTGGAGACCAAAATCTCTTAGGGATAAAGGTGTTACGTAAGCAAAATGCATACATCTATTTAAAACAGTCAATTTATAAACTGTACTTTTCAATTTTTATCGCATTCCTTAAAATGCATAACTGTACTTTAACTATCAAATTTCGTAAACGCTAATTTGCGAAAATAACAAAACAAAAAACCAACTTGATTATAATCGTATGATTCTAATCAAGTTAAATATTGTTATGTATTAGAATTTTGCTTACGTAGTATTGTATTCATTCAAACATAAAACAATTCAATAATAAAATAATTTTGTATTAAGTCAGTTTTTAAGAACAACACGAAAAGAGAACAGTAGTTTCTCTGTAAATAAATTATTAGAATAAATAAAAACGATTTTATTTTTATTTGAATAATAATTTGAAACTATATAATTTTTTTTTTCTTCTTTTATTAATTGCTCTACCTTTTTCTTCATTTTTATATATTTTGCCTTTTTTTCACTATTGGGCGGATCATTTTTATGTCGATTA
Source organism: Dolichopus griseipennis (assembly GCA_963082915.1). Lineage (NCBI taxonomy): Eukaryota > Metazoa > Arthropoda > Insecta > Diptera > Dolichopodidae > Dolichopus > Dolichopus griseipennis. The sequence continues at coordinate 125,852,142 of OY720443.1, read as the reverse complement.
TATAATGCTTTTCTTATTTTCAGCTTGTCATGAATAAAAGGTGTTATCCAGCTATTATTTCTCGTTCTCATTAGTATTGTCTTAGTACATAATTTTTTTGCTTCTTGAGTAATTTTTACTACCGATAGGCAGTTATTTTCTATTATTATTTATATTTATTATTTATTAGGCAGTTATTAACATTATAATTGCCATTTATGTTTGTTATTATGTGATCAATTAAGGTGCTGGAGTTAGTTGTATTTCTTGTACTTTCCGTTTTATAAACTATGCCATATCCAGAAGTTGCTATAATATCCTTATACTTAATAATTAAATTGTAGTTCTCAAATAGATTTAGATTTGTATCTGCAAAAAATATATGATTTGCCTTATCTACCAGTTTAAGTTCAAGAAACTCTATAAATAGGTTGCTGTTTTGCACTGAAGCTTTATAAAATGTACCGATTTTTAATTTTGGTTTTGAGTTCAGGATTTCAATTACAGTAAAGTTATATTTTTCATCTTTACATATTTCATTGAAACTAATATTATTTTTAATAAAAATGGCAGTCCCACCTCCTCTTTTTTTATTTCTACAGGTGTAAACTGCTTGATAATTGGGGATGTTGTAGGTATCTTTTTCATAATCATAAATCCAAACCTCTGTATTTATTACTATGTCTATTTCTTTATATTCATTAATTAATGTTTCCAGTTCCAGTATTTTATTTCTAATGCCACATATATTTCGTACTTGTTAACAGGTTTTCTTGAGTGCATTGGGATTATATTCTAAGTATTGGTTTCACTATTAGTCAGAATTGATAAATTGATGAGAGAACTAAATTATATTATTATCAATCATAAAAATAAATGATAAAATACTCAGTAAGAAATCCTATATAATTTTGAAAATGTGCTTTGTAAAAACCGTTAGCTTCTTTTATCACTTGTTTATTTTCATAATAATAACGAATGATTTATAAAAAGTAATTACAAAAGGCAATCTATGCGTAAAAGAAGTCGATGACTACAATCAAATATAGGAAAATGAAAATTTGTTAGTGGAAACCAAATTTGGACGTGGAAACCACTTGTCCGATTGTCAAAAAATTTTAGAGAAATAATTCTGGTAGCCCGGTGAGTGACATTGGCTATGTCACATTTTTATAAGTCAACAAGTTGCGGCTCCATAGCAGTTTTAAACTTTTTCGTTTTTTTTGATGTCGAGTCGAAACGGTTTGACCAATTGACTTGAAATTTTGCAAGAATGTTCCTTTTACAAAACGGTATTTTTTTTTTTTTAAGCGCTAACTGTTCAACTGTTAGGCTAATAACCCTGTCTATACCATAGGTACATGTTGGAACAGGGGGTTATATTATATTCGTGTTATTATAATTGGTCTTATTGAATTCCACATACAATTTAAACATGAGATAGTACTAGGCCTTATAACATGTAGAAACGTCTTAGATTTTCAATATTTACAATTCTATTTTTTGTTTATATTGTAATATTTTATATTTAACTTATTATGATATTCTATATCTGCGAGTTATATTATTTAATTAAATTATTTGTTTATATTTTGCATTTGTTTATATTTTTATATTAAAGTATATTTATTAAAGATTTATAATTATTAATTATTGATTATGCCATTAATTTGAACCCAATGGCGAATGGTAACTGAGTCGAGTCGAAAACCAGGAAAGTTTTTTCACTTTCACTAGAATTCGAACCCGGGCCCTTCCGCATGAAAGGTCGGCACTCAACCACTGTGCCACCCAGCTGTTCAATTAGTTATATTAAGTTGGTTGGAACGAATTAATCCATTGCGGCCCTGCTGGCTTCTAAAAAATTTTGTGTTTCCGCTTTGTGTTCAATTTCACATCGTGGTTTTAAAGTCGAAAAGAGAGTCTGACTCAAATTTCGGTTGAGTTCGGTTAACCAGTTTGGGTACGAGAGTGCAATGAAACTTTTTCAATGTTTTTAATGTCGAGGCGAAACAGTTTGACCGATTGACTTGAAATTTTGCACAAAAATTCCTCTTCGCAAACGAAATTGGTTATATAAAGTTGGTTGGAATATATAAATCCATTTCGGCTGGGCGTGCTTCCAAAAAAGTTTTTGTTTCCGATATATGTCCAATTTTACAGTGTGGTTTTGCAGTCGAATAGATAGGCTGACACAAATTTTGGTTTAGTTCTGTTAACCTGTTTGAGCACGAGAGCGCAATGAAGCTTTTCATTGTTTATGATGTCGAGCCGAAACAGTTTGACCGATTGACTAGAAATTTCTCATAAATGTTCCTCTTAGCAACTGATTTTTTGACACAAATTTTTGCTTAGCTTTGTATAAACTTTATTTGTTTAAACGGTTAAATTCATTTTATTGAAAATTTTGCAAGCTAGCATTGATTTTAATTATTGAAGCCCACCAGGGAATTTAGCTTTGACGTGTTTTCGCGTTTTGCACAAAAATTCAATGAAATGTTCGATAAGCTCACTTAATTAATAAGACTAATTATTTTGCTCTCCTCAAATCTTCGCAAAAACTTAAAAAGGTACTTTGATTGCGATGTAATAACCAAGATACCTAATGAAACGATACCTAATGACTTTTTGTAAAGTTTTATAATAATATATTTAAAACTCTTAAATTTTGTAAAGTTTGTATTCCACAGTAAGTTTTAATGCACATTTGTAATATCTATATATATAAAAGCGAAAGTTTGCTTGTATGTTTGTCTGTTTGTTTATTTGTTTGTTTGTTTGTTTGTATGTGTTGAATAGATTCCTAAACTGCTCAGCCGATTCTCATGAAAATTTGTATAAAGGGATTTTTAGGTACAGAAAGAAATCGTGGCCTAAAACTTTTGACCTAAAGGACCGCCATGTTGGGGCTGTGGTGCAAGTATTTAAACTTTTTGTTCTAAAATGAAACGGTTTAACCAATTGACTTCAAATTTTGCATACGTGATGCGCCTTGAGAATTGAGTTGACACTATTAACAGTTTTGGAATTTGTTAACCCATGTCGGGCCGACGGGTGGTCAAAAAAAAATTTGGATGTCCGATCTTACGAAATTCTGCTTACGAAATTACTAGAATAATCTTAGCAAAAACGCTTAAAACATTTTAAAATTAACATTTACATCAGGTGTAAGTTAAATTTTGCAGTGACATCAACTTAAACTAAAACTCCAACAAGAGGCGCAGAACCCGCACCGGGTATTAGTTAGTTAATAACAAAAATCACTGTCAAAATGTAGTTTTCTTTTTTTTCTAGTAAAATGCATTTCCTTCAAAAAATCATAAAAAAACGAGGAAGAGTGCAGTAGAACTTTCAGTTAAATACAAAAAAATATAAGTTAATAAACAGCTGTTTAAACCTCTTCTAGTGCATCGACTTTATTTTATTCAGCCGTTGGCCATTCAAATTAACTTCTATTGACATAGAGCAAGAGGTTTTATGGCGGCAAACCGAATCGCACTATACTACCCTAATTAAATTGTGCACAAGCTTTGGCTATAAACCTAAAATATTTTTGGGAAAATTTCACACACCCTGCTTAATTAGGTATATAGAGTAATGCTCTTATAAATAAAGCAGTTGTATGGAAACTACTCGCACCTACTTCAGTAGACCAACCAAACTTTAATCCATTGAACCTAAATGACCGGATTATAATAGCGATGACGGCTCTTTCATTAAAACGAATTTGAGAACCCTAACTCTATGTTTTTTTTGATTTATCGTGCGGACGGACGGAGATATCGAATTAGAAATACACCTATTTGGTTCAAATTTAATGCGACGTCCATTGGTCATTTTTAAACCATAAAAGCTTTTATTAGTTTGATAGCAAGACAAAGCTAACAAAATTAACTTTATAAAAATAAAAACACTTCTAATTATTTTATCAATTCATTCTTACTAATTTACGTATTGTACATACTCGTATTTAAAACTTTTTATCAAATTCAATAAAATTTTACACACATGCAACAATTACTTCTTTTCAGGATTTTTAGCTGTTGTGCATTTACTGTAGTACCCTTGATCAATTAATTCAATTTCAAATAATTTTTAAATTTATTTTCTTAATTTACTTACTTTTTAATGTTTTATATTAAACTCAAAGTTATTCGAAAGAAATATTAATTTGTAATAATATAAACATAAAAGTTTATATTTTTAAATGTTTATAAATCCATTAATGCTTTCATTAGCTTTTTATCACATTATTTAATAATCTTAATATGATAATCTTAATAAATAATATAATTAATATTATTTAATAATCAAAATATGCGTTAATATTATTTCTAAAATACAAAATCAAATTTAGGACTCATTTTTACAAACAAAATTTTAAAACTTAAGTCTTATACACAATTTCTTAATTATGTATTACCTATGATAATAATTCCATAAAATATAGATAAAAACTATAACAAAAAAAAAAATTTTGTCGTTTATTAAAAAAATATTTTGTTTTTAATTTATAAAATATAATACAATATGGGTTATAGTAAAATTCTTAGCCTTTTAAAAATATAAAAGTGTTAAATAAGAACGTTGATAGGAAATAGTGTATCAAATTTGAAGTTTCTATATTTATTAATTTCGAGTATATGCTTTAAGCTAGCATTGATTATATTCGTATTTATATTTTTAAAAGACTAAGGGTTTTACTGTAAAAGCATAAATTGGAATACCGGTTTGCGTGCCACTCACACTACTTTCTTGACCTTAAAGCATAATGTATTTGAAATTAATAAAGATAAGAAAATCAAATTTGATATTGATATGATTTATTTTTAAAAGTCTAAAAATGTATTTTTAAAAGGCTTTACCATAAAACATATTATGTATTATATTTTATAAATTAAAAACAAAATATTTTTTTAATAAACAACGAAATTTTTTTGTTATTAATTTTTATTGTATCATAAATAAATTTCATTGAAGTATTAATATAGGTAATATATAATAAAGAAATTGTGTATGGTACTTAAGTTGTTAAATTTATTTTTATATTTAAATGAATTATATGTAAAGTTCTAAATTTGTCTTTGTATTTTAGAAATACATTTATTGCATATTTTGATTATTAAATTTTGTAATAAAAAGCTAACGAAAGCATTAATGGTTTTAACTAAAATTAAAAATCGTGAAAAAACAGATCTTGAAAATAGATGCTACACTGTGTGAATATTATAGAGGAATCTCGTTGTTAAATACCGTGTGTAAGACTGAAGCCCCATTGCGCCGCTGTGATAGGTAACTATCTATGCAGCTTTCGACCTGGTAAATCTACCACCGACCAGATGTTTGCACTACGCCAAATCCTGGAGAAGACTCACGAATACCAAATAAATACTTACCACCTCTTTATCGATTTTAAAGCCGCCTATGATAGTATATTTCGAAATACATTATATGAAGCCAGTGTACCGGCCAAAATCATACGATTGTCTAAAAAGACTTTGGAAACACAAAATGTATGGTAGTGGTTGGAAGTAATATGTCTGATGAATTCCAAATATACACTGGATTCAGAAAAGGTGATGCCCTGTCCTGTAACCATTTCAATCTTGTGCTTGAGTACGTATTACGTCGTTCTGCTGTTAATATGGTAGGAACAATATTATATAAATCAGTTCAGCTACTAGGTTTTGTTGACGACATGAATATTGTGGAAAAAATATGACGTTCAGTCACTGAAGCCTTCACCCAAATTGAAAAAGAGGCGAACGAAGTGGGTCTTCGGGTAAACGAGAGTAAAACAAAGTATCGACAAATTCGGAATCTCATCAATATCCTATTGGATGCAATATCATTGTCGGTTCATATAACTTTGAGGTAGTTAAGGAGCTTGTCAACCTTGAGACCAATATTAACATCCATTAAAACAATAAGAAGCTTAAACAAGTTTGAGTCTTTGATTATTTTAAATTAAGCTTGGCGGTTAGGATATCAGTTATGTTTAAATTTCAAATTAAGATATTGTGCTTATTGTTCTTAATGAAATATGAAAAGTTTTTAAAGTTTGGATTAAATACAAAGTTAATATTATCAAATTTTAAGCTTGATTTAATATTTCCGTAAAAATTAAAAAAAAGTTTTATAAATTAAAAAAAATAAGCTTAAGCTAATGAGCTGAATATTCTTAATTAGATATGAAAAGTTTTTTCAAAAATCAGTTATGTTTACATTTCAAATTAAAACAATAATAAGCTTAGCTAGTTTGAGTCTTTGAGTATTTTAAATTAGGTTTGGATTTAGGATATCAGTTATGTTTAAATTTCAAATTAAAACAGTAATAAGATTAAGATATTGTGCTTATTGTTCTTAATTAAATATGAAAAGTTTTTAAAGTTTGGTTTAAGTACAAAGTTAATATTATCAAAGTTTAAGCTTGATTTAATATTTCCGTGAAAATTAAAAAACGTTTTATAAATTAAAAAAATAAGCTTAAGCTATTGAGCTGAATATTCTTAATTAGATATGAAAAGTTTTTTAAATATCAGTTATGTTTAAATTTCAAATTAAAACAATAATAAGCTTAAGCTAGTTTGAGTCTTTGAGTATTATAAATTAAGTTTGGCGGATAGGATATTAGTTATGTTTAAATTTAAAATTAAAACAGTAATAAGCTTAAGATATTGTGCTTACTGTTCTTAATTAAATATGAAAAGTTTTTAAAGTTTGGTTTAAATGCAAAGTTAATATTATCAAAGTTTAAGCTTGATTTAATATTTCCGTGAAAATTAAAAAAAAGTTTTATAAATTAACAAAAATAAGCTTTAGCTATTGAGCTGAATATTCTTAATTAGATATGAAAAGTTTTTTAAATTTGGTTTATACTTAATATTATCAAAGTTTAAGCTTGATTTAATATTTACGTGAAAAATTTAAAAAATTCAAAGCTGACAAAACTCGTCCGTTTGAAAATTAAGCTTCCCACTGCCATTTTAAAGTTGAAAAACTTAAAAAATCGATGGAAATTTTTTGTTTGATTATTAACTTAACTGCAAAAGTTTTGAAAAAAAAATGAAACAAATAAACATTTGAAATTATATTGTTAATAATATAAAGGCGTGATCATGAAATACAAATTGAAAACGTGATCAAGTTCAAGTTAAAAAAAAAAAAATATAAAACTTGGTTTTAAAAAGTTGTTTTTAATATTAAATAACAGCATAGCATGTTTTACTAAAAGTTAATAAATTATTATTCATTAAATAATATCTTTTTTATTTATCCATGAATCATGGTTTTTATCAAAGCCAAGCCACCTAACCAAAACTTGATTTCCTTTTTTTCTTATTATTTTTTCTACAAGGTAAACATTAGGAAATTTAACAGATGTAAGTTCAGGTTCATAAAAACTGCCTCTTACTTGTTTTAGTGTGTAATCAAGTAAATTGTATGTTATTGGATCAGTTCTTTTTATTTTCGCTATTGTATAAATATCTGTTGACCAATTAGATTGATAACCTTTTGCAAATATACCTTTAAATTTACTTATACGAACAAAATCTCCAACTTTGTATTTTGCTTTTCGGCATACTTTTATTTTTTGTAGACAGTTTTTAATAAAAATTTCTCAATTTTCTTTGTAACTTTTTTAGGTGGAAGTTTAATTGTATGATGATATGTTGAGTTATATTTTTCTATTAGCGATTGCAGAATAGGTAACCATTTATATGTGCCTTGTAAACTGAATTGTTTCCACATCATGTTTTTTAGGGTGCGATTGAAACGTTCTTCAATTGATGCTTTTAGTTTTGAATATGTATTTAATGGTTAATTTTATATTTCCTCATTAGATTTTGAAATTTTTTGTTGAAAAATTCCGTACCTTGATCATATTGTAAATTTTTTAGTTTTTTACCAGCACGCTGAAAAATATTTTTCATTGCGATTAAAACATTATCAGCGCTTTTGTTTTTAATCGGTTCAGCATACGCAAATTTTGAAAATGTATCAATAACAGTTAATAAATATTTATATGACTTATTAAATTTTGTATATGGAATCATTTCAACCAAATCAATTTGCCAAGTATCATTTAAACCCTTTTGAATAAATTTTCTTCGTGTAAAGTTTCTTCTAACGCCTCTATGAATTTCTGACACAACTTGTAGCCTCGGCATTATTCTCGTACCATTTAATTAAATTTTTAAAAGTGATTCTATAATTTTCTATTGTATGACATTCACATGTTTCCGGTCCAGAAGTAGAATTATCATATGCCCACGGACAAAGAATAAAATGAGTACCATAAATTGAAGTGAATTTATTTACTCCAGAAAAGATTTTAATGTGTTTATATAGATGTAATATTAGTTTCTTATGATCATCTAATAAGACGGAGGAATAAATATTTAAGAACTCCTCCACTTCCATAATTAAAAATGACAGTACTAAGAATATGTTCGCTGCTTTTATATGATTTCTAAATTGTATTTTAATTTCAGTTTCTTATCAGACACAGACCAAAAATGATTAATTTTATTTATCCATTTACAATGATGATAGCGGGATCATCTGGATGTGGGAAAACAACATTTGTGTGTAATTTAATTGAAAATATTGATAGATTGATTTCCCCGAAAATTGAAACAATAAAATGGTGTAACCCAGAAATTTCTGCTATTCCAAAAAATCTAACTTTTCTTTATATAGACTTTTATACCAGTATCCCAAAAGAATTTAGTGGTAATGAAAATAAACCTGCGTTAATTGTTCTAGATGACTTAATGTTAGATTCTGCAAATAAAGAGGTATGTGAGCTATTTTCAAAGGTTCACACCATCGTAATTTATCTATTATATTGTTAACACAAAACGTTTTTCATCAGGGAAAATTTTCAAGAGATATTTCATTGAATTGTAAATATTTAGTGCTTTTTAAAAATCATCGAGACAAATCGCATATTTTACCTCTTGCTAGGCAACTATATCCAGAAAATATAAAGGGTTTCCTGAGAGTATATAATGAATCAACATCAAAACCTGATGGTTATATTGTGTTGGATTTAACACAAGACATTAACGAATTATTTCGTATTAGAACTAATATTTTTTCCAAAGACAATTGTATATGTTTCTGTGATACGGGTGATTTGAATAACAACTGTCCAAAGAATGAAACGATTGAAGAAAAACCAACATATATTACATGTACTAGGAAAGTGCAACAACAAGAAATCTCGTAAAAATATTCTTAAATATTGTGATGACGATATTATAAAAACTATTGCTGAAATTGCAATCAACATATTAAATTATACTAATAAAATATCATCGGCACAAAAAGCATAATTAAAAAAACAAAAAAAACAATTAAGATTTCTAGCCTGTGCTAAGAAAAGTATAAAAGCCAAAAGAAAAATATTAGTTCAACATGGTGGGTTTTTACCAACTTTAATCGGAACTATATTATCTGGTGTAATAGGAAATTGCTCAGTAAGACATAATGCAGCGAATGATTGTTATGTCACCAGAAATATTTTCAAAATTTAGTAAATTATTTCAAGATGATAAAAACTTAGATTTATTAGATCAAAAAATGAAATAAGTTTTATATGATAAAAACTTAAAACCATTGCAAAAATGGATCTTATATCGTCAAAATCTCCTCAAATATGGAATTAACAAAAAGATACGCAAAAAAATTACCAGAAAAGGCTAATAATCTTACATTTGATACAGGCACTCAAACAAAATTCTTTTCTAAACGAAATGCATATACAGAAACTGAATTACCTAAATACAAATCAACATCAACACAGACTAATTTTGTACCATTAGTTACTGATGAAGTGTTTGAATATGATCCTAAAAAAGAGTATTCGGATATGGATATCGATTTAGATGATGAAAATTCATTTAGATTATTAACTCAAACTGAAATGTTGACAGACGAAAAACTAGTACAAAGACCATCTCTAAGTTCTGATTATCGAATGTTTGAAACACCAAGTGGTGATGTAATTACCGTTGCTGTACCATCTCCTGAAAAAAAGAAGACACTAAGATCGGCCGGTAGTTCGATTTCCTCAACTATACTTTCCTGAAACAAAAAAACGAAAATTAAAACCTTTACTAAGAAGTCCAAAACTAAGAACTTCATCAACACCGAAATGGACAACATATAAATAGTGCAACATTTTATGTCTTAAAAGAAGTTAACAAAGATGGATAGTCAAGATGACTTCTATTTAAAATTGTTTAGTAATGATAGTTTAAAACTTTTTCCAGACAACACTTTAGCTTTATTCGAAAATAAATTGCCTATTCACTTTGATTTAAGAAACGGAAACTGGAAAGTAGGTCTTTCAGAAGTTTATCTGAACGATTACCCACAAACGGAAAAATTTAACAAGGAGAATTGTGCACTTATTAATATTGGAGAGTATAATGTTTATGTAAGAAACATTGAAAAACCTCTTGAAAAAATTAAAGTAACCAAATCTATAGGTTACACATATTATTCATATGACGATTCGGAATTACATTTGGATGGTTGGAAATTTAATTTTTTGCCAACATATTAAAAATATAACTCCTAATCCGGGATTTACTGGAAACCAAGTTTTCAAAGAATTTTTTAATGAAGTTTTGGCATATATCTCTAATACTAAAAATTATGAGAATGTAACTTTTCAAAAAGTAGCAGATCAAAACAAAAAAGGTTTAATTCGAATATCACAGACTTTTGATGAAGACAGCTTCTTTATAAAAGTTAATCATAGTTACAATATAAAAAGATTGCTAAATGAATTATTTCGACAGAAACAAAATATAAAAAATTTCAAAACAAAATTACCTGAACTATTTAAATTAGCTATTGCTGATAATAAAGATGAAATTAATGTAATGGTGATGATATATTCAGATATAGTTCAATCATCTGTTTTTGGAAGTAGCAAAGTATCAACGTAGAAAATTGCAGAATACCTACAAATATTGAATTTGAAAATGTCCAATACATACCTATAGAAAAAAATTGTTTTGAAACGATAGCGATTAAAATTTGCAACCAACACGGCGATGGAATAAATTTTGTTTCCAGTTGCTATCCAACAAAAATTGTATTGCACTTTAAAGAGCAATGATTGCTTAAAAACAATATAAATACTACTACTCAAATATGATATCATGTCAAACATGGAAAGAGCTTACGTGAGATATTATTCCTCTCAAGTCTCAAGTAGGTGAAGGAATCAACGATATTGGACCTCTATTACAATTTTATCCAGCTATTTAAAGAGGTCGTGGTTTTGGAAATATATTCGGAAGTTTAATTCATTACTTAAAGCCAGTTTTTACATCAGGGTGGAACTTAATTAAAACAGAGGCTATGAACACAAGTAAAAATATTTTGAATGATATAGCATCTGGTGCAAACATAAAAGAAACTATAATTGATCAAATTAAAGGTGGCTTGAAAAATCTAAGAAAATCAGTAGTTAATCAACTGCATTCAATGTATGGTGGAAGGCGAAAAGCCATAAAAAGACGAAGCAGTATAAAATGACGAGCAGTTTCTAAAAAGACACATTTAAAGTCAAAGCGACGAAAAAAGCAAATTAAAACTTCTGATATATTCAATTAAATATGGAGTGTATGAAATCTGAACTTGATCTTTTTGCATCAATACCAGTACAAACAAGTATATTGCGTTCAGAAGAGCATACAATCCTTTAGCTTCTTTAGAGGCGTCACCATCAACTATTGAATTTATTTCGCTTGGAAATGGAGATACATATCGAGACTTATCGTCAACCTACATCAAATTTAAAATTCAAATATTAAAAAAAGATGGATCAGTTTGGAGTGCAAATGATGAAGTAGGAACCGGAGCTGATGCAAAAGCAGCCCCGCAGCCCAGTGCTGTAAATAATTTATTACACTCAATAATTAAACAATGTAATGTAACTCTAAATGGAAAAAACATCACTCCGTCAGACTCATTATACCATTATAAAGCATACTTAACTCCTTTACTAAATTATGGTACAGATTCCAGTCAAATCTGGAAGCATCTGGTTGGGAATTGGATAAACCAAATGTAAATGATTTTACAATAATTCTACAATAGTAGAATTAATGGGAAAATTAAATGTAGATTTTTTCAACACTTTTAAATTACTTTTAAATAACGTTGACATTTGAATTGCTTTGGCATTAGAAAAACAAGATTTTTTTCTATTTTTCAATGATTCACACAATTTCAATTATATGTGAATGGAGTGCCTACACTAAACTCTGCAATTGAAACCAGTTTTACATCGAATAACAATTGCAATTCTCGTGCATGTTTAACATTATTTAACGGAACAGGTATACATCATTCTGATAAAGGCCATCAAATTTCAAAAGAAATATTTTCAAAAGATTATACAATACTAGCTTTGGATTTATCACCAGATGGTTCTGGAACTGATACATGTCAAAGTTTATTAAACCAGGGAATAGTAAAGATTGAAGCAAGACTCTCCATTAACTTCAACATTAACATCTATTGTGTTTGCAGAATTCGATGCCAGTATCGAAATTGATAAAAATCGCAACGTCTACGTCTACGTAAACATATAAAAGGAAGCTTAGTGGAGCATCTCTATTCATTTGAAAATGGCATACGCTCTACTAGATTTATCATTCTGTACGGACGATAACAATACAATATTTGTTAAAAACCTTGCTGTGGCTGGAATAAAAGAAAATTGTAAAACCATTGTAAGGGAATTAAAGTATAAATTCCTAACCAAAGATTTAAAAAGAACAGACATCAAGAATTACTTTTTTGTAAATATGGACAATGAAAAAACAACTAATAATTTAAAAAATTTGCTTGAAAAATTCGATATAGTGTTCACAAATGGTAAACTTAAAGTTAAATTTTTGACGGCATACATACGTGGAAATACTCAGCTAATTGATATTTCTCGTTTACAAAAAAATGAATACACTTCAGATAACGAAAGCACTGAAATGTAATAGGGTCACAAGTAAATTGTTTAAAGGAAAAAATTCGTTTAAAAGAACCATCAGCTATCAAAGAAAATTCTTTCAAAAAATATTGTTTGTTATTTCCAATAACAAATTGTAAATCAACTACAGCTTTTCTGCAACCACTGTTGTTGTTGTTGTTGTTGCTATTCATTTTGCTCTTTATTATAATAAAAAAAAACTAATAACCTAGCCTTTTATTTATAACTCTGATTTCATAAACAAAAGTGGGGATACCTAGACATACTATAAGCAGTAAATTTTTAAAACTATTAACGGACCTCCAAAGACCGTTTCGGACCTGCATAGACCGTTTTCGGACCTTCAAATACCGTTTTCGGACCTTCACAGACCGTTTTCGGATCTTCAGTCTTGAATACAGGCCCCTCGCGCCAAGAGGCCCCAGTTTTTATGAACCTGAACTTACATCTGTTAAATTTCCTAATGTTTACCTTGTAGAAAAAATAATAAGAAAAAAGGAAATCAAGTTTTGGTTAGGTGGCTTGGCTTTGATAAAAACCATGATTCATGGATAAATAAAAAAGGATATTATTTAATGAATAATAATTTATTAACTTTTAGTAAAACATGCTATGCTGTTATTTAATATTAAAAACAACTTTTTAAAACCAAGTTTTATATTTTTTTTTTTAACTTGAACTTGATCACGTTTTCAATTTGTATTTCATGATCACGCATTTATATTATTAACAATATAATTTCAAATGTTTATTTGTTTCATTTTTTTTTCAAAACTTTTGCAGTTAAGTTAATAATCAAACAAAAAATTTCCATCGAATTTTTAAGTTTTTCAACTTTAAAATGGCAGTGGGAAGCTTTATTTTCAAACATAACGGACGAGCTTTATCAGCTTTGAATTTTTTAAATTTTTCACGTAAATATTAAATCAAGCTTAAACTTCGATAATATTAAGTATAAACCAAATTTAAAAAACTTTTCATATCTAATTAAGAATATTCAGCTCAATAGCTTAAGCTTATTTTTGTTAATTTATAAAACTTTTTTTTAATTTTCACGGAAATATTAAATCAAGCTTAAACTTTGATAATATTAACTTTGTATTTAAACCAAACTTTAAAAACTTTTCATATTTAATTAAGAACAGTAAGCACAATATCTTAAGCTTATTACTGTTTTAATTTTAAATTTAAACATAACTGATATCCTAACCGCCAAACTTAATTTATAATACTCAAAGACTCAAACTAGCTTAAGCTTATTATTGTTTTAATTTGAAATTTAAACATAACTGATATTTAAAAAGCTTTTAATATCTAATTAAGAATTTTCAGCTCAATAGCTTAAGCTTATTTTTTTTAATTTATAAAACTTTTTTTTTATTTTCACGGAAATATTAAATCAAGCTTAAACTTTTATAATATTTTTTTTTTTTTAACTAAACTTTTATTTTGTTATTTGCTTACATTCTTATTACAACTTAACCTACAAAAATAGTTAACAAAAAAGGTTTTTCTTATTTTAAAAATTAACATGTAAAAAATAAAGTGTTTTTTTTATGTTAAATCGTTTTTCTTAATAATTATTATGAACGCTTACTAATATTTTAATCATACTTTTAAGTATGTATTAATTTCAAAATAATTAATTACAAAAAATTTAAAAACGCAATTTTTACATTTTTTTTTTTTAATAGAACCCTAACCTAACTTACCCTATTCTTACAACTAATTAAAAAAACTTATAAACCAGCATATATTATTTTAATATTAAAATAACACTAATCTAATAATTCTTTTATACTAATTTTTTTTTTTTTATGACTTGCTTAACCACCAATAATTATTTCTTATTGATTTGTCTTTATCTGAAAGTTTTATAATATTAACTTTGTTTTTAATTAAGAACAGTAAGCACAATATCTTAAGCTTATTATACCCTTGAACTATATAGTCATACGGGTATAATAAGCTTAAGATATTGTGCTTACTGTTCTTAATTAAATATGAAAAGTTTTTAAAGTTTGGTTTAAATACAAAGTTAATATTATAAAACTTGTTTTTAATAAACAATTTTCGGAAATAATAACATTTATATTCGTGTCTAAATGATTTCCGCTATAAACAAAAGTTACATTACACCCATAAGGTCATTAATATATTAATAAGTAAATTACTAATATATATTAAGTCAGCAACACTTTCAAGGTAAATTGATTGAACATGATTTTACAAGCCTATATTAAACCAATAATGTTATGTAATCAATTATTAAGAATAATTATATTTATTAAGAGTTCATGTTAGTAATTAAGAATCATATTAATAAAAGCTGACTTATGCAAAATTAGTTGATAAGATCTTAGTATAAATAGAAGCTAAGAATTATTGTAAGACAGAGTTCCAGTCTGGCTATCGAAGCCCTAACATAGTAACATCATAATAAGTGTTTAGTGGAATTTTCAAAATAAAATAACTGTAAAAATAAATAAAGTGTTTTTTTTATAAATACTAAAATCCAATTATAAAATTGGCGCAGTCGGTAGGATACACTAAGTGAATAACATTTGATACTGCACAAGACACCAATTGCATAAAAGTTTACTTGAGTCTGGGTAAACGGTATCAAATTACTTGCATATTAATACTTAATAGTGTATCTCTAATATATAAAAAAAAGGTGCTAGTTGAACTACAGATACCTAAAGGTATAAAAAGTGGACCTTCATCTTACACCATAAAAGTATCAAAAAACAGTTGATACAATTAAAAATAAGTTTCCAGGCCGCAAATATAAAAATTGTAAGGCCAACAACTTAATAAAATAGTACAATTGAAGAGGAGACACGGGCCGCAAATAAAAGAAATTGTTAGGCCAACCACTCAACAAATTGTATACATAGAAGAAAATAAGGTTTTTTTTCTAAATACTAAAATTAAACAGGGGCCCAGTGCGCTGTTTAATAGTTAACAACAATAACAACAGTAACACCAACGTCATAACAACAACGAAAATAACAACACCAACGTCAACATAACAACAGTAATAGCAACATCAACAATACCACTTTCAAACATAAAGTACGTATCCAACTTTTAAATTCAGAAGAAAAGAATAATTTATTAAATGTATTAAATAAATACAAAGATGTATTTTACCAAGAAGATTGCGATTTAAGTTTTACAAACGCTATTAAACATCAAATCAGAACAACTAATAATATCCCAATTCAAGCCAAAAATTATAGATATCCATATATACATAAAATAGAAGTCAAAAAACAAATTCAAGAGATGCTAGACAATGGAATTATTCGTCATAGCAACTCACCTTATTCTGCTCCAGTCGGGATAGTACCCAAGAAGGTAGATGCCAGTGGCAAACAAAAATGGTGATTGGTAATTGATTATCGAAAACTGAATGAGATTGCAGTAGACGATAAATTCCCAATTCCAAAGATCGACGAAATTTTGGACAAACTTGGTAAATGTCACTACTTTACCACTTTGGACTTAGCAAAAGGATTTCATCAGATTGAAATCGAAGAAAGCGACATTCATAAAACTGCTTTTAGTGTTGAAGATGGACACTACGAGTTTTTACGAATGCCTTTCGGTTTGAAAACGGCACCCGCAACTTTCCAACGACTAATGAACAATGTTTTAAAAGATTACATAAATAATATTTACCTAGTGTATCTTGATGATATAATAATTTTTTCAACATCTCTACAAGAACACTTAGACTCTATAACAAAAATTTTACAAAGACTCAGAGAAGTGACCCTCAAAATTCAAACGGACAAATCTGAATTTCTAAAAAAGGAAACAGAATTTCTTGGACATATAGTTAGTGAAGAAGGTATAAAACCAAACAAAAAAAAGGTAGAATGCGTTACTAAATTCCCAATACCAAAGATCCCGAAAGAAATAAAACAATTTCTTGGTCTTACGGGCTATTACAGAAAATTCATTAAAGACTATTCGGATATAGCAAAGCCAATGACCAAATATTTAAAGAAAGACACCAAAATAAACGTTTTAGACCCCGAATATGTAAAAAGTTTCAACACCCTAAAACATGTACTAACTTCTGACCCAATACTCATATATCCAGATTTTACAAAAGAATTCACTCTGGCAACGGACGCTAGTAACTTCGCTTTAGGAGCAATATTATCTCAAAATAACCATCCTATTTGCTATGCAAGCCGTACACTCAACAATCACGAAATAAATTACAGTACAATAGAGAAAGAATTGCTTGCAATCGTGTGGGCAACAAAATATTTTCAATTAAACAACCAAATTCTAAATTAGTTCGATGGAGAATAAGACTATCAGAATTTGACTACACAATTAAATATAAAAAGGGAGTAAAGAACGGAAACGCCGATGCATTATCTAGAATACCTCGCATAGAAACGCACAATTTAGAAATTAATTTAAACACCAAACCATTATTGAAAAATCATTATCGTGAGCCATGAGTATAAAAAACATAAAAATATTTAAGAATAAAAGGAAAATAATATACTTAAAAAATTTAGATAGAGAAACTGCAATTACTATACTTAAGAACCACTTAAATCCAAGACAGTTAAACGCAATCCTAATAGAGGAAGAATTTTATCACATTTTCGAAGACGTTTATAATAACAATTTTTCAAATAACAAAGATTTCAAAATATTAAGATGCTATAAAAAATTGCAAGATATAGATAATGAAAATAGATTAGTAGAACTTATTGAAAAAGAACACAAAAATAACAACCACAGGGGAATTGACGTAGTCTATAAGGAATTAAAAAATATCATCTATCACCCAAATTTAAAATTAAGAATTACTCAATATATAAATAACTGCGAGATATGTATGTTAGAAAAATGTGATAGAAATCCACCAAAAATACCATTCAAAATCATTGAAACACCAATAAAACCTAACGAAATTGTACACATTGACTTATTTTACACATTAGAAAAAAATCTATTTATGACAACTATCGACAAGTTCTCCAAATACGCTCAAGCCTATAAAATACTAGGACGAACATGGACAGAATTTAGAACAAAACTTTTACAATATATAAGTACACACGGTATAATGAAAAAAATTATAGTTGACAACGAACTCGGATTTAAAAAACTACCAATCCAAGGGTTCCTTAGAGAACAAAACATAGAAATTCATTATACTTCTAATAGTAACCATTGTTCAAACGCCGACATAGAAAGACTACACAACACAATTAACGAACACATTCGCTTATTAAAGCACGATAGTATCAATAATTCAGGAACTGTCGAAGAGAAAATCTTAATAATAATACATTTCTATAATAATACAATTCATGGTACGACTAACGAAAGACCAATCGACTTTATCAATGGCAAAATTTCAGAAATAGATTACCCAAAAATCCATAATTTAATCGTCAATAAAAAACTTAAAACAATTGATAAACTAAATGAAAACAGGAAAGACTTTGAAATTAGAGAAGGAAAAAATTACATTAAAGAAATCAGAGGTGGAAAAAACCACTCAAAATATCGGAAAATTACTGCTAAAAAATTAGATGACGACCACATTATTAATAACAAAAGAAATTTAAAATACTACAAAACCCATATAAAGAAAAGAAAAAAATTCCAAAGATAAAAAAAAAAAAAATATATATATATATATTTTTATTAAGAACTCAAATTCAATCGATTCCTAATAAAACTACATACAAAAAATTTTCAAATTATTCCAAAATAACTTTATACATTTCCGTTCACACGAACCCTCAAATTTTAATCAACTAACTTTAATAATTGAAAAATAAATCTTTGCAACTATATAACCAAAGGCACGAGCCAAATGAACACCACAAAAAACGAACCAATCTATACCCTATAGAAACAAAAAATCTCCAACGAAACACACGCTAAATTTATCAAATTACAGTAGACTATTTAAATTACATTTTTTTCCCAAATTAAAATCTAAAATTACTAAAAACACAAAAAATAATATTTACTTACATGCATATTTCTTTTCATAATTACAAAAAATGCTTATCCCAAAAATTATATTATTCACCTACATAATCACTAATAATAACGGGTACATTAATATAAAATTAGAGAACATACAAATTACAGACAACTATACGAAAATACTACATACAATAAACTTAATCGAGTATCAAATTGCAAAAGACAACATATTAGACAATCTAAATGCGCTATATAACAAAAAGAAAACAAATTCAATTATTCAAACTACAATTTATAATTATAAATTATTAGAAAATAAATTAAATAAATTGCTTCCCTACCATAGGAAACGTCGCGGTTTCTTTAACAGTTTAGGAACAGGTTTGAAATTTATAACAGGTACAATGGACAGTACTGACGCAGACGAAATTTATAAAGAATTAGAATTTCTAAAAAATAACAAAAATGACTTGTATATCGAAACCAATAAACAAATAATCATTAACAATCAATTAATTAATCAAATTAAAAATATTACGCATCATATAAACTCACAACAATTAATAATAAAAGATTCACTTGAAAAAGAAGCAAACACTATCCAAAAAATAGAACACGAACTATACAGATTTGAATATATTTACCAAATTAACTATAACATAGACCTCTTACGAAATCACATCGACGAAATAGAACAAATAATACTATCCAGTAAATTAGGAATCCTTTCGAGAAATATATTAACGGATGATGAATTACATAAAATTCCAAGCATAGAAGCTCTCGCCAATATAAAAATAACATCAGCCAGTCTTAACAATGAAATTGTAGTAATCCTATTAGTACCGAACTTTTCAAATAAAAAATATTTTACAACTTATGTAGATTCTTTACCAAACAAATACAATAAAACACTAAATGTTGATATAACAAAAGAAATAATTGTAGATGAAAATAATAATGTATACATGGGTAACGTAAAAGATAACTATAAGAATAATTTAATAGAAATAAGAGATGAATGTATTAGAAGCATATTTAAGTCACAAAATTTATATTGTAATATGAAAGATTTTAACGTTAACGTTATAAACGAAATAAAAGATGGATTAGTTATTACAAAAAATATTAAAGAAACCAATATTACTCATAATTGTAACAAATTAAATATTACGGTAATAGGTACTAAACTAATTAAATTTGAAAACTGTGAAATTGAAATTGACAATATCACATATACAACAATGCAATAAAAATTAAAGACCATCTCATATTACCTAATTATTATACACCTGTAAAAGAAAATAAAAATAATACTGAAATAATTTTTAAGAAATTACACTTAGAAAAAATTTTTAATAATAGGCAAAATATAGAGGAAATCATGGAAACAAATAACTTAAGAAACTTATTAAATATTAGCTTATTTTCGGGCACAATAATAATTGTAACTTTGCTACTAGTGATTACTGTTTACAATCACATTTCAAATAAACGCGTAAAATTTATAATACCTTCGTCGGAGCCTCAGACTAAGGGGGGTGGTGTTATAAGTAGTATAAATATAATATAGATATAATATAACAACCTTGAACTTAAATAACCCTTTTATTGCACTTGCATAATTTCCAATAATTGTTTTTAATAAACAAATCTCGGAAATAATAACATTTATATTCGTGTCTAAATGATTTCCGCTATAAACGAAAGTTACATTACACCCATAAGGTCATTAATATATTAATAAGTAAATTACTAATATATATTTAGTCAGCAACACTTTCAAGGTAAATTGATTGAACATGATTTTACAAGCCTATATTAAACCAATAATGTTATGTAATCAATTATTAAGAATAATTATATTTATTAAGAATTCATGTTAGTAATTAAGAATCATATTAATAAAAGCTGACTTATGCAAAATTAGTTGATAAGATCTTAGTATAAATAGAAGCTAAGAATTATTGTAAGACAGAGTTCCAGTCTGGCTATCGAAGCCCTAACATAGTAACATCATAATAAGTGTTTAGTGGAATTTTCAAAATAAAATAACTGTAAAAATAAATAAAGTGTTTTTTTTATAAATACTAAAATCCAGTTATAAAATTTATAGACTCAAGTGTATGGATCGGATCAGAATCGAAAAATAAATCGATTTAGCTATGTATGTCCATCCGTCCGTCTGTCCGTCGGTCCGTCATCACGATAACTCAAAAAGTAAAGGAGCTAGGATTATGAAATTTTCAAAAATTCGTTTTTATGCAAAAAACGGAATCGCTATTTAAATCCAGCCATTTTAGTCCACGGGTTCGAGTACCTGCCATACAACTTCTAATTTTATATGAGCATTACTCTAATATTCAATTTTCTGAGTGCTGCGTTCTGAAAGCTGCGTGTCTGAAATTTTGCAAAAAAAAGTTTAGTGTAATAGCCAAAGTAACTGCAAAATTTAGTTGGTCTACTGCTGAGGGTTCGAGCAGCTGCCATACAACTCCTTCTTTTATATGAGCATTACTCTAAACCTAATAAAGCTGAATGTTTGAAATTATGCCAATAGTAATTAACCGGAAGATATAATGTATATGTTACGGTCATACGGGTATCCCAGAGTTGACGCAGTCTACTCTACTACACTCTTCCTCGTTACTGTTTTAATTTTAAATTTAAACATAACTGATATCCTAACCGCCAAGCTTAATTTAAAATACTCAAAGACTCAAACTAGCTTAAGCTTATTA
Source organism: Dolichopus griseipennis (assembly GCA_963082915.1). Classification (NCBI taxonomy): domain Eukaryota; kingdom Metazoa; phylum Arthropoda; class Insecta; order Diptera; family Dolichopodidae; genus Dolichopus; species Dolichopus griseipennis. The sequence goes on along the minus strand of OY720443.1, from coordinate 125,830,425 downwards.
TTGTTTTAATTTGAAATTTAAACATAACTGATATTTAAAAAAACTTTTCATGTCTAATTAAAAATATTCAGCTTAATAGCTTAAGCTTATTTTTTTAATTTATAAAACTTTTTTTAATATTCGCTGAAATATTAAATCAAGCTTAAACTTTGATAATATTAACTTTGTATTCAATCCAAACTTTAAAAACTTTTCATATTTCATTAAGAACAATAAGCACAATATCTTAATTTGAAATTTAAACATAACTGATATCCTAACCGCCAAGCTTAATTTAAAATACTCAAAAGCACAAAACTCTTTACTTATCACAATTTTATTGCATAACTTTAGGAGAACTGCTGAAAAAAGCTCCTCCTGCCGCTGAAACAGCATTAAAAAAGCTCTAAAAAAGCTCCTCCGCCACTGAACCGGCATATACATATTACTGTTTTGAATTTTTCGAAATTTTTAAAAAAAATAAAAAAAAAAATTTGAATAACTATTAAAATAGCTGAGAGTTTTCGGAGTTTAATTATATTTAATTACAAAAAGAATAAATAAAAAACACAGATGAATTTATTTAAAAATAAATAATATGATCCAACCGTGTCCTAGTATTCAGGCAATTTGAACTTTTCCTTAATTTTTTATTATAATGTTTCTAATATTTTTTATTTGCTGATTTGTTGTTGTTTGGCTTTTGACTGCTCTAACCACACTAAGGCAGTCAGTATATATTACATATTCTTTGTTCTTTTGCTGGGCTTCTTTGACAGCTTCCAGTAGAGTCATTTCCTCCGATACGTATATTTGACAGTAGTCGGACAGTAGGGTGGTTTTTAGTAACTTTTCATTTTCTATTATGGCTACAGCAATTCCTCCTATTCCTTTTGTGGCATCAGTAAACATTGGTATTAGTGGTTTTGTTTGTTCCCAGTGTTCTTTAAAGAGTTTCCTTTATATTTCTTCATCTGTTTCTGAGTTTTCTAGCATTTTATCGTGTACCCATTAGTTCCAGTTTCTCCATAAATGTTGGTCTCTTCCTTGTGCCTCTTGATAAGTAGGTATTTTTAATTCTATTTCCTCTACTTTTTTTTAATGGTTTTGAAAAAGCGGAATATTTTGGAACTTGCGATTCTTCTTGTAGAACTGCATTAGTTAGTTTATATAGCGGATATGTACTGTTGTAGGCGGCTTTTTCTATTAATCTAAGTGCTAGTAGATCTCTTCCCTGTTCCTCTGTTAAAAAGTTCACCTATGATAATAGAGCATCGATCCCTGTCAGTCTGATAGCCCGTTTAATTTATTACCGTTTGCAGTTTTTTTAAATTTCCCTTCGTGGTGAATGCGTAGATAGTTGCTGCGAAGTCTAGTTTTCCAAATTGTATGCTTTTTGCTATTTGGGCTGCTGTTTCTGGCGGTGGACCTACAATTTTGCCGCACATAAGTTTTAAGAGGTTGTTTGATCTCTTCATATTTGCGATTGTATTTTCCACAAGTTTGTTAAATTTGAGATTTCTTCTGAAAGTGAGCCCAAGTATGTTTAGGTCATTTGCAAATTGAACAGGTTCGTTTTGATGGTAAATAACCGACTTTTGACAAATTCGTTTTCTGCAAACATTTAAATCTTCGGTCTCTTTGGGTGAAAAATAAGCACCTGTACTTAAAGCCCAGTTGTCAATTAGATTCAATGCTCTTTTTAAAGCATTTTTCCTATGTGACTTGTCTCATGTTGCAGTGATTATTAAATTATCTGCATATATGAGGTGTTCTATGTCTTCGATTTCCAAGAGTTTTGTGCTTAAACCTTGAATAAATAGGTGCAGGGTCAGTACTCCCAGGGTCATAAGTCCCTTAGGGACTTATGACCCACTTAGTGGGTCATAACTCCCTAAGGGACTTATGACTCATTAAAGTGGGTCATAAGTCCCTAAGGGACTTATGACCCTAGGGAGTTTTGACTCACCGTGGTGGGTCATAACTCCCTTTTACAGTTCTCAGCTGAAAGGTAGTAATATTAAAACAAATACATATTAATTTTAATTATATTTTTATTAACAAAGTCAATTTCAATTATTTAAAGTAAATAAGTTAGTAATAAGGAGTTGTTGGTGGTTTCGGAAGTGCTTCACTCTTAATTCTATTTATAGATCTTTTAATTGTTTTAAATTGTATCAAATTCGCTGCAGTAGGATTATTTTGTCGGTTTACATCAAAAATTTCTCTAGCTGAATATTGTCTTTTCAAAGACGTTGTGACGGATTTAGAATCATTTTTCATTGAATTAATTAATTTCATTTTATTTCTTGTATCTTCTGCATAAAAGTGAGGATGCAAAGTTTCATTTTTTTTTATAATTGTATTATTCTCAAAGTCAATTATTATACTGGCCTTACAATGCCTTGTGTTCTTATAGTAGCATATACACCGAAAAATGTTTTATTTTTGTTTCGATTTTTTAATATATAGTTGTTTTTCAGCTGGCACATAAATTATTTGACTGTTTTTTCTAAATCCCTGAAGAACCTCAAAACAATTTGTCATTATCCGTATTATTATCCATATTTTAATTTAAATTATGAATTAAAAATAATTATTTTTATTTAATTTATTTCTTTTACTTTTACTTTTAAACTGCACTACAAAATTAGAACTGAACTGCAAGAAGTTATGTAGAAGCTTTATAGAAAAGAAACACTACTTATACATTTCAATGTTGAGAATATAATATATTTTTCTACTTTATATTATATAAAATAACAGCAACATGAGTGACGGGTACGATATATACAGAGTCTCTTGAACTATAATTTCAAAAATAATTAGCACATATTTTGCAGTTGGATTAGAAACTAGGGTATTCCCTTTTTCCAAAATAAAGAAAAAAACAAAATTTTACATATAAACTACATTTTAAAAAGCTATTTTTTCAATTCTTTTACCATATCGACGAATATCACCATTACAAAAAATTATTAAATTCCGTATTACATTATAACTATAATATTTATAAGAAAATACGGGATTTTTCAAAGCGTTGAATAAATATATTATTTTTGTTTTGTCCTCTTTTGTTAATAATTTTTTTTTCAAAAGTTCAAATAATTGGTTTATGTTTATACCATTAACAAAAGCAAAGACAGTAACAAGCATTCTTGACTTATAGCTTGCCTTTTCAAAAAAAGCTTCCACAATATGGTCTGGTACTTTTGAAAAGTCCGTTATATCCATCTTATTTAGAAATTTTTTCATAGCATCTAATTTTTTTCTTTTAATAATATTTTTGTTATTGGAGTTCATCTTTAATAAAAAAGGAAAAAAGTGTAATTGTAAAAAGTATGAAATTACATTATATACCTTCAACTTATAAAATGCTACGCCACTAATAATTGTTTTGTTTTTGAAAAAATATAAAATAATATAAATTTATTTGCACCTGCAGTAAGTTTTACTGATAAAAATTATGACAATAACAATTTGTTGTTATTTACTCTATTACTTGATTTTAAATTATTTTAGTTTATTTAATTATTTTTTATTAGAAAATGAAGTAGAGATATATAAAGATTTTGAAAAAAAGGGCAATCCTGATTTTATAACCAAATTTTTCATACATGAATTTATAAATATTCTGGAAAAAGGGTAAACTTCGATTTTTAACAAACCCAAATATGCTTCCTAATATATAGTATTTCGCATAGATAAATATATAAATACATATTGTTGTACATCTAATATTTTACTTACATATATTTTTATATTATCATACTTTAAATTATAAAGATCAGAAAAGACTTTCAGAAATTATTTCAAAATTTCGACTTTCATATATTACACTCAATCACACAATTTAAGTTATATGATTTTATAACTCAAAATTTAAAAAAGGGAGTTATGACTCACTTAGTGGGTCATAAGTCCCTAAAGGAACTAATAATTTAATAAAGGGACTTATGACCCACTTGTAAAGGGACTTATGTCCCACCTAAAAATTTTTAAGTGGGTCATAAGTCCCTTAGGGACTTATGACCCACTAAGTGAGTCATAAGTCCCTAAGGGACTTATGACCCTGGGAGTACTGACCCTGCACCAATAAATACATTAAAGGAAACAAGCTGTGTAGTTTGTAATGTTCCTTCCTGCATGCAGTTTTCTTAGTTGTTCTATTACTGTTTTCTTTTTTACCCTATCAAAAGCTTTCTCTAGGTCGCAGGAGATTATGTCCACATGATTTTTATTTTGGAGAGCTATCTGTGCTTGTAGTTCTAATTGATGATGCAATGTACCAGTACCTTTATGTTCTCTGAAACCATATATTTTATATGGCAGAATGTATTTTATTAGATAGTTTAGTCTTCTTGCTGCTATTTTCTCCAGTACTTCGCTAGTGGTGCTTAATCAAGAAATATATCTGTAATTTTCCTGGTACATTGGATTTTTTCCTGGCTTTGATATTGGTCTAAGTTCTGCCATTTTCCATCTTTGTGGTAATTTCCCAGTACTGCACACTTTATTGTACAATTTTGTTAACCTTTCTATGTATTTTTTGTAGTATTTTTCAGCATTGTGTAAGTTATTTGGTCCATGCCCGCTGTTGTTCCCTCAAAGTTTTGGATTACCCATGTCACTTCGTTGCTTTTTATTGGCAGATTCATAGTTTCATTTAATGATACATTTATAATTGGCGGGAAGTACTCTGGTTCTGTGTCTTGAGAGTTGGTTGTTTAATATGATGCGCAGCAATCGGCTAGGAACTCCACATTTTTGATTGGATCTGTTTCCAGTTGGTTCCCTTGTTGTATGGCAAGTGAACCCATCGGCGATTTTTTACTAATAATTGCTCTACCTTTGCTCAATTTTTCGTTTGAGTTACTATTGTTTTTTTCGTTTGCAAACTTTTCCCATGAATTCATCCTTGCTTGCTTTATTTCTCTTCTTAATTCTACACTTTTCTTTTTTAGCATGATTAATGTATGCTGTGTAGGTGTTGTTGTAAATGCTCTCAATAATTTTGTTTTTTCTTTAAAGTTTCTTTAAAGAGGTCTGTAATTTTTTATTCACTCATGCTGGTTTGTTTATCTGTTTTCTTGACGAGATTATTGGCATGGATTTTGATGCTGCGTATCTTATAGTTTACGTGAGAAAGCCTACTTCTTGGTTGATGTTTTCTTATTGTTCTTGTTTTTGTAAAAATATATCTATAAGTGTTCTGTCTTGCTCCCAGTTTCCTTCCCTTGTATTATAGCTGGTTTAGTTTTTGTACTTTATAATTGTTTTGTTTCTATAGTTAATAATCGTATCCTAATCGGTCGTATCCTTTAAGATTTTCTCCAATTTTCCAATTTAGTTGATATGCTATTGATGTATGGGCTACTGAGAGGTCTGGGCATGTCTAATTTATAATGCAAACTTCGCCGTTGTCACCTGTCCATCCATCTATGACTGCACCTCTTTGGTTTGTTATTCTATCTCCCCAGGTTTGAATTCTAGCATTTATGTCTCCTAAGATAAAAATGGTTTGTTGTTATGATAGCCTTGAATATTCCATTGTAATTTATCGTTTATTGTTCTATTGTTTATCTTATTCATTGAAAAAGTTGTGAAATTATTAAATTTGGCATTTATTTGTTTTTATTTTGCGATATAAGAAAAATTTTTGGGAATGGAGTACTCTAGGATATTCGAAAATTTGACAAGTTTGTTGCATTTCTGTAGAATTATTTTCCTTTTTTAAAAGTTTGTTAAAATTCTTGAATTTATTCAGAATTTCTGATTCTTTATCTTTATCATAATAGTCTTTTATATTCAATTTAAGAATATAAAGTATTATAAATAAAGTAAAATTAGATAAGATTAAAATATTAAAGAAGAATGATAGAAAAAGAGAACTTTGAATTTTTGAAGTTTTTTACTTTTTGTAAAAAAATTTATTCCTATTTGTAATTTATTATTAATTTTTAATTGTTTAATTTTTTTATAATTGTCTTTAATTTTCAATTTATGAATATATGGCATCATAAATAACGTAAAATTTACTAAACAGTAAATATTATTGCAGATTATAAAGAGAAGATAAGAAAAGAATAGAAAATAAGAAATGAATTAATTGCCATGCATACGATTTTTATTATTTGTTTTTTTTTTTTTTGTTTAATATATTGTTACATCCTCACAGGATTGCCCCTCACCACCAGAGGGATTGCGCCTCACCACCAGAGGGATTGCCCCTCACCACCAGAGGGATTACCCCTCACCACCAGAGGGATTGCCCCTCACTACCAGAGGATTGCCCCTCACCACCAGGATTGCCCTGTAGCACTAAACCACAATAATGTTATAAAAACACATGTTTCTCCATTCCAATAACCTCATACGAAATTTCGATGATAACGCATAATCATACTCGTGCCGTATAAATTTGCTTCATAAATTTTTTTTCTCTTTTTATAAATTTATTTTTTTTGTTGTTTCTTTTAAAGTGTCATTTTGCATACAAAAAACCAAATGCACTTGTTATACTGTATTATTTAGAATAAGTAAAGGTCAGCAAATAAATAATTTTAAGATTGTGTAATAATAACTAATTAAAATAAGTACTTAAGAAATCGTATTCGAATATTAATTTTTTTTATGTTTAACGTGTCATTTTTAGAAAATTAAAAATAAGTGAAAAAAAAAGAAACTTTTGTAAAGTCAGTTCATTTTGACTATCAATAAAGAAAAGATAATTATTAAAATTTAGAAATTTTTAAATCAAGAAATATTTTTTGTTTTATTTTTTTTGATCCGAAAATATTATTGGCGCAGTCGGTAGGATCCTAAAAAATAACAGGATCCAGTGATAAAGGACAAAGAAAAAAAAATTAATATTTCTTTCTATTTAGTGAAAATAAATTGATTAAGTGCCTAATTTTTTTTAGTAATTAAAATTTCAAAAAAAAGTGAACTCATAAGAAATTCCAATTTCAGGAATTTTGAAAACAATAAAAGAAAACTGTGAACATAAGAAATTTTAATTTAAAATTTTGAAAATTCAACATTATTGAATAATTAATTAAACTTTAATTTATAAGTAATTAAAACTTAAAAATAAAGAAAAGAAATAAAAACTTTCTTCTAATATTTATAACTACCTATAATAAAACTTAAAATAATCAAAATTAATATTAAGAAAATAATATAAAACTTATAATTAAAATTAATATTAAAAAAATAAATTTTCTTATTAAAATTAAAAAAAAAAAAAAAAAAAAAAAAAAATATAAGGAATTTTTTTTTTAAAAAAAAAGAGACAAACAGTTAAATCAAAAAGTTTAAATAAAATTAATAAAAGTTAAAATAAAAATTTTTTTTAACTTTAAAATAAAATTAAATTAAAAGCGAAAGAAAAATTTTATGTTCCAAAGAGAGAGAAATCGTGCCATCAGAAGAGCTCGTACAACCAGCAACAAATTCTATAAGAAATTCAGCACCGATTCGGATTCAGAACCAGAGAGACAAACGAACAACTACAAAAACAACATGCCAGATCAACCACAGTTATTAACATTGGAAATAGATCCACTAAAATACATTGAACGTCTGCCCGAGTTCGATGGGAAAGGTAACGATTTAATTAATTTTTTAGATTTAGTAGAATTAATAATTCCTTCAGTTATTAAATATGATATAAGTAGTCAAAATATTTTGCTTAGTAGAATTAAAAGTAAGTTAGTTAATAAGGCTAGAGTAGTAATTGAGGTAAATAATAATGCGAAAACTTGGTCTGAAATACGGGAAGTTTTAATTAACAATTTCGGAGAAAAGAAAAGTGCCCTCCAAATTTACAACGAACTTAGAGATGTAACATTTACTTCTAACAGTGTAGATCTGTATAATAACATAAAAAATATTTTAAGGAGGCTAAATAACAAAATTAGAGAAGAACCCAATTCGAGTTTTAGTATTGCCGCCAATATTAAAACCGGATTGGAGATTTTTAAAGATAAGTTACCTGAACCAATGCGTTCCGTATTATTTAGTAGAAATCCTGAAACAATTGAAGTGGCAATGGATATTCTACATGAGGGAAACTACGCGTATTTTAATCCATTTGGGAACAATTCCAAAAATAAAAATAACTCTAACAATAATAGTAGGTTCAATTATGGTAACAACAAAAATAATAGTAAAATAAATCAAAATCAATATAGAAATAACGCTAATTACAATAAATCAAATAGTGCTAACTATAATAATTTTAATCGCAATAATAATTATAACCGCAATTATAATAGCAATAATAGTTATAACCAAAATACTAACCGAACTAACAATAATAATCATAATAGTAATAATTATAATGATAACAATAGTCGTGCTAATTATAACAATTTTAATAATAGTCATAGTAATAGTCAAAATACCAGAAGAAATGCAACAAATTCACAATCAGAACCGATGGATGTGGTTCCTCCAACGATTAATTCTAGAGTGAATACAGTACAAACGGTTGAAAATTTTCAATTAACAGCCTCGACCAAGAGTCCATTCCTTATATAACAATCCAATCAAAAGGAAGACCCTTAAAATTTGTTGTAGACACGGGTGCTTCCATGAGTATAATTAATACAAACATTTGCAATCCTATCTATGCTAGTAAAATAAAAGCCGCGAATATAAAAACTATCACTGATATCACCACTTGTGATACCCTGATAACGATTGAATCTTTCGTAGAATTCAATTCTGATATAAAAATAAAATTCTTAGAAATGAAATTTCATGATAAATTTGATGGCATTATAGGAAATAATATTTCAATGAAAATGAAGAAAAGGAATACTCCATTCCAGTTCCGTTAAAGGAGCTAGAAGTATTTCAAAACGAAATATTTTTAGGAGAAAATGAAATCAGGTGTGATCATTTAGACACATCTACAAAATCAGAGCTTTTGAATTTAATAAGAAAGTTCGAAAAAGCCTTTTACCACGAAGGTGATGATCTGTCATTTACTCATGCTATTAAACATCAAATTAAAACTGTGAATGAGCTTCCAATTTATACTAGAACATACCGTTATCCGGAAATACATCGCCAAGAAGTTAATGATCAAATAAAAGATATGTTAAAACAGGGAATTATTAGACATAGTGATTCACCATATTCGGCTCCAATATGGGTTGTCCCAAAAAAACAAGATGCGTCAGGCAAACAAAAGTGGCGCATTGTCATTGATTACAGAAAACTGAACAATGTCACGATTGACGATAAATATCCTATCCCTAATATGGATGATATCCTAGATAAGCTAGGCAGAGCTATGTATTTCACTACTCTGGACTTAGCGAAAGGTTATCACCAAATAGAAATAGCAGAAGATGACATTAAAAAGACCGCATTTAACACCAATAACGGTCACTTTGAATTCGTCAGGATGCCATTTGGACTTAAAAATGCTCCTGCAACGTTTCAAAGACTAATGAATTCTGTTTTAAGGGATTTTATAGGTAAAATATGCTATGTTTATTTAGACGACATAATAATTTTCAGTACTAGTAAAGAAGAGCACTTTGAAAATTTGAAAAGAATATTACAGAAATTGAAAGATGCTAACTTAAAGATTCAGTTAGATAAAAGTGAGTTCATGAAACAAGAAACCGAGTTCTTGGGCCATGTGGTTACAACCAAGGGAATCAAACCCAACCCAAACAAACTTGAAGCTATTAATAAGTTCCCAATCCCCAGAACTCAAAAACAAATAAAATCATTTTTGGGTTTAGTCGGTTATTATCGTAAATTTATTAGAGATTTTGCGAAAATAGCCAAACCTTTAACCACTTGCTTAAAAAAAAATAGACACATTAATATTTCTGACTTAGAATACAAAAATGCTTTTAACTCGTTAAAATTGTTAATTTCCACCGATCCTATTCTCGTTTATCCTGATTTTGAAAAAAAATTTATATTAACAACTGATGCAAGTAACTTCGCTCTTGGGGCTGTTCTCTCTCAAGACAATCATCCAATTTGCTACGCGTCAAGAACGCTTAATGAGCATGAATGCAGATATTCAACGATAGAAAAAGAATTATTGGGGATAGTATGGGCAGTGAAGTATTTTAGACCATACCTTTATGGTCGTAAATTCACAATTAGAACAGATCACAAACCCTTGCAATGGTTACATAACTTGAAAGAACCTAATTCAAAATTGCAAAGGTGGAAAATCAAGTTAGAAGAATTTAATTTTGACATAGAATATTTAAGTGGGCGCGAAAACAAAGTTGCAGATGCTCTTTCACGCGTTGAGATTCATTTAAACGAATCAAATTTAAATAGACTAAATTCGAATGATAATAATTCAAACAACATGGAAGTTGACGAAATACGATCAACTGATGCTACAATGCATTCAGCTGACGAAGACAATTCCGAATATATTCCTATATCAGAATCACCACTTAATTTCTACAAAACACAAATCATAATAGAAAAGGGTTCACAAGAACAATTGAAATTGTTTAAAATCCATCGTAGAACAAGAAAAATTTTCACACATCCTAATCCTAACGAAAAATTTTTTATTGAAGTTTTTAAAAATCATATTCCTAGTAAAGGAATAATAGGAATTATGATTGAAGATATTAATATTTACAGTTCTTTTCAAAATACATACCTAAAATATTTTTCAAAAAATAAACTAATAAAATTAAACAAATGCTCATTTTTACTTACTGACATTTTATATCATCTTGAAATAAAGGAACTTATTCTTGACCAGCACATAAAAACAAACCATAGAGGTATCAATGATGTTTATCGAAATTTAAAGAAAAGCTACTATTTTCCTAAATTAAAAAATGAAATTCAGAATGTTATAAATAATTGTCATATTTGTAACATCGCAAAGTATGAAAGAAGAATTCAGTAGTATAATTCCTCACCATGTTACAAAACGAGGTTTAGTAAATTTGGTTGGTAACGGTCTTCGATTTCTCACTGGAGTCATGGACAATGATGAACGTGAAGAAATAGAAGAACATTTCAAAATAATAGAAAGCAATAATAAAAAAGCCATAGAAAATTTAAATGCTCAAATATCAATAAACAAAGAAATTTCAGATCAAGTCGAAGCAATTACTAAACATGTAAACTTAGTACAAAGAAATATAAGTGATACAATAAATAATTTTGATAAGCATATTAAAGAAATTGAAATTAAACTTAACCTTTTTATTATAAAAAATGAAATTAGTGAGAACATACAAATTTTAGTAAAACAAATTGAAAACATAAAAGAAATAATATTGTCAAGTAGATTAGAAATTTTAGCAAAAGATGTTCTTACAAAGGAAGAAATTGTAAATTATAATATAACCGTAGAAACTCTACCTTACATAAAAAATTCTGTATTGTTTAATGATTCTGTTATTGTATTTGTAATTTCAATACCAAATTTTGTCAAAGAAAATTGTTATAGGAACATAATTGTTAAAGTTCCAAATAAAGATAGTAATTTAGAATTAGATACTAATTTAAGTAAAGTTATAAATTGTAAACAAAATATTTTTGAAAATGTAGAAAAATATAACATATTAGAAAAAAACCTGATCCCAATTGAGGATCAATGTATTGCAAATTTAATGAAAACAAATCAAATGATTTGCCATTATAAGCAAAATCTTGCAATGGAGATAAAATCAATTTCAAGTAACATTGTGGTAACAAAAAAATTTGAAAGAAACCTCTCTTTATAATAATTGTGGTCAAATTACCGACATAAAAATAAAAGAAAACAATTTAATAAAATTTTATAACTGTAAAATTTCTCTCGGAGCTTTTGAAAAAAAAAAAATTCCGAAGAAGAATATCATCACCGAATTTCACCCTATGTAAATCGCAACATAACTGTAGCGAAAATTTCAAATCGATTTCATGTGAATGATTTGTATTACACACAAATCAATAACACAAAGCACATAGAGGAATTAAAATTCATTCACCACAAAAGTTGGTATACAAATCTAACATTGGACGTGATTACAGTTACAGCAATAATTATTATTTGCATTTTCCTTTTTATAAAGTTTAAATTTGCTCTACCCAAAATTCCAATACAATCAAGTGGGATTCGCCAGGAGTCGAATCTTAAGGGCGGAGGTGTTACATCCTCACAGGATTGCCCCTCACCATCAGAGGGATTGCCCCTCACCACCAGAGGGATTGCCCCTCACCACCAGAGGGATTACCCCTCACCACCAGAGGGATTGCCCCTCACCACCAGAGGATTGCCCCTCACCACCAGGATTGCCCTGTAGCACTAAACCACAATAATGTTATAAAAACACATGTTTCTCCATTCCAATAACCTCATACGAAATTTCGATGATAACGCATAATCATACTCGTGCCGTATAAATTTGCTTCATAAATTTTTTTTCTCTTTTTATAAATTTATTTTTTTTGTTGTTTCTTTTAAAGTGTCATTTTGCATACAAAAAACCAAATGCACTTGTTATACTGTATTATTTAGAATAAGTAAAGGTCAGCAAATAAATAATTTTAAGATTGTGTAATAATAACTAATTAAAATAAGTACTTAAGAAATCGTATTCGAATATTAATTTTTTTTATGTTTAACGTGTCATTTTTAGAAAATTAAAAATAAGTGAAAAAAAAAGAAACTTTTGTAAAGTCAGTTCATTTTGACTATCAATAAAGAAAAGATAATTATTAAAATTTAGAAATTTTTAAATCAAGAAATATTTTTTGTTTTATTTTTTTTGATCCGAAAATATTATTATATATATATATATAATATAATTTATACATTTTTTAAATTTACTATTTGTCCTCTTAAAATTGATATTATGGTTATATATCAGAAACATCCGAGAGGTCAATAAACTCTTCGTTTGTTTCTTTTAAGAAATTAGTTGGTGTTATCAAGTTATCATTGCTAGCGGTTGAATTTGCCCGTGTGGATTGTGTTGCGGCACGTGAGTTTACTGGGAAATTAACTTCATTCAGAATTGTAAAGTTTTTTAAGTATATTTTTTTCTCTTTCTATGCTATTGTTTTTATTTTAAAGGTTATTTGTTATTGAGATCTAACAGTTAGATTTTAAAATAATTATTTTAGAACCTTTATTTGCATACATACCTATAAAGGGGTAGAACCTCTATATAGGTATGTACACAAGTACATACAAAATTGAATAATTTTTTAGAAAAAAAGAAATCAATTCGAAAAAATTAACTATGAATTTATGAATGAAAAAATCATTGTTTATACTAGTATGACTATGTGTCAAAAGGGAATACTAAATTTGCAATTACGTTTATGACGCAGAGAAGTAGGTGGGTAGACATAGACTCAAGTGTATGGATCGGATCAGAATTGAAAAATAAATCGATTTGGCTATGTATGTCCGTGTGTCTGTCCATCCGTAATCACGATAACTCAAAAATTAAAGGAGCTAGGGTTCTGGAACTTTCAACAAATCGGATTTTTAAAAAAAACCGTCATCGCCATTGAAATTCAGCCAGTTTGCACAACGGGCTCGGGTAGCTGCCATATAACTTCTTATTTTATATGAGCTTTACTCTGTACTTATTAAAGCTGGGTATCTGAAATTTTGCCAAAAGTAGTTCAGTGTAATGGCCAAAGTTACTGGAAAATTTGGTTGGTCTACTGCAGAGGGTTCGAGTAAGTGCCATACAACTCCTTCTTTTATATGAGCATTACACTACACCAAATAAAGCTGTATGTTTGAAATTTTGCCAAAAGTAATTAATCGGATGATATTATAATGTTTATATTACGGTCATACGGGTATCCCAGAGTTGACACAATCTACTCTACTACACACTTCCTCGTTTTTTTTCTTATTCGATTTTTTTCTTTTCTTTAATGTCATATTATTGATATTCTTGAATATTTCTTCATGTTACATGTACTATGTAGAGTGAAAAATTTTTGAGTGAATAAAAATAGAAATTATATTAAATAGAAATAGTTACAATACATTTAAAATATGCCAACCGTTTTGAGAGAATTTTAAAAAATATTCGAAAAAAGTTTCATACAAATTTTTAACATGAAAATGTTTATCTATATATAATTCTTAATCAATATTATCTAGTTTATTTGAATTATTTTATTGCTTATACATCTTTTTGATATATTTCATTGAATGGATTTATATAGTCTATCATATCTAAATATAATAAAAGACAAACTGCTGCTGCTGACCAGCGTGCCCTTATGTTATGTTAAGTGTTATTCACACATGTAAAATACTTCTAATTACAAAAACATACTTACATTCAAAAGAGAAAGAAAAAAATAAACTGATAAAATGTAAATTATGAACAGAAAAAAAAATCAAAACGTATGAGAAATCTTTTAACTGGTAGATACAGAAAATTTTAATAAAAACGTATAAAGAAATTTTTTACATTTCAGTATGTATACATACTTTTATTTAAATATCACTTACAGAACTAATAATTAACTACAATATGTAGTTTTTATTTTTTATAAATATAATAAAAGACGCTGCTGCTCTTTAATTATGTTAATGTTAAGTTTTATTCACACATGTAATGTAACATACTTCTAATTACAAATACTTACATACAAAAGAGAAAGAAAAAATGATACTTATAGAATGTAAATTATGAACAGAAAAAAGAAAAAAATCAAAACGTATGAGAAATGTGTTAACAGGTAGATACAGAAAATTTTTTATAAATATAATAAAAGACGCTGCTGCTCTTTAAAGGCTAATTTTCATTACAACAATTTACTGGGCAAAAGTTAGAGCATAGGCAGAAGATACAAAAATACTACCTATTTGTGCGACAAAGAAAAAACGATAAATTACTGGGAGAAACATCCATAATCCTTGGTGAGTCATCCATAATCCTTAGACAAGTATTGAGAGAGTGCCATAATCCTTGGCATAAAGATGTTCTCTAAGGTCTTTTTCCTATAAAGTTGCTACTACATACAAAAAAAATGTATTCTACACAAAAAGTTTTTGCATCCTATTACATATTTTTATGGATACATGACATTTGAATTTTGTAAACAAACAAGAGAATGTAAACAAAGAAAAAAAAATTTTATATTATGGTTTGATGAACGAATTTTTATTTAAAATTATTTGCAATTGATTAAAATTTTATTATTTATTTTAAATTAATAAAATTTTAACTTTGTATTGAAAAATCCGCGAAATATAAATTCAAAAATTAAAAAATAAGGTTATGTAACTTTTTTTTGTCAAAACATATAAAAAAATTTTAATATAAATTTCATCATTTTGATCTTTCTCTCCTATTGAGAGTATACTATAAACCTCTCTTTCGAATACTGGGCAAAATTTTCTCATGAAAACCTGCCTTAATTATGTTAATGTTAAGTTTTACTCACATATGTAATGTAACATACTTCTAATTACAAATTCTTACATACAAAGAAGAAGGAAAAAATGAAACTTATAAAATGTAAATTATGAACAGAAAAAAAAAAAAATCAAAACGTATGAGAAATCTGTTAACAGGTAGATACAGAAAATTTTAATAAAAACGTATAAAGAAATTTACATTATGTTAATGTTAAGTGTTATTCACACATGTAAAATATTTCTAATTACAAATGCTTACATACAAAAGAGAAAGAAAAAATGTAAATTATGAACAGAAAAAAAAAAAAATCAAAACGTATGAGAAATTTGTTAACAGGTAGATACAGAAAATTTTAATAAAAACGTATAAAGAAATTTTTAACACTTTAGGATGTATACTTCTATTTTATTTCTTCTAGGATGTTTACTTCTATCACTTACAAAACTAAAACAAATTATTATAATGTTAACTTAATGTTCTTTAGATAACGAATTTCCTTTTATTGATTCAGTAACGCAATAGCAGGAAAAAAGATTATATATAAAAAGAGAAATTAAAATTATACCTGTCGACAGGCTATTTTACAGTAATATATAATACACAAGAGCAAAAGATGTTGGGGAGACATTGTCAACATGTAAAATAAATATTTCATAATAAATATAATGGCAATAATCATACCTTTATAAAATAAATATTTCATATATATTATAAAATATATGATGGCAATACTCATAACTTTAAATTTATTATATAAATGAAATGAATCTTGATAAAAGAAGAATCATGTTTCATTCCAAGAATAGAGTCAAACAAAATAGAAATTCGAAAATAAGGGAAAGGAATAATATGAAAGGTGAAAAAACGAGGAATAGTGTGGTAGAGTAGACTGTGTCAACTCTGGGATACCAGTATGAGCTTTATATTTGGCAAAATTTCAAACACCCAGCTTCCATAGGTATAGAATAATGCTCATATAAAATGGTTGATGTAAATCTTAAAATACATATTTACAAGCTAAAAAATGTCTTAACATTTAAGATCAATATGTATAAATATATTTATTTGTTTATTAGTTTATTGAACATTCCACTATAACATACAATATGATAAGTGAGAGATTCACCCCTTTCAGGAGTTGCAGGTATATATTTTATATAATATTCTGATATAAACTTTTATTGATATAGCTTATAAATAATCATTTTTTATTGAAAGGCCGACATGTTAACCACAACGCCACCGGTCGGAAAGAGACTTATATTATATCTCTTCAAAATTTTTTGAAAATTAGAAAATTTATTTATAAATTAATATTGTTTTGAGAATCATATTTTATGTGTGAGTACTGATGTATTATGATTTATAAATTATAATTTTACATCAAAATATCTAATATTATTGAATCAAAAATTTAAAATTTAAAAATTATAATTTTTTAAGAAATTAGATTTCTAAAATTTAAGAACCTGAATCTGATTACTGAAAATAGAATGTTTGAAAATGAGTACAATAAATTTTTTTTTATTTAGTTATAAGTTATGATAGTCCATTACATTAACCAATAAATAAAAATCATATATAATCATAATAAGAATAATAATATTTATAATTTGTCTCTTTAACAAACATTTAAATAAATAAATTGTTAAAATTTTAATTTTATTTTGAACATGCAATTATTTATTTATCCTTTTTTACTTAATGGGCATTAAAGTAAAGAACCTTAATTTTTAACCAAATAAAAATATTGTCATAAATTGAATTTCAAAAACTTTGTTAAAAAAAAGCAACAACAAAATTATATTTAAAAAAATATGTGCTTTTTGTTTTCAAAAAAAAAAACAAGGAAGATTATAGTTGCCCTTGTCAATTTCTAAACACCTGTGCATACCCACTATACATAAAATAAACCGTTATTTAATTAATTTATGCTATTACAATTAAAAAAATTTGGCTCACGCTACCCCATAATTTTTGCTTTAAAAAAAGCATAAAACAAAAAAAAAAAAATCATCCTACCCTAAAAGTTGGTCCGAGTGATGTCCAACTTTGCCAATTAACTTACTCTATTACTGTACCTGCCCAGTTAGTTTTAATATTGTAGCAAATATCATACCCACTATGATATAAAAAATAAAATAAACCGTTATTTATGCTATTACATATTACAAAAAAAATATAAAAAAAATAAAATAATTAAAAAAATTTAGGTCACCCTACCCTATAATTTTTGCTTAAAAAAAACCTAAAACAAAAAAAAAAACATTGGCCTACCCTAAAAGTTGGTCCGAGTGATGTCCAACTTTGCCAACTAACTTACCCAACTAACTGCCAACTTAAGTTATACTTTTCCTGCCCAGTTAGTTTTAACTTCGTAGCTTCATTAGATTCATGGTTATCGAATTAACAACTTCGAAGCCTTGGTCTGGTTTTAACCAAAAAGAATGGGGAACCACAAAAATGTCAAAAAAAAAATTTTGTGTAAATTTCAAAACTCTACCTCTAATTTTTGAATACAACCTCTTTTAATTTTTAAGTGACGTGTAAATTAAACCTTGACAAAATAAGCATCATATTCATATAATGATCATCATAATAGATAGTATATATGAAATCGTAACTAGAAAGATTTCTTATCTACAAAAAAAAAACAAAACAAAAAGTAAAATTCAAATAATTTTATTTCGTATACAGGATGCACTGCAAAATTTCAAATTTTTATATGAAAATATTGGAGTTAAAAAAGTTAGTTGTTCGAGTGTTACCAAAAGTTTTAGTCGGATCTTAACCAAAAAAAAATAGGGAACCTAGAAATTGTTTAAAAATATTTTGTGAAAATTTCAAAACAGTAGCTCCTTTAGTTTTTGATTTATCGTGCTGACACACGGACGGACGGACAGACACACATAGCTAAATCGATTTATTTTTCGATACAGATCCGATACGTATCCTTGACACTATATCTAGATCATCTAGATTATAAACTGAGGTGCAATTTTAATATATCCGATGTCCTATATGTATGCAAAGGTATAAAGAAAAAACGAGGTCCCCGAGGGGTACGAATCAAAAGGAGTTCCATTGTTAATATCATCCAAGCCATTAGGAACAGCCGCTTTCCTTGTTGGCCATTGAGTTCACTGCAACGGTACCACCATGGAAAAGGTTTTAAGCAAAATAATTTACATGTAGAGGTTCTTAATCCATTTTTATAGAACACATAATAAAATTTCAAAAAATATTGTCCAAAGTAGTATCACATAATTCTGATACTGATGACTTTACTGCCCATTAGAAACAGTGAACAGGGCAAATCCAAAAAAAAAAATTTGAAGAAAAAATTAAAAATTCGCTTTAAAAAATTTAAATTATATAGTTGTTAAATCACTCTTTTTAAAATTACTAAATCATAATATTTAATCGGCTTATTTTTTCCCATACAAATATAAACATCCTTTTTCTGGGTAAACTATTTAACCAATTTTAATGAAACAACAACCAAAAGAAAGGTTTTTTTTGTTTTCATAGGACAATCATATTTTTTTTTAAGAATATTAAGTTTTTTCAGGTGAAAACCTGTCTTTAATTTAACGTAATTTTGAATTTAACGGTCATGCGGTTAAAGTTGAGGCTTATGACTCTAATATTATGCGCCGACTTTCTGTGTAAATGTAATTCATTTTTTGTTGTAACTCGCAGCTAAATCTAATTCAAAAGATTATAGGCGCCGACTTATGTATATCTTTCTTTTTTTTGTTTAGTTCAAATGTTCAATGAACAAGGAGATTTAAATTTTTTTAAAATTTTTTTTTTGTTTTTGTTTTTTCTTTATCTTAAAAAGTGAACTAAAAAAAAATGAGTTCTGTCGAAATGAAAGTAATACATTTGGTTTATACAGTAGTTTTCATTTATAACGAACTCGGTGCAATTTTAATTATAATAATCTTTACACTTTTTGCCAAAAAATTAAATTTTACCTAAAAATGAAAGTTTTTTATTACATTGATATTTCTTTTATTTAAAATTATTATATCTAATTATGTTGCTTGGTGATTAATTTAGTATTTTTTTATTTATTTTTGAATATAAAAAAAATCATAATAACGCATCAAAAATACAAAAACAATTTCATTAGAAGAAAAAGCACTATACAAAGGCTTGAGGCTGACACATTAAATAAAATCTTAGCAAATGTATAGTCTTATACTAATTTTTCAAAATTCACAGTTCTTTTAAAACGACATTCGTTTATAACGACGAATATTTTCCATGCCATCATGGTCGTTATAACCGAAAAGTACTGTACTTTGTTTTCGTTTACTTAAAATTTTTTTATACCCGTGCATACATATATGAACATCGGGTATATTAAAATTACTCCTCTGTTTGTAACGCATCGAAATATAAGAGCTAGATATAGTGTCAAGGGTACGTATCGAATCAGCATCGAAAAGTGAATCGATCTAGCTATGTGTGTCCGTCCGTCCGTCCGTCCGTCCGTCAGCACGATAACTCAAAAACTATAAGAGCTAGAGTTCTGAAACTTTCACAAAGTAATTTTTAGACAATTTGTAGGTTCCCTATTGTTTTTGGTTAAAATCGGAGAAAGGCTTCGGGTAGCTGCCATACAAATTTTTCGATATTTTATGAGTATTTTTAAAATTAATAACGAAAAATAGAAACCAAATATAAAAACAAGCAAATTGTTGTTTAATTATTAATCGATTCATGGTGTAGTGGTTAGGCTTAGGACATGTTACTTGTAGCAAAAATGTTTCGGTTCGAATTCAGGCTACGGATTTTTTTTTTTTTTTTTTTAAATTCATTTTTTTTATCTATTTTTTTTTAATAAAATATATGTATTTATTTTATGTTTGAAAAAATTTTATTTTATAGAAAATTAGACAGAAGATTCATTTATATTAAAAATTATTAATTTTTTTTAATATTTCTATAAAAAAATTCAAAACTGTTATTTAAAACAAACAATTGATACTATAGCAACTACGATTATTTAAAACTGTTATTTAAAACAAACAATTGATACCATAGTAACTAGAATTATTTAAAAAAAAAAAAAAATGAGATAAATAAAAACTCGTTTTGTAAACAAATTATTAATTGTTCTATGGCATAGTGTGTAGGACATGGGACTGGTAGTCAAAACGTTTCGGTTCGATTCCTGGTTGGGGCAAGATTTTTTTTTTTTTAAATTCATCTTAAAATTCTCATTTATAAATTATTTATTTTTTTTAAAACATTTTTAAAAAAATTCAAAACAGTTATTCAAAACAAACAATTGATACCATCGCAACTATAATAATTTAAAAAAAAAATTGAAATGAACATAAGGTCGATGGCTTAGTGGTTAAGACGTCGACATTTTAATTGGAAAGTGTGGGTTCGAATCTCGTTGAGAGCATTTTTTTTTTTAAATTCATCTTTTTTTTTTAATTCATTTTTTTTTTATTCATTTTTTTTCAATTAAATATAAAAAAACAAATATTTTGAATTTTCTGTCAAACAGTTCAATTGCAATATAAGAATTTCTTATATATTTAATACACGCACGGGTATCTAAAAGTTGACAAGGGCAACTATAATCTTCCTCGTTTTTTTTAAATCGTATATTGTTGTTGGTTTTTGTTAAGTTTTTTGAAAAATAAAAAACCGACTTCTGATAAATAATATTTCTTAAGAAAAATGATTCGTTTCTTACGGATCAACAAAATTCAGCATGTACGGCGTTCAGTTTCTGTCAAAAAATTTTGAAATAAGTTGTTATGTAAATAAATTTACATGAAAACATACGCGACGTACTATACCTCGGAGTTTTAAAATTTAAAAATTGACAAAGCGTATAAAAATATTGTAATTGTTTTTTCTTATGTTGCTACGATTAAATTTTAAAAATAAAATATTTTAATATAATATTTTTTTAAAATAATTTTTTATAAAACATATATTCAAAATAATTGAAAATACCAACAATATGTTATCTTTGTTATCTTAAAATTGTAGCAAATGAGTTTGAAGAGTCCGCTCAAAAATTAGCATATTCTACAATGTTTAATTCTAATATTCACAATTATCAGCGCCGGCTTGAACATTTGCGGGGCCATGTGCGAAGTTAACCGCGGGGCTATTTTTTTTATTAATTTGCTTTGCTTTTTTTCAACCTAAGACATTGGAATCTGCTATAATAAATTACTAATATAAAATATGAGTAACATCACATTGTTGCATATAGCTATAACCTATAACATATTTCAATAAGTTATTTACCAACTTGCATAACTTAAATAAAAATATACATAGCTATATACATATATATAACAATTTTCTATCAGTATTTTGAAAATTGCAATGCAATTATAACTTTGAAAAATGGAAATCATTAGTATCTTTATTTTAATTTTTTCATGAAAATAAAAATACAAATAATAAATTGTATGTACTTTTCTTTAAGTGAAACTAAAACTATATCTATGATGACTGATCTATTTAAAATGCACAAAATTAAGTAAATTTGTTGTAGTTTGGAGAAAAAATTTATGAATTAAAGTAAATTTCATAAGAAAAATATAAACAAAATGATCATGTTAAACACATTTTTTATTTAAAACAATAGTAATTATCAGAATACATAAATGTATACATATATAAATCTATTTTATTTTTCGAGCTCTTTTTATACTAAATTCTTCAATTATATCATTGTAATTTATTTCTTTAGCGATTTCATTTTCGATTGACAAAATTGATAATGAAGTAAACCTATCCTGGCTAATTGTTGACCGTAGATAATTATTTTTAATTTTCAGCTTTGAAAAAGATCGCTCTGCAGAAGCTACGGTAACAGGCGTCGTCGACAATATTTGCAGGCTTGTAATTAAATCGGATAAATTTCCGACAAGTTGTTTTGAATAATATATTTTAATAATTCTAAAGCAGTTTTATTTTCAGGCACGATATTCATAAAAAACAAAGTTCCAAAGTCTTTTGGTTTTCCAATATTTTTAAAAACAAAGCCAACTATGTAAATAAATTTGAATTTTCTTTAAAAACAGTTCGAATTTGTATTTCCACCAATCGGGAGCCACTAAATTTTTCCAATTTAAATTAACAAAAATAATAATGTAAACATTATTTTTAGGTTTAAAAAGGCATTCTAAAAATTTAATGTTTGTAATTTTTTTAAAATGCTTTTTTTAGAAAAAAAAAACTTTTAAAGAAACTGTTTCAATTGAAGGAAATTTTAATTGTATTGTGTCAATTTTTAATTTTTGTCTTGAATTTAATAATAATATTATATAAACTTTCCAAAGTGCGGGGCCTTCCAAAGTGCGGGGCCGGGTGCGGTCGCACCTTCGCACACCCTATCAAGCCGGCTCTGACAATTATACCTTATATTCACAATTATTGAAAATACCTATAGTATGTTTCATAATCTTCACTAATTCAGAAAGAAACATACGGAAGCAAAAACAAAAAAAATAAACTTTCTTAAAAAATATTTTGTAATTTAAATGTTTTGTAACTTAGGACCCAACCTAAATCAACGCGTACGGCGAAAAATTTGTGTCAATTCATTTGTGTTATTTTGAAATAAGTAATTATGTAAATAAATTTACATGAAAGCAACCAAAATACGCGTAACGCGATATACTGTACCTCGAATTTTTAAATTTTAAAAATTGATAAATAAAAATATTGTCTTCGGTTTTTCTTATATTTTTAAATTGTACGTTGTATGCTTTGATTAAGGTTAAGCCTTGATAATTAAAAATTTTATTTTACATTTTAAACATCGAATAATGTTTTTTTATGAGAAAAACTTTTTTTAGTTTTACTTTGATATAACGAACGAATATTGTATAAGGCGTTGTTTTTTTAAATCACAGCAGAGATCTGAGCACGCTCTAAACAACATAAGCACGTTCTAATGAACATATCATGAACAGAGTACGCTCAGAGCGTTCAGATTTAATAAAAAAACACGAAAAATTAAATTAAATTAAAACATTTTGATTTTTATTTTACAAGTAAAATCTTAAACAAACGTCAAAATGTCTTTAAGAAAAAAATGAATCACACGCTCTGAGCGCTCAGAGCTAAAAAAAAAACACGATTTTTTTTTTTGACAGTTCATGCTCTACTCAGATTTAAAAAATGCCTTTAAAGGAACTGAAGCATGTATTCATCAATTTTTAATTAGGAAACAGAATACATACGGAACGGATACAAAAAAATTCAAATCGTACTAAAATGTTTAGTTTTCTATATGACGAACACCATTAACTCGAATTTTGGCTACTTGACTTCAGTAAATATACCTATGTATATGTTTAGAAATTAAATCAAATTCTCAGAACATTGTATATTAGAACAATATTTATATTAAGAATTTAAATCGCTTTGTTTTGTGTAATAACTGTACCACATTATACTCTCTTTAAAGCGACTTTAGCTATAGGAATAAAATTCAAAAATACAACAACGTTTTTATAACTGAAAAAATGATAAATTTTTTTTTTAGCAAATTTCAAGCGCAAGAATTATTGACAACATTGTTGCAATATATTTTATTACGTATAGGAAAAAAAATATAATTTTTCGTGTTAAATTAGTCTATTATAAATTTCAAAAAACTAATTTTGTATGTAAATTTAAAAGCAAAATTAGCTCGAATCTCGAGCACAGGGCGATACTAGTTAAAATTAAAGGCCAAAAAAAGTAAAATTAAAATTAAAACAAATCAAAGAAAATAAAAGAAATAAAATTTTCAAAGAAATAACATTTTTGTACGGAAAAAAGGGGAATACTAAAAAAAATTTTATCCAAATAGCTCTATAAGCTTTAAAAAAAAGAAAAGAAAAGGGATCTCTAGATTAGTTCGAGCTGCAGTTCTATTACTATAGTTTTACTAATTACCTAAACTAAATCAAAAGGCCATTAAAGGCATTAATATAATTGTACTTAAAATAAAATTTTATAATTTATCTTATATTTTCAACAACTTTTTAATTACATTTCTTAAGCTTAACTTTTAAATTTTTTGGTAAAATTTATATTTTTATGAACAGTTTTATAATAATCTATTAGACTTATTTTTTAAAAATTTTACACATAAATTTATTTTGTTGAAATAAAAAAAATGTATTTTTGTGAAAAATATCCTGAATAGAACAAGCAAGAAGATCAAAAACAAAACATATATTAGCAATTTATGACAATAATTTTTATAAAATTTCTATAAACTTTTGTTTTTTATTTAATAACGAATAATTTATTATAACAATTTAAAATTATTTGTTTTTATCGAAATATTTATTAAGGGTGACAAATTTAACCTTTTTTTTTGTAGAAACCTATCTCTTAGTTGCTATTGGTTTTTGCTCCCCTTTTTCCAAAATATAGGTATTTAAAATGTCAAGACCTACACCTTTTTCCAGACAAGAAATAATTGCTTCTACTCCCGAGAATGAAGACCCAAATTTAAGTCCGATAGAAGAAGAGATGGAAAACGATCAACAAAAACTTTTAAATTTAATGGAGAATATCAAACAAATTGTAAAACGCGAAACACAGAAAGCACTAGGAAACAATGATGTATAAGAGGAAGAAAAGGAATCAGAAATAGATTTTGGAAATAACTACAATTTAGAGGCAATGAATAAGGTTCCAGATGTAGTTAAAGGTTTGCGACAATATTCAGGTGAATATGGCGAATATGGGTTATGAAAGAAGAATGTAGAAAGGATATTGAGGATTTTTAACCACTTGAGAAATACTCCAAATACTATGGAATTCTGACCGCGTACGTAATAAAATTACGGGAGAAACAGGTAGCGCTTTAGAATCTTGCAATACACCATTATTCTTGGAAAACATTGTTGATTGTCTAGACCTTCACTATGCAGTTAAGCAGGATATAGGTACCGTAGAATATCATATTACTACAATGAGACAGAATAATAGCATCTTTTAAGAATTTTACAAAGCAATTTATCTTAATTTTATATTTTAAGTCTTTCTAAACTCCCATCGATAGGATTAAAGCAGTAAGCTTTAATGGCTATGACGCGTTTTTATCAAAAAATAACAATCGATACATTTTTCAGAGGATTGAATGCGGACCTCCCAAGATTATTAAGCATAAAAGAACCCAATAATCTACCTCAAGCATTACATATGTGTCCTATATTAGAAAATATGAATCTACAATCATATTTTAGGAATAAAATGGGCACACAACAAGTAATTTAATCAGAAACTTCACAGTCTTCATTAAATAGAAATAACCCGCGCAATACCGAATCAGAATTTGCCATAGCTTATAATAGAGGACATTTCAATCGACAATGGAAAAATAATTTAAAACCAGATTTCCAATCATATTCTTCCAATTTTTAAAATACTAAACCAAATTTTCAAGAAAATTCTAATAAGCAAAATTTTTAGTGCAATAAATTCAATTGCAATACAATAAACCCAATTTATAATCTAAATTTAATAAATCCAGTTACAATAGACCCCAGTTATCAATAACATTTTCAATCTGGTTCTCAATATATATATAATTGAACCAGACCATATGCTGGTCGCACCTACAATAATAATAATAATTATCAAAACTAAGGTAACATTATTAGGCGGTCATCGTCGTATCATCCGCAACAAAACGATTCCCAAAACATTAATCACACCAATTCAAGAAAAAATCATGAATTAGAACAAAATCAAAATAAAGAAAGCGAAATGTTCGACTAAATCACACAATCGACTTGTGTATTTTAAGATCTTTATTAGATTAAATTGTTGCTGTCCTAAATTATATCAAAATACATGCACTTTAATCATACTTGAAATATAAAGCCAATGAAATACAAAATATACTAGATGAGTTTAACATACTTTCGGTGACATTAAAGGGATCGATACTGTCTGGAAAGGATAACAGGTACTCCAGATCACAATGACTATTACACGATAAAGGAAAGCATAAACAATATGTTATATAATAATAACAAACAAGTAATAATAAACAAAACTTATAATAACAGGATAAATAAAACTGCTGAAATAACTAACCAAATTTTTGGAACATTAAAAAACAAAAGTGTAATCGATAATCATTCTGTTCTTTAAATTCAATATAAATTGAAATGAATTAAAGAAGAAATAGTTAATTTAAAATATGCCATTCATTGGGCAAAATAAGATGTTATAAATTCTATGTTATTGTCAAATTAAAAATAGAAATTTTGAAGCAATAAAATTTAAAAACTTAGTAGTTAAAATTGATTATGAAAAAATTTTATTAAATAAAGCAAAAATATTAGGTACAAAATCAAAAAAATTAAGAGTAAATAATTCTATAACAATTTGTATGAAAAAATGGACGTGACTAACTCTACCTTAATTCCGAACATCATAAAAGGCAAAAATTCAGCATGCAATATAAAATGCAATATATAAAAAACCATTATATCCCATCAGTGAAGCTAGTAGCACAGGTCATATTACTGAAGTATTACTAGCTATTCCTCAACCTAAATTCATTAAAAATAAACTACAGGAACACCTGTCTCTAAAACTACTCCGCCATGTTCATATTAACAACTTATTAAAACAACAAACATTTACATTAATTACTTTATTATTAATAACAACAATTGTCATACTAACTTTAAAGAAAATCGAGAAAGAGTGTAGTAGAGTAGACTGTGTCAACTCTAGGATACCCGTATGACGGTAACATAAACATTATATCATCCGGTTAATTACTTTTGGCAAAACTTCAAACATACAGTTTTATTAGATGTAGTGTCATACTCATATAAAACAAGTGAGGAAAAAAATTTAGGGTTTTTTAAAAAGCACATTTTCAAATTATATACAGTTTCTTACTGAGTATTTTATGAGTATTTTATACTGAGTATCCCATGTACCATAATAGCTGAATTTAAATAGCGATGACGGCTATTGCAAAAAAACGAATTTGCGAAAATTTCAAGATCCTATCTCCTTTAATTTTTGAGTTATCGTGCGGACAGACGGACGACATGTATAGCTAAATCGATTTATTTTTCGATTTTGATCCGATCCATACACTTGAGTTTATATCTTCCCCCTCTCCTTCTCTGCGTCACAAACGTAATGCAAATTTATTTTACCCTTTGACTAAATATTCGTACGGATATAACGAGGAAAATTATAGGTTCCTTGTCAACTTTTCGATACCCGTGCATATAACCAATATGTTGTTTCAAATACAATAAACCATTAATTAGTTCCCTTGTGCTACTAAATTAAAAATAAAAATATAAAAAAATAAAATTATAAAAACAAAAATTTGACCCACCCTAAAAGTTGGTCCGAGTAATGTCCAAATTTGCCAAATAACTTGCCCAGTTTTAATTTTAACCTTGTAGCTTCATCGAAATGAATCGTAACATTTTGAAACTTTATAAAAGTACTTGTTCTATTATATAACTAACCACGTGAAATTTTCATCCCCGCAGTGTTAATTGTTTTGAAGATAATCATATTGGTTCAAAAAACTTGTAGGGCAGCTGCATTACTCCGATTTTAACCAAAACCTATAGGGTACCTTAAATAAGTATAAAGAATGTTTTGTGTGAATATTAAAACTTTAGCTCTAAGTTTTGAGTTCTACCTATTCTATTTAATTTTTAATTCACGAATATATTAAACCTAAGCAAAATAAGCATCATATAATCATATAATGATCATCATGATTGATAATAATCATAATATTCATAATGATTATTATCCAACAATCCCAAAGCACAAAGTCCAAAATAATTATAAATTACTTATCTAGCCATTTATTTAAAGAGATCTTTGTGTTTACTTTTTCTTAACTATAATTTTTTTTTTTAATTTTACGCTACATTTAAATCAAATGAAATTTAAAATCGATAAATACATAAAAAACCACAACAAAACACAAATAAAAAACTAAAAAAATTTAGACTAGAATTTGCTTGAAAAATATTTTGTGAAAATTTCAAAACTGTAGCTCTTTTAGTTTTTGAGTTATCTTGCTGACACAAAGGACAGACAGACAAACAGACAGACAGACATAGCTAAATCGATTAATTTTTTGATGCTGACCCAATACGTACCCTTGACACTATATCTAGATCATCTAGATTATAAACGAAGGAGCAGTTTTAATATACCCGATCCATAAATGTACGCACGGGTTTACAAATTATAAAGTAATCATCAATAACAAACATGGAGTACATACCGCATTCGAGGAATCGATAAAAGAATTGCATGATCTTACTCACATGTCAATTGTCAAAGAAATCAAAACACAACATGAAAATGCGAAAAAATCGCCATGTGCAATTCCGCTAACAATAAAAATTAAGCAAAATAAACAGCCAATCGCTTCTGAAAAAAATTCTTATAACATATTATTATTTCAACAAATGCAGTCAAATAAGAAAATTTGATTTTAAAGTGGGAATATAATTATATGATAGTCCGTTATATTAATATATAAATAAAAATAATTTATAATCATAATATTTTATTTTTAAAAAAATTTTGTGTTTCTGATTTGTGTCCAATTTCACAGGGTTCCACAGGTTTTGTAGTTGAAAAGAGAGGCTGAGACAAATTTTTGTTGAGTTCACAAATGTTTTTGATGTTGAGTCAAAACGATTTGACCGATTGACTTGAAATTTTGCACAAATGTTCCTCTTAGCAATCAGAATTAGTTGTATAAATTCACTTGAAATTTTGCACAAATGTTCCTCTTAGCAACCGGAGTTAGTTGTATAAACACAAGCGTCAGTTCTTGGACCTACCTTGTATCTATTGTATGTGCATAATATGCAATTTTCTAATATTAAAGCTGATTATAAAATATTTGCTGATGATACATTGCTTATCTATACAGCAAAAAATGCGGAAACATTTGAAAGATTGGTCAATAATAATTTGAAATTATATATGAGATGGTTAAATGGAAATAAATTAACAATGAACATTGAAAAAACAAAGTACATGATTTTTAAACGTCTAAATAAGCCTTGATATCAATCCAAAAATTTGTATAGATAGTAGAGAAATTAAAAGAGAACAAAGTTATAAATATCTCGGTATTATAATAGATGACAAATTATCATGGAATGAACATGTTAATTACAATATAAACAAGTGATGAAAAAAAACCAAGGGTTTTTAAAAAAGCACATTTTCAAAATTATATTGTATTACATACTGAGTTTAACTTTAGAAATATTTACTTGGAAATAGTTACTACTGACTTATAAAATTTACTGCTAACAGTAAATTTTTTATTTAAAAGTTGTTATAGCCCTTCAATGGGGAAGGTTGCCATATTTCTCAAGTCTCTAACTTCAACTTCCCCCTTCCCCCCCTCTCATCCTCTAGTTTTTTAGGTTCTAGGAATTAAATTGTGAATTACACAAAAATTTGGAATTTTACTTAGAATTTTATTATCTCAGCAAAAATGGGTAAAACTAATAACTTTCTAAAAACTAAGACACTTTCTTCAATTTAAGGAACCCCTTTTAAATTTAAGAAAAACCTTTAACATATGTTAAAATATAATGTTGGACCTTTAAATTTTATATATTAATAAAAAAAAAATTGGACAGGTATTCAAGTTACAGGTGCTTAAAAATAGCATAATTTCAATTTTCGAGCCCTTATAGCTTTTAAACAGGGGACTTGACAAAAAAATTTTGTTACCTGACTCCTACTATTTTTTTAGGATCTAACTTCTCCCAAAGATCCTAGCTTAAACCGTTTAGAAGATATGTGGGGCCAAAAATTTTGCAAAAATTGAGTTTTATATAATGGTAAATTTTAGTACCGTATGGCAACCCTATACATTTACGCGACATATTTTTGTAAAGCCTATAAAAGCAGCTCTCTAATACCGTTTTTCGATTGAAAATAAACCTAACAGAACTTTTGTTATATCAATTTAAATATAGGGCTTTTTTGGAATTTTCAGGGGCTGTAGCTTCGTCACCCTTCAAAATTAAGAAAAACCTTTGACACATGTTGAAATATAATTATAGAGCTTTGAATTTTGTCTATCACTAAAAAAAAATTTGGACAGGTATTCAAGTTACAGGTGTTTAAAAATAGCAAAATTTCAATTTTCGAGCCCTTATAGCTCCTAAATAGGGGGCTTGACAAAAAAAATTTGTTAACAGACTGCTACTAATTTTTAGGTATCTAACTTGTCCCAAAATTTCAAGACCCTAGCTTGAACCGTTCAGAAGATATGTGTGGCCAAAAATTTTGCGAAAATTGAGTTTTGCGTAATGTTAAATTTTAGTACCGTATGGCAACCCTAAACATTTGCCTTATAAAAATTTATAAAGTTTATGAAACCAGCTATCATTTGCCGTTTTCAGATTGAAAATATATGTAACAGAACTCTTGTTATAACAATTTAAATATAGGGCTTTTTCCAACTTTGGGGGGCTGTAGCCCCGTAACAGGTGGGGCTACAGAAAAAAATTCTTCTACGAAATTATTTTTTTTGGAAAAACTGCCCATGGTTAAAATTTCTTTTCTCTATTTCAAACGGTGTAAAAGTTTTTGTAAGCATACGGGCGGACGGACGGACGGACCTTAGGGCTTTTTCCATCTTTGGGGGGCTGCAGCTCCGTAACAGGTGGGGCTACAGAAAAAAATTCTTCTACGAAATTATTTTTTTGTAATACCTACTTGTGGTTAAAATTTCTTTTCTCTATTTCAAACGATGTAAACGTTTTTGTAAACATACGGACAGACAGACAGACGGACGGATGGACGGACAGAGTGAAACTATATAGGCACATTTTTACAAAATTTTTTGAAAATGTGCTAAAAAGATCAGGCTTTATTAAAAAATTTGTTAGAATTATAACTAAATTAATATTTTATTGTTAAATATACATTAGATTATAATTAAAATATAATATATTTAATATTTGTATTTATACTCCATAACTGTACATATATATTATAATTGCTAAGACTCTTATACCAATTTTAAGTTATTGTCTAAGTCTAGTATATTGTAATTTCATAACTGTAATATCATGAATTTATAATAAATAAATAAAAAATTTGGTTGGAATGAATTAACTTATTCCGGCCTGGCGGGCTTCCAAAAAATTTTGTATTTCCGATTTGTGTTCAACCTTACATGTTGATTTTTCCACGAAGAACGGGTTAATCGAAAAACCGTGAAAAGCCATATGGTTAATTTGGTTTTGACCTGTTTATGCGTTTTGCACAAAGATTGAATGAAATTTTCAAATTTTTGGTATTAACGGAAGTTAACCTTTATTGCAAAAGCTCACTTAATTAATAAGACTAATTTTTTTGCTCTCCTTAAATAGTCTCAAATAGTGCTAAAGCTAAACGAGATAATATTAATAATAATAATAAAAATAAAGCTAATAAAGAATCCGAATAATAATATCCTTAAATTTTAGATAACATAAAATTTTCTTTCTGTATATTTTTTCGTGAGGCTTTGTTTTTTATCTACTTTACAGTTGTTGTTCTTTAAAAATAGATTTCAGTGTAAACTTGCAGTTTTTTTTCTAATAAAATTTAAAAATTAAAAATTTCAATTTCGTATATATTATGCGTATATACTATATTTTACAAAAAAGAAGACTTCTTTCTTAAAGTCTTAAAAACCGAGGAAAAGCGTAGTACAACTTTCAGGTAAGTACAAAACAAAATATTAGTTGAAAAGCAGATTTTTAAGCCTTTTCTAAATCATTGACTATATTTTATTCAAACGTTGGCAATTCAAGTAAACTACTATTAACAAAGTATTAGTATACCCTTTTGATCTATAGTCAAGGGCATAATAATACTTATATGCAAACTGGCTATAACCTGGTGCACGTTGCTCCGCCTCTTAATGGAGTTTTAATTTAAGTTGATGTTATTGAAAAAAGTTAACACAAAAATTGTACATGGTGTACATAATATTTAAATGTAATAAAGCAATTTTTTAAAACGATTTTTTTAGGATTATTCTAGAAATTTTTCAACAAATTTATCAAATTTCACTTGAAACTTTTCATAATTATTAAATATATAAAAAAAAAAATTTTAATTCAGTTAACATTATTCGCCGGAAACCCACCATCCTAAAGTTTTGCAAACTGTTTTTTAAAGTTTTTGTTCCGCAATCGGTTAAAAGAACTAAGCAAAGCATTTTTTTAAACATTCCCCTAATTCAAAGAAGTTTTACCTACTTTCAGAAATTGGACGTAATTTACTTACAAAATTTTTTATTTTCAATAATCGAGCCCTTATAGCTTTTAAACAGGGGACTTGACAAAAAAATTTTGTTACCTGACTCCTACTATTTTTTTAGGATCTAACTTCTCCCAAAGATCCTAGCTTAAACCGTTTAGAAGATATGTGGGGCCAAAAATTTTGCAAAAATTGAGTTTTATATAATGGTAAATTTTAGTACCGTATGGCAACCCTATACATTTACGCGACATATTTTTGTAAAGCCTATAAAAGCAGCTCTCTAATACCGTTTTTCGATTGAAAATAAACCTAACAGAACTTTTGTTATATCAATTTAAATATAGGGCTTTTTTGGAATTTTCAGGGGCTGTAGCTTCGTCACCCTTCAAAATTAAGAAAAACCTTTGACACATGTTGAAATATAATTATAGAGCTTTGAATTTTGTCTATCACTAAAAAAAAATTTGGACAGGTATTCAAGTTACAGGTGTTTAAAAATAGCAAAATTTCAATTTTCGAGCCCTTATAGCTCCTAAATAGGGGGCTTGACAAAAAAAATTTGTTAACAGAATGCTACTAATTTTTAGGTATCTAACTTGTCCCAAAATTTCAAGACCCTAGCTTGAACCGTTCAGAAGATATGTGTGGCCAAAAATTTTGCGAAAATTGAGTTTTGCGTAATGTTAAATTTTAGTACCGTATGGCAACCCTAAACATTTGCCTTATAAAAATTTATAAAGTTTATGAAACCAGCTATCATTTGCCGTTTTCAGATTGAAAATATATGTAACAGAACTCTTGTTATAACAATTTAAATATAGGGCTTTTTCCAACTTTGGGGGGCTGTAGCCCCGTAACAGGTGGAGCTACAGAAAAAAATTCTTCTACGAAATTATTTTTTTTGCAAAAACTGCCAATGGTTAAAATTTCTTTTCTCTATTTCAAACGGTGTAAAAGTTTTTGTAAGCATACGGGCGGACGGACGGACGGACCTTAGGGCTTTTTCCATCTTTGGGGGGCTGCAGCTCCGTAACAGGTGGGGCTACAGAAAAAAATTCTTCTACGAAATTATTTTTTTGTAATACCTACTTGTGGTTAAAATTTCTTTTCTCTATTTCAAACGATGTAAAAGTTTTTGTAAACATACGGACAGACAGACAGACGGACGGATGGACGGACAGAGTGAAACTATATAGGCACATTTTTACAAAATTTTTTGAAAATGTGCTAAAAAGATCAGGCTTTATTAAAAAATTTGTTAGAATTATAACTAAATTAATATTTTATTGTTAAATATACATTAGATTATAATTAAAATATAATATATTTAATATTTGTATTTATACTCCATAACTGTACATATATATTATAATTGCTAAGACTCTTATACCAATTTTAAGTTATTGTCTAAGTCTAGTATATTGTAATTTCATAACTGTAATATCATGAATTTATAATAAATAAATAAAAAATTTGGTTGGAATGAATTAACTTATTCCGGCCTGGCGGGCTTCCAAAAAATTTTGTATTTCCGATTTGTGTTCAACCTTACATGTTGATTTTTCCACGAAGAACGGGTTAATCGAAAAACCGTGAAAAGCCATATGGTTAATTTGGTTTTGACCTGTTTATGCGTTTTGCACAAAGATTGAATGAAATTTTCAAATTTTTGGTATTAACGGAAGTTAACCTTTATTGCAAAAGCTCACTTAATTAATAAGACTAATTTTTTTGCTCTCCTTAAATAGTC
Source organism: Dolichopus griseipennis (assembly GCA_963082915.1). Classification (NCBI taxonomy): domain Eukaryota; kingdom Metazoa; phylum Arthropoda; class Insecta; order Diptera; family Dolichopodidae; genus Dolichopus; species Dolichopus griseipennis. The sequence continues at coordinate 125,796,003 of OY720443.1, read as the reverse complement.
TCAAATAGTGCTAAAGCTAAACGAGATAATATTAATAATAATAATAAAAATAAAGCTAATAAAGAATCCGAATAATAATATCCTTAAATTTTAGATAACATAAAATTTTCTTTCTGTATATTTTTTCGTGAGGCTTTGTTTTTTATCTACTTTACAGTTGTTGTTCTTTAAAAATAGATTTCAGTGTAAACTTGCAGTTTTTTTTCTAATAAAATTTAAAAATTAAAAATTTCAATTTCGTATATATTATGCGTATATACTATATTTTACAAAAAAGAAGACTTCTTTCTTAAAGTCTTAAAAACCGAGGAAAAGCGTAGTACAACTTTCAGGTAAGTACAAAACAAAATATTAGTTGAAAAGCAGATTTTTAAGCCTTTTCTAAATCATTGACTATATTTTATTCAAACGTTGGCAATTCAAGTAAACTACTATTAACAAAGTATTAGTATACCCTTTTGATCTATAGTCAAGGGCATAATAATACTTATATGCAAACTGGCTATAACCTGGTGCACGTTGCTCCGCCTCTTAATGGAGTTTTAATTTAAGTTGATGTTATTGAAAAAAGTTAACACAAAAATTGTACATGGTGTACATAATATTTAAATGTAATAAAGCAATTTTTTAAAACGATTTTTTTAGGATTATTCTAGAAATTTTTCAACAAATTTATCAAATTTCACTTGAAACTTTTCATAATTATTAAATATATAAAAAAAAAAATTTTAATTCAGTTAACATTATTCGCCGGAAACCCACCATCCTAAAGTTTTGCAAACTGTTTTTTAAAGTTTTTGTTCCGCAATCGGTTAAAAGAACTAAGCAAAGCATTTTTTTAAACATTCCCCTAATTCAAAGAAGTTTTACCTACTTTCAGAAATTGGACGTAATTTACTTACAAAATTTTTTATTTTCAATAATCGTAGGTATGATAAGTATATACACGTACGCGTACAAAATTTAAAGTCAATTGGTCAAACCGTTTCTGCTTAAGAGTAAAGTAACGAAAAACTCTGTAAAAAGATGCTGTGCCGCAATGGGTACACGGAACTCAACAAACCTGTTTTTGAAACTTTGACCAAGTAATATTTTGGAAAATTAGACGTAATATCCTTCCAAGGGTTAACAAATTCCAAGTCTGTTAATAGAGTGAACTCCAGTCTAAAAGAGGAACACATATACCAAATTTGAAGTCAATCGGTTAAACCATTTCTAATTTATAGCAAAATAACGAAAAAACCTGTTGGGCCGCAATGGGTTAACGAAACACTACAAATATTTTTTTGAGGCTTTCTTTTTAACCAAAGCATTTTTTAAAAAATTGGCCAAAATTAGCTTTTTTACAATTTGAACACTCCCGGGCAACGCTGTGTAATTCTGCTAGTAAATTATATTTAAGAATTTAAAATAAGCTAAAATTTTTAAAGACATTTTGTAACTCTGTTTAACTAAAAAACATATTTTACTATAAATATGTTTAACATCCCTAAAAGAAAACACTCTTAATTATATAATAAACCAACTAGCACATCTTCTTGAAAAAAAAGTTTAATGTCTTATTTTAAATTTATAAGAAGAAAATAACTGATAATACTTACCTAAGTATCTAAGGTATATTATGCATTATGATTTATGATAATTTAGCATAGAGATAGGCGAATTATAGAGATCTCGTATGAGTTATGATATGACTGGGAAAGCACCTTAAAAAAAAAAAAACAAAGCTAAATCCAAACGTACCTATTATGTTATCTTATCGATTTTACTGCACAAAGTCTATTACGTAATAACAGAAATATGTGGAAAAATTAAACGCATAGGTAGGTTATATATCCATCTAATAAAATTCTAAATAAAATAATTTTTTCCCAATTTTCAAAAAATTTTGAAAAAATTTGCTTGTTAGTTTCACTCTGTCCTCACTCAGAGAAAAAAAATTTTAACTACGAGTAGGTATTATAAAATAATAATTTTATGGAAGATCTTTTTACTGTTGCTCCACCCGTAACAGAGCTACAGCCCCACAAAGTCGGCAAGAGCCCTATATTCAAATTGCTTTAACGAGAGTTCTGTTAGGTATATATTCAATCTGAAATTGGTAAAAGACGGAAGCTTTATACATTTTGGAAACGATAATATATAGGGTTCCCACACGGTACTAAAATTAACCATTATGCAAAACTCAATTTTTGCAAAATTTTTGGCCCCTCGTTTAGGACATAAAACTGTTCAAGCTAGAGTCTTGAAATTTTTAGGAGAAGTTGGATTCCCAGAAATTAGTAGGGTTCAGTTAAAAATTGGTTCTTATCATGTTCCCTGTTTAGGAACTGTAAGTGCTCCCAAATTGATATTATGCTATTCTTAAACACATGTAACTTGAATACCTGTGTCCAAATTTTTTTTAGTAATATATAATATTTAAAGCTCTTACATTATATTTGAATACATTTTATTTTGCAGATTTCAATTTTGTATATCCATAAAACAAATTTTTACAGGTATTCAAGCTACAGATGTTTGAAATTGCAAAATTTCAATTTTCGACCTCTTACAGCTCCTTAACAGGAGGCATGACAAAAAAATTTTCGAGGATCTAATCTTCCCCAAAATTTCGATCTTAAGCCGTTCAGAAGTTATGGGAACAAAACTTTTCGAAACATTTAGTTTTGGATAATGGTTAATTTTTAGTATCGCATGGCTAATGCACATGCTTTTTCAAAATTTATAAAGCTTATAAAAGCAGTTTCCTTTCACTGCTCTCTGATTGTAAATATACCATATCTAACTCTTGTTATAATTGTTTAAATATTGGACTTTTTCTGACTTTGATGGGATGTAGCTCCGTAAAGGGTGGTCCTACAGAAAGAAGTTCAGTTTAGTTTAAGTTATAAATGCACATTTTAAATGCACACAAATTTTGAATTAACCGAATTAATAAAGGAAGCTGTACCAATATTTGAAAGCGATGACACTTTTCAGTTGTCACATTTTTTTAATGTGGTGGATACTATAACAGGATTAACACCTGATTCTGCAACTACATCGGGTCTAAATTGGGGTATTCTGGTGGTACAAGCAAAAACCGTGAAATATTTCAATGTAAGTCAATATGATAATAATTTATCAAAAATTTTAGATTAACTTATGCTTAAAAATAAGTTAGATCTTAAACTACCACGAGATAATAATATGTATGTGAAATGATTTTAATGAACAAGTTAAAAAGATTCTGAAACAAAGGGTAAGTAATTCCCTAGCAAATGTCAAATTTGAACATTTCCTAACAAAACTGATAATTCTGGAAACCCAAATCTAGATTGATCATTGGAAATTAAATGAAATCACTATTAGTGATATGTATCCTACACCAAATATTAATTCCCTTTTTGACAAATTGGGTAGAACTCAGTTGGTAGAACAAATTGGGTAGAACTACTTTAGATTTGACAACAGGATTCCACCAAATTTTGGTTAATGAAAACTTTATATGTAAAACTGTATTTTCAGCCCGATAAAGACATTACGAGTTCTTTAAATGCCATTTGTTTTGAGAAATGCACCCGCAACATTTCAACACGTAATTAATCATATATTGAGAAATTTAATTAATAAGATATGTGTCTCTACCTTGACGACATACTGATTTTTGTCATCTCTCTTCAAAAATATTGGGAGGCAATTCAAACTAATTTTGAAAAATTACGAAAATATAATCTGAAAATCCAAATTGATAAATGCAATTTCTTTTGCAAACAAACAGAATGTTTAGGACATTTTCTCACTCCAGATAAAATTAAGCCCAATGGAAAAAAAGTTAAAATTATTAAAAATTCATATTCTTAATACAAGGAAACAAATAAAAAGCTTCTTGGGTATAACTTGAATAAAATTCAAAGGACCAACTTTATATTTCAACATGTGTCAACAGTTTTTCTTACTTTTGAAATGCAAGAAATTCGGGCGAGTCTGATGTTGTGGCTTTTGATATTTCTAAAACTTTCGATCGAGTTTGGCATGATGATTTATTGGCAAAATGCAAAACTTTATGTTTAGGTAGGGTTTTTGTTAAATGGATTGGAGATCTCCTTTCAAATCGCACGATTCATGTTCTTGTCGATGGATATTCATCTTTTCCTAATATTTATAAAAGACCTACTATCAATAACCTCCAATCCAATCCACAGCTTTGAAGTCGGCAGTACCCTTGTTCCTATGAATTTCATAGCCGCTGTAACATTAATCATCAGATTAATTAAACAGCAAAAAATATCACTATAAGTGAATTAAACAAATATTTAATTAAAATCCAAAAATGGGGTGAAATGAACAGAGTTGATTTCAACACCGAAAAAACCCAATGCAGTCTAATCTCGCGAAAAATATCAACAACTTTTTCAAACATTTTATTTCAAGGAGAAGCTTTGTATCATACGGCAGATTTTAACATTTTGGGGATTTAGCATAAACCAAAAATTGACTTGGTCAAATCATATTTTTGGAGTAGCTAAGGATGCTGCTAAGTGTTTGGATTTCTTGTATCGCTGCAAAACTTACTTCTCATCCTCTGATCTCCTTGACATCTACAAAACTTATATGAGATCTCTAAATTTTCTAAAGGGAAACAAGGAAAACAGCAGATGCTCATCCCTACATAGTTGAGCTAGCCAGATGTCGTAACACGGCTTATGGAAATTCGTTTGTCATGCGCTCATCTCGTTTATGGGACCATATTCCCCAAAGTTAATAATGTATGTATGTACGATTTAACCAAATTTAAGAAGAACATTAACATCTTTCTTCGAAATATCCCATCCGATTGTCCCCATCCTCTCTAATCCAGAAATTCCAAATAACTTCCATCATAATCCTAAATCCTTCCATATCTTTATCCCTGTAACCAAACTGTACATTTGTATTACAGGTTTCCTCCTAAAGTATGGTTAAAAAATGGTGTGGTTTTGGTGTGTTAAAATCATACACTACCCAAAGAAACACCGCATAGTTTTAATGGGTGGCTTTAGAGCTTTTCGTTCCCTCGAAAAAAAAAAACTTGTAACATTAATAATACAAATAGTCTAACCACTAAAATTAATAATAATAATAATTTAGATCAAAAAACAAATAATATTCTCAATAACAATCATAATAATAGTTATAATAAAACTGGTGTTAATGTTTCCAATAACAATAATAATAATAGTTATAAAAAAACTAGAGTTAGGAATAAAATTAAAAACGCTAATATATGTAAAACAAATTATGTGAAAAGACATTTTAATATAATCTCTTATATTCCTAAATTTTGGTAAAAAAAAAAAAAATTTTAAAAAATGATAAAAAAGATAATACTTTAATAAAAACAAATTTATTCATGATAAATGTGCCAATAATGGTAATAATGCTGAGTGTATTAGAAATGAAAATATTAGTAATGAGAATGAATCTTGTAATAATAATAGCAATAACACTATTATTGATAAGAACAAAAATAATAATACTGTTATGGATAATAATAAAACTAATACTGATAATAATAGTACAATTTCCAATAATAAATCTGAAAAGTTAAACAAAGAGGATGACAGCAGCAATATCAAATGCATCTGGATCATCTTTGGCAATACATCTGTCAAACAACATTAATAATAATTCAACAAATCAAAATAATCAAAGTACATAACATCCTCTTAATTATTAATTATAATTACCATGAATCTATTATTCTTTTCTAGATATCTAGGATTGAAAAGAAGTACTACAAGATCTGATTATTTTCAGGAGGCGTATAGATAATAAATATAGAGAACATTTACAGAAAAAAAAGAGTCGTATAGCATTTAAATGCTTATTAATGCAGATTTCTTAAGTACTATCAAACATAACTCTAAAGTTTCTCAGTCTGAGGTTATAAGGGCTTAAAGTCCAATATTTTTAACAAAATATCAATTAAATCCCTTTTATCAAGAAAATAACGGTATTAACATAACAGTTTTTTTACTTCAAAATATTACCCTTCTCTTTCCCTGCATTTTGAGTATACTAGCACTTTTATAGCTCAAAAACTTTGAAAGTTATAAAGTAAAAACTTTTTTGTGATACCTGAAATTTAACTAAATTTGAATTTTTTTGAAAAAAATTTTTGAAAAAATTATTCTGCATTAATAAGCATTTAAATGCTATACTTATTTTTGTTTTATCTTATTTGGTTCCAATTTTATCGAAATAAAACTAAATTATGGTCGAAAAACAGTTAAGGCCCCATAACTTCTAAACTAATGAAAATAAACCGCCCCCCCCCCTCCCATACAATTTTTTGTTCCGCTCGATATGCCCGATCACCCATTTGAAGGAAGACCATCGAGTCGGGAACACCCTGTATATATAATATATATGTATTTATTTATGACTACCTATGAATTCGCCAAGATCTTTTCAATGAAATCCCACATGATCACATACAGCACATTTTATATGAAGGGCTTTAAACGCTTTCTGGACCCAAGTGGGGCGTCCTCGAACCTTGGTCCCCACACGAAAGTTTTTAAGCTCGGCAAGACCTTTTCAATGATACGCCACATGATCATATACAGCTGATTTTATATCAAGGGCTTTAAACGCTTTCTGGACGCAAGTGGGGCGTCTTGGAACCTTGGTCCCCATACAAAAGTTTTTAAGCTCGGCAAGACCTTTTCAATGATACCCCACATGATCATATACAGCTGATTTTATATCACGGCCTTTAAACGCTTTCTAGGCCCAATAGTGGACTACCCCTAACATTTAGGGGGATGAAAAATAGATGTTGGCCGATTCTCATAGATACCGGATAAGCACAAAAAATTTCATCAAAATCGGTCAAGCCGTTTCGGAGGAGTATGGCAACGAAAACTGTGACACGAGAATTTTATATATTAGATTGTGTAAAACAATTTAATTAAAACTAAAAAGTATAAAATAAAATAAAATAAAATAAAAAAAAAATATTTTTTTCAATATATACTTTTATTAAAGTAGTACTAGCCCCCTAAAATGTAGAAAATAAAAAATTGAAGGTAGATCTTGGGAATTTGTTACTGTTTTAATATAAAAGTAAGTTGCTGGTATAAGAAACAGTTCTTTTAATGTTTGAAAACTTTTAAGCTTAAAATGTTGAAAATTTTCACTAACCAAAAATTGATGGTAGATCTTCTGCATTTAAAAGTGTTTTAATATAAAAGTAAATTGCTGGATTAAGACTATCTAAAAGAAGAACTGTCACCATTTCAGCAATTTACTTTTATTGTTTTAGTATATTTTAAATACAAAAGATCTACCATCAATTTTTGGTTAGTGAAATTTTCAACATTTTAAGCTTAAATTTTACATCAGAAAAACATTAATCATTTTTAAACATTTTGATTTCTTTTTTTTTTTCTATTTTGTCAAACACTAAAAAATTAAAGAAAAGAAATGTGTTATACCTCAACAATTAAATTAACATTTTAATAATGTAGCAACAGTTTGTTTCTTATTAAATTTTAAACGGACCATCGATCTTTTCTATATTAATTGTTAAAATCCTGAAAAAATTAAATTTATGCCAAAATTTGCCTTGAAAATTTAGGAATCTGGGTTTTCCGTAAAAAACCTGTGATACAGCAACTATTGACCGTCGTATAATTTTGTGACTATATTCCTATTTCTTGAAATTAAATTTAAATGCTCATTCACTTAGTCAAAGACAACTATCAAGTGTAAATGAAAATGTAAGTAAATATTACCATAAATGTTACAATATAAGGAAATTAAGGTGCAGTTCTTTAAACGCAATTATTAAACTAATATTATTAAACATACCATTATTAAACAAACAAGAAGATATTTCATATTAATATATTAATTTAAGTAATTCAGTATAAGCCTTAAATCCATAAGGATTTAAGATTAGGAGGGGTTTCAGTAATAAGGAGTACGTGAAGAACTAAAACCAACCAGTTTTTAGAATACCTATATTACTTGAATTGTTTTAAGAAATAGGAAGATGTAGAAAAAGAATCAAAGGATTTTAAATTTGAAATCAAGAACGCTCGGCATAATTTTAAACTTGACGGTGGAAGTTAGTATTTCGCCAACAATAATTCTTTTTTATTTAAATAAATTAAAAATTATGGCTTATAGTCCTTGTTAAAATAAAATTTCCTTCCAATAATTTTGATAATTTAATTTTTATCTTTTATTGTATTATATAATAAAATTTTACTAATCTTATTATAGAATTATATTATTACTAAAATTTAATTATTACTTATTTAGTAAATAAATAAAAATACAATAAAATTTTATTCACAAATTTTAGATATTAAGAAATGATAAATATTGCGTTACATATAATAATGTACCAAAAGTATATATAATATATAAAATTATGTTGTTATATAAAACGGGTAAAAAATAACTTTTAAAAAAACTTTTAGCTTTTAAAATGGAATTGCATTCATGATTAATTCAATAATATTCATTTGTCTACTTTTTAAAACATAACATTCTGAAAATATTTATCTTACTTGTTAGAAAAGCAAAAAATTCTGTCAACATTGTCATTCCATGAATAATATTTAAAAACTACACTTAAGAAATTTGAAAAACATTTTTTTTTTCATTCATGTTTGATAAACTTAAATGATTTTATAATAATACTTACATGTTGAAATTAAGAAGAAATTTTTAGTTTTAACTTATATAAAACTTAATTTAAGTTCACTTAATGCTATAAATTAAATTTAACTTTGTTCAATTTTATGAAAAAGAAAGGAAAAATGTTGGATATTACTTTTAAAAATGAAAAATTAAAAAAATTTCTTTTTAGAAACGTATAAATAATTAAAATTTAGAAATTTCAATACTTTAAAATATTTTATATTATCCTTAGACTTTAGTGAGAAACCTTAAATGTCTGACAAAGTTTCTTTTATTCACTTTTATATAATTGTAAAATATAAGGAACATTTGAATGTATTTTATTTGTTTAAATACACAAAAATTAATTAAAAAAACTATAATTTGTTGTAAAAAAATAAAAAATATCTCCCACCTAAAAATAATATAAAACTACTAATAAAATAAAATTTGAACAGTCCCTCTCAAAAAAAAAGTCATGTTGTTAATATTAAAGTGGATTATCCATATAAATTTATTTGTATATTGTGTAATATTTTGGTTTTTAGTTAATTCTTAACGCCTTCTTTATTGTTTTTACGCAATAGCTTTTATTTATATATGTAATAATTTTTTATATGAGAATATTTTCTTAAAACAATTAAAGTTACTACACTTTGAAGAATAATTATATAATATAGAAAAACATAACGTTATCTATTATTTTGTGGTTGTTTTGCTACATAATATCACACCTATTCTTCAAAGTTATATTAAGTTATAGTTTTGTACCAAGTTCCGTTAACCCCTTATAGCGTGGCAGTCTTAAAAAATATTTTTCATTAATAATTAGAACAAATAATTTCAAAATGCGCATAAATTTAGTACGAACCTAATTTGACAAAAAACTTTTTGCGGCATAAAAACTATAAATATTAAAAATATTTCTTTCTTTTTTTCATATAACCTTTTTTATCAGAAAATATTAACATTATTAAAGTCACTAAAAAATTAATCTCAAATTTAAGGTATCATTACTTTAACTCGGAATCCATGGATCAAAACAAAATAGAATTTACTTTTTATATAAACTATTTTAGAACCATAGGTCAATAATACAGCCAATTAAAACAACTTTAAAAAATTATATATTTATTTGAAAAACTTACTTATATTTTTTATTTGGTTTTGTTTTAAAAAATATGTTTTCAGTCAACTGACTTAGAAATACTTTGCACCTATATTTGGTCCAAATTTAGTCCAAAATTTGGTCCAAAACTAATGAAAATTCCATAAGTCATTTTTAAACCAGAAAAGCTTTTATTAGTTTGATCGTAAGACATAGCTTACCAAATTAACTTTATAACACTAAATATTATTAATTTATTCAAAAATATTAAAATTCTTATTAATTTATTTAAAAAACAAAAAAACTAGAGAAAAATGTATTCATAAAATGGAATTACAAAGTTACATATTTAAACCTTTTTATCCCATTTAATAAAATTTTACACACATGCGGCAATTACTTTTCTTCAGGATTAATAATTTTTGCTGTTCTGCATTTAATGTTTAATGATTTAGCACCTTAATTAATTATTTTAATTTTTTGAAAAACTATATATATAAAACTTTAGACTTTATTTTTTATTTTATTTTATTCATTATCTCAAGAAGAGCTAAATGCTCGTACAGAGTGTGTATTTCCATAATATAGTTATACATTAAAAGAAGTAAGTAATTCATTAAATTAAATTTAGTATGAAAAATTAAAATGATTAAAGAAAAAGATTGTTTACAGTACATGTCAAATATAATGTGCAAAAGATGTTACTAATACAGCAACAAAAATAAAAAAAAATGTATCTACATTTATAAGAATTATATGTACAAAAAAAATATTAAAATTTTAAGATTAAAAGTAATACCGAAAAAACAAAGCATCATTAAATATTCAATCAACAATTAGTTTAAGTTGAATTATTTTTTTTTTATTTTATTTATTTATTTAAATTAAATTAGAGTTAACAGTAAGAGAATAATAATAATTTACACTAATACAGATATAAAGAACAAATTTACGTGATTAAGTAATATACGCGTCTCACAATGCATTCTTAATAGTTTTTTTAAATTTATGTATTGGTAAGTTTTTGATTTGATCATTTGATTATAGAATGTATAGCTGCTATTTATTATTGGATGGAGCCCATTTAACCGAGTTCCTAGTTGACATCTTAATTGATTCGCCGATCTCTTATCATAACTGTGTATATCATAGTTTCTTATAATTTTTTTGTTTGATTTAATTTTCTGATTTTCTATGTTATTAGAAACACTCCAAAAAATACAAAACGAGGCAGTTAAAAATATATTTGGTCTACATAGAAGAACGTCAACTGATGAAATGCACTTACGTTACCTGCATCATTTTTTTGTAATCATTTAATTTTAAGATGTTATATTTATAATGCATTTCATCAGTTGACGTTCTTCTATGTAGACCAAATATATTTTTAACTGCCTCGTTTTGTATTTTTTGGAGTGTTTCTAAATTCTTGTTAAATGTGTTCCCCATATTCCTATACCGTAAGTAATTGATTTATGAAATAAGCTGTAATATATTGACGTTTTTATTTTATCTGGTACCCTATTTCCTATTTTTTTCAGCAAACCAGCTAATTTTCTAGTTTTAGCAATAAGAATGCCGACGTGCGTATTCCATTTTAACTCATAGTTCCATTTTAACTGTTACCCAAAGATATTTGTATTCCTTTACAAGTTCTAATTTACAGCCATCACAGTATACTTGAATTTGAGTATTGTTTTGTTTTATTAGCATAATTTTTGTTTTATTGACATTTACAGTTAGTTTATGTAAACACATCCAATTATGTATCTTAACCATGTAATAATTCATCTTCAAGTTCAGCTCTTGACAATAACTTTCAGAATACACTATCGCTATATTATCTGCACATATAGTTGGTTTGCCAGTTAAGTTAAGCTTGAAGAAGCTGCTTATAAAACACGAAAACAAAGATGGTCCTAGCGAACTTCCTTGGATAACACCGAAATCAATGTTTTTAGTAAAACTTTTTAGCACATCACATTCTGCATATTGTTCTCTATCTTGTAGGTAGCTTTGAAACCATTGAAACTCTTTCAGAGTCGAAAGTTTTTTTTAGATCAAAAAATACGACACTTACTTTATTCCATTTACTAACTTCTTCTTGAATAAGAGTAATTAGATCAAAAATTGCTGCCGTTGTATTTGACTCCTACGTAAAGCCGTATTGACGTTGGCAAATTAAATTATTTTCTCTAAGATAATCAGTTAATTGTGTGTTTACACATGTTTCTATTATCTTACTAAATACTGATGCAATTGAGATCGGCCTATAATTATTAATATCTTCTTTGTCGCCTTGCCTTTTATATACAGGGATGACTTTGTTGATTTTTAATGCTTTAGGCATTGTTCCTTCTTCTACTATAAAATTAATTAACTTAGTGATAGGTTTAAGTAATTCAGCTTTGCATTATTTTATTATTGATGTTTTGATCTCATCCACACCTGAACTGTGCGTATTAGTTAACCTTTCAATAAGTTTTAAAGTTGCTTCTTCACTTACTTTTTTTAAGCTAAACTTGGTTGTGGTTCTTAAATTTGGGTAATATATAGTATTGTAATTGGATGCCATACTTTTTCCTATATTGCAGTATAGATTATTAAACTCATTAATTTTCTCTATTTTTTCTTCCAGGAGTGGAAGCACGTAACTTGTTTCGAATGTGTTGTTTCGAATTTTTCAAAAATTGGTAGCACGTAAATTTGTTTCGAATACTTTTCATTCGTTTCAAAATTTTTATTTTGTTTCGAAAGTTTTTGGCAACACGTAAGCTTTGTTTCGAATAGTTTTTTAAGTCGTTTCAAAATAATTTGTGCGATAGATATATAGTTAACGCCAAAAAGTACAATAAAGGTAAATTTTTATAAAAATTAATTTTAAACAATATATTTGAAATTTTTGGATTAAATATTAAAAAATTAATATAATTTTAGCTACCTATTTAAAATAAGAATAAAATTTTGGAAAAAATGATATTTTTTGAAAGTGAACCTTCATCAGACGAAGAATTTATACATAAAAACAAAATTGAAAGGAGATGGTTCAGAGATCAAAGTAACATTTTTGAACTTCCGACAAAGGAGTATGCATAAAGATTTATAAAGAAATACATTTTTTTCCAATTATAATATTTTTATTTTAGATTTAGTCAATACTTCAGAGTTAATAAACAAGCATTTAAAATGATTTTAGAATGTTTGAAATTAAAGACAAATATAAGAGGTACTGGAATTCAACCAACATTACAACTGGCAGTAACATTAAATACATTGGCTAGTGGTAGTTACCAAGTTAATGTTGGTAGTAATAAATGTACAATAAAGTATAATAATGATATCAATGGCGCAGACAACAGTTTCTAAGGTATTCAGAAGTACTATACAAGTAATGGAAAAAGAATTATGTACTCGTTGGATTTCCTTAAAGGAAGACGCATTCAATGCAACGCGGGAATATTTTTTCAATAAGTACAAAATTCCTGGTGTTGTTGGCATAGTAGATGGTACACATATTCCGATTTTACAACCTCAAGCTGATGAACATGCATTTTTTAACAGGAAGGGTTTCCATAGCTTAAATGTTATGATAGTGAGTAAAAATTAAAATAAAATACTGGTTTTAACATTCACATTTAAGGTTTGTAATCATTTGTATGAAATTTTGTTCTTAAATTGCTTTTTCTTCTTCGGCTATTTGCTTGAGAATCTACTGGAATAGTTGATGACTCGTTTATTTCTCTTTCATGTCTTTCATTATTTTGAAAAGAAGTATTTTCTAAGTTTTCCGGAACACCTTCGAAAATAATTTCATTAGATTGCTCATGTGTTATCTCGTTAATATGTACTGTAGGTAAACCAAATACATTAACATTTGGTATTCCTTCCATAGATATCTCTAATCCAGCACACTCTATAACTGTTTCTTCAAGTTCGCTAATTTTTTTCTCCTTGTATGGTCCACCGCCAGTTTTTTTTTTCATGTTTTTGTTAAATGCCAATTTTTTTTTTATTTTGTATTTGTAATCGCTCCAAGTAACTCCGCCGTAGCCGGTCCCAAGCCCGGTTGAGAAAGGAGGAGGGAAGAATAGTTGCAACCTGAATGGCCACATACATCGGCGTCTCAGGAAGTAGGAAAATGTTATATAATGCAGTTGAACTCGTAACATAGTTATGAGAACTTCAACGCATTATATAGCAAACTCTGAAGCAACTTTTCAAACCCAACGGCCCTCCAAAGATGGGGGTTAAGCATTGGGTTAACAGCCCAATCTTGTAAAAAAAACAACTGTTCGACAACCAGAAGATTCGCCTCGGATATCAAAACAGAATTTACGGCAACGGAAATGGCAACGAATAAGGCTTAACGATTTAAGAATATCAACTTGGAATGTACGCACAATGCTACAACCTGGCAAAATGATGGAAGTAGCTAATGAAATTTTAAAATTTAAAATGGATCTAGTAGCATTACAAGAAGTAAGATTCATGGGAAAAGGGGCCATACAAAAAAACGACTACTCCCTATTCTTTAGTGGATCTGAGGAAACAGCTGGCCAACTAGGCACTGGCTTCATCATTAACAACAAAATACAAAAAAACGCTTAATAGGTTTTGAGCCAGTTAACAATAGACTGTGGCTGGGCAGCACACTCTCCATGATGAAAGTAGTGAAAATGGGAGAAGACTATGCAACTTTGCAGCATCAAATAACCTGATAATTAGGAGCACCTGCTTTCCTCACAAAAAGATCCACCTAGGCACATGGACGTCACCAAGTAGAAATACAATAAATCAAATTGATCATATATTGGTATCGAAAAAACATGCATCTTCAATAATAGATGTAAGGGCTTGTCGAGGACCAAACTGTGACTCGGACCATTTCCTGGTGCAATCTACAGTAAGACAACGAATATCAAATATACTAGTAAACCGCGGTATAAGAGGACAAAAATGGAACGTAGGAAAATTGACAGAAAATGAAGCAAGAGAGCAATATATTGAAAATGTGTCCAGAAGATTAGATAATATCGAAGAAACTGAAGAAACTAGTGACGTTAACAAAAAATGGGAGCTGATACAAAAGGCAATTCACCAGTCCGCGCAAGAAACTATCGGCCTAAAACAAACTGTAAGAAACGAGTGGTATGACCTAGAATGTGAAGATTTAATTAGGAGAAAAAATGAGGTAAGGAAAGTAATGCTACAAAGAAAAACTAGAATCAGTGTAAAAAATTACGAAGAACTACGGCGGACAGCGAAAAAGTTGTGTAAAAAGAAGAAGAAAATAGCAATTGAAAACGAAATCAAAGAATTAGAAGAGCATAGTGTTAAAAACGAAAGCAAAAGCTTCTTCAGAGAACTAAAAGCACAAAACTCGACCTTCAAACCTAGAATAAATATTTACAAAGATGAAAACGGTGAGATAATAAGCGAAGAAAGCAAGGTACTCAGAAGATGGGCTGAATACTTCAAGGAAGTACTGAATGGAGAACAACAAAATATAGATAATGACACCTACGTAAGTTACGTAACAGCACAGCCGCTCACTGCAAAACCCTCTCGAGAGGAAGTAAAAAATGCAATATATAAAATGCATAATGGAAAAGCCCCAGGAGAAGATTCAATAACAGCCGAACTCTTCAAATATGGTGGCTCAGAGCTACTTGAAAAAATGTATAAATTAATTACTAAAGTATGTGAAGATGAGGTAATGCCAGCATCTTGGAATGTCGGAATCATCAACCCTGTTTATAAGAAGGGCGACAAATTAGCATGTAAAAACTATAGACCAATAACGCTACTCAATGTAGCCTACAAGATATTTTCAAATATGTTACATGCAAGGCTCAATGTATATGCAGAAGAAAGACTAGGGGAGTACCAATCGGGCTTTCGACCAAATCGTTCAACCTGTGATTCTATATTTGCAGTAAGACAAGCTATGGAAAAATGCTACGAATTCAAGACTGATTTATACATGATATTTATTGATTTCATGCAAGCATTTGACAAAATAAATAGAAGCACTATTTTCGAAGCATTAGAAAAATTTGGGGTACCACATAAATTAATAAGACTTGTACAACTTAGCTTAAGAAATACTAAAGCCAAAGTCAGTATAAATAATAACACCTCGGAAGAATTTATAATAAATAGTGGAGTAAGACAAGAAGACTCGTTATCAACGCTGCTTTTTAATATGACATTGGAATCGGTGATGGAACGTGTCGAGAAAAACAAAACCATCTTGACAAAATCGATACAAATAAATGCATACGCTGATGACATAGCCCTGATTGCTAAAAGAGAAGATGATTTGATAGAGAATTTCATTATCTTAGAACAGAACGCTGAAAAAGTAGGACTTAAAATCAATGAAAATAAAACTAAATTCATGACAATGTCCAGAAGGGAAACAAGTAGAAGCCGGCAAAATTTCCAAATACGAGACTATAATTTTGAAGGGGTGAAGCAATTTTGTTACTTAGATAGCCCAGATAAGTAGCAATAACCTAACGAGCACCTGCATTCAAGAAAAAATACAAGCAGGATACAAGTGTTATTTTGCTAATGCAAAAATGTTAAGATCAAGAATCTTATCAAGGAAGGCGAAAATGACAATATATAAATCTATTATAAAGCCTGTTGTGACATATGGTTCAGAAAGCTGGACTATGACGATGCAAGATGAAAACGACTTAAGAATATTTGAAAGAAAAATATTGAGAAAAATCTATGGACCTATCAGAATAGACGAAAATAATTATAGAATTAGAACAAATGCAGAACTGAATGATATAATTAATAATGCGGACATTGTGAAATTTATAAAATCGCAAAGAATTAGATGGATAGGCCATGTACAAAGAATGGACGACAACCGTATACAAAAAAAATTATTAAATGGGCAACTGAGTGGTACAAGGGCTAGAGGGCGACCACGGAAAAGATGGTTGGACGATGTGAATGAAGACTTAAACACAATCGAAGTCAGAAATTGGAGAGATGCTGTGAGAGATAGAGATACCTGGAGAAGAATTGTGAAGGAAGCCAAGGTCCACACAGGACTGTAGCGCTACTGATGATGAATCGCTCCAAGTCTAAAATTATATAAATGCATCCAACATTATATTTATCATTCATTACTACCTTTTTCCATTCATGTGATTGTTTTATAGGTGGTCCTTTTTCATTCAATTTTGCTGAAAGTTCTTCCCATAACATTTTTGTTTTTCTTCTGCCATCTAAATTATTTGCTATTCCTCTCGCAAGCTGGGAATGCAGTTTCATAAAATTTATAATGGTTTCCAATTGACTATGGTTAATGCTTAATCCTTTTTCTGCTGATTCCCTTAAAAAGCAATTTTTAATTAAAATCATTAGCTATACATAGTTATTAGGTATACAATAATCAAATAGTTATCAAATATTAATTTTAAAGTATAATTAATGAAATGCAATTGTTTTTAATACTTAAATTTTTAATATC
Organism: Dolichopus griseipennis; assembly: GCA_963082915.1. NCBI lineage: Eukaryota > Metazoa > Arthropoda > Insecta > Diptera > Dolichopodidae > Dolichopus > Dolichopus griseipennis. The sequence continues at coordinate 125,778,742 of OY720443.1, read as the reverse complement.
TATTTTAACAAAAGAAAATTTAATTTTTCAAACGATTAAACAAAGTACAACAAAAAAAACAAATAAAAACCATTTCAATTTTCAAAACAGGTAAAAAAAGATAATTTGAATTTGAAACGAAACGGAATTTTTTGAAGTAAAACTTTTGTTGCGTTCATTTTTAATTCGAAACAATTTACGTGCTGCCGTTAAAATTTTGTTTCGAATTGATTTTGTTTCGAATAATTCGATTCGAAACAAGTTACGTGCTTCCACTCCAGTGTTTATATTTTAACTTAAGATAAGAACAATTAGGATTATGTAAATACTTTTTATACCAGTAGTTTTTAATTTGAATTAATTGCATACATTCAGGATCAATCCAAAATTTACTATATTTAATTTTTTTTTTATGAAATTTTTTTATTGTTGAAAACGAGGTAATGCAGTTTTTTACATTATTAATTAAATTATTACAAATTGCACTGGCAGTACTAGTAGGTGAGATGTCAAAATTACAATTCATCAGATGCGATAATACTAATGTTTGTTTTTGTTGTTGTTGTAAGTTGTTTATTTATTTTATTTTGGAATGAGTTATTTTCATCATCCACCTCTATTATTAGAAATTAAATAAGTAATAATATTTTTATTTTCCAGGTTATTAGCAATTTTGTGATCAATACAGTAATTTGAGGCTAGTCTGGTTATAGAGTTATCACAGAAAAAGAAGCCATTTGATTCAATTATTGATTTATATTCACTTATAGAGTTGTTTTCAGGGTTATTTATATTAAAGTTGAAATCACCTAAAATTATTGTGTTGTTATTATCAGTTTCTTCTATTATTATCAGTGACTGTCAAATAGTGAAAAGAAATTATTTATGGCATTTTTGTCGTTTTCTGGTGGTCTATATATTGTGGAAATGTGTAGTTTTTTATTATTTATTTATTTATTTATTTGAACCAAAACAAGGTTTTTACAAAAAAATTCTTAAAACTAAAACTTATAATTAACATGAAATTTGATTACATTGCCAAAAAAATTTTAAATACATTAAGAATCAAAAGTATAATTATTTGTTTATTTGTAGAAAATGCATACAAAGCAAAAACACAGTTGAAATTAAATTTATGAATACTACCTGTATTAACTAACTGTATAAAATAACTAAATTATGAACTTGAAGTGTAATATGATATAATGAAGGTTAAAATTATTGTCTTAGGTCATGAATGAATTTTAAGTTTAATTTATGTTTAAAAGTGTATCGAGAAATTTGTGTAGAATAAAGATGACTGTGTTTATTGAATGTAATGCAACATCTATTTATTGGTTCATTTTTTCCATATTCAGTTCTATGAGTATTTTCAACTAAGTATTTAGTGCTTCTCGTATTTCTCGCACCATTGTTTATTTTAAAGCTATCCAATAAATACCGAACGTCAATGTTTTTTCTTAAGACGTCAAAAGTAAAGCAGGAAGAAAGAATTTGCCTGCGTGAGGATAACGTTAACATATTCAATGAATTAAGTCTTTCGAGATAGCTAGGCAGAATTGAATAATCTCTAGGATTATATTGATTTCTTAAAGCGAAAAGAAGAAATTGCTTTTGTACGGCTTCTATTCTATCAGAATGTATTTGAAATGCAGGATCCCACACAATATTACCATATTCAAGAATAGAACGTACTAAAGAACAATAAAGAGCTTTAGTTACAGCAATGCTGCTAAATTCTTTAGCTCTTCTTTTTATAAAGCCGAGCATTTTGTTTGCCTTGGAAATCATATACTCATAATGGAGATGGAAGTTCAGTTTATCATCCAACAGAATCCCTAAATCGGTAATGCTTCTAACCCTTTCAAGGGTTACATTATTTATATTATAACCGAATGAAATGGTAGATCTCTTACGTGCAAAACTTATAACCTTGCATTTTTCAATGTTTAGTTCTAGTTTATTAGAGAAGCACCATTCTTGTAGAGAATTAAGATTTGTCTGAAGTAATGCAACATCAGAGAATCAACATTACTAGTGTATATGTTGATGTGAATTAAACTATTAAAGTTATCGCAGTATATTTTTATAGTTTCAAACTTTAATGTATTATGTACAAACATTTGTACTCCACCACCTTTTCTGTGCTTACGACATGAAAATTTCTTACTATAATTTTTTATACCCTATACCTATGGAATAGGTAAAGAGGTATATTAACTTTGGTATGGTGTTTGTAACCACCTAAAGGAAGCGAGCTAGATATGGAAAAGTATATATATTTGTGATCAGCGTGACTTACTTAGTCGATACAGCCATGTCCGTCCGCCCGTCCGTCTGTAGGCACGACGATAACTCAAAAAATAACGGAGCTATCTTGATGAAATTTTAACTGTAGGTTACTAGGGCTGAAAGTACGGCGGGGATTGCAAATGGGCGAAATCGGCCCAAAGGTTCGGATTCTGAACCTTTTAATCAGTCTAAGGGCTAACGAACATATATAAAAAATTACGATAACTCAACCACTAATGAAGCTATCTTCATAAAATTTTTGGTGTAGGGTACTGGTAATGAAACTACGGCGGTTGCGTACGGTGGGTAATGTACAACGGGTTCGGAACTAAGCATATTTTCGAAATTAATAAAGATAGTAACTTCAAACAAATTTAGAAGTTTCAAATTTGGTACATAGGTGCTCTTTACTATTTCCTGCGCGTTCTCCTAATTTTGGATCAATCAGAGTGGTGGTTCAGTACCCCTCTAATATTTTATAAATTAAAAACAAAATATTTTTTTAATAAACGGTTAAATTCCTTTTTTTTAATGTTAATCATATCATATATTTTATTGAATTATATAACACCAAAGGTGATATATAATTAAGATATTGTGTATAATACTTAAGCTATATTCAAAGGTACTTGCTGCATTTATGTAAAATTTATTTTTATATTTAAATGGATTATATGAAAAGTTCTAAAATTGTAATTGTACTTTAGAAATATATTTATAGCATATTTTGCGTTTATAAGCTTTTCTAATAGGTACATAAACTAACAATTTAAAATAATTGCAATTTTGAAAAATTCGAATTATTAAATATATTATGATTATATTTTTATCACAACATTTAATAATTCAAATTTTTTCACTTTTGTAATTGAATGGATGCCAAAACCATGCCCCGATTTCGACAGTGTGTAGACCCCGCCATACCTTTAATACTAGTTAACCTTTGTACACAATTAGGAATGCCTTTTACACTTTCTACTAATTTTTGATTTACTACTTACTGTAAATAAAAATTTTTATGATAGTCTTCATTTTGTTTCATTAAGAATAAAGAATAAAGTAGGTATACTGGGTCGGTAAGGGTCATGTAGGTATACTGGGAGATTCGACCATGGGTTCGAAACCTAGAACTTTTTGATCGAATTTAGGCCAAACGAGCATAATTCCGAAACCATTGAAGATAGAACCTCCAAATTTGGTAACAAGGTGTCCATTCCTATTTCTTTAGTGTCCTTGATTTTTGGACTTGATTTTTGGAGTAGTGAGTCGGAGACCTTAAAGCATATCTATAAAATTAATAAAGATAACAACTTGAAACAAATGTAGAAGCTTCAAATTTGGCACAAGGATGTTCTTTACTATTTGTGTGGCCCCCTAAATTGGGATCAATTGGAGTGATGGTTCAGTACCCCTCTTAGACCTACCAAGGTTTAAAAGCTTGTAATCGAAATTATTAAAAATAGTAACTTAAAATTAAGATAGAACGTTCCAATTGTGTACAAGGATTCACTAGTATTTACAGCGCGGACTGCATATGGGCGAAATTGTACCATGGTTTCGGGTTCTGGAACTTTTGAAAAGTTCAAGGGCTAACAAACATATATCTTAAAAATAGCATAACTCAAAAAATGATGCCGCTATTTTGAAAAAATTTAAACTTTAGGTTACTAGTAATGAAAGTATCATGATAATTGGTGCTGGTCGAGTTTGGGTAATGAGTTCGGATTATAGAAGCTTTTGATCGATTTGAAAAATTTGAATTATTGAGCTTTTTATCACAAAATTTAATAATTCAAATTTTTAACTTTTGTAATTGAATCGAAATAAATATATTTTCATTTACTTCAAGTTTTTTTGTTTTTTAATATTTTTAAATAGATAAATTTGTAAGAGTTTGTAATATTTTTGAATTGATAAAGTAATTAGAAAATGTTTTTTAGTACTATAAAGTTAATTTGGTTAGCCATGTCTTAAGATCAAACTAATAAAATCTTTTATGGTTTTAAAATGACTTATTAACTTCCTATTAAATTTGAACCAAATAAGTGTAGGGAATTTCTTAGTCGGTTGCACCGACTGACTGTTTTTATAATTGTTAGATATTACATCAGTTTCTTCTTCAGTTAACCAAGTTTCAGCAAGTAAGATTAAATGAATAGTATGTTTAAGGTTATCTAAGATATAAGCTATCTCATCCATTTTATTTCTAAGACTACGTACATTTAGGTATATAATTTTTAGTGATTTGTGTTTTTCAAATTTCATATTTTGTATTTTATTAATGCTGTGCATATGAGATTGGAAAGGTACATTAAAATTATCTTTATTATGCATTATTTATCAAGCTTAATTGTGTATTAGACATTAGTCTAATTATTTTACTAGCTTCAGGTTCCCTAATGAATACCTTTCCTTAATTTACCCATGCATACTTAATAATATTTTTTTTTTTTTAAATCTCTATCTTTTTTATAAATTAAACTAAAATATGATGTTAGCCGTTCATTAATTAAAATTGTTTGCATTTTATGAACAGCACTATCCGTTTGATCAAATATTTCATTAAATTTTTATGTATTATTCTTTTTTGCTTCGATAACCTTATTTATTAAAATTAACTTAACAACTATTTTTTTAGGCTCACTTGAATTTACAGAACTATTTATGAGGTATGCAGATGTTATATCCTCTTCCTTCATTTGAATACCAAGTTTATTCACCACTTTGCTCACCGAACATACTGGTTCACTTTCTAGAACATCGCCAACTCCGGAAATTTCAATATATTTAGCCAATTTTTGTTGTTTCATCTTTTCTATTTCAATTATGTTTTTTCCACTGGGTCTTTAAGATTTTTTTTTCCAACAAATTCTAAGTCATGGACCTAGTTTCTCCACAATTTCCTCCAGTTTTTTCATAATAACTAAATCACTGTGATGAGTAGACTGTGTTTTACTATTTGTTGTATTGAGTCCTATTGATTTGCGATTCATAGTTTTTTTTTGTACATGTAGTACATTCCCACATTTTATCAGTATTTTGACGATAGGTTTCCACGTCTTCATTTGACAATGTAGAACATTCGTAATGATAATATTTTTTGTGCTCTCCACCACAATATATATGGTTTTTGATTCATAAATTTATATTTTTATTGCACCGCGAACAATTAACCTTTTTAGTATTTGACATTTTGACATAATAATATATGTCAAAAGGGTATACTAAATTTGCCATTATGTCATTATACTATGTCAATAGTATTTTTCTTGAATTGCCAACGTTTGAATGAAATATAGTCGATGGTTTAGAAAAGGTTTAAAAATCTGCTTTTCAACTTATATTTTGTTTTGTACATACCTGAAAGTTCTTCTACGCTCTTCTTCGTTTTCTTATAATTTTATGAGAGAAATGTAGGCTTTTTTTTTGGAAAACTGTTTTGAAATACTATTTATTTAAGCATAATATATACGAAATTAAATTTTTTTAATTTTTAGATTTTATTTGAAGAAAACTGTCATTTTACACTGAAATCTATATTTAAAAAACAACAACCACAAAGTAGATAAAAAACAAAGACTTACGAAAAAGTGTAGAGAAGGAAAATGTTATGTTATTTAAATTTTAAGATATTTTTATTTAGATTCTTTATTAGCTCTATTTTTATTATTATTAATATTATCTCATTTAGCTTTTGCACTATTTGAGACTATTTAAGGAGAGCAATAGAATTAGTCTTATTAATTAAGTGAGCTTTTGGAATAAAGGTTAACTTGCGTTAATACCAAAAATTTGAAAGTATTATTGAATCCTTGTGCAAAACGCGTAAACAGGTCAAAATCAAATTAAGTCTGTGGGTTTTTTTTATAATTAAAATGCTGGTACAAAATTTTCAATAAAATTCTTTTAATAGTTTAAGCAAATAAAATTTATAGAAAACTTCATGGCTCATCGTGGAAAACGGGTTAATCGAACTTAACTAAAACTTTTTGCAGCCTCTCTTTTAGACTGCATAATCAACCTGTAAAATTAGACACAAATCGGAAACCTAAAATTTTTGGAAGCTCGCCAGTCCGAAATGGGTTATCTCATTCCAATCAAATTTATACAACTAATTTCGGTTGCTAAGAGGAACATTTGTGCAAAATCTCAAGTCAATCGATCAAACTGTTTTGACTCGACATCAAAAACATAAAAAGAGTTATTGCTACCTCGTGCCCGATTGGGTTAACCGAACTTAGCAAAAATTTGTGTCATCCTCTCTTTTCGCCTGCAAAATCACCCTTTAAAATTGGACACAAATCAGAAACACAAAAAATTTTGGAAGCTCGCCAGTCCGAAATGGGTTATTTCATTCGAACCAAATTTGTACAACTAATTTCGGTTGCTAAGAGGAACATTTGTGCAAAATTTCAAGTCAATCGATCAAACCGTTTTGACTCGACATCAAAAAAACGAAAAGCTTAAAACGGCTGAGCCCCAACCTGTTGACTTGTAAAAATGTGACATAGCCTATGTCACCCGCCAGGCTGTCAGAATTATTCCTTTAAAATTTTGTGACAATCGGACTAATGGTTTTCACGTGAATCCTGGACAAACAAACAAACAAACAAATTTTTTTCTTTATTTATTAGATTTAATATTATGTAACGAGGATATGTTCTTATATATATTTTAGCTATTTACAATTTATTCGCATCTTATTGACATTCTATTGTTTTACATAGTTAATACAAAAGTTAAGTTATTTATATATTTACCTTTTATTTTTTCTATTCCAATATTTCATATTTGAATTTTATACATACTTTTTCTTTTTATTCAGCTACACCTACCTGGTAACATTTTTTCTCTTTTTGTTTTTTTTTTCTAGATTTTAAATTTTAAAGTGCTTTCTAATTCTTCCTCCAACACATGTGCTTTATGTCTATATTTGAAGATTGCTAAATTATCTATTCCTTTTAAAATTTCCGGGAGTTCATTGTACATTTTTAAGCAATTATATTGACAATTAATTTTTCGATTTTTAGTGCGAAATAGTGCTAAATAGAAATTGTCCTTGTTGCGGGTGTTATGGATATGAATATCAATATTCCTATTTAATATGCTTAATATCATTATTAACTATTTAAAAAGCTAGGATATATAATTCGTATTTACATATATTTATAAGGCTAGTATATTAAGTAGATTATAGTAAGTTTGAAGAATATTGAATTGGATATCTATGAATTATCTTAATACATTTTTTGTTAAGGACGTCTAGTTTATTAAGGTAAATTTAAGGAGCTCTGCTCCATATTGGGTATAGATAAGTAATGTGTGACTTTATAAACGATGAATATACCGTGAATAATGCTTTGTTTGACAGAAAATTTCTTACCCAACGTAACATGAAAATATACGGAGCAATATTTTTATATTCTACATCTATAGGTAAAAGGGTATATTAACTTTGGTATGGTGTTTGTAACCACCTAAAGGAAGTGACCTAGATATGGAAAAATTTATACAATTGTGATCAGCGTGGCCTCCTGAGCCGATATAGCCATGTCCGTCCGTCCGTCCGTAGGCACGATAACTCAAAAAATAATGGAGCTATCTTGATGAAATTTTAACCGTAGGTTACTAGGACTGAAAGTACGGCGGGGGTTGCATATAGACGAAATCGGTCCTTGGGTTCGGGTTCTGGACCTTTTAATCGATCGAAGGGCTAACGAACACATATAAAAAAGGAGGAAGATTATAGTTGCCCTTGTCAACTTTTAGATACCCGTGCATACCCACTAACCGTTATTTATTTCCCCTATGCTATTATAAATATTACAAAAAAAATATAAGAAAGTAAAATAAGTAGTTAAAAAAAAATTTATCTTTTTATCCCATAATTTTTGCTTAAAAAAAAAATTAAATTTTTAATTCATTATACCATAATTTTTGCTTAAAACAAAAAGAAAAGAAACAACCATAAAAAAAAAAATAGCCCGCTCTAAAAGTTGGTCCGAGTGATGTCCAACTTTGCCAACTAACTTGCCCTATTACTTTATCTGCCCAGTTTTGATTTTAACCTCGTAGCTTTATTAGATTCACAGTTATCGAATTGACAACTTTGTACGGCAGTTGCCCGAAAACGGGGCCGTAACCTTTTGAAACTCCATATAAGTCCTCGTTTCATTATATAACTAACAGTGTGTAATTTTGATCCTCGTAGTATAATCAGTTTTCAAGAAATACATATTGGTGCAAAGAATTTGTATGGCAGCCCCCCGAAAATGAAGTCGTAACATTTTGAAACTTCATATAAGTTCTTGATTCATTATAAAACTAACCGTGTGTAATTTTCATCTTCCTGGTGCTTTTGAAGAAATTCATATTGATTTAAATAAGTTGTGTGGCAGCTCCCCGAAACCTTGGTCTGGTCTTAACCAAAAAGAATAGGGAGCCTCAAAAATATCCAAAAAATGTTATGTGTGAATTTCAAAACTCTAGCTCTAATTTTTCAATTCTATCTCTTTTAATTAATTTTTAATTCACGAATATATTAAACTTAAGCAAAATAAGCATCATTTGATCATATTCATATAATGATCACCATGATAGATATTAATCATCATATTCATAAAAATATCTATCAATATCAATAAGCCATTTACTTAAAAAAACTCTTTGTGTTTTTTTTTTGCTTATCTTAAATAAACTACGCATCATTTAAATCATATGAAATCGTAACTCGAAATCGTTATCTACAAAAAAAACAACAAAAAAAAACAAAAAAACAAAATTCATATAATTTCATGTTAAATACAAGATACAAATTTCAAATTTTTATATGAAAATATTGGAATTAAAAAAGTTAGTTGTTCGAGAGCTACCCGAAGTTTTGGTCCGATCTTAACCAAAAAAAATAGGGAACCTAGAAATTGATTGAAAAATATTTTGTGAAAATTTCAAAACTGTAGCTCTTTTAGTTTTTGAGTTATCGTGCTGACACACAGATGGACGGACAGACACACATAGATTCTGAGCCGATACGTACCCTTGACACTATATCTAGCTCGTCTAGATCGATGCGTTACAAACGGAGGAGCAAATCTAATATACCCGATGTCATATATGTATGCACGGGTATAATCACGATAACTCAACAACTAATGACGCTTTCTTCATCAAATTTGTGCTGTAGGTTACTAGTAATGAAACTACTGCGGGGATCGCGTAAGTTCGGGATTGGACCATGGGTTCGGAACCTGGAACTTTTTGATCGAATTTAGGCCAAACGCGCATAATTCCGAAACCAATGAAGATAGAACCTCCAAATTTGGTATCAGGGTGTCCCTTCCTATTTCCTCAGTGTCTTTGAAATTTGGGCCCCATTGGAGTAGTGGGTCGGGGACCAGCCACACATTTCCGAAGACCTTAAAGCATATCTTTAAAATTAATAAAGATAGCAACTTGAAAAAATATAGAAGCTTCAAATTTAGCACAAAGGTGTTCCTTTCTATCTCTTGCGTGTCCCCCTAATTTGGGATCAATTGGAGTAGTGGTTCAGTACCCCTCTTAGACCTCCCAAGTTTTAAAAGCTTATAATCGAAATTACTAAAAATAGTTACTAAAAATTAAGATAGAACGTTCCAATTGTGTACAAGGGTTAACTAGTATTGAAAGTATGACGGGGACTGCATATGGACGATATCGTATCATGGTTTCGGGTTCTAGAACCCTTGAAAAATTGAAGGCCTAACAAACATATGTCTTAAAAACACCATAACTCAAAAAATAATGCCGCTTTTTTTGATGAAATTTAAACTGTAGGTTACTAGTAATGAAAGTACCATGGGAATTGGTTCTGGTCGAGTTTGCTGAATGAATTTGGATTCTAGAAGCTTTTGATCAATTTGAGGCCGAACGAGTATAATTTCGAAGCCAAAGAATATATTTCCTATTTCCTATGTGTTCCCGAAATTTATACTTAATTGTAGTGGTTCAGCTATGTTCAAAGGTACTTGCTGCATTTATGTAAAATTTATTTTTATATTTAAATGAATTATATGAAAAGGTCTAAGTTTGTAATTATATTTTAGAAATACATTTATTGCATATTTTGCGTTTATAAGCTTTTCTATTAGGTATATAAACTAACCATTTAAAATAATTGCAATTTTGAAAAATTTGGATTATTAAATATATTATGCTTTGATTAGCTTTTTATCATAAAATTTAATAATTCAAATTTTTTCACTTTTGTAATTGAATTGGAATAAATATATTTTCATTTATTTCAAGTTTTTTTGTTTTTTAATATTTTTAAATAAATAAATTAGTAAGAATTTGTAATATTTTTTAAGAGATAGTGTAATTAGAAAATGTTTTTAGTATTATAAAGTTAATTTGGTTAGCTATGTCTTACAATCGAATTAATAACAGCTTTTATGGCGTTAAAATGATTTATGGATATCTCATTACATTTGAACCAAATAGGTGTAGGGTTTTTTCTAAGTCGGTTGCATCCACTGACTGTTTCTTTGCTTGTTTATTATGGGCTCAATATGGTAATTCCAGATTCCTTTGCTATCTAGAATTAAACCTCGGTGGTTGAATTTTTTTACTACTTCAATAATTTCAATGTTGTGGGTTAAGCTGTGTATTGTTTTATTGTATTGTTTATATCATCCTCATTATCTGCATACTTAATCACCGGATCATCTGCATATAACTGCAGAGTTCCTTCTATGTTCAAAGGAGTAATATCATTTAGTTAAATCTTGAAGAGATCAGGACCCAAAATCAATCGATCTTTTAGTTATTAATTTTCTGGAACTATATATGTTATATAACCGGACCATTTGCTCTCGATTACTAAGGTATGATTTAAACAAACGTAACTGCGAGTCGGTAAGATTAAATCTTGCTAGTTTATGAAACAGTATTTCGTGATCAACACAGTCAAATGCATTTTGGAGATCGAGGAAGACATATTTAAAGACTTAACCGCCGCACTGACTTCATCCATGTTAGTTAATTTTAATTGAAAATTAGAAAATATTGATCGCCCGAATTGATTCACAAAATTATGATCAACATTATTGGAAATTTGGATTTCTTCAGTGACATTAATAAAATAATTTTTCATTTGCTCAAAGATATCAAAAGGATTCTCAAGAGTTTTATTGTTGTGATAAATAGCTTTTAATTGACTTTTATTTTCACCGGTTTTATTTGTATTGAAAATTAATTCTTAATATAATTTCCAAAGTTTTTTGTTATCTATATATCCTGAAATTTTGTCCGAGCAGTATTTTTTTTTTTGTTTCGTGTATTACCTTTTTCACTTTATCTCTATATTAAAGGTATAAACTATTGATATGATCGTTATTTGGGTATGTTTTTTGTATTTGAAAAAAGATTTTCTAATTTTAATATTATTGAGAATTTCAACCGTGATCCAATCACTTTTCTTTTTTGCATTTTTAATTAATATATTTTGTGTATTGTTTTTGATTACCAAGCTAAGATCGAGTGCAAAATCATCAATGTTCGTATAGGAGTCAAGGTTTGACCAAAATCTATCATTCGATATTTTATTATAGTTTAGGACTGTTTTATATTGTAATATTTTAGTTTTATTGGGTTTATGACTTATAGTAACAAAAAAAATTTGGTAATCAGACAGACAAGTATCTAAGACATGGAAATGATATTTTTTTTCAACTATGTCAGTTATTAGGTTATCTATAACTGTTTTACTTTCCGATCCGATTTTGGTTTATTGTAAACTATAAAACCGTTGCCAATCAACGTATTAACATATGATCTGGTTTCTAAATTATCTCTATTTAGCAGATTAATATTAATATCACCTACTGTTACAGATCTTTTATATCTGTAAGTTATTTCATCAATCTTTGTTATGAAATCCGAGATACGTGTTTCGTGTGATCTATATACTCCTATGATATTAAAATTTTCCTTTAATAGTTTTACACCTATTATATTGCTATTTTCAAACTCTTCACTAAAAACTATATTACAATTAATTTTTTCTTGAACACAAATGGCGACCCCACCATATGCTTTAAGTTTATTAGCGAAGTAAGGAGTGAATCACGGAATGTTAAAAAACCTAATTTGGGAGACGTGTAACCACATTTCTGTCAGAACTATAACATGCACATCACAGACAATATCCTCAATTAAAGCTTCAACTTCAGACAATTTATTACGTAAACTATGAATATTAAGTTATATAATATTTAAATTATTTTTATAAATATGGATTGTGAAGTTAGTATCCAAATTTAAGAATGCTCCAAACTAATATCATCTTTAATGTTATTAATGTTGTTGAAATTCATTGTGAGAAAAACAAAAAAAAATAAATTACTAAAACTAGACATGGAGACGCTATCTTTCAATAAATAAATAATTTTTCAGCTGTTTTATTGCCTACAAATAAAAAAGTTTATAAGCAGGTATAATAATTAAACTCTTCGTATCAATTCGATCAACTGATTTGTTAACACAGTGTAAGATGTTTTATGTTATGTGGCAATATTGTAACAATATAATAATTATACCAGTTTAATTATGACTACTGTGAATAGAATTAATGAATAAATAGGAAAAAAAAAGAGGAGAAGTCAGTTTGTTGGAGTCGATGTAAATGATAACATCTGTGTTAATTTAATAAAAATTGTAAATATCTAAAGTGAAATAATTTTATTGTGTTTTATTGAATATTACAAATTTAAGATTGCAAAATCAGAAGTGGGATCAATCGGTGAATTAAGAACAAATTTTTTGGATAATAAAAGTTTTTTTTAGAAATTTTATGTTTTATGTGGAAAAACAAAACTTATGATAAAATATCGACAATAAAGAAAAAAGAATTTAGAAATTACGGAAAAAACGAGTAAAGTGAATGACACATCCAGTTTGATTCGTAAGGCTGTATATTATACAGTAAAATTAGCAATAGTTAAGCACATGGTATGACACGTATTAAAGAATACATTAGAATATTAAAATATTTTGATATTATTAAAATATTTTGATATTCAACCGGTGGATTTAAAAGTTTAGTGAAAATAAAATAAAACATTATTATAATAATGGATGTACGGGTGGAAGAATTTTTAAAAAAAGCAACAGTGTTTATGTTAAAAAAAAAGCTAAAAGAAATGAAGGTAATGACATTGGGAAATAAAGCAGCATTAATGTTACGAATAGAAGATTAATGTAAATTATGAAACCTTGGGCAATGATACGTCGTTAATCAATGATCCAGCAGAAGAAGAGGTGTTAAATAATATTAATGAAGATATTGATGGGGAAATAAAACATTTGCGGGAACAGTTAAAGAAAAAACAAGAAATAATCGAATTACGACGCCAATTAGGAGAATTGGATAAACAGGTTAGAATATCGAATTCATCCAACATACAATTTAATTTTAAAGATGTGGAAGAGTCCATATATTCATTTAATGGTGACGATAGCTTCAGTATCAAAAATGGATTACGCAAGTAGAAGGAAACTTAATACAGTATATTATTAATAGGATTAATGATAATTACACCAACAAGATTATTTTATACCATTCAAACACAATTACTGAACTGAAAATTGCACTGCGCAAATATGACGAAATAAAAAATAGTTATAGAAGTAATTTTGGTGAACACCATAAAAACCAACAAAGTGACTTCAGAAGTAAGAAAATATCTTATCCGCTAATTTTAGGCAGATCATTTATAAAATCTTGTAATTTGGAATTAAGGCCCAAAGAAGATGACAGTGAAGCAATAAATAAGAGATTAATGAAATATTATACACGGATAATGAGGATGCGCATGCAAAAGAATGGGATAGATGATCATAATTTATTTGTAAATCAGATTCTATGTATTGATATATCTAATAATAGCTTAGATAGCCCAAATATTAATAATAAAATGCCATATAAAATACAAAATAAGATAAAAAAAATGTTTATAACTGCTTGGTTACTTGTGGGTGAAAATAAAGATTTTGGGGGAAGTAAGATAAATTTCGAAATGGAAATCAAGGTTAGAGACCAAAAACCGTTTTATTGTACACCCAGAAAATTACCGATAATACATGAACGAGCATTTAAAAAAATATTAGACGGTTTGTTAGCACGAAATATAATTTGAGAAAGTAATTCTCCATATGCATCAGCAATAGTGTTAGTTAAAAAGAAAAATAATGAGTTGAGAAAATGTGTGGACTATCGTGAATTAAACAAAATAACTTTAAGAGATAATTTTCCATTGCAACTAATAGAAAGTCAATTCGGGCGTCTTAAAGGTAAAAAATATTTTTCAGTACTGGACCCATCATGTTAAAGTAGCTGAAAATTCTATTAAATATAAAGCTTTTATAACACCCCTAGGGCAATTGAAAGATTTATGAAAAAACTTTTTGATCCTTTAATCTCATCCGTTAAGCTTTTGACATTTATAGATGACTTACTGGTAGCTACTGAAACTATTAGTGAGCATTTACAAATTTTACAGGAAATGCTATCAATTGTAGTTGATAATTCACTTCATTTACGATTTGATAAATGTTCAATACTACAAGAAGAAATTGTGTATTTAGGACATAAAATAACAGGTGATGGAATTTTGCCAAATGAGAATAATCTCAAAGCTATTAAAGAATTTCCTATTCCAAATAGCATTAAGAATGTTCAAAGTTTTATAGGACTTAGTTCATATTTTAGAAAATGCATAAAATATTTTGCTATTATTGCTAAACCTTTAACAGGTCTTACAAGAAAAGATAACGATTTTAAATTTGATTTAGAGGAACTCGCAGCTTTTGAAACATTAAAGAATAAATTGATAGATTCACCTGTTTTGGCAATATTTAATGTTGAGAATGAGACACAACTGCAATGTGACGCAAGTAGTATAGGTTTCGGGGCTGTATTAATGCAAAAACAGGTAGGTGAAAAGTTTCATCCTATATCTTATTTCTCGAAACGTGCTTCGGAATCTGAAAAAAATTATCATAGTTATGAAATGGAAACTTTAGCAATCATATATGCGTTAAGAAGATTTTATGTTTATTTAATAGGTATAAAATTCAAAATTATAACTGACTGTCAGGCTCTGACACAGGCACTTAATAAAAAATTTATAAATCCTAGAATTTCACGATGGGCGTTGGAATTACAAAACTATGATTATGTAATTGAACATCGTAAGGATGATTTAATGTCTCATGTAGATGCTCTAAGTCAATCCATTAACATATTTTACGTTAATAATGAATCCCTTGAGTACATTTTAGCGGCCGCTCAAAAACAAGATTCCATAATTTCTAAAATTTCAAATGAATTATCAAAGCAAGAAAGTTCTCAATTTGAATTAGTGGATGGTTTAGTATATAAAAAAATTAAGGGAAATGTATATTTCTATGTACCAAGTATAATGGAAAATCGTGTTATACAAACATATCACGAACAAATGTGTCATATAAGAATTGAAAAGTGTCAGGATGCTTAAAATGTGCTTATTTTTCTCCGCAACATGGAAAACCTGAAGGAGAACTGCATAGCATTCCTAAAGAGTGTGTTCCTTTTGACACAATACACATAGACCATTATGGTCCTTTAGCATGTTCCGCGGTGAACAACAAGCACATATTAGTGACAATTGATGCGTTTACGAAATTCGTAAAACCTTATGCGGTAAAACGTACAACTACTAAAGAAGTTATAAATTGCTTAAAAAAATATTTTGAATATTATAGTAGGCCAAATCGAATAATAACCGACCGAGGATCAGGTTTTACATCTTCAGAGTTTGAAGAATTTGTGTCCGACTATAACGTACAACACATAAAAATAGCAACGTGGATACCCCAAGCGAATGGACAAGTAAAAAGGGTCAATAGGGTTTTAACAGCTATGCTCTCTAAAAATTGCGAGGCTGATTCTACAATTGATTGGGATAAATATTTAATTAAAATAGAAGTTACCTTAAATAATATAATAAATAGAAGCACAGGCTTCTCGCCTAGTATGTTATTAAAAAAGGGAGTTAGGTGAATGGAGGGTTATGCAAAAGGGAGTAGTATATGATAAAGTTGCAGAATAATCAATTAAATAAAAAAAATAATAGGGATCTATTGACATTAAGAGAACAAGCTAAAGAGAATATAGTAAAGTCCCAACAATATAACAAACACAGATACGATAATGCACATAAGAAATCGCACATAGATGTGTAATTTATATATTTTAGATTTAGTTATGCTAAAAAATAATGTTACAATGGCGGTAATAAATAAGAAATTGTTAGCAAAATTCCGCGGGCCTTATGAAATTGTTAAGATACTGCCAAATGATATATATTTAGTAAGTGACATAGAAGGTTTGCAAGTATCCCGTCTACCATATAAAAGTGTATGCTCTCCGGTTAATATGAAACCATTCTTTATTACTTCTGAAAGGAAATTTTCATTGTAAGTGTAATATACTATGCAAGCATATTAATAATTAGGTTTGGGTCATTCCAGATTACATGATTAGTTTGAAGAAAAATATTTAATGTAAATTTTTGATTTCAAACAAAATAACAATTAAAAATATATATAATTAAAAAATTACCAGCTGTTTAGTATATAATGTAAATTTTTGATTTCAAATAAATTAATACATAAATAAAAGTATCTGTGTATATAATAAGAAAAAAAAAAATATTTGCCAGCTGAGTAGTATATAGGTAATGTTAAATTTTGTTTTAAATGAATAAATAAAGAAAAATATGTGTAATAAAAAAAAAAAAAAAAAATTTACCAGCTGATTAGGATACATTATAATGTTAATTGTTGTTTCAAATAATTAAAAACATGTTATATAAATAAAAATTTTTGCCAGCTGATTAGGTATAATATAAGAAAAGGTTAATATATAAGAAACTATCAATATATGAACTATTAAAATAAATAAGAAAAAAAAAAATATTATTTATAAATATTATATGCGTATGAATAGTATTATATACAAACAAGTGATGAAAAAACCAAGGGTTTTTAAAAAAGCACATTTTCAAAATTATATAGTGTTTCATACTGAGTATTTATCGGAATATAATGTTGAAGCTTCAATGTTAACGTTTAATTTAGGATATATATACGCTGGTGACTAAGTTGCTACTTACTTATAAAAACAGTAAATTTTTTAATTTTTAAGTCCTAATAGTCCCTCTATGGGAATGGTTGCCCAATTTTTCAAGGATCTAATCCTCACTATTCCCCTTTCCCCAACTTTTTTAGGTATAAGGAATTAAATTGTGAATTCTACCAAAATTTGGAATTTTATTTAGAATTTTTCTATATAAGCCAAAATGGTTAAAACTGACAGACACTTTCTTCAATTTAAAGAACCGATTTTAAATTTAAGAAAATCTTTTAACGTATGTTGGACCTTCAAATTTTGTATATTAACAAAAAAAATTTTGAACTGGTATTCAAGTTACAGGTGTTTAAAAATAGCAAAATTTCAATTTTTGAGCCCTTATAGCTGCTAAACAGGAGATGTGACAAAAAAATTTCGTTAACCGTCTCTTACTTATTTCTGAGGATCTAACTACTAGCAAAATTTTAAGACCCTAGCTTGAAACGTTTAGAAGATATGTGTAGCCAAAAATTTTGCAAAAATTGAGTTTTGTATAATGGTAAATTTTAGTACCGTATGGCACCCCTAAACATTTGTCTTTTAAAAATTTATAAAGTTTGTAAAACCAGCTACATTTTCCCGTTTTCAGATTCAAAATACACATAATTAAACTTTTGTTATAACAATTTGAATATAGGGATTTTTCCAAGTTTGGGGGGCAGCAGCTCCGTAACGGGTGGGGCTACAGAAAAAAAATTCTTCTACGAAATTGTTTTTTTTGTAATACCTACTCGTGGTTTCATTTCTTTTCTCTATTTCAAACGATGTAAAAGTTTTTGTAAACATACGGACGGATAGACGGACAGACGGACAGACGGACGGACAGAGTGAAACTATATAGGCACATTTTTACAAAATTTTTTGAAAATGTGCTAAAAATAATTCTGTTTTTAAATGATTTAAATTTTGACTATTATTGCATTATTAAATAATAAGAAAGAAAAAGAAAAGAACAAATTTTGGTATTATATCAATGTAGTACAGAGTATTCATATGCACATGTATTCATATCTGAAAAAAAAAAAAAAAAAAAAAATATTATTTATATTAGAAAAATAAAGTTCATTCAAACCAATATGAATTTTCAATAACAAATTTCAATGTTGTATAATTAAAGATTAGTTTAAAATCGCATATATGTACATGCATATATAAATAAAATATTTATGTAAGATAAAACATATTGGTAGAGTATAATGTGTACATCACATGAGATTAACTATGAAAGAATAAGGCAAATGAGGTCATTGTAATAAGTCAGGATGACCGAATTGTAAGATATTTTATATTTATATTTTAATTATACCAGTTTAATTATGATTATTGTAAAAAGAATTAATGAATAAATAGGAAAAAAAAAGAGGAGAAGTCAGTTTGTTGGAGTCGATGTAAATGATAACATCTTTTGTTTATTTAATAAAAATTGTAAATATCTAGAGTGAAATAATTTTATTGTGCTTTATTGAATATTACAAATTTAAGATTACAACAGAAAATTAAAAATGCATTTTTTGTACTCATGTACTCAATGGTTCGATAAAATAAAATTAAAGCCGTGTAGGTTCAACTAGAAAAAAATGTGTGTTTTTTTATTTTTTAAGAAATGTGAATTATTCAAAAAATAAATATATAAGATTTAAAAAATGTTAATAAAAATTTTGATAAAAAATTTGTAATTAAAGTAATGTAATTAAAATGTGTAAATAAAATTTTGGTGAGGTAAAACAAAAAGTGAATGTATGAAATATAAAACTTATTTATTTATTTATTTTATTTGTTTAAGTCAAACAATTTTACAATAACATTTCTTATCTTATTCTTAAAATTAAGTTACAATTTAAAATATTAATATATATATATATATGAACATGTAAGTATATTAACTAAAAATCATTTAAAAATAACTAATAATTTAAATTAATAAGAAGTAATTTTTTTAAAAATTTTCATATCGTCAGCGTAAATTTTTATTTTGCTATGATTTTCAAAATACCCAATATCAACAACAGATAAAATAAAGAGCAAAGGTCCTAAGTGACTACCTCGAGGAACACATGAATTAGCTGTAAATAGGTTGGAAACGGACGATCTGAACACCACACTGTAGGTTCTTCTATTAAGATAAGATCCGATCCACTTAGTAAAGCTACTTGGAAAGCCATATTTTTCTGATTTTAGTACAATGATGCTGTTTGGTAAAATATCAAAAGCTTTTCTGAAGGCAGTGTAAATAACATAAGTTTGAAAACCTGATTCTATATTATTTAGGAAGATAGGTGTGGATTCTACTAAATTAGTTGTAGTAGATTTACGTTTTACAAAGCCGTGTTGAATACCCGAAATAATATTAGAGTTTTTTGAGTAAATTAAATCAAAAACCGCCTATTCAAAAATTTTTGGAATAGTAGATAATTTTGCTATTAGACGGTAGTTATTTACAACATTTTTACTATCTTTTTTAAAAATAGGTCTAATGAATGCTTTTTTCCAGATATCTGGGAAAATACCAATACTTAACGAAGTATTAAAAAGAATAGATAGTGGAAGTATAGTTCATATTAAGTTTTTCAAGATAATCAATTATGTGATTAAAATTGTAAACATCCGTCCAAAAACTGGGATTAGAATAAGGTATTGAAAAAAATCACGCAAATACTCACTAACCTCAGGATTATCGCTACTAGTACTGCCATTGTAATTCATAAAGGTTGGATATTCATCACATTTACGTTTCATATTAACAAACTTCCAAAATTTTTTTGGATTGGATTTTAGCTTTACAGACAAATTACAAACGTACAATTGATAAAGCTTTTCATATAAATTTTTAAACTCATTAAATAGTACTAAGAAAATGTTGAATTCAGTACTTTTTTTGGTTTTAAGGTATTTGCGCCAACTTCTATTTTTTTTGTTTCTTAGTTTTTTTTATTCATGGCTGTACATGAATTCAAGGAGGACATGAATTCAGAGATCCCTTAGGAACAAATCTGATCATAGGAACAAATTGTCTAAGACTAATAAAATTGATTTCATAAAACTTATTTATCATATCCTTAATATCCATATTATTAAATATAGTGGAAAAGTCATGAAAATTAAGAAACTCACTTATAGCGTAATGATTGGCTTTTTTAAAATTAAATTGGTACACGTTTTCACCTAAAGGATAATTTAGGGAATTAACGCATTAAGAAAAACTTGGAGGGAGGATGAAAAATGTTTATATTTACAAGGGGAAAAGGAAAATCAATATTTAATAGATTATTCCAATCTGAAGGGATAAGATTAGGTCAAGTGGTTTACCTTGAAAATTGGGTATATAAGAAATTTTTTAAAGGTAATTTATATTGATATTATCAATAAATTAGCAAGCATTCTAATTCATTAGAAATGCTGTTAGGAATCATAAAGGATTCCTCGTCATGTTTAATCCATCATAAATTTAGTAGATTAAAATCACCAAACAGAATTATTTCTGTAATAATCTGTATCACATATTTTTTTCATTTATAACATTAATAGCGTTATTAAATTAACTATAAACGTCAATGTTCCTATCAGCAGGTATATAGCAGCCAACAATAAATACATTTTTATTACTGAATTTAACTTTGACACATAAAATTTCAAGCTGATCATAGTCGGCAATAGAAACTAAAGAAGAATTTAAATTACTTTTAATTGCAATGAGAACGCCACCTCCTTTTGGAGTAATTCCATTAATTGGCGAATGTGAAGAGTATCTATCTTTTCTATTAACACAATAAGTGCATTCAAATAGTTCTAAATTACTTATAGAAGGACATAACCAAGTTTCAGTTAAAATGAAACAATAAAAATTTAAAATGGTTTAGTTCGAGAAGAGAGTTTTGATTTTTGTTCTAAGACCCCGAACATTTTGAACTTTGAAAAATTAATTAAATTATCAGTAATGTAATACCAATGAGTACATATAATATATAAAGAGTGATTTACTAGTACAAAACAAATCCACTTGTTTTGTACATTTGGGAATAAGAAAAACAAAAAAAGAAATGATATTTTTAAAAAGTTCTGCAAAGCTGTAAACAATTTGCTGTAAAATACATTATAGTATGCATACATAATAGTATCAATTTTCGTTTAATAGTATTTGTGTCAACAACACTATAAATATTATAATACTATGTTATGATAATAATAATATGATTTAAATAGAAATATTTTCGTTCTATTTTTTCAAACAATTTTTGTATGCATAGGTAAAAGGTTTATGTTTTGTTTTAAGTTGTAACAGATCTAATTAAAATTAATAGGTATTTAAAATTAAAAATATTATAAAAATTATTTTATTAAAAAATTAATATTAAAAAAGTTAAATTAAATAAAATTAAAATGAGAAAGTGTAATTTGAAATGCATAGCAAAGTATTGTAATTCTACAGGAAAAACAAATTTAAATTTAAGATTTTTTCAAGTACCACGTAAGTACATATCCATACGTACATATGTATGGTATGCATTTAAATAGTTAAATGAAAATTATTTAGTATCTACCTATAATCGTTATTTAAATAAAATCTTTTATAAAATCAGTTTATAATCTCTATACATAGGACTAGGAGCTATGGACCTATGTATATATTAACGGTATTAAACATTTTAATACTTGATTTTTTTTTCTGATGGACAAGTTTTAAACATCCATTGAGGAATTACAATTTAGTTATTTCAAAATGCCCAATATTTTTTTTCAATTAATTAATGCAATATAAATTTGTTATGTATGTAATTAATAATTGTTTAAAATAACATATTTTCGAAACTTATTTCTTTATATAAATATACAGGAAACGTAGAAATGAGAACTAAATGGAGTAACAATTTAGGTATTGAATTAGATAATCAAAAAACCTATCATGTGTGCGAAAAACATTTCAAAAAAGAATATATTTTAACAAATAAATTAAGTAGTATCGCTATACCTACTCTGTGTGATGATAACTTCCAATATGATTTTGAAAAGGAAAATTTAGGTTTGAAAATAAATAAAACAGGAACGAAAAATTACTCTTTAAAATCTGTATCTATCAATACCAACAGTGCAATAAATGAACAGAATTTTTTCAGTACTCCAGAGAGAACCTCAAAAATTCTGGTTGAAAAATTACGAAGTCCTCTTTTAACAGAAAATTTAAATATTAATTCCACTAATACTAAAAATTCTCTTACTAAAAACTTAAAAGCTAAAGTTAACAATAATTGGAAAATAAAATATTTTACATTATTAAATAAATATAGATCAATTAAGAAGCCCACAAATTTAGTAAGTACAATAAATGCAACGAAAAACACCGAAAATGCAAAACATTTTGCCAAAATGATATTGTCACAGAAAGGTAAGTAAAATTACTCATATATGCATAATGTGTATGTAATAATGGCAAAAAATTTATTTAAACTTAACAATATTCACTATTTGAAAAGCGAAAAATGAAGTTTGGCCAAAAGAACAAACCGCACTGGCAATGAGCCTTTATTATAAATCCCCAAAGGCATATGATTTTTTAAAAAATCTGGGATGTAAAATGCCTACCAGATCAACCTTTAGTAAATATATACCACTAAAGAACTCGTCAGCTGGAATATATGAGGACCAGTTTAAAATTTTAAAAGAAAAGTTCAAAAACACAGGTATAAATTGATATTGAAATATTATCTTAATAATATTTATTAATTTTATTTTCTATATCTACAATACGAACATTTTTCTTTTTAAGATGAACTTAATTCCTTAGGTGTACTAGTATTTGATGAGCTTCATATAAGGAAATGTGTAACTTTTGATTCAGTTAAAGATGAAATATGTGGAGTAGCAGATGATGGTACCACACGTGATAATATACTAGGATCGCAAATATGTGAGTTCATGATCAACGGAATAATTTCGAAGTGGTCTTATGCTGTTGGCCACGTTATCTCTGCAACCTCAATCAAAGGAGAGAAATTAGAAAGTTTTATTAGAAATATTTTGGATAAATGTAATTCTGTTAAAATTAAAATTATAGCTATAGTTTGTGATCAAGGATCTAACAATAGATCCTTATATAAGAACCTTAAAATTACAGAAAATAGCCCTTACTTTTACCATAAAGAACAAAAAATAATTGCATTTTATGATTATATTCATCTCATGAAAACCTTAAGAAACATTTTACTGTCATGTGATTTGGTAACTAAAGATGGAATTGTTTCGTGGGAAATAGTTGAAAAGTTATTTGAAATAGACAGCGAAAGAAATGTTAGACTATGTCCAAAACTAAAAATTGAACATATCTATCCAAACACTTTTCAAAGGATGAGGGTCAAATATGCCACTCAGGTAATTAGTTGGAAAGTTTCAGCTGCAATTCGTACTTTGCAAGCATGTAACATATTTGGTTCAATTTCTGAATACGCTGAACCAACTGCAAAATTTTTTGAAAGAATGAACCATTTGTTTGATATATTTAATGTAAAATTTATTAATTCAAACCGTAAGAATCCATATAAAAATCCATTAACTAAAGGTAGTACTTTTATTTTAAATTATTTAAATGAAATGAAAACTTATTTGATGGACATTAAAATAAAAAACCGAAATAAAACAAAAGAATTTGTAAAAAAATTTGGCATATCTGGTAAGGCAAACTTAAATTATCATAATTATATTCAAATTAAAATTAATTTATTTTTACAAAAGGAATTGTACAAAACATAAATGCAATTCAGGAATTGAATGAAATTCTGAAAGTTACTCCAAACTTTAAGTTTTTGCTAACCGGAAGGCTTCAACAAGATATTGTAGAACATTTATTTAGTTTAATAAGATGTAAAGGGGGATATAATAAATATCCTTCCGCTTATGAATTTCAGAATCATATTAAATACATATCGTCCTCCCAACTATTAAAGTCACAAATGATTTCAGCTAATAGCAACTGTACAAATACAGTTTCATCTATTCCATTGAAAAATTGTAACAATGTACAAAATAAAACTGCTGACAATAATGATAACATATTTATGGAAATAGAAGAAGAAACTTCTTCGCAACTTTCTTATGAGACTGATGATGACGCCGATGTTACTGAAAATTATATTAACGTTTGTGAATTATTTGTGGTTAGACTTTTTTTTTTATATATTTACAAATATATAATATTTAATAATTACATAAATGATAAGTGTATATGGATGTACATATATGAATATACTTATTTATAAATAAATTTTAAAATATCAAATTAAAATACCTCTTCTTTTTTTTTTTTACAGAATTTGGATGTTTTGGAAGAAAATTCGTTAAAATACTTTGTTGGCTATATAGCTCATAAAATGGTTAAAAAGTGTTTGAGATGCAACACGCAATTAATAGAAAATACAATACTACAGCTTCCTACAGATTTTTTCATAAAATACCGTACTTATCTATCTTGCAATGAACATTTTTTAAAAAACCCTAGTAAAGAATTTTTCAACATCTCTTGCTATCAATTTAAATGCTTTAAAGTTCTTTTTAACAATAATCTCAAAAAAAGAAATATAAAAACATTCATAAAAAATGAAATTATAAAATTAACTCAAAGCAGATATCCAGATTGGTACAATTTTAACGATAAATGTTATCAGCATAAAATGCAAATTTTAGATTTATTTTTACTAATATTAATTAGAAAAAATTGTAAGTGGATGTCTGAAAAAGCAAGTCATTCAAATGTTTCTTTAGACAGGATGAAAATTTTAAATAAAACAAGAAAAAAATGAAACATATAAATAATTTTTCTTTCATTGTAGGTACAATTTATTTTTATTAATCTTTATTTCAGTTGATATGCAGTTAATTCAGATTGTATTAAAAAAAAATATACCTACAATACGATTCTATTTTCATACATAAAAAAAAATTATATACGATTACCATACAAATACAACGCCAATAAGCTCTACTGTACATTTCATATAAATATCAATGCCATATATATAGCATAGCCCATACGTAATATGCGATATATGTATATGATACGTTTTTTTTTATGTTAGTATGTATGTGTGTTTATATTAAATACGATTTAAATAATTTACACGTTCATAGACCATACATACTGCTTTTGTTTCTGTATTCTGTTTTAAAATTTTAAGATCTGCAAGCAATAAGCATTAGTCTGTACATTTTTTTTTTTTTATTTTTTGTTTTTCTTATTCTCAAAGGTGCATTAAAATTTGGTTAAACACTCTTTATATATTATATGTACTCATTGGTAATACATTGAAAAATTAATTAAATTATCAGTAATGTTTTTATTAAATAACTAGCAGATTTACCCGGCGTTGCCCGGAAGCTTGCAAATTGTAAAAACGCAAGCTTCAGCCAATTTTTTGAAATACTACTTTGCTTATAAATGAAGCCACAAAAAATATTTGTGGAGTTCCGTTAACCCATCGTGGCCCAACAGCTTTTTATAGGTTTTTTCGTTGCTTTGTTATATATATTAGAAATTATTTAACCGATTAACTTCAAATTTTGTATATGTGTTCTTCTTTGAAAATGAAGTTCAATTTACTAACAGACTTGGAAATTGTTAACCCCTGTCGACCCGACGATTGTTCAAAAAAAAATTTGTAAGTAAATTACGTCCAATTTCTGAAAGTAGGTACAACTTCTTTGAATTAGGGGAATGCTTAAAAAAATGTTTTGTCGAGTTCTTTTAACCGATTGCGAAACAAAAACTTTAAAAAACAGTTTGAACGATTATCTCTAATTTTTCTATACATGGTGCTTCTTGAGAATTTGGTGCTCCTTGACGATAGAGTTGAGGATGTTAGGTTCCCGGCGAATAATGTTAACTGAATTAAAATGACTATTGGTCAAATGGGGATACTAAGTTTGCCATTATGTCATTATACTATGTCAATAGTAGTTATCTTGAATTGCCAACGTTTGAATAAAATATAGTCGATGGTTTAGAAAAGATTTAAAAATTTGCTTTTCAACCTGTATTTTGTTTAGTACTCACCTGAAAGTTGTAATACGCTCTTCCTCGTTTTTTTGTGATTTGATGAGAGAAATGTAGGCTTATTTTTTGGAAAAACTGTTTTAAAATACTATGTTTTTAAGCATTATACATAAGAAATTGAATTTTTTGATTTTTAGATTTCATTTGAAGAAAACTGAAAATTTCATTGAATCTTTGTTCAAAACGCACAAACAGGTCAAAACCAAATTAACCATGTGGGTTTTAATTAAAATGTTGGTACAAAATTTTCAATAAAATACTTTTAATCGTATAAGAAAATAAAATTTATAGAAAACTTCATGGCGTCGTCGTGGAAAACGGGTTAATCGAATTAACTAAAACTTTTTGCAGCCTCTCTTTAGACTGCAAAATCAACCTGTAAAATTGGACACAAATCGAAAACACAAAATTTTTTGAAAGTCCGCCAGGCCGAAATGGGTTAAATTATTCCAACCAAATTTATACAACTAAATGCGGTTGCTAAGAGGAACATTTGTGCAAAATTTCAAGTCAATTTGTCAAACGGTTTTGACTCGAAATCAAAAACATTGAAAAAGCTTTTTTGCGCCCTCGTGCCCAAACGGGTTAACCGAACTCAACAAAAATTTGTGCCAGACTCTATTGTCGACTGCGAAACCACCTTGTAAAATTGGACACAAATCGGAAATACAAAATTTTTTGGAAGCCCGCCACGTCGAAATGGGTTAAATTATTCCAACCAAATTTATACAACTAATTGCGGTTGCTAAGGGGAACATTTGTACAAAATTTCAAGTCAATCAGTCAAACCGTTTTGACTCGACATCAAAAACATTGAAAAAGCTTCATTGGGTCCTCGTGCCCAAACGGGTTAACCGAACCCAACAAAAATTTGTGCCAGCCTTTCTTTTCGACTGCAAAACCACCCTGTAAAATTGGACACAAATCGGAAACAAATAATTTTTTGGAAGCCCGCCGGACCGAAATGGGTTAATATTTTCGAACCATCTTTATACAACTAATTCCGTTTGCTAAGAGGAAGATTTGTGCAAAATTTCAAGTCAATCGGTCAAACTGTTTCGGCTCGACATCAAAAACATTGAAAAAGCTTCATTGCGCCCTCGTGCCCAAACGGGTTAACCGAACCCAACAAAAATTTGTGCCAGCCTCTCTTTTTGACTGCAAAACCACCCTGTAAAATTGGACACAAATCGGAAACACAAAATTTTTTGGAAGCCCGCCGGGCCGAAAGGGGTTAATTTATTCCAACCAACTTTATACCATTAATTCCGTTTAATAAGAAGAACATTCGTGCAAAATTTCAAGTGAATCGGTCAAACCGTTTCGACTCGACATCAAAAAAACGAAAAAGCTTAAAACGGCTCTGGAGCCGCAACCTGCTGACTTATAAAAATGCGACATAGCCTATGCCACCCCCCGAACTCCCAAAATTATTCCTCTAAAATTTGGTGTCAATCGGACCAGTGGTTTTCACGTGAATCCTGGACAAACAAACAAACAAACAAACAAACAAATAAACAAACAAACAAATAAACAAACAAATTTTCTTCTTTATATATTAGATTTAATTGGAATAAGGTTATAATTATTTTTTTTGGCTCTGTAAGGGACGAAAAAATTGATCGACGTTTTCCAGTGTGCATTGTAAATGATTAATTCGCTTTGTAAATACTTGAGAAGCATAGGATTGGATATCAATATTAGTCTGCTCAGGAGTAACACGAAAAGTTGCATTAAAGAAATATTCGTAGGTAAACCTTCTTGCTGGGCTGAAATTTTGGGATATGCATTAGTTTTCCCATTAATGCAAACTGAATTGGTTTATCATAGAGATAGACCATGAAAAGTCTAACATTATCAAAATTTTGAGGATCTCTCAACCGAGCAAGAAGATATCTACTATCGTTTGATAATGACTTTTGTTGCGTCATCTTAACGAAAGGAGGGATCAACGAGTCCATCAAAGATGGAATAGGAGTCCCCGAAGAATTCTGAGATTGGAACATGTAACAAGATGAAGATGATGGAGCCTGAGATTTGGATTGAGAGTTGGCTTTGTGGTTGATTTGTACAGAGGTAATGTGCAAATCAATAAATAATAATATTAACCATAGTAATAATAATAATATTAACCATAACAGTGAAAAGACTAACAAAATTGATTATAATAAAGATAAAAAGAAGCGTAGCTATATTCTTTCATATTTTCCAAAATTATGGTCAAATAAGAACACTATCCTTAAAAGTAATATAAAAATAAATAAAACTATTAATAATAATTCAAAAAGTAGCATTAAAAATGATAAAATTAACCAAAAAAATGATAATAATAATATTAATAATAATATTAATGATAGTACAAGTAAGATTAAAAACGATAGAATTCATCAAACCAATGATAATGTAAAAAGTAAAACTAAAAACGATAAAATTAACCCAAGCTATGATAAAAATACAGAAAAAAGAGAAAATGATAGTATTAGTAAGATAAAAAATGATACAATTAATCAAACCAATGATAATAGTAATAATAATGTAGAAATAAAAGACTCCGAATACCCAAACTGGAATAAAGGCGAAACAATAAATCCACAGAACACAACTGAAAGAAAAATAGGTTACTCTAAATTCCAAGATGATAGCAAAAGTTTTGTTGATCCCATGTCACCCCCAATTGTAACTCTTACAAAAAGAGCAATTGAAAATGGAGATAGTGTATATGTTCTTTCCAGATTAAGGGACTACAGAATATATAACAATGTGCGATTATATTTGGCATTTTTCAACGATCAAAATGATATTTGCTTTGATGGCATAACAGAAACCAATATAAAGGTTTTAATTAATCAAGAGGACAGCAAGTGACTATCCGGAACTTCGGAGAATATATGACAGATACCACGAAAACATAGGAATCTGCAATAAAGATGTTTCGAATGATCCAGCTACATATAGACGACATGTTTATAACAAATATAGGGAAAATCTTCAAAAGACAAGAGAATCTTGGCACAATTACCTGAACGGCAGATAATAATGGCAGAACAAGAAAATATAATGCAAATTGGTGATCTAAATATATTGTATTTAAATATATGTAGCATTAGAAATAAAATACTGGAAACATTAATTAATGAATATAAAGAAATAGACATAGTAATAATTACAGAGGTTTGGATTTATGATTATGAAAAAGATACCTACAACATCCCCAATTATCAAGCAGTTTACAACTGTAGAAATAAAAAAAGAGGAGGTGGGGTTGCCATTTTTATTAAAAATAATATCAGTTTTAATGAAATATGTAAAGATGAAAAATATAACTTTACTAAAATTGAAATCCTGAACTCAAAACCAAAATTAAAAATCGGTACATTTTATAAAGCTCCAGTGGAAAACAGCAACCTATTTATGGAGTTTCTTGAACCTAAACTGGTAGATAAGGCAAATCATATATTTTTTGCAGATACCAATATAAATCTATTTGAGAACTCCAATATAATAATTAAGTATAAGGATATTATAGCAACTTCTGGATATAGCATAGTTAATAAAACGGAAAGTACAAGAAATACAACTAACTCTAGCACCTTAATTGATCACATAATAACAAACATAAATGGCAGTTATGATGTTAATTATATAATAGAAAATAACTGCCTATCGGACCATCAATTGGCAATAGTAACTATTAAAGCAATTAACATTGAGAAGTTACCAATGAAAAAGTACAACATAAACAAAATCGATTATAATCAAATGCGTTCCATAGTAAAATACAAAATTGAAAATAATAATATACCAGAAATCGAAACCTTAGTAAAAATTATACAAGAAGCAAAAAGATTATGTACTAAGACAATACAGATGAGAACGAGAAATAATAGCTGGATAACACCTTTTATTCATGACAAGCTGAAAATAAGAAAAGCATTATATAATCGACATAAAAATGATCCGACCAATAGTGAAAAAAAGGCAAAATATATAAAAATGAAGAAAAAGGTAGAACAATTAATAAAAGAAGAAAAAAAAAATTATATTAATAGAAATATTGAAAAAGCCGGGAGCGATGCTAGGAAATTATGGAAAATATTGAATAATTCTATAAAAAATACCAATGAAGATAAACTGAAAAATGTCAGTCATGTTATTAAAAGCAATGGTGAAAAAAACTAAAAATGATGATGAAACTGCAAATACTCTCAATAATTTTTTTACTGAAGTAGGAGAACATATTAAAAAAAACATTCTAAATACCAACGATTTTACTAACTGCTCACAAAATCTATTTAATAGCAACTCGTTGTTTTTTATTCCAGTTATAGAACCAGAAATCCATCAAATTATTATGAATTTAAATAAAAATGCAACTCCAGGATTGTATAAAATTACAGGGAGAGATCTACAAGAGTTGGTCAATATTATAACACCATCTTTAGTGAAACTGATAAATGAAAGTTTCACTAATGGTATATTTCCTGATTCGTTAAAAAAAGCATATTTAGTTCCTATTCACAAAAGTGGGTCAAAAGAAGACTGTGGTAACTATAGACCAATTTCAATTCTAAATTCAATTTCGAAAATATATGAAAAATTTATTAATCCAAGAATAAGAAGTTTCATTACTAAAACAATAGGCTTTGATGCTAATCAATATGGTTTCTTAGAAAAAAGTGGTACAGAATCAGCTATCGCAGCAACCTTGGAACATATTTACGACGCGTTGGATGACGGATACTATGTTGGCGCAGTTTTTATTGACTTAACAAAAGCATTTGATATGGTAAGTCCTTCCAAACTTATCAGATTGCTAGACAACTTAGGAATTCGAGGCAACAGTAATCTTTTACTAAACAGTTATTTGAAAAATAGAACCCAATGTGCTAAAGTTAATGAAGTACTAAGTGATGAAGTAGTAATAAAAACAGGCGTATCACAAGGTTCATTACTGGGGCCGTTATTATACCTGCTGTATATAATGGACTTACCTAATAATAATATTAAGACAAAATACAACATTTATGCAGATGACACTAACCTTATAGCAAAAGCGAAAACATTAGAAGAGCTTCAAAATATACTAAATGATGACTTAAAGATATATTGCAGTTGGTTGGACCAAAATGAATTATGTATAAATGCGAAAAAAACTAATTATATGATATTCACGCTTAAGGTAAAGGATACTATAATAGAACAAGTTGATAATGTTAATTACTTGGGAATGATAATTGATGAAAACTTAAGATGGGATAAACATATAATAAGCATTAAAAAAAAAATTATTCCTATAACAATGGCTGTCAGAAGAACGGGGAGTATTCCGAATTATGCTGCTAAACTTATATATAATGGCCATATATTATCAAGAATTAGGTATAATATATGCAGTTGGAGTCATTGTCCATATTTTCATAAAAATCAAATGAGTGCGGTAATGAATAGAGCCCTCAAAACTTTATTTAATTTGAATATAAGAACCAGAACCACTAATTTATATAAAATAATTGATATACTGGATATTAACCAACTAATTTACTTTGTAAAATGTAAACACATGTATAATATCCTGAACAATAATATTAAGTCAAAAGTAAAACTTCAGAATAGGGAGAATATTCATAATTATCTAACCAGAAACAGGAAAAATATCGAAATTCCTAAAGCCAAAACAACGTTGAAGCTAAAAAGTCTAAAATGCAGCGCAATAAAACTTTTCAACTTGCTACCGGTAGAAATTAAAAACAGTCAAAATTTAAACATATTTAAAAGTAAACTTAAAAAATTTGTAAAAAATCTTAGAAATTAATCTTTAAAATTTGAAAATTTAAAAAAAAAAATATAAAAAAAAAAATCTAGAAAATAGAAAAATTGTAAAAAATCTTAAGTTATTAAATGTTAGTTATAAGCTGTAGTTTAAGAATTACTTAATTTCTTATACATAATTTTATATATTATTGTAAAATTATCTGAAATTAACTAAAAACAAGTAAAGAAACAGTCAGTCGGTGCAACCGACTTATAAATAGCCTACACCTATTTGGTTCAAATTTAAGGACTTATCCATAAGTCATTTTAACGCCATAAACGCTGTTATTAATTCGATTGTAAGACATAGCTAACCAAATTAACTTTATAATACTAAAAACATTTTCTAATTACACTATCTCTTAAAAAATATTACAAACTCTTACTAATTTATTTATTTCAAAATATTAAAAAGAAAAAAAACTTGTTATAAATGAAAATATATTTATTCCAATTCAATTACAAAATGAAAAAATTCTAGTTATTAAATTTTGTGATAAAAAGCTAGTCAACGCGTAATATATTTAATAATCCAAATTTTTCAAAATTGCAATTATTTTAAATTTTTAGTTTATGTACCTATTAAAAAGCTTATAAACGCAAAATATGCTGTAAATATATTTCTAAAGTAAAATTACAATTTTAGAACTTTTCATATAATTCATTTAAATAAAAAAATAAATTTTACATAAATGCAGCAAGTACCTTTGAATATAGCTTAAGTATTGTACACAATGTCTTAACATTAAAAACAAGTGATGAAAAAAAACCAAGGGTTTTTAAAAAAGCACATTTTCAAAATTATATTATATTACATACTGAGTTTAACTTTGGAAATATTTACTTGGAAATAGTTACTGCTAACTTTAAAAATTTACTGCTAACAGTAAAGTTTTTATTTTAAAGTTGTTATAGCCCTTCAATAGAGAAGGTTGCCAAGTTTCTCAAGGATCTAACTTCATCTTACTTCCTACCAACCCTCCCTTCCCCCTCCATTTTATTAGGATCTAGGAATTAAATTTTGAATAAAAATTTGGAATTTTACTTAGAATTATACAATCTAAGCAAAAATGGTTAAAACTAAGAAATTCTTTCTTCAATTTAAGGAACCGCTTTTAAATTTAAGAAAATCCTTTAACATATGTTAAAATATAATGTTGGACCTTTAAATTTTGTATATTAAAAAAAAAAAAAATTGGACAGGTATTCGAGTTACAGGTGCTTAAAAATAGCAAAATTTAAATTTCCGAGCCCTTATAGCTCCTAAATAGGGGGCTTGACAAAAAAATTTTGTTAACCGACTCCTACTAATTTTTAAGGATC
This sequence comes from Dolichopus griseipennis, assembly GCA_963082915.1. NCBI lineage: Eukaryota > Metazoa > Arthropoda > Insecta > Diptera > Dolichopodidae > Dolichopus > Dolichopus griseipennis. The sequence goes on along the minus strand of OY720443.1, from coordinate 125,745,092 downwards.
TAACTTCTCCTAAAATTTAACCAATCTTAAACCGTTTAGGAGATATATGGGACCAAAAATTTTGCAAAAAATGAGTTTTATATAATGATAAATTTTAGTACCGTATGGCAACCCTAAACATTACAACGATATATTTTTGTAAAGCCTATAAAAGCAGCTCTCTTCTACCGTTTTTCAATTGAAAATAAACCTAACAGAACTCTTGTTATATCAATTTGAATATAGGGCTTTTTTGGAATTTGCAGGGGCTGTAGCTTCGCCACCCTGCAAAATTAAGAAAAACCTTTGACACATGTTGAAATATAATTATGGAGCTTTGAATTTTGTATATCACTAAAAACAAATTTGGACAGGTGTTCAAGTTACAGGTGTTTAAAAATCGCAAAATATCAATTTTCGAACCCTTATAGCTCCTAAATAAGGGGCTTAACAAAAAAATTTTTTTAACTAACTCCTACTAATTTCTGAGTAGCTAACTTCTCCCAAAATTTCAAGAACCTAGCTTGTACCGTTCAGAAGATATGTGGGGCCAAAAATTTTGCAAAAATTGAGTTTTGTGTAATGTTAAATTTTAGTACCGTATGGCAACCCTAAACATTTGCCTTTTAAAAATTTTTAAAGTTTATGAAACTAGCTATCGTTTGCCGTTTTCAGATTGAAAATATATCTAACAGTACTCTTGTTATAACAATTTAAATATAGGGCTTTTTCCAACTTTGGGGGGCTGTAGCCTCGTAGCAGGTTACAAAAAAAAATTCTTCTACGAAATTATTTTTTTTGCAAAAACTACCCATGGTTAAAATTTCTTTACTCTATTTCAAACGGTGTAAAAGTTTTTATAAACATACGGACGGACGGACGGACGGACAGACGGACGGACAGAGTAAAGCTATATAGACACATTTTTACAAAATTTTTGAAAATGTGCTAAAAAGGAAATCAACCGTTTATTAAAAAAATATATTGTTTTGTATTTATAAAATATTATACAAAATATTTTTTATGGTAAAATTCTTAGCCTTTCAAAAACATAAAAGTGTTAAATAAAAACGGAAATAGGAAAGAACCCTCGTGTATCAAATTTAAGGTTTCTATCTTCTTGAATTTCGAAAATAACCTTTTTAGTTTTGGGATTTCTTAGGAGGCATCTGAACCAATAATACAGTTAAGTCTTTAATTTCGGGGACACATAAGAAATAGGAAATATATTCTTAGGCTTCGAAATTATACTCGTTTGGCCTTAGATCGATCAAAAGCTTCTAGAATGCGAACTCATTGACCAAACTCGACCAGAACCAATTCCAATGGTACTTTCATTACTAGTAACCTAGAGTTTAAATTTCATCAAAATAGCGGCATTATTTTTTGAATTATGGTGTTTTTAAGATATATGTTTGTTAGCCCTTGAACATTTCAAGGGTTCCAGAACCCGAAATTATGGTACGATTTCGCCCATATGCAGTTCCCGTCATACTTTCAATACTAGTTAACCCTTGTACACAATTGGAACGTTCTATCTTAATTTTAAGTTACTAGTTTTATTAATTTCGATGATAAACTTTCACACATTTGAAGGTCCAAGAAAGGTACAAAATTAGAGGGACACGCAGGAAATAGTAAAGAACACCCATGTGCCAAATTTGAAGCTTCTACATTTGTTTCAAGTTACTATCTTTATTAATTTCGAAAATATGCTTTAAGGTCCTTGGAACTGAGTGGCTGGTCCACACCCACTACTCCAATTGGGCTCAAATTTCAAGGACACTAAGGAAATCGACAGCGACACCCTGAAACCAAATTTGGAGGTTCTATCTTCATTGGTTTCGGAATTATGCTAGTTTTGCCTAAATTCGATCAAAAAGTTCTAAGTTCCGAACCCATTGTCCAATCCTCACCGTACGGAATCGCCGCCGTAGTTTCATTACCAATGACCTACAGCACAAATTTCATGAAGATAGCGTCATTAGTTGTTGAGTTATCGTGATTATTTATATATGTTCGTTAGACCTGAAACCGATTAAAGGGTCCAGAATCCGAACCCTTGGGCTGATTTCGCCCTTATGCAGTCCACGCTTAACTTTAAGCACTAGTTAACTCTTGTACACAATTTGAACGTTCTATCTTAATTTTAAGTTACTATTTTTAATAATTTCGATTATAAGCTTTTAAAACTTAAGAGGTGTAAGAAGGACACTGAACCACCACTCCAATTGATCCCAAATTAGGGGGACACGCAAGGGATAGTAAAGAACACCCTTGTGCCAAATTTGAAGCTTCTACATTTTTTTAAGTTGTTATCTTTATTAATTTTAAAGATATGCTTTAAGGTCTTCGGAAATGTATGGCTGGTCCCCGACCCATTACTCTAATGGGGCCCAAATTTCGAAGACATTAAGGAAATAGGAAGAGACACCCTGATCCAAAATTTGGAAGTTCTATCTTCTTTGGTTTCGGAATTATGCTCGTTTGGCCTAAATTCGATCAAAAAGTTCTTGGTTCCGAACCCATGGTCCAATCCCGAACTTACGCAAACCCCGAAGTAGTTTCATTACTAGTAACCTACAGCACAAATTTGATGACGATAGCGTCATTAGTTGTTGAGTTATTGTGATTTTTTATATATGATGGTTAGCCCTTCGATCGATTAAAAGGTCCAGAATCCGAACCAATGGGCCGATTTCACCCATATGCAATCCCCGCCGTACTTTCAGTCCTAGTAACCTACAGTTAAAATTTCATCAAGATAGCTCCATTATTTTTTGAGTTATCGTGCCTATGGACGGACATGGCTATATCGACTCAGGAGATCACGCTGATCACAAATAAATATACTTTTCCATATCTAGCTCGCTTCCTTTAGGTGGTTACAAACACCATACCAAAGTTAATATACCCTTTTACCTATTCTATAGGTGTAGGGTATAAAAAAAAAAATTGAATAAAAAAAACAGGATTTATAGTATGTGAGTGTATAAAATTAGAATATTTGTTTTTATTATGAGTTTGAAAGTTTTTTTGTAAAGGTGTTGAAATATGAGATAATGATTAGAGTGTATTCTTCATTTAAGTATTTGATTAATTATTTCATTAGAATATTTGTGACACTGAATCACATGTATATTGTGTCCTTTTAATAAATTTAAATGATGTGTTTTTGGCTATGAGATTTTGCATTTAATGTATTTTAAAAGTGTCTTTTGTATTAATAGGACAAATTACATTTGATATTTTTATTATTATTATTATTATTCTTACTTTTTTTCAACTTTGCCTCCTTACGCTTTCAAGTATCGTCATTCCATTCCTCTATTGTTAGGTTAGATTTTGCCCACTTATTTTTTGAATTATTATTTAGCAGGAAATTGAAGTCGTCAGGTTTTGTTGCAAATTTGAAACATCTGAATTTTTTCTTTTTGCCGACCAAGTATTTGCTTGTCAAATTTTTACACAGTTATATTAAAATTGTTTTTGACGAAAGCTGATAACCATTCAGTATTTGCTGATTCAGGTACCCCTTTTATATACAAATACTTGAGAAAAGTTTTACTATTTAATTGTTTTTTTATCTTTTTCTAGTTCTTTGTTATTACGTTCCAACTCTCCTACACGTTTATTCCATTTTTGAGCTGACCACATGGTACCAAACTTAAGGATTGGCTGTCTAACATCTCCGTCTAAATTTACGTCACTGATGCATTCCTTAATTACATCGGAGCTAATTTTGTTTGGCTTAAGATCTTTTACGTTTTGCATATTTTTTGTTCAAAAGGAGGTGATTACATCAAACTTGTTATTCAAATTAACGCTAAAATCCTCTAGTTAATTTTTTGTTAGATTAGAATCAGTTGATTCAAGTTGTGATTTGAAATCAATACATCTACAATTATCTTTGTCTTTTTTTGACTGTGTTAAGGTTGTTATTGAAAATGTTTTCATTAAACTGCTGCTTGATGAATCAATTTTCTTAACGACAGATTTATCTTGATATTTTTTTATCTCTATCAGATGACTTATAACTGTGCCTAGTTGACCTGTAATAACTTTATGATTATCAGCATATTGTTTTTCACAATTTTTATTAATTTATCTAGAAATTAATGATTTAATTTGAGTTAAGTTAAGTTGCATATCAGTCTTGAATTCATAACTAAAATTGTTGGTTTTATTGATTGGAACACCATCTAATGAATGACTGTCATCAATACGGTGACATAAATCAAGCAAAACATTATTTGTGTTATCAATTACTTTAATTGCCTTTTTATACCCTAAACCTATAGAATAGGTAAAGGGGTATATTAACTTTGGTATGGTGTTTGTAACCACTTAAAGGAAGCGAGCTAGATATGGAAAAGTATATATATTTGTGATCAGCGTGACCGCCTTAGTCGATATAGCCATGTCCGTCCGTCCGTCCGTCCATCCGTAGGCACGATAACTCAAAAAATAATGGAGCTATCTTGATGAAATTTTAACTGTAGGTTACTAGGACTGAAAGTACGGCGGGGATTGCATATGGGCGAAATAGGCCCATGGGTTCGGATTCTGGACCTTTTAATCGGTTTCAGGGGTAACGAACAAATATAAAAAATCACGATAACTCAACAACTAATGACGCTATCTTCATGAAATTTGTGCTGTAGGTCATTGGTAATGAAACTACGGCGGCGATTCCGTACGGTGAGGATTGGACAATGGGTTCGGAACTTAGAACTTTTTGATCGAATTTAGGCCAAACGAGCATAATTCCGAAACCAATGAAGATAGAACCTACAAATTTGGTATCAGGGTGTCCCTTCCTATTTCCTTAATGTCTTCGAAATTTGGGCCCCATTGGAGTAATGGGTCGGGGACCAGCCACACATTTCCGAAGACCTTAAAGCATATCTTTAAAATTAATAAAGATAACAACTTGAAAAAATGTAGAAGCTTCCAATTTGCCACAAGGGTGTTCTTTACTATCTCTTGCGTGTTCCCTTAATTTAGGATCAATTGGAGAGGTGGTTCAGTACCCCTCTCAGACCTCTTAAGTTTTAAAAGCTTATAATCGAAATTACTAAAAATAGTTACTTAAAATTAAGATAGACCGTTCAAATTGTGTACAAGGGTTAACTAGTACTATAAGTACAGCGCGGACTATATAAGGGCGAAATCAGCCCAACGGTTCGGATTCCGGACCTTTTAATCGATGTCAGGGCTAAGGAACATATATAAAAAATCACGATAACTCAACAACTAATGAGGCTATCTTCATCAAATTTGTGCTGTAGGTTATTGGCAGCGAAAATACGGCGGTGATTACGTACGGTGAGGATTGGACAATGGGTTCGGAACTTAGAACTTTTTGATCGAATTTAGGCCAAACGAGCATAATTCCGAAACCAATGAAGATAGAACCTACAAATTTGGTATCAGGGTGTCCCTTCCTATTTCGTAAGTGTCTTTGAAATTTGGGCCCCATTGGAGTAGTGGATCGGGGACCAGCCACTCAGTTCTTAGGCCCTTAAAGCATATTTTCGAAATTAATAAAGATAGTTACTTGAAACAAATGTAGAAGCTTCCAATTTGCCACAAGGGTGTTCTTTACTATTTCTTGCGTGCCCCCCTAATTTGGGATCAATTGGAGTGGTGGTTCAGAACCTCTCTTACACCCCCCAATGTGTAAAAGCTTATCATCGAAATTAATAAAACTAGTAACTTAAAATTAAGATAGAGCGTTCCAATTGTGTACAAGGGTTAACTAGTATTGAAAGTATGACGGGACTGCATATGGGCGAAATCGTACCATAATTTCGGGTCCTGGAACCCTTGAAAAGTTCAAGGACTAACAAACATATATCTTAAAAACACCATAACTCAAAAAATAATGCCGGTATTTAGATGAAATTTAACAGTAGGTTACTAGTAATGAAAGTACCATGGGAATTGGTTCTGGTCGAGTTTAATTTCGAAGCCAAAGAATATATTTCCTATGTCCTATGTGTCTCCGAAATCTAGTCTTAATTGTAGTGGTTTAGCTATGTTCAAAGGTACTTGCTGCATTTATGTAAAATTTATTTTTATATTTAAATGAATTATATGAAAAGGTGTAAATTTTTAATTGTATTTTAGAAATACATTTATTGCATATTTTGCGTTTATAAATTTTTCTATTAGGTATATAAACTAACCATTTAAAATAATTGCAATTTTTAAAAATTTGGATTATTAAATATATTATGCTTTGATTATCTTTTTATCACAAAATTTAATAATTAGAATTTTTTCATTTTGTAATTGAATTGGAATAAATATATTTTCATTTATTTCAAGTTTGTTTGTTTTTTAATATTTTTAAATAGATAAATTAGTAAGAATTTGTAGTATTTTTTAATAGATAGGGTAATTAGAAAATGTTTTTAGTATTATACAGTTAATTTGGTTAGCTATGTCTTACGATCAAATTAATAACAGCTTCTATGGTGTTAAAATGACTTATGGATATTTCCTTAAATTTGAACCAAATAGGTGTAGGGTATTTCTAAGTCGGTTGCACCGACTGACTGTTTCTTTACTTGTTTAAAACTTCTATTTAATCATCTTTAAACGCAACCAAGCTTGAAGGATTTTTATTATTATTATTCGTTAGAAGATCATGAATATTGAGGCAATCATCACATATAAAATTATTACAAAGCCTACAAAGGTGTCAAATTCTTTCTAGACCAACATAAGTACCATGAAATTTTTTTTTTGCAAAATCCATGGCATTTTAAAATTTCAAGTTTATGATCATTATTATTACACGTAATAAAAGAGCATTTAACCTCATTTAATTGAATCATATTTTTGAAAGACATTTATTTTTTTTTTATTTTATTTAGGTTAACTAATTTAGTTATTTGTAAAACAGTTTTTTTATATAATAATATCTGATTGTTTTTATTATATGATAATGTTACTTTGAATGTACTTAATCCACTTAGAACATTAATTAGTTAAGCAGATAAAAAAAAAAAAAAATAAAAAATAAAAAATAAAAACAATTTTACACTGGCAAACTTAATTATGATATAATTTATGTATATGTTTTTAGCAATATTAACGTTAAATCAGCATTTAATAAAAAATTAAATGTTTATAAAAAATTAGTTCAAATGATTCAATATTAACTAAATAATAAATAACGAGCGATGATAAAAGCACGTTAAAACAATACCAACGATAGAATGGTATTGTAAAAAAATTAAAAATTAATAAAAAATTTTGTAAATGTTAAATTGATTTTTGTATTTGAAAAAATAAATAAAAAATCATTATTTGTACTCATAAGAGTAAGAATTAACGTGGTATCAAAATGGTTCGATAAAAAAATAAAATAAAATAAAAAAAAATTTTTTTTTCAATATATATACTTTTATTTAAGTAAAACTAGCCCCCTAAAAGGTCGAAAATAACAAAATAATGGTAGATATTAGATCTTTTAATATTTGAAAACTTTTAAGCTTTAAATTTTTAAAATTTTCATTAACTAAAAATTTATGGCAGATCTTTTGCATTTAAAAGTGTTTTAATATAAAATATAAAAGAAACTCGCAGCTCAATGAAACTATTATAGACTTATATCTTTTTTATACCCTACACCTATAGAATAGGTAAAGGGATATATTAACATTGGTATGGTGTTTGTAACCACCTAAATGAAGCGAGCTAGATATGGAAAAGTATATATATTTGTGATCAGCGTGACCTCCTTAGTCGCTATAGCCATGTCCGTCCGTCAGTAGGCACGATAACTCAAAAAATAAAAAAGCTATCTTGATGAAATTTTAAGTGTAGGTTACTAGAACTGAAAGTACGGCGGGATTGCAAATGGGCAAATAACCCCAAGGGTTCGGATTCTGGATATTTTAATCAGTCTTAGGGCTAACAAACATATATAAAAAATTACGATAACTCAACAACTGATGACGCTATCTTCATAAAATTTGTGGTGTAGGGTACTGATAATGAAATAACGGCGGTGATTGCGTACGGTGGGTAATGTACAACGGGTTCGGAACTTAGAACTTTTTGATCGAATTTAGGCCAAACGAGCATAATTTCGAAACCAATGAAGATAAAACCTCCAAATTTGGTATCAGGGTGTTTCTTTCTTTTTTCTTAGTGTACTTGAAATTTGGGCCCCATTGGAATAGTGGGTCGGGGACCAGCCACACATTTCTGAAGACCTTGAAGAATATCTTTAAAATTAATGAAGATAGCAGCTTGAAAAAATATTTAGAAGCTTTAAATTTGGCACAAGGGTGTTCTTTACTATTTCTTGTGTGTCTCCCTAATTTGGGATTGATTGGAGTGGTGGTTCAGTACTCCTCTTAGGCCTCCCAAGGTTTAAAAGCTTATAAATGAAATAACTAAAAATAGTAACTTAAAATTATTATACAAAATTCCACTTGTGTACAAGGGTTAACTAGTTTTTAAAGTACAGCGCGGACTGCATATATGCGAAATCACCCCAAGGGTTCGGATTCTGGACCTTTTAATCAGTCTAAGGGCTAACAAACATATATAAAAAATTACGATAACTCAACAACTGATGACGCTATCTTCATAAAATTTGTGGTATAGGGTACTGGTAATGAAATTACGGCGGTGATTGCGTACGGTGGGTAATGTACAAAGGGTTCGGAACTTAGAACTTTTTGATCAAATTTAGATTAAACGAGCATAATTCCGAAACGAATGAAGATAGAACCTCTAAACTTAACATCAGGGTGTCTCTTTCTTAGTGTCCTTGAATTTGGTACCAATTGGAGTAGTGGGGTGGGGACCAGCCACACAGTTCCAAAGACCTTAAAGCATATTTTCGAAATTAATAGAGATTGTAGCTTCAAACAATTTAGAAGTTTCAAATTTGGTACATGGGTGCTCTTTACTATTACAACGGGTTCGGAACTTATTTATTTTTTTATTTTTTATTTTATTTTACAGACCAAAACAAGGTCGTTACAAAAAAAATTCTTAAAAATTATTACTTATATTTAAAATTATACAATATAATGACTTAAACAATAAAAAAAAAAATGCTTATTCTTGCATTCTTAAAAAGAAAAAACACTACACTAATTTTATACACAAAATTATGTACCTATATGTACATGCGTGTATAGAATAAATATTTATTTTGGTAGCATACTAAAAAGTAATTTGATATGTTGTTATTAAAAAAAAAAAACAAAACATAAATAGCAATTTTGTTGTATTTTAATGCAATACAGTAAGTGTGCTGTGTGTTATGTTTTAATTATATTATAGTTTAATTGTCTGAGGTCATTAAATTAAAAAAATGTTTATGTAAAGTGTGTTTAAAAGTAGCTTTGGAGATAGATGTAGAATAAAGATGACTAATTTTGTTGAAAGTAATGCAACATCTATTGATGGGTTCATTTATATCATACTTTGTATTATGTTGATAATCCATTAAAAATCTTGTATTTCTAGTTTGCCGAACATTAGCGTTAAGTCTAAAGTTATTATTAAGAGATTGAATAAAAATACTGTTATTTAAAATATCAAAAGTAAAACATGATGACAAGAGTTGTCTTCGTGAAGATAAAGAAAGCATATTTAAGGACTTAAGTCTTGTGTTGTAGCTAGGAAGAATAACAAAATTAGAAGGATTATACATATTTCTTAATGCAAATAAGAGAAATTGCTTTTGAACTGATTCAATTCTATTGGAGTGAACTTGAAAGGCTGGATCCCAAATTATGTTACCGTATTCTAAAATTGATCGAACAACGGAACAATAGAGGGATTTTGTCACAGCTAAGTCATTAAATTCTTTAGCTCTTCTCTTAATGAAACCTAACATTTTATTAGCCTTAGAAACTAATTGGTCATAGTGAAGATTATAATTAAGTTTATTATCGAGAAGAATGCCTAAATCAGAAATGCTAGAAACCCTTTCAAGAGTTACATTATCTATCTTATAGTCATATACTAAAGAAGATCGTTTTCGTGTAAAGCTGATAACCTTACATTTCTGTATGTTCAGTTCCAATTTATTTGATGTGCACCAAGTTTGTAAATCTGATAAGCTTGATTGAAGTATAACTGCATCAGAATTATCTTTTACAACTTTATACATTTTTAAGCCGTCAGCAAAAGCAATATGTGGTATGGCGTCTAAATATTCCGAAAGGTCAGAAATAAAGACATTGAAAAGAAGTGGCCCCAAATGACTACCTTGTGGTACACCAGAAGTAACATTAATAGATTTGGATAACAGACCTTGAAATTTGACGTTTTGGGTTCTTTCTGATAGATAAGAATTAAGCCAAGAAAGAAAAGAACCCGTAATGCCAAAAGTTGATAGCTTATTTAGCAAAATTAAGTGATCTACACGATCGAAAGCTTTACTAAAATCTGTGTAAATTGCATCAACTTGGTATCCTTTCTCCATTTGGTTCAGTATTTCGGACGTATACATCATAAGGTTAGTTGTAGTAGAACGACCCTTTCTGAAACCATATTGTTGTTCATTAAGTTTAACATTAATAATAGGGGTAATTCTATCAACGACAATCTTTTCAAATAATTTAGGAATAGCTGATAGAATGGCTATACCCCGATAGTTTATAACTGAAGCTCTATCACCTTTTTTAAAAATGGGAGTTAAATGGGAGGATTTCCACACTTGTGGAAAAATGCCATCTAAAAGCGACTTGTTGAAGATGGAGTGAAGAGGGATAATTAGATTTTGAGCACAGTTGTGTAAAAAGATTGGGGGGATAAGATCTGGACCAGCACCTTTTTTTATATCCAGACTAAAAATTGCTTCAAGAATATCATTTTGTGAAAGACGTAAGTTTGAAATTAGCAAATTTGAGCTGGTAGATAAAGAATTAGCAGAAAAAGCCATTGGTGCCTTAGGACGATAAATTTTCTGAAAATTATCTGAAAAGAAGTTACAAATTTCTTTAGGACAAGAAGAAAGCACATTGTTCATGGACAACATTGAGTTAGGATATCCAAATAACTTACGCTTTGTGTTAACAAAGTCGAAAAATTTTTTGGGTTGAGCGATTAGTTTGTTGCCTATATCAGCAACATAGTTATCGTATGCTGTATTTGCTTTGTGTTTAAATTCAATGGCAAGTTGCTTATAATAATTCAATAAATCGTCGCTTGGTGCTGATGAATAATTGATTTTTTTAAATATTTTATTGCGTCGATTTCTCAGATTCCTAAGATCTCTATCTAACCAAGGTTCTGTTGTTTTATTTTTTTTACGAATTTTGGGAACAAAAGTGTCAATAATTGCAAACAGTCTTGAATAAAAGATAGAGATTAGCGAATTAATATCCTGTTGAAGTAACAGTTCGTCCCAGTTAATAAGTGACAAAGCATTATTAATACTTTGATAGTCAGCATTGAAAAAATCGTATACAATTTCATTATTGTAAGATTTAGCGAAGAGTGGGATAGTAGTGGAGAGCTCGAAAATGATTGCGTTATGATGAGTAGTGTTAGTAAAAAGATTATCTGCATCATCAGCGAGATTAACCACCACTTTATCATATGCATTTGAAAATGCAAAATCTAACCACTTGTCATTACTATTAGGATAACTAATAATTTGTTGTAAATCATTACTATAGAACTCACTAATGAGATCGAAGTCAATTTCATCTTGGAAGTTAATAGGTAATAACAAATTATCAGAGTCATCGACAATAAACGAAAGAGAAGGACGATTGAAATCTCCGAAAATAAAGATTAAGTCATCCTCATGCATATCCGAAACAATATTGTGATAAACAGTGTAAAATTCAGAATATGAGGAATTGTCTGAGCACGGAGGAAAATATACAATACCTAGGTATAAATTATTCGTACCTTGGTTTAATTTAATAAATTGGTGATCAAAAGAATTATATGTACCATTAATTATTGGTACACTAGATAAGTTATTATTTACCACGAGAAGTACACCACCCCCTCGCGAACAATTTAAAGAATGATAGTTACGGTCTTTTCTGTATATGGACCAATTACCATCAAGAATTTCTTCGTTCTTAAACGAATCATTTAGCCATGTTTCAGTTATAGCTAGTATATTGAAATTACATGACTTAGCATCAACATAAAGCTTTTTAAGCTTACCTCTCATACCGGTACAGTTATGATAAAATATTCTGATGTTATTGATATTGTTGGTAAAATGAGAGGTTTTTTTAGATCTCGTAACATTAGATAATGAAATGAGATTAGGATTTTGTTCGAGACTTGCATAATTATTTCGTGTTTGGACGAAAAAACTTGTTATAGTTCTCGCGAGATTGGTACAAATGATTATAGTAGTTACTGTCACAATGACTACGAAAAGCCTTAAGGTCCGCTTCGACATCTTTAGCAGTGAAGCCTATATTTTCATGAAATCTGAGATAGAGGCTATACAAATCTTTATAATTAGATGGCAGTCCTTCATTGTGAATAAGTACTGATAAGTGAGTCCTCGTTTTGCCTTCTAAGACGCGATTATTGGAATCATTATGTAGATAAGCAAGAAAGAGTCTCACATTATAAAGAATTCTCTCATCTCTGAATCTAGAGAGTGCATATCTACAATCTTCAGTTAATGATTGCTTTGTCATTCTAATGATTGGAGATATGAGCGGATCTTGTGAAAGCAAGAGCTTATTATTGTTATTGTTATTAATAATATGTTGATTGCTGTTATTATTATTAATACTAGTATTATTATTATTACTAGTATTATTATTGTTGTTGTTGTTTTTGTTGTTGATGTTGTTGTTGTTGTTGTTATTATTATTATTATTATTATCATTATTATTATTATTATTATTATTATTATTATTATTATTATTATTATTATTATTATTATTATTATTATTATTATTATTATTATTATTATTATTATTATTATTATTATTATTATTATTATTATTATTATTATTATTATTATTATTATTATTATTATTATTATTATTATTATTATTATTATTATTAGTATTATTATTATTATTATTATTATTATTATTATTATTATTATTATTATTATTATTATTATTATTATTATTATTATTATTAATGTTATTACTATTAATTTTATCAATTGGATTACTACATGGCGGTACCAACGTGTCTCCCTGAACAAAATTTGGATAATTATTGCTTTTATTTAATTCAGCTTCATTGTTATTATTTAAACCCAGTTTCAACGTTACACCTTGAACAAAATTTCCATCTTTTTTTCTTACCGAGGATTGTTTATCAGTGTTAATTGTTTGAGTGCTGAAATGAACTTTTTTTGGTTTAACAGTGTTAAAAGGGATAGCAAAAGGATTGAGAATAGTTTTATTTGAGCTTGTGTTTGATTTGTTTAGTGTAGAATCTTTAAAGTGTTGAACTATGGTACCTTTTTTCCATTGTTTATAAGCTATTATATCATTAACATTGGAAATAGGTACCATAACCTTGAACGATTTGTATTTCGGTTTATATTTTAAATTTTTTGGTGTAATGTTAACTATACTAATATTATTACATTTAAACTTATTTTTTAAAAAACTATTTAAACTTCTTACGGTTGTAAATGCTGGACATTTTGAAAAGTAAAGGGCGATGTTACCAGATGTGCCGTTGAATGTAGGTTGATTTGAAAAGTTGGTGGAACCATTGGTTGGTAAGGTAGCAATATTTGCTGTGTTAGAAGAAGATTCCGCTTTTGCTAATTCACTATGTAATGAGATGTCATTCCCGGCATTAGCGGATAAACTCGACATTGTTTTGACAGCTGATACAGTAGTTGTCGGTTTGAAGTACTCAGGCCCCAAAGTAGTAGTAGCAGTATCGATAGAAGAAATAAAACTGACAAACTGATCCGTTTGCGACCAAACTTCTTTAACGGTCTTTTTTTCATTTATTTGAAAGCATTTGTTCACATGACAGCCGGCTTCGACTTTTTCAGAAAGCTTCCTTATATCTGTTTTTAGTGAACAGATCTCGTCTTTCAGTTTGTCTACATTATTTATAGAAGTATTGGAGGCTTTCGACCCAATGACACAAAGCTTCCTAATATCCGCTTTAAGAGAGGATATTTCATCCTCTAGTCTGTCCGTTTTATTTATTTTTTCCAATTTATCGAAGATCATTGATTTCAATTCTGCCAGGTTGTGGGCAACTTCGTTCTTTATATCTGCAATCGTCACCGTCTCGTTAGTTGACATAGATAAAACTAATGGATTTGTGTCGTCGAAGCGTTGACACAAATCCAATAAGACATTGTTTGTGTTGTCTATAACTTTAATCGCTTTATTTAACACTAGCATTTGATCATCTTTGATATCAAGCAAGCTTGTTAAGTTTTTGTTGTTCATATTTGCCAAGAGATCATGAATGTTAAGGCATTCATCACACACGAAATTGTTACAAAGTCTAGAAGAATGCCAATTTCTTTCTAGACCTACACAAGTTCCATGTAGTTTTTTACCGCAGAAGCCTTTACATTTCAGCAAATCCAATTTAGCGTCATGATTACCGCACGTGACATTTTTTTTTTTTTTTTATTTTTGTTTATTTCATTATAAGTATTTACAATTAGCAAAAAGTTTTATAAAACTAATTTTAATTCTTAAATTAATTATAACTAAAACCTTATTGTAGTTTAAATTGCTTAGTTTTTTTTATTCTAATAGTTAATACAATCTCTAAGTTATTTTAATTTTTCTGAAATATTGTATTGCATTTTGAGTTTTTTGGAAAATATTAAAAACCAAAAATTAATTATATTTTTTAATTTTTTATAAAAACAAGTAAAACTTAAGCTAGCTTATATCTAATGCTAAAATTAAAACTTAATCTAAAACTATCTAACTTAGCCTAACCTTATCCTAATATATTATGAAATTTTAACATCATTTACTTTTAATTTTATAAACTATTTAACCACCAATAGTTTTTTTGTATTTATATACCCTTTGGAATCTAGGTAAATAAAATGTTCGGGCGCAATGAAACCCGTTTTTAAACTATATTTAATATACTCTTCGTTATGGTAATATATGTTTGATATTAAACCATTTTCTAACGTGCTAAGAGATCTATCAAAATGATTACGTATAATTTTTATTAAAAAGTTATCGAATCTTATTATATTTGCCTTACGGTACAAGCATTTATTGGAATAAAAATGTTTGTAGTCCGTTTCTGGTTTTCTATGTAGATTTACGCAGGCTCTTATGCATTTTCGTTCAAAAACCCTGATTTTTTCCATTTGGCTTGCACTAATATTGAACCAAATTGGTCCAGCATACGATATAGTTGGTCTTATAAGACCCTGGTAAGCTAAAGTTTTCACTCTGTCATTAAGAGTTTTATTATAAAACAATTTCTGACAGGACATGAACGCTTTAGTACCCTTTTCAATCGCTTTTTTTACATGGTGAGTAAAGTTTAAATTTTGGTGTAGATATACACCTAAATATTTAACTATCTTTTTTTTATTAATTTTAATGTTATTTGGAGCTCTAATTTCAAATTCTTTCCAATGTTTCTTAATATTATTGTTTACTTTATCTACTGTGTTACGGAATAATATTGCTTCGCATTTTTCTATGTTCATTTTTAGTACCCAGACCTTACAATAGTCTACTATAAGGTTGAATAGTTTTTGAACACTTGTTTGTACATCCTTTATCTTATATGCTGCCGAGTAGACAATAAGATCATCGGCAAAAGCAATTGCGTAATTGTCTCCTTTTATGTTGTTAAGCATATTTAGGAGATCTGATGTGTACAGAGAAAATAAAATAGGTGAGTTTACTGTACCTTGTTGTAAACCACTTTCGATTTTAAATAAATTCTCGGCATTTAATTTGTTTTCTATTACGAAACTATTTTCATCAACCATATCTAGTATTAATCTAACTAAATTGTTTGGAAAATTTCGTTTAATTAATTTATATATTAAACCTTCTATCCATACGCTGTTAAATGCTTTTTCGAGGTCGATTAGGCAAGCGCCAACACATTCTTTTTTATTAATGTACCAGCAAATATCTGATGTAAGTTTATTGATAGCATGATTTGTAGAGTGTTTATACCTGAAACCAAATTGGTTTTCAGGTAGTATATTTTCATTGTTAACAAAATTAATTATTTTGTCATTAATAATGGTCTCATAAACTTTGCTAATGTTAGGTAACAAGCTTATGGGTCTGTAATTGCCGGGATTTGTAGGATCTTTTCCCGGTTTTTTTAGCATAATTACTTTAGCTATTTTCCAGCTTTTCGGAAAATAGCAGTAGTTTAATGCATTATTGAAAAGGATAACTATTTTTTGTATAATTTTAGTACTTAAGTTTTTTAGTACAATGTTAGGAATGCCGTCAATCCCTGCCGATGTCTTGTTATTCAAATTCTTAAGTCTTGTAGAGAGATCATCGTAATTCGTAAAGAAATTGTTTCTATTTAAAATGTTAAAGGATGTATTTATTGTGTCAAATGTGATTAATGTAATGTTATTTTGTTTTTTTAGTTTGCTACTTTGTTTAAAAGCCTGTACAGTATTCTGAATATTTTGGTGGAATCGGTTGTTGTTAGGTACTGTTATTTTGTGACTGTTTTCTAAGTATGATCCTAATATTTTAGTTATTTGTATTTTTTCCCTTAATATATATTGATTTGAGTTTGTTCTGTCTAAACTAGTGACGTCGATGTCGTTGTTAGTCAGTAGATTTAAGTCTTGTTGGTCTATGTGTAATTGTTTTATGTCTTGTATATGTTTTTTCCTAAATATTTTGTTTATTTCGGGAAACATATTACGGCTGTCTTTGGATGATATATTTTTAATTCTGTTTGTCCAGTAGTTGTTAATTTCAATTTTAAGTTGTTGTTTTATTAATGTATTAATATTATTTAAGAGACTTTTGAGTGTGATTATTGCTTGTGAATTGAAGTCTAAGCATCTTTTGTAAATTAAATGTATGTCTTTAAGTAATTTGTTTTTGTGTCTGAGTAAATTTTTTAATCTAGTTGAGTAAAATTTATTTAAATAGTTTTGTTTGGTACATTTTGGTATAATTTCAACCATTGTGTCTTTAATAATTTTGTTCAATTTGTTTAAGTGGGTGTCAATTTTTTCTATTCTTATGTTTTCCGTCTCTATAATTTGATCTCTACAAGTTAAGTATTCCTTTTCAAAATTGTTATCTAGCTTTATTTTAAACTTGTTCCAATTGGTTTTATGGAATAAGTACTTTTCATTGGCTAGTTGATTGTTGTATGTTAACAAATTTTCTTCATATAGAGCAAAAATGCCACTTACAGCATTATGATCACTATTGTATGCTAATGTTTCTAGAGTATTGTTAGCTGATTCTATTCTTACATCTATTAAGAATAGATCTAAATACGAATAACACCTTGGGAATGTCGGTGCATCCGGAATTAAAAGCTTACTTTTATATTGAATTTTGTTGTCGCTTAGCCATTTATACAGAGCCGAACCACGACTGTTATTACATATATTATTCCAAGAAACATGTTTTGCGTTTAAGTCTCCTGCAATAATATAGTAATGTTTACTGTTGGATAGATTTAATATTTCGAATATTTTACTAAATTCGTCTAAAAATTTTGATTGGTTTCTGTTGGAAGCATAAATTGATATCACAAATAATTTATCGGAATTTCTTAAATTTAGACTAATGATACTTAATTCTATGCATTTAAAATTATTAAATTCTACGTTTCTAATTTCTTCATATTTAAAAGTTTTTTTGATACAAACAGCTGTACCACCTCCACCTAAATTAATTCTATCGTTTCTAATTATATTAAAATTTTCTAATTCTAAAAAATGTCTGCTTTGCAATTTAGTTTCGCCTAAGCAGAGAATATCAGGATTTGTATCTTTTGTAAAATGCATAAGAGAAAATCTTTTACTATATGAAACTAGTGAATTTACATTAATTGAAATTAATTTTATATTAATGTTATTTGTTAATGAATACGACATAATTAACAATTGGGTCTAGAGATGTTAAATGTTTCATATAAATGTTTT
Source organism: Dolichopus griseipennis (assembly GCA_963082915.1). Classification (NCBI taxonomy): domain Eukaryota; kingdom Metazoa; phylum Arthropoda; class Insecta; order Diptera; family Dolichopodidae; genus Dolichopus; species Dolichopus griseipennis. The sequence goes on along the minus strand of OY720443.1, from coordinate 125,727,019 downwards.
ATATCATTTACATTTTGTTTCATATTGTTTTCAATGTTTTCTATTTTTTTCATCATACTTAGCATAGTTTTATTTAAATTTTCTAATAAATTGTTGTTATAATTATTGTTATTATTATTATTACTATTGTTATTATTATTATTGTTGTTATCTATTGCATTGTTGTTGTTGTTGTTGTTGGTGTTATTATTATTGTTTGTTGGTTTTGTATTATTATTGTTATTTAATGCATTTGCATATGAAATATTTGTTTTTGTAAAATTATTAAACATATTGTACCTGTTACTAATTTTTTCTTTTAACCTTTGTTTTAATTCTTCTTTTTGTTGTTGTTGCTTAATATGCACAGGGCAGTTTGTATATGATGCTGGATGTCCATGCTGTTTACATAGTGTGCAAAATAATTTGCTCTTCTCATCACTTATTGTGATACTGCACTCTCCTGGAGAGTGGTTCTCACCACATTTTACGCAACGGTAATCCATATTACAATTTGCAGCAGAGTGAGAGAACCTTTGACATCTGGTGCATTGTAGTTGTTTATTTTTAATTAAATTCTCCCAATAAATTATTGTGTTGTCTATTGAGTTGATTTTTTTTATATCGTTTATGTTGCTCTCAGCTGATGCTTGAACAATAAAATATGAGAGAATTTTTTTGTTCTCTTCTGATTTTTTATTGTTGCATTATTAAAATTTTTTAATGCGTTTAGTACTTCTTCTTCTTTGTAAGAAGCATCTAAACCTTTTAATAGCAAACTAATTTTTTTTTCTGTTTTTGGCGTGTATGTGTAAAAATTAGTTTGCGATTTTTTTAGTATATCTATAATTGTTTTGTAATCTATTATTTCATTTGGATATATTATGAAGGAATTATCCGAAATTTTTTTTGTTAAGAAATTGTTTGTTTTTATTTTTATCGTTTTTTTTAGCATTTCTAAGTCTGAATAATACACACATATGGGTGGCATTTTTTTCTTATTAATATTTTTTACACTTTCATTATTATTGTCATTTTTTTTTAATTGTATTTTATTTTTATTATTTTCATTACTGATGGTATTTATATTTTGGGTAATTTTATTGTTTTTGTTGCTCAAGCTAATAGATTCTTTATTTTTTTTATTTTCAATGTTTTTTTTTGATAACACTTCAATGAAATTTTGAAACTCATCTTTGTCTGTGTAAGTTTCTTGTATTTCTATTTCACCTTCTTCCATGTGGTTTTCAGCTTCATTTGACAGAAGCGAAAATGGATTTTCAGTGGAATTTATAGTTGTATTATTTGGTTTTAATTCACTTATAATTTTTTTTAGTTTTTTGATTTCAGTTTTTAGTTTATCGTTTTCTTTTTTCATCTCATACATTTTTTTGGTATTTTTATTTTTATTATTATTTTGTTTTTCACTCTGGGTATCCATTGTAGAACCCTGATTATTTTTATTTAATAAAATATTTAGATTTGTGTTTATAGTCTGTTTTAATTCATTTTGTTCTATTTCTGATTGCATGGTGCAATCCAGAAATGAACTCACAAAGAAATTTATATAAATTTATTGTAAATTAATCACTTTATATAAAAAAAATTTTTTTTTTATTTTTAATTAATTTTTTTCAAATTTATATACCGCTATATTTTTGTTTTATTTATTTATTTTTTTATTTCAATCACCGCACGTCTGCTCTTCTCAAGAGATCAATTCGAACTCCACCGCACGTGACATGAGCACATTTAATTGCGGAAAAATTGTTGTTAAGAATTTTGTTTGACATTGTGAATAGTTAATGAAAATAGAGGTCAACAAACAAAACAATTATTAATTAGCACAAAATTCAAAAGTTTGCGAAATTATTATACACTTTACAGAAATTTTATCGTTAATGTTTGTATTTAAATTATTTTTTTTTTTTAATTTAAAATTTAACGCAAGTGTCAGCAAAATTGTATTATTATTATTGTTCTTTTAAAGGTTAAATGTTTTTATAGTTTTATTGTTGTATTTAATTAATTAAATTTAAATAATGTATGATGATTCACTAAATATTTTCATTAAAATTAAAACAAAGCGAAAGAGTATGTCTTAACTGAACTAACGATACGATTTCGGTATCGAACCATGGTACGATTTCGCCCATTATGCAGTCCCCGTCATACTTTCAATACTAGTTAACCCTTGTACACAATTGGAGCGTTCTATCTTCATTTTAAGTTAATATTTTTATTAATTTCGATGATGCTTTTAAACCTTGGGGGTGTAAGGGGGGTATTGAACCACCACTCTGATTGATCCAAAATTAGGAGAACGCGCAGGAAATAGTAAAGAGCACCCATGTACCAAATTTGAAACTTCTAAATTTATTTGAAGCTACTATCTTTATTAATTTCTAAAATATGCTTTAAGGTCTTTGGAACTGTGTGGCTGGTCCCCAACCCACTACTCTAATTGGTGCCAAATTCAAGGACACTAAGAAAGAGACACCCTGATGTTAAGTTTGGAGGTTCTATCTTCATTGGTTTCGGAATTATGCTCATTTGGCCTAAATTTGATCAAAAAGTTCTAAGTTCCGAACCCTTTGTACATAACCCACCGTACGCAATCACCGCCGTAATTTCATTACCAGTACCCTACACCACAAATTTTATGAAGATAGCGTCATCAGTTGTTGTGTTATCGTAATTTTTTATATATGTTTGTTAGCCCTTAGACTGATTAAAAGGTCCAGAATCCGAACCCTTGGGGTGATTTCGCATATATGCAGTCCGCGCTGTACTTTAAAAACTAGTTAACCCTTGTACACAAGTGGAATTTTGTATATTAATTTTAAGTTACTATTTTTAGTTATTTCATTTATAAGCTTTTAAACCTTGGGAGGCCTAAGAGCAGGACTGAACCACCACTCCAATCAATCCCAAATTAGGGAGACACACAAGAAATAGTAAAGAACACCCTTGTGCCAAATTTAAAGCTTCTAAATATTTTTTCAAGCTGCTATCTTCATTAATTTTAAAGATATTCTTCAAGGTCTTCAGAAATGTGTGGCTGGTCCCCGACCCACTATTCCAATGGGGCCCAAATTTCAAGTACACTAAGGAAAAAGAAAGAAACACCCTGATACCAAATTTGGAGGTTTTATCTTCATTGGTTTCGAAATTATGCTCGCTTGGCCTAAATTCGATCAAAAAGTTCTAAGTTCCGAACCCATTGTACATTACCCACCGTACGTAATCATCGCCGTAGCTTCATTACCAGTATCCTACACCACAAATTTTATGAAGATAGCGTCATTAGGTGTTGAGTTATCGAGATTTTTTATATATGTTCGTTAGCCCTTAGACCGATTAAAAAGTCCAGAATCCGAACCCATGGGCCTATTTCGCCCATTTGATATCCCCGCCGTACTTTCAGCCCTAGTAACCTATAGTTAATATTTCATCAAAATAGCTCCTTTATTTTTTGAGTTATCGTGCCTACGGACGGACGGACGAACAGACGGGTGGACGGACCTTTAGGTGGTTACAAACACCATACCAAAGTTAATATATCCCTTTATCTATTCTATAGGTGTAGGGTATAAATATATATAATTGCAAACAATTAAAAAAAATAAAACAAATAATCTATCTTAAAAAAATAATTTGTAATTTAAATGATTTGTTACTTAGGGCCTAACCAAAATCAACGGGTAAAGTGTAAAATTTCTGAAATAAATAGTTAGGTACATGAATTTGCATGTGAGCAATCAAAATAGGCGACGTACTTGACAAAGCGAAAAATAAAAATAAAAAATTTAAAATAATATCTTTGTAAAATATTTGTTTATTAAAAAATACATATAATACGTTTGCAGAAACATAAAAAAAAAAAATTAAATTTTTTTCTTAAGAAAAATTATTTGTTTCTTATGGAACAACCAAAATCAGCATGTACGGCATTCAGTTTCTGTCAAAACGAGGAAGAGTGTAGTAGAGTAGACTGTGTCAACTCTGGGATACCCGTATGACCGTAACATATACATTATATAATCCGATTAATTTCTTTTGGCAAAATTTCAAACATTCAGCTTTATTAGGTGTAGTGTAATGCTCATATAAAAGAAGGAGTTGTATGGCAGCTACTCGAACCCTCTACAATAGACCAACCAAATTTTGCAGTAACTTTGGTCATTACACTAAACTTTTTTTGGCAAAGTTTCATATACCCAGCTTCATTAGGTGTAGTGTAATGCTCATATAAAAGAAGGAGTTGTATGGCAGCTACTCGAACCCTCTACAATAGACCAACCAAATTTTGCAGAAACTTTGGCCATTACACTAAACTATTTCTAGAAAAATTGCAGACACCCAGCTTCATTAGGTTGAGAGTAATGCTCATATAAAATAAAAAGTTGTATGGCAGCTCGTCGAACCCACTGCACTAGACCAACCAAATTTTGCAGAAACTTTGGCCATAAAACTAAACTACTTTTGGCCAAATTTCAGACACGCAGCTGTAATAGGTACAGCGTAATACTCATATAAAAAAAGGAGTTGTATGGCAGCTACCCGAACCCATGAACCAAAATGGCTGGATTTAAATAGCGATGACGGCTATTGCAAAAAAACGAATTTCCGAAAATTTCAAGATCCTAGCTCCTTTAGTTTTTGAGTTATCGTGCGGACGGACGGACGGACGGACATACATAGCTAAATCGATTTATTTTTCGATTCTGATCCGATCCATACACTTGAGTCTATATCTACCCCCCCCCCCCCCCCTTCTCTGCGTCACAAACGTAACGGCAAATTTATTATACCCTTTGACTATATAGTCATACGGGTATAAAAATTTTAAATAATTAGTTATGTAAAAAAAATTTACATGAAAGCATACGTGACGTACTGTACCTCGGAGTTTCAAAAATTTAAAAATTGACAAAGCATATAAAAATATTGTAATTGTTTTTTCTTATGTTGCTATGATTAAATTTTAAAAATAAAATAGGTATTTTGAAATAACATTTTTATTTAAATAATTTTGTTTAAAATATATACTGAAATAAATTGAAAATACCTACAATATGTTTGCAAAACTAAAAAAATTATCTTTCTCCCAACCTAAATAAAAACGTACGGCGTATAATTTCTGTCAAAAAATTTAGCAATAAATAGTTACATAAATTTACATTAGAGCAGCCATAATACTAGTAACGCGATGTACTGTATTTCGGATTTTTAAAATTTACAAATATTCACAAAATGTATAAAAATATTATTATTGGTTTTTCTTATATTTCTAATATTATGTTTTAAAAAATAATATTTTTTTAAAATAATTTTAATTAAAAAATATCTTATATTCAAAATACCTATAATATTAAAAAAAAATATTTTTTGTAGCTACTAAATTAAAACATTCAAATAAATATTTTCCGATAAATTAAATACTGTACGCGCGTATCGACTTAAGGAGATTTAGACAGCCGTATTGACGTACTGCCGCATAAACATTGTGCGTCGTATGTTTTGATTTCATTCTAATAATTGAAAAGTTTATTTTACATTTTCAACATCTAATAATGTTTTTTATAATAAAAAAACTATTTTTATAAACAAATTTTATATATCAAAAAGTGTACATGAAGATTAGATAGGCGTAGTTTGTAAATGGAACCCTAATTTTTGTTTCAGAAGTACATAATTGTCAGATTAATTGTCATATATATATTTAACATTTTGAAACTACCTGTCATTTGATAAGTTAATTATATTTAATATATCTAAATAATAAAAATAAAGTGAAAAAATTAAGGTTTATTGCTGATATAAATATAAAGAATATTTTTTAAAATGGAAGGGGGTAAGTGCTTATTGGTTATCAAATAAAAAATTTGAATTAACATAACCTATTCAAATGAATTTTAATTAAGCCTTCTGCAGGAAATTATTTATCTACTCTGTCATATACTCTTTACAACAGTTGGTGAAGCTGACAGTAGTTGAGAGTAGAAAAGAGTTTACACCTCATAAAGGAATGAAAGCAATAATATTTATTTGTTTTAAGAAACTTATGAGTCGTGGCTCATGACCATATATAGAAATATATTTTTGTCAATAAAAAACTTAGGAAAAATTAAATAAATAAACTAGACAAAAAGTATAAAGTAAACTAAGGAATTCAGAATCATTTTTCACATGCTTTTGCGAACTATAGATAGGCATACATTTTTAGTAAAAATTTACCTATGTAGCTATTAAATTTAAAAATGGAATAAGAGTAGGAAAAATTTATTCTTTGATTTATTGAAAAACTTTTTTTTATGCTATAAATCTTAAGATTGAGATTTAAAAAAAAATTTCGGTCAACTTGACTATTATTTTAACTTCTGGCAGCTTCAATATAATATAATACTAAGTTCTAAACTTATGAATTAAACTTTGGTTGTACATATTATGTATTCATAGAGATTCATAGCTTTTTAATTAGGATACAGAAAACGTACTACAACATTGTTCAAATCGTACTAAAATGTTGAGAAATATAATAAATTTTTTTTGTTAGCAAATTTCAAGCGCAAGAATTATTGACAACATTGTTGGTATAATTTTTATTACGTATAGGAAAAAAAAATAATTTGTCGTGTAATATTAGTCATAATTTACACAAAACGAATTTTATATGCTAATTTAAAAGCAAAAACAGCTCGAATTTCGAGCAAAGGGCTATACTAGTACTTTTAATAATATGACATTAACATGGTAGTAAATCTAATTAGAAATATTATTTTCGTTAGTAAAAATATTCATTAAAGTATATTTTGTTCTAACATAAACCATAAACAAAAAACGCTCACGCATATTCATGTAAGATTATTACTAATATTTATTATCTAGCTAACACAAAATGCAAATAAGCTTACATTAGACACATTATATGTATACATACTTAATATAATAATATAAATAATAAATATACATACATATATTGTATTTGCATATAAATACCACCTACTTAAACTAATCATTTCACAACCGTTACAATTGTATTACGCAGTATAATTCGAATCTAAAAAACACATACAGAAAACGAAAACAAAAACAAACGACTGATATAATATCTTGTGCATCTTAAAAATTTGAAGATTAATAAGTTAGGTAGTCTGCTTTTTGTATGTTCCGTATTTTATAAAATGTTGGAGTCGTTGGTTCGCAAATCTCTCTTCAACCTTCAACAGGTTATCACGGTTTTAATAAAAAGAAAAAAATTTAGCACAAAATATTTATTTTTTTTTAATTTCACTTCTTTTTTATTTATAATTTTTTGTGTTTAAAAAAAAAAAAAAAATAAGTTTTTTTATATTGTTTTAAAATTAAATATAACTTTAGAAGCAAATAAAAAAGTGTTGTGAATTTGGTAATATAGCCGCATCTTCAATGGCGGCAAGTTAAGTATATTTATTTTTTTATTTTTATTTTTGTTTTATACAATTTAAAATTTTTTTACTTAACTCATTATTTCACAGCACTAATTTTAATTTAATTTGATATAAATCTATTTTATTTTGTGTTATAAATATAATTTTTATACCCGTGCATACATATATGAACATCGGGTATATTAAAATTACTCCTCTGTTTGTAACGCATCGAAATATAAGAGCTAGATATAGTGTCAAGGGTACGTATCGAATCAGCATCGAAAAGTGAATCGATCTAGCTATGTGTGTCCGTCCGTCCGTCCGTCCGTCAGCACGATAACTCAAAAACTAAAAGAGCTAGAGTTCTGAAACTTTCACAAAGTAATTTTTAGACAATTTGTGGGTTCCCTATTGTTTTTGGTTAAAATCGGATAAAGGCTTCTGGTAGCTGCCATACAAATTTTTGGGGAATTTATTTGGATATTTCAAACTTGTTGTTGTTGTTGTTTAGACGGGGGGGGGGGAAGCAAGTCTCCCTTACACCTAGGCCTTGCGGCCCGTTGTGCACCCCTTATTAAGTACTTTCTATTTATTTATAACTACTATATTATTTATTTTGTTTATATTGTATATGTGTATATTTTATATTATATTTGGTCACCATGGGGATTCGTAAAGAAAAATTATTTTTCAATAATTTTTTTTTTAATTAAATATTGTATGACCTGACCGGGAATCGAACCCGGACCCCCTCGGTTAATAAGCCAAATGCTTACCCACTGCACCACCGAGGCCCCTATTTCAAACTTAATAACTAAAAAAAAAAAAATTACTAATAAAAATACAAACTAAATAGAAAATAAACAAAATGTTATCATATTATTATTCATTACATGGTGCAGTGGTTAAGGCAGTGCGCTTCTAATAAAAATTTGTGGGTTCAAATCCATCTTGGGGCAAAACGTTTTTTTATTTTTTTTAATTCTATAAAAAATTTTACAGAAAACTCGCATTTATTATTTTAATAATTATTAATTTCTTTTTTTTTGTTATTATTTTTATTTTAAAATTCAAAAATGTGTTACAAAACAATACATATACTAGGTATATATAGGTACAATAATTTTAAATTATTTTTTTTATTATTTGGCATATACGTAAAAATCAAATAATATGATGATATTAATTTTTTTGACTAGGTATTTTTTTTTGTTTTTTTCTTTTTGATTCTTCGTAGGTACGCACTATTTACTCTCTCTTACATAAACAATTTGATTATATGTAACAAGTAATTTCAATTCTGTTACCAAAAATTTTATAAATAGAAATACATTAAAACTAAATGCAAAAAATTTTATATATGGAAATACATTGAAACTAAAAACAGCACACCTCACCGCACCAACTTATAAACATATTTTTTGAATTTATATAATATTTTCAAACTTAATGACTAAATAGAAACTAAATACAAAATAAACAAAATATTATGAAATTATTAGTTATTGTATGGTACAGTGGTTAGGGCGCTAGACTTCTAATAAAAAGATGCCGGTTCAAATCCATGTTTGTGGGAAAGTTTTTTTATTTTTTAATTCGTCTTTTTTTTTCATCATTCTTTTTGTCACAAAATCCTTTTATATAAGAAATTTTTATTTATTCATTTCTTTCTTTTTGTTATTATTTTTATAACAAAATTCAAAAATGTTTTTCAAAAAAATATAATTATAACCATATACCTACATATTTTATGTACAATAATTTTAATTTTTTTGTTTTATTATTTGCCACACGAAAAAATCAAATATCGTATTAATTTTTTCTTTTTGATTCTATTTAGGTAGGTACGCATTATTTACATAAACAATTTGATTATATTTAAAAAGTATTTAAATTCTTATGACAAAAAATTTATATAATATAGAAATACATTGAAACTATATGCAAAAAAAAAAAAAACAATTTAATATTCATTATTAAAAAATGTACACACTTCCCCTCACTTCACCAACATTTACATTTATAATTTATTTTTCTCTTTGAAATTAAATGCAAAAACAAGAAAACAAAAAATAAAAACGAAGCAAGAAAAGTTCCATCGATGGCTTAGTGGTAAGGACGTCGGCCTTTTTATAGCAAAGTGCCGGTTCAAATCTTAGTCAGGGCATATTGATACCCGTACAAACAAAATGTTTTTTTTTTAAGTTCATCTTTTTTTTCTTATTTATTCTTTTTGTAATCTAATATATAAAGAAGAAAATTTGTTTGTTTATTTGTTTGTTTGTCCAGGATTCACGTGAAAACCACTGGTCCGATTGACACCAAATTTTAGAGGAATAATTTTGGGAGTCCGGGGGGTGACATAGGCTATGTCGCATTTTTATAAGTCAGCAGGTTGCGGCTCCAGAGCCGTTTTAAGCTTTTTCGTTTTTTTGATGTCGAGTCGAAACGGTTTGACCGATTCACTTGAAATTTTGCACGAATGTTCTTCTTATTACACGGAATTAATGGTATAAAACTGGTTGGAATAAATTAACCCCTTTTGGCCCGGCGGGCTTCCAAAAAATTTTGTGATTCCGATTTGTGTCCAATTTTACAGGGTGGTTTTGCAGTCAAAAAGAGAGGCTGGCACAAATTTTTGTTGGGTTCGGTTAACCCGTTTGGGCACGAGAGTGCAATGAAGCTTTTTCAATGTTTTTGATGTCGAGCCGAAACAGTTTGACCGATTGACTTGAAATTTTGCACAAATGTTCCTCTTAGCAACCGCAATTAGTTGCATAAATTTGGTTGGAATAATTTAACCCATTTCGGCCTGGCGGGCTTCCAAAAAATTTTGTGTTTCCGATTTGTGTCCAATTTTACAAGGTGGTTTCGCAGTCGAAAATAGAGTCTGGCTCAAATTTTTGTTGAGTTCGGTTAACCCGTTTGGGCACGAGAGTGCAAAGAAGCTTTTTCAATGTTTTTGATGTCGAGTCAAAACTGTTTGACCGATTGACTTGAAATTTTGCACAAATGTTCCTCTTAGCAACCGCATTTAGTTGTATAAATTTGGTTGGAATAAATTAACCCATTTCGGCCTGGCGGACTTTCAAAAAATTTTGTGTTTTCGATTTGTGTCCAATTTTACAGGCTGATTTTGTAGTCTAAAAGAGAGGCTGCAAAAAGTTTTAGTTAAGTTCGATTAACCCATTTTCCACGACGATGATATGAAGTTTTCTATATATTTTATTTTCTTATACGATTAAAAGTATTTTATTGAAAATTTTGTAGCAGCATTTTAATTAAAACCCACAGGGTTAATTTGGTTTTGACCTGTTTGTGCGTTTTGAACAAAGATTCAATGAAATTTTCAGTTTTCTTCAAATGAAATCTAAAAATCAAAAAATTCAATTTGTTATATATAATGCTTAAATACATAGTATTTTAAAACAGTTTTTCCAAAAAATAAGCCTACATTTCTCTCATAAAATCATAAAAAAACGAGGAAGAGCGTATTACAACTTTCAGGACTAAACAAACTATAAGTTGAAAAGCAAATTTTTAAACCTTTTCTAAACAATCGACTATATTTTATTCAAACGTTGGCAATTCAAGAAAATCCCTTTTTGACCTATAGTCATTTTAATTCAGTTAACATTGTTCACCGGAAACCTACCATCCTCAACTATATCGTCAAGGAGCACCAAATTGTCAAGAAGCACTATGTATAGAAAAATTAGAGTTAATCGTTCAAATTGTTTTGCAAACTGTTTTTTAAAGTTTTTGTTTCGCAATCGATTAAAAGAACTCGACAAACCTTTTTTTTAAGTATTCCCCTAATTCAAAGAAGTTGTACCTACTTTCAAAAATTGGACGTAATTTACTTACAAATTTTTTTTTGAACAATCGTCGGCAGGGGTTAACAACTTTCAAGTCTGTTAGTAAATTGAACTTCATTTTCAAAGAAGAACACATATACGAAATTTGAAGTTAATCTGTTAAATCATTTCTAATATATAGCAAAGCAACGAAAAAACCTATAAAAAGCTGTTGGGCCACGATGGGTTAACGGAACTCCACAAATATTTTTTTCTGTCATTTATAGGCAAAGTAGTATCTCAAAAAATTGGCTGAAACTTGCTTTTTTACAATTTTCAAGTTTCCGGGCAACGCCGGGTAAATCTGCTAGTTAAATATAATTTTTTTTATGTGAGAAACTCTTATTCTATAAAAAATTTTACAGAAAACTCTCATTTATTTTAATAAATATATACAATAATTTAAAATTTTTTTTTTTATTATTTGTCATACACGTAAAAATCAAATTATGAATTAGTATTTAACATGAAATTATATGAATTTTGTTTTTTTGTTTTTTTGTTTTTTGTTTTTGTTACAAAAAGTAGATAACGATTTCGAGTTAGAATTTTATATGATTTAAATGATGCGTAGTTTATTTAAGATAAGCAAAAAAGAAGACAAAGATTTTTTTTAAGTAAATGGCTTATTGATATTGATAGATTGATAGATTATGAATATGATGATTATTATATGAATATGATCATATGAAGTTGATTTTGCTTAAGTTTAATATATTGGTGAATTAAAAATTAATTATAAGAGATAGAATTGAAAAATTAGAGCAAGAGTTTTGAAAATCACACAAAACATTTTTTGGACATTTTTGAGGTTCCCTATTCTTTTTGTTTAAGACCAGATCAAGGTTTTGGGGAGCTGCCACACAACTTCTTTGCACCAATATGAATTTCTTAAAAACTGATTATACTACGAGGATGAAAATTACACACTGTTAGTTATATAATAGATCGAGCACTTATATGAAGTTTCAAAATGTTACGGCCCCATTTTCGGGGGGCTGCTATACAACTTCTTTGCACCAATATGAATTTCTTGGAAACTGATAATAGTACGAGGATAAAAATTACACACTGTTAGTTATATAATGAATCGAGCACTTATATGAAGTTTCAAAATGTTACGGACCCGTTTTCGGGCAGCTGCCATACAAAGTAATCAATTCGATAACTGTGAATCTAATGAAGCTACGAGTTTAAAATCAAAACTGGGCAGATAAAGTAATAGGACAAGTTAGTTGGCAAAGTTGGACATCACTCGGACCAACTTTTAGGGTGGGCTATTTTTTTTTTTTTTATGGGGTAATCAGTTAATCAAAAATTATGGGATACCTAATAAGTTAAATTTTTTTTAAACTATTTTACTTTCTTATATTTTTTTTGTAATATTTATAATAGCATAGGGGAAATAAATAACAGTTAGTGGGTATGCACGGGTATCTAAAAGTTGACAAGGGCAACTATAATCTTTCTCGTTTTTAATTCTATTCTAATTTTCAAATTTTATTTTTAATTTTCAATTTTAATTTACAAATTTTACATTTAATTTTATACCGGCACGTGATTTGGTTTTGTTTACATTAAATTTAATACTGTTTTTTTTTTTTAATTGAAGATTACTCTTCATCTATCATCTACTAGTTGTAAACAAATCAATAAAATATGTCCATTTCATTTCCTCTCCCTCGGATGATAATATTCTAAATTCGCTCATTAATTAATACCATCAATAGTATGTCACCGTATTGTTATACCCTACACCTATAGAATAGGTAAACGGGTATATTAACTTTGGTATGGTGTTTGTAACCACCTAAAGGAAGCGAGCTAGATACAGAAAAGAATATATATTTGTGATCAGCGTGACCGCCTGAGTCGATATAGCCATGTCCGTCCGTCCGTAGGCACGATAACTCAAAAAATAATGGAGCTATCTTGATGAAATTTTAACTGTAGGTTACTAGGACTGAAAGTACGGCGGAGATTACATATGGGCGAAATCGGCCCATGGGTTCGGATTCTGGACCTTTTAATCGATCGAAGGGCTAACGAACATATATAAAAAATCACGATAACTCAACAACTAATGACGCTTTCTTTATCAAATTTGTGCTGTAGGTTACTAGTAATGAAACTACTTCGGGGATTCCGTAAGGCCAGGATTGGACCATGCGTTCGAAATTTAGAACTTTTTGATTGAATTTAGGCCAAACGAACATAATTCCGAAACCAATGAAGATAGAACCTCCAAATTTGGTATCAGGGTGTCCCCTCCTATCTCCTAAGTGTCTTGGGAATTTGGGTCCCAATGGAGTACTGGGTCGGGGACCAGCCACACATTTCCGAAGACCTTAAAGCATATCTTTAAAATTAATAAAGATAACAACTTGAAAAAATGCAGAAGCTTCCAATTTGCCACAAGGGTGTTCTTTACTATCTCTTGCGTGTTCCCTTAATTTGGTATCAATTGGAGTTGTGGTTCAGTACCCCTCTCAGACCTCCCAAGTTTTAAAAGCTTATAATCGAATCGAATTATAAACGTGTTACTTAAAATTAAGATAGACCGTTTAAATTGTGTACAAGGGTTAACTAGTACTATAAGTAAAGCGCGGGCTGTATAAGGGTGAAATCAGCCAAAGGGTTCGGATTCTGGTTTAATCGGTTTCAGGGTTAACGAACATATATTAAAAATCACGATAACTCAACAACTAATGACGCTATCTTCATCAAATTTTGTGCTGTAGGTTACTAGTAATGAAACTACTTTGGGGTTTGCGTAAGTTCGGGATTGGATTATGGGTTCGGATCCTAGAACTTTTTGATCGAATTTAGGCCAAACTAGCATAATTCCGAAACCAATGAAGATAGAACCTCCTAATTTAACACCAAGGTGTCGCTTTCGATTTTCTTAGTCTCCTTGAAATTTGAGCCCAATTGGATAAGTGGGTGGGGACCAGCCACTCAGTTCCGAAGACCGAAAGCATATTTTCGAAATTAATAAAGATAGTAACTTGAAACAAATGTAGAAGCTTCAAATTTGGCACATGGGTGGTCTTTACTATTTCCTGCGCGTTCTCCTAATTTTGGATCAATCAGAGTGGTGGTTCAGTACCTCTCTTAGACCCCCCAATGTGTAAAAGCTTATCGTCGAAATTAATAAAACTAGTAACTTGAAATTAAGATAGAACGTTCCAATTGTGTACAAGGGTTAACTAGTATTGAAAGTATGACGGGGACTGCATATGGACGAAATCGTACCATAGTTTCGGGTTGCCACGCATTTCCGAAAACCTTAAAGCATATCTTTAAAATTAATAAAGATAGCGACTTGAAAAAATGTAGAAGCTTCAAATTTGGTGTTCTTTACTATCTCTTGCGTGCCCCCCTAATTTGGGATCAATTGGAGTGGTGGTTCAGTACCCCTCTTAGACCTTCCAAGTCTTAAAAGCTTATACTCGAAATAACTAAAAATAGTAACTTAAAATTAAGATAGAATATTCAAATTTTATACAAGGGTTAACTAGTGCTTAAAGTACAGCGCGGACTGTATAAAGGCGAAATCAGCCCAAGGGTTCGGATTCTGGACCTTTTAATCGGTTTCAGGGCTAACGAACATATGTAAAAAATCACGATAACTCAACAACTAATGACGCTATCTTCATGAAATTTTGTGCTGTAGGTTATTGGTAATAAAACTACAGCGGCAATTGCGCACGGTGAGGATTGGACAATGGGTTCGGAACTTAGAATTTTTTGATCGAATTTAGGCCAAACTTGCATAATTCCGTTACCAATGAAGATAGAACCTCTAAATTTGGTATCACAGTGTCGCTTTCGATCTCCTTAGTCTCCTTGAAGTATGAGCCCAATTGGAGTAGTGGGTGGGGACCAGCCACTCAGCTCCGAAGACCTTAAAGCATATTTTTGAAATTAATAAAGATAATAACTTGAAACAAAAGTAGAAGCTTCAAATATGGTACATGGGTGTTCTTTACTATTTCCTGCGTGTCCCTCTAATTTTGGATCAATTGGAGTGGTGGTTCAGTACCTCTCTTAGACCCACCAATGTGTAAAAGCTTATCATCGAAATTAATAAAACTAGTAACTTAAAATTAAGATAGAACGTTCCAATTGTGTACAAGGGTTCACTAGTATTGAAAGTATGACGGGGAACTAGTTAAGGGTTAACTAGTATTAAAAGTAGAACGCGAAATCGTACCATAATTTCGGATTCTGGAACCCTTGAAAAGTTCAAGGGCTAACAAACATATATCTTAAAAACACCATAACTCAAAAAATAGTGCCGCTATTTTGATGAAATTTAAACTCTAGGTTACTAGTAATGAAATTACCATTGGAATTGGTTCTGGTCGAGTTTGGTCTATGAGTTCGGATTCTAGGAGCTTGTGATCGATTTGAGGCCGAACGAGTATAATTTCGAAGCCAAAGAATATATTTCCTTTCCTTTTCCTGAACTTGCTGCATTTATGTAAAATTTATTTTTATATTTAAATGAATTATATGAAAAGGTCTAAATTTGTAGTTGTATTTTAGAAATACATTTATTGCATATTTTGCGTTTATAAACTTTTCTAATAGGTACATAAACAAGCCATTTAAAATAATTGCAATTTTGAAAAATTTTAATTATTAAATATATTAGTTTTTTCACAAAATTTAATAACTCAAATTTTTTTCATTTTGTAATTGAATTGGAATAAATATATCGTCGGTTTATTGCAAGAACTACTCAAGTCACAAAATAAACATTCCGAGATATTCAAGTTTTAAACTTTTTTTTAATTTTAAAACTGCTAAAAACTTATAAAAATTAAATATTTTTTATGATGAGTAAGAAAATTTTTATTTCTTTGTTGTTAAGAATAAAATAAAATAAATTTTTTGTCTCAAAATTATTTTAATTATATTAATTTTTTAATTTGAAAAATTATCTGCGTGACTTGCTTATTTTTTGATGTTGAAATTTTTCATAAGTGTGGACTTGAGTAGTTTTTATTTTTGTAAAATTGACACTTATTATTTAATGTTACTCCTCACTAGAAGTTTGATCTGAATCATTTATATTCCATTCTAAGACTGAGAATAGCTCCAGATTAGTATAGTTTTAACAGGTCTTACAATAGTAATAAAATTTGTCCTACATTAAGCAGAAAAATTGCTGTTGAAAGAATTACACCCCTAAGACACTTATTTTATAAGTATAGTGAAAGATATTTGGTGAACTTAACGGCATGATGTTAAATAATAACATTCAAGGTCTATCTGAAAACTTTGCGGAGGTTAAGGAACTAGTTTAATTAAATCAATAATTAACTTTGTTATATCAACTGAAACACATAATATTGTTTAATTTTTATTAATATTCTAATTATCAATTCAATTCAATTCAATTTTTATTAATATTTTAATTTTTTTTTTATTATTAAATTTAGTTCTCACCAGAATTTAAATCTGAGTCACTTATATCTGATTCTAAGACTTCATTGACCTTTTTAGCAGCTTTTAATGATTTGTACCAAGGATGATATTCTTGAGGAATGGCTCCAGATTTGCAGAGTTTTAATAGGTCTTTTTTCTTTTCCAAACTTTTAGGAAGGTTCTTCTTGTATGCTTTATTAATGGATAATGTTTGAAAATTAACAGGAATTTCTTTTTCAAAAATACATATTATTTCCTTGTAATCTGAAGTATGATTGTAACGATATTCAATAATACCAGGTTTCGATTTTTGGTATCGAAATGATTTCACTTTCAACCAATTTACTTTTTTTCCATCTTTGTCTATATTTGTATTTTTCATTATTTTCGATAATGTTACTAAGTCAAGGAATTCATTATTAAGTACTTTTATAACATTATAAGGTGGTGCTTTACTCCTCAACCTTTTGGAACGGGCAAGACGAAAAATGTTGAGCCAATCTTGAATTGTAAAAACCGGGAAATTTCTTTTCTGGTTCTCAATAGCGCTGTGCATACTGTCAACTTCCATATACTTTCTAGAAATTTCTGTTCTATTACTTCAAGTTTCGTTGTTTGAACTAGTAAAAGAAGTAAGCATGAAAAAATATATATCTCGTTGCTTCCTCTTTTCCCATCTAATTCCGTCCAAAAATAACAGAATGCATCATTCGGTGGAGCAGAATTATATATGGTTAAATTGTATGCACACAATTTACGGCTGTAATACATAGCACTAACATCACTTGATGGGATTTGTAATACTGATTGTAAATCGAATGTGCAGGAACGAAAATTAGATTCTTCACAATCTCTTTGCTAAGCAAAACAGTAATGTCTTGCCTTGTTTGTTGCTTTGGACTTGAGTATTTTTTGGAATAAAATAAATTATTATAACCTGCAAAATATGTCAACATAAATTACAAGAAAATCTCAAGTGCACTTGAGAATTTTTAACTGCACACAATCAGGAACAAAATATTATCAAAATATTTGCAAAAATTATTAAGGAGCACTTGTGATTTTTTTGCAATACAGAATTAAGCAAGACGTGTTGCTAACATAATTGCAATAATTTCTCAAGGGCATTTGAGACTTTTATCGTTCTATAATTGTGTTTTCGGTGATTTAGGTTCTTTTAACATTGTTTAATAACTACGAATCTATCTAAGATAGGACTTTGGCTGTTTTTGCAATCGACGAAGAATTGTTCACAGAAAATTTCTGCGTTCATAAGTCCATTCTGACAAAAAATGGACTTGAGTACTTTTTGCAATAAACCCACGATATGTTCATTTATTTCAAGTTTTTTTGTTTTTTAATATTTTTAAATAGATAAATTAGTAAGAATTTGTAATATTTTTTAATAGAAAGTGTAATTAGAAACTGTTTTTAGTATTATAAAGTTAATTTGGTTAGCTATGTCTTACGATCAAATTAATAGGTGATATTACAGCTCTTATGGTGTTAAAACGACTTATTGATATGTCCTAAATTTGAACCAAATAGGTGTAGGGTATTTCTAAGTCGGTTGCACCGACTGACTGTTTCTTTACTTGTTTATACCCGTATGACTATATAGGCAAAGGGTATAATAAATTTGCCATTACGTTTGTAACGCAGAGAAGGAGGGGGGGTAGATATAGACTCAAGTGTATGGATCGGATCAGAATCGAAAAAAAAATCGATTTAGCTATGTATGTCCGTCCGTCCGTCCGTCCGTCCGTCCGTCTGTCCGTCCGTCCGTCCGTCCGTCCGTCCGTCCGTCCGTCCGCACGATAACTCAAAAACTAAAGGAGCTAGGATCTTGAAATTTTCGCAAGTTCGTTTTTTTGCAATAGCCGTCATCGCTATTTAAATCCAGCCATTTTGGTCCATGGGTTCGGGTGGCTGCCATACAACTTCTTTTTTTATATGAGTATTTCTTTGTACCTATTACAGCTACGTGTCTGAAATTTTGGCAAAAGTAGTTTAGTTCTATGGCCAAAGTTTCTGCAAAATTTGGTTGGTCTGTTGCAGTGAGTTCGAGTAGCTGCCATACAACTCCTTCTTTTATATGAGCATTACTCTATACCTATTAAAGCTGGGTGACTGAAATTTTGCCAAAAATAGTTTAGTGTAATGGCCAAAGTTACTGCAAAATTTGGTTGGTCTACTGCAAAGGGTTCGAGTGGCTGCCATACAACTTCTTATTTTATATGAGCATTACTCTATAACTATTGAAGTTGGATGTCTGAAATTTTACCAAAAATAGTTTAGTGTAATGGCCAAAGTTACTGCAAAATTTGGTTGGTCTACTGCAGAGGGTTCGAGTAGCTGCCATACAACTCCTTCTTTTATATGAGCATTATATTTCACCTAATAAAGCTGGTATGTTTGAAATTTTGCCAAAAGTAATTAATGTTTATAATAATAATGATATAATGTTTATATAACGGTCATACGGGTATCCCAGAGTTGACACAGTCTACTCTACTACACTCTTCCTCGTTTTTATTTTAAATTGCATTGTTTTAATTTTTGATGGTATACGTCAATTTACTCATTTTTACTCATTTTTTTTTTTTTCTCTTTTTTATTTTTAATCATAAAAGAAAGGGAAGTACTGAAATTTCAGTTCATTTCTTTTCAACTAACTTAAATTATTTAATTTAAATTTAATTATTTACATATACGTGCGTATTTGTACTTGCACGTAGATTTTGCTGTGTGTGAGTTTTTTGGTTGTAACTAAGTTCAATAAGGTCTAGTTAAAAAGTGTTGAATGGTGTTATAAACCGATTGCTCACTCATAGCAGAATAAAATAAGGGTATTGTTGATGATATTTTGTAAATATTGTTAGCATTACTTTTGTTTTTATAAACGGTGATAACTTGTTCGGGTTGTTTGAATCGTACACATACAATATTTAACCTAAATAATAATATAATTAAATTTTAAATTTTATACGTTTTATTTATATTGATTTTTTTTTATTTATTTTTTTCTTCTCTATTCTCAATTTTTTAATTGCTAATAAAAATTGCCAATTTTCGAGTTCATTTTTGTAATATTCGTGGGCTACAAGCTAATTTTCATGCCGGAGAATGTCATCTTAACTCCACAAAACCAGCAATTTTAGCCCTTGATGAAACACAAGTCAGTGGACAAAACGATAATTTTAATATTATTGGCTACTCACTTGTTTCACACTTCGTACCCAAAAGAGGAATCGCGATTTACATTAAAAATGACATTGCTTTCAACACCCTAGATAAATATAAACCTTCTAGCCCAACCTTCCATTATATTTGGGTTAAAATTATCGTTGAGAAGCATGTAATACATTTCTGTTTTTTATACAGATCACCCAATTCAAATGAACAAGAAACTGCTGTGGAAATTGACAATCTTTCAAACCAGATCAATGAAATTTTGGAATCATGTCCACAAACCGAAATTGTTCTGGCAGGGGATTTCAACGTACACAACAAAGACTGGCTTCATTTTTCAAGTAACTCTTCTTTGAGTCAAAACTCAATTGGGAAACAAGTTGAATTATTTTCCACACTGTTCCATCTTTCTCAACTTGTCCAAAATCCCACTAGGGTCCCCGACCGAGCTGATCAAGAGGGTCACCTCTTGGATCTGTTTTTAACCACTCACTCTGAAAAATATGTAGTTTCAGTTGGTTGTCCCCTGGGGGGCTCCGACCACTGCCTGGTAACCACAAGCTTCCCGGTAAGCACATTAGCCAGCCGAAGGATTCCTCCCAAAAAATTAGTATGGCAATATAGTCGTGCTAACTGGGAGGGATTAAACAATTTTTTCAAAGCATTCGACTGGTCATTGTGCTTCCGCGCTAAAAATGTCAACTTCGCTGCAAATGCGATTAGTGAAACAATTTTACTTGGAATGAGAATCCAAATCATGGTTTAATCGCACTTGCAAAGAAGCCATTCGTAAAAAAGAGGAGGCTTTTAAGCAATACCGGAACAGCGGGTTGGAGTCCGACAGGGCCAATTATATCGTGGTTCGAAACAGATGCAAGAGAGTTATCAATAAGCAAAAATTCTTATTCAACCGGGGGTTTTTTTTTTTTTTTTTTTTTTTAAGCGCTAACTGTTCAACTGTTAGGCTAATAAGCCTGTCTATACCATAGGTACATGTTGGAACAGGGGGTCATATTATATTCGTGTTATTAGAATTGGTCTTATTGAATTCCACATACAATTTAAACATGAGATAGTACTAGGCCTTATAACATGTAGAAACGTCTTAGATTTTCAATATTTACAATTCTATTTTTTGTTTATATTGTAATATTTTATATTTTACTTATATGGTATTCTATATCTGCGAGTTATATTATTTAATTAAATTATTTGTTTATATTTTGCATTTGTTTATATTTTTTTTTTTATTAAAGTATTTTTTTTATTAAAGATTTATAATTATTAATTATTGATTAAGCCATTAATTTGAACCCAATGGCGAATGGTAGCTGAGTCGAGTCGAAAACCAGAAAAGTTTTTCACTTTCACTAGAATTCGAACCCGGGCCCTTCTGCATGAAAGGTCGGCACTTAACCACTGTGCCACCCAGCTCTTAGTTGAAACGAAAATTCCTTCATATGCCTAAGAATACCAAATCGTTTTGGACGTTTGCGAAAAATCTAAAAGAGGACACTAGTGGATCCTCCTTCCCCCCGCTTATTGATAAAAACAACTCAATTGTGTCAGATTCAAAAGAAAAGGCGAACTTGTTTGGAAAACAATTTTCCTTTAACTCAACACTGCCACAGTCAACTCAAAGACCACCAAATACTCCAGAAGTTGGCTGCTCCTTTGGTAGAATTTACTTTAGGACGCGAGCAGTGATGAAAATCTTGAAGATACGAACAAATCAGCCGGTCCCGATGGAATCACAACGATGGTTCTTAAAAAAACCTACTCTACCATTTCAAAACCTCTACGCAACCTCTTCTATTTATCCTTTACTTCGGGTATTCATCCTGCTTCATGTTCATGCTTCAGGTTTGCTTCATGATCGACAATACGGGTTCAGACCCGTCGTTCAACTGGTGATCTCATGACTTATCTTTGTGAAAAGCTCAATATCAGTGAATCTGATGTGGTAGCACTGGATATTTCTAAAGCTTTCGACCGTGTATGGCATGCTGCTTTGTTAGCAAAATGCAGAGCTATAGGGTTAGGTAAAGCCTTTGTCAAATGGATTGGAGATTTCCTTTCGAATCGTACGATTCGAGTTCTGGTCGATGGTTTATCATTTGACAAATTTAAACTAAACGCTGGTGTCCCTCAAGGTTCTGTTCTTTCTCCCACCCTCTTCTTAATATTCATTAATGATCTTCTATCTTTAACTTCCAATCCAATTCACAGTTTCGCAGATGACAGCACCCTTGTAGCTGCCTATGAATTTCATAGCCGCTGTAACATTAATCATCAGGTTAATACAACAGCAAAAAATTTCACTGTCAGTGAGCTAAATAACGATTTAGCAAAAATTCACAAATGGGTTGAAAATAATCTTGTTCAATTCAACACGAAGAAAACCCAATGCTGTCTCATCTCGCGAAAAATAGCAACTTCCATTCCCAACTTGATTTTTCAGGGAGAAGCTTTGCAGCACTCAACAGATTTAAATATTTTGGGCATCGTGTTAAACCAGAAATTGACTTGGTCAAATCACATTTTTGGTATAGCTAAAGATGCAGCTAAATGTTTGGGTTTCTTGTATCGCTGTAAAACTTACTTCTCTTTATTAAATCTCCTCAATATCTATAAAACATATATTAGACCAAAAATGGAATAATGTGTTTCCTAAAGTTGGTAATTCGTATGTGTACGACTTAAATAAATTTAAGAAGAATATTAACATCTTTCTCCTAAATATCCCTCCAAATTTTCCCCATCCACCATAATCCAAAATTCCCAAATATCCTCCGACAATCCCAAAATCCTTTCATATCCCATCCCTGTAACCAAACTGTACATTTGTATCACAGGTTCCTTCCTAAAGTTTGGTTCAAAAATAGTGTGGTTTTGGTGCGTTAAAATCGCACACTACCCAACGAAATACCGCACAATTTCAATGGGTGGCTTTCGAGCGTTCCATACCCTCGCAAAAAAAAAAAAAAAAAAAAAAAAATTCGCTTCATGGTAAAAAATTTTTTTTTAATTTCAATTAATAGTTTTTTATTTTATTTAAGTACCTATTTATTCAAATTTTAAATTATTAAGCCAATCGATAAAATATTGCGTATTACTATATTTGCGTAATCATGTATGTACATATGTATTAAACGAGTAAAGAAACAGTCAGTCGGTGCAACCGACTTAGAAATACCCTACACCTGTTTGGTTCAAATTTAAGGACATATCCATAAGTCATTTTAACACCATAAAAGCTGTTATTAATTTGATCGTAAGACATAGCTAACCAAATTAACTTTATAATACTAAAAACATTTTCTAATTACACTATCTATTAAAAAATATTACAAATTCTTACTAATTTATCTATTTGAAGATATTAAAAAACAAACAAACTTGAAATAAATGAAAATATATTTATTCCAATTCAATTACAAAATGAAAAAATTCTAATTATTAAATTTTGTGATAAAAAGATAATCAAAGCATAATATATTTAATAATCCAAATTTTTCAAAATTGCAATTATTTTAAATGGTTAGTTTATATACCTAATAGAAAAGCTTATAAACGCAAAATATGCAATAAATGTATTTCTAAAATACAATTACAAATTTAGACCTTTTCATATAATTCATTTAAATATTCAAATAAATTTTACATAAATGCAGCAAGTACCTTTGAACATAGCTGAACCACTACAATTTAGTCTAGATTTCGGAGACACATAGGACATAGGAAATATATTCTTTGGCTTTGAAATTAAACTCGACCAGAACCAATTCGCATGGTACTTTCATTACTAGTAACCTAGAGTTTAAATTTCATCAAAATACCGGCATTATTTTTTGAGTTATGGTGTTTTTAAGATATATGTTTTTTAGTCCTTGAACTTGTCAAGGGTTCCAGAACCCGAAACCATGGTACGATTTCGCCCATATGCAGTCCCGTCATACTTTCAATAATAGTTAACCCTTGTATACAATTGGAACGTTCTATCTTAATTTTAAGTTACTAGTTTTATTAATTTCGATGATAAGCTTTTACATATTTGGGGGTCTAAGAGAGGTTCTGAACCACCACTCCAAATGATCCCAAATTAGGGGGGCACGGAAGAAATAGTAAAGAACACCCTAGGCCAAATTTGAAGCTTCTACATTTGTTTCAAGTTACTATTTTTATTAATTTCGAAAATATGCTTTAAGGTCCTCGGAACTGAGTGGCTGGTCCCCGACCCACTAGACCAATGGGGCCCAAATTTCAAAGACACTTACGCAATAGGAAGGGACACCCTGATACCAAAGTTGGAGGTTATATCTTCATTGGTTTCGGAATTACGCTAGTTTGGCCTAAATTCAATCAAAAAGTTCTCAGTTCCGAACCCATTGTCCAATCCTCACCGTACGTAATCACCGCCGTAGTTTCATTACCAATAACCTACAGCAAAAATTTCATGAAGATAGTCTCATTAGTTGTTGAGTTATCGTGATTTTTAATATATGTCCGTTATCCCTGACACCGACTAAAAGGTCCAGAATCCGAACCCATGGGCTGATTTCGCCTTTATACAGCCCGCGCTTTACTTATAGTACTAGTTAACCCTTGTACACAATTTGAACGGTCTATCTTAATTTTAAGTAACTATTTTTAGTAATTTCGATTATAAGCTTTTAAAACTTGGGAGGTCTGAGAGGGGTACTGAACCACCTCTCCAATTGATCCCAAATTAAGGGAACACGCAAGAGATAGTAAAGAACACCCTTGTGGCAAATTGGAAGCTTCTACATTTTTTCAAGTTGTTATCTTTATTAATTTTAAAGATATGCTTTAAGGTCTTCGGAAATGTGTGGCTGGTCCCCGACCCACTACTCCAATGGGACCCAAATTCACAAGACACTTAGCAAAAAGGAAGGGACACCCTGATACTAAATTTGGAGGTTCTATCTTCATTGGTTTCGGAATTATGCTCGTTTGGCCTAAATTCGATCAAAAAGTTCTAGGTTCCGAACCCATGGTCCAATCCCGACCTTAAGCAATTCCCGAAGTAGTTTCATTACTAGTAACCTACAGCACAAATTTGATGAAGATAGCGTCATTAGTTGTTGAGTTATCGTGATTTTTTATATTTGTTCGTTAGCCCTGAAACCGATTAAAAGGTCCAGAATCCGAACCCATGGGCCGATTTCGCCCATATGCAATCCCCGCCGTACTTTTAGTCCTAGTAACCTACAGTTAAAATTTCATCAAGATAGCTCCATTATTTTTTGAGTTATCGTGCCTACGGACGGACGGACGGACGGACGGACGGACATGGCTATATCGACTAAGGCGGTCGCGCTGATCACAAATATATATACTTTTCCATATCTAGCTCGCTTCCTTTAGGTGGTTACAAACACCATACCAAAGTTAATATACCCCTTTACCTATTCTATAGGTGTAGGGTATAAAAAATGTTTATGAATTGAGTTTGCATTATCATAGTGAAGTATTTTAGTTTTTAAAGTTACAAAGTCACACATTTTTAAAGAAACTATTCAAATAAATTAATTTTTTTTCTAATTTTTTTTATTAAATCTGTTGAATTAAAAAAAAAAAATGTTTTATATTTTATCGAGGATCGAACTCAGATCTGTTTACACTTGAAGCCACTCGCTAACCACTGCACCATACAATTCTAATAAATTTTTGGTCAGATTTCTAATATAAATTTATCATGATTTAAAAAATGTAAATAAAAATTTAGATAAAAATATGCAATTAAAGTAATGTAATTAAAATGTGTGAATAAAATTTTGGTTAAGGAAAATTAAGTGAATGTATGAAATATAGAATTAATATGTAAATTGGATAAATAAAATCAATAAAAAATTTTGTAAATATTAATTTGGTTTTTTTATTGGAAAAAATAAATAAATAATCGAGATTTAGAAAATCAAGAAATCTATAAAAGATATAAGAAATACTTAAAAAGTTAGTTAGAGCTATTAAAGTGATTGTTAACAAAGTTAATATCATTGAAACTAATAATTTTAAATACCTTTGATTCCTTGGTTTGTCGCAAAAATAGGCATTCGTCTTTGACCCATAAAAATTCCATCTCTTGTTGTATATTAATTTTTTTGCAGCATACAACTTAGCCTGAAGTGGAGATAGGTGGTGACGAAAAAATATTTTACGATTATCAGTCTCTGTGACTTTTAGCTCCGCGGTAAAAAGCTGTTTATACGTGCATTTCATCGACATCATCTCTGTCTTTTGCATGATATGCAATATGGCTTCAAAATCCAAAGATCTGCAGGTGATCCTTTGACATACCCCAAAAGCTCAACACCAGTATTCATTGATCCGGTGAATCTGAGGTTGTTGCTCTGCATATCCCGAAGGCCTTTGATCTAGTATGGGATTCTGCTCTTTTGAACAAATGCCGAGCTATTTGTCTTGGTATTCCTTTCCGTAAATGGATTGAGGATTTTCTTTCGAACGGTCGAATTCGTGTCCTTGTCGACAGTTCTATGTGCGACACTTTTGAATTAAACGTTCCTTATCATCTTTTAGAAAATAAAAATTTTGTAAACATGTTTGTTTACAAAATAATAAATAATTATTTTTGACAGTTGTCATTGCTGACGGATAGAATGAAACATGGAACGAAACGAAAAGCAAGATGTTGACGAATGACACAAGGGGAGCTAATAAAAAGAATTTTCAAGTTCAAGAGTTTATTCACCTTTTCTTTTTTTTTATATTTTATTAAGCAGTTATTCACCTTTTCTTTTTTTTATTTAAAAGCTGTTACTTCTAAAAATATAAAAGGAGAAAATAAAGTAGAAGAAAGTAGAGTTATATACGTGGACGTGGATGATATAAGCAAAAAGATGTTTAACTTGTAACGAAAGAAGTTTAATAATTTTAATTTGTAAATTTATTTTCAAAATTATTACATAGTAATAATTTTTTTTTGAAAACATAATTTTGTGAATTTAACTTACATGTTTTTTAAAAAACTAATAAACTAAATAAATTAACTATTTTGAATTTGTGTAAAAAAAAAGTGTTTTCCTTAACTTAATTTTTATCCAATCCTACATTTGGGGGCTCAACCGGAATAATCCAGAATTAATCCAGGATTGGACGTTTGGGCAGGTGAATATAAAAAAAAAAATATATATATTAGAAATAAGACTGCGAAAATATATATTTAACGTAGACAAAAAACTTTTTTTTAGAGATTATATTATTATATAAGAAAATTTTAACGATAAACGGTGAATATAAAAAAAATATATATAAGAAATAAGACAGTGAAAATATATATTTAACGTAGACAAAAAACTTTTTTTTAAAGATTATATATATAAGAAAATTTTAACGATAAACGGTGAATATAAAAAAAAAATAATATATATAAGAAATAAGACAGTGAAAATATATATTTTACATAGACAAAAAAAATTTTTTTTAGAGATTAAATATATAAGAAAATTTTAACGATAAACGGTGAATATAAAAAAATATTTTATAAATTTTATATAGGACAGTGAATATCTATATTTAACGTAGAACGAAAAAATACATATATATCACATAAACAAAAACTTTGAACATTTAATTTTTTTTATCTTATATAATTGTTTTGTGATCATTTGGTAAAATTAAATAAAATGGGTTCTAGACGTAGACTTAGTCGTCAAAATAGCGATTTGCCGGTAGTTAACGAAGGAATACGAGAATCTAGTAGATTTAGTGCCGAAAATAATTCACAAATTAAATTTAGTTTCAATGATTTTGGAACATTAATAAGAAAATTTACGGGAAAAGAAACCATTAGCGTACGTAAATGGTTTTCAGAATTCGAACAATATGCTAACACGTTTTACCTCAATGACTTAGAAAAATACATAGCGTGTAAAAGGTTATTAGAAGGTGACGCGAAACTTTTCGTGGAATGTGAAGCTAAACCTTTAAATTTTCACACGTTGTAAGAAGCTTTATTAAATGAATTTACACCTAAAATGAATAGTGCTGAAGTGCATAGTAAATTACAAGCGCGAAAAAAAAGCTTCGCAAGCTGAAGTCGATGAAATATCGGGTATTAGCTATAAAATAAACGGTATAAATGATACGCCCGCTAATAAATCAACTCTGTATGGCGCGAAAAATTATGCAGAGTTCAAAGAAAAATTAGCCGTGTACGAAAAAATTAAAACGGATACGAATCGGAATAATAATCAAAAAAATGTTGACGCGAAAATTGTCGAAGTACCAAAAAGGAATAATTTTAATAACAAAATGTTGCGGTCGAATAAATACTGTTTTAACTGTGGTTCATCAGCACATAAATTTCACAGTTGTCCAGAAAAAGAACGAGGACTGAAATGTTTCGAGTGTAACCAGTTTGGACACAAAAAACCGGATTGTCCAAACAAGAAGCGTCCGATGGCAGACGGCAATCAGGAGCAATATCAGGAGTAGGTTCTAATATTTCCAGCAAAGGTTGTTGCAACATGGAAATTCAAATAAATGGAGATACTCACCAAAATGTTGCGGTACACATAATTGATAACAACAGCATGAAGTTTCCTATTATCATAGGTATGAGTTTGCTGAGACACTCCGTGGTCAAAATTAGTGGTGGCGTCATTTCCGTAAAGAAGAGTAGCACCTCAACAATCAACACTAAAAAAGAAGAAACCGATTGTTATTTAGCTGAAATAAAATTAGAAGATGAGTTTACTTACAATGATCTCCCAGGGTTAGCCAATTTGGACAAAGGTAAATTTAATGAAATTGTTAATTTAATTGAAAATTACTCGCTAGTAACCATGATGAAATGACCCATCCAAATGAAAATTTTGCCGTTGGACGATAAGCCGGTATTTCAGAGTCCAAGAAGGTTCCCACCTATAGAGCAAAAAATAATTAATGATCAAGTGGAAGAATGGCTCAAGAATGGTATAGTTATCGAAAGCTTGTCGGATTATGCCAGCCCTGTAGTCCTCGTGAAAAAGAATGATTCTTCTAACAGACTTTGTGTGGATTTTAGAGGAGTTAATAAGAAAATACACAAAGATTATTTTCCATTGCCAGTTATCGATGACTAAATTGACAAGCTACCACGTTGGATTTAGAAAATGGATTTTTCCATGTTAGCATAGAGGAGAATAGCCGAAAATATACAGCATTTGTCACACAGAAAGGGCAATTTGAATTTTTGAGAGTTCCATTTGGGTTATGTAACTCTCCTAGCGTTTTTCAAAGATTTATAAATTTCACATTTAAAGATTTAATAAATAAAGATTATGTAATAACCTATATAGATGATTTAATAATTCCAGCTAAAACAGAGAAAGAAGCGATAACAAAATTAAACAAGTCATGAAAAAAAAACAAGGGTTTTTAAAAAAGCACATTTTCAAATTTATATTGTATTACATACTGAGTTTAACTTTGGAAATATTTACTTGGAAATAGTTACTGCTTACTTGTAAAATTTACTGCTAACAGTAAAGTTTTTAATGTAAAGTTGTTATAGCCCTTCAATGGGGAAAGTTGCCAAGTTTCTAAAGGATCTAACTTCATATAACTCCCCCTCCCCCCTCCGTCCACCACCATTTTTTTAGGTTCCAAGAATTAAATTGTGAATTCCACAAAAATTTGGAATTTTACTTAGAATTATACAATCTAAGAAAAAATGGGTAAAACTGAGAGACATTTTCTTCAATTTAAGGAACCGCTTTTAAATTTAAGAAAAACCTTTAACATATGTTAAAATACAATGTTGGGCCTTTAAATTTTGTATATTAATAAAAAAAAGAATTGGACAGGTATTCAAGTTAAAGGTGCTTAAAAATAGCAAAATTTAAATTTTCGAGCCCTTATAGCTCCTAAACAGGGGGCTTGACAAAAAAATTTTATTAACCAGCTCCTACTAATATTTGAGGATCTTACTTCTCCCAAAATCTCAGGATCCTATCTTAAACCGTTTAGGAGATATATGGGACCAAAAATTTTGCAAAAATTGGGTTTTATATAATGGTAAATTTTGTACCGTATGGCAACCCTATACATTTAAGCGATATATTTTTGTAAAGCCTATAAAAGCAGCTCTCTTCTACTTTTTTTTTATTTAAAATAAACCTAACAGAACTCTTGTTATATCAATTTAAATATAGGGCTTTTTTGGAATTTGCAGGGGCTGTAGCTTTGTCACCCTTCAAAATTAAGAAAAACCTTTGACACATGTTGAAATATAATTATAGATCTTTGAATTTTGTATATCACTAAAAAAAAAATTTGGACAGGTATTCAATTTACAGGTGTTTAAAAATAGCAAAATTTCAATTTTCGAGCCCTTATATCTCCTAAATAGGGGGCTTGACAAAAAAATTTGGTCACCGACTCCTACTAGTTTCTTAGTGTCTAACTTCTCCCAAAATTTCAAGACCCTAGCTTGAACCGTTCAGAAGATATGTGTGGCTAAAAATTTTGCAAAAATTGTGTTTTGTGTAATGTTAAATTTTAGTACCGTATGGCAACCCAAAATATTTTTCTTTTAAATATTTATAAAGCTTATAAAACCAGCTATCGTTTGCCGTTGTGAGATTGAAAATATATCAAACAAAACTCTTGTTATAACAGTTTAAATATAGGGCTTTTTCCAACTTTGGGGGGCTGTAGCCCCGTAACAGGTGGGGCTACAGAAAAAAATTCTTCTACGAAATTATTTTTTTTGCGAAAACTACCCATGGTTAAAATTTCTTTACTTTATTTCAAACGATGTAAAAGTTTTTGTAAAAATACGGACAGACAGACGGACGGACGGACAGAGTGAAACTATATAGGCACATTTTTACAAAATTTTTTGAAAATGTGCTAAAAAGGTATTACGAGTTGCCGCTCAAAGTGGATTAAAAATTAAGTCGACAAAATGCCAATTTTTACAAACAGAAGTGGAGTATCTTGGATATATAATTAAAAATGGTACAGTATCACCGTCCAATTCTAAAACAAAGGCAGTTAAAAATTTCCCGGAACCCAAAACAGCAAAGCAGGTCCAAAGCTTTTTAGGTTTAACGAGTTACTTTAGGAAATTTATTCCACAACATTCAATTATTGCAAAACCGCTAAGCGACATGCTCAAGAAGGATGTTAAATTTAAATTCGACAACACAGAGAGGAGTTCTTTCAAAGAATTAAAACACATTTCAAGCACATCATCCGTCTTAAAAATTTTTAGTTATGATGATTATATCGAGTTACATACAGATGCCTGAAAATTTGGAATAGCAGCTGTCTTGCTACAACAAGATCCAGAAGATGGAGTATTACACCCGGTGCACTATTCTAGTAAGAAAACAACAGATGCACAACAAAAGTGGAGTAGCTATGAGCTGGAAGTATTCGCCGTGGTGGAAGCTGTTAAAAAATTTAGAACATATTTACTAGGAAAAAATTTAAGTTGATAACGGATTGCAAGGCTTTTGCAATGACGTTAAATAAAAAGGATTTGATAACACGAGTGGCACGTTGGTCGTTGCTGTTGAAAGACTTTGATTATGAAGTGGAGCACCGAGAAGGCACGAGAATCCGCCATGTTGATGCGTTAAGCAGAAATCCGGTAACTTACTGTGTTCAAATAAAAAAGAATTTTATAAGTCAATTACAGGAACTACAAATGAAAGACGAAAAGTTAACCGCGATAATAGAAGTATTGAAACATGGCCAATGCAAAGATTTTGTCATTTACCATAATATTTTGGCCAAAGATGTAAATGAAAAAATTTTATATGTTGTTCCAGAGGGAATGAAAAATTCGTTGGTAAGATCAATACACGAAAATGGTCATTTCCATTTTGCGAAAATGAAAAAGAAAATTGAAGAAGAATTCTATATGCCTGATCTGAAGAGAAGAATAGATGCTTGCATTGGAAACTGTGTCGAATGTATTTTGGCGTAAAGAAAGAGCGGAAAACAAGAAGGGCTGCTCAACCCAATACCCAAAAGATATACACCGTTGGACACGTTTCATATTGATCATGTAGGGCCCATGAGTACAACTAACAAGGATTACCGATATGTGTTGGCGATAGTTGATGGATTTTCCAAGTTTTGTTGGTTGTTCCCTACAAAAAGTTTAAATGCAGAGGAAGTAATAAAGAAATGTGAAATAATTGCCAGTACATTTGATTATCAGTCGCGGATAATTTCTGATAGAGCGTACATATCAAATCAATTCCGTGAGTATTGTAAATCCCATGACACTAAACTTTACTTCATAGCCACAGGAGTTTCAAGACGTAATGGTCAGGTGGAACGTCTACACAAAACTACAGTTGCAGTTCTAACGAAATTATCGTTAAACAAACCCGAAAAATGGTACACGCAAATTACAGATGTACAAAGAATTTTAAATAGCACTTTTCATCGCTCTATTCAAACCACACCAATTGAACTCATGTTGGGAACTAAAATGAAAACAAAGAATGATAAAAATATAATACAGCTAATAGAAGAAGAATGGATTCAACAATTTCAAAATGAACGCAGTGAAGCAAGAGAACAGGCCAAATTGGACATTATCAAAATTCAGGCCTAAAATAAAAGAAATTTTGATCGCAAAAGAAAAGCAGCAATAAAATGTAATTTAGGAGATTTAGTTGCAATCGAAAAGCAAGATGTTGACGAATGACACTAGGGGAGCTAATAAAAAGAATTTTCAAGTTCAAGAGTTTATTCACCTTTTCTTTTTATACCCTACCCCTATAGAATAGGTAAAGGGGTATATTAACTTTGGTATGGTGTTTGTAACCACCTAAAGGTAGCGAGCTAGATATGGAAAAGTATATATATTTGTGATCAGCGTGACCGCCTTAGTCGATATAGCCATGTCCGTCCGTCCGTAGGCACGATAACTCAAAAAATAATGGAGCTATCTTGATGAAATTTTAACTGTAGGTTACTAGGACTGAAAGTACGGCGGGGATTGCATATGGGCGAAATCGGCCCATGCGTTCGGATTTTGGACCTTTTAATCGATCGAAGGGCTAACGAACATATATAAAAAATCACGATAACTCAACAACTAATGGCGCTATCTTCATCAAATTTGTGCTGTAGGTTACTAGTAATTAAACTACTTCGGGGATTTCGTAAGGTCGGGATTGGACCATGCGTTCGGAACCTAGAACTTTTAGATCGAATTTAGGCCAAACGAGCATAATTCCGAAACCAATGAAGATGGAACCTCCAAATTTGGTATCAGGGTGTCCCTTCCTATTTCCTAAGTGTCTTGGGAATTTGGGCCCCATTGGAGTAGTGGGTCGGGACCAGCCACTCAGTTCCGAGGACCTTAAAGCATATTTTCGAAATTAATAAAAATAGTAACTTGAAACAAATGTAGAAGCTTCAAATTTGGCCCAGGGTGTTCTTTACTATTTCTTCCGTGCCCCCCTAATTTGGGATCATTTGGAGTGGTGGTTCAGGACCTCTCTTAGACCCCCAAATGTGTAAAAGCTTATCATCGAAATTAATAAAACTAGTAACTTAAAATTAAGATAGAACGTTCCAATTATGTACAAGGGTTAACTAGTATTGAAAGTATGACGGGACTGCATATGGGCGAAATCGTACCATGGTTTCGGGTTCTGGAACCCTTGACAAGTTCAAGGACTAAAAAACATATATCTTAAAAACACCATAACTCAAAAAATGCCGGTATTTTGATGAAATTTAAACTTAGGTTACTAGTAATGAAAGTACCATGCGAATTGGTTCTGGTCGAGTTTAATTTCAAAGCCAAAGAATATATTTCCTATGTCCTATGTGTCTCCGAAATCTAGACCAAATTGTAGTGGTTCCGCTATGTTCAAAGGTACTTGCTGCATTTATGTAAAATTTATTTGAATATTTAAATGAATTATATAAATAGTTCAAAATTTGTAATTGTATTTTAGAAGTACATTTATTGCATATTTTGCGTTTATAAGCTTTTCTATTAGGTATATAAACTAACCATTTAAAATAATTGCAATTTTTAAAAATTTGGATTATTAAATATATTATGCTTTGATTATCTTTTTATCACAATATTTAATAATTAGAATTTTTTCATTTTGTAATTGAATTTATTCCAAATATATGTTTGTTTTTTAATATTTTTAAATAGAAAAATTAGTAAGAATTTGTAATATTTTTTAATAGATACTGTAATTAGAAAATGTTTTTAGTATTACAAAGTTAATTTGGTTAGCTATGACTTACGATCAAATTAATAACAGCTTTTATGGTGTTAAAATGACTTATGGATATGTCCTTAAATTTGAACCAAATAGGTGTAGGGTATTTCTAAGTCGGTTGCACCGACTGACTGTTGCTTTACTTGTTTTATTTAAAAGCTGTTACTTCTAAAAATATAAAAGTAGAAAAGAAAGTAGAAGAAAGCAGATCATAATATTTAATCGGCTTATTTTTTCCCATACAAATATAAACATCCTTTTTTACGACAAACTATTTGACCAATTTTAATGAAACAACAACCAAAAGAAAGGTTTTTTTTGTTTTCATAGGACAATGATATTTTTTTTTTAGAAGATTGCGTTTTTTCAGGTGAAAACCCGTCTTTAAATTAACATAAATTTGAATTTAACGGTCACGCTGTTAAAAGTTAAGGCTTATGACTCTAATATTATGCGCCGACTTTCTGTGTAAAAATAATGCATTTTCGGTTGTATTTGCAGCTCAATCAAATTATATATTATAGGCGCCGACTTATGTATATCTTTCTTTTTTTTGTTTAGTTCAATATTCAATGAACAAGGAGATTTAAATTTTTTAAAATTTTTTTTTTTGTTTTTGTTTTTTCTTTATCTTAAAAAGTGAACGAAAAAAAAGAAGTCTCTTCGAAATGAAAGCAATACATTTGGTTTATACAGTAGTTTTCATTTATAACGAACTCGGTGCAATTTTAAGAATTAAATTTTACCTAAAAATGAAAGTGTTTTATTACAATGATATTTCTTTTATTTAAAATTATTATATCTAATTATGTTGCTTGGTGATTAATTTAGTATTTTTTATTTATTTTTGAATATAAAAAAAATCATAATAACGCATCAAAAATACAAAAAATATTTCATTAGAAGAAAAAGCACTATACATAGGCTTGAGGCTGACACATCAAATAAAATTTTAGCAAATGAGTTCGAATTGTCCATTCTAGAATCCGCACATTCTACAATGTTCAAGTTTTATACTAATTATTCAAAATTCACAGCATTCTTTTAAAACGACATTCGTTTATTACGACGAATATTTTCCGTCCCATCATGGTTGTTATAACCGAAAAGTACTGTACTTTGTTTTCGTTTGCTTAAAAATTTTTTTTTTTTAAATCGTATATTGTTGTTGTTTTTTGTAAAAAAAGAAACCGACTTCTGATAAATAATATTTCTTAAGAAAAATTATTTGTTACTTATGGATCAACCAAATTCAGCGTGTACGGCGTTCAGTTTCTGTCAAAAAATTTTGAAATAAGTTGTTATGAAAATAAATTTACATGAAAGCATACGCGAGGTACTCGGAGTTTTAAAATTTAAAAATTGACAAAGCGTAAAAAAATATTGTATTTGTTTTTTCTTATGTTGCTACGATTAAATTTTAAAAATAAAATATTTTAAAATAAAATATTTTTAAAATAATTTTTTTTAAAACATACATAGGTATATTCAAAATAATTGAAAACGAAAAATCTTTCTTAAAAACATAATATGCAATTTAAATGATTTGTTCCTTTGGGCCTAACCAAAATCAACGCTTATGGTGTTTTAAATTAGTAGTTAAGCACATGATATTACGTGAGAATAACTTACTTACCTCGAATTTTTAAAATTTAAACATTGACAAAGCATACAAAAAAGTAATTGTTTTTTTTTATGTTGTTATTGTTATAAAAATAAAATATTTTAAAATAATATTGTTTTTAAAAATACCTATATTTTTTTAAAAAATACTTTATATATATTCAAAATAATTGAAATACCTATAGTATGTTTGCAGAAACAAAAAATAACATTTCTTAAGAAACATTATGTGTTCTTTACAGATCAACCAGAATAAACGCGTCCGGCATGCAGTTTCTGTCAAAAAATGTTGAAATAAGTAGGCATTTTGTGTACTGTATTTCGGAATTTAAAATTTTAAAATTTGACAAAGCGTATAATAATATTTTAATTATTTTTTCTGATGTTACTACGATTTAGATTTCAAAATAAAATATTTTAAAATAATATTTTTTTTTTAAAAAAACATACATTCAAAATAATTGAAAATACCTATAAAATGTTCGCGAAAAAAAAACTAAAAAATAATCTTAAACTTAAATAAAAGTTGACGTATAATTTCTATCAAAAAATTTACAAATAAATAGGTACATGAATTTTCATGAGAGCAACCAAAATACGCGTAACGTGATGTACTGTAATCGGGTTTTTAAAATTTACAAATTGACAAATGGTTTTTGGTTTTTCTCATATTTCTAAGATTGTGTTTTAAAAAATATCTTATATTGAAAAAAATTCTAAATATACCTATTATATGAAATTAATAAAATTTTTTGTTGTAAATTAAAACATTCAAATAAATATTTTTGTGTGTACGCGCGTATCAATTTACGGATATATAGGTAGACATATTGTATAATAGTTGTACGTCGTATGCTTTAATTTATATAAAATAAATATTTAATTATCTACTCCTTTCATCTACTATTCTTCAAGAGGTGGTGTGGTGTAGCTGTAAAAAGAGGGGTTCACTCCTATACAAATAGGTATAATATAAAGTAAAGTAAAGAATTCAGAACCATTTTTTTGAACCATAATAATACAGTAGGTAGGTACTAAAAAAAAAATTTTTTTGTAAATCGTAAATTGTTGTTGCTTTTTGTTAAGTTTTTTGTAAAATTAAAAACCGAATTCTAAAATATGCAGAAACTTAAAAAAAAAATAAAATTTCTTAAGAAAAATGATTTGTTTCTTATGGATCAGCCAAAATCAGCATGTACGGCATTCAGTTTCTGTCACAAAATTTTGAAATAATTAGTTATGTAAAAAAATTTACATGATCGCATACGCGACGTGCTGTACCTCAGAGTTTTAAAATTTAAAAATTGACAAAGTGTATAAAAATACATATTGTAATTGTTTTTTCTTATGCTGCTGCGATTAAATTTTAAAAATAAAATATTTTAAAATAACATTTTTTTTAAATAATTTAGTTTAAAACATACAAATATTCAAATAAATTGAAAATATCTACAGTACAATATGTTTGCAAAACTAAAAAAATTATCTTTTTCAAAAAAAGTTTTTTGTCCCTTACGTCCAAACCTAAATAAAAGCGTGCAGCGTATAATTTCTGTCAAAAAATTGAGAAATAAATAGGTACATAAATTTACATTAGAGCAGCGAAAATACGCGTAACTCAATGTACTGTTTCTCGAATTTTTAAAATTTATAAATATTGACAAAATGTATAAAAATATTATTATTGGTTTTTCTTATATTTCTAATATTATGTTTTAAAAAATAATATTTTTTTACAATAATTTTTATTAAAAAATATCTTATATTCAAAATACCTATAATATGAAATTAAAAATATTTTTTGTAGGTACTAAATTAAAACATTCAAATAAATATTTTTGATACATTAAATATTGTACGCGCGTATCGATTTACCGATAATGGATATGTAGACAGACGTATTGACGTACTGCCGTATAAAAATTGTACATCGTATGTTTTGATTTCATTCTAATAATTGAAAAAATTATTTCACACTTTCAACATCGAATAATGTTTTTTTATAATTAAAAAAAATATTTTTAGTTTTACATTGACAAAACGAACGAATTTTATATATCAAAAGTGTATATGAAGATTAGATAGGCGTAGTTTGTAAATGGAACGCTAATTTTTGTTTCAGGAGTGCATAATTGTCAGAATATCATCATTTATATATTTGACATTTTAAAACTACCTGTCATTTGAGAAGTTAATTGTATTTAATAGTATTTAAATATTAATAAAGTGAAAAAATTAAGGTTCATTGCTGATATAAATATAAAGAATATTTTTTAAAATGGAATGGGTTAAGGTAAGTGCTTATTGGTTATCAAATTAAAAATATGATTTAACATAACCTATTCAAGAGAATTTTAATTAAAGCCATCTGCCGGAAATTATTTATCTACTCTGTCATATACTCTTTTACAAGGGCTGAAGTAGCTGGCAATAGTTGAGAGTAGAAAAGAGTTTACTTCTCATAAAGGATTAAAAGCAATAATATTTATTTGTATATTTACTTATGAGTCATGGCTCATGACCATGTATAGAAATATATTTTTGTCAATAAAAAACTTAGGAAATATTAAATAAATAAACTAGACAAAAAGGTATAAAGTAAACTAAGGAATTCAGAATCATTTTTCGCATGTTTTCAGAACTTTAAATAGGCATACATTTGTAGTAAAAATTTACCTATGTAGCTATTAAATTTAAAAATGAAAAAAGGGTAGGAAATATTTATTCTTTGATTTATTGAAAAACTTTTTTTTTGCTATAAATCATAAGATTGAGATTTAAAAAAAGACTTCGGTTAACTTGACTATTATTTGTACTTCTGGCAGCTTCAATATAATATAATACTAAATATTAAACTTATGAATTATGATATGTTAAATTTTGTTGTACTATTATGTATTCATAGAGTTTTTTAATTAGGATACAGAATACGTACGACGCAAGAATTGTTGACAACACTGTTGGCATAATTTTTATTATATATAGTCTAATGTAATTTACACAAAACGAATTTTATATGTTAAAAGAAAAAATAGCTCGAATTTCGAGCACAGGGCGATACTAGTTTATATAAATGGACGTGGATGATATAAGCAAAAAGAAGTTTAATAATTTTAATTTGTAACGAAAGAAGTTGAATAATTTTAATTTGTAATGAAAGAAGTTTAATAATTTTAATTTGTAACGAAAGAAGTTTAATAAATTTAATTTGTAAATTTATTTTTAAAATTATTACATAGTAATAATTTTTTTTTGAAAACATAATTTTGTGAATTTAACTTACATGTTTTTTAAAAAACTAATAAACTAAATAAATTAACTATTTTGAATTTTTGTAAAAAAAAAGTGTTTTCCTTAACTTAATTTTTACCCAATCCAATATCCATTCATAGCGTTTAGCGTGTAAAAAAAAAAAAACAAATAGCGAACATACATAATTTCCTTGATGCAATTTATACACAATTGAGTTAGTGGATTCCAATTTTCTTTTGAAAACCAAATTTATTTGTATCAAATCCTACAACTAATTGCACGAACTCCTGTATTCTGGAAGTTGTGATGATGTTATGTATTTCTGTTTCATCTGTAGGTTTAGGCAAAATAGACTTTTCAAAGAATATATTTTTAATTTCGTATTTCAGCATCAGTATTTTATCAGCTAGTTTGCCTTCAATTGAACTAAAGTAAGAATTGAAGAAATTTGCAATTTAAAGGTATCACATATTCTGATTCCATTACTGTTTATTTCTTTGATAAACTTCCTAGACGCAGTTGATCTTTTCAAAATAAGATTATTTAGAACTCTCCAAATTTTCCCAACCAGCTACTTGTAGTTTATCATTAAAATAATTTTGTTTGGCTTTAGTTATTTCATTCGTAACCTTGTTTTTTGCATTTCTAAAACTTGTTTTAACATCTATATTGTTAGGCTGCTTTTTCAACTTTTTAAACAAATTATTTCATTTTCTGATGATATTCAATAATTCCTCTGTTATCCAATGATTGTTGTTTTTAACTACTTGGAGCGTTTTAATTGTAGAATTAATTTTAGCTTTTTGCAATATTTTTATAAGGTCGTCTACACTATGATTTTTATTTATTTCAAGTAACTTTCTTACATTTTCCTTATATTTCTTAAAATTTGTGTTGTAGGTTTTCCTTTTAAAAATTAGTTCAATCTTTCTTAAAACTTTATTTAATTTGACACTAATAGCTTTATGATCCAAAATTTACTATATCGTGAAGCTTAATATCAGAGGCAAACTTTTCTAGGTCTGTCAGAATATGATCAATGGTCGTACAAGAATTTTCAGTTACTCCAGTAGCTGATTCATAACTTAGTACGTTCTTTGTAGTAACTCCGTTAGATTCTAACATCAATTTATAAGATAAGGAGAGCGCTGTGTCTGTTAATAAATCAATATTAATATCACCCATCAAAACTATATTCTTGTAATTATTAAAAATTAAATCCAGATATTCTATTAAATCGTTATTGTTATCAGTTAATTATTTTGTAAGAAACTGCAATTTTTATGGATGGAGAAGTTTCATTTAATGAAATAATTATAGTATTGAAATGCTCAAATATTTCTAAAACCGTATACTGAATATTAATGTGAAATGTCTTAATGAAAATAGGTGTTCCACCATCTTTATCATGAAAGTAACATAGAAATAATCTCACATTGTTGTAAATTCGGTGTTCTCTTAATCTAGATAAAACATACATATTTTCACCAGACACGATTACTATTTTTGTTAATCTCAAAACTTTTCCCGCTGTCATCTGTACTTAAACGCTTACCTTCTTCATCTATTTTACCCAGCTTAGGATTATTTTAAAAGTTAATTTAGAAGAAACTCTTTTGATCTGATTTTTTCTTTGACTGACATGATTTCTTGATCTTGCAAACTATGTGAGTTCTTATCATCGTTATTAGAGGCTTTATCTATCACATTAGTTTTGAGAAGTTTATTTTTACTAAAGTGCATTAGTTCTGAAAGTAAAACCTGTTTTTTTCACGATTATTATTATTAATTCTATTATTGATACTATTATTGTCATTATTATTATTCTTGTTTTAATTATTATTTTTATACCCTACACCTACAAAATAGGAAAAGGGTATATTAACTTTGGTACGGTGTTTGTAACCACATAAAGGAAGCGAGCTAGATATGGAAAAGTATATAGGTATATTTGTGATCAGCGTGACCTATTAAGTCGATATATCCATGTCCGTCCGTCCGTAGGCACGATAACTCAAAAACTAATGGAGCTATCTTGATGAAATTTTAACTGTAGGTTACTAGGACTTAAAGTACGGCGGGGATTGCATATGGGCGCAATCGGCACATGGGTTCGGATTCTGGACTACTTAATTGTTCTAAGGGCCAACGAACATATAAAAAAATCGAGGAAGAGTGCAGTAGAATAGACTGTGTTAACTCTGGGATTCCGGTATGATCGTAACATATACATTATATCATCCAGTTAATTACTTTTGACAAAATTTAAGCATACAACTTTATTAACTGTAGTGGAATACTCATATAAAAGAAGGAGTTGCATGACAGCTACCTGAACCCTCTGCAGTAGACCAACCAAATTTTGCTTTGAATAAGAAGTTGCATGGTAGCTACTCGAACCCACTGCAGAAGACAAACCAAATTTTGCAGAAATTTTGGCCATAAAACTAAACTACTTTTAATTTTAGACACGCAGCTGTAATAGGTACTCATATAAAAAAGGAAGTTGTATGGCAGCTACCCGAACCCATGGATTAAAATGGCTGGATTTAAATAGCGATGACGGGTATTGCAAAAAAATTAATTTCCGAAAATTTCAAGATCCTAGCTCCTAGTTTTTGAGTTATCGTAAATCGATTTTTTTTTCGAATCTGAGCCGATCCATACACTTGAGTCTATATTTCTGCAAATTTATTATACCCTATGACCATACGGGTACAATAAGGATAACTCAATAACGAATGGCGTTACAATCATTCATTTTGTGATATGGGTTACTAGTAATGACACTATGACGGGACTGCGTACGAACGAGTTCGGACCATAGGTTCGGATCCTAGAAGTTTTTGATTGAATTTAGGCCAAACAAGCATAATTTCGAAACTAATGAAGATAAAACCTTCAAATTTGGTATCAGTGTGCCTCTTCCTATGTCCTTCGAGTCCTGGAAATTTAGGTGTAAAGGGGTAATTCAGATTGTAATTAATTAGTTCAGGTAACTTAAAATAAAAATAATAGCAACAATTTAAACTAAATGGAAGCTCCAGCAAAAGCGAAAAATAAAAAAAAAAATAAAATAAAAAGGGTGAAAGATACATACTATGTATAACTACAAAAAAAAGGCAAAATGACTAAAACGAAGGCAAAATTCTGTGCACAAGACACGCTAATAACTCTAAATTAATACATCAAAGAAAGCTTTTACCTGAAAGTTACAGATTTTAAGATTACATAGTTAAGTGGTAGTTTATTAAATAAACGACATGAAAAGGTTCAATAGAAATTGCATAGTGCAGTAGTTCGAAAAAACGGTATAGGTATGATTGTACTTTGATTTATGCGAAGATTGTCTTTGATTTATACGAAGATTGTCTTATTCTATATCAATAGAGTTTAAATACCCTGATCAAAAAAAAATGTTTTCAAAACCTTAAAGTAAAAGAGATGCCTTAAAGGTAATATATTCAAACTAATAAATAAAGGTAAACTGCTGTAAAGCCTATTTTTGTTTTACATAACGTTCGTAAAGCATGTTTTTGTATATTAACACTAGGTTGTATTTTGTTGTAGGCACAGCCTCCCCAGCAGTTAATACCATATTGGATTTTGCATTGAAAGAGCCCATAATAAATAGACTTTAAATTTTTTAATAGACATAAAATTTTCATTTGATAGCAGATACTCAGAACCGACCTGCAATAATTCTGTAACGTGTTCCCTTAATGTGATCAATTGGAGTGGTGGTTCAGGCAACTCTCTTAGACCTCTGACCTCAGATTGAAAGGCTTTTCATCGAAATTAATAAAAATAGTAACTTAAAATTAATATAGAATGTTCCAATTGTGTACAAGGGTTAACTATTATTGAAAGTATGACTGGGACTGCATGTAGGAGAAATTGTACCATCGTTTCGGGTTCTGGAACTTTTGAAAAGTTCAAAAGCTAACAAACGTATATCTT
This sequence comes from Dolichopus griseipennis, assembly GCA_963082915.1. NCBI lineage: Eukaryota > Metazoa > Arthropoda > Insecta > Diptera > Dolichopodidae > Dolichopus > Dolichopus griseipennis. The sequence continues at coordinate 125,684,065 of OY720443.1, read as the reverse complement.
AACAAGTAAAGAAACAGTCAGTCGGTGCAACCGACTTAGAAATACCCTACATCTATTTGGTTCAAATTTAAAAGGAAGTTACTAAGTCATTTTAAAGACATCAACTCCAAAAATCAAAGACACTAAAGAAATAGGAATGGACACCTTGGTAAAAAATTTGGAGGTTCTACCTTCATTGGTTTCGGAATTATGTTCGTTTGGCCTAAATTCGATCAAAAAGTTCTAGGTTCCGAACCCATGGTCGAATCTCCCAGTATACCTACATGACCCTTACCGACCCAGTATACCTACTTTATTCTTTATTCTTAATGAAACAAAATGAAGACTATCAAAAAAAAATTTTATTTACAGCAAGTAGTAAATCTGCTAATGCAAAAAGTAGTAGAAAGCGTAAAAGGCATTCCGAATTGTGTAAAAAGGTTAACTAGTATTAAAGGTATGGCGGGAACTACACATTGTCGAAATCGGGGTATGGTTTCGGCATCAATTCAATTACAAAAGTGAAAAATTTTTAATTATTAAATTTTGTGATATAAAGCTAATCAAAGCATAATATATCTAATAATTCAAATTTTTCAAAATTGCAATTATTTTAAATTGTTAGTTTATGTACCTATTAAAAAGCTTATAAACGCAAAATATGCTATAAATATATTTCTAAAGTACAATTACAATTTTAGAACTTTTCATATAATTCATTTAAATATAAAAATAAATTCTACATAAATGCAGCAAATACCTTTGAATATAGCTTAAGTATTGTACAAAATGTCTTAATTATATATCACCTTTGGTAATAATTCAATAAAATATATGATATGATTAACATTAAAAAAAAGGAATTTAACCGTTTATTAAAAAAATATTTTGTTTTTAATTTATAAAATATTATACAAAATATGTTTTATGGTAAAATTCTTAGCCTTTCAAAAATATTGTTAAATATAAACGGAAATAGGAAAGAACCCTCGTGTATTAAATTTAATGTTTCTATCTTCTTGAATTTCGAAGATAAGCTTTTTAGTTTTGGGATTTCTTAGGAGGCATCTGAACCACTACTACAATTAAGTCTAAATTTCGGGGACACATAAGAAATAGGAAATATATTCTTGGCTTCGAAATTATACTCGTTTGGCCTTAGATCGATCAAAAGCTTCTAGAATGCGAACTCATGGACCAAACTCGACCAGAACCAATTCCCATGCTACTTTCATTATTAGTAACCTAGAGTTAAAATTTCATCAAAATAGCGGCATTATTTTTTGAGTTATACAGCTTATAAGATATATGTTCGTTAGCCTTTGAACTTTTTAAGGAACGTTCTATCTTCATTTTAAGTTAATATTTTTATTAATTTCGATGATGCTTTTAAACCTTGGGAGGCCTAATAGGGGTACTGAACCACCACTCCAATTGATCCTAAATTAGGGGGACACACAAGAAATAGTAAAGAACACCCTTGTGCCAAATTTAAAGCTTCTAAATATTTTTTCAAGCTGCTATCTTTATTAATTTTAAAGGTATTCTTCAAGGTCTTCAGAAATAAGTGGCTGGTCCCCGACCCACTACTCCAATGGGGCCCAAATTTCAAATACACTAAGGAAAAAAAAAGAGACACCCTGATACCAAATTTGGAGGTTCTATCTTCATTGGTTTCGAAATTATGCTCGTTTGGCCTAAATTCGATCAAAAAGTTCTAAGTTCCGAACCCATTGTACATTACCCACCGTACGCAATCACCGCCGTAGTTTCATTACCAGTACCCTACAACACAAATTTTATGAAGATAGCGTCATTAGTTGTTGAGTTATCGAGATTTTTTATATATGTTCGATAGCCCTTAGACCGATAAAAAGGTCCAGAATCCGAACCCATGGCCCGATTTCGCCCATTTGCAATCCCCGCCGTACTTTCAGCCCTAGTAACGTACTGTTAAAATTTCATCAAGATAGCTCCATTATTTTTTGAGTTATCGTGCCTACGAACGGATGGACGGACGGACATGGCTATAGCGACTAAGAAGGTCACGCTGATCACAAATATATATCCTTTTCCATATATAGCTCACTTCCTTTAGGCGGTTACAAACACCATACCAAAGTTAATATATCCCTTTGCCTATTCTATAGGTGTAGGGTATAAAAACAGATTCTAGAAGTTGTTGATCGAATTTAAGTCAAAATAGTATAATTTCGAAACCAAAAAGATAGAATATTTTATTTGGGGCACATGTGTTTCTTCTTATTTGTTTTGTGTACGTGAAATTTTGGATGAATTGGAATAGCGGTTTGCGTACCATCGCCACTACTCCCAAGACCTTAAAACAAAATATATTCGAAATTAATTACGATAAAAAAATTAAATTTGATTTGATACACTAGTTTCTATTGTCGTTCTCATTTAACACTTTTTGTTTGTTATTATATTTTATAAATTAACAACGAAGTTTTTTTTTAATAAACGACGAAATTTTTTTTGTTTTTAATTTTTATTATTTCATATCTATTTTTTATTGAAACCATAGGTAATATAGGTGGCGCGAAATTAAGCCATATCGCCAATTTTTTCGCGTATGGCTTTATTTCGCATTTGAATGCGAAATAATGCCATATCATTTTCTAAAATTTTACGAAATAAAGCCATATAGTAAAATTGATACAAATTCTAGTTTAATAGTAAACAAGTAGAAAAAAAATAGAAATTGATAATTAAGTGCAGTTATAAATGATAAATACAGGGTGTTTCGCTAATAACCTGCCATAGAACTAGGGGTTATTCTAGGGTTCAAAACAAACAAAAAATGCTTCTAGAGGTAGGGTTTATTCTCATCCGTTTGGGAGATATGGGGCTTAGAAAAATTGCTGGGGGCCTAAATAATTAATAAGTTCCTAATTTTTTTTAATACACTGTAATAAAACATGTTAAATACTAATGAAAATTATATTTTCATTATGGGGGCTGCCGCCCCCGAACCCCCGCTAACTCAATTATTGAAGCTAGATTTTGAATCCAACACTAAAATGAAAGGAATGGTATAAGAATTCGGATACCTAATTCATTAAAAAAATTAATAAGTTTCTAATTTTTTTAATACACTGTAATAAAACATGTTAAATAATATTATATTTTCATTACGGGGCCTGCCGCCCCCGAAGCCCCGCTAACTCAATTATTGAAACTAGATTTTGAATCCAACACTATAATGAAAAGAATGGTATGAGAATTCGGCATAGCTATTTCATACAAAAAATAATCAACCCTAATTAATAAATATAAATATTCTGGAAAAGGGGGCAATCCTGCTTTTGAATCCAACTCCAAAATCCCTCCTAATTGAGAATCCCACATATACACATTTATATAAATATTCTGGAAAAAGCGTAAAGCCCTGCTTTTGAATCCAACTAACAATCCCACATATACACATATATAAATATTCTGGAAAAAGCGGCAATCCTGCTTTTGAATCCAACTCTAAAATCCCTCCTAATTGAGAATCCCACATATACACATATATAAATATTCTGGAAAAAGCGTAAAACCCTGCTTTTGAAACCAACTCTAAAACTCCTTCCTAACTATTTAAATAAAAAAGTTTGGAAAATTAATTTGCTTCTATTTTCACAAATAAAATTACATTTTTAAATGCGAAATAAAGCCATATGGCTTTATTTCGCAATTGAATGCGAATTAAAGCCATACGCGAAAAAATTGGCGATATGGCTTTATTTCGTATGGCTTTATTTCACGGCGCCGGTAATATATTATTAAGAAATTGTGTAAGATAAAAAGGTAATAAAAGCATTTATGGTTTTAACTAACATTAAAAACCATGAAATTATATAAACTTTTATATTTATATTATTACAAATTATATTTCTTTCGAATAACTTTGAGTTTAATTATATAGAACATAAAAACATCAGTAAAATAAGACAAGAAATTTAAAAATTGTTGAAAATTGAAATAATTAACCAAGGGTACTAAATCATTCAACAGTAAATGCACTACAGCTAAAAATCCTGAAAAGGAGTAAAAAGTTTTATATATGTAATTTTGTAATTGCATTTTAAGAATCCATTTATCTCAACTTTATTTGTTGTTTAATATTTTTAAATAGATAAATTAGTAAGAATTGTTAATATTTTTGAATTGATAAAATAATTAGAAAATGTTTTTAGTATTATAAAGTAAATTTGGTTAGCCATGTCTTACGATCAAACTAATAAAAGCTTTTATTGTTTTTAATATGACTTCCAATTAAATTTGAACCAAATAGGTGTATGGTATTTCTAAGGGGGTAACACTGACTGACTGTTTCTTTACTGGTTATTATTATTATTATTACTATTTTTATTACTTGTATTATTATTACAATTTTTATTAAACAAAATATAAGTTGAAAAGCAGATTTTTAAACCTTTTCTAAACCATCGACTATGTTTTATTCAACCGCTGGCAATTCAAGAAAACTACTATTGACATAGTATAATGACATAATGGCAAATTTAGTATACCCTTTTGACCTATAGTAATTTTAATTCAGTTAACATTATTCGCCGCAAACCTACCATCCTCAACTCTATCGTCAAGGAGCACCAAATTGTCAAGAAGCACCATGTATAGAAAAATTACAGATAATCGTTCAATCTGTTTTGTGAATTGTTTTTTAAAGTTTTTGTTTCGCAATCGGTTAAAAGAACTCGACAAAACATTTTTTTAAGCATTCCCCTAATTTAAAGAATTTGTACCTACTTTTAAAATTTGGACGTAATTTACTTACAAATTTTTTTTTGAACAATCGTCAGGTCGGCACTGGTTAACAAATTCCAAGTCTGTTAGTTAAGTGAACTTCATTTTCAAAGAGGAACACATATACAAAACTTGAAGTTAATCGGTTAAATAAATTCTAATGGAACTCCACAAATATTTTTTTGTGGCTTCATTTATAAGCAAAGTAGTATTTCAAAAAGTTGGCTGAAGCTTGCTTTTTTACAATTTGCAAGCTTCCGGGCAACGTCGGGTAAATCTGCTAGTTACATCTATGAATGAGGATGATAGCATTACCGTTTTGGGGGATTTTAATCTTCCTCTTTTATCTTTTGTAATTGACGAAGATGATAATCAACTACTGCCAGTTAATTTTTTGGATGAAATCGAATTTATAAGTTCATTTTATGGAAATGACATGCAACAAATTATTCAACATCCAAACAATAATGGTAGATGGTTAGAACTAGCCTTCTCTAATGCTTATGACGATGTTTTAGTACATACTGCAAATGAAAATGAAAACCTCTTTGCAAATTCACTTCATCATAATGCAGTAATTATTGAACTTAACAATATAAATTAGCAATTATTCTCTAAATGTTACAATAAACAAATTGCAATTTGAGTAATGCTAATTACGAAAGCATTAACATTGCCTTAGCTAATATTAATTGGGACGAACTGTTAATGCAGCAAGATTTAGATTTAGTGGTTTTAGATTTTCATGCAATCTTATCATCTATAATTGATAATTACACACCAAAGATTGTAAAAAAAGACAAATTACAAGAACCATGGCTAAATAGGGAGCTAAAATTTTTACGTAATCGTAGAAATAAATTATATAAAATCATTAAATCTTCAGATGATCCAAGTTCCGAAACTATTAATGAGCATAAAAAATGATCGGATGAATATAAAAGAAAATCCACCGCATCGTACGACAGTTACGTGCAGAATATTGGTAACTTCATTTTGGGAAATCCTAGGAAATTCTTCGAATTTGTTAATACAAAACGTAAATCTTCAGATTACTCAATCTCTATGTCTATGGATGGTAAAATCTCATCATGCCCTGATGATATTTGCAATTTTTTTGTTCAAATTTTTTTCAGTTACAACCAGGACAAGCAAACGTGGCTTTCCAATCCTAAACCTTTCCTACTACCTCTCTTATTGAAAATCTAAACTTATCATAAACTTATTGTAGATGTCTTTTCAGAAATTAGTAATTTAGATACTAAAAAAGGTTCTGGGCCCGATCTTCTTCCTCCAATTTTCTTATGCACCTGTAATTATAATTTAACTGGTCCAATCACACTAATTTTGAACAGATCTCTCATATCAGGTACATTTCCACCATTTTGGAAAACCTCATACTTGATTCCCATCCATAAAAAAGGTGATAAAGCACTAATAGATAATTGCAATTCAGTCGACTATGCCTAAATTATTTGAAAAACTTGTAACCGATAAAATTACACCTATAATAGACCCATTTCTAAACCCAGAACAACACGGTTTTAGAAAAGGACGTTCAACCACCACTAGCACCACAAGGTACTAATTCCGTTGCTAAGAGGAACATTTGTGCAAAATTTGAAGTCAATCGGTCAAACTTATGAAAATGTGAAATAGCCTATGTCATCCCCCCAGAAGCCCAGAATTATTCCTCTAGAATTTTGTGCCAATCAGACCAGTGGTTTTCACGTGAATCCTGGACAAACAAACAAACAAATTTTCTTCTTTATATATTAGATTAGAAAAAAAAAAGAAAACTGCATTTCGACATTGAAATCTATTTTTAAAGAACAACAAATGTAAAATTGATAAAAAATAAAAACTTACGAAAAAATCTCGAGATGGAAAATGTTATATTACTTAAATTTTATGATATTTTTATTCGGGTTCTTTATTAGCTTTTTTTTATTATTATTAATATTAGAAATGTGCATTTAAAATTTTTAGAGTTTTAAAATATTGTTATAAAACTTGAAAAAAAGTCATTAGGTATCGTGCCTCAAACGGGTTTTTATATCGCAACCTCATTTAGCTTTTGAACTATTTTAGGAGAGCAAAAAAGTTGGTTTTATTAAATAAGTGAGCTTTTGGAATAAAGGTTACCATGTGACAATACCAAAAATTCGAAAATTTCATTGAATTTTTGTGCAAAATGCGTAAACAGGTCCAACCTAAATAACCCCGGTGGACTTCAATAATTAAAATTAATTTTGCTGTTTCACATAATTAATTTTAATAAAAAAACGAGGAAGATTGTAGTAGAGTAGACTGTGTCAACTCTGGGATACACGTATGACCGTTATATAAACATTATATCATTATTATAAACATTAATTACTTTTGGCTAAATTTCAGACACCAAGCTTTATTAGGTGAAGTGTAATATTCATAAAAAGATGAGTTGTATGGCAGCTAATCAAACCCTCTGCAGTAGACCAACCAAAATTTGCAGTAACTTTGGCCATTACAATAAACTTTTTTTTAAACAAAGTTTTAGACACCCAACTTCAAAAGGTACAGAGCAATGCTCATATAAAACAAGAAGTTGTATGGCAGCTACCCGAACCCAAGTACTAAAATGGCTTAATTTAAATAGCGATGACGGCAATTGCAAAAAACCGAATTTGCGAAAATTTCAAGATCCTAGCCCCTTTAGTTTTGAGTTATCGTGCGGACGAATCATACACTTGAGTCTATATCTATGAAGCTTGAAGCTTCTACATTTTTTTAGATGGTCCCGGTCGGATGGTCCCGACCCACTATTTAAATTGGTTTCAATTTTCGAGGATATCAAGGGAATAGAAAGGGACACCCTGACACCGAATTTGGAGGTTCTAACTTCTTTGAATTAGGAATTATGCTCGTTTGGCCTAAATTCGATGAAAAAGTTACAGGATCCAAACCCATGGTCGGATTTCGCCTATATGTAGTCCGCGCCGTTCTTCCAATACTAGTGAACCCTTATACACAATTGGAACGTTCTATCTTAATTTTAAGCTATTTTTTGATAATAATTTCAATGATATGCTTTAAGGTCTTCAGAACTGTTTAGATGGTCCCCGACCCACTACTTCTATTGGTCCTAAATTTCCAGGAATACCAATTTCCACACTGATACCAAATTTGAAGGTTTTATCTTCATTGGTTTCGGAATTATGCTTCTTTGGCCTAAATTTGATCAAAACCTTCTAGGATCAGAACCCATAATCCGAACTCGATCGTACGCAATCCCCGCCATTGTCTTATTACTAGTAACCTACACCACAAAATTCATGATCCATTAGTTGATGAGTTATCCTTACTTCTTGACATGTTCCTTGGCCGTCAGAACAATTTAAAGGTCCAGAATCCGAACCCATGGACCAATTTTGCCCATTGCAATCCCCGCCATACTTTAAGTCCTAGTAACCTACATTAAAATGTCTTCAAGATAGCTCCATTAGTTTTTGAGTTATCGTGCCTACGGACGGAAGGGCGGACAGACATTGCTATATCGACTCTGGAGGTCACGCTGATCACAAATTTATGTAGTTTCCCATATCTAGCTCGCTTCCTTTAGGTGGTTACAAACACCATACCAAAGTTAATATACTCTCTTCCTATTTCATGGATGTAGGGTATAAAAAATCAACAAAACAAAATTTTTTATTACAAAATTGTTTTTTACAAAATTTAAACAGTAGAACATGATTTATATATAGTACAGAAACTAAAAGTACGAATAATAACAAAGAAAAATATACCTATGTATGTATATTGTATTTACTTTACTTTTTTTAAAAGTTCTGCAATTTCATAGTGTTTAATATTTAATAGCCAGATTTTGGTTTTCTTTAGAAATATAGTTGAATTTATTGTATTCTTAATATCAAGTGGTAATTTGGTAAATAATTTTGGAGCGATTATGGTGTAGAAATAATAAAAGTACATTTTTCGAAAACGAGGAACTTCAATCAAATTTCGTCTAGTACTTCTAAGATCATATACTACAGTGGAACTCGTAATAAGATAGCCTGTAAAAAAAATGTTTAATGGTTTGTAAAAATACAAATTTCTTACTGGTAAATTGCCAAGCTTTACAAATAATAATGAGGTATGTATAGAACAACAAACAATCCTAATAGCATATTTTTGTAATATTAAAAGCTGATTTAGTTTGCAATAATAAGTAGCCCCCCGCCCCAACAAACAATTCCATATTGTAATTTTGAATGTAATAAAACAAAATATATCATAGCAGAAACTTTACAGGAACAATAAGTACTAACATGATATAATTGTCTAATAACACTGGTACAATAATTTTTAAGATATGAAGTATGATCATTCCAAGATATCTTATAATCAATTAATAGTCCCAGGTATTTAAAAACTTTTACACATTCAATTTTAATAAGGATTACACTGAATATTATTATTATATTGCTATATTCAATCAATAATATAACTCTCTCCCTTCAATAACAAAAGTGCCTTTCGCAATATTCTTAGTTAGTAACAATTAATTAATTAGCAAACAGGAAATGCACATAAACCTCGTGTAATCAATTGCACAATTAATAACTTTATTATAATTTAAAATAATAAAATTGATTACGCAAGGAAACAATAACCTTTTGCTTTAAGCGTGTTAAGTTAGTTAGGAATTAAGTAATAACGTTTTAAGTAATATAATTAAGAACTGCTATGTAAGCATTTATGTATTTTATAAGACTTATTTGTAAATTTCAAAAAATAAAAAGAAATCAATAAAAAAATTTAGTTTAAGAACAACTCTAAACGAAAGAGCGTTTAATTATAAAACTGGCGCAGTCGGTAAATAAGAAAAAAAATTAAAAAAAAAAAAAATTAAAGAAAATTTATTTTTTAAAAAACTGTTTTAATTTAAGAAAAATTAAAAACAAATTTTTGTTAAAAACTGTTTTAATTTAGGAAAAATTAAAAACAAATTTTAATACAAAAAAAAAAATGTTTTAATTTAGGAAAAATTAAAAACAAATTTTAATCCAAAAAAAAAAAAAAATGTTTTAATTTAAGAAAAATTGAAAACAAATTTTTAAAAACTGTTTTAATTTAGAAAAAATCAAATACAAAATTTAATAAAAATTGTGAACTGTGGAGTAGAAAATTCAAAAAAAAAAAAAACAGAAAATCTAACAAGTTCTTTAAAAAAAAAGAAGCAAAACAATTGTGAAAAAATTTTTTCAAAAACTGTATTTCTATTTTGAAATTTTTTGTTTGCTTGGAAAAAAAAAAAAAACGACACATTCTCATAACAACAGACTTTGCATCATACACTCCATCTATAAAATCAAGGAAAATCCAGCTAACTACAAGAACCTACAAGAACTAACAAAAAAAGGCATCTTTATACTTGAATCAACCAAAAATACAACTAGAAATAACAGCAGAAAAATCAACAAGACCCAGCTAAAAATAAAAAAGGCGACTTCATACTTCAATCAACCAAAAAGACAAGCATAAATAACAGCAGGTACAACAATTTACATTATTATACCCGTGCATACATATATGACATCGGGTATATTAGATTTGCTCCTCCGTTTGTAACGCATCGATCTAGACGAGCTAGATATAGTGTCAAGGGTACGTATCGGCTCAGAATCGAAAAATTAGTCGATCTAGCTATGTGTGTCTGTCCGTCCGTCCGTCCGTCTGTGTGTCAGCACGATAACTCAAAAACTAAAAGAGCTACAGTTTTGAAATTTTCACAAAATATTTTTCAATCAATTTCTAGGTTCCCTATTTTTTTTGGTTAAGATCGGACCAAAACTTCGGGTAGCTCTCGAACAGCTAACTTTTTTAACTCCAATATTTTCATACAAAAATTTTAAATTTAGCTATGCACCTTGTAACATGAAATTATATGAATTTTGTTTGTTTTTGTTTTTTTGTTATTTTGTTTATTTTTTTTTGTATTTGTTTTTGTACGATTTCGAGTTAGAATTTCATATGATTTAAATGATGCGTAGTTTATTTAAGATAAGCAAAAAAGAACACAAAGATTATTTTAAGTAAATGGCTTATTGATATTGATAGATATTTATGAATATATATGATGAATCATTATGATGATTATTATATGAATAATGATCATATGAAGTTGATTTGGCTTAAGTTTAATATATTCGTGAATTAAAAATTAATTATAAGAGATGGAATTGAAAAATTAGAGCAAGAGTTTTGAAATTCACACAAAACATTTTTGGGACATTTTTGAGGTTCCCTATTCTTTTTGGTTAAGACCAGATCAAGGTTTTGGGGAGCTGCCACACAACTTCTTTGCACCAATATGAATTTCTAAGAAACTGATTATACTACGAGGATGAAAATTACACACTGTTAGTTATATAATGGATCGAGCACTTATATGAAGTTTCAAAATGTTACGGCTCCATTTTCGGGGGGCTGCTATACAACTTCTTTGCACCAATATGAATTTCTTGGAAACTGATTATACTACGAGGATGAAAATTACACACTGTTAGTTATATAATGGATCGAGCACTTATATGAAGTTTCAAAATGTTACGGCCCCATTTTCGGGGGGCTGCTATACAACTTCTTTGCACCAATATCAATTTCTTGGAAACTGATAATACTACGAGGATAAAAATTACACACTGTTAGCTATATAATAAATCGAGCACTTATATGAAGTTTCAAAATGTTACGGACCCGTTTTCGGGGGGCTGCTATACAACTTCTTTGCACCAATATCAATTTCTTGGAAACTGATAATACTACGAGGATAAAAATTACACACTGTTAGCTATATAATGAATTGAGCACTTATATGAAGTTTCAAAATGTTACGGACCCGTTTTCGGGCAGCTGCCATACAAAGTAATCAATTCGATAACTGTGAATCTAATGAAGCTACGAAGTTAAAATCAAAACTGGGCAGGTAAAGTAATAGGACAAGTTAGTTGGCAAAGTTGGCCATCACTCGGACCAACTTTTAGGGTGGGCTATTTTTTTTTTTTTATGGGATAATAAGTTAATCAAAAATTATGGGATACCTAATAAGTTAAATATTTTTTAAACTATTTTACTTTCTTATATTTTTTTTGTAATATTTATAATAGCATAGGGGAAATAAATAACGGTTAGTGGGTATGCACGGGTATCTAAAAGTTGACAAGGGCAACTATAATCTTCCTCGTTTAGTTTTAGTTTTAGCTATAGTTTTATTTTTTTTTATAATTTTATAAAATTTCAAAAAATATAATAAGAAAAAATTTTTAAACAAGAATAACTTTTTTTTCAATACAATAAGTGCTAACAAAATATTATTGTAAAATACAAAATTTTCATTCAAATAATTTCTATAATAAATAAATATGTCCGACGTAGAAAAATTAAAACTAACTTTAGATTTTGTTGTCAAGATAACACCTTTTGACGGCAAAGATGAAAATTATTTGCCCGAATAGACAAATTGATGCCAACTATACAGGCTTTTCAAGAATTCGACAAAATGATTATACAAGGGTATATTAGGGATAAAATTACAGGGGAAGCCAGAATCACTCTGAGGCAGCATGGAAGTGCCACAGAATATTTTAATAACTAATCCCGGCGAAAAACTTTCGTCAGATAAATTAATTGATAAAATAAGATCATGTAGAGTAGAAACAAACATAGAACAGTATTACAACGAAATTAGAACACTTTTATGTAGACTTAATAATTACTACCAATTAAAAGGTAATGTTAACATAAATACTATTAATGGCAACAAAAGAATAGCATTAGAAACTTTCAAAAATAATTTACCAGAACCTGCTAAAAGTGTTATTTTTAGTAGAAATCCTGGTACCCTTGACCAAGCGTATGAAATTATTTTAGAGTTTTATTAAGACACAATGCCTTAAAACCTTAAACCACAATATCGTTACGAATGTGCAATGCAAATTTCCGCTATTCGAAATCTTCAACGAAAAGAAATTTATGGCCAAATTTTTAGAAATCAATTTTCATGATAAGTTTGATCCCCTCTTGATGCTACCGTGGACTACAAAAACCGCATGTTACAAACGAGAAAAGCTTCTATTCCATTCTTCTTAAACGAAAGTGAAGAACACTACAACCAAAATAGTTTTAAAAAAAATTCAATCGAACTTTTTTCAAATGAAATTAACAAATACAATTTGTTAAATCACATTGAAACATCTCACTTAAATAATGAGGAGTTTAAATTTTTACATAAATTAATTTTAAATAATAAAAATGTATTTTACAAAGACGGTGACGATCTTTCTTTTACTAACCATATTAAGCATGATATAAAGACAAAACACGAAATACCATTATACAGCAAAATGTATCGGTATCCAGAAATACACAAAAAAGAAGTTGAAAGCCAAATAGAAGAAATGCTCCATAACAAAATAATTCAACATTCCAATTCACCAACATTCCAAACATAACGAGGCTACAATCGATGACAAATATCCTATTCCCAATATAGATGATGCTTTCGAAAAATTAGGAAAAGCTAATTATTTCACTACACTCGATTTGGCAAAAGGCTTTCACCAAATTGAAGTTAACCCTAAAGACCGTCATAAAACAGCTTTTTCCACTTCAACTGGGCATTATGAGTTTTTACGAATACCGTTTGGTTTAAAGAACGCGCCAGCGACATTCCAAAGACTAATAAATAACGGTCTAAAAGACTTTATCAACAAAATATGTGTAGTATACATGGATGACATTCTAATATTTTCAAGCTCAATTCAAGAACATTTAGATTCAATTCAAAAAATTTTTAATAAACTTGCAGATGTTAATCTTAAGATACAAAATAGATAAATGTTCATTTCTTTGTAAACAAACAGAATTTTTAGGTCATATAATTACTCCAAATGGAATTAAACCAAATCCTAAAAAGATTGAATCCATCCAAAATATCAAACTGCCCACAACGCAAAAACAGATAAAAAGTTTTCTAGGTGTGACCGGTTATTACCGCAAATTTATAAAGGATTATGCTAAGATTGCATACCCTATTACTAGGTATTTGAAAATAAGAGCAAAAATAAATGTAAACGATAAGCAATATATATCTGCTTTTAAAATGCTCAAAAATCTTTTAACAACCGATCCAATTCTTATACATCCAAATTTCGATAAAACATTTGTAATAACAACAGATGCTTCAAACGTAGCAATAGGTGCCGTTCTGTCGCAAAATCAGCATCCTGTTTCCTTTGTATCTAGAACTTTAAACAAACACGAGACCCATTATGCAACGATAGAGAAAGAGCTCTTAGCTATTGTATGGTCTCAACAATTTAGACCTTACATATACGGACGTAAATTTATAATAAAAACAGACCATAGGCCACTTGTCTGGTTAAATGGGTTAAAAGAACCAAACTGTAAATTACAAAGGTGGAGGATAAAACTAAGTGATATTAATTTTGATATTGAGTACGTGAAAGGCAAAGAAAACCAAGTAGCGGACTACCTATCAAGGATAGAAAATCCCAATATCCAAAAAGATTCTAATATTGATTCAGAAGCATTTTCACCCAATTTAAATTCTATGTAAAAAAAGGGTTATGAATATAATGAATTATTTAATACCGAACACAATGAAAGTACCATTTCCGTTAACGAAGAAGTAATGTCAACCGGTGCTACAATTAATAGTGCTCAGGAAGATGAAACTAGTCATATTTACATAACTGACAAACCAATAAACCTATTCAAAAATCAAATTTACTTATACAAAGGAGAAAAAGAGAAATTTTTATTGAAAATTATTCACAACAAAATCCAAAACCATGTTACTGTTGGAGAAAATAGTAATTTATTGAATTTAATGAAAAGGGTCCTAAAAGATAAAGGCCTATTTTGTATTTATTGCGACGATATATCTCTGTTTGTAAAATTCCAAGATCTCTATGTACAATATTTCAGTAATAACAAAAACTTAAAAATGTTAAAATCTTCTCTTAAACTTACCAATATCACAGATAGAAATGAAATTTTAGAAATTATAAAAAAAGAACACTTAAGTAAAAACCATAGAGGAATAACAGAAGTGTTCAACGAATTAAAAAAGAAATACTACTTTCCTCGTCTTTTAATTGAAATAAATAAAGTTATAAATAATTGCGAACCCTGTAGTATTGCTAAACATGACAGAAAACCTATTAAAATTCCTTTTAAATTGACCGATACACCAAAGCATTTCAATGATATCGTGCACATGGATATATGGTATCCAGAAAGAAATAAACTCTATTTAACAACAATAGACAAATTTTCAAAATATGTTACCGTTCAAAAACTAAACGATCGCAATTGGATTTTAGTTTTAGAATGTATCAAACAAAGAATTCAGTTTTTAGGTAAAATGAATAAATTAATATCAGACGGTGAGAGATGTATAATTCATAGCGCTGTCGAACTATTTTTGAAAGAAAATAGAATCGAATTTCATCAAACTACAGCAGGATCAAAAACCGGGAATAGTGACATCGAAAGGCTTCATGGTACTCTTAACGAGCATTTAAGAGTGATGAATGCCGATAATAATAAAGATGATCTTGATAATCGTCTCTTTAAAATAGTAAACCTTTATAATAATACTATCCATAGTTTCACAAAACTGAAACCGATCGATTTATTAACTAAAACTCTCGATAAAAACGAAATAGAAAATCTAAAACTAAAATTCCAAGAAACAAAATCAAATTATTTAGAAAAAATCAATAGAAATAGAAGTCAAAATTTTACCCTTTCAAAAAACATTGTGAAAAATAGACAAATAGCGAAAAATACCACAAAATACAAGAAACTTCAAAAATTTTCAAAACATAACGACTATACTTATGACCAAAGACCGGATATTCATGCAAATGCATATTTTTGCATATATTTGCATATTTTCTCCATTTTAGCTTAAAATGCATATTTATTTAAAAGCAGCATATTCTTGCATTTTTTCCCATTTTTGAAGTTAAAAAATTGATTTTTACGATCTAAAATTACTTTTTATTCCCTAAAACTCGTATACATTTATTCAAATTGTAGCGCATATATAAATTTAATGACATGTATGCAGTTGAATTGGTTATGTCATAATTTTTAGCGATAGATGACGCTCAAGAATTTATATAAAACGTAACATACCTCATCTACCGGTTTAATCACGACATTATTTTTGTACACATAAAAATTTGTTTTTAGTTTAGTTTAGTTTGCTTAATAATGTTTTTTTTTGTTTTGTTTGTTTGTTTTTATATTTATATAACTTGAAATTGTTTTTATTACAATTTTACGGTTTTTGGCTATATATGTATTATAGTAAATTTGAATTAATTAAAGAAAACCTAAAATATAATATAAATTTAACCCTAAAGTACTGTTATTTTATTAATTTATTTCAGTTTTTATGGGAATTTTTAAATGCATATAAAGTGCATATTTTCATAATTTTAGGTGCATATATATGCGCATATTTTGCAATTTTTAAATGCATGAAGATCCGGTCTTTGCTTATGACAAAAACAATAATAGAAATACCAAGTACTACCAAACCCAATTAAAACGAAAATATAATTACACATGATAAATTATTGCATAACTCAATGCCGTTAAATAAAATAAAATCTTTTACAATTTTATGACAATTTCAAACTTCTACTAAATTTGCTAATCAGCATAAATAATTTTTAATAATAAACATCATCATTACCTTGAACTTGGCCTACCTTAATAAATGTATTAAAGTAGGTTCAAAAACAAAAAATAAAGAAAAAAATAAAAAGCACTGTAATTTTAAATTGAATGAACTAAAATTTCAAAATTAAATTCTAAACCTTTAATGAAATTTGTTTTTATAAAACACAAAACAAAAAAAAAAAAAAAGAAAGAATAAAAAAAAAAAATTTGGCTAACTTTTATCATATTTAGAATTGTGCCACACACTAAATTGAATAATTTTTTTTTTAGAAATGATTAAAATGCTAATGTTCATTATCACCTGGTTAACTGTCGAAGCTAACGACTTAAGTATAACACCCATATACACCGAACAAGGGTTTACAATACTAAAATTAGAGGGAAGACCAATCGTTGATAGTTATACCAAAATTTTACATGTTATTGACTTAACTGAAATTAATAATATCTGTAATTCTATTGAAACAAGTTTGAATACTCTCAAAGAGAACGATTCTAATCATAATTTATTGCATAAGGAAATTGAAATTTTAAAATATAATATAAGAACTATTATACCACACACCCATAGATTCAAAAGAGGTCTAATAAATTTAGTAGGGAATGCTCTGAAATTCGTAGCAGGAACAATGGATTCCGAAGACGCCAATCAAATCTATAATCATTTAGAAACCATAGACAACAATTCAAAAAACTTAATTGACCAATCAAATAAGCAAATAATAATCAATGATCAAATGTCTCAAGCTATAGAAAAAATTAAAAATCACATAAACACTCAAAATCTTAAAGTTAAAGAATATTTAAGTAACTCCATAAATCAAAGTAATTTTATATAGATTGATTAAATAGTTATGAATACACATTGCATACTTATATACATATAACTCACCTAAACGAATTTGTAGAAAAAATGAAGGATAACATTTTACTCAGTCAACAAGGCATTCTAGCTCATGATATCCTTACAACCGAGGAAATAGAAAAATTTAATATAACAATAAACACACTACAATTCATTAAAAGTGCTGTTCTTTTAAAAGAGGAAAAGACAATAATATTTGAAATTTCAATACCCCAATTTTGTATAGACAAATTTTTTAATGCACTTATTATTCCATTCCCTAATTTAAAAAATGAACAACTGGATTGTGAAAATGAAGAAGTAATTTTGAACGATAATTTTGTATTCGAACGTAATAGCAATATAAAAACTAACAAGTAAAGAAACAGTCAGTCGGTGCAACCGACTTAGAAATACCCTACACCTATTTGGTTCAAATTTAAGGACATATCCATAAGTCTGTTATTAATTTGATCGTAAGACATAGCTAACCAAATTAACTTTACAATACTAAAAACATTTTCTAATTACACTATCTATTAAAAAATATTACAAATTCTTACTAATTTATCTATTTAAAAATATTAAAACAAAAAAACTTGAAACAAATGAAAATATATTTATTCCAATTCAATTACTAAATGAAAAAATTTAAATTATTACATTTTGTGATAAAAAGCTAATATATTTAATAATTAAAATTTTTCAAAATTGCAATTATTTTAAATGGCTTGTTTATATACCTAATAGAAAAGCTTATAAACGCAAAATATGCAATAAATGTATTTCTAAAATACATATACAAATTTAGACCTTTTTATTTAATTCATTTAAATATAAAAATAAATTTTACATAAATGCAGCAAGTACCTTTGAACATAGCTGAACCACTACAATTAAGTCAAAATTTCGGGGACACATAGGAAATAGGAAATATATTCTTTGGCTTCGAAATTAAGCTCGACCAGGACCAATTCCCATGGTACTTTCATTACTAGTAACCTAGAGTTCAAAATTTCATCAAAATAGCGGCATATTTTTTTGAGTTATGGTCTTTTAAGATATATGTTTGTTAACCCTTGAACTTTGCAAGGGTTTCAGAACCCGGAACCATGGTACGAAGTCGCCCATACGCAGTCCCCGTCATACTTACAATACTAGTTAACTCTTGTACACAATTGGAACGTGTTATCTTAATTTTAAGTTACTAGTTTTATTAATTTCGCTGATAAGCTTTTACACATTGGTGGGTCTAAGAAAAGTTCTGAACCACCACTCCAATTGACCCAAAATTAAAGGGACACGCAGGAAATAGTAAAGAACATCCATGTGTTAAATTTGAAGCTTCTACTTTTGTTTCAAGTTATTATCTTTATTAATTGCGAAAATATGCTTTAAGGTCCTCGGAACTGAGTGGCTGGTCCCCACCCACTACTCCAATTGGGCTCAAATTTCAAGGAGACTAAGTAAATCGAAATCGACACTCTGATACCAAATTTGGAGGTTCTATCTTCATTGGTTACGGAATTATGCTAGTTTGGCCTAAATTCGATCAAAAAGTTCTAAGTTCCGAACCCATTGTCCAAACGTCAACGTGCGCAATTGCCGCCGTAGTTTCATTACCAATAACCTACAGCACAAATTTCATGAAGATAGCGTCATTAGTTGTTGAGTTTTCGTGATTTTTTACATATGTTCGTTAGCCCTGAAACCGATTAAAAGGTCCAGAATCCGAACCTTTGGGCTGATTTCGGTTTTATACTATTTTTAGTAATTTCGAGTATAAGCTTTTAAAACTTTGGAGGTCTAAAGGGGTACTAAACCACCACTCCAATTGATCCCAAATTAGGGGGGGCATGCAAGAGATAGTAAAGAACACAAAATATGAAGCTTCTACATTTTTTCAAGTTGCTATCTTTATTAATTTTAAAGATATGCTTTAAGGTTTTCGGAAATGTGTGGCTGGTCCCCGACCCCCAACTCCAATGGGGCCCAAATTTCAAAGACACTTAGGAAATAGGAAGGGACACCCTGATACTAAATTTGGAGGTTCTATCTTTATTAGTTTCGGAATTATGCTTGTTTGGCCTAAATTCGATCAAAAAAATCTAGGTTCCGAACGCATGGTCCAATCCCGAACTTACGCAGTCCTCGAAGTAGTTTCATTACTAGTAACCTACAGCACAAATTTTATGAAGATAGCGTCATTAGTTTTTGAGTTATCGTGATTTTTTATATATGTTCGTTAGCCCTTCGATCGATTAAAAGGTCCAGAATCCGAACCCATGGGCCGATTTCGCCCATATGCAATCCCCGCCGTACTTTCAGTCCTAGTAACCTACAGTTAAAATTTCATCAAGATAGCTCCATTATTTTTTGAGTTATCGTGCCTACGGGCGGACGGACGGACATGGCTATATCAACTAAGGCGGTCACGCTGATCACAAATATATATACTTTTCCATATCTAGCTCGCTTCCTTTAGGTGGTTACAAACACCATACCAAAGTTAATATACCCTTTTACCTATTCTATAGGTGTAGGGTATAAAAATGATTTAAAACCTCATAAGAATCAGTGTATCTATAATATCTTACAAAAAAATAATACTTGTAACTTTATTGTAAAATTAGAAAAAACTATTGAAGAAGTTGATAAAGGCATAATAATTACTAAAAACATAGAATTAACTTATCTAAAAGACATTAAAGCAAATCGAGAAATTGCTCTTAAAGGAAACAATTTAATTCAGTTTTCAAATCGCGAAATCACAATCGGAAACTTTAAATTTATAAATAAAATCGAAAAATTTGAAAGCCACTTTATTATGCCTCAATCAAATTTCAACTTTACTAAAATTATAAAAAATGTATCTTTAGAAAACTTACACATACAAAATATTAAAAACAGAGAAAATATCGAGTTCATTGAATTTAAACATAATGTAACAATTTATAGTTTATTATCAATTTTTTTAATTATAATTATCATTATAACTTTAATTTTATTAAGAATTGTTAAAAATAAAACAATAAATGTAATTCAGTTAGAAGAAAAAACAGATACTATAAAATTTTCCGAGACGGAAAAATCTCGGGGGGGAAGTGTTATATTCAATCAATAATATAACTCTCTCCCTTCAATAATAAAAGTGCCTTTCGCAATATTCTTAGTTAGTAACAATTAATTAATTAGTAAACATTAAATGCACATAAACCTCGTGTAATCAATTGCACAATTAATAACTTTATTATAATTTAAAATAATAAAATTGATTACGCAAGGAAACAATAACCTTTTGCTTTAAGCGTGTTAAGCTAGTTAGGAATTAAGTAATAACGTTTTAAGTAATATAATTAAGAACTGCTATGTAAGCATTTATGTATTTTATAAGACTTATTTGTAAATTTCAAAAAATAAAAAGAAATCAATAAAAAAATTTAGTTTAAGAACAACTCTAAACGAAAGAGCGTTTAATTATAAAACTATATGTAATTTCATTATTTATATTTTGGCATAAAGAAAATCTATTACAACTAGGAGAGTGATAATAGCAATGGATATTGATAGGATTTGTATTAGATATGTTGAATAACATATATTTAGTTTTAAAACTAATAATTATGTTATTTTTACCAAAGTAAACTCCATTTCTAGTTAATTTATTACCTAGTAGCTAATTTTCATAAATCCCCAAATCAGTATTTACAAGAGTTTCAAGTACTTTACAGGTTCCAGCTTTATAAATAAGTATAGTATCGTCCGCAAAGATCATATAGTCAGCTCGCAAATTCGCATATTGGATATTATGAATATAAAGTAAATACAGTGTAGGACCAAGTGATACTTGAGGAACACCAATGTTTATATTATTTTCATTACTAAAAACTCCATTAATTTTTGTAATAAATTTTCTATTATTCAGATATAAGTAGAGTAAGTTATTAGCTATACCTCTTTTTCCAATTACATTCAATTTGTTAAGTAAAATATTATCATTCACTGTTTTAAAAGCCATTTTTAGATCAACAAATACCGAACATACTCGTATATAATTTCCTTTATCTAATTTATTTACTATTGAGTTGGCGGATTCTAGAATCACATAGTCCGTTTCAATTTTCTTTAGAAAACCAAATTGTTTTGTATTTAATCCTACAACTTTTTGCACGAAGTCCTATGTTCTGGAATTTATAACCTTTTCAAATAGATTTCCAATACAACTTGAGAGCAATCGGTCTGTAATTTGATACATCCAATATTGACCCAGATTAAAATATAGGTACAACAATACTTGATTTAAGACACTCAGGATATATACAGAATTTAGACATCTATTTATCAAGGATATAACTATAGGTGTTATTAAAGTTTCAACATGTTTTAAATCTGAAGCTGAAATATTATCACCTTCAGGAGAACTATCTTTTAACTAAATGATGATGTTATGCATTTCTGTTTCATTTGTAGGTTTAAGAAAAATATACTTTTCAACGAATCTATTTTTTATTACGTATTTTTCAGTTTCAGTAATTTTATCTCTTCGATTGCTTCCAATTGAACTGAAGTAAGAATTGAAGAAACTTGCAATTTCAAAGGTATCACAAATTCTGATTCCATTACTATTTATTTATAACTTTTCAAATTTTCCTATGGTCCCCACCCCACCAGTTGTAGTTTATCACTAAAAAAATTTTCTTTGATTTTAGCTATTTCATACTTAACCTTTTGTTTTACATTTTTAAAACTTGCTTTAATATCTATATTGTTAGGCTGCTTTTTCTTCAACTTTTTAAACAGATTATTCCTCTTCTTGATCATATTCAAAAATTCCTTTGTCATCCAATGATTGTTGTTTCTAACTCTCCGGAGTGTTTTAATTGTAGAATTAATTTTAGCTTTTAGCAACATTTTGATAAGCTCGTCGTCACTATGACATTTATTTATTTCAAGTAATTTTCTTACATTTCTTTTATATTTCTTAAAATTTGTGTTGTAGATTTCCCTATTAAAAAGAGGTTCAATCTTTCTTAAAAGTTTATTTATTTTGACACTAATAGCTTTATGATCCAGATTTACTATACCGTGAAGCTTAAGGTCAAAGTCAAACTTTTCTAGGTCTGTCAAAATATGATCAGTGATCGTAGAAGATATTTCTGTTACCTAGTAGCAGATTCATAATTTAGTACGATCTTTATAGTAACTCCGTTATATTCTAACATTAGAAAGCAGAATTTTTTTAGGAAGCGGAAGTGTTATTTAATGAAATAGTTATAGTACTGAATTGCGCAAATATTTCTAAAACCGTATACCGAATATTCTTCTTAATAAAAATAGCGGTTCCACCTCATTTTGATTCATTATGGGAATTAAAAAAAGCAGAGAAGTCTCTGAATATAACCACGTTTCGCCAATCATAAAATGTCAATATCTATCCTATCTTTAACAAAAAGTTCTATTGCAGTCAAATTTTTCCTTAAACTTCTAGCATTAAAATGCACCATATTTATATTAGTATGTTTGTTACGTATCATATTTGTTTACTAATCATATAATTTTGCCAAGACTCTCTAATTTATTTAAGTGTTCTCTGTATTTATTATCAATATGTCTCCTAAAATAAGATAAATCTTTAAGTACTTCCTTTTTGGATATTTCGGTACTATTATGATAGGCAAAGTGTAAATTACCGAGGTCTACATAGCTATTTGGCAGCCCTTCTTGATAAATACGTACTTTGAGATTTGTTTGAGTTATACCATCATAAAAAATATCATCTTTATCATAAAAATAAAATAAAAAAAACTCATATTGCTGTAAATTGCGTGTTCTCCTAATCTAGATATGACATACGTATTTTCACAAGATTCGAACGCTTTTTTTATTAATCTAATTATTGGTGGAAGCATCGGAATAACAAAACTTTTCCCTTTGTTTTCTGTACTTAAACTGTTAGCTTCTTCATAATTTTCTTCATAAAATGATAATTTTAATATTACTGGCTACTCACTTGTTTCACACTTCGTACCCAAAAGAGCAATCGCGATTTACATTAAAAACGACATTGCTTTCAACACCCTAGATAAATATAAACCTTCTAGCCCAACCTTCCATTATATGAGTACGACTTAAATAAATTTAAGAGAATATTAACATCTTTCTCCTAAATATCCCTCCAAATTTTCCCCATCTACCATAATCCAAAATTCCCAAATAACCTCCGATAATCCTAAAATCCTTTCATATCCCATCCCTTTAACCAAACTGTACATTTGTATCACAGGTTGCTTCCTAAAGTTTAGTTCAAAAAGGGTGTGGTTTTGGTTAAAGTTGCACACTACCCAACGAAATACCGCACAGTTTCAATTGGTGGCTTTCGAGCGAAAAAAAAAAAAAAAAAAGTATTATTATTAGATACTATTATTATTATTATTACTATTAATGTTATTATTGTTATTATTACTATTATTATTATTATTATTATTATCACTGCTATTGTTATTATTTTTAATACGATCATCTGTTATTTTTATATCACCAGTAACTTCTGTAATTGCTAGTAGCCCATTTTTTGTTTTTTTCTTTAGTTTTTTTATATACACTGGGCACCATTTGTTAAATGTTTTATGATTTATCTCAAAACCAAATTTGAATTTTTCGTTGGCTATTTTGCAATTGTTACACTCATTAGTTTCCTACTGCTTATCACAATCAGATGTCTTGTGGTCTTTAGACATTTAAGACATTTTTCTGTATTTATATTCACTATTCACTTGATATATTATGTCCTAAAAATTTAATCCTTTTCTGTTTGAACTGTACTTTGCTTTTTTTAAATTTAACATTTTTTTCTCTAGTCCTCTGAACAAAAAATTCTAAAGTTTTATTATGTTCCTCCTCAGTTTCTGTTCTGATTGCTATATCATCAATGTAAATTGTAACATTTGGATTATCTTCAAAATTGAGTTCATTAATTTTCTGAAGAGCTTCTGGAGCAATTTTAAAAAAAAATGGTAAACGCGAATTACGTTTTTGGTTAATATTTAAATAAAAAACACAAAGTTATTAATTTTAAAATTAATTTTTTTATTTATTCAAATTCACCTTAACTGGTTGAATGAAATCTTAAGACTTGACTTTTTTCTTTTTACAAACATATTTATAATAATATTTTAAAACTAATTAAAAGAAATCTTTCACAATAAATTTGAGTTCGAATTACAAGTACTTAATATATTGTTCGAACTTAAATTTGTGTACATATTATATTTATGTTATTCAATATTGGCTTCATTTTACATATTTTAATATTTATTGAATTCTTATTCTAAAACCAATGGAAAACCAAACCAATGATTCTTTTACTCCAAAAGCGTTCACTAATCCGGTTTTTATTTGCTCCCAAGTTGCATCGCCTGAACACCGCATTACGTTCAGTACTTCTCCTTGTATTTTGTTGATTATTATTCTCTGGAATACATATTCTTTTATCGTTGGATTTGAATTTAAGAGGGGTAATATAGTGTCCACTTCTCTTATAAATTATGTGAGGGTATATTCATTGTCTCCTCTGAATTCGTGCATTCTCTGAGCATCTTTTATTAAATAATCAATGGTCAGAGAAGAAGCTGGTGTATTATGGTCTGGCATTGTTATTATTGCACTAATATCACTAACTTTACATATTATTATTGTTTTGTGGTATAGTGTAAGCTTGCGGTCTTTCAAAACCACTCGTTTTTACTTTTGGCATAAAGTATATATATATATTTTTTTTTTTTATTTATTAAAAAATTTTCTGTTCTTTTATATTTTTTTTTTTTCAATAATTTATATTAAAAAATTAATATATATATATCACTGTTTATAAAGTTTGTTAAAAAAATTTTAAATTTAAATTTAAGTATTTTTTCGGTTCGATTTTAATTTCACTAGATCTATTCTCTTTTGAGTTAGAACTAACCGACTGCGCCAATTACGTTTTTGGTTAATATTTAAATAAAAAACACAAAGTTATTAATTTTAAAATTAATTTTTTTATTTATTCAAATTCACCTTAACTGGTTGAATGAAATCTTAAGACTCAACTTTTTTTTTTTACAAACATATTTATAATAATATTCTAAAACTAATTAAAAGAAATCTTTCACAACAAATTTGAGTTCGAATTACAAGTACTTAATATATTATATTGTTCGAACTTAAATTTGTGTACATATTATATTTATGTTACTCAATATTAGTTTCATTTTACATATTTTAATATTTATTGAATTCTTATTCTAAAACCAAAAAAAAATGAGATTTACTTATCTTTACATCTATATATATAAAAGGGAATGTTTGTTTGTATGTATGTTTGTTTGTTTGTTTGTATGTAGCGAACAGACTCCTAAACTGCCCAGCCGATTTTCATGAAAATTTGTATATAGTATACGTGGCCCAAAAAGAAATTGTGGCCCAAAAATTTTGCTCTAACGGACCGCCAAGTTGGGTCTGTGGTGCAAGTATTAAAACTTCTTTGTTCTAAAATGAAAACGGTTTGACCGATTGACTTCAAATTTTGTATACGTGATGCTCTTTGAGAATTGACTTGACACTATTAGCAGTTTTGGAATATGTTAACCCATGTCGGGCCGACGGCTGGTCAAAAAAAATTTTGGGTCCAAATTTTGTCCGATTTTACGAAATTCTGCTTTGGCTTAAAAGAAACCCCCAAAAAAAATTTTGTTGAGTTCCATTAACCCATTGCGGCCCAATAGCTTTTTATAGGTTTTTTCAATACTTTTCTCTAAATTCGAAACGGTTTGACCAATTCACTTCAAATTTGGTATACGTGATGCTCCTTGAGAATTGAGTTGACAGTATTAACAGTTTTGGAATTTGTGAACCCATGTCGGGCCGACGGGTGGTCAAAAAAAATTTTGGGTCAAAATTTTGTCCGATTTTATTAAATTCTGCTTTGGCTAAAAAGAAAACGCCAAAAAAAAATTTTATTGAGTTGCATTAACCCATTGCGGCTCAACAGCTTTTTATAGGTTTTTTCAATACTTAACTCTAAATTAGAAACGGTTTGACCGGTTTTCTTCAAATTTTGTATACGTGCTCCCCTGTGAGAATTGAGTTGACACTATTAACAGTTTTGGAATTTGTAAATAGATGTCGGGCCGACGGGTGGTCAAAAAAAATTTTGGGTCCAAATTATGTCCGATTTTTCGAAATTCAGCTTTGGCTTAAAAAAGCCCTAAAAAAATGTTGTTAAGTTCCATTAACCCATTGCGACCCAACAGCTTTTTATTAATTTTTTGGTTATTTTACTCTAAATTAGAAACGATTTGACCGGTTGACCTCAAATTTTATATGTGTGAAGCAACTTGAAAATGGAGTTGAGTCTGTTAACAATCGGTTCTACGTTTGGTCAAAAAAAATTTTTTGGAAGTAAATTACGTCAAATTTTGGAAAATAGTTTGTACTGCTTTGAATTACAGAAAGTTTCAAAAATTACTAGAATAATCCTAGAAAAATCGTTTTAAAAATATTGCTTTCATACATTTTTCAATTTACGTGTGTAAACCGTGGGTAATTTTTGTGTTAAATTTTTGCAGTAACATCAAATTCAATTAAACCTCCATTGAAAGGCGCAGCAACGCGCACCGGGTATTAGCTAGTTAATTATAATTTTTTATCGAAATTATATTTCGAAACAAAATTCAGTATCGAGTTATAAAAAAAAATTTAGTTATTAAAATATGTATATTTGTTAACAAATCATCGTACTGAATTTTGTGGGGCACAATTTCAACGTAAGTTCTTTTATCAAATTACTATATTATTTTATTTAAATGAAAAAAGGTTCAAATGCAATTGAACTGGTTATGCTGATTGTACAAAAATGCATTTAATTGCATTTTTGTACAAAAATGAAAAAATGAAAAATAGAATAAGAAAAAAAAAGGAAAGAATAAAATTAGGTCATAAATAAGTTTGTTTTATTTAAAGAATATTATTATTTTAGATTTTATATTTGTAAAGTGAATTCTGTTGAAGGTCAGTTATATTATTTTGGATAAGGGTTACCAGCTGTGGCGTAACTCGCGTGCAAGAGTTACAAACAAAGGGTGTACTGAATGTATATAATTTTTCTGAAGTTTCATCTAAGGCTACCTGAAAAAATCTTTAAAAGCCATATCAAACACTGAAAATATTTTTTTGTTTGGAAAATTACAAACTGAAAAAAAATTCAAAAAATTAGTTTTTAATTGATTCATTTAAATATTTTGGGTTTAAACAAACTGTAACTTTTTTATTTTGTTTTGCCACTACAACTTGGGTGTCAGAAATTTGACCGAAAGTAGTTTAGTTTTATGGCCAAAATTTTTGCAAAATTTGGTTAGTCTACAGCAGTGGCTTTAAGTACCTGCCACATATTTTCTTTTTTTATATGAACATTACTCTATACCTATTGAAGATAGTGCTTAAAGGGTTTATGCTCTGTTGTGATTCGAATACAAGAATCAGTTATGGAAATTCAAAAATCGCAAAATTTCTTCAGCGCCCAATTAAATGAAATTATAAAACACAATAGCAAAATTGTTAAAGAAAATCAAACTTTGCAAGAACAATTAAAAAAATCCGAAAACAAAAATATTGATCTGGAACAAAAAATAAACAAAATTGAAGCAAAATTGGATGAGACACAACAACAAAAAAACAATAAAAATATAATAATTGCTGGACTTTCACAAGAAGTATCAAATCCAAAAGAGATACTTCTTAAAATAGCCAGGAAAATTGATGCGAATATTAAGTCGGAAAACATCCTGAACGTTACCGAAATAAAAAAAAAAGACAACCTGGAAATAATGCTTTATATCTTGTAGAACTAAACTCTGAAGAAGCGAAAAATGAGGTAATGACGAAGAAACGGAAAAAACATATATTCACATCAGAAATTTTTGTGGGAAGTCAAAATAATAATGAAATTTTTCTTCGCAATCACCTCACTCCAATGCAATCGAAGCTCTATTATGAAGCCAAAACGATCAAAGAAGCACACAATTTTCAATTTCTTTGGATTAAGAACAATCAAATTTTCTTACGTCAAACGGCTGCAAGTAAGGTTTATCAAATATCTTCTTTTAATGATATTCAATTTGTCAAAAAGGTATTTAAGAGCTTGGTTTAATTACAAATTATTATTACACACTTTTTTAAAATTTATACTTTTTCTTTATTTAATCAATAAGAATTTCTCTTTACATAATTGCTTTAATTTACTAACTAAAAAACGATTATATATTCAAATTAATTATTTTATTACTAATTTTATTAATTACTTCTTATTTACACTTTATTACATAACATTAAACTACAATTTAATTTTATATGATTCAATATTTTGCTACGTGACTTTCTTAGTTATTTTTCCAAATACAAGCACTTTATATAACTATTTAAACATCAAATTTCTTAATACTAATTTTAACTCAAAACAAGTGATGAAAAAAACCAAGGGTTTTTAAAAAAGCACATTTTCATAATAATATAGTGTTTCATACTGAGTATTTGATCGGAATATAATATTGAAGCTTCAATGTTAATGTTTAATTTATTAAATATATACGTTGGTGACTAAGTTACTATTTACTTATAAAAACCGTAATTTTTTTAATTTTTAATTTCTAATAGCCCCTCTATGGGGAAGGTTGCCCTATTTTTCAAGGATCTAATCCTCACTACTCCTCTTCTCCCAACTTTTTTAGGTTCAAGGAATTAAATTGTGAATTCTAGCAAAATTTGAAATTTTATTTAGAATTTTACTATATAAGCAAAAATGGTTAAAACTGACAGACACTCTCTTCAATTTAAAGAACCGCTTGTTAATTTAAGAAAATCTTTTAACATATGTTAAAGTATAATGTTGGACCTAAAAAGTTTGTATATTAACAAAAAAAAATTTGAACAGGTATTCAAGTTACAGGTGTTTAAGAATAGCAAAATTTCAATTTTCGAGCTCTTATAGCTGCTGAACAGGGGACGTGACAAAAAAATTTTGTTAACCGACTCCTACTAATTTCTGAAGTTCTAACTTCTCCCAAAATTTTAAGACCCCAGCTGGAACCGTTTAACAGATATGTGGGGCCAAAAATTTTGCAAAAATTGAGTTTTGCATAATGGTAAATTTTAGTACCGTATGGCAACCCTGTTCACTTTAGTGATATATTTTTGTAAAGCCTAAGAAAGCAGCTCTCTTTTACCGTTTTTAGATTGAAAATAAACCTAACAGAACTCTTGTTATATCAATTTAAATATAGGGCTTTTTTGGAATTTGCGGGGGCTGTAGCTTCGTCACCCTTCAAAATTAAGAAAAACCTTTGACACATGTTGAAATATATTTTAAGAGCTTTCAATTTTGTAAATCACAAAAAAAAAATTTAAACAGGTCTTCAAGTTACAGGTGTTTAAAAATAGCAAAATTTCAATTTTTGAGCCCTTGTAGCTGCAAAACAGGGGACGTGACAAAAAAAATTTGTTAACCGACTTCTACTTATTTCTAAAGATCTAACTACTCCCAAAATTTCAAGACCCTAGCTTGGCCCGTATAGAAGATATGTGTAGCCAAAAATTTTGCAAAAATTGAGTTTTGCATAATGGTAAATTTTAGTACCGTATGGCAACCCTAAACGTTTGTCTTTTAAAAATTAATAAAGTCTTTAAAACCAGCTATCTTTTGCTGTTTTCAGACTGAAAATACACCTACTAGAACTCTTCTTATAACAATTTGAATATAGGGCTTTTCCCAACTTTGGAGGGCTGCAGCTCCGTAACGGGTGGGGCTACAGAAAAAAATTCTTCTACGAAATTATTTTTTTTGTAATACCTACTTGTGGTTAAAATTTCTTTTCTCTATTTCAAACGATGTAAAAGTTTTTGTAAACATACGGACAGACAGACAGACAGACAGACAGACAGACAGACAGACGGACGGACGGACGGACAGAGTGAAACTATATAGGCACATTTTTACAAAATTTTTTGAAAATGTGCTAAAAAGAAAAGAAAAAAAATGGTAATTTATTATTCAATTTTTTTTTTAATAATAAGAATTCCACTTTAAATTATTATTTGTATTAATATTATCATATTGTTTTGATTCTTTTATTCTATGTAAAAAATAATGCATTACATACGTCCATACACAAATGTTTGCTTACCGAATTCATGTATATAAAAATAATTAAAACTTTTAAATTTACTGAGAATTCCTACAATTTTCCTATATTATTCTCATTTGGTTATATAAATCTCCAATCGCATTTAATTTTTATACCCGTATGACTATATAGGCAAAGGGTATAATAAATTTGCCATTACGTTTGTAACGCAGAGAAGGAGGGGGGGTAGATATAGACTCAAGTGTATGGATCGGATCAGAATCGAAAAAAAAATCGATTTAGCTATGTATGTCCGTCCGTCCGTCCGTCCGTCCGTCCGTCCGTCCGCACGATAACTCAAAAACTAAAGGAGCTAGGATCTTGAAATTTTCGCAAATTCGTTTTTTTGCAATAGCCGTCATCGCTATTTAAATCCAGCCACTTTGGTCCATGGGTTCGGGTGGCTGCCATACAACTTCTTTTTTTATATGAGTATTTCTTTGTACCTATTACAGATACGTGTCTGAAATTTTGGCAAAAGTAGTTTAGTTCTATGGCCAAAGTTTCTGCAAAATTTGGTTGGTCTGTTGCAGTGAGTTCGAGTTGCTGCCATACAACTCCTTTTTTTATATGAGCATTACTCTATACCTATTAAAGCTGGGTGTCTGAAATTTTGCCAAAAATAGTTTAGTGTAGTGGCCAAAGTTACTGCAAAATTTGTTTGGTCTACTGCAAAGGGTTCGAGTAGCTGCCATACAACTTCTTATTTTATATGAGCATTACTCTATACCTATTAAAGCTGGGTGTCTGAAATTTTGCCAAAAATAGTTTAGTGTAATGGCCAAAGTTACTGCAAAATTTGCTTGGTCTACTGCAAAGGGTTCGAGTAGCTGCCATACAACTCCTTCTTTTATATGAAAATTATATTTCACCTAATAAAGCTGGTATGTTTGAAATTTTGCCAAAAGTAATTAATGTTTATAATTATAATGATATAATGTTTAAATAACGGTCATACGGGTATCCCAGAGTTGACACAGTCTACTCTACTACACTCTTCCTCGTTTATTATATTGTTTTGATTTCATTATTATTTAAAAAAAATAATCTATTATGTTTGTATATAATATTATCATATATTGTTTTGATTCTTTTATTCCATGTAAAAAATAATGCATTACATACGTCCATACTCAAATTTTTGCTTATCGAATTCATGTATATAAAAATCTTAATATATTACATACTATCTTACATACTTTCATTACTCACATATTATATCATTTACCAAATATAAAAATTTTAAGTAAAAATGGAAACAGCTGATGAAATAAACCTAGACACAGATTTATTAGTTAATTATTATACAGAGGTAGGCAACCATTTAAATAATAATGAATATCGAAACAATGTTAATATATTGTACCTAAATATGCAAAGTCTTCAGAATAAATTGCATGATTTGGAATTACTGATAAATTCATATGAATATGATATTCATGTTATAGACCTTTCAGAAATATGGTTAAGTCAATCAGAAAATAAGTTTTTTAACTTACCATCTTACAATGTATATTTCTCCAATAGGAAAGATTCTTATGGAGGTGTTGCAATTTATGTCAGTGAAAAACTATGTAGTACACTAATTTTTGAAGAGGAATTCCAAGAATCTAATATAGTAGGTTTAACATAACAAAACATAACATTAATGTATTCAGTATATATAGGTCTCACAATACCCACGTTACTGTTTTTCTTGAAAAATTAGATTTAATAACAAATAAATATAGAAACTCAATTATTTTAGGAGATATGAACATGAATTTATTAAATTCAAACAATAGTGAAATCAAAAATTATTCTAGTACATTACTTAGTAATGGTTTTGCTATATATAATAATAAAACTGATAAATACGCAACAAGAATTGGCAAAACATCTAAAACCATTATTGACCATTTTATCACTGATATGGTTAAATTCAAATATTTTTTTTATATTCTAAATACTTCACTATCTGACCACCAACGATTTTTTATAAGTATTGATCTAAAACCTATCAAGGAAAAAGAAAACAAGGTCAAAAAAGTTCTAAATTATGCCAACTTAGAAAAAGATAAAATTTGGTCTAATTTGGGGTTATATAATGATTTCAATAAATTTGTATCTGATCTCAGCACTGTGATAGAAAATAACACACAAGTTTATAATGTCGTTGAAAAGAAAAAAAAAGAATGGATAACAAATGAGATAATAAACAAAATTAAAATTCGAGAATCATTTTATAAATATACCAAAAAATATCCAAATGACATCCGTATTAAAGAGCTTTACAAAGATAGCAAAGAGGAAGTAAAAAATCTTGTTGCTGAAGCAAAAAAAAAATTTTACTCTGATGAATTTAATAGGGATCCGGGAAACAGTAAAAAACTGTGGGATTTATATAAAAAAGTTATGTTTAATAAAGCTTCTTTGAATTCTTCTAATTATATTAAACTATTAGAACACAACAATCAAATTATTTCTAATGAACAAATCATAGCTGAATCAATGAATAATTTTTTCATAAATGTTACAGACGAACTTAACATTTCTACACTCGCTGTAGACTATGATTATTTGAATCAATTTTCAACTAACATTTATTCAAGCTTTAATCTGAGTCCAACCAATATTGAAGAAATCTCCGAGACGATTAATATGTTAAAAACAAATGCGGAAACTGGTTATGACAAAATCTCGGCTAGATTTATTAAAAAATATTCAGATGTTTTAGCTCCGTTATTAGTTAAATTTGTTAATATTTCATTTCAAAACTCAACTTTTCCAGAAAGCTTAAAAACTGCGATTGTAACACCCATATTCAAAAGCGGTTGCGTAACTAAAAGAACAAATTACCGGCCCATTTCAATTTTAAGTGCGTTTTCTAAAATATTTGAAATAGTTATAAAGAATCGAATTGAAAGTTTTCTTAAAAGTAATAATATTTTACAAAGCGAGCAATATGGGTTTGAAAAAAACTCCAACACAACCGCGGCCTGTCTTAATCTAACAGATTTTGTTACTAAAAACATAGACAGTGGTAGATATGTTGCATGCATTTTTTTAGACTTGCAAAAAGCATTTGACTGCGTAGACCATAACATTCTACTTTATAAACTTAAAAAACTAAATTTCAATCACAATCAAATTAATTTCTTCAAAACATATCTGCTAAATCGGAAACAAAAAGTTAAAAATAATTGTGCCACTAGTACCTCTAGCGTCATTAGAAAGGGAGTTCCGCAAGGATCAATTCTAGGGCCAGATTTATTAAGAACTATATTAATGACCTTGCGAATTTAAGATTAAAAGGAACAATCCAAATGTATGCAGATGATACAGTTTTAAAATATTCTGAGAACTGTGAGGCTAACTTAAAAAATTCCATTAGTCACGATCTCAGTGTAATAGAAAGATGGCTCAATAATCATAAACTTTTACTGAATATTAAAAAAACAAAAATTATTCTTTTCGGAAATAAATTATACAGTAGTTTTAATATGATTTATAGAAACACCGCTCTAGAAGTAGTAAAAAACTATAACTATCTTGGACTAATTTTAGATAATAAATTAAAATGGTATGATCATATTGATCATATTGTCAAAAAAACAAGCCCATATATTTTTATTCTACGACGTCTGAGAAATTTCTTTTCAAAAGACGTATTATACATAATTTTTTCTTCATATGTTTTGTCAAATATTACCTATCTCAATCCTATATGGTCTGGAGCTCCACAAATTGCATTAAATAAAGTAAACATTCTCCATAAGAAAGCTATTAAAGTAATTCACTTTCATTCTAATCTTTTTCCATCAAGATTGTTGTATACAGGTAGGTTCTTAAGTTTTGATAACATTTGCACACGTGAGTTATATATTATTGCTTTTAAAATTATTAACAATTTCATTAAACATAATTTTCTATTAAATAGAATGATTGATATACATAACCATAACACCCGAAACAAGTCAAATTTTTATCTCACTCTTTTCAAAACCGATAGGCAAAAAAATAACTGGCTTTATAATTGCCTAAAATTATACAATGAATTACCCAATGTATATAAATTAATTAGTAATATGCTAGAATTTAAAAGAAAAATAACAGAATTTATAATTGAAAGACACGTAAGTAATTAATTGAATTATGTAAATTTTAATTTGTCTAATTAAATATAAAATAATGAATCGATTTTTAATTAAAAAAAAATATAGGTATTGGTTTTTAAAATATGTAAAATTGGACTTTGAAAAAAAAAAAAAAAGAGTAAATTGTTTTTTGATTTTTTATTTCATTCTATTTTGGTATAATCTTTTTTTATTATTGTTTTTTTTTTTTTTTATGATTACGTTGAATTGTAATAATTATACTAAGAAAACAATGTGACCAAAAGGCTAAGGCTAGGGTCTTTAGAAAACAAATTATAATACACAATAAAATTATTTTTGTAAAATAAAAACTACTGAATTAAATAAATAAAGAAAAAAAAAAAAAAAAAAAGATGGGTGTCTGAAATTTGGCCAAAAGTAGTTTAATTTTATGGCCAAAGTTTGTGCAAAATTTGGTTGGGTTTGAGCACCTGCCATACAACTTTTTTTTTTATATTTTAGTCTATACCTATTAAAGATTTTACATTAGTTTATACCTATTAAAGATTGGTGTGTCAAATTTTGCAAAAAATATTAAAGTTTTATGGCCAAAGTTTTGAGGAAAATTTTGTTGGTCTACTGAAGTGGTTTAGAGTAGCTGCCATGAATTGGAAGATATAATGTCGATACTATGGTCATACGGGTATCCCAGAGCTGACAGCAGTCTACTTTACTACACTTTCCTCTTTTTTATACCCTATACCTATGAAATAGGAAAACGGTAAATTAACTTTGTTATCGTGTTTGTAACCACCTAAAGAAAACGACCTAGATATGGAAAAATATATATATATTAGTGATCAGAGTGACCTCCTGAGTCGATATATCCATGTCCTTCAGCCTGTCCACCCGTAGGCACTATAGCTCAAAAACTAATAGCGCTTTCTTGATGAACTTGTTACTGTAGGCTACTAGTACTGAAAGTAAGGCGGGAATTGCATATGGACGATATCGACCCTTAGGTTTGGATTCTGAGACTTCTAATCGGTCTAAGGACTAACGATCATTTACGTAAAATCACGAAAACTCAACAACTGATGACGCTATCTTCATGAAATTTGTGCTGTAGAATACAGGGGAGCACGTATACATTGGTTTCATACCAGTAATGAAACCAATGAAGATAGAACCTCCTAATTTGATATTAGAATGTCTCTTCCTATTCCCTTAGTGTCCTTGTTCTTAATTTGGATCCAATTGACGTAGGTGGTCGGCGGCCATTCACACAGTTCCGAAGATCTTAAAGCATTTATCGAAATTATAACTAAAAAACTAATGACGCTATTTTGATGAAATTTAAACTCTAGCTTACTAGTAATAGAGTACCGCGGGGATTTCCCATGATCGAGATCGGACAACGGATGCTAGAAGCTTTTGACTGAATTGAGGCCAAACGAGCATTATTTCGAAACCAAAGGAGATAGAACTTTAAACTTTGGGGCACAGCTTTTGTTTTTATTTGCGTTGTGTCCGTAAGATTTTGGACGAATTGGAATAGTGGTTTGCGTACTATCCCTCCGTACTCCTAAGACCTTAAAGCATATATTCGAAATTAATAAAGATAGTTACTTGAAATGAGTAAAGAAGCTTTGAATTTGGTATAACGGTGCTTTTTCCTATTTCCTTTACTTCCCCGAAATTAAGATTTAATTGTTGTGGTGGTTCAGATGTTTTCTAATAAATCCCAAAATTAAAAAGTTTATATTCAAAATTCATGAAGATAGAAACTTTGAATTAGATACAAGAGGGTTCTTTCCTATTTCCGTTCTTATTTAACACTTTTGTATTTTTAAAAGGCTAAGAATTTAACTATTAAACATATTATTTACTATATTTTATAAATTAAAAACAAAATATATTTTTAATGAACGACTAAATTTGTCTTTTTTTAATTTTTATTATTTCATATATTTCATTGAATTATTACTTTAGGTAATATTAATTAAGAAATTATGTACGATACTTTAGTTGTCTTCAAAGATACTTGTTACAAGTTTGTAAAATTTATTTTTATAACTAAACGAATTATATGAAAAGTTCTAAATTTGACGTTTTATTTTAGAAATTCATTTATTGCATATTCTGCCTTTATAAGAATTTCTAATAGATACATATACTAATAATTTAAATTAATTCCAATTTTGAAAAATTTTAATTATTAAATTTTGTGATAAAAAGCTAATCAAAACCATCAAATTATATAAATCTTTATATAGTTACTAGCTAATATCCGATGCGCGTTGCTGCGCCTCTCAATGGTGGTTTAATTGAAGTTGATGTTACTGCAAAAAGTTAACACAAAAATTACACACGGTTTACACATGTAAATTTTAAAATGTATGAAAGCAATCTTTTTAAAACGATTTTTCTAGGATTATTCTAGTAATTTTTGAAACTTTCTGTAATTCAAAGTAGTACAAACTAATCTCCAAAATTTGACGTAATTTACTTCCAAAAAAATTTTTTTGACCAATTGTACAACCGACTGTTAACAGACTCAACTCCATTTTCAAGTTGCTTCACACAAATAAAATTTGAAGTCAACCAGTCAAATCGTTTCTAATTTAAAAACAAGTAGAGAAACAGTCAGCCGGTGCAACCGACTTAGAAATACCCTACACCTATTTGGTTCAAATTTAATGGGAAGTCCAAAAGTTATTTTAAAATCTTAAAAGCTTTTATTAGTTTGATCGTACGACATGGCTAACCAAATTTTTTTTATAATACTAAAAACATTTTTTAATTATTTTATCAATACAAAAATATTAAAAATTCTTACTAATTTATCTATTTTAAAATATTAAACAACAACTTAAATTGAGATAAATGGATTCGGAAAATGCAATTACAAAATTACATATTTAAGAGAATTACTCTTTTTTAGGATTTTCTGCTAAAGAAAATACTCTAATTCTACTTTCTATTTTAAAGAAATATTAATTTGTAATAATATAAATATAAAAGTTTATATAATTTCATGGTTTTTAATGTTCGTTAAAACAATTAATGCTTTCATTAGCTTTTTATCACAAAATTTAATAATCAAAATATGCAATAAATGTATTTCTAAAATAAAATGATAAATTTAGAACTGTTTATATAACTAATTTTTATACAAATATAAATTTTACAACTTAAGTATCGTACACAATTTCTTAATTATATATTACCTATGGTAATAATTCAAT
The DNA here is from genome assembly GCA_963082915.1 of Dolichopus griseipennis. Taxonomy (NCBI): domain Eukaryota; kingdom Metazoa; phylum Arthropoda; class Insecta; order Diptera; family Dolichopodidae; genus Dolichopus; species Dolichopus griseipennis. The sequence goes on along the minus strand of OY720443.1, from coordinate 125,646,168 downwards.
AAAATATAGATATGATATAATAAAAATTAAAAAAATATTTAGTTTTTAATTTATAAAATACTAGCAGATTTACCCGGCGTTGCCCGGAAGCTTGCAAATTGTAAAAACGCAAGTTTCAGCCAATTTTTTGAAATACTACTTTGCTTATAAATGAAGCCACAAAAAAATATTTGGGGAGTTCCGTTAACCCATCGTGGCCCAACAGCTTTTTATAGGTTTTTTCGTTGCTTTGCTATATATTAGAAATGATTTAACAGATTAACTTCAAATTTCGTATATGTGTTCTTCTTTGAAAATGAAGTTCAATTTACTAACAGACTTGAAAGTTGTTAACCCCTGCCGACGATTGTTAAAAAAAAAATTTGTAAGTAAATTACGTCCAAGTTTTGAAAGTAGGTACAACTTCTTTTTTGAGTTCTTTTAATCGATTGCGAAACAAAAACTTTAAAAAACAGTTTGCAAAACAATTTGAACGATTATCTCTAATTTTTCTATACATGCTGCTTCTTGACAATTTGGTGCTCCTTGACGATATAGTTGAGGATGGTAGGTTTCCGGTGAACAATGTTAACTGAATTAAAATGACTATAGGTCAAAAGGGGATTTTCTTGAATTGCCAACGCTTGAATAAAATATAGTCGATGGTTTAGAAAAGGTTTAAAAATTCGCTTTTCAACTTATATTTTGTTTAGTACTCACCTGAAAGTTGTAATACGCTCTTCCTCGTTTTTTTATGATTTTATGAGAGAAATGTAGGCTTATTTTTTGGAAAAACTGTTTTAAAATACTATGTATTTAAGCATTATATATAACAAATTGAATTTTTTGATTTTTAGATTTCATTTGAAGAAAACTGAAAATTTAATTGAATCTTTGTTCAAAACGCACAAACAGGTCAAAACCAAATTAACCATGTGGGTTTTAATTAAAATGCTGGTACAAAATTTTCAATAAAATACTTTTAATCGTATAAGAAAATAAAATTTATAGAAAACTTCATATCGTCGTCGTGGAAAATGGGTTAAACGAACTTAACTAAAACTTTTTGCAGCCTCTCTTTTAGACTACAAAATCAACCTTTAAAATTGGACACAAATCGAAAACACAAAATTTTTTGAAAGTCCGCCAGACCGAAATGGGTTAATTTATTCCAACCAAATTTATACAACTAAACGCGGTTGCTAAGAGGAACATTTGTGCAAAATTTCAAGTCAATCGGTCAAACAGTTTTGACTCGACATCAAAAACATTGAAAAAGCTTCTTTGCACTCTCGTGCCCAAACGGGTTAGCCGAACTCAACAAAAATTTGTCCCAGACTTTATTTTCGACTGCGAAACCACCTTGTAAAATTGGAAACAAATCAGAACCACAAAATTTTTTGGAAGCCCGCCAGGCCGAAATGGGTTAAATTATTCCAACCAAATTTATGCAACTAATTGCGGTTGCTAAGAGGAACATTTGTGCAAAATTTCAAGTCAATCGGTCAAACTGTTTCGGCTCGACATCAAAAACATTGAAAAAGCTTCATTGCGCCCTCGTGCCCAAACGGGTTAACCGAACCCAACAAAAATTTGTGCCAGCCTCTCTTTTTGACTGCAAAACCACCCTGTAAAATTGGACACAAATCGGAAACACAAAATTTTTTGGAAGCCCGCCGGGCCGAAAGGGGTTAATTTATTCCAACCAGTTTTATACCATTAATTCCGTGTAATAAGAAGAACATTCGTGCAAAATTTCAAGTGAATCGGTCAAACCGTTTCGACTCGACATCAAAAAAACGAAAAAGCTTAAAACGGCTCTGGAGCCGCAACCTGCTGACTTATAAAAATGCGACATAGCCTATGTCACCCCCCGGGCTCCCAAAATTATTCCACTAAAATTTGGTGTCAATCGGACCAGTGGTTTTCACGTGAATCCTGGACAAACAAACAAACAAACAAACAAATAAACAAACAAATTTTCTTCTTTATAATATTAGATAATACATAATATGTTTAATAGTAAAACTTTTAGCCTTTTAAAAATATAAAAGTGTTAAATAGGAACAGAAATAGGAAATAGTATATATATCAAATTTGATATTTTTATCTTTATTAATTTCGAATATATTATGCTTTAAGGTCTTGGGAGTATTGGGGGTATAAAAATTCAAAATAGCATAATTAGTTTCTGAGTTTTGATATTTTTAAGATATACGTATGTTAGCTTTTGAAGTTTTCAAAGGTTCCAGCACTCGAAACCATGGTACGATTTCGCCCATATGCAGTCCCAGTCATACTTTCAATACTTGTACCCTTGTACACAATTGGAACATTCTATATTAATTTTAAGCTAATATTTTTATTAATTTCGATGATAAGCCTTTCATCCTTTGGAGGTCTAAACGAGTTACCTGAACCACTTTCCAATTGATCATACATTAAGGGAACACGTAGGAAATAGTGAAGACATCTTTGTGCCAAATTTGAAGCTTATACATTTTTTTGAAATTACTATCTCTATTATTTTCGAAAATATGCTTTAAGGAATTTGTAATACTTTTTACTAGATGTTAATTTGGTTAGCCATATCTTACGATCAAATTAATAACAGCTTTTATGGTTTAAAAATGATTTATGGATATGTCATTAACTTTGAACCAAATAGGTGTAGGGTATTTCTAAGACGGTTGCATCGACTGACTGTCCACAGTCGAACGCAAAAATCTATAAGAAGCCACTGTGCCCCAATGGGTTAACGGAACTCAACTTTCTCTTTGGGCAAAGCAGTATTGCGAAAATGGGACGTAATTTGCTTCCAAAATTTTTTTTTTGTCAATCGGCATTCCAAATCTGTTAAAAGAGTTAACTTCATTCTCAAAACATTGAAAAAATTTGAAGAAAATCTGTTAAACCGTTTCTAATTTAGAGTAAGGTAACCAAAAAATTTATAAAAAGCTGTTGGGCCCCAATGGGTTAATGGAACTCAACAAAATTTTTTTGAGGCTTTCTTTGTAGCCTAAGGAGAATTTCGTAAAATCGGACAAAATTTGGACCAAACATTTTTTTGACCAACAGTCGGCCCAAATTCCAAAACTGTTAATAGTGTCAACTCAATTCTCAAAGAGCATCACGTATATAAAATTTGAAGTCAATCGGTCAAACCGTTTATAATTAAGTTTAAAGTAACCAAAAAACCTATAAAAAGCTTTTGAGCTGCAATGGGTTAATGGAACTAAAGAAAATTTTTTTTGGGGCTTTCTTTTTAGGCAAAGCAGAATTTCGTAAATTCGTACAAAATTTGTACCCAACATTTTTTTTGACTAACCGTCGGCCCGACATGGGTTAACAAATTCCAAAACTGTTAATAATGTCAACTCAATTCTCAAAGAGCATCACGTATACAAAATATGAATTCAATCGGTCAAACCGTTTCCATTTTAGAACAAAAAAGTTTAAATTCTTGCACCACAGCCCCAACTTGGCGGTCCGTTATAGCAAAATTTTTGGGCCACGATTTCTTTCCGTACCCAAAAACGTCTATACACAAATTTTCATGAAAATCGGCTGGGCAGTTTAGGAGTCTATTCGCTACATACAAACAAACAAATAAATAAACAAACTTTCACTTTTATATAATACTAGCTAATACCCGGTACGCGTTGCGTCTCAATGGAGGTTTAATTGAAATTGATGTTACTGCAAAAAGTTAACACAAAAATAACACACGGCTTGCACATGCAAATTTTAATATGTATGAAAGCAATCAACCGGTCAAATCGTTTCTAATTTAGAATTAAGTATTGAAAAAACCTGTAAAAATCTGTTGGGCCGGAATGGGTTAATGGAACTCAACAAAATTTTTTTTAGGGCTTTCTTTTAAGCCAAAGCAGAATTTTGTAAAATCTGACAAAATTTGTTGAACAAATCAAGTCTATTTGTCTCGAAAATGCGAAACCGTCGTATGCTGATATTATAAAAAAAATGCCCAATGTCATAATTAAGCCGAAATTAAATCAGGATAATATAAAAACTAAAAAGGATATAAAATCAAAAATTAATATTGTGGACAATAAGTTATTAGTCAATAAAGTTTATAACGCAAATAATGGAGCAATAGTTGTTGATTGTGGAAATGATGAGTCAGTGAATAATTTAAAAAAGTTAGTTAAAGAGAATTTAGAAGATTATGAAGTGTCAATAAAAGAAATTAAAAAACCAAGAATTTAAATTATTGGTATATCAGAAGATTTAGAAGAGAGGATTTGTTACATAAATTAAAAATGCAAATATTAGAAAGTAGTGAATTGATACTCAAAATTTTATTGATGAATAAAAAAAAAAAAAATTATTTCAACACATTTTCTGCAGTGCTGGAGTTAGATTTAGAAACTTATAATAAAATAATGGATGTTGGGAAAGTTAAAATAGGTTGGCACTTGTGCAAATTTGTAGATGTTGTTTTTATTAGAAGATGCTTTAAATGCTTAGGATTTGATCATAACAATTTTTTTTGACCACCCATCGGCCCGACATGGGTTAACAAATTCCAAAACTGTTAATAGTGTCAGCTCAATTCTTAAAGAGCATCTCGTATACAAAATTTGAAGTCAATCGATCAAACCGTTTTTATTTTAGAAAAAAAAAGTTTAAATACTTGCACCACAGCCCCAAATTGGCGGTCCGTTAGAGCAAAATTTTTGGTCCACGATAGCTTTCCGTATCGAAAAACCTCTATATACAAATTTTCATGAAAATCGGCTGGCCAGTTTAAGTCTATTCGCTCCATACAAACAAACAAACAAACAAACTTTCGCTTTTATATATAAAGATAGAAGATAGATATAGATATATGTAAAGTTAACTTTCAATATGACACTAAAATAATATTAAAAATTGAAAATTTGAATTCATTAAATTTCAATTGATTTTTGTTTATTTACATAAACATAATACATATATACATAGTTTAAAGATAATTTAAACAAATGTTACATTAAATAATAGTGTTATGTGTATTGGTTATTTATCGATCAATAAATATTAACTCTTTTCAATTATTTTCAACAGTATTTAAAATTTTAATTTATGCATTTCTCTTTATTAAAAACTATTGCATTAGATGTTATGTGCGTTATGGGTTTCGTTAATATATTCATTATAAATGCATTGGTTTATCAATGATGGATGTTAAATTAATTAATACTAATAAATATCTTATTGTAATGTGTGAAAAATGCAGAGAGCATAATAATAAAATAAACTCCATCGAAGTGCATGTGGAAGCATTAGAAGAAGGTATAGAAGAAATAAAAAATTCTTTAAATGAGCCAAAAAAAAAAGTTGATGATTTTATTGTGAGTTTTAATGATTCAAGGAAGAGTGATTGTCAAACTGTTGAACAAATCAAGTCTATTTGTTTCGAAAATGCGAAACCGTCGTATGCTGATATTATAAAAAAAGTGCCCAATGTCATAATTAAGCCGAAATTAAATCAGGATAATATAAAAACTAAAAAGGATATAAAATCAAAAATTAATATTGTGGACAATAAGTTATTAGTCAATAAAGTTTATAACGCAAATAATGGAGCAATAGTTGTTGATTGTGGAAATGATGAGTCAGTGAATAATTTAAAAAAGTTAGTTGAAGAAAATTTAGAAGATTATGAAGTGTCAATAAAAGAAATTAAAAAACCAAGAATTTAAATTATTGGTATATCAGAAGATTTAGAAGAGAGGATTTGTTACATAAATTAAAAATGCAAATATTAGAAAGTAGTGAATTGATACTCAAAATTTTATTGATGAATAAAAATAAAAAAAATAATTTCAACACATTTTCTGCAGTTCTGGAGTAAAAAAAATATAGGAGAAATAATTTGCTTATATTTAAATGTACAGGGTGCCATAAATAATTTCAATGAAATAGAAAATTTGATTTTTTAAAGAAAAATTTGAATTTGTTTAACTGAAACGCATTTAAATAATATTGATGATGATAATTTGATATATATAAATATTTACAATTTAATCAGAATGGATTCAATGTCGCGACATACGGGTGGTGTGTTATTTTACATCAAAAATTCTGGGAAATATGAAATTTTAAGAAAGGTTAACAATTAAATGAATTTATGGTATATTTTGGTAAAAGTTTATAATGACTCGAATGTTTTGTATTTAGCTGCTCTATATAAATCTCCTAATTCATCATTCGCCTCGGCTGATTTCTGTGAAGATCTCAATGATTTGGTTGATGAACTAAGCGAAATTAGCGGCGATGTTATTTTTATGGGAGACTTTAATATCAATTGACTAGACAACTCTAAATTTAAATTAAGAGTTCAGCAAATTCTGAATGATTCAGCATTTAAACAAATTATGAATGAAGCAACTCGTATAACAAAACAAAGCAGAACACTTATTGATTACGTTATTACTAATAATAAAAATATCATTAAAGCTAGAGCTGTGCATGAATATATAATCAGTGATCATGGAAGTATTAAAATAAATATTCAAACAAAAACAATTACCACAATTAATGCATTTCAGAGTAATAAGTTCCTTAGATATTCAAAAGAGAGTTTGAGAAGCCGTATTAATAGAAGTCAGTTATTAACAACATATTTTGGAGAAATTAACTTAATACCTAACATTTTAGTAATTTTTTAAAAGAGGTTGTTTCCTCATTTATAGTAACTAAGCGTATTCGAGAGAATAGTAATAACTGGTTCTCTGAAGAATTGCATATTCAAAAAGATGGCAAAATTTCTCAGTATATGACTGCTGTATGGTCTAACAGTGAATATGAGTGGAGTAAATATAGGGTATTGAGAAATAAATATAAAGCATCTCTAGAATCTGCAAAAAATAACTACTTGATTAATAAAGTTGAACAGGCGTGTGATCAGAAAACTGTGTGGTGGTTATTAAAAACTACGTTCTGAAGAAAAATCAAAAAAATCAAATTAAAGAAATTATGTTTGAAAATAATAAAATTACAGAAAGCTTGGATATTACGAACAAATTTAATAGATACTTTGTGTCAAGCATTGAAGAGATAAATGTTAGTATTAAGAATATTCCTTATGTAAATGTCATAAATACTTGCGAACATTCATTTAAATTTAACTTAATTAACATAAATGATCTTAGGGATATTCTTAAATCTGTGAACAATAAAAAAGATGTTAATTTAGTGTGTCCAAAAATATTATTAGAATGTGTGGATCTCATTGGAAATAATTTGGTGGAACTTTTCAACAAATCTTTAAGTTCCGGCATTTATCCTGACATATGGAAAAAAGAATTTGTTGTGCCAATTGAAAAAATTAAAAACACAAATAAATGTACAGAGTTTCGCCCTGTTAACATGATCACTACTGAGGCTAAAGTATTATAAAAAGTAGTTTATTATCAATTAGAAGCCTATGTAGATAAACAAAATTTAATTTATGAACATCAATCAGGATTTCGGAAAAAACACAGCTGTGAATCATTACTTAACCTAGTTATTGAAATTTAATTTTAGCTGTGTTTCTTGATTTATGTAGAGCATTTGAAACCATTCAACGTGAGATTTTACTTTTAAAACTGAATAGTTATGGTATTCGCAATATTGAGGAGAATTGGTTTAAATCTTATTTAACAAAGAGATCGCAAAAAACTAAAGTAAACGGCATTTTTTCAGATGATATTGAAGTTAATCTAGGTGTTCCTCAAGGAACTATCTTAGGCGTTTTGCTGTTCTTAATATATATTATTGACATTGTAAAAGTAGTCGAACATATCAAAATCCTCCTGTTTGCTGATGACGCCCTTTTATACATTGAAGAATCTACTAGTGAAAAGTGTGTCAATAAAATTAGTAGGGATTTTGAAGGGTAAATCGGTGGCTTAGCGGTAATAAATTGTAATTAAACACTGAGAAAACAAAAGCAATGGTAATCAATGGCGATTTAAATACTAACTTGATTTTAGATAATATAAATATTGAGGTAGTTAATGAAATAAAATATTTAGGATTTTTAATTGTTAATAAACTTAACTTTAAAAGTCATGTTAATTATATCTGTCAAAAAATTTCAAAAAAATTATACTTTTTTTCTAAAATCAGAAAACAATTATCAATAATTAGTGCAATTAGGATTTTTAACACAATGATCAAACCGCATTTTGAATTTTGTTATACAATCATAGCCTTTTAACCTAATGTAAGTTTGGATAGATTGCAAAAATTATCAAATCGAGGATTGAAAATAATTTTAAAATGTAACAGATATACTCCGATTTTAGTTATGCTTATTACGTTGAAATGGCTCACAGTTAATCAAAGGTTAAAATTTTATATTTTATTGTTTGTTTTTAAAATTAAAAATAATTTAACACCTAGTTATTTAAGTAATAGATTAACTTATGTCGGAGATGTACAAAACTATACTTTAAGAAATATTTTCAATTTTCGTCTAAACTTTTTCAGAAATGGAAGTTCCAAAAACACATTAATGTATGCAAGTTTGAAGTTATTTAATGAACTATCCGATGAAATTAAATTTGAAAAAAAATTTTTATAAATATAAAATTATTTGTTGCAATATGTAAAATGTAAATTTAATTAGTAATAAGAATTTTATTTTTCTTCTACTTTTAATATTTTGTTTTTCTGTTTTTTAAAAGATATTATAAATTTTAAATTTTTACATAAGTTCAATTATATACTTAATATATTTTATATTTTGTAATAGATATTTGTTATGCACATACTTATATATGAATATTTTGTATTAAATAGTATATTTTACTAAATAAATGAATAAAAAAAAAAAAAAAAAAAAAAACAAAAACAAATAGTAAAGAACACCCATATGCCAAATTTGAAGCTTCTACATTTGTTTCAAGTTACTATCTTTAATAATTTTGAAATATGCTTTAATGTCTTCGGAATTGAATGGCTGGTCCCCGACCCACAACTCTAATTTGGCCCAAATTTCGAGGACACCAACAAAATCGAAAGCGACACCCTGATAACAAATTGGAGGTTCTATCTTCATTGGTTTCGGAATTATGCTCGTTTGGCCTTAATTCGATCAAAAAGTTCTAAGTTCCGAAGCCATTGTCCAATCCTCACCGTACGCAATCCCCGCCGTAGTTTATTTATCAATAACCTACAGCACAAATTTCATGAAGATAGCGTCCTTAGTTGTTGAGTTATCGTGATTTTTTATATACGTTCGTTAGCCCTGAGACCAATTAAAAGGTTTAGAATCCGAACCCATGGGCTTATTTCGCCCTTGTACACAATTGGAACGTTCTATCTTAATTTTAAGTTACTATTTTTAGTTTTTTCGATTATAAGCTTTTAAAACTTGGGAGGTCTAACAGGGGTACTGAACCACCACTCCAATTGATACCAGATTAGGGATACCAAATTAGGATAGTAAAGAACACTCTTGTGCGAAATTTGAAGCTTCAACATTTTTTTAAGTTGCTATCTGTATTAAATTTTAAAGATATGCTTTAAGGTCTTCGGAAATTCGGAAAAGTGTTTGAAGCTATCTCTGTAATGCAATGCTACAAATGTAAAGGTTACAATCATAAAGCGGCTCATTGTACAAATTCAAAAAAGTGTCTTAAATATCACAAAGATCATAAGACATCTTATTGTGATAAGCAACAGGAAATTAATGAGTGCATCAATTGCAAAATAGTAAACGAAAAATTCGAAACAAAAAATGTGCTACTAGAAATTGCAGAAGGTGATGGTGCTTTTTTTCCATCGACGATCGTGTTGAAAGTAATAACAATAGCGGTGATAATAATAATACTAATAACAATAATAATAGTAATAATAACAATAATAATAATACCAATAATAATAAAAATACTAATAATAATGACAATAATAATAATAAAAATAGTAATAATAATAGTACTAATAATAATTACAACAATAGTAATAATAAAAGCACAGAAAAATAATAATAAAAACAAATTTAATAATAATAACTGTAATAATAATAATTTTTTTTTTGGGTGAGGAGGCGAAAATGTGCATAACCGCATCTCAACATGCTGTCACATATTGGTATGTGGAGCCTGCAACCACTAAAAGCCCCCTCATTCTTTAAAGACAGTCGTCCATACTGGAACCGCCTTTTGCATTACTTCAAGGTGGAATCCTTGTTTGGCATCAAGTCTCCATCGTTGCGACTTGCGTCCAGGTTCCCACAGTGAAAACGTTCTTAATGGGTTGCGTTTTCTGCTCTTCCGAGATCAATTTTTTTGTCTTTAGAACGTCCTCTACGTATTTTTCTATTGACTGCAAATTTACTCTGCTGCTGATAATTTTTTTGTCAATATTTTTTGGAGTTAAGACTCCAATATTCCTTGCTAACTGTTCTCGTTTTTTTATCAATCGAATAGGAAGAACCTGTGCTCGGCGTCTTTAGTGTCTCCAACTTTATTGTTCACACTTTCCCATTTGACACAAGTATTTGCGAAAATACCCTTGTCCGGAAAGTAGTTGCGTTACGTATTAATTCACCTCTCCTAATTTTATTGTTCACACTTTCCCATTTGACACAAGTATTTGCGAAAATACCCGTGTCCGGAAAGTAGTTGCGTTACGTATTAATTCACCTCTCCTAATTTCCGGTTTACCCATGCGTTCAGGTTCGGAATTATTCTGTAAGTCCATCCGCCTCATGCTTCAGCGTTCCATCGCTCTTGCCAGGCAGTGATTGTTTGTTGCCTAGCTGCTATTGCGATTTCGACGTTGAAAACATCTACTGTTTTACTCAGCCATAATTTTTTCTTTCAATATCGAGCAGGTCGATCAGAATCATGCCCGCTATCACCAATGTCGCTGCTCTAGAGACCGTGTGGTATGCGCTTATTATTCGAAGTGCCGCTGTTCTTTGTACTGAATCATCGGTTTACACCTGCAATTGGCCTTTAGTATGTTAGCCCATATTTCTTCCATAAAGAAGGATGGAATGGCATACTTCTATTAGCAGTTTCCATTTGCTTGGCAGGGTACCCTTAACGTTTGCCATCAGTCTACTTAGCGCCAGTATTACCTTGCCTGCCTTGTTTTTAGCGTATCGCTGCTGTTCTCCGAAGGTCAGCTCCGTCCAATCTCATTCCAAGATATTTTATTGCTTTCTGAGTCTTTATAATGTTATTGAACACTCTCATGGACTGCGCCAGCTCTTACAGGAACATTGTTTAAACCGTTGCCAGTTCAGTTCCCGATTCCATAGATAGCTATGGATTAGTCTGACGAGGTACTTGGGAGGCTTCTATGATATCTGCCTCCAAGGCTTCTATTATATCTGCCGATCTGACCCTATTAAACGCGCTTTTTATATCTAGCATTACGAGCATGATTACTGGTCTCGAATAGTGACTACCCCGTTGTGTAATTTTAGCGGTATTTAGTACTTCCTGTATTGCTCCTATTATGGACCTACCTTTCCTGAATCCATACTGCTTGTCGCTAATCTCTCCGGCAGCTTGTACTGCTTCTGTTAGCACGGGCTTAAGAAGTTTCTCGAACAATTTATGTGCCGTGTACAACATGTAAATTTGTGGGTTAGCAGAATTAGGATCTGCTCGGCCTTTGCTAATGAGCACCAGTTGCTGTTTCTTCCAAGCATCCGGAAAAAGGCCCTCCTTCAGACAGGCGTTGTAATACATAACAAAACCTGCGGGTGGGTCCTTACCAGGGCTTTGAACACTTTTTCCGGTATTCTATTTGGACCAGGTGCCTTTTTACTTTCAAGTGTTCTTGTTGCTGTTTCAAGTTTCGCCTCCGTAAGAGGTAATATGGTTGCCTCATCCACCGTGGTATTCGTCGCAGCTCGCGATGGGTGTGACGGAAACATTGTAGATACAATGTTGTCCATTGTGCTCTCCTCGAACTCCTCCCTTCCTGTTCTAGTGCCTAGTTTCTTCATTACTACTTTGTAGCCCAGCCCCAAGGGTCCTTGTTCACGTCTCTGCAGAGCTCCTCCTACTTCCGTTTTTTGCTTCCTCTGTGAAAATCTTCAAATACTTTCCAGCTGTGCATATTTCCGACGAACGACCAGGACCCAAGAGTTATGTCAAGGGTCGTGCTTCACAGCCAGGTTTTCTGAAGGTGGTTTCTGTGCCTATGTAAGCCACTGTTAGGCCCAGTCTTGCGGCTATGTTTAGTATTCCTCTGCCTCTTGAGTCTGTGTTGGCCATACCTCGGCTGCTCGGTAGTTAAAGTCACCCGCTACGATGCCTGCACCCTCTATTTGTCTCACTCTATTCTCGATCTCATGCAGTATATTTTGAAAAGATTGGATTTAATCGCTCGGTGTCAGGTGGCAGCTCAGTACTGTGATCTTTTTTGTGTAGGCGTATACGAATCAGTTTCCTTTTCCGCCTCCGGAGTATAGCACCGTTCTGTTGTCAGCAGCCAAAATTGCTGCTGTTTTTGACTCGTCTTTGACCCAGATTCCTCTCTCTTTACTCATATATTGTTCGCTAATTACGAAGATATCTGCCTTAAGCTCGGCGATTATCTGCGACAATAAAGAGTCAGCCATTCTGCTTCTATGTAGATTTGCCTGAAGTATTTTCATTTCTTTGCTGGCTTTCTGCAGTTTTTCTGGTAGTAACGCATCTGCTTGACTCTGGCAGGTGGTCGATAATTTTCAGACTGTCTTGCAGATATATACAGCACTTAGACGTGTTGCTGCAGTCTTTCATTTTGTGACCCTTTTCTCCGCGGTGGATACATAGACCTTGTGCTTTCCTATCGGGACCATTGCAATTTGCTTGGAGGTGACCAAGGCCAAAGCATTTAAAGCACCATAATAATAATAATAACAATCGCAATAATAATAATAATCATAATAATTGTAATAAGAATCGTATTAACAATAATTATAATAGTAATAATAGTAATAATTAACCCAATGGTTCGACCAATTGTTAGATTAACAAAAATAAAAACGATCAAGTCTAGTAAAAATATGTAGCCTTATCTAGATTAAGAGAACACATAATTTATAACAATGTGAGATTATTTTTATCTTATTTTCATGATAAAGATGATATTTTTTATGATGGTATTACTCAAACAAGTCTAAAAGTATATATTTATCAAGAAGAGCTGCCAAATACCTATGTAGAACTCAGTAATTTATATTTTGCTTATCAGAATAACACCGGGATAACCAAAAAGGAAGTAATTAAAGACCTAAAGAGAAGGAAGTACTTATTTTAGAAGGCATATTGATAATAAAAACAAAGAACACTTACCAAAAACTAGAGAGCCTTGGCATAATTATATGAATAGTAAACCATGATACGTAACAAGCTCAATCATATAAATATGGTGCATTTTAAAGCTAGAAGTTGAAGGAAAAATATGACTGAAATCGAACTTTTTGTTAATGACAGGATATTGACATTATTATGATAGGAGAAACGTGGTTATATTCAGATGAAGAAAAATTTTTTAATATACCTGGCTTCTCTGCATTTTTTAATTCCCATAATGAATCAAGAAGAGGTGGAACTGCTATTTTTATTAAGCAAAATATTCGGTATACAGTTTTAGAAATATTTGAGGAAATCAATACTATTAGTTAAATAAATTAAATTTCTCCATCCTTAAAAATTGCAGTTTCTTACAAAAAACTAAATGAAAACAATAGCGATTTAATAGCTGGATTTAATTTTTAACAAATACAAGAATATAGTTCTGATGGGTGATATTAATATTGATTTATTAACAGACACAGAGCTCTCTAGATCTTATAAATTGATATTAGAATCTAATGGAGTTACTATAAAAAACTTACTAAAATATGAATCTGCTACTAGAGTGATTGAAAGTTCTGCTACGATCATTGATCATATTCTGACAGACCTAGAAAAGTTTGTTTTTGACGGAAATCTGGATCATAAAGCTATTAGTGTCAAATTAAATAAAGTTTGAAGAAAGATCGAACCAATTTTTAATAGGGAAATCAAGAAAACAAATTTTAAGAAATATAAAAATAAAGTAAGAAAATTACTTGAAATAACTAAATGTCATAGTGGCGGCGAGCTTATAAAAATATTGCAAAAAGCAAAAGTAAGTTCTACTATTAAAACGCTCCGAAGAGTTAGAAACAACAATCAGTGGATGACAAAAGAATTATTGAATATGATCAAAAAGAGGAATAATTTGTTTAAAAAGTTGAAGAAAAAGCAGCCTACCTATCTATATTGTATAAAGCAAGTTTTATAAATGCAAAAAACAAGGTTACGTATGAAATAACTAAAGCCAAACCAAATTACTTTAATGAAAAACTAGAACTAGTTGGTGCTGACCGTAGGAAAATTTGGAATTTTCTTAGTAACCTCATCTTGAAAAATTCAATTGAGTCTAGCAAGGTTATTAAAGAAATAAACTGTAATGGAATCAGAAAATGTGATACCTTTGGAATTGCAAATTTCTTCAATTCTTACTTCAGTTCAATTGGAAGCAAACGAGCAGATAAAATTACTGAAACTGAAAAATACGTAATAAGAAATAGATTCGTTGAAAGTATATTTTTCTTAAACCTACAGATGAAACAGAAATGCATAACATCAAAATGCAGGTAAAAAATAGTTCTCTTGGAGGTGACAATATTTCCGTTTCAGATTAAAAACATGTCGCAACTTTAATAACACCTATAGTTATATGCTTGATTAATTGATGTCTAAATACTGGTATATATCCTGAGTGTCTTAAATCAAGTATAGTTTTACCTATTTTTAAATCTCAACATTGAATGTATCAAATTACAGACCGATTGCTCTGTATTATCTAGTAAAGAATTTGCGGGCTGACTATAAGATCTTTGCTAACGATACTTTACTTATTTATAACGCTAGAACCAGTAAAGAACTTGAAACTCTTGTAAATACGGATTTGGGGATTTAAGAAAATTGGCTAAGAGGTAATAAATTAATTATCAATGCGGAGAAAACAAAGTATATAGTATATAAAACAAAGAATAAAGTTGATGAAAAACTGAAGTGGGAAGAGCATATTAATAAATTAGTAATAAAATTATGCCTTTCCTGTTTGCCTTCAAAAGAAGTGGAATTATATTAAATAAACAAACTGCAGATAATAGAGATTTAATAGAGATAATAGAGATTTATTAATAGAGCATATTAATAAATTAGTAAAGAAAATTGTGCCTTTGCTGTGTGCCTTCAAAAGAAGTGGAATTATGTTAAATAAACAAACTGCAGATAAGTTATATTATTCTCATAATATTTCGCACATCGGACACAATTTACGTAGCTGGTCCAGCTGTTCATTATGGTTGAAAGATAATATTAGTGTTCTAAAGAACAAAGCCTTGAAATGCTTACATAAGTTGGGCCGGCTTACCCCAACAAATGAAATTTTTAAAAGCACGGGATATCTGAAGTTACCCGAACTCATTATTATTTAAATTTAAACTGATTTTCAAAATAGAAAAAAGGGCGTACAAAAAAAACATCATAATTATCAGAAGAAACAATATTCATAATTACAATACAAGGAGGTTAAACAATTTAAATTCAAAACTTCACCCAACTTCAATAGGTACAGAGTAATGCTCATATAAAATAAGAAGTTGTATGGCAGCTCCTCGAATCCTCTGCAGTAGACAAACCAAATTTTGCAATAACTTTGGCCATTACACTAAATTATTTTTTGCCAAAATTTCAGACACCCAATCTCAATAGGTATAGAGTAATGCTCATATAAAATAAGAAGTTGTATAGCAGCTACTCGAACCCTCTGCAGTAGACCAACCAAATTTCTCAATAACTTTGGCCAATACACTAAACTATTTTTGGCCAAATTTCAGGCACCCAACTTCAATAGGTATAGAGTAATGCTCATATAAAGTAATAAAATAAGAAGTTGTATGGCAGCAGGTACTCGAACCTTTTTCAGTAGTTTAGTAGACCAACGCAGTAACTTTGGCCATTACACTAAACTATTTTTGGCAAAATTTCAGACACCCAGCCAGGTTACATGTATGCGTGATCCAGGTTACAGGAATGGAAAAGATAAATTTCAGTTTAAAATATGGCGATTAGAATTAGTTAATTCTCATGTTTTATATTTATGATAAGGAATTTTGAGCACTGCCGTTATAAATAAATATTACAATCATAATGCTACTGTTATATGTGTCACTAATTTTCATTACAAAGTTATTCGAATGAAATATTAATTTGTGATAATAAATATATTTTTATTTATTTATTCTTAAAAATTTACAAAGTGGTATACATATTTTTAATATTTTTATACCCGTATGACTATTAGTATACTTAAAAGGGTATACTAAATTTGCCATTACGTTTGTGACGCCGAGAAGGAGGGGAGGGGGGGGGGTCAAAATCGAAAAATAAATGGATTTGGTTATGTATGTCTATCTGTCCCCCCGCACGATAACTCAAAAAATATGGAGCTAGAATTTTGAAATTTTCACAAATTTGTTTTTATGCTATAGCCTGGATATGACAGACATTTTGGTCCACGGGTTGAAATACCTGCCATACAACTTCTTTTTTTATATGAGCATTACTCTATTCCTATTAAAGCTGGGAGTCTGAAATTTTTGTTAAAAATTTTTGTTGTTTGCTAAACTAATAAAGATAGTAACTTGAAACAAAATATTATGTAGAAGCTTCAAATTTGACACAAGTGTTCTTTACTATTTCTTACGTGTCCCCTTAATTTAGGATCAATTCGAGTGTTGCTTCAGGTAGTTCCATCATAAGAAAGTTGATGTATCTGCCTAATTTTCTATAGATCAGTTCAGAAAAAAGTAAGCAAAAGTAAGGCCGTTTAAAAATAAATTATTTCATTTATAAAATGAATAATTATAATTACTATTCACATTTACTTTTCTTACAAATATGAATTTGTTTTATAAATATGATGAATATTTTTTTAATATAAAATAAATAGTTTAAAAAATAAATTTAAAAGTGTATTTGAAATAAATTATAAATTCAAATTTTCATTTAGCTTATTCTAGTGTTATTATTATTTGTAGTATTATTATTATTATTATTATTATTATTATTATTATTATTATTATTATTATTATTATTATTATTATTATTATTATTATTACTAGCTAATACCCGGTGCGCGTTGCTGCGCCTCTCAATGGAGGTTTAATTGAAGTTGATGTTACTGCAAAAAGTTAACACAAAAATTACACACGGTTATCACATGTAAATTTTAAAATGTATGAAAGCAATCTTTTTAAAACGATTTTCTAGGATTATTCTAGTAATTTTTGAAACTTTCTGTAATTCAAAGCAGTACAAACTATACTTTCCAAAATTTGACGTAATTTACTTTCAAAAAATTTTTTTTGACCAATCGTAGGACCG